>WOAB01000143.1:0-1255200 GCA_027886185.1 Rheum nobile
TTTCCTAATTTGACGCCTTACCTGATGGATCTCACCTCGTTTGATTCTCATAATCAAGGTAACTTCACCTTTGGAACGCACACTAAGTGAGGGAAAATTCGGTCGCTCAAACAAGTGTTTTCAGGACTGTTTTTGGGGTTATTTTTGGTTGGATCTTAGATCCAATTTTTGTATGTGTTTCCTGGAAATATAAGAGGGGTAGGTGAACAAGAGGCTAGTGGATATCACGCACCACTCGAATCTTAAACAAGATCAAACAATTGAGATATAACGCACCCAAACGCTCGATCAAATTCTCTCGATATAACACACGAGAAGGAGTTGAATTTCTGGGAAATTCTTAGGAACAAACTGAGAGTTTTTCTTTGATTTTGAGATCGATATTGTGTAATTGTTACTTAATTAAATTATTATTTTTTGTTACCCAGAAAATAATTAACCATTTCTTGTCTAACACAAACACACTGGCAACTCAACAATCCTCGGTTAATGTAATTATATGTTTACATATATATGCTAAGCCATAAATAAATTGAAGTATCTACATAAACATGCAGACAAATGAATTAAATAGAAGGTTTATAAGAGTAAGTGGCCAGCCGGGTAAGAAAATCAAAAAGGTTGCAGGGGCAGGTCCAGATGATCGAGTACACTACAATATGGAGGTTTAGGCGGGCCAAGGGTGGGGGCCCGATCATTCATATGCATGTGTGTCCAAACCACAATAATGAATATGCCAACCTTGCATTGACAATGAAATATATATATATATATATATATATATATTTGTATTTGTATATTAGCACCATGTTTCTTAATTAATTATGTGCATGTAATTGATGAGCGCGCTCAAGATTTATTTGATTATTAATATTGTATATCACTTAACCGTACCTATGTTCAATTCAACACGAATTGAAGATATATATTAAGTTTTGAAAAGGAACAAATCTCAATTAATTTGAATCTAAAAACATAACATAGAACATATACTGGAATTGCAAAGTGAATGTCAAAATCCAGTGGATACGTCGGTCGTCTAAGCCCGTTTTGTACGAGTGGGCTTAGCCTTAGAGGATAGATCATATATATGCATGTGGAGTCAACATTCAGACTCCATTTTTTATATTATCGATCAGCTTAAGGTTGGTTTGGTAATTGGTATCCATATATATATTATATATATCTCTTTAACAAGCTTCTTTCAACCTCTTATATATTGGTGAAATTGAACAAGCTACTCGAGAGCTATATATATATATATGCTTAACGTACGTAAGTGCAAATCATTGATGGAGACGAATTGGATTATGGGAGTGATTGCAGTTTGAGCGCGCACATGTGATGGCATGGCAGTATGGGATGCATAGGGCCGGCGTGGTAGAAATTAACGTACATTGTATTATATATATGCCAGTGCCCAGTAGACAGAAGTGGTTAGCACCACCAACCTATAATAATGATATTAACCAAACAAGCTAAGAGTACAGCTAGCGGTGCAAAATTCACAACGTTCTGATCATAAACAAACAAAGCCACAAAACAATGCAAATTGCCCTGCCATACAGGCTAGCCTAGGGTTGCCTGTACCTTTCTCGACAGCTCTTGTATGTATGTTTCAACTTTATATCTCTTCATTTTTTTTTGATAAGGAACTATATATCTGTTCATTTGTTCATAGCTAGAGTAAATATTATGGTAAATCACCTTTATTTAGGTCATTTTGGATACAATCTTCCTTTATGATATTGATTGCATTCATTCGATTAGCTATTTTCTATGTTTTTCTTAACAATTTACTTGGCCCAAGATTAATTAATATAAATAATAACATTTTTGAAATTCCCTTTATTAATTAATTAATCTACTATATATATTAAACTAAAACATAACACGCCACATGATACACCTCATTCACTAGTACAAAAATGCTCTTTTATCCCGTAAAAAAATAGCCCGGATCATCCATATTCGGGCTAATAAGCCACAAAAATTACTTTTTTTTGGGATAATAAAATAACCCGGATATACGGAGGAATCTCCGGGCTAAATATTAGATTTCATTTTTTACGGTAAAATTGTATAGCCCGGGCGTGTTTTTAATGTACATATCTGGGCTATATAGTTGCAATCCTATTCCGCATAGATAAATATAGAACGGATGTAAATTAATAAGGTAATATCCGGGTTGTTTAATCCATATAAACTCCACTATTTAGCACGGTTCTTTTCTTAACCGGGCTAAAACGTTAATTTTTTTTCCTTGAACAAAGCAGCTCCGTCTAACATACTTAGCAGCTGCGCGTAAACAAATTAGGGCTCAATCATTTTCCGTAGAACAGCGTACTGAAGCAAACGGCTCGATCCGAGTTGTTGGTGCAAAATCGCGGTCGGTCTCCGAGGTGTTTTCACGGTTCTTCTCTCAACCTGTCTCCGAGGTGTTGTCGACGAAGCAAACAAATTAAGGCTCCGAGGTGTTGGTCTTCCTGTTCGTGGTGTTGCTGCAAAGTCGCTCTCGGTCTCCTTCCTGAATTAGGGAACCGAGGTTTTGTTCGTGGTGTTGCTGAATTAGGGCTCCGAGGTTTTCTTCATGTTCGTGGTGTTGCTGAATGGGAAGGCTGTGGCTTGGGAAAGGGCTTTTATCAAGTTAGAAATGTTTGATTAGTTGCTGAATTTGCTGCATTTATCATTTGGGAGTATATTAGATGGATTAGCTTTCCTTTTTTTTTCTTTTTTTTTTTCCGAGTTCTACTGTTTTCTGTGGAGTCATCATGTGTTATCATAGGGATTATGAGTTTCAATTGGGGTTTTGGGCGAGGCTTCTGATTTCTGGGTTTGGGATGAAGTTTCTCCCCATGGTGTTGTGAGTGTTGATGACTTGATTGTTTCCGGTGGTGAGAATCATGGCTTTTAGGCTATGGCGGCTCTCGATACTCTTCCCAAGTTATACAAAGTACAAACTATTTCCTATTTGTGGATCGTGATGACATATGTTGAAAATCTGAGAGTTTGCCTGTAATTTTGATTCGTTTATCATTATTGATTATCTATTTCTGGTAAAATTTGCAGTTTGAATAATGAAGGCGACCCTGCAGAATCCAAGCTTTGGTCTTGGGTGTATGTAATTGCATATGCGTTGGTTTGTTGGATGGGTGTACTATACGAGAAACGAAGCAGGGGATGTAGCTTACAATTTGTAAGGGTCTCCTGAATTCAGTTTTTTATTGTGTTCATATCATCAAAATGGTAGAGACTAGAGATGGAAACTGTCGATATCTGACTCTTGTCAGTGCATGGCGCAGTTTAGGGTTTGAGGATGTATTACTGAACTGAAGTTGTTTGTGCAGGCTCCTAGTTTCTTCATTTGTTCCCTTTGGACTCTAAAAAAATGTTAGGATGGATTTGTGCTTGGTGGTAACTACAAGTTTACCATTCTTTAGTACAACTTGATTTTGTTGGTTTTGAATGGACCAAGTGAAGTAATTTATTGAATTTATGCTTGCTTGTGGAATCAATTGATATGTTTCATGTTTTTTGGTTCATATGATGATGATTTTGGGAGGAGACTGGAGCGCAATTCTAAAGACGATGTTGCTATTTTATCTAGAATGAAAAGAAGGTCACAGAGTTGGGGGAAGATGAGAAGGCATTTGATTCTCTTTTATGTGCTTTTGGAGGTAATTTGGTTATTCTGATGAAGGATCATTCATTTCAGTTGTGATAGTTACTGCTATATACCCTTTGTTATTCTTGTTATGCTTTTGCCTTGTGTTCTTTGCTTTCTTTATCTCTATTGCCTACTTTGCTTTAGTTTATTACCTTTTATTTATTGAATTTAAAAAACTTGAAGAAGCAATCTTGAAAACTCGGAAGAATGCCAAAATACAAGTTGTCCAAGACACCTCTGATGGTTATTCTGCTTCCCTCTAAGGATTAAGTAAAATGAAAAAAATTGTGTGTTTAGCTAGCAGGCTCATCGTAGTAATGACAGCCTTGAAACTTATATCAACAACACGCTGCTAGTTTTGGTTGCAGAGCCTCTAATTGTTTCTTGTGTTTTCTCTTACTTAGTATAACTACTTGTTTTGGTAGGAAAGGAAGCAACAGATGGTTGAAGAACAGATGAACTTATATCAACAACAAGCTCAGGCAAAAGCCTAGATGTTGAGATATGAGGATGATTTAGCAAGGAAGAGATTGCAGGTTGAACATTTTTCAGAGCAAAAAAAAAAATTGTTTATTGAATTATTGTTCATTCACTGCTAAGTCACTTTGTTATCATATTTTCTTGAATCTGTTTTTTCACCTTAACCCTTTTAGTAACCTATGAAATTCCAGGGGTGGATAGTGTTGGCACAATCTCAGCCTCACTTGTGACCTATGTTGTTGTTCAAGCTCTACAACCTGACCACATCATAAATGCAGGCACATCTGGTTGCTTCAAAGTATTTGGTGCTCCAATGTGAGGATGACATGGTTTACTTTTATTTGTATCAGTATTGGTGCTCCAATTGTAGAGATGCTATGTTAATCTTATGATTCCATCATTCCATGAAGTGTCTGCTAGTTTCCTACTTGTAGAAACTTGATGCTTAATCAGTATAGCATGCCAATACCTTATTACGAGCTGTAATGTGAGATGAATATTGATACGAGGATCTTGATAGACTTCAGCTCTGGTGAGTGATCTGGATATTTTTGCTACACTAAATATTCTCTATAGTAACAGACAACTGGCCTAATACTTCATTTACTTCTATTGCTATCTACAGGACTCGTGTGACCCTGAAAAAAGACGGTGTTGTGCTAGATTTGGTTCCTCCTCCAACAAAAGTTAATAATCTTATTTTTGGAAGAACCTGGGTTGACTCACCAAGAGGGATGATCCTCACTAACTTATCCACTAGTGACAAAGTTGTTTTATATTTTCAACCATGTGGCTGTTTTGGGTATGTTTTCTTTTGGTGTGTTTTGGTCAATGCTATGTGTTTAGCTCTTCTTCCTGCTTGCCAGTAGGCCAACACAATTATAAGGTCTGCATGTACTGTCAATTGTAGGGCCTGTCTTGTTGTATGCATACAGTTGATGTAGAAAATTTATTAGTACAAGTATTGTAACATTTACAATTATGTTTACCTGACCTCATTGATCCTTGTTATCTGTTCTTGTAACTTTTTTTCTCTCATTTTTTTTTAATTTTACATTAAGATACTAGTGGAAGGTGACTGCATTAGTGATCGATTAGTTGATGGATAATATAAACTACAGTTGAGGTTTGACACTATTTAGCCATAAGAAAAGAGCTGTATAACCTTGAATTTCATTTTTTGTCAGTCTAAATGTGTCATTTTGAATGTTATTGATCATAATGTGCGCATACAACATTTTATCTTGCTTTCCCTTTACATCCACAAGTGAAGTATGTAATACACAATAGTTACTTGGATGTTTTCTTGTTGTGATTTCATTAAGAGTCTTACTTTACCTGTCTATGATGGATGGCTGGTTCCCATGTAGGGCTGGTCACTATGAAGTGGATGGCTATATTTATAATGCTGCTGAGGAACCAAAGATATTGATGACGGGGAAGTGGAACGAGTTTATGAGTTACCAACCATGTGACTTGGAAGGGGAACCATTGCCAGAAACATAGTTGAAAGAGGTAAGGCTTAGTATGCTGGAGAGCATCTCCAATGCTGGAGATGCTGTCAAGACGTGATAAATTTAAACAATTTTGCAACATACTGAAGCAGGTTAAACTCTCTAGAATGTGTTTCTTTTCAAATGATCACCTAGTTGATGGTAGCATTGGATATATGAATTTCATATAGGGTCTGTTCATCAATTCTGCTGAAAATATTGCTTATATTTTGTTGTCTGATTAGAGCGAGGAACACTTCGTGTTTTACATTTTTAAGTGGTTGTGTTGAGTTGCTTTAGGTTTGTGTTGTCGTGTAATCAATGCACATGATATATTCCGTTGTTTTCATGTCAAATTGAGAAATGGATATGATGATTTTGATGTTTTAAGTTATAACATGGGAAGATAAGACCATGCAGATGATGGATATTGCATCTCTTTATAGTGCTCTACCAAGTTAGCCATGTCTTCTATGTTATAGCTTTTGTGATGGACTGGTAGGTGGTGCGTTGGTGGTGTTTTATATTTTTCTTAATAAAAGGACTTTTTAGCCCGGATCTCGTAAAATCCGGGGTAAAAGTCAAGTTTTTTTTTTTACAAAATGAAGGGACTTTTTAGCCTGGATCTTAAAGGTCCGGGCTATTAAATTTATCTTTTAGCCCGGATATTGTTTTACATGCTCGAGCTATATAATGTTTTGGATCGTGATATATCTTCATCATTTTAGCGCGAACGTGTGGTAAGTGGTTCGGGCTATTTGAGCTATTATCACACCAACCTGAAGCCCGGACCTATTTTACGTTATATCCGGGCTATATATTAAAATACGCCCGGGCTAAATAGCCTATTCTGTATTAGTGATTAAAATCGTCACATGTCATTTTCTCATTTTTTCACCTTTTAAAATAATTTTAATTATATAGCAAATATTTTATCCTAAATCTAGCACTAATCTTTTTCTAATTTAAATACAAATCAACCACAGAGATTATAAATCAATTAAAAAAAGTTACTACAAATCAATCTCAAAAGATTACAAATTCAAAACTTCCACAACATTGGTCAACTCATAACTGATATTCTCTCTAGCAAAAAAAAAGACCTAAATTGATCTTCATGTGAGTATTCTTCAAAAAGGACTATACAGAATATCGAACTCGTCGTTGCCCCTGCCTTTGCCTCTTTCAAAGCTCAGCCGTCATTGCTATGCTATTGTTGGTGAGCGTCGATCTTTTTTTCCCTCCATGACCGATCTCCCTTTATCTCCATCGCCACGCCATCACCGGTGAGCGCCGATCTACATATCCCCTGCCACGTCATTGTCTTTGGATCGCTGGTTCAACATTTGTCTCGATAAGGGCTTTGGAATTTTTAATTGACAAAAATCCATTAAAGTTGTAGTACTAGCCATTAGCCGTAACACAAATGTTCAAGTACTTGTGCATTTTCAAAAAGTGAGACTAATTGAAAATCATATATTGGAAAATCTTAACAATAAAGACTAATGGTAAAATGAAAATTAAATAGCAGGTATAGAAAATCGAGGTAAGCATTGAGGTAACTAATTGATAGATATTTGTGGATACATGATTGTAAATTAAATAAAAGTTATAGAAAATCGAACATCATGACTGTCGGCTATAACTAATTTTTTAGATAAATAATTAAAAGATATTCGATATGAGATTGAAAATACAATATCGAAAAATAATTTAGGATATCATATTTATGATTGTTTTTTCTTTCTATTTTGTAATTATCCATTTTAGCATATGGTTCTTAATTAACCCTAATAATTATTGATACTACTAACTTATTTTTCATTTTACCTAATCGGTATGATATGTCAAAAATTTTGGTTAAAATGACTTTTTATATATAAAAAAAAGAGAGTAAATGAAACATATATGATAAAATCAAAGATTAAGAAATAAGATTTCTACAACGAATACTTCCCAAATAAACTAAAATCCATATTAAAATTCATGCATTTTTTGAATTAATATTTATTTATCAGCACAGTATCAAAATTAAAATTCATTTTGTTGTTTTTGATTTTTTTGATTTAAAATTAAATCTAATCATATTTTTTTTCTTCTAAATGATATGTTATTTATACTAGGATAATTCAAACTTTTCTGTAATTAATAGTATTAAAATATCTTAACAAATTTAAGGAAATATTTATTGTTTGTGGAACAATATTATTTCAAAATTAATTTAAATAGTTGTAAAGGACTATGTACTATCACATCTTTTAAATAATTTGTCACACCTTTATATTTATAAATTTACAAGGTTGTATCCATTTATATGATTGGTTTGAAGACTTGATGTCTAATCTATTATACAATACTAAAGTAAAACCTATCTAAGACCACTTTTCTTTTTGACATTGTGCTACATCATTTTATGTCACATGTCTACTTCACATTATGTCACATAACTAAATTATCTTTTTTCTTCTATTATTATTATTATATAAAGAAATTTAGTTATGATCATGGTTTTCTTTTCCACAATATAGTTTCTTCACATTTGATCATGATATATTTATACTAGATATAATATTTTAGGTGTTTTCAAATATTCTTTTTTAATTTTTCCATTTAATTAGTCACAATTTATTCAAATTTCTTTTTAATTCATTTATTTCTAGGTATAGGACATGATTCAAGATATTATGCATGCAAGAAAACATATTGATCTTTGTTAATTAATTATTAGTAGATATTTTTTATATTATCATTCTTATCTTAGTTTCATTTATATGTTCAATAATTAGATATACTAGAAATCGAAGCATGTGCTTCGCATGGGCCTTTTATGTATATGTAGTGTCACGATTTAAATTTGAGTTTCTAATATATGGATTGTTGTTTCATGTTTTATATTAGACGATATATTGTTTGCTATGTATTTAAATGTAATATCTAAGTCTTGAAAAAAAAATATAATATCTAAGTATTTTAGGTATAAAATGCTATGATTGTACGAAGTACAATTTTATTTATTTATTTTGGTCAGAAGTTCAATTTAAATTTTGAATTAATGTGGTAGTTGTTTTTTGTAAAGATGCTTTTTTTTTCTTTGAAAATATTTGGGAAATATTTTAGAAATGCCTATCTAATTATATGTTGTGCTTGAACTCGAGTATTTGTAAAAAACTTGCTATAACAACTCTCATTTCTTACATGCTCCACTACCCTTCACATTTCTAATTTTTTGCCTTTATCTTACAAATGTATTGCATTTTAATAATGTCTTTTTTGTTATGATTTAGTTATTAATATTCATTATGATATCGTTTTATTTATTTGGTCTGGAATATATATCATTTTATTAGTCATGCACGTTGACTTTACATATTCCTAGACATTAATATCATTTTAATTAAAATATATTAGTCATTAATTCCTATTCTTATTAAATACGGAGTAATATAAATAATTGGTGACTCTGCATTTTCTTAAACCTTGTTACATTTTATATAAAAGTACATTAGTTATTTTATCGGTACTTGCTTACTCTTCTTAGCGAAATTATAATTCATAACTTCGTCCTTGTACATTTCATATGTGAGAGTGAGTAGATGTCTATTATTTCGGCTTTCATCCTTGATTAATTCCTCTAGACCAACACAAATGAGGCCAAATTTAGTATATATACATGATGAGTGTAAAATGAATATGTATAAAATAGAACAATAAAAATCATCCTTAACCAAAATAACAACACACCTACCTAAAACGATTTAGTACAAAAAAGAAACTAAAAATACAAACCTAATTGAATTTATGCTACCAATAGTTGAAGGGTTTACATCGTCTATAAAATAGTTTGCTTTATTCTTTACCAACAATCAGTCATCCTAAATCGATTGTCTTTGTCCTCCTTCTAGTAAAAGCTACTGGTGCATGATGTAAACAATCGATGCCTCAATAGTGCTATTAGATTATCCAATTCTCTGACATCTTCACATAAAATTAACCTATCTCGATCAAAAGACAATTATATTAATAAATTTAAGCCGATATATGTAAGTATTGTAGACTACAAAAGAGATCCAAATACATATAATCAAGAATAGTTTACCGTGAGGGGGATATATACTTGCATCATCGACAATCGGGAATCCTCATTCACATCTTTAACTTAATAATTATGCTTACTTCAGTGACCATGTCTTTTTAAGGTGTTGCCCACTATCTCCCAAACTTCACTATATGGCTTTCTAAAGCTAATTTCCATGTAGAAGAATGAGATGATGGATGCCCAGAGCAAATGAATGGAATACCACCGTTTTTTCCCTTTTATAGATGAAAATGTTACTTGGAAAGTGAAGCCATTTTGACATATAACTGTTTAGACATCTTGACTATAATTTGTTTCCAACCATTCACTATGTACTAAATACGAAAGTTACGTGTAGTAATTGGATAATATTAAAATAGGAGTAAATGAGAGCAAAATATAACGTATACAGTATGTAGTAACTATCACTAATTGAGATTTAGGTTAAAAAATGAGTCATAATCTAAAGAATAGTCCGTACGTAGAGGCAAAATTTAGCTGAAAAAAGTGTGAGGGGAGGGAATAATTACTTACAAATAGTGCTCATTTTTATATATACACATAATTATGCTATGGTATATTAAAATAAACAAAGAAAAATTAATTACTTAAATTACAAAGTAGCCTATGTATATACTTATGTATTTTATATTGGTTTATAAACCCTATAGTAAAAACCGATCGAAAAATCTAACATATTATATACATATTATATACTAAGAGTGATAAACTAATCTTACAAGCAAACTATAACTTTAGGCCTATTTAAGTCTTTGATTTTGTCTTTAAGAGTTAACATTCAATGACCTAAAATGCTAAATTTTAAATATATATAGATTTTTCACTTATTTAAGATGTTATGTAAAATCGATATATTTTTAATAATTTAAATAAATATTTATATTAAATTTTACCGTATACAGCCTGTAAACTAAACTAGTTAATGTAAAAACAAGCACTCTGCATTGGCTAAGGTCATAATTAGCGGCTTAGCTAATGCATAGTACTTGGGGCTCTTGAAGGAATTCATTTTTACTTAACTAGCTAAGGTTTGTTAACTTAGAAGTTAGTAGGACTGAGTCGGTGAACATTCCCTGCCGTTCAATTCCTATGCATTAGGCAGTGAACTATATTAAACCAATCATGCAGGTAGGTCGATCAGTTATACAAATTTACAAAACAAACCCTTCATATAATTTTTAAATTTTATTTACAATCCATAATGAATATTTTGTGTAGCTAGTCAACACTATAAATGGACATGCGTGGTTGAAATTCCTCACTTTTTATAGTAAAAGAAGAAAATATTTTTTGTGTATAAAATGATTGATTGATTATCTTACTCATATTGTAAAAGAATATATATATATATATAAAAGTAGGATCAAGTGCATATTAGTAATAGGATAAATAGTAGGGAGTGCTATAGACTGTTAGATTAAAATTATCTAACGATTAAGATTTAATCAAATAAATTAAAATAGGTTATATATTGAATCACTAGTGAATTAGATATCTCATAACACCCAAATCCCTTAATTAATGCATGTTTAATTTTTTGGGAATTTTTTTTCTAATCTGTATATCTCATTCGTTTTCTTTATGTTCTGGTTCAATGATTAATGTTAATTGTTCATTACAGTACAATTTCTCGTTATTGATCATGTTGTTCATTTTGGATTTTGGATTTGTTCATTAGATTAGTTTTGATCTGAACGAAAGGCGTATAATATTTCGATCGACTTCATCTTGTTCATTACATATGTCAATATTGATTCTTGTTCTTGTCTTTGTTCATCTTGTTCATTTCAGATTTTAAACTTGTTCATTAGATCAGTTGTTATATGAACAAAAGGCGTATGATATTTTCATCGACGTCGTCTTGTTCATTACATATGTCAACATTGTTCATTAGGCATTTGGATGAATGGACAATTAGGATAGAGTTCAGTAGAATGTGCATATTTTCTTTATTATTCATTTCAGAACTTGAATTTGGTCATTAGTACATTTGTTATATGAACGAAAGACGTGTAATTTCTAATAAGTTCATCTTGTTCATTACATATATCAACATTGTTCATTAGGTCTTAGGGTGTATGAACAACTAGGATAATGTCCATATGAACAATTAAAATAAACGTATACTATTCACCTAGTTCATCTTGTTCATTATATTTATATCTTGTTCATTATGCTTATCTACATTGTTCATAACGTTAATGTCTAATACTAGTTAATTTGGAAGAATAATCTGTACATATCTTACCTTGAACAACTTTGACAACTATGGCGAGCGAAGAGGAGACTATCGAAGAAAGAGGAGCGTCAAAAAAATTATGGATGAAAAGTTTGAGTAGTAAATTAGGGGAGATATTGGGGAGAGATTTTAGGGAATAAATTATTTACTTCCTTAATAAGATCTTTTTTATGTTGTTATAGATTCTATTCCATGAACAAGTCCATTCATAACTTACATAAACGTTTGTATATTATCCTTATGATTAAAAAAAATCAACGCTCCATAAAGCTTCCTACTATTTACTATAGGAAGTCTCCTCATCAGAACCCGACTCTATATATATATATAGAGAGAGAGAGAGAGGAATGCTCCGGTAAAATGAGAATTGTGGTAAAACGGAAGTATTAATCTGGGACGTTGGATGAAGGGTGATGGACAGATGAATAAATGAGTCATATAGTGGATATGGTATGGGTAAAACTACCAGATCTTCTCAAATAAGGTAGTTAATATATATATTTTAATTAAAAGAAAATAATTAAGGATATTGTTAAAGGAGAGAGAAAATCATATCTTTCTTCCAAAACCGCTCCATTCCGCAGACACATTTTATTTTTGTTCAACGATTTTTCAGCGTTCATGAATATCGATCGCGTCTTTATGAATATCGTTCATGCGTTTATGAATATCGATGGACGTGAATATCTCCACTTAAAACATGAATATCACCACTTGATTTTTCCAGCTTTTGCAAATTCGTAGATTTGTAAATTTGTTCGTGTTGCTTTTGTCATTGTTTCTTGAATATCGTTCATGTTTATATGAATATTTGTGTTTAATATGTAGACATCACCAATTAAAGACATGAATACCACAACTTAAAATATGAATATCACCACTTAATAATATATGAATAACATAATCAATTACACGAATATCATAATGAGTTACATGAATATCACACTCAAGTACATGAATAACATAACTCCATGAATATCGATCACTACCAATTACATTAATATTACCACCAAATTACATGAATATTAACACATATTACACGAACATCACCTCCGATATCGTGAATATTACATGAATATCACCATTCAATTCATGAATATCGATCACTACCCAATTATTAATATTACCACCCAATTACATGAATATCAACACATATTACACGAATATCACCCCCGATATCATGAATATTACATGAATATCACCAATCAATTTATGAATATTGATCACTACCCAATTACATTAATATTACTACCTAATTACATGAATATCAACAAATATTACACGAATATCACCCCGATATCGTGAATATTACATGAATATCATCACTCAATTCAAGAATATCGATCACTATCCAATTATATTAATATTACCATCAAATTACGTGAATATCAACACGTATTACACGAATATCACCACCTGTGAATATCACACTCGGTCGAATCTTCGATTCGAATCTTTGATTCCTGACGATTACTTTTTGTTTCTAGAGACATCTTCTCTCTACTCAACGAGAACCATCCATGAACCCTAAAATCAAAACAACATTGACGTCAAAATCAAAAACAACATCAACATTAATCAATGAAATCGAACAAATAAAAACACAAGTTTTTTTTGTGAGGCGGAGTCGCGGATCCGAAGCAGAGGCGGAGTCGCGGATCCGGAACTGCAGAGGCGGAGTCGCGGAGACGGAGCAGAGGCGGAGTCGTGGGGGCGGAGTCGCGGAGCCGGAGTCGCGAATCCGGAGGCAGAGGCGGAGTCGCGGATTCGGAGGCGGAGTCAGAGTCGCGGAGCCGGAGTTGTGGAGCCGGAGGCGCGGAGCTTCAATGGAGGTTTAGGGAGATTTGGCAGAGACGGTTTGGAATAGTATTTTGGAAGAGAATGGAAATAACCATATATGTGAGATTTTAGATGAAAATAAAATCCCATGAAATCAGGAATTTGTATAATCCAGTGCACCACATTCCATTTTTAAATTTGCACTTATTAGGATTAAATCTGAGTCATTAATTATTTCGTCATCCGACGCCCATGATTAGTATCTCTGTTTTACCGTAAGAGCTTGTTTCACCAGAACCTAATACGTATATATATATATGAATAGCTTCATGTGAGAAGCTAGCTTAGGGTGAGAAATGAGGAGGAGTGTGGAGCGTTGGATGAGTTGGATCGGACACTGGAGAGGCGACACGTTGGTGGAAGTTAACGACCGTTTCATTAATGACAATTTTTTAATATCGTTGGCACCGTTTCATTAATGGCATTTTTGTAATTTTTTGGAGGTTAGGTTTGTTATTTGGGGGGCGCGCTGTGAATTCAGATATTTTGTTCTTCTTCTCTTCACTCTCTGAATGGATTTTGTGATTCGCTCCCTTTCATTGTAGATCGGTGCTTCGATGTTTGATTTTGAAGAATCTCGCTCAATCGATTTGCTGTTATTGTGTAAGTTATTGTTTATCTGATGCATTGTTTCTACTATTTCGCACTTCGTATAATGTTCTAATATTCTTCTCTTCGTTCTCGATTTAGGTGTTTGAAGATCTTTGTTTTGTCGTAGATTTTGTTCTGTGAAGACTCATACCGCTGCGAAATTGCAATGGAAATTGGTTTGGCTATAGTTCTTTCATTTCTCGTTTGTTTTTATATGTTTTTGTTGATTATGTTTGTGTTCTGAGGTTGGATATGTGTTCGTTGATGCGTTTGAAGTTGTTTGCTTTCGTGCTTTGCTTAGTCGTAGTCTTATTGTTGTACAATACGCATACATATTTGAACTATTTTCTGCTTTTTTTTTTAATTTCACGCGTTCCGTATGTTTCTTTTGAAGTTGATTTTGAATTCTAAGACAATTGAACAACATTTAGTTATTTTTGAACTACATATTAATATTGTTGTACAATTTACGTCACTGAACAATTAACTGTTGTTTTTTAACAATTCGTCGATACAGTTGAACATTTTAAACAGATAAGTTGTTAAGTGACATGTTGTTAAGGTGATTGAAGTTTTAATATATTTTTATTATATTTGTGTAATTTGTTTTGCAGGTGGTAGTGGTATATCAAGTGATAATGCTTCAAGCTCTATGAGATGTAATGATGTTGATGTTGATGATGCCATTGCACAGTACTCTGCTAATAACAGTACTGTATATTGGATCCCAAACTGTTCCGCTGAATCGAAGCCTTTTGTTGGCCAACAATTTGGGACTCTAGATGATGCGGTTTGTTTTTACAAAAGTTATGCTGATTCATCTGGTTTTGAGGTTCGTCACAACACCGTCCACAAGTCTCGGGATGGTGATGTAGTTTTAAAGTACTTGTTATGCAGTAGGGCTGGTTACAAAGTTGGTAAGAACAACACCGGGAAGCATAGGCGTGTTACTAATCGTGTTGGTTGCACTGCGAAAATAATATTGAAGTTTATTGGTGATGGTCGATATGTTGTTAAAACCTTTGTTGATCGTCACACACATACATTTGTAAAGAAGATTTATAGGCACTTTATGAGATCGAACCGGGTTGTGAATGTTAAGCATCAAAAATTTGTGATGAGCTGTGCCAAGGCAAATATGGGTTTTGTTAAGAGTTACCGACTTTACAAACAGTTGGTTGGAGGCTATCCAAATATTGGTGCTCTGTCGTCAGACTTCAAAAACGTGAAGAGGGACTTGTTGGCTTTTATTGGAGGTGTTGATGCTCAGATGGTTATTGATAAATTCTTCCAGAAAAAAGAGATACGTTCAGCATTCTACTTTGACTATGATGTTGACAGCGCATATCAGTTGACACTGTTGTTTTGGGCCGATCCAGTGTCGATTAAGAATTATTCTATATTTGGAGACGTCGTTTCATTTGACTCAACGTATAGAACGAACAAGTAATTTTTTGTTTAATAACGTCCTTGTATAGTTGAAATTTATGTGATCTTGATTAAGATAGCATGTTTCTTTAATTTTTGAACAAACCATGAATATTGTTGAACAATGTGTGACAACCTTTGAACAAATGTTTTATGTGTTTACTTTCTTCTTGCAATTTAACTTATTACAGGTATAACATGGTGTTTGCACCGTTTACTGGGTTGGATAGTCACCAAAAGTGTGTGACGTTCGGTGCTGCATTGTTATTGAAAGAAGATATTCCTTCTTACACTTGGTTGTTTGATACATTTTTGAAAGCTATGGGTGGCAAAGAACCGAGAATTTTGGTAACTGATCAAGATCCGGCAATGAAAGTTGCAATTCAAACGGTGTTTAATCACACTCGCCATAGGTTCTGTATGTGGCATATCATGACCAAAGCATCTGAGAAGATTAGCCCTTCAATGAACAAGTCAGGTGCTTTTTTAACAAAGTTAAATGGTCTAGTTTGGAGCCATACGATTGAACCTGAAGTGTTTGAGGAGAGGTGGACTGCATTAATGTTGGAATTCAATATGCAAGATCACAGTTGGTTTAGACAAATCTGTGAAATTCGCAGCAATTGGATCCCGGCCTTTTTCCGTGATATGCTTCTATCTTGGTACTCTCGCACCACATCAATTTCTGAGTCCCAGAACTGCTTTTTTGGAAATTATAACAACCGTGCTTTTAGCCTTATGGAGCTTGTAATGCTTTTCGATGGTGCTATGGATTCACAAAGGTATTAAAACATATCATTTTATCTTTTTAGTTGGTTCTGTATGTTTGAACAAACCGTCAAGATATTTGAACATTATACTAGAGTTGTTGAACAAACAATGCTTATAATTGAACATTGTAATATGATTGAACAAACCTCTATTAGGTTTGAACAATATGTTATTGTTTATTAACTAATTTAATGTTTACATTGTAGGCAACTAGGCATGAACAATGGAGATTGAATAGTGAATCTGAGTCTAAGAAACCGGATCTCAAGACTCCTTTACCTTTGGAGAAGCATGCAGCCGATGTATTTACATTGATGTTATTCTATGAAGTTTAAGAGGAGATATATGCTGCATGTTTTTTATATCGATTTATAAGTAAAGATGTTGAATGTGATGGTGAACTATACACCATTGGAGATCCTGGTGGTATGACTTTCAAGGTTAGATTTTCTATACCAGATGAAGTTTCTACATGTACTTGCAAGTTGTTTGAAAGGATCGGGATTCCATGTCGTCATATGGTTCTGGTGTTTAAAGATAGATGTCTTGAATAGTTCCCAAGCAATGTTGTTCTTAACCGGTGGACAAAACATGCAATCCTCAAACCTTCAATTGGTGTTATATTTGATCAGTGTGCTGGTATGGTTGAAAGCAAGTTTGTCGTTAATGATATTTGGTCGGAGGTCCATTGTTGTATTGATTTGATTGGTGATGATTGTGCTAAGCTGAAAGAACTTCTATGTCTGATAAAGGATCACAAATATTGTTTGAGTAAGTGCTTGAGAAGCAATGTATCTGCTGCAGAAAGTAACGCTTCATCAAGCAAGTCTAGATTGAGCAAAGAAAAGGTTTTTGAGTCTTTTGTGGGTACAAGTGTGCCTACCAATATATCTGTTTTGCCTCCACAACAAGCAAAGAACAAGGGCAATGGTCGTCATATCAAGCCCAGTAGAGAGGTTGCTGTATCAAAAGCAAAAAAGGCGACGAGGAGGTGTGGGGTATGCAAGAAATATGTTGATCACAATAGTCGGACGTGTCCAGAGAAGAAATTTTAGGAGTTGAACAAAAAACTATTATTGTTGAACAATTTACCGTTATACTTGAACATTCTGTTATTATTGTTGAACAATTTGTCTTTATTCTTGACCATTCTGTTATTATAGTTGAACAATATGTTTTCTATGGATACATTGTGATTACACACATATTAATATTGCTTGCTACTTCGAGCATTATGTTCGGTCGGACGTGTGGAGAGGAGTTTCATGATTAAACAAAATATTGTCAAATTCGAACAAACGTATCTTGAAGTATAACTAATTCAATGTTGAATAATTGTAGATTATATTTGAACAATATTAATAATTGTTTGAACAATTATGCTTCAATGTAAATAGTTGATCGATGGTTATAGCAGATCACAATTCGTTGAATAAACTTGATTTGAACCTGTCCAGTAAACTACCCAAAAGTTTTAACTGTTCAACACACTAAATTGTTTAACAAACTTGTTCATCCATGACTTTTTAAATGTAACTTCAAAAGCAAACTGCAAACAGTTGAACAAAGTATTTGTCTTTAAGATCTAAGAAACAAACTGCCAGTGGTACACAATTAGTCTATCACTAAACATCAAGGAAGTGGGGTTTCCAAGGCTTCTCCTATTACAGTTGCTCGGATCCCATTCAGTTCTGATCCAAGGATGGTTGCTAGGTATTTTGTTCGCAACGGTAACATGTTCCTCCTGCTTTCTTTCTTGAATCCACATTCCCACCCACTGGAACCTTCACCGTTGTAAGCCTTCATATGGCGCATAAGATAGACACTGCGATCAAGCTTGTTCTTGCTATCGCACCATTTCATTTTTAAAAGTTCTACTGGCATTCCATCAATTAACTTCGCTACAGCTTCACTGCCCTTCAACCTCAAGTAGTCTGCATATATTTTCCTCTGCAATCCATTTTGTCAAGTATAAAAAATGATCACTTCAATTGACGAGCTTGAACATAAAATTAATGAAATTGAACTATTAAATACACATATTTGAACAACCACATTATATAGTTGAACAATATTAATTTTGAACAACAAAGCAATCAACTTGAACATTATATTTTTATTAGTTGAACAATTTGCGTTGCTTACCAGTCTTTCTGGCACTTCTCCATACTTGTCATCTTCTTGATCCCCTGACGACGAATTATCAATGATTTCAAAGCGCATTCTCTTTAGATTGAAACATAAGGCATAGTAGTGACCGCTTGCACATATTGGGAAGAATACCTATATTACAAACAACCTTGTCAACTGGGAACAAAGTATTATACATGTATTGAAATGAGTTTAAAATGGAGGAGATACCAATGTTGCACGGTCTAGTGTTGTGTGCAATGCCATGTCCTGAACAGAATCGAGCATTTATGTGAATCTCTTCAAGTTTGTTTTAAAGCCCTTTTTGTCTGGAGTCACCACAGAGAAAGCCTTGCATAGATAAAAGTGTCAGTATTTTTCAGTGAATAATTTTCAAAGCTAGAAATTCGCTAATGTACTTACAGTTGTTGCTGGAGTTACGAAAAATCTTGATGTGGATTTGCTGGACCTATACTTCTCTCTCTCATTCAGGATCACCGCTCAAGCATTTATCACATTTATTGAGATCAATGATTCACATATGATACTCCTCATGTCAGATAAGTCTGCTATAATACTTTCATGTTGAAACATTATCTCCCTATGTTTATTAAAATGTTTTAGTAAATGTTTTTGTATAATATAAAACCTTGAAACAGTAGGGTAAAAGTAGTTACCCTATATCTTTAGTAGTTACTGTGATGTATCTGACAA
Organism: Rheum nobile; assembly: GCA_027886185.1. NCBI lineage: Eukaryota > Viridiplantae > Streptophyta > Magnoliopsida > Caryophyllales > Polygonaceae > Rheum > Rheum nobile. The sequence goes on from WOAB01000143.1 coordinate 19,449, forward strand.
TCTTTTTCTCTTCATCTATGTGTTTTTGAGTGGGGTTGATGATGCTTGGAAAGTCAGAATGCATTGTCGCACCAACTTTAGCTTCTTCATCCGCCTTCTTGGTCTTTTGAGCTTCTTCATCCGCCTTCTTGGCCTTTTGAGCTTCTTCATCCGCCTTCTTGGCCTTTTGAGCTTCTTCAGCCACCTTTCTGGCCTTTTCAGCTTCTTCAGCTGCCTTTTTGGCTTTTTGGGCTTCTTGTGCTTCTTCAACAACCTTCTTGTTTTGTCTGCATCTTTTGTTGCCTTCTTGGCTTTTTCCACTTCCTCAGCTGTCTTCTTTGCCCTTTCTTGTTCTTCAGTTTCTTTCTTTCTTTGCCTTTTCCGCTTCTACAGATGCCTTTTTCGCCGTCTCAGCTTCTTTCTTCTTGTTCTCCTCTTTTTCTGCCGCCTTCTTTGCTTTTTGTGCTTCTTGAGCTGCCTTCTTTGCTTCTTCCATTGCCTTGTACTTTTCAACTTCATCAGCTGCTTTCCTTTCTTTTTCGGCTTCTTCAGCTGCTTTCCTTGCTTTTTCGGCTTCTTCTATTGCCTTTTGGTTTTTTTGTGCGTTCCTTGTCTTCCCTATGTAAATCCTTAGGTTTGGTACAAGTTTTTTACTTCTACAATGTTTTGTTGTTGTAGTGGTTGTCTATCAACTGCCTTCAGTGACTGTCAGACGAATGATATATTTTTGAACATTAACACTTTGAAGTTGAACAAATAGAATATATATTTGAACAACTTTTTGAAAGTATTGTATTATTCACCTCCCCTTTCTTCGCCATCACAGTATTGCCTTCTTCATTGGATGCCTCAGTCACTGTTGTCGTCTCCACCTGTCAATTTTATATTTTTAAAATTGAACAAATAACTAGTTGAAGGTGATCAAAAACACTATAATTTCAGATATGTATTGTTGTAGTTTACCTCTATGTTTTTTGTTTTATCTTGTGGTTCCTCACGAACCTCTCCTTCTGTCACCATCTCAGTAATGCCTCCTTCATTTTGATTGTCAATCTATGTTGTAGTTAGCATCTGTCATTTTTATATTTTATAAAATGAAAAAATCATTATTTGGAGTTGAACAAAAACACTATAAAATTGAACTTCACAAATCTGCTTTGTTGTCGTTGTGTTCTTACCTTCATGTTTGTTGTGTTTTCTTGTGTGTCTGTCTTTGTTGTAGTCATCACCTGTCATTATATATTTTATAAGATGAATAATTTCGACCTGCATTTGAACATGAACACTGTAATTTTGAACTTTTGAGGCCTTGATGTAGTTGTGGTTTACCTCAATACTTGTTGTCTTTTGTTGTGGTCCCTCAGTAATCCTTCCTTCTGGTTCTTCATTATCCACTGTTGTAACACCTTCTTGCTCTTCTTGTCCCTCTTGGAGAACTGTCATCTGATTACATTCTACATCTTCTTTAACAGAAGCTGTGTTTTGTTGAACTTCTTGAGCCACACCTTCTATGTTGCTCTGTATTTTTAAGAATAATTTTAGTGATTGATATATTTCAGTTTTTCTTTTTTGAAGGAAATTGTTGAATGACATTCAATGAAATACCCCAAATAAGATAATTGCATTTTGGTAAATTAATTAAGGGGATTACTTAAAAAGGGGGAAATTGGGAAATTGGGGATAAAATCCCTCAAGGGTTCGGTCTCTCTCTCGTGTGCTTCTTCTCCTGTGCACCGTAGCTCTCCTTCACCGAACCAATCTCTCCCTCTGGTTCCCTCCGTTCGCTGAGCAGCCGAGCCAGCTTCCTTCCTCCGGCGAGCCCTATTCATCCGACGTCGTCTGAGCTGTGCTGTTCGTGCCACTGCCGTCGTGCTGCTGTTGTTGTGTTTGTGCCGCTGGTGTGGGTCGAGCCGAGTGCTTCTGCTGAGTTACGCGGTGGTTCCGGCGAGAGGAGGTGTTCCGGGGCTGAGTTGTGGCCACCAACGAGGTAAGATTGGGTGGGTGGACTGTGTATTTATGGACTGAATTTTTCTTTGCTGAATTTGTGAGTGTGAGCTGCGAACTGTGCAGCGAAATTGTGTGTGCAGCTGCTGTTTGTTGTTGTGGTGGTGGTTCCGGCGACGAGGAGCCCTCCTCGGTGACTACCGTTTGGTTGTCGACAAGGTGAGTTTAGGGGTTAAGGGCTAATTCGATTTTTTGCTGAATTTTAGTGCGTTCGAATTGATATTGTGTTATCTTCGAATTGATGTTGATTTATCCTTCGTGGGCAGTGGAAGAGCAATTTCGTGAGCCATTGGGTTGATTTTTGTGGGTGTGATTGCTGAATTTTTGAAGGTATGATATTAGGGTTTGAATTTGGGGGTTTGAAATTGAGTTTGATTGCTGGGTTCATTTGTATTGCGTAGGCATAATTGATTGAGATTGGGTTGATTTGGGTGTGATTGACCTAATTAATTAAGGGTTTGATTTTAGGGTTTTGAATTGGGGTTTTATTTGGTTGTGGATTGGATGAGTAATTAATGCCAGGGATTTGCTCGGATTGATTTCGCAGGTTCGTTCGGATTGACTGGAGATCTCTGAGGTCGTTGTGGTTCGACTTGAGGCAAGAGGATCCTTGCTAACTTATATATTTTTATAAACTGATTATGTTTAATTTTACCGTTGCTTGAGCTATTATTTTAATTGGTTTGTTTGACTATATAATGGCTTGGATGAGATGTGTGATAATGTGTGATGATGTGTGTGTGAGGATATGTGATAAATGTGTGTTGGATCATGTGTGTGCGTGTGTTGGATTGAATGTGTGTGTGTGTGTTGGATTGAGTTTGTGTGTGTGTGTGTTGGATTGTGTGTGTGTATGTGATATTTGATTGGTTGTCGTATGAAGTGTTTGAATTGGTGTCGGTATGGTGTGGATAGTGGGTTTTGGAGGTTGTGAATTGTCTCACCTTGGTGATGTGGGGGTGGAGACGGAGATGTTGTGAATTGTCTCACCTTGGTGATGTGGGGGTGGAGACGGAGATGTTGTGAATTGTCTCACCTTGGTGATGTGGGGGTGGAGACGGAGATGTTGTGAATTGTCTCACCTAGGTGATGTGGGGGTGGAGACGGAGATGTTGTGAATTGTCTCACCTTGGTGATGTGGGGGTGGAGACGGAGATGTTATGAAGTGGTAATTGTGTGAAAGGGTTGCTTGCGTACCTGATTAAGTGGTTGTTTGAAGTGATATATATGTATATTTTAATTGTTTATGATTGGTTGAATATGAGTTGAGTTATCTTTCTTGGTTGCTTTGGTCGGATATGGTGATGACTAGTATATATTGATTATTGTTTGTATTGATTGAATGTTATGATGATGAAATGGGTATGTGCGTGTGATATGAATTGTCTTGTAGCGTATCTGATTAAATGTTGACGTGGTAGTCAAATATGACTAAATGTGATTAGTGTATGTTGACACGTGTGTGTGTGTTGGATCGTGTGTGTGTGTTGGATCGTGTGTGTGTGTTGGATTGTGTGTGTGTGTTGGCTTGAATGTGTATGTGTGTGTGTTGGATCGTGTGTGTGTGTTGGATTGAGTGTGTGTGAGTGTGTGTATATTGGTTGTGTGTTGAATAGTGGTTGTGATTGTGAGTTTCGTGTGTTATAGTTGTTGGTTGTAACTGGTCAAGGTGGTAAATTCTGTTGGTATGGTTGTTGTTGGTAACTGGTGGATTATGAAGGCTGGTTGCGTTGTTTGACTGTATAGATTGGTTTCCCATCTTGAGGGTGTGTGCCAATACGAGTTGAGTTTGAGGTATGAGTTGCAGTCGAGGTTGACGAATCGGCGGCACCAGAAGGGTGGCTAGCCTGGATCGTTATTTTGGTTGATTGTATTATGTAATGATTATATCGTTGATGCTTATGTGTTTGTTGTTGTGAAGGTTAATTGAATTTGTTGTGTAGTGCAGTAGTGAGTTCAGTCTAATTGATTAGCTGTGGTTGTAAGTCAGTCATAAGATGTGTATGTGCATAGAGTTGTTGTTTGAGGTATTAGTAATGGAGAGGAAGTTGGATTGGATCGTTTTATTCGTTTATGCTTGCGATGAGTTTGAGGTTGGATTGAAAGAGGTTAGTATCGTATAGAATTGGATAAGAATGGGTGATTGATCAGTTATGTGTTAGTGTGTGTTTATGTTTGTGTTTTGTCGTGTGGTTGGTTAGTTGGTTGGTGTGATATTAGTCAAGTGTAGTTATTTGTATATTAAGTATGATCTATTGTTGTTTGGTATTGTTTGATTGTCGTGATAACTCTATGGTTTTGAAACTGTTTTGGCTGGGCTAATCTTGCCATAGTCTTTCACGAGACTGACCAACTGCGGTTTACGTGCCGTGGTTGGCTGGGGTATCGGGTCCCTCAGTCAATCAGGCATTTCAGGTTCAACGCCAACAAGGAGGTTCCTGATCACCGTCGGTTTTGGAGTCGAGAACTCTACTTTTGGTTTGAGACTTTGACTTGATTGTATGTATCGTTTTGGTTTTGGACCTTGAAGTGGTCGAACTTGTTGTATTGGCTTTTGGCTTTTGGTCTTTGGTTGTTGGTTTCTGGTTTGTAAATTGTAGTACTTTCTGTATGTTAAGTTGATTATGGTTTCAACTTTGGACAGGTTTTGCAGGTTTTCCGCTGTGCCGCTTTTGATACATTATATATATATATATATATATATGTATGGGCTATGTTTTGCAAATTTTTTTCTTTTATCCGCCTTATAATCCTTCTGGATTATGGCACTGTAGCACCACTGGCCTGGGGGTGTTACATTCAAAAGGCTTTATGTTCACTTACCTGGTCTTGTCCCCACTGATCTCCAACACTTCTATTTGGTGACTGATAAGTACGAGCTATATCACCAATAGTCATGTCAAGGTCAACACCTGAGAGGAGGTCAAAGCTTGGTATCCCTTGGTTATTTACTTTCTCTGCCACTGATGGTCTGTTGAATCTAAACTTCTTCTGCACCTTATTTTGTGCGTTGATTGCCTTTTCAACTTTGTTCATGCACTCGATTAGTTCTGGATGATTCCAGAACTAATCTTCAGAGTTTGACCAGATATTGCCAAAATGTGTGGCCAGGTGCTCGTTCTTTCCATTGTTGGCATCTTCACCTTTGCCAACAATTAGGTCAACTGCTGTATTGTGCATGCTCTTCATTGGTTCATCCTTTAGGTATGCCTTTGGTGTTGAAAATGTTATGTCTGCCAACTCATTCAAAGTAGTAGCTGCCTCTCTTGCCTTATTTGCGAGTTTCTGTATCATGTTTGTTACATTATGTCAACACAGTACAAAGAAAGCTTTTCAACAAATAATGTAAATACAACAACCTGAACAACTACCACATATATTTGAACAAATACAAACATCTCTTGAACATTTTTTGGAAAATTAAAAGTTTGAACTATTTGCTAAACACATGAACAACTTCACAATATTTTTTAACAAACAACACATATATTTGAACATTTTCAGTAAAATTGAAAGTTTGGACTATCTCATATAAACATGGATAACATGACAAATTATTTACCTCGAAATAGTCAGCTTTCGATAGACGCTTTGCTCCTTCAATCCTTTGCGCCCCCTGATTGCTTCTTGAACCCTCACCCAAAACTAGTTCTGATGTTGATGGAATAGTTTGTCTGACGTCCACATACCCAAGCCCAAACCCTCCATTGCTCATCTCGTAAAGCTCTCCTTTTGTAATTTCTTTCCTTATCCAATTCATAAACGTTGGGAATGCTCGTGGTACAGTCCTTCTACCATTTACTATCCGGTCAACATAGAACAACTGTAATGAAAAAGAAGTGTTAAAGTTGAACAAATTAGATATAAAGTTGAACAAACATATATTTAGGATATGTTGCAACAGTAAAGCGTCATTTGAACAAACCCTCCTTGAAGTTGAATACATGTTTCTTGAAGTTGAACAAATTTCCCTTGAATTTGAACAAAGCTTCAAATAACCCAGTTAAATAGTGTATAGTTAAATTTGAACAATAAAGATTAAAAATTGAACAATTACTTACAGCAAGGAAGGAGAGCGATCCCTTGAACATTCCTTTAGGGTTTTTTTTCCAACTGTTTATGGTTTTCACGAGGCAGTCAAGCAGGTAACCACACCAATTCATGTCTCTGATTCCGTTAACATCTTCCAAGCTTCTCAACAACGAAAAATTTGCTGTGCCATTTGAGTTTCCTTCAACCAAAAATGTAACAAACAACACAATAAACGTCCGTTTGAAGAACGGACCTCCTTTCATGCACTTTTTTAGCATGCTGTAGACATGTCGTGGTAAGATGCGGTGTTCATTTTCTGTGAATCGTTTAACCCAGTTGTCATAGACTTCATCAACTTTGGTTCTCTTCTTGATTGACTTTCTCTTTATTTCTATTTTCTGACTTCCTTTAGGCAATCCCATTGCAACAAGTACATCATCTTCTTCGATGTGCACAAGGTTTCCATCTTTCATTTTGAGGCTGCACTTGTTAGCATCAAAATTTTCCACAAGCCAATAACCTAAAAACCTTGGTATTCCACTGAAGTTGAAGTTGAGAAGAGATCCCAAACCCATATCCATCACATCCTTTTTCTGTTCACTGCTCAATTTCTGAATAGCTTTGACAAACTTACTCGGGTTTGTTCTGTATTGTATGCATGAAAACCCTCTTTTCCCCCTTGTGTTGTTGAATCTTACTTCATCCTCACTTGTAGTTTCTGGACGTTTGGATTTTTCCTTAACGTTTTTTCTTTTAAATGGAAGCTGTTCATCATCATCTCCCGAGTGCTCTTCTTCATCATCACCTATATACTGACTCTCTTTCGAATCATCAGAGCTTGTTTCAGACTCATCATGTGTTGTGTTGTTTTCAATCTGATCTTCAGCTTCTTCTTCTTCTTTTGTTTCATTTGAGCTTTGTTGAGGTTCATTCACATTTTCTTGTGGTTCTTCTTGTTGCTGACTTAATCTTTTTTGCTTCTTGTTGTGTGCGGGGTCTTGTTCTTTCGCAACCTGTTTCCTCTTTTTTTTTTCGACATAGACTGCAAGCGTTTCTTTGTCTGCATAGAATATAAAACAAAATAATTAGTTTTTATGTTACACACTATTGTGAAGTTTTTAACAAATTAAATAAAGTAGACATATGCTTATTATGCAGCGCCGCATGCGCTGCATAACAAGAAGAGAATATAGTGTCTGAACAAATATAGTGTCTGAACAAATAAACATTATATTTTATCAAACAAATATAATGTTTGAACAAACTAACATTAAATTTGAACAAATAAATATAATGTTTGAACAAGCAATCATTCTATTTGAACAAACAAATGTAACATATTATTGACACAATAGTTCAAACTCCAAAAATATTTCATATCTTACATTGTGTTTGTTCAAAAATATTTCATATCTTCTTATGTAGCGCCTCCGGCGCTGCATACGAAGACAGGAAAATATAAAAAGATCAAATAGGATCAAAGTATTTTTTTAATTCGTTACCATGTTTGGTTGAGGTTGTGTGAGTCCTCTTATGTTGAATCCCCCTATTATTCTTTTGTTTGCTTCTAATCTCTATTTGAGAGGTATAATCCTCCCCTACTATCATGGTTGCATCTCTAAACTCTATAATCTTTTGCAGTTCATTCATGCTTGAAAGACGTTTTTCATTTTGATCTAGATTTGGAAGAAAGCATTTTAATATTTTGTCCCACAACAAGTAATCTTCAAGTAAAAATTATGTAAATACAAAAAAAAAAAACTGAACAACCAGCACATATAATTGAACAACTAGACATATGTCTTGAACTTTTTTGAAAATTGACAATTTGAACTATCTACTAACAACAAGAACAACATCACAATACTCTTGAACAAATAGAAGATGTATTTGAACATTTTCTGGAAAATTAAAAATTGGAACTATTTGATAAAAATATGAACGATAACACATTATCCTTGATCAACTAGCACATATATTTGAACATTTTCTAGAAAATTTAAAGTTGGTACTATGTGATAAAAATAGGAACGTTATCACATTTTTCTTGAACAACAACACATATTTTTGAACAAATTATTGTTTGCCCTATTTGATGAAAACTCGAATTTTACCTTTAAGTACTCTTCTCGCTATTGTCTTCGACCTCACCATTTTCGGTTCATGTTGTGGAAAGATAACATAAAGCAATAGTTCGTATTAAACTTAGAGAAATATGCGACAAAGAAAACATTGCAAATGAACAATGGAAATTAGTAAATGCAACTTATCTTAACTGTGTTTTCTAGTTTTAGCAACGAAAATCAAAGTTTTAAGCGTCGATCGTAGTTGAATGTCGGTTAGGTTAAGATAAACATGCATATTTTTATCAACAAAAATACACAGATTTTTAGGTTAAAACTCGTTACCTTTGTTGTGGATTAGAAGCTGTTTGAAATCGAAGAACCTTTTGTCTTCGTTTCGTGGAAAAACGAAGAGATTCGTGTGATTTCGAGGGTGGAAAAGCGAGTTGCAGAGCGATGGAGAGAGGGAGAGAGGGAGAGAGAGAGAGAGAGCGAGCGAGGCAGAGAGGGGATTATGAAGCGTCTCGGAGACGGTTGGTATTTTTTATTTTGAAAAGTTTGACGGTGTTAGTTAATGCCGTGAATGTTGTTATTTTGCTCCAGCAGAAGCGCGCGCTTCCTGGCCATTGATCACTTTGATCCGGCGCTCCACAACGCTCCTCACGTTTCACCGGAAGGCTCCGTTTCACCGGAGCCTGACTCTCTCTCTCTATATATATATATTTCTTTAGAATAAATTAATTACTTTTCAAAACAATGTTAGGTTAGCAATGACCATTGGTTGACAAAATATCAAGTGTGTGATATAAAAAATTTCAATTTTTAAGGTGCTCCAATTTTATCAGCATCAAAAATATCTGATCTCTCATAAACAATTGTAAAAATACATGTAATTTCCGTTTCTGTGGAAGATAAGATGGGAGAATCCCACTATTAGTGAAATTCGTTGGTTAATTTCAGTCATTTATTTTAATCACAATTCAGTTATTTTCATTTGACTATTTCCTCCTGAATCTTAGCCACTAGGATAAATATTGTTAGTGTTGAGAACCAGTAGGCTTATTGTTAGCAACGTTCTCTTAATCAGTTAGTATCTTCCTGTATAAATTTGGTATTCATCAATGGAAATAAATAAGCTTCTTTTCAATACTCTTATATGGTATCAGATTGGTAGATCCTCTGCCTTCTACACTTTCTCCCCAAAACACTCCTCCCTCAAACAGCCCTCCGAATACCCTCCATGGCTGCTCAGGACTATGCCAATCTCATTCCCAATCCACATGAGCCCAACAAACCGCTCTCCTGTGTTCATCTCTCAGGTGTCGTTAAACTCACCCCTACCAATTACATAAATTGGAAACTCCAAATTGAGGCTATCTTGGATGGCCATGATCTATTCAAATTTTTGGATGGTTCTCACCCAGCACCAGCGGAGACCCACTCCAGTACCGCATCTCCGCCGGTTGTCTCCCCTAACCCTGCATACCTGACTTGGCGGAAGCAGGACCGTCTGATTTATGGGGCTCTGCTCACCACTCTCTCCGACACGGTCGCCTCTCTTATGTCTCAAACACGTACCTCCAGCGACCTTTGGGGGCTCCTGCAACGCACCTATGCCAAGGCGTCCAGAGGCCACATCAAGCAACTAAAGGATCAACTCCGTTCCACCACGAAGGGAACACAATCTGTCACAGAGTTTATGCATTCCATCAAGGTCACTGCGGATCTGCTGGCGTCGATCGGCAAACCTATCTCCGATGAAGATCTCACGGACCATGTTCTGCGGGGATTAGATGAGGCGTACAAACCTGTCATCGACGGAGTACACGCCAGGGACAATCCGATCTCCTTCGATGAGCTGCTGGAGAAGCTCATCAACCACGAACTCAACCTCAGCGCTGCCCTAAAGTCTACACCAGGCCCAACTTCTGCCTTGACTGCTCAGTTTAGGCCCGCCAAGAATAAGGCCAACAACAACCAGCGTGGTTGGCACTCTTCTGGGCCATTCCCAGGCCAGCCCAACAATGCCCACCGTCCTTGGCAACCTCCTTCTCAGCCGCACAGCAACCAGCGCCCTCCGGGTCCGAAGCCCTACCTCGGGAAGTGCCAATGGTGCAATGTTCAGGGTCATGTGATGGCTCAGTGTGGGGCGTTTCGTCAACAACATCCGACGATTCCACCTCCAGCGTTCCATCGCTACCCTGGTCCGCAACCAGCAGCTCAGGCCAACACCATGACAACTGGCTCTTCCAACTCACACTACATCGTTGATAGCGGAGCTACGCATCATGTGACAAAGGACCTCGAAAACTTGGCGCTCTATCACCCGTATACTGGTCCGGATGAGCTCTACATGGGGGATGGTTCAGGTTTAACAATTTCTCACTCTGGAATGCTTAAGTTCTTTGATATGTCTTTACCTACTGCCCTCCATGTCCCTTCAATCAAACAAAATATACTCTCAGTATCTAAACTTACACACCAAACACAATCTGCAGTTGTTTTCTTACCTGACTCTTTCTATGTGAAGAATCTCTTAACAGGAAAGATAACCCTTAAAGGTCCTTGTGTTGATGGAGTATATGTGTGTACACCGCCATCACCCGCCATCCACACTCTCTGTCTCAATTCCGCAGGAACGTGGCATCACCGACTCGGGCATCCATCCACCTTCATCTTTGGATTTCTTCAACAGCATTTCTCTTTGGGCTCCTCTAAATTTCAGCAGTCAGATTGTTCTTCTTGCCAAATAAACAAAAGTCACAAATTACCCTTTTCTGATTCGTCCCTCAAGATGACTCATCCCTTAGAAGTCATTTTTTCCGATGTATGGACCTCTCCGGTTTTATCCGTTGATGGATTACGCTATTATTGCTTGTTTGTCGATCATTTTACTCGTTACTTGTGGCTTTACCCGATGAAGAAAAAATCTGATGTGCAATTTATTTTCCCCAAATTTAAGGCGCTTGTCAAAAATTTCCTCAACCACAAAATTAAAATCCTATATACCGACAATGGTGGTGAATACATAGGCCTTAGATCGTTCCTCTCCGCTCATGGCATAAGTCACCATACGACACCTCCCCACACTCCCGAACACAACGGTATCTCGGAGCGACGGAATCGACATATTGCCGAGACCGGACTCTCGCTCCTCACTCATGCCGGCATGCCACTCACCTACTGGCCCTACGCTATGTCCACTGCAGCCTACCTCATCAACCGCTTGCCCACCCCGACCCTTGACTACGAGTCGCCATACTCAAAATTGCTAAACACAAAGCCGGACTATCAAAAACTTAAGTGTTTTGGGTGTTTATGTTATCCTTGGATTAAACCTTATGCAACTCACAAACTTGCTCCGAAGTCTACTTTGTGTGTTTTTGTAGGGTATGCAGCTGATCAACACGCCTATCATTGTCTTGATCCGAAGACGGGGCGTCTCTATACGTCTCGCCATGTGAAGTTCGTTGAGTCTGATTTTCCCTTCAAACACTTGGAGCATCAGCCCAGCACTCCGCCCCAAGCTGCTGCTCATGAGGCCGCCACCATTCCAATCCTTGGGCCTTCGGTTCGGCCCAGTTGTCCGCAGGAGAGTGCTACACTCAGTCCGCCCACCGCGCTATCCGATAGCTCCCCCTCTGCCTCAACCGATCCGGTGTTAGGCCCCTCACTATTGGGCCCACCTCCTCCAGCCCACCTCTCCCTACCCTCCCAATCTCCTCTGCCAAATATCCCAATTCCGCCCTCTCCCCCGACTACCAACCCTATCCCCAAACACATTCCTAACAAACGGCAGAAGACCGGCGGTGGCGTTATCACCAGATCCCAGAACAACATCACCCGCCTCCTCAAAAAATTCACCCTTCACACCACTTTCTCCATGGCCCAAGAACCGTCGACCATAACGCAGGCTCTCAAAGACCCCGCCTGGCGGGCAACAATGCAAGCAGAATTCACAGCCCTATGTAACAATCAAACGTGGGAGTTGGTTGAATCTGCACCGGGGCAAAACTTGGTGGGATGCAAATGGGTGTTTCACATCAAGAGGCTCCCTAATGGTTCAGTCGACCGGTTCAAGGCACGGCTCGTTGCTAAGGGTTTCCACCAGCGACCGGGATGGGATTACACCGACACCTTCAGCCCGGTGGTTAAACCGGTTACCATTCGCACTGTACTCACCATTGCAGTTCGTCAGGGATGGTCCCTCCGCCAATTAGACATAAATAATGCCTTCCTTCAAGGCACCTTGAATGAGGAAGTGTTCATGGCGCAGCCCCCTGGCTTCGTTGACAGTCAATTTCCGGGACGGGTTTGTCGACTCCGCAAGGCTATTTATGGCCTAAAGCAGGCTCCGAGGGCTTGGTATACTGAGCTGAAGAATTTTCTGATGTCACTTGGGTTCACCAACTCCACGGCCGACGCTTCTCTCTTCATCTATAGAGCCGGCCCCACTGTTATGTACTTACTCGTCTACGTCGACGATATCATCGTGACATGTAGTTCTCCCACCTCCCTTACCAAGCTGATTACGGCCCTTGCTACTCGGTTCTCCCTTAAGGATCTAGGGGTCCTGAATTACTTCCTTGGAGTGGAAGTTCTTCCGACCACGGATGGGATCTTTCTTTCCCAACGCCGGTACGTGACTGATCTCCTGCAAAAGGCCGGTATGGCTGAAACTAAACCCGTCTCAACTCCAATTTCTGCCTCAGTTCTGCTCACCAAGTCTGCCGGGGTGCCGCTGCCTTGTCCAACTGAATACAGGGCCTTGGTAGGGAGCCTTCAATACCTCAGCTTGACGAGGCCAGACATCACCTTTACCACAAACAAGCTTGCTCAGTATATGCAGGCACCCACAACGGATCATTGGACCGCCTTGAAACGTGTACTGCGGTACCTAGCTGGCACCTCCACCAGAGGCATCTCAATCACTGCCTCGTCTCCTCTCAGCCTTCATGCCTTCTCCGACGCCGACTGGGCTGGTGATAAGGATGATTATATATCCACTACAGGTTATCTAGTGTATCTCGGTGAAACACCTATATCTTGGAGCTCCAGGAAACAACGCTCCATTGCAAGATCGTCAACGGAAGCTGAATACAAGGCGTTGGCTGACACGTCTTCGGAGCTGTTATGGATCGTTTCTCTGCTTGCTGAGCTTGGTCACAAGTTAGTCGATCAGCCGATCATCTACTGTGATAACCTTGGTACCACAAGTCTCAGTGCTAATCCTGTCTTCCACTCCAAGATGAAGCACATAGCCTTAGCATACCATTTTGTCCGTGAACAGGTGCAACGGGGTGCCTTCCGCGTGTCTTATGTTCCCACTGATGACCAGCTGGCAGACATACTCACTAAACCGCTGCTGCGCCCTCGCTTTGATTATCTCTTGTCCAAGTTGAACTTGTCGTCTCGATAGTTCAACTTGCGGGGGCATATTAGTGAAATTCGTTGGTTAATTTCAGTCATTTATTTTAATCACAATTCAGTTATTTTCATTTGACTATTTCCTCCTGAATCTTAGCCACTAGGATAAATATTGTTAGTGTGGCTGTTAGTGCTAAGAACCAGTAGGCTTATTGTTAGCAACGTTCTCTTAATCAGTTAGTATCTTCCTGTATAAATTTGGTATTCATCAATGGAAATAAATAAACTTCTTTTCAATACTCTTATACCCACATCGGAAATATAAATAAATCAATACCACTATATAATACCATAGACTACTCCTCCTATTGTCAATTGATTTTAGGATGGAACCCCATGGGCTTGTATGATGGGCTTGTACACGGACGTACACGCCCCTACCCTAACTGGCCCACGGACTTTAACATGGTATCAGAGCGGTTCGGTCTGGGTTTGGACTACTGGTTGATTGGGCTTATCGGCCTTAAGGCACTAACAGGCTTGCCGGCCTTAAGGCATGATGCCAAGTGCCAACTGGGTCAGGCCAGTTGCCACTTGATGGGGCGTGTGGAAGATAAGATGGAATAATCCCACATCGGAAATATAAAGAAACTAAGACCACTATATAATACCATGGACTACTCCTCCTATTGCCAATTGGTTTTAGGATAGAATCCCATGAGCTTGTATACGGACGTACACACCCCTATCCTAACTGGCCCACGGAAGAGTCTCCGTGTGTACAATTATAATTATATAATATAGATGTCAATGTGAGAGAGCTGGTTACAATCCACATATATGTACGTGACACTCCCACACACTCTGAGTTGCTAGCGGAGTCTCCACCGTACTGGTATTCTCTTCAAAAAATGAAGATTCTCTTACTATTTCTCATCTCCTTCTTCCTCCTCCAGGTACCTCACATTTCCTCCCTCTGATTATTCCTTCGATCTCGATAATGTCGACGCATTCAAGTGTAAAAAACGCCAGATCCATGCCATCATGGTTTTGGGTTTAACTCCTTGAAGTAATTAATACATAGAAAGAAAGAAACAAACTTAATTTCTTTTGTATATATGTGTTCTCATGTCAGTATGTATTGTAGGTGTGTGCTGAGCCTTTTGCTGTGGACACTACTTCTTCAAGCGATGTGAGTTTCTATTCTTAATCTTGTACAAATTCTCTTCAGATTCACAAGTACCTTCAATCAATTTCAAGTTTGGAAACTAAAGGTTGTACTAGCTACGTACTATCAGATCGAAATTCTGATTCAAGAATCTCTCTTGGAATTTCATTAACCAGATCGATGGAGAAGCACTTTACAAGCGGCCTCTTCCTAAGAAGAAAATGTTCAGTATGTTTCACTTCTTCCTGTTTATTTTTAGCCTGACTTTGATTGGACGACCTTATTTTGTACTCCCTACGTCCCACAATGTTTGTCCTGTTTTTTTTTTTACACTATTCATAGTATAAGAAAAATTTTAAGATTTCTTCCAATATATAAGAAAAAATATAGTCATGTGATAATATCAAAAAATTATAATTTTTATTAATATATAATTAGAGATATTAATGATATAAAATCTGTCTCGATAAATGTGCAGATTGTGGGTACGCGTGTGCAAGGAGGTGCAGAGAAGCGTCGAGGAAGAATGTGTGTAGCAGAGCGTGCAACGCTTGCTGCGTGAAATGCCAGTGTGTCCCTCCCGGCACTTTCGGCCACACCGCCGCCTGCCCTTGCTACGCCAACCTCCGCACCCACGGCAACAAGCCCAAGTGCCCTTAGATCGAGTGCGATGCACACGAGTTCATCCCGTTCCCAAAAACGCAGTTTATCCATGTACTCATTTTCATATATATATATATATATGTGGACATTTCAAGGATCTTGATGACTTCATGTTTGATCTCCTGGGCGAGCCCATACATCAAACTTTCTAGTGTGCACGTACGTACTACATATTCATTACCGTTCATTGATTTGTATCAATGAGCGCTTTAATTTCGAACTGGTATCATGTATCCATGTTCAAATAAATGAATAGTGTCGTCTATTCTTATGGTTATTATATATGATTTAATTTGCATCAACGAGCACTTTCACAAACTAAATATTGTTAGTAGAAATAGAAAACGAATAATCTAAAAACTTATTAGAATATGTGTTAGGTCAATAATTCTATGTTGTAATCAATATTGTTAAAATCGCGACTTGAATCGTAGAATTGTAAATACAAAACGATTTGAATCGTATAAAAATAGTTATATACCGTAGAGTAGTATTAAAATCGTACGAGAATCGTAGGGATCGCGATTCCACCTAGGATCGTACGATCCCAGAGAATCATGTAAGTTTGTTCAAATTTGTCCTATTTTTGGTTTTGAAGTAGACTAGGGGCTCATGGGCCGTTTTAGTTGAAAATCCTTGACCAGATAAGACATCCCACTAAGGCCCATTTACCTATTTTATTAAATTTAATAAATAAAAAATCAATTAAAATAAGAAATTGACGAACCGTGCTTCTGGTTGGTGCTTATGAAGCATATTGCCCCTTATTGGTCTAACCCTAAAAATTTCCCTATCCAAATGTTCCCGTCTTTGCTCTCTGTTTGCGAGGATTGATAAAACTAAACAGATCCAACAAACAAATTTGTCTCTCTTGTGGTGTTGGATTGCTCGTTCTAGATGTAGGAGGTGCAAAGGTGGAATCGGGTCTTGCGTGTGTTGTAGGTGGTGCAAAAATTTCGTATGTGCAATCTGTCAGCTATAACTTGGAATTCCTAAATTTTCTTTTCATAGCTTTGTTTTTTTTGGTAGAAAGAGAGGCGGCACTCTCGCACGCTCGATAAAAGGGCTAGTTAGAAATGGTTCGAGGGATAGCCACCCCCATTACATCCTCCGAAAGGAGGCAAACAACGCACGTAGGCGGATAAAAAACAACATGAAAAGCAAGAGGAAAGTCAAAAGCAAAGGAAGCTAATCTATCGGCAACTCTATTGGCTTCCCGGTACACATGTCGAAGTTGAATGTCCCAACTTCTACGGAGAAAGCCTTGGCATCGTTCAGCCAGGCTAGCGAGGGGATGGTTGGGCAGCACATCTGACTGGATCAGCTCGACCGCCATCAAGGAATCTGACTCAATCACCACCCTGCGGAACCCTCGATCCCATACAGTATGTAGTCCATACAAAATGGCCCACATTTCGGCATGGAGAACTGGACACGGTCCCAACTTGATGGTGAATCCCAGAGCCCACTCGCCAACCCCATTCCGGAAACAGCCCACTGCAGCAGCAGAGGAGTAATTAGGCTTAACAGCCCCATCAACGTTCACTTTAATCCAGCCCACATCAGGTTTTGTCCAGGCCACATCAGCCACAACCGGATGCTCGGGCGAATCTCCGATCATCTGCGCCTGTTTCTCCCAAACCCGCTGGAACTGTGCAGCTTGAGCCATGAGGAAGCTTTTCTTGTCAACAATCTCGTCCGCGGTCCCAAAAATTTGCCCATTCCGCCACTTCCAAATCCACCAATTAGTAGTGGCGAAGAGGACAACATCGTCAATAACAGTAGCCAAATCATACTTCCTCTGGAGATTCTTATTGAGCCAAATATTCGGTTCATCAGAGAGGAATCGACTAATCACCGTTGCAGGAATGAGTGACTTCCAAATAGCTTGAGAAGCCCTACAGTCACGGAAAAGGTGGATAGTGGTCTCTGATAGGTGCCATTTCAGGCACCTTAACTAGTAATTATTGACATGATTTAGATGGAGTTTTAGTATAGATTTAGGCTAAGTCTGTAATCCAGAAGAAGAGTTAAGAAGTGAAGATATCATAGGATTTACAGCTTAATGAAGGATGAAGAAGATGGAGGAGAAGATCTGCTTAAGACTCATGGAGGAAGGCTACCATCACTTGGTAGTACAGAAGAGCAAAAGATGAAGACTTGAAGAAGATGGTCATTGCCGCCCCGCGCCAGAAGTCACCGCGACCCGACGGTGGATCTCAGAGAAGGCAACACAAGCGAAGCCACCGCCCC
This sequence comes from Rheum nobile, assembly GCA_027886185.1. Lineage (NCBI taxonomy): Eukaryota > Viridiplantae > Streptophyta > Magnoliopsida > Caryophyllales > Polygonaceae > Rheum > Rheum nobile. The sequence continues at coordinate 36,978 of WOAB01000143.1, forward strand.
GCGGTGGAACTCACCGCCCCGCGGTGAATGTTGACGCCTCGCGGCCAGCGTTTATTTGTTTCCTATTTTAGCATTTTCGGATATTCCATTTTCTATTATTTTATTATTTCCATTATTTTGTTTGCTAGGTTTAGCTTATCTTTCCTGAACCTATTTAAGAGTTTTTCCAGTTTTTAGAGAAGGACGTTCTCATTATTCATTCTAGATCTAGGGTTTGAACGAATGGAGAACTAAACACCTTTATTCCACTAGACAAATATCCACACTGCAGATGAACAGATTGATCACTGATAACTATTGTTCTAAGTTCTTTTCACAATCTTATAGTCGTTCCCATCCTGATCATAGTTAACCACCAATTCAGACAGTTGTTGGCAGCACTTACCACAATATCAATAGAAGAAAACCTTACTATCAAGAAAGCAATAGCATTCAAACAAGGATATAGGATACATGCAAATAGAAGAAAACCTTACTACTTAACATGTAAATAATTCTCTCTCACAATTGCACACTCGTATTCCACTATATGTAACAATTGTGTTTGCCACTAGGTATGCACTCGTATTCCACTATATGCAAACCCTAGCACTATGATAAATATCGATAAACCTAGTTAGCAACTCTAGATAAACCAACACAAACCAATAGACAATATGCTCAAGAGAATTAAACCAACTTGATAAGATATAGAACAAGGAATAGAAATCTCACAACCAATCCATTGCAATGCTTCAATTGTCTAGCGAAATAAAGGTGTTTAGTTCTCCATTCGTTCAAACCCTAGATCTAGAATGAATAATGAGAACGTCCTTCTCTAAAAACTGGAAAAACTCTTAAATAGGTTTGGGAAAGATAAGCTAAACCTAGCAAACAAAATAATGGAAATAATAAAATAATAGAAAATGGAATATCCGAAAATGCTAAAATAGGAAACAAATAAACGCTGGTCGCGAGGTGTCAACATTCACCGCGGGGCGGTGAGTTCCACCGCGGGGTGGTGGCTTCGCTTGTGTTGCCTTCTCTGAGATCCACCGCCGGGTCGCAGTGACTTCTGGCGCGGGGCGGAAAAGACCAGTTTCTTCAAGTCTTCATCTTCTGCTCTTCTGTACTACCAAGTGATGGTAGCCTTCCTCCATGAGTCTTAAGCAGATCTTCTCCTCCATCTTCTTCATCCTTCATTAAGCTATAAATCCTATGATATCTTCACTTCTTAACTCTTCTTCTGGATTACAGACTTAGCCTAAATCTATACCGAAACTCTATCTAAATCATGTCAATAATTACTAGTTAAGGTGCCTGAAATGGCACCTATCAAATTCCCCCATACTTAGACCTTTACTCGTCCTGAGTAAATCCAAACTAATCCTACTCCAATCATCAAACACTAAGGCCTCAGGAAGTGTAAGCAAACATGATACCAGTGATTACAACAACTCAACAATCAGCTCCAGACAACCAAAACAAGTGATGCGAGATCAATCTATTCCTAACTCCTGTCTAGCTCCTTATCGCTCCAGAGTGACCTACCCGAACTCCTTATATCTCCTCTTCTTATGACGCCTCGCCAAGAATAATGAGAAATCCTAAAATCACTCTTCTTCTTTTTCGCTCATTTTGCAAAGGCGCCCTTTTGGGTTTTCACCTAGCCACTCATTTCATTTTGCTAGACATCTCACATGTACTCACATCACTCTAGTCCATTTTTGCATCTATACCAGTCGGACTACCTGCTTATTACCTGAACCGCCCTTTCGGGTTTTCAGCTTATCCCAGGATTTTGATTGCCTTTTTCACATCTTTTTGGCTTTTTTTTTTAGAATACAAATGCTCGAATCTGAGATGCAAAATTTAAATGCCTAAACAAACTATGTACACTAACTATGATAAGCAGCAAGTCTAAATCCCTCCCCCACACTTGAATCACACATTGTCCTCAATGTAGAGACGAAGACATAACTAAATAGGGGGAAGAGAAAATAAACTCACTAGTAAGGTGGATACGGTGGATAGCCCGGCGGAAATGGAGGGTACCGCCCAAAATATTGCTCCTGCATGTACGCCTCAGCTGAACTCAACCGACTCGTAATATCACTCTCAATATCTGTCTGCAAAGTCTGCAGGCGAGTCAGCATCCCCTCATTTGCAGCGTGTTGACGCAGTGTGAAAGAATCAAAACGAGCAAACATCTCATCCCAAGGAATCTCAGAAGTCGATGCAGAAGAAGAGGCAGCAACATACGCAGGGAGATCAGTATCCATAGGAGCAGCGGCCCGTGGACTATCCTCAGAATCGGGGGAAGTGACCTCAGCGTCAGATGGAATGAACCACTGTGTGAAATCCCGCGGGAAAGTAAAGCGGCGAGGAAGGCGCATCACGTGACCTCCATATGAACACCAGAGGAATTGGTCCGGGGAGCTGTTCAACATACCATACCGTCGCAAACACGGGATGTCGTAGCGAACATGCATGATCGGCTGAGGAATAGTATTCATCTGAACTCTGGCGGCAGCAACCAGGGTGATCAGACCACCCTGAACAATATCTCGCGCCTCACCCTCGCGAATCCTCTGAAGCTCGCGAGCCCACACTAGAACCCAACAAGGAGTCTCCCCGTCCAAAGGGTCCAGCATCGGAAGAAACAAACCAAGGCATTTCAGAGAAACCTTCCTATCCTCCGCACTCCCACAAAATGATCGCACCAGCACTGTGTGAATCAAGCGTAGACAAGGGTGCACTAGTTTGTTACTAGTCTCCCTACCCTTATGAAAATCAGACATTCCCGTAGCGGTAATCCAGAATTCTTTAGTTTCCGCCGCGTCGGGTCCCTTCTTCCACCCAGCAGTAGGTGGTCTAGACACTCCCAATACTTCCCTGACTTCCTCCACATGCATCTCGTAAGCCCGCCCCTCATACTTAAATTTTATGCCCGCAAGCACCTTGCGCACTTCACCATTAATAGTGCGTCTTTCAGTAAATCTGGACAAGGTGGCGATAAACTGGTAGCAAAGCTCGGGGAACGCAGGGGCACACTTGTCCAGGAAACCACCCAACCCCAACTTATCCAAGCATAACTGGACCATCTCTAACATTCCCAACTCCGCCAAAGTTCCCGTATCAAAGAAGCGAGGTGGGAGCACAACCCTCTTCGCAACCACATCATAGGCCTTATTCTCCTCCACATTCATACCAACCTTCCTAGCTCTTGGCATAATTAAGGTATTTGAATGCGTGGAATCAAAGAGCTAGGCAAAGACGACTTACAATCCAAAGATGGAGGTTCACCAGGGATTCACCGCGGGGCGGTACTGTTCACCTTCTTCTCCAAATTCAAAATTCCTGACTTGCGCGAGGCGGTGAAACTTCAACGCGAGGCGGCGACTTTATGATCAGCCCTATCTCAACCTCCAACGAGCCCAGACAAAGCTCAACTTCCTCCAAACACTTCCCCAAAGCTTCACAACACCACCCTTCAACTAATAAACACCACGGGGCGGTCGAACAAGTGTAATATGGCGGCTTGGGTATGGGAATCGGAAATTGGGTTCAAGGATCCCCACAAATAAAGCTTAGGACAAGGGAAAGGCAGGGATTTGAGGATTTTTGGGTGAGGGCTTGAGAGGAGAAAGAGGGGTGTGGCAGAAAGAGAGAGAGAGAAAGAAAAGGGTGAGGAGGTTAGGGTTTGGCAGGAGTGTTTAATGGGTAATGGGGTAAATACCACCGTCAAATCCTTTGTATCCAACTTGAAAAATGTTTTTGAAAACAAAACCGTTTTTTTTTTAAATTCAGAATTGAGTGAAAATACCCAGGCTTCACCGCGGGGCGGTGTGGTGCACCGCGGGGCGGTCGTGAACTTCCTGGAGAATTAAATTCGCCTCCATTTACTTTCGTACCTGTCACGTTAGTAGCAGGCGAACGAAACAAGGCAAAAGAAACTATGAAAATAGTCTAATGAAAGAAAAATCAAAAGAAAAGAAAAGAAAAATACCTCGGGTTGCCTCCCGATAAGCGCCTTGGTTAACGTCGTTGGCTCGACGTAGGCTGTGGCCTACCATTTTTCAGCTTCAGGGATCTCAAAACTCACTTCATCAACTTGGTTCGGGTTGAAGCCTTCATGGTAAGGCTTCAATCTTTGGCCATTCACTTTGAAAATGTTGTTCGTCTTGGGGTCAATCAATCCAATGGCTCCATGGGGGTGTACTTCAACAATTTCATAAGGACCCGTCCACTTGGATTTCAGCTTCCCAGCGAAAAGCTTAAGCCGAGATTGAAATAGGAGGACCTTATCCCCTAGCTTGAAATCTCTTCTCAAGATGTGCTTGTCATGCCATTGCTTGGTTTTCGCCTTATAGCTAACTGAGTTCTCATATGACTCAAGGCGCAATTCCTCTAGTTCTTGTAGCTGCAGCTTCCGGAAATCCTCCACTTCATCCAATTGCATGTTGCATTTCTTTATTGCCCACCATGCTTTATGTTCAAGCTCTACAGGGAGGTGGCATGCTTTTCCGAGTACTAATCGGAAGGGGGACATTCCTATTGGAGTTTTGAAAGCTGTGCGGTATGCCCACAGTGCATCATTAAGTTTAGAACTCCAATCCTTTCGATTAGCTGCAATCGTTTTCTCCAGGATAGATTTAATCTCTCTATTTGAAACTTCGGCCTGCCCATTAGTTTGAGGATGATAGGCCGTGGAGACTCTTTGGGTGACATGATACTTCTTTAGCAGGGCAGTCACTGTCTTGTTGCAGAAATGGGTTCCCCGATCACTAATTAAAGCTTTGGGTATCCCAAATCTTGAGAAAATGTTCTCCTTAAGAAAACCTGCCACAACTTTAGAATCATCAGTCCTGGTGGCTTTCCCTTCCACCCACTTGGAAACGTAGTCCACCGCAAGCTATATATAGAGACTCCCATGAGAGCTAGGAAAGGGTCCCATAAAATCAATACCCCAAACATCAAAGACCTCGCAAAAGATTAGTGATGATTGTGACATCTCATTCCTCCTGGAGATGTTTCCAACCCTTTGGCATCGGTCATAGGATTTACAAAAGGCGTAAGCATCCCGAAAGATGTGTGGCCAATAAAATCCTACATCCAATACTTTCCTAGCAGTCTTATTTGCTCCAAAATGACCCCCACATGCATGAGAATGACAAAAGTTAAGGACAGATTGTACCTCATTGTCCGGAAGACATCGGCATACTACCTAATCGACACAATGTTTCCATAGGTAAGGATCATCCCAAACATAGTGACGGGCTTCTCTTCGTACCTTCTCCTTTTGAGCTCTAGTGTAATCCGGGGGTAGTTCCTCTCGAACCAAATAGTTCACGATATCTGCATACCATGGTCTAAAAGAACGGTGCCCGAAGACGGCCTCGGCTATGTGAGGAGGGGGTTCAGAAGTACTCACGAAGCAAAGTGTGAGTCCGGAGATGCTGCCGCGGGGCGGTGATGTCACCGCGGGTCGTGGTGAGTTCTTCTGGCTCTCAGTTGAAAATGCCGCCGGGTCGCGGTGGATGACGCCGCGGGGCGGTGGAGCCTCCAGTTCCACAATTTCTACAGATCGCCGAGTCACGGTAGTGTTACCCGAGATTCATTTGATCATAAAGAGTGTGTCGCCTGGAAAAGTTCCGTGGATGGGGCTCTGTGCTCCGGGCTTATCTTCTTCATGCACGAGCCTAATCAAGTGATCCGCTACTAGGTTCTCCGCTCCCTTTTTATCTTGTATCTCAACATCAAATTCAGTGAGTAGGAGAACCCAACAGATTAATCTTGGCTTTGCTTCCTTCTTCGTCATTAGGTAACGAAGGGCAGCATGGTCTGTGTAGATGATCTCATTTACTCCCAAAAGATATTGCCTAAATTTTTCCAAGGCAAAGACAACTGCCAGCATTTCCTTATCAGTGGTGGAGTAGTTCCTCTGAGCTCCATTTAGAGTCATGGAGGCATAATGAATTACATGGGAGGTACGTCCCACTTTCTGGCCTAGAACTGCTCCAACCGCATAGTCACTGGCGTCACACATGATCTCAAACGGGCGAGACCAGTCAGGTGCCTGAATGATAGGTGCACTTGTCAGGCGTTCTCTCAAGCAATCAAACGCCTTCTTGCACTCGTCGGTGAACTCATAGGTCACCTCTTTCTTCAGTAGCTCGCATAGGGGTGAAGAGATCTTAGACAAGTCCTTGATAAACCTTCGGTAAAAACCTGCATGACCTAAAAAGGAACGCACTTCACGCACATTAGTAGGATAAGGCAAAGACTGAATCACATCAATCTTCGCCTTATCGACCTCAATACCCCTAGCAGAGACAATGTACCCTGTTCTACCATGAAATGACACTTTTCAAAACTCAAAACCAGGTTGGTTTCAACACATCTTTTAAGTACAAGTGCCAAATGGTTCAAACATGAATCAAAGCTAGTCTCATGCACTGTGAAGTCATCCATGAATACCTCAATAAATTTCTCAACATATTCAGAGAAAATACTAACCATACATCGTTGAAATGTACCGGGTGCGTTACACAAACCAAATGACATTCTGCGGTATGCAAAGGTGCCAAAGGGGCATGTAAAAGTGGTTTTCTCCTGGTCTTCTGGCGCTATAGCCACCTGAAAGTATCCTGAATACCCATCTAGAAAGCAGTAGTAGGGGCGCCCAACAAGGCGTTCTAGCATTTGATCAATAAAAGGTAAGGGAAAATGGTCTTTCCGAGTTACCGCATTCAGCTTACGGTAGTCAATGCACACCCTCCATCCTGTAGTGGTCCTTGTAGGAACCAAATCCCCTTGTTGATTCTCCACTATAATGATACCTCCTTTCTTAGGGACAACCTGAGTTGGACTTATCCATTGGCTATCGGAAATAGGGAAGATCATATCAGCTTTGAGGAGTTTCAGCACCTCCTTCTTGACCACTTCCATCATTGGAGGATTGAGTCTTCTTTGTGGCTTCCTAGATGGTTTGGCTCCATCTTCAAGTAGAATCCTATGCATACAAGTCGAGGGACTTATCCTTTTTATGTCTGCAATGGTCCATCCTATCGCAGTCTTGTACTCCCTGAGCACGCCTAATAGCTTCATTTCCTGGTCTTCAGATAGCTTACTAGACACAATGACTGGCAGCGTGTCGTTGGCTCCAAGAAAAGCATACTTGAGGTGATCCGGCAGCGGCTTCAATTCAATCTCGGGAGCCTGTATAACAGAGGGAACAAGCTTCTCGCTCGGGTTTAGTAAATTGGGGCCAACGCCCAAAGGATCAATATGAAACTTACCATATGCATCCATCTGAGCTATGATTTCCTGCATCTTAGATGGTAAAGAGTATTCCTCATGGGACAATTCCAAATTATTCTCAACAATGGACATCAACTCATCAGGACCAGATATATCAAATACATCATGTGCAATAGAATCAATCACATCAATGGAGCATAAAGAATGGTCTTCATTGGGGTGTTTCATAGCTTCATAAATATTATATTCCACCTTCTCCCCATCGAATTCCATAGAAAGTATCCCACTTTGCAAATCAAGTATAGTCTTAGCAATTTTAAAAAATGGTCTACCTAATAGTATAAGAGTTGCCTTTGTATCTGTTTCCATATCTAAGACATAAAAATCCGCAGGGAATATCAATTTATCAACCATAACAAGAACATCCTCTACTACTCCTCTAGGGTAGACACTAGACCTATCAGCTAATTGAATCACAATTCCAGTTTCCTGCAGAGGTCCAAGTCTAAGAGATTCATAGAGGGAATAGGGCAAAACATTAATGGAGGCACCAAGATCAAGCATAGCTCTTTCAAATTTAGTGTCACCAATAATACAAGGAATGCCCCACATACCTGGATCGCCGCACTTCTTTGGCATACGCCTCTGGAATACAGCGGATACGTGTTCGCTGACCTTGACTTTTTCCTTGCCCTTCAGCTTCTGATTTCTCTTGATGGTGCATAACTCCTTTAAAAACTTAGCGTACCGAGGTACACTCTTTACAAGCTTGAGGAGGGGGATGTTTACCTCACACTTACTGAAGGTGTCGAAGAGATCCTTGTCGTCGATTACTCTCCTTTCCTTTAGTGCTTCCGGAAAGGGGGCAGGGGGCTTTTCAGAACCAAGAGGAGGAAAATTTGGACGAACATAGGGGTCCTCTTCTTCATCATGATCAAGATCTGGGCTTTCGATGCGGGGCGGTGGATTCACCGCGGGGCGGTGTTCTTGGCCGCGGGGCGGCAGTGTTGACTCAGGATAACCGAGAGTTGCCGCTGGGTCGTTGTGGGTGTCGCCGCGGGGCGGTGGAACTTGCCCATCGTCAATTTCAGCCCTGTCGTCCTTTTCAGCAGTAGGAGCGACTTGCAATTCCTTGCCACTTCGGAGGGTCACAGCATTTACACTTTCTTGTGCGGCCCTTTTGTCCAATCTAGTGACCACATCTGTTAACTGAACCACTATCTCTGCCATGCTCTTGATGCTTGCCTCAGTTGTTTGCACATGAGTTGTGAAGTGCAATGTTAAGGCTTTGATCAAGTCTTCAGTTGAAGGGGAGCTACTAGCTTGGGGAGCAGCTGTTGGCTCATCAAAGTGAGGTTGTGGTGGTTGTTGTAGCTGTTGTTGATCATGTCGAGGTCTAATAGGCCCGTAACCTCCAGCAGCGTATACTTCAGCAGTAGTGGCATCCTGAAGTTGGGGACAAGCATTGGTTTTGTGAAATGGATCAACGCAGCTTCCACAAACATTGTGATGTTGAGGTGCTTCTTGTTTACCCAACTTCGCAATTACGTCTTTCAATGAAGCAATTTCTTGCAATAAATGCGCATCATTGGAGTTGACAGCATTAACTCCTCTGGTCTTTGGGGCTTCATTAAAATCCCTTGTGCTCTCAGCCATATCATGAAGTTTAGTCATGGCTGCATCATGGGTCATATTCAAGATACTACCACCACAAATAGCATCTATGATTCTTCTTTCATCATCTAGCAGCCCATTGTAAACATAGAGTACATAGAGTACATAGGAGATCCGCTACTAGGTTCTCCGCTCCTTCTAACTACTTTTGGTCCGTAACCCAATCGTCCTCGGAAACTCGCAGCGTTGTAATTTTGTTCCTTTGCCTGCGGATGATGGTACGGGTGTGGAAGTACTTCGTATTCCGATCACCAAGTTTGATCCAATGTTCCCTCGCCTTTTGGAACCAAATAACTTCTTCTTGAGCAAGTACATCCTGGAGTTCTTTCTTCAATTGATTATCAAGCTGAATCAGACCCTCATGGATACGTGTCTCCAAAGCTCGCTGAATGCCATTGATACGGGCAATTAATTCCGACTTTCTCTTGTTGACATTACCAAAGACATCCTTGTTCTAATTCACCAGCTTATGCTTCAGAATTTCCAGTGCTGTTTGTGTATCCTGTGCAGATTCCCAACTGGAATTGACAAAACTCTGGAAATCCGAATGCAGTAGCCACGTTGCCTCAAATCTGAACGGTCTGCGGGTTCTGTTTTAGGGAATCTGAGGGAGAAGGGAAAGGAGGAGTGGATTGTGGTCTGATCCAATAGTAGGCAGGTTAGTAATAGAGGCCTCGCTCCATTTAAGTCTACCAGTGAGGTTCGTGAAAACTCGGTCAAGTCTTTTAGAGACTTTGGTGGTGGCAGAGATTCCACGGCTCCAAGTAAAGCGAGCCCCATGAGCCCCCGTATCCAACAGGTCCAAATTCTCAATCCAGCGATCAAAAGATGCAGAGTCAGGCGACAAGAGATCATGCCATCCTTGCCTCTCATCAAGAGATCGAATGCAGTTGAAGTCGCCGCCGATAAAGAGCGGTTCTTGGGTATCCTTGATCTCAGCTTCTAGTTCCCCCAAAGGAGGGCTCGTCTTTGTGGAGTGGGTGTGGCATAAACAATAACAAAATGGAAGTGGTCCTCTCCTTTGGTGATTCGAGTGTGAATGAAATGATCATGAATCGTCAAGACTCGGAGGTCAAAAGTAGCATCATTCCACATGAGCCAGATTCCTCCAGCGAAACCAACCGCTTCCACACGCACAAAGTGTTCGTAGTTGAGGCGGTTACAAACTTTATCCGCTCGAGCCCCGGATATACGTGGTTCCATAATAGCCAAAACATCTACTGAATTGTGTTTCAAAAAGTATCTCAGGCCTCCTCGAAAGTTCGGCCCTCCCGCTCCTTGAACATTCCAGAGTAGAAAATTCATGAGGAAACAATGGGGGGGGGGGGGGGAGAGGTGAAAGGTTCGAAACCTTAGGCCCCATGAGGGGTCTGCTGAGCCTCTCCCTGAGGGAGTTGCTCCTCTTGCACATCATCACAAGCTCTTGATTCAACCATACTTGTATCAACCAGGGAGAGTTCGTCTCCATTGAAGATCCTCAAATCTGGCAGAATAGTCTCAGCTATCGGGGTAGGTATCTATTTCAGATTAGGATGTGGGTTAGGGGCTATGGACAGATGGTTTGAGAAGATAACGGGCTTGTATGTAAGAATTTTCGGCCCATTACTCTGTTGAAGAGGAGTAGGGGAGCCATCCTCATTGGGCCCGTCCCTTATGATTGGCCAATTCCCACTAGTGCAGCCCAGAGGAGCCTTGTCCACAACACTCTTTCCTTTCTACACTCTAGTCAGCCGGCCGGCCCTACTTGAGATAGGGTTACCCAATTGACTTTGACCCTCTCCTTTTGAAGCAGGATTATGGCCTGATAAAGCGCCAGTCCATTTCTGTCCCTTAGCATTGCCTCTGTTTGTCACCTTTCTCTGTCTCTCCCCTCTTATCACCCTTTTAGAACATTCAACTTCTTCCATCCTAGGAGCAAATTTTCCCTCATTATCCTCTTTGATATCCTCTGACTCTTCACCCAACGTCGAGAACCTATTGCCCGTTGGTCTCTACTTTTGCTGTTATGTTGTCACTTGTCCCTTTGACTTTTTTACAGGCCGTCGACGTGGAGGTTTCATATTGGCCATCACCCACGAGCCTAAACCCCTAATTCTCTCCGCCAAGACGTTCGCCTGAGCTACAGGAGACGCCACCGGCGGTGTTGGGTCTGATTTCTTCAGCGTCGGACAGCCGGTTTCCAGATGCCCTTGCTTCCCACACTCCAAGCAAATTTCCCCCAGCGCTTCATATTCCACTTGGATCGTTTCTCCATTCACCAAGATAGCGCCACAGAGAGGCCGAGAAAGATCGAGCTCAACACAAGCTCTCACGAACTTCCCCCTGGTGGCTTGCAGCGTATTCTTGTCCACCCTTACTGGCCTGCCGATACTCGCAGCGATGTGCTTCACAATCCTTTCATCGTAGGGTACAACCGGCAAATTGGAGAATCTCACCCACGCACAAATAGAATGAACCGCATCTGTGGCGGGGCTGAAGTCTGCAACCCAATTCCTGACCATAAGGCACTGTCCGAATATCGTCCACGGACCCGCCGAGAGAGCCGTGAAGTGGTCCTCCGGTAGCTCGAACCTGACAATGGAATAACCATTCGTGAGGTCCATAATGGTGAGTTTTCCTTTGGGCTTCCACATCTCCCTGAGTCTTCTATCCAGAGTGAGATACGCCACCGCCGGTCCCAGGAGTTTTATAATGACAGAATTCTCCCAAGAGCGAGCCAGTGAATCAATAATCTCCTTGTCGATAGTAACTGATGGAATTCCATTCTCATCATCCGGGAACTCAATGCCGATTTTCTCCTGCATTAGTTCATCGCTCACTATAACTCTGTTCATCACCGGGAAACCAACCGTAAGCTTGTCCTTGAACGAGAGCACCAGGATAGACTGGGTGTTTCCTATAGTCGACTCCGGGGGTGGGCTTGCAGAGACAACGGCTGGCTTACTCTGGAATGAAACACCCAGTGGTTGACCTCCAGAATCCAGAGGGGGATTCAAGAGTGGAAAGGCTGGCCATTCTTTGTGGGACAGGGCAGATTCCGGTGGGGCCGGAGGGATGGCGGGGGGCTCAGCTTGTTCAGAGGAGGAGTCACCCAATGCATGAGTGGATTGGTGAAGCATTGAATTGTCTACGGAATAAGGAGGGTCCCCAGGAGGGGGGTTGTCGGTGGGTGGATTAGTCGATGCTTCGACGGAGGAGGGGGTTTCGGTGCGTTCGGTGATAGTCCGACTTCTCAGAGAGCGAGTTACCATCTCTGAGAGTGTTTTTCTTTGGTGGATTACTAACTTGTACATAAAGGTGTGTGTTATGTCTTTTCATAGCTTTGTAAATGTAATAGCCTTTCCCTATTTTTTTTTCATTGTCTGTAGTGGACACCAAAGGCTATCTCGAACACTACTTCAAAGAGGTATATTATTTTCTTCAATTTTTTTGTCTTTATCTTCTTGCTATGATTGTTTCTTGTTAGAGCATTGTTCATTTACTCTTTAACCATTCTATTTTACATAATTTTTGATAATAATTATATGTTGAAATATTCAATTGATAAAATATGTTATTGACATTGTTCTTCCTTGTTAGTAATTTTCTTGTTTTCTTAACTTATCCAGCCAAATATTCCACTTTTCATGAATCTGGAAATGAAAGTGTTGGAGCAGATGTCGATGAATTCGCTACCAATGTTATATCAGGAGATGGTGTCATTGGTGAAGACGACATTGGAGCTTATAGTGATGATTCTCTAGAATATATTAATTAGTGTTAGTTATAGATTTCTTACAAAATTTATCTTTTTTGACAAGTTAACATTCTAGAAAAACTAGTTAGTGCTCCACTTTTTGGTGATTAGCTATCTCATGACCCTACTAGCCAAGAAATCATATTGGCTCCTAAGAACTCATATTTGATCCTCATTGCACATTTTGTATATCTTAGTTGTTTACTCTATTAGGTTTTCTGAGTCGTTGTCTCAGACGCCATTTTATAACTAAAATTCTCACCCCTAGTGGCCATTTTGTAACTAAAGTCTTACTCTTTTAAAGAAAAATATGTAGTTGTGCATGTCTTGTCATGTAAGGGTGGTAGTGAGGAGTGGTAGATGATTAATGAGCATGTTTTTAATTGATTCAGTAGAATCTTACAATTTTACGATTCGATTCTACGATCCGATTCTACACCCCCTTTACGATTCGATCCAAGAATCCCGATCCTAACAACATTGGTTGTAATAAACATTTAGCTTAAGTTATTATGTAATGCAAGCACATAGGCTAGGTAGAGACTAGGACTTAGGGGAACAAGGCTCGAGTTGGCTTGAACCAGCATTGGTCATGTGGGTGCCTTGTGACTTAGCCATGATTTGGCTAAGGCATTTATTTGGGCCTGTGTGGGGCCGATGCTATCTTCTACTGCTTGTTGGGCTTGTTCTCTGTGGTGTACTGATGTGCATATTGGGCCGCTTCCTGCTGCTGGGCTTGAAGCTTCATTAAGTGAAACATTGCGTTTCGCTTCTCTGGAGCCTCCTTACCTGATTGGGAAGACGATGATGTTTTGTGCATTTTAGGGCTTGGCTATAAAGCCCTTTCCTGCGCCACTGTAGCTATCACACTCTGTCATTCTTCTATGCGATGCTTTGGAATCTTCAGAACTTTTCTGCTCTCTCCGGTGAGCGATGAGCTCTCTGTTGCTTCCATGGCATTTTCTTTGATTGCTTGAGACCACTTGAGAAAGAAAGACACAGAGAGACTTGAGTAAGAGATTCCTGGAGCGACTTGTTGGAGGCTCTTGGTGCAAGGCTTTATAGAAAGCCTTGCAGTGTCCCATTGGGGACTCTTCTTCTCCTTCTCGTCTTGTTTTCTGGTTTGCTTTGTGCCTTTGTTTCTTCTCTGTTCTTGTCTTTGCCGCTTGTGTGCTTGCATGTAACTTGAACTGGCTATTTGGCCTTTGTTGCTTAGTGGATTGGGCGAGTCTCCCCTCTTGAGGCTCTACAGACGTAGGACTTTGGTCCAAACTGCGTAAACAACCCTGGTGTTCACTTTGCTTTACTGTTTTTGAGTTTTCGTCCTTAAAACGCTTTTTACCTTCTATTGAGCAATCGAAGTGGATAGAAATTATGAACAACAATTTGGTATCAGAGCTTTGGCTCTTGATCTTGCTTCCGCTGAGTTTTGAAGTGTCAAAATGTTTTTAGGGTTTGGTGTTCTTCCTCTTTCTCGATTGTGATTCTGACTTTTGCCATTTCCAGTAATAGATTACTTTTGAGTAACCTTTAGGACCAGGAACCAAAAAGGCGATTTGTTCAGTTTCCAGATATGGAAAAGCAGAAACTTACCATTTCTTCCCTGTTGTTTGTCACTTTATTCTTTCTACTCTTGCTCTGAAGGGAAAGTGTCTTGAGTTGCATGAAGACTCTTGGGGTCCTACATACTCTCTTTGTGTTGTAGATCTATGGTCCTTTACTCTGTTTCTCTTGTTTATCATGTGGACGAAGCCCTCTTTTATCCTTCTCTTCCTGAGAGTGACAATCTATAGAGGTGTAAGCTTTATCCCAGGAGCTTGATAAATCCTGAGAGTATTATCCTTGTTTGCAAAGCTTATTCCGTGTTTAGCTGTGCTCTTCATCTTCTGTTATTATTACTAACTTGTGTGTTGGTTATGGAAGAAAATGGTGTAAGGGTGAAGCCCTTTGATGGCACCACTGACTTTGCCATGTGGCAAGTGAAGATGAGAGTTATTCTCATCAAAGAGAAATGTTGGAAGGCAGTGAAGGGTGGGTTACCTAAAAACATTACTGTTGAAGCTAAAGCCGAGCTTGATGAGCAGGCTCATTCTGAGATCTTGATTAGGTTGGCTGACGACGTGGCTCACCAGGTTGTAAGTTTTACTGAATCTAAAACTCTCTGGAAGGCTTTAGAAGACTTATACTTGACTAAGTCCCTTCCCAATAGGATCTCTTTGATGTGTCATTTGTTCACCTTTAAGATGGATATCAACTTGTCTTTAAATGAAAACTTGGACAAGTTCTTGAGGATGACTCAAGAACTTGAAAGATGTGATGATAAAATCAAAGATATCCATCAGACTGTGTTGTTGTTGAGTTCTTTGCCTTCTCAGTTTGATACTTTCAAGGATATTATTCAGTATAGTTCTAAAAAATTGACTAAGGAAAAGATAATTGAAGCTATACTTGAAAATAATGAAGTCATGAAAGTGTTCAAGTCTAAGAATGACAAGAAAACTGATGCTAGGACTGAGGTCTTTATGGCTAAAGGTAAGACTAAGAACAACAACATGAATCAACTCCTAAGAAAGAGTCTAAGAAGAATAACAAACATGAAAATGATAAAAAGGATAACAAGAAGTGTTTCTACTGTGGCAAATCTGGACATTTTATCAAAGATTGTTTGAAGAAATCTAAAGATGAAAAAGATAAAAAGTCTAATGAAACTGCTGCTTTGTGTGAGACTAATAATGATTATCCTTATGAACTCCTGATGTGTGTTTCTCTGTCTGCTGTGACTCATGACTAGATTCTTGATTCTGGGTGTACTCTGCATGCTACTTTTGATAAGTCCTTGTTTGAGTCCTTGCATGAGTGTGATAGAGGTGAAGTGTTTTTGGGAGACCACACTTCACTGCCTATCAAGGGTATAGGTAATGTGCCACTTAGGATGTTTGATGGTAAAGTGAGGGTCCTTCAAAAGGTTAGGTGTGTACCTGACCTGAGAAGGAACCTAATGTCAGAGTCTGTGTTTGATGATTTAGGATGTAATATTAATACTCATAATGGCATAAGATCGGTCATAAGAAATGGCTCCACTCTTATAAAGAGTGTTAAAAAGGGAGGACTATACTATGTTATAGCTTCTCCTGAACTTAACTTCTCAAACATGAGTATTAGTATGAGTCTGAACAATCAAAACTTTGGCATGAAAGATTAGGTCATATTGGTATGAATGGTATGCTTCATCTGTATAAGACTGGTATACTTGATAAAAAACCTGTTGACTTGAGTTTCTGTGAAAATTGTGTATTTGGAAAAAAGGCTAATCATAGCTTTAACAAGTCGACCTATGTTGCTGAAAAACCCCTTGAATATGTGCATTCTGATCTATGGGGACCTTCTCAGGTTGATACACTAGGGGGTAGAAGATATTTCATATCCTTTATAGACCATTTTTCTAGAAAACTCTGGGTTTACTTGTGAAGGACTAAAGATGAGGCTTTTGAGACTTTCAAAAACTGGAAAATTGTTGTTGAAAATGAGTCAAATCAGAAACTCAAATGTCTTAAGATAGATAATGGCTTAGAAATTTGTAATGTTGTTTTCAATTCCTATTGCAAAGAATCTGGTATTAAGAGACATCTTACTATACCTGGCACTCCTCAGTAGAATGGCACTGCTTAGAGAATGAATAGAACCTTGCTTGAAAAAGCAAGGTGTCTACTCATAAGTGCAAGAATGAAACCTTCTTTGTAGGGTGAGGCAATTAACACTGCCTGCTACCTCATAAATAGATCTCCATCTTCTGTGGTGAAATTCAAAACACCACAAGAGATGTGGACTGGGAAAAAACCCAATTTAGAACATTTAAAGCCTTTTGGTTGTACTGTATATTCTCAAATATCTCAAGGTAAATTGCAACCTAGAGCTTTAAAGTGTGTTATGTTGGGATATCCTGAAGGTGTTAAAGGTTACAAATTATTGCTTATACAACCTCATGGTTACAAAGTGATAATTTCGAGAAGTGTGACCTTTAATGAGTCTGAATTCCATTTTAAATTGAAAAGGACTAACAACTCTACTGAGGATGCATGTACTTGGGAGCAGTAAACAAGGTTTTATTTTCCATATGAAGCTGGCCTGGATGGTGAGAATGAGTTTGACAGTGGTCAAAGCTCCTTCACTAAGACATCTAATGAAGATGCAAATGTTGACAATGACCTAGAGACAGGTCATGAAGATGATATGATCCATGGAGATCAGAGTGCAGATCAGCTGCCTCACCAATTAGGTGGGAACTAGTAAATGATTCTAATCCTATCTTTGTCCCTGAAGTTGGTGAATCTTCCTTTCAAAGTTTGAATGAATTGCATGGATTAAGTGATTATCAACTGACTAGAGATAGGACTCCTAAGATTGTGATTCCTAATAGGAGATTCATGAGTAGTTTACTTGCTGAGCATGCTGATCTGAATATGATTGAGTTTACATTTCTTTCTTCTGAAACTGTTGTGAATCCTTTCACCCCTGAGACATTTGAATCTGCTGTAAAATGTGTGCATGCTAAAAACTCAATGAATGCTATGAGGGATGAAATTCAGTCTGTGATTGTGAACAAAACTTGGGTGTTAGTTCCTAAACCTAAAAATGCTAGGATTATTGACTGTAAATGGATTTACAAAGTTAAAGAAGATGCCCATCCTAGAGATCCTCCTAGATACAAGGCTAGACTTGTAGCTAAGGGGTTCTCACAAAAAGAAGTGATTGACTATAATGATATATTTGCCCTTGTTGTTAAGTATAAAACCTTGAGGTTTCTTTTGGCTATGACTACTGTGTTTGACTGGGAATTTGAACAAATGGATGTTAAGACTGTTTTTTTGCATGGTGACTTGCATGAAACTATATATATGAAACAGCCTAAAGGCTTTATTGATGAGACTAAAAATGAGCATGCGTGTTTGCTTAAGAAGTCTATCTATGGTTTAAAGCAATCCCCTAGGCAGTGGAACATAAAATTTGATTCATGCATGAGAAACCTTGGCTTTACTAGAAGCAGTTATGACTCTTGTTTATATTTTAAAGGCATGAAAAGCAGTTCTCCTTTGTATGTGCTTCTGTATGTGGATGACATTCTGTTAATGTGCAACTCTAAGGTGATCATTTCTGGTGTAAAAAGAGACTTAAAGTTGCATTTTGACATGAAAGATCTTGGTGTTGCTCAAAAGAATCTAGGAATTAAAATTACTAGAGACAGAAAACAAAAGAAAATGTGGTTGTCTCAATGTGATTATGTTCTGAAAATCTTGGATAGGTTTAAAATGCTTGATGCTAAACTCACTTCCATACCCTTAGGAGGGCATTTTGAGCTCACTAAGAAGCACCGTCCCACCAAACCTGATGACATAGCTAAAATGTCCCAAGTTTCTTATGATGTGGTTGTTGGATCTGTTATGTATGCTATGCTTTACACTCGACCAGACTTGGCTTTTGCTATTAGTGTCCTTGGTAGATTCATGTCTAATCCTGGTGATGTGCATTGGTCTGCTATGAAATTGCTGAGATATTTATGTGACACTAAGGATCTTTGCTTGGTTTATTCCGAGCATGGATTGAGAACTGAATTGCATGGGTATGTTGATTCTGATTATGCTAGTAATAAAGATAATAGAAAATCAACTACTGCATATTTTTACACATGGGCTAGCAATTGTATTTCCGGGAAGTCTCAGCAACAATATGTTGTTTCTTTGTCTTCTACTGAGGCAGAATACATTGCTGCCACTGAAGCTGCAAAAGAGGCCATTTGGTTGACTGGTATTCTGAGTGAAATCCAAGATGTCCCATTTATGCATGTACTGCATATGGATAGTCAAAGTGCATTGTATTTGTGCAAAGATCCTGTATATCATGAAAGGTCAAAACATATTGATGTGAGACACCACTTTATTAGAAATAAGGTGAAAGAAAAGGTCTTAGAGGTAAAGAAGGTAAAAGGGGATTTTAACCCCGCTGACTTTGGTACTAAAATTGTCATAGCTGACAAGTTCTCATTTTGCAGGAATTTCCCGCATATTTGGGATGCTACCTGAGCTCTGAGGAGCTGAGTGGCCGACGATGGACGAGAGATGATGACAGACTCAACCACAACTGGTGACATTGGCGGGCATTTCAACACAAGGATTAGGAGGGCATTTATTATGTCAATAATCCTATGTTGTAATAAACATTTAGCTTAAGTTCTTATGTTATGCAAGCACATAGGCTAGGTAGAGACTAGGACTTTGGGGAACAGGGCTCGAGTTGGCTTGAACCAGCATTGGTCATGTGGGTGCCTTGTGACTTAGCCATGATTTGGCTAAGGCTTTGATTTTGGCATGTGTGTTGGCCGGTGCTATCTTCTGCTGCTTGTTGGGCCTGTTCTCTGTGGTGTGCATATTGGGCCGCTTCCTGCTGTTGGGCTTGAAGCTTCATTAAGTGAAATGTTGCGCTTTACTTCTTTGGAGCATCCTTACCTGATTGGGAAGACGACGACATTTCGGGCATTTTAGGGCTTGGCTATAAAGCCCTTTCCTGCGCCACTGTAGCCATCACACTTTGGCATTCTTCTGCGCGATGCTTTGGAATCTTTCGAGCTTTTCTGCTGTCTTCGGAGAGCGATGAGCTCTCTATTGCTTCCATGGCATTTCCTTTGATTGCTTGAGACCACTTGAGAAAGAAAGAGACAGAGAGACTTGAGAGAGAGAGAGATTCCTAGAGCGACTCGTTGGAGGCTCTTGGTGCAAGGCTTTACAGAAAGCCTTGCGGTGTCCCATTGCGGACTCTTCTTATCCTTCTCGTCTTGTTTTTTGTTTTGCTTTGTGCCTTTGTTTCTTCTCTGTTCTTGTCTTTGCCGCTTGTGTGCTTGCATGTAACTTGAACTGGCTATTTGGCCTTTGTTGCTAAATGGATTGGGCGAGTCTCCCCTCTTGAGGGTCCGAAGACGTAGGACCTTGGTCCGAACTGCGTAAACAACCTTGGTGGTTCACTTCGCTTTACTGTTTTTGAGTTTTCGTCCTTAAAATGCTTTTTACCTTCTATTGAGCAATCGAAACGGATAGAAATTGAGAACAACAATATGAGTGTAGGACCGGTTTGAAATCCGATTGGAAAACGTTGTAAAATTTTGATGTGGCGTGGTATGGAATCCATTGCCTTAGAAGCGGTCTCGCCCTCTCGCTGACCCACGGTGCAAAGTCAAACAAGGCATCCCCAATGATCAAACAACACCCACCGATCGCGTGCACTCGTAAACAGAGGGTTGAAATCACCGAATATGCTCAGAACACCAAAATCAATTCTAATCTGAGAAGAGAAGAGAGAGTTAAACCGTTCCTATGTTCTCAAAAAGACCAGAAACGTTTTCTTATAAAGCGTAAAAACTGTTCAATTTTTCTCTTCAAAACTTGGGCCTCAAGAACACAGAATCAAAAGCCGTTACAACAATACAAATTTAAAACTCCAATTTAAAAAAGAAATCGAAAGAATCAGAAACTTGTTGCGGTTACATAATTAATTTACGATCCGAAGGAAAAACTACCAAAAATAATCTCAACTTTCACTAATAGACCAAAAATAATCCTAACTTTGAAGTCAACAAAAAATAATCCCAACTTTCAACCCATGAACCAAAAATAATACAAATTATTTTTTCGGTTCAAATTCCGGCTAATTCGATGACAACATTACACCTAATAAGAATCTCGTACAAAGGAGAATCACTTACAACGTCCAACTACAAAGAGACATTGAGTACACGTTATCGGTTAGCCGAATTTTTAACTGAAAAAAATCATTTGTGCAATTTTTGGTTCATGGATTGAAAGTTGAGATTACTTTGGTTGACTTTAAAGTTGGGATTATTTTTGGTCTATTAGTGAGAGTTAGGATTATTTTTGGTAGTTTTTTCCGATCCGAAACTTAAAAGCACAAAATTAATGTAGGTCGTAAAATGTGTCCCCGCCGCGCATGTGCCACGAAGCCTCGAGCCCGGACTGGACCGGCCGGACAACGATGGCGGCACGCGTGGGGGAGACCTTTTTTTTACACAACTAATAAGCCCAAGTAAAACCCCAAATATATACTACTCCTCAAAACCCAAAACTTTCGATGTGGAAAGTCTTCTTTTTTGAAAATTATGCACTTCTAACAATCCCCACAATGCGGAAATAGTTTTTCAAAAATAGTATAAAAAAGTTATGAGCATATGAATATGTTTGAAACTTAAGTGTATGTATCTTAAGATTTGGAACAATATGTAGTGAAGTCAAGTAGTCCTTTCGTTAAAAGAGTGAACAAGTCTTGAACTCCATAATTCAAGGATTGTCCTTAACAACACGCCTCTCACCAAAGGTCCATGTGATTCCTCGATAACACCAGCACTAAAATAGGGAGTTGTACGTGCTCTAGAAAGATCACCCGAGTTCTTTCATACAAGGAGGCTATCCCATCACAATCTAGTAGGTGGTTTCATCAAGTCTATCTCAATAGGACCACCCAGTATGGGCTATGAAATCATTTAGAGTTTTAACAACTCATCCTCTCGTTATTCCAGCGGTGAA
The DNA here is from genome assembly GCA_027886185.1 of Rheum nobile. Classification (NCBI taxonomy): domain Eukaryota; kingdom Viridiplantae; phylum Streptophyta; class Magnoliopsida; order Caryophyllales; family Polygonaceae; genus Rheum; species Rheum nobile. Next base: position 58,215 of record WOAB01000143.1, read on the forward strand.
CTCATCAAGTCCATATCAGTAGGACCACCATATCTTGGGCTATGAGTTCATTAAGAGCTATTGCTCCTCCTCTAAAAGTACACTTCATCATATAAATGAGAAGTAGTGTACCGTCATATGAGTCTTTTCATGGCTTCGTTTGACCACAAAGGGGATCCACCAAGAATTCTCCATCTCACGGGTTTGAGTCCCATTTCCCTTGACGTATCAAGAACTAATCTCCGATTTAGTCCTTTAGTCAAAGGATTTGCAATGTTCTTTTTTATCCTCACATACACCAAACGAGTACACCATTCATGATTAGCTGTCTCACAGCTTCATGTCTAATCCTAATGTGTCTCTTCTTGCATTTTAAGCATTGCTATTAGCAATACAATTAGAAGATTGTGAGTCAAAATGTAGAGAAATAAGAGAAGTTGGACGCCCTCACAATGGTAAATCAGCCAGTAAGCTTCTTAACCACTCAGCCTTTTGACATGCTAAGTCTAAAGTTATGAACTCAGATTCCATTGTACATCTAGCAATTCAAAGTGGGCCGAATCTAGACGAGACGATTACGTTGATTTGCTTTCCGAGAGCATGGCCTCTACTCCACGATAACTCTAGCAAGGTTTTCGTCCATACACGATTCAACGAATAACGATACGAAACAAAAAAATAATTACTATCAATTAATTTATTTTGACGAAGTCAAGTAATTAAATTCAATAATTTTTTATGAATTTAGTCATTAAAACAATAATTGATTTTTTCTATGAACAAATACGAAAAAAATGGGGTCAAGATTATACTGCTCGATCGATCTCAGATTGAATCTGGACCGGATGGTTAATTGGGCTTTTAGGCCCAAAACATGTGTAAAATATATGTGGGACCCGATCATCTTCTTCAACAATTTTTTTTATACAAGCAAACAAATGATATCCTTACAAACCAGAAGGCATACCCAAATCATCACAACGGATGATTTTTATAAAAGATTTACAAGATGAAGAAATACTAGAGCTCGAATCTAGAAATCGAATCTGAGATCGTTGCAACTGTGTGTAATCATGTTGAGGCAGCAAGTAGTCCAACATAGAGTTGCATAGGATAGTAGGAGAGATGTTCGAATTAGCCAGAAAGTCAGCAACTTTATTGGATTCTCGGTAGCAGTGATGAACCTGAAAATAATCCAAACCATATAATAATGAGTGAATGTCTTGAATTATGGTTGAAATTTCCCAAGGGATTTTCCAAATTCCACGAATAGAATTAATGATAGAGAGATTATCTTCTTCAAGAACTATTCGCCTAAAACCTTGCGAAATAGCCCTACGAAGGCATTCGAGAGCGACAAGAGCTTCAACTTTAATAGGTGAGGAGCAGAGGATCTGCCTATGGTCTAAGAAGACCACCTCACTGGAGTGGTTTCGGAAAATATATCCAATATGTGTAGAATCGTTTCGTTTAACGGATGCGTCAAAGTTTAATTTTATGCTATTAGGAGGAGGTTTTCGCCATTGGGAGAAATAATTGGAGCGTTTTCTTTTATTGACAGTTGAGTGATGCTGTTGTGACAAGCTTGCAATCCAGTCTTTGTAGGAGATATACGCACAGTTAACAATTTGCTGAATTTGAATAAGAGTTTTTCGAAAAATTAAAGCATTTCGATCTTTCCAGATATGCCACCAAAGGAAAATTATAGGAATAATATCTCGGTTTGTGGAGTGGAAGAACTCCATATTAGTGTAGAAATCATCAGTGACATTAAGATTAAAAGTAAGACCAATAAGGTTTTGAAGTAGTTGAACAGACGTAGAAGTGAACGAACAGCCAAAAAATAGATGGTTAGTGTCCTCTGTAGGAAAATTACAGAGGACACAATGAGATAGAACCCTTGAGTAGTGCCTATTAAGATGCTCCGTTATGGGTAAGGAATCAGAAAAGCATTTCCATAAGATTTTTTTTATTTTTGGTGGAATTTTTAATTTCCAGAACCAAGTGGGAAAGCATGGGGATGTAGGGGTACGAGTAAGTATAGAACGAGCACTCTTAACTGTGAAGGTACCATCAGACGACGGGAACCAAATAAGTCTATCTGTTGTGTAAGTCGTGGGTATGAAAATACCCAAAATTTTAGGAATAATTTGAGACGGAAGGACCATCTGAAGAGATCCCAAATTCCATTTCTTGTCCGGAGTTATAAATTGAGAAACAGTGGATCCACGGTCATGGTCACCAGCGTACTGAGAAAGGGTGATGTTTGGAATCCAATGGTCATCCCAAAACTTAATATGAGTTTCATCACCAAGTTGCCAGAAAAGTCCTTTGCTAAATTCTTGTCGTATTTGCAGAAGCCTGGAAAATTGCCAGGAATCTGAAGGTTTCTTTTTGTAGGAAAAAATGTCAGAGTTATGTAAATATTTTTCCGAGATAATTCAAACCCAAACAGATTGAGGTTTCGAAAGTAATTTCCAGAGTAACTTCATTTGCATTGTTATATTGATATTATAAGATAGTTCAATGTCTAGACCGCCATAACACTTAGGTTGACAAATTGAATTCCAGCTAATGAGGGAATGGTGATTCGGATTGTCGTGATTCCAGAAAAACTTTTTGTTAATGTTATCAATTTATTGGCAAATGCCCTTGGGAAAGAAGAAACTCTGCATTAAATAATTAGATTGAGACTGTAACTTAGATTGAATCAGAATAGTACGACATGCCTGAGACAGTGAATAAGCTTTCCATTTTCCAAGCTGTTTTTGTAATTTCGAAATTGCATCAGCGAAAATTTCCTTTTTAACACATCCTCGAATATTATGTATGCCTAAGTATCTTTCCATAGATCGAGTAACCTGTAAATTAAGAATACTCGCAAGAGAGAGAGATTGTTGTCTCGAAATATTGCAAGAAGTTTGTAATGTATTTTTGTGGTAATTAATCGAAAGTCCAGACTTAAGAGAGAAGTCATCAAGGAGAGCTTTAATAAAGAGAATATTGTCGTGACTTGCGTTTGCAAAAATTAAAGTGTCATCAGCAAAGTTTAAGAAGGGAATGCAAGTTCCATGCTTCGTTATTTGAATTCCAACTTTTCTGTGGGAAGAGCCTGATTCATGAGTAAGTATTCGTGCTAGATATTCCATCGCCAGAATGAAGATAAAAGGGGCTATAGGGTCACCTTGTCGTAATCCGCACTGAGGGTGGAATACATAACCAGGTTCGTTGTTGACAAGAACTGATGACGAGTTGCTTGTAATACAAGTCATAACCCACTGGATCCATAAGTCACAAAATCCAAACTTGGCGAGGACGTGGGTAATGAAGTTCTAGTTCAGTTTATCATAAGCCTTTTCCATGTCTAGTTTGAGGGCCATCCATCCATGTTTACCCTTTTTTCTCTTATGGAAGGAATGAAAAATTTCATGAGCAATTAAAATGTTGTCCTGAATAAGACGTCCAGGAACAAACGCTCCTTGAAGTGGACTGATTAATTTATGGAGAAGTGGTGAAAGTCTATTAGACATAATTTTAGTTATGATTTTATAGGAGGTATTACATAATGGAATATAGGTCTGTAGTGATTTATTGTACAAGGATTTTCTATTTTGGGAACTAAGGTGATAAAAGACTGAGCAAATTCACAAAGTAGCTGTCCTGAATGAAAAAAAGATTGAATAGCAGAGACGAGTGAATTTCCAATTGTGTTCCAGTATTTTTGATATAATTCAGCAATGAAACCATCAGGACATGGTGTTTTGTTTGCTGCCAAATTGAAAACAATCTTTTTAATTTCCGTTGTTGTTGGAGGACAACAGAGCTGGCGGTTATCATGTTCAGAAATTAGAGGAGGTATGATTGTGAAATCCATATCTGTTAAAGGGGCAAAATGTAATGGTTTAAAACCAGTTGCTAGTTCATCCGTAATTGTATTTCTAATTAAAAAATCGTCAAACAAAGGAGTTCCTTTTTGAGAAGTGAAAGAAGTTATTTTTTGTTTGTAACTTCGTATTTTTGAAATTGTCTGAAAGTATCGTGTATTCATATTTGCATTAAGGTTATGTTTTATTTTTGCACGTTGTTTCCAGTAATCATGTTGAAATTTTAGCTGTTTGTTATATCTATTGAGATGATTGTTGTATAGATGTTGAGTTCGAGAATTTGTAGGTTCATGAAAAAGTTGAGTTTGAAAACTGGATAATTTTTCTTGTGTCATTTTTAAATGATAAAGTGTATTAGCACAATTTTTTTTTCCCCCAAGATTTAGAATACTTCTTCAACAAATTGTTGAACCACGCGCAGCACCACCGTGGCTGGGAGTCACCTTGAACTAGACATGGTGGTGACTTCGACTGGCTCGACGACGACTCAAACGACGTCGGAATCAAGCGGGGCCAGAGGCGTTGAACTGGTATCGCTACGGACCACCACCAAGGATGATTGCAGGCGGCGGACACTCGTTAACGGCATCAGAAAATGGCTCCAACAGACCGTTTAAAAACAAAACGGAGGACGAAATAGAGGAGGACGATGCTTGGTTTGAAGGGCTCATTCGGGCTCGAACGGAAGCCAAATGGGTCGAGACCGGTGTGGTTGGATTCGTTACAATGCGTACTTTCCCTAGATTTTGGAATCAGTGTCGGAAGGTGGTCTGTGTTGGCCAAAAAGTGCTGATGAATAGGTGGTGCCAGATCAGATTTCCAGAAAATTGCATTAATCGAGCCCACTTTGAATGGCTCGTTGGTGGCTCAAACGATGTCCAAATCGAGCAAGGCTGGCGACTATGGACTCGTGCAAATTGCAGGCTATCTGTAAATGTGGTTGGTGATTGAAGAGCTCGAGAAATGGCGCCCTAATACGCCATTTATAGAAGCGGAAGAAAACAGAAGAGACGAGTTTGGTTCAAATGGTTTGGCTTGAATTGGATGCCGAAAACGCTTTGATTGGGCTCGTATTAATAGGGGTTTTGTTGCCTTGGGTTCCAAGAACACGAGTCCACACTTTCCTTGTTGATATTGATTGATATTAGATCAAATTTTCTAGTTTTCCTTCTATTTAAACAAAACCGCCTCTTTCAAGATTGTGGATTAATTTGGGCGATTTTAATACCAAATTCACCAGGGTAAATGAGGGATTTTGTAGATAACGCAAAGGGGAATATCCTGAACTTTACGGAATCAGAAAATTCGATCAAACAAACCTAAATTTTGAATTTGAAATTTCACCCAATTTGATGAACAAGAAAATGAGCAGCATTCTGTTGAGCATGAATTGCTTTTACTAGAATTGCAAAAACGGCCCAATATTTAGGATAATGCTACGAGTGTTCCCTTTTTTAAGTTAAATTTCATTTTTAGCTCAAAATTTCTAATTATGTTTTTTTTCCCTAATTAATTACCACTGAAATTAATTATAAAATTACATTTTAACCCATCATGTATATATATGTATGGTATTTCATTTAAGAAATATTATAAGTAAAATTTACGCTTTAAATTATAAGGCTTAACTGAACTTTCATTCAAACTAATATCAACATAAAAACTTCTATTTATTATTAAAGAAAAAAGTATTTTCTTAGAAAACTTTTAAAATTTAGGGTTATTATAATATTACCCCCTTAAAAATAGTTTTGACCCCGAATCTAGCACTATCAAGATAGACGAAGGAGTTCCCGCATTGATCTCACGTCTTGAGGTTAATATCCTTAAACTGATCTCACAAAAGTTTCATCGATCCTGCCATTATCTCGTATATGTCATCTCCATATATTATTCCATTTAATAACTCATAAATATATTTACAAGATCATGACTACGTTAGAGTAATAGTCTCCAAGATTATCTCACTATTATGCGTTACTCACGATAAAATTTTAATACTCTTGAGCGAAAGAACACTACCTTTCTCTTCCAATTTCTTTTATATGATTGGATCCCAAAGTACACATATAACTTCCTTATAACCCAAATATCAAATCTTAGTAACTCTCAAATATTATATGCTCGTATTCCTTAAATGTACTTCTCACAAATTCCATTATTTATCACAATTAAATTTGTCCCTTATTATGTCCATCTCTAACATAAATCCCAAAGAAAATTTAACTCTTTCAAATAATCCATCTCTAACTTATGACCCTTAAGATTCCTTAGTTTTTCCAAAAAATAAATCACACAACATTTTATTCATATTTTCCTCGAAACATGATTTTGATTTTTGGTTTAACACTATAATAATCAATCACTTTATTTTCTCTAAATCATCTCATAAGTCACCTTAATAGATATAAATCACTTTTTCCTCAAGCCTGTCTGACAAGAATTTCTAACTTATTTCATTCTTCAAGTTTAATCCACTCAAATCAAAACAAAATTTTACTAAATGAGTTTGTTATTCGTCCATAAACGTTGAATATTCAATTCCTCTCCCCCGATTTATTGTCCCAATTTAAGCAAACTTTTGACTAATCCAATTTACCATTTATCTAGGACTACATCTCTCAATAATCCTCATATTATTACATTTAAAAGAACTTAAAATGTCACCTTCGGTAGACAATATTTCATACACTTAATCATCCCAAAAAGTGTTAAGCCACAAGTCTTACAAATGACATACTTACTTATAATCCTCACATTTAAATCCTTACACACTTTATATTTTAAATCATGAATCATGTTAGGTTATGATCGTTTATGATGTACTTCTCTTAACATTTATTTACTTAATTGAATAAATTTTAAAACTCACAACTAAGCATCTTAAGCTTTACATTATTTCCTTACACAGAATTTACCACAATTAATGCTCGGGGTATACACATAAATAATAAAATCTCGAACTCCATAAAGCATTGACTACACATGCTTAATTCCTTATAAACAAGGAATCCTTACAAGACAAAAAACAACGCTCACCATCTCGAACGATAAATAATGCCGTTATCTAACTTGACATTATTCTAAGGATAGAAGGAGACTCATATAATGGTCTAAGGAATAACGAACTGGATCAAAGCTTGTAGAAGTTTGAAACAAACTTTCAAATCTTTTAAATCACATTTTTACTCAACATTTCACACCATTGCCGTTTTATAATATAAATTATTTATAACTGTAATTCCTTTATAGCCAAACTACTAACATTATTCTTTTAAAATTCATAACCATATTCAAAACTACACTTTCAAATAATTAAATCAATATAAAATTACTCTTTAAAGCACTATTACTATATAAAACAAATATTATTACTAATATAAGTTTCTTTATAATTAAGCATAAATTTTATCATTTCTAAACTTTAAACTATTTTAAAACCTTTGAATCAAATACTTTAAACTCATTAATTTTAATATATATATGTATTAAAATAGCATTATATATATTAAAATAGCATAAAATAGTTTGAAAATTTTTCAAAAAATTCTCAAACCTAACAATAGACAAAAAATATTAAAGTCATTGCTCTGATACCATAACTGTAACACCCCCAATTTATGTCAATATTACCACACGCCAGTGACCTCATACTTTAATGTCCAAAGCCACCCTAGGCTTAATCCGAACAATTTATGCGTAAAGTAGATAAATATTCAATAATAAAAAGAGTAGAGGAAGATTTTTGAAATAAATATTCAATATTTCTTAATATTCCCCTCATAAATTGAGGAGATAAGTTTTACAAACGATATGGAAATTACAGCGGAAGACTTTAAATAAACCCTAATTACATGACTGAGTTATCTAACACTTTCACTATTACATTAATTGGGAAACTTAAATCTTATATTCAAACAACCTTAACAATTCTTAAAAACTTATCTTCAACCGCAAACCTTCTTCTCTATCTTTTTATTTCTAGACAACTCGAGGCAAGTCGACTGATGTATCGTATGAGACGGATGACACCAACCAATCATGCAAATAAAAATTATGGTTGGTTAGTCTAATGAAAGACTATGCAAATGTATTTTATGTGAGGTTCTATATTGTCATATCTAGTTACTATCATTGTCTCTCGAATAAAAGCCTATAGACGATATATAACTATAAAACTTCCACCTAAATGAAGGATGAACAAAAGAGATATGCACCAAGAGAATACCCGAATGAATGTGGGTATTATGGGAATAAGATATGAATTTGTTTGGGAACGTTTTAACACACAACATATATAAAACTCCATTGAATAATTGGGTCCGACCAACCTCACCGCATAATGTGAATTCAGATTGGAAAGACGACCCGCTTAAACTGGAGCACGAGCGATTTCCAAGTAGTACTTCTCACTCGAAGTTTATTAGTTATGTGCTCGCAACACTTATCTTATTATTTAATCTTAAAACTTTTAACACACTCTCAAATAAAACGAGAACAACACATGGCCACATTACGTCTAACCCAATTGCGGTTGCAAGGTGCTTAAACACCTAACGGTTGGATAAGAAGCAATGGTCATGACCTTAAAAGTATTATGGAATTGTTTCGACCAATACCGAGTTCGAAAGAGATCATTACGCCTTGCAAGGCCATAATATCCCCTACACACACGACTATTAAAGTCCACACTTAATGACTATAAAGTCCACACAAATCCACACTCAATACCGTCATTATGATGATAACAACATTAATCATATATGCCTTTATATAACTATGTATATATATCTATAATAACTATCAACCAAGATACAGATTATTCAAAGCACAAAAGTGTTCCCAAACATTAATTAGGTTTTAGAAATTACCCGATTAAATAACAATTAATTTCAATATTAATTGTCGGTCAAAAGATAAATTGAAATGACAAGAGCAAACCACCACTTGCCTTAACTAGATTTAGCGATGAATCTAGACGAGACAATTATGTTGATTTTCTCTCCGAGAGCATGACCTCTGCTCCACGATAACTCTAGCAAGGTTTTCGTCCACACGCGACCCGATGAATAACGATACGAAACGATAAAATCATTAATATTAATTAATTCATTTTGACAAACTCAAGTAATTAAATTTAATAAATTTTTATGATTTCGTCATAAAAATAATAATTGGGCTTTTAGGCCCAAAACATGTGTAAAATATGTGAGACCTACATCATCTTGAGGGTTTTGGGCCCATTGACCCTTTAAGAGTTTTCAATTAATAAAATAGATCCCTACTAGTTTTTATGTATTTTTTCTACCCCCTACTAGCTTATTTTATTATTATTTTTCCTCCCTCTTCTTTGTTTTTTCTCTCTCTAAAATATTGTTTTTTGGGATTTAGGATTTAAGGGGTAGGGGTTTAGGGAGTAGAGTTTAGGGAGAGGGATCCATTTTTGCTAAGGGTCCATTAGTTTTAAAAAAAGGTTTGTCAAAGGGTTATTTACTTAACTCACCGCATCATCTTCTTCAACAAATCGTTGAACCTCGCACAAAACACCACCGTGGCTTGGAGTCACCTAGAACTATACATGGTGGTGACTGCGAGTGGCTCGACGGCGACTCAAATGACATCAGAATCGAGAGGGGCCGGAGACGTTGGACTCGTGTCGCTATGGACTACCACCGAGGATGACTGGGACACTGGTTAACGGCGTCGGAAAATGTATCCAACATACCGTTCAAAAACAAAACGGAAGACGAATTACAAGTGACCGATGCTTGGTTCGAAGGGCTCATTCTGCCTCGAACGGAAGCCAAATGGGTCGAGACCAGTGTGGTTGGATTCGTTGCAATGCATACTTTCTCCATATTTGGGAATCGGCGTCGGAAGGTGGTCTGTGGTGGACGGAAAGTGCTGATGTATAGGTGGTGTCAAATCAGATTTCCAGACAATTGCATTAATCGAGCCCACTTTGAATGGCTTGTGCTCAAATGACGTCCAAATCGATCAAGTCCAGCGGCTATGGACTCGTGGCATTGCGATTTGTAGGCTATCTTTAGATGTGGGTGGTGATGGAAGAGCTCGAGAAATGGCACCCTGAAACGCTATTTATAGAAGCGAAAGAAAACATAGGAGATGAGTTTAGTTCAAATGGTTTGGCTTGAATTGGATGCAGAAAACGCTTCCATTAGGCTCGTATTTATAGGGGTTTTGTTATCTTGTGTTCCAAGAACACGAATCCACACTTTCCTTGTTGATATTGATTGATATCATATTAAATTTTCTACATTTCCTTCCATTTGAACAAAACCGTGTCATTCAAGATTGTGGATTATTTTGGGTGATTTTAGGACCAAATTTACCAGGGTAAATGAGGGATTTCGTAGATAACGCAAAGGGGAATTTCCCAGATTTTACGGATTCGAAAAATTCGATCAAACGAACTTGAATTTTGAATTTGAAACTTCATCCAATTTGATGAACTAGAAAATGAACAGCATTCTATTGAACATGATTGCTTTTACTAGATTTGCAAAAACGGCCCAACGTTTAGGGTAATGTTAGGGGTGTTCCCTTATTTAAGTTAAATTTAATTTTATCCCAAACTTTCTAATTTATGATTTTTTCCCTAATTAATTACCAATGAAATTAAAAACTTTCAAAGCTTAATTCTTTTACCCAATATAATTTAACAAATTTATTTTAGGAAAAAAAATTAATTAAATTAAATTTTTTACCCATAATTTTTATATCTCTCAATTATTTCACTTATGAAATTTTATAAGTAATATTTTTGCTTTAAATTATAAAGTTTAATTTTTATTTGCTTTAAAACTAATATCAACTTAAAAACTTCTATTTATTATTATAGGAAAAAATATTTACTTACAAAACTTTTAAAATTTAGGGTTATTACAAATAGTGTTATGAAACTTTTCATACCACTACTCTGGTGCTTGCTTCAGTCCACAGAGTGACTTCTTGAGTCTGTAAACTTTGTTTTCCCGCCTTGTAACCACGCACCAAGGATGTTGTTCCATATAAATTTCCTTATTAAGATCACCATTGAAGAATGCAGTATTAACATCCATCTGATGTACTAACAACTTATAGCTAGAAGCTAAATCAAACAATGCACAAGTGAGGACTTCGTCCTAGATGCAAGAAAAATTCGACCTTGATTGTTGTCGCGTTAAGAGAGATGGAAGGTCGCTTAGTTGTCTTGTTGCAAAAGTGAGGACTTCGTCCTTGCATATGGCATGTTTTTTGCTCTTCCTCTGATGCTTTTGGAAGACTTTATCCTTTTTTATGCGACAATATAATAATTTGTCGAGGAAATAAATACACAAAATAAGATTTAAAGTGTATGTATAAGAGTAGACCTGGCAATCGAATCGGGCGGGCGGGTTCGGGTCTGAGTACTCTCGGGTTCTGGTACATTTCGGATTGGGTCATTTCGGGTCTAAAATTTACCGGGTCAAACCAGGTCGGGTTATTACGGATTTATTGCCGGTTTGGATCAACTCAATGGGTCGAGTTACACAATTTTTTTCTGCTTTTTTTTGTTAATTTAATTTGCGTTTACGAAATATTGATATTAAGTTTTTTTCCGCATGGCTATCTATCGTTCGATTTTAATCCCGATAAAAATAATGTTATCATAATGTACTAACTCTTAATTTTAACACTATATATTATAGTCTAAATTAACAATAATCTGAAAAAATCTAGCTTTATGTATGATGTATGCACAAATTAAACAATAATCTACACAAATTAAACAATAATCGTGCCAATTCCTGCATAAACCATTGTTAATTAGCTTTTGATTTAAATTTTGGATGAACAATTATCTGCACAAATTAAACAATAAATCGTGCCAATTAAACAATAACTCTTTGGCTACTGTACCAACAAGGAATCAAGGATGAAACAACAACAAATGCAAGAGAATAGGCAGAAAATTAGAACCCCTAAATCACTTGCTTAAATCATCTACAGAATTTAAAAATGCACAAAACATTGCACAATCTAACATGCAAAGATCAATCAATGATGAAATAATCTAGCGCTTGAAGCGGTGAGGATTAAAAAAAAAGAATCAATGTAAGGCAAGTAAACTTGAAATCTTAATCTCCAAATCAAGAAAACCGGGAAAGAAATAAAAAAACGAACCTTGAAGTGGTGAGGATTAGCAGAAACGGGGAAGCCCTTGACAAGCGGAGCCGTATCAGAGATGAAGAGACAAACAAGGTGTTCGAACCAGACACCAACTGCGAACGGACAACCGGTGAAGGGAATTATCACGACCGCTGAAGGTGCGAAGATGATAGTGGCGTGGTGGATCGGTGACGATGAACGAGTGAGCGGTATGAGGCGAGGAGAGACGCAACCGCGCAAGGCTTGAGGCGAGGAGATGCACAACATCGTAAGGGGGGCTTGAGGTGAGGAGAGGAGCTGTGCAGCGCAGGGTTGAAGTTTTGAAAGAATAAACCCTAAAAATTTTCCGGGTGAGTGTTTTTTTAGTGAGAGATATTTTTTTTCTTTCATTTTCCCGCCTTTTTTTTGGACCCGTTGGGTTGACCCGACCCGTTTTTTATCCAAAAATTTTCCGCGTCATCGGGTTTGTTTGAAAATGGGTTTCGGGTTCAACTTTACAGGTTATGACCCAGAAAAATTCGGTTGGAATGGGTCGGGTCATATTTGGCCAGGTCTAGATAAGAGAGAGAAGGAGATTGTGCAACTAGGAGATGTCAAATGATCCATATTAGGATTGTCTCTTTGCTCGAGAGTCGGTCAAAACAAACACCATTTTTCAAACCTTCAAGAATTGGATAAGTAGGCAACCAACGTGATGCCGCCTAGGATAGATTGACGAAGATCCAATGTGATGAATCTCCCTTGATAAACACCTGTTAATGCTCAATCAAATCGTAGAATAAATGTTGAGTCTTTAACTCGTTGGGGATAACCAATTGGTTTAACAAGAAAATATCGCCTTTGTGAATTAAAACAAAAACTAAACATGAATTTATTGAAGACAAAACAGTTGTATTTTTAGATAAACAAAGACTAATGAGCTTGGACTACCGGCCCACACATAAGGCATGCCACACCCAAGCTAGAAACAAAAAATAACCTCAAAACGCTAAATGTGGAAATAATGTCACGATAACATTAAATTATCTTTAAATTAATATTATATCCAAAAATAGGATAAGTGACACCAGAGCACACAACGTGCCACTAGGGCGCCAGGGAGCGCGTCGCTAGGTTGCGACAATGTGGCGCGTCACTGGAGCGCGACACTGGAGTGCCAAGGGGGCATCACTGGTAAGTAGGGGCACTGGCGTCGTCGCGTGTGGGCAATGGAGCACGTTTTGGCACGCACGATGGTTGGCGCTGGCAAGCGATGACGCCTACGTGACCTCAAGAGCATATGCATGGATGGAATCATTTTCGCTTCATCCTTCGCCATCAAGGAGGTAGGTAGGAATCCTTCAGAGAGGAGGGAGAGTTGAGGGGGGAGATTGATAAGATGTGTTTATAACACCTTTTGACCATATTAACCGCCACTTTTGTGCATAAATCATACACTTACATGATCATTTTAGGATATTTATGCTTGTTTGTGCTGATATCTACTCTTTTGTTGCTTTTGGTTTTATAGGTGCAATTTTGGAGCTCTTACAAGTACGAATGGATTCAAAACGACTATGGTTAGAGCTAAGAAGAGCCAAAGGGATGCCAAATTGAAGATTCAATGGAGAAAAAACAGTGTTTCACAAGCCATACAAGCAAGTGGAACACTCATTTCCATCCAAAAATGTCAAGAAAGCCTTCATAGGCATGACATGGGGTACCAATGCCGCTCAGCATGGCCACGCCAAAAGCCTAGACCAAAATTATGTATTCTGATTTTGGCATGGCCACCCCATACCGAATGACATGTCCATGCAACTCTCAGGATTTCATTGCTTTTAATTTTGGAAAACCTACACTTTTTAAGCACCTATAAATACCCAAAAGTAAGAGACTTTTGCTCTCTCTCTCTCTCCCACTTTAGCCTCCATTTCTAGGGTTAACTTAGATTGCATTTCTCTCTTAGATTTAACTCTAGATTTCCATAGATTCCACTAAAACTAGTAATTGTATTTATGTTTGTTAGTAGATTTTATATCTATTTTGGGTTGTTGAGCTCCTTTGGGGTTCAAGACTTGGAAATTGAGCAAAGTTTCCTCTTTTCTCTCATGGCTCAATGAAAATGCAAGAATTTGGTTGAATGTTAAGTATTTCTTACTCATTCTCTCTATTTGGTTGAATGTTAAGTATATCTTGTTCATTCTCTTTATTTCTTGTTTTATTTATCATTGTATCCATGTTTATGATGGTTGGATTGATGCTTTATGCCATGTTCTTGCAAATCTTGAGTGAGTAATTTGTTTTGTTAGGATTATGTGATGATTTGGTGAAATTTTCTTTTTGATTAGATGAGTTTTGATCTACTACTCAAATCTTACACATCAAGTGTTTATGAAAATACCTAGCTAGTATTTTTACAAGCTTTTCTATGCGGAATTTTTAGGTAAGTATCTGCACAATTTTGTAGTAGCATATGCACAATAATCAATATAGTTCCTGGAATTGGTAGCTTATACAGCTAGCCTGTCTGTATGATTTTGTACTCAATAGATGTTAATTCACTTCCTAGAATGAGTAATTTACAGCTAGCAACGGGCGTTTGGATTACATAAATCATGCAATATATACTGTACCACTTTTATTTTTACCATTTAAAAGCACTAGTTTCATAAATCTTGTTTGATTGAACAAAAATAATACTCCGTATATTATTTATGATGTAAACAATAAGGCATTTTAAAAGCCTCTCACCTTAGAAGGTTACGCCGGCGTCGGAAAATCCGACAAAGGGAATGAGAGAGAAAGCGGTGGTGTCTGGAGAAACGGGGAGATCTCCACCCAGATCGGCGAATTGGCCGACCTGGCAACGACAATCGTATGAGAAAGGGGGAGATCAAGGTTGAATTTGTAGGAAATCCACCTCTTCGACGTTGCGCGCATCTAGAATCAATATATAGGGTTTAGTCACTAGAAGCTCTTACAAGACTACAAGGGGGATATATATTCGGTAGTTGGCAATTGTGAAGGGACGGTGGTGGTGGGGTGACAATTATTTCTCAAGAGAAACAGATGTGATATTCAGAGTTTGAAGAGAGAGTGTGAGAGATAGAGAAACAAAGGGCAGGGGAGAGAGGGAGGGGTAGGCTGTAAAGAGGGCACACATTTTTGTGACAGTGATCCTCGACGTCACATCCATACAATCCAAGATATTAAAATCATTTAATACATCAATTAATAAGTTTTCACATAAACAAAGTCCTGAATTTTCACATATACACAAAGTCACATATATAGTAAAAAATTCTATATAAATTTTATGCAATAACAATGTACATACAAGCAAAAATCAATACACATGCAGTCGCAAGCCAAAAATTATGCCTGAAAAAAAAAAACTTTGACCGATCAACGTTGATCACCGGAGCTCCAACGTTGACCGTCGGTGACTAGTTTGACCAGTTATGTTGATCGGTCAAACTCTCAAAAATCAGGTCATATAGTGACCTTTTAATAAAAATTTAATCATAGCATTTGATTTATTTGTCCTCCAAAGACTAAAATCTATTCTCATTTCTCACTCTATTATATATTTTCATATGACACTTTCCCTAATAATAATTATATTGTTAGAGATATCGAGTAGCTAGATTGTGCCTTAAGTTTAGGTCAATTAGTTATTTATTTTAACTAATTTTAAGAGATTTGTAAACTAGTTTTTATGGGCATATTTTTATTACAACACAATCAATATAAGGGTGTCTTTCTTAAGGAGTAGAAAGACCATATTACGAATGCAACAAACTAGGGAGAGTTAATTGATTTGGTCACTTGTACTGCCTAGAATGGATTCATTTATATCATGTATTCGTCTGTTCATACGCAAATATAAAAAGGGTATAATATAAAAAATTTATACAATTGCCACTCTCACAATTCTCACACCCTCTTTTCTGCTTCTTTCTCTTCCTCAATGAGTCGCTCAATTTCAGGTTCAACATTTAGTTATTGAAAGCGATAATCTTGTAGTGATTAATTCTATTAGGTTCACTTGAAAAGATTTTTGGAAAATACACAACGTTATTAGTGATATTAATGTTTTACTTTCTTTTTTTGTCTCTTTTCAGATACACCATTGCTTTCGTGAGATTAATTGTGCCACTGTTTGGACCCAAATTAATAGGATATATGAACAAAAATTCAAATATGAATCACTGCTTTATAGTAGCTCAGCTGGCGCTTGTAGTTGGATTTTATTGCTCTCTCCATTTCGTCCAGTGTTCGAGTCCCTCAACTGAACATTTGCCCCAGTTTTTTCCTAATATGCGTGGCCCCACTCAATCACTCATTGCTTCCTTATTGTCTTAACTTCAGCATTTTTCATTTTTTAAATAGAAAGAAAAACATATAACAACTACGTTTTTATTTAACTATTAATTACTTTTAGCTAATGTAAAATGGATTAAAAAAAATTAATAGTGTTTTGTCAGATCTAAATTTTGGAATTATCAAATAGTATAAAATGTTATCAACTTATTATATATTTATTTTTTAATGTACTTAATTAGTAAACTATACTTTATAATATTGGTAAACTATAATGAAAGTAATGACATGATGAATCTTAACCATAAATTAGTATTGTAATTATCTAACAAGTAAGCTTTTATATCAAAATATATGTTTATATTTATAAATAAGTGTAAATTTTATAAATCAGTATAAATATTTATTTTAATAGGATCTAATATATGATTCAAAATCATTGGCATGTCAGGTCTCTTCTATTGAACGAGTTGGGTTTTTAGCTCGTCGACCTTTTCAATAAAGAGGCTTATCAGGATGGTCCCAACTCATTCATTGGACCACTGATAACTCTACACTTTTACCGGTCTCCCAAACAAACTACAAAACTCAATCCTAAAATTTGTTAAATACTTCACCCCTCCTTCATTAAATTCCTGGATTCGCCACTAGTGAGATACATTTGTTCCTCTCAGTCTTTAACGGCTGTGGAGCAGTGGGGGAGTCTTCAACGATAGTTAGCAAAAAAGGAAGAAATGTGATGGGATGAACAAGGAAAGGTGAAGGATATAAAAGTCATATCCATACTATTAGAAAAGGAGTTATGCGATTGCCATTTTATCATGTTTATATTACCATCTTTTTTTTGACAATGGCAAACATTAGCACCCTTTCAAACAGAAAGACTATCCTAAATCATCTAAATGGATGATTTTTATAAATTGAGTACCAAAATTATCAAAAGTAGAGTTCAAGCTGATGAACTCATATCTACTATGAAAAAGATGATCCGCAGTAAGAGCTGAATTAAGTGGAGAACGAAGATGCTGAAAAGCCTGAAGAGCAGGAAGGGGAATAGAGTGAGTAGCAAGGAAGTCGGCGACACGATTGACCTCATGAAAGCAATGGTGTACCTGAAAAGAGGCAAAAGAAGAAAGTAAAGCAGTAATATCACTAATAACGCTGTGAATTTCCCAGGAAACTTTCCTAGTGGCCCTAATAGAATTAATCACTACAAGATTGTCGCCCTCAATAACTAAATGTTGAACCTGAAGTTGAGCAGTACGTTGAATACCAAAGAGCACAGCTAGAGCTTCTGCTTTAATATTACCATCTTGATATTGTGGCTATATTGTTATGGTGATACTTGTTTGTCGTCTAACAAGTGTCATTTATCTATTCATTGTTTGACTTTTGTGGGTGGAAATATTTTCCTTTTTCCATTGAACGTGTGTGTTGTATTTGGTTGTTATTAACTCTTAGATGGTGATGTCAACAAGTTGTTAGTGAGGTCACCAATCTGTTAGAAAGATTGTTAGAAAGGTGTTAGGCTATTAAGCCGTGTAAGCTCATATGTAATCCATTAAATACCAATGATGTAATCCAAAATAACTTGTTTTACAAAGCAATAAAATTCTGGTTATGAGAGGTTTTCTTTTCTCTTCTTTGTCTGAGTGTTCTTGAGTGAAGTTCATCATTGTTCTTGCTAGATCAACATGGTATCAGAGCATTGATCCATAGAAGGTCGTGATGAACATTCTATTTTTTGTTTCTCTGCTTCTGTCTCTTTGTAATTCGCACGATTCAATCTCAATTTGTCTCATTTTCTCTGAAATTCAGTGTGTCTCACAACTGATTCTCTAAAATTCTCAATTCTTCTCTTGATCAAGTTAAATCTCGTTCTCTGGAGATCACTTGATTCATATTGAGAATTTGTTCGAATTCTTTATTGATTCTTTGCAACCTGATTTTGTGTTTGTCAAATGGAAAATCTGGAAGGATCAAATGAAAGAGAGAGAGGTGATCAAAGAAGAGAATTCTTCACAATAATAGATCTGCAAAATCCTTTGTTCATTCATCCTTCTGACAACTCCGGGATAAATTCTCACAACAATCCAACTCATTGGTGACAACTATCGAAGGTGGAAGAAAGCTATCACCAAAGCTCTCTCTGTCAAGAACAAACTTGGCTTTGTGGAAGGTTATGTGACAGAAAGTGGTGAGATCTATCCACTTTGGTACAGGTGTAATGACATGGTGTGTTCTTGGATATTGAACACAATGTCAAAGGAGATCTATGCAACTCTGGATGAGTGTGAAACAACGAAGCAAATGTGGGATGATCTACATGAAAGCTATGGTCAGAGGAATGGACCATTGCTATTTCAAATCAAGAAAAAGCTGCAAGAATGTCACCAAGGGAGCTCTACTTTCACATAGTACTTCACCAAATTGAAAGGTTATTGGCAACAACTTTCAGGTTTGATCTCTCCAATAAGATGCACATGTCGAAAATGTGAGTGCAATTTGAATGAGAAGATTGAAGCCACTGAAAATGAGGACAAACTCATGAAGTTTTTGATACGATTGAGTGATCAATTTTTAGTTGCCAGAAGGCAGTTTCCGCTATCAAATACCTTTCCATCTGCAAGCAATGCTCACTCCTTGTTACTGCAAGATGAGTTGAGTTAGAAGCTTACCAGTGGAGAAGTCAAGACAAATTCTACATCTCTTATGTCAAAGAGAAATCAAGGAGAAAGCAAGACTGATTCTGCAAGGAAGTCAAATGATAGAGGTGATAGGCCAAGAAAGGAGTGTGATCAGTGCAAGGGTAATTATCCTACTGAGAAAGGTTGGGAGGTGATAGGTTATCCAAGCTGGCATTCCAAGAGCAAATTCAAGCCTCATATGACAAAGTTTGGGAATGATTCAAGGCACAAGTCAGCTCCTAAGGCTAATGTCAGTCAAGGTAATGCTGAGAACATGAAATGTTCTAGTCTATGACAAAGGATAATCAAAAAGTTGGTGAGTAATTTTCTGAAGTTCATGGAACATCAAAAAGAAACCAGACATGAGAACCATGCATGTATGGTTACTACCTGTTGCAAAGCTTTTGATTATACACATATTTGGATCTTAGACAGTGAGGTCACTAATCATATGTTATATGACATCTCTTTCTTTGATAACCCCATACCTATTCCTAAGTCAAAATTTATTCATTTACCTAATGGTAGTATGAGTAAGATTACTCACACTGGCAATATCACCCCTTCTTATTCTTTAACTCTAAAAAATGTCCTATATGTACCAAGTTTTAAATTCAACCTTATTTCCTTAAGCCAACTTATACATGGCAATTCTTGTTATATCCATTTTGTCTCTGACCTGTGTGTTATTCAAGACCTTACAAAGAAGACAATGATACTAGCTGGTAAGGAATTTGGAGGATTGTACTACTTGGTTCCTCAGTCAAAAGTGAAGGAAACTCTGGAGAAGTTACCTCCATCTTTGTACACCCAAATATGTGCTACTATCCCTACTTTACCCATGTTTTTACCCTCTTCATGTAATCTTGATTCAAATGCTCTATGGCATCTTTGCATGGGTCATGCCCCTCTAGAAAAACTCTTACATGTACCTTGTATTCACTCTACTATCAATAAAAAGTCAGAGTTAAAATTCCTTCTCTTTGAGCACATCTCATGCCAAACACATTTTTGAACTTATACATTGTGATCTATAGGGTCCTTATGATACTCCTACCTACAATGGAAATAGATTCTTCTTAACCATTGTTGAAGACAGAAGCCGAAGTGTTTGGGCTTTTCTAATGAATCATAAATCAGAAACTTCTTCTCTACTTCAATTCTTTGTATCTCGGGTTCAAACACAGTTTCAAGCCACTGTCAAAACAATAAGAACTTACCAAGGCACATAGTTTTTCAATTCTGATGTCACCTCCTTTCTTTAATCTCAAGGCATTCTTCATGAAAGATCATGTACTACCACTAAGGATGGGCACCCAGTCCGGACCGGCGGACCGTAAACATTTTAATGTATGGACCGTGGACCGGACCGATACGGTCCGGACCGGGAAGACCGGATTTCATAATTTTCAGCATTTAAATTGTTTGATTACGGTCCGGACCGTAAAAATTACGGTCCAAACCGTAAAAATTATGGTCCAAACCGTAAAAATTACGCCAAAAAATGTTTTAAACTTTTTTTATTTATTTTTTACGGTCCGGACCGGACCGGACCGTAAGACCAAAAATATAAAATTCCCGGACTGTGGACCAGACCGTCACAGTCCGGTCCGGTCTTATGGCCCGGTCTACTTTTGCCCATCCTTAACTACCACATCCCAACAAAATGGAAGGGTTGAGAGAAGACACAAGTATATTCTTGAAATGGCAAGAGCTCTAAGATTCCAAGCCTCTCTTCCGATCAAATTTTGGGGAGACTGTATTCTTACAGCTATATACATCATAAACAAACTTCCATCCCCTCTACTTTAACACAAATCACCTTATGAAATTCTCTTCAAAGAGCCATTAAATTATTCTAGACTCAAAGTTCTTGGATGTCTCTGTTATGTTTCCACTTCCACCACTTCTAGAAAGAAGTTTGATCCTAGAGTTGACCCCTGTGTTTTTCTAGGATACCCCTTTAGGCTCAAAGGCTACAAAGTCTACAATCTGTCTACTCACAAATGTCTTGTCAGTAGGGATGTGCAATTTCTTGAGCATTATTTTCCCTTTGCCACTGACTTTGTCTTACCCACCTCTTCTACATCTTTCTCTCCTTAAACTCTAGAGGATGATGGACTCTTATCATCTCATTTACCTCAGTGTGAACCTATTGGTCCTCTATACATTGAGCCTTCTCCTTCTGCTAATCCATTCTCAGTTATTGAGTCCTTAGAAGATTACTCTCCTTCTCCTGTACCTCCTTCTTTTGATCCCATTCCAAAATCTTCTTCTTCTTCTTCTTCTTCTTCTTCTTCTTCTTCTTCTTCTTCTTCTTCTTCTTCTTCTTCTTCTTCTTCTTCTTCTTCTTCTTCTTCTTCTTCTTCTTCTTCTTCTTCTTCTTCTTCTTCTTCTTCTTCTTCTTCTTCTTCTTCTTCTTCTTCTTCATCATCATCATCTGACGCTACCATAAGCCTTCCATCTCACCCACCCAGAGCTTCTTCTAGAGTATCTAAACCTTCTGTCTGGCTCAAGGACTATGTGTGTGATGTTTTTGCAGTGCCTTCCACTGTCATGACTGCTTCTGGTAAGACTTCTCCTTACCATATGACCTCTTTTCTTTCATATTCTTCTTGTTCCGCTGCATACTAAACCTTTTTCATTGTATGAGCCAAACTCAGTCTCAGAAGCTTTGTAACAACCTGAATGGTGTCAAGCAATGCTTAGTGAATTGAGTGCTCTTGAAATAAATGGCACATGAGAATTGGTGAACATGCCTGCAAGGAAATCTGTAGTCACTTGTAAGTGGCTTTTTAAAGTCAAGTGTAAAGTTTATGGCACTTTGGATAGGGACAAGGCCAGGCTGGTGGCCAGAGGTTTCTCACATATAGAAGGCATTGACTACAATAAAACCTTTGCTCTGGTGGCAAAAATGATCTCAGTTAGAGCCTTTCTTGTTGTTGATGCCGTCAAAGTTCGGCATGTTAGTCACCTGGATGTAACAAATGCTTTCATGCATAGAGAGCTCGATGAAGAACTGTTTATGGAATTGCCCCCAGCTTACTCTGAGCTCAAGGGAGATGCTTGCTTTCAGGGGGAGAATTCTAGTAAGAGCAAGCCTAACAGTATGGCTTGTAGGTTAAGGAAGTCATTGTATGGGCTCAAACAAGTTCCAAGATAGTGGTTTGCCAAGTTCTCTCAAGTTGTCAAGGAAGCAGGATATGTGCAGTCCGAAGCAGATTACTCACTGTTTGTCAAAAGCACATGTCAGTCATTTATAGCTCTGTTAGTCTATGTTGATGATATGCTAATTGTTGGTGATAGTCAGAGTGAGATCAAGAGTTTGAAAGCACATCTACACAAGCACTTCCAGATGAAAGAATTGGGAGAATTGAGATATTTTCTAGGTATAGAGGTGGATAGAAATGATAGTGGTTTTCACCTAAACTAGAGGAAATATGTTATGGAATTACTGAAAGAAACAAGAATGGCTGAAGCAAAGCCTGTGGCTACACCATTTGATCCTAAAGTGTAATTGTCACTAGAAGGAACTAAGGAAGTAGTAGATACAGGCGCATATAGAAGATTGGTAGGAAAACTTATCTATCTAACTATTACAAGACCAGACATTTGCTATGTTGTGCAAATATTGAGTCAATTCATACTGATGAGGGGTTTGTCATGGACACCTATCAAATAACCTCAAAAACCTAACTAACGTAGTATGGTAAATAATGATCGATCCCACAAAGAGGTAAGCAATCTTCCTAATTGCAAAGGTTGTATGCCAATAGTAACAAAATGGGGGATTTAGGTTTGTAACGAGTAACAATGTAAATCAATGCAAAAGATGTAATCAATGGGTGAGAAGTAACTTAGCCAGACAAATATCCACACTTTAGTTTGATTGGTTGATCCTAGATTATCTCCAATTCCTACCAATGAATATTCCTATTCCGATCTTATGTATATACACAGGTCAACCAGCCCTGAAAATACTTACCATTAAACAATCAAGAAACCATCAAGATTCAATCTAACGGCAGCAGTAAGCATAGGAATTAAGCAGGATACATGCAATACTTAACAACTAGTCAATACTCGACATGTAATCAATTCTCTTCACAATAAACATTCACAACCAGTTCTTGTAAATTATGGTTGCTACACAAGATAAAGGATTTCAACCAGAAATATCCAAACCCTAGCAATAGAAAATCACTAATATCAACTAGATGATCAGACTAGTCAAATCAGCAAGAATCAATGGGATGAAGCACAAAGAGAATCAATATAATCAAAGGAAAGGAAATAGATTTATAATCTCACAACCAAATACAAACGAAGGCTTCAATCGTCGAACTAAGCAATGGGTGCTTAGTTCTTCATAGTCTTCAAAGCATAAAACTCTAAGGGAAAATAATGAACGATAAAAGTGAAAATCAAAAGGTTGCTAACAAAGAGAGGTAAATAACCTAGCAAAACCTAATTCCTAAGATAAGAAATAATATCTTCCTAAAAGGAAATTAAATGAAATAAATAAAAAGAAATAAAACAAAACAGATCTCGGACGAAATCCCGAATGCGCTCTTCGCTCAGCGCCAGAAAGGATATCCGCGACCGCGGCCAATCTTCCGCGCCCGTGGAAATGCAATTCGCTGAACTCTTGCTTCTGTCTCCAATCCGCGCCCGTGGCCAAGCTTCCGCGCCCGCGGAAATGCTTCTGCATCGACTTCTACTTCTCGCTTGCGGTCTTCTCTTGTGGTGGCTTCGCCTTATCTTCAATGTCTTCACAGTATGAACTAAAATATTCCTTTCCGCCACTTCTTCTCTACAACTCCATTCTCCTCAAATATCTTCTAAACCCACACAAAATGGTACCTAATATCCAATAACAACTCTGAATTACGCACTATAAAGTAGAGCGGATCAAATTCCCCCATGCTTAAACCTTACTCGTCCTCGAGTAAGCTAATAGAAACCTACTCCTCCAATGAAATACCCAAGGTCTCAGGAAGCACAACAAAACTATCTCCACTAAGAACTGCACCTAATCATGAATCTTCAATGCACCAACACAATAACACAACACACAAGCTTAAAGGAAAGCATAGTACTTCCCCTAAGCTTATCCTGAACACCATAGAGTGAAAGTGACCATCTAATCCTAGCTCCAGTCTATCTTCTTATACCTCTCAAAGTGACCTACCCGAATCCTCCTTATATCTCCAACACTTATGTCACCATGCCAGGAAAAATGAGAAATCCTAATAATCACTCTTCTTCTTTTCACTCATTTTGCCCAGGCGTCCTTTCGGGTTTTCACCTAGCCACTCATTTCATTTTTCTATAGATGGGCTCACCATTCCTCACATCACTCTACAACCTCTTATTACCCCAGCCTAATGTTGGTTCGGGCCACCTGCTTATTGCCTAAGCCGCCCTTTCGGGTTTTCAGCTTAGCCCAGGATTTTCTTTTATTTTTTTTTCATTTTTTTCCATTCAATCGACTAGCAAGTATAGACCACTCCCCCATGCTTAAATATTGCATTGTCCTCAATGTAATGAAAGACTAAAAGATGAAGCATTGGGGAAGGCAGAAAAGTACTCACACCGTCGTCGAGGTGGCCTAGACTTGGATGTCGGTGTTGGCGGTAACTCAGTGAAAACACAAGTCTCTGGTGTTGTGGCGATCCTACTCAAGCAAACTCCTCGTGCAACCAAATAGATCCATGATAAGTGCTATTTTGTACCACTTATCTAAGGATTATTACCAGGTTTGAGGCGCCATTTAGTTGGATTTTATGCACAATTGGAGATTATGGAGTTAAAGTGGAGAAGTGTGGTTTTGGTGGTCTGGATGAACTAATTAGAGATATCCAGAGAAAGAGGAGTTGACCACCTGAGGAGACGTGAAAAATCTATGAAGGAACCACAAAGAAGAGGGCAGAAATTGACGCCCCGCGCCAGAGCCACCGCGACCCGATGATAGATCTCAGAGAAGAATGGCGCCCCGCGGTGAGAAGTACCGCCCCGCGGTGGGAGTTGGCGCCTCGCGACCGTTTGCTGGGAGAAACAAATAAATTGAAGAGACGCGTGTTGATGCTGGAATTTGGGCCAAGTTGAAGAAGATAGGCCCAATGGAGAAGAAAGCCCATGAAGAAGCTGAAGCCACGCGTGAAAGAGAGCGCAAATTGGAAGCAGCGAATTGAAGAAGCGGAGTGAAGTGCGGATGGTGACGTCAGCGAAGGTGATGGAGATGTGGGCCGCTGCTGCTTTGATTGGGCCGAGAGAAGCTGATGAAGGAGTTGGGCCGAGCGCTGCTGATGGGCCGTTGCCCGTGCTGGACGAGAAAGCTGTTGCCAAGCGCGAGGCGGGGGATGAGCTGTTGCACAATATTTTCGGGATTAATTTCCCGGATTCGGTTGTTTACTTTTGGTTACTAGATTTTTATTATTTTCCTTTTATTATTATTATTATTTTATTTTCTTGTAAGCTAGGGTTTGTGATCTTGGGCTTTAGGTTAACTCTATTTAACCTAATTCCCACAGCCTCCATTCCCTATCAATTGAATAATCTTCTAGTTCGTAGTTTCGTTTTGCCTCCGGGGTTTCCTACCCATGGAGAGCTAAACACCTTTGTTCTGCTAGACGTTTGAAGCAATACAGTTGATTATGTTGTGAGATTTCTATTCCTTGTTCTTATTCTTATATGTGTTGGATTGATTCTCTTGGTTAAATTGTCTATTGATTTATGTTGGTTTATCTAGAGTTGCTAACTAGGTTTATCGATATCTATCATATTGCTAGGATTGCATATAGGGGTTCCGAGTGCATATCTAGTGGCAAACACAATTGTGCATATAGGGGTTCCGAGCGTACAATTGTGAGTGAGAATCATTGCATGTTAAGTAGGGGAGTGAGTACTTGTACGTCTTTCTACTTGCATGTATCCTATATCCTTGTGTGCATTGCTATTGCTGTGTTGGTGATAAAATACGCTGACAACTGTGAGAATCAGTTGTGTTTTATCATTGGCATAGTAATAAGTCTATCGACAACTGTGAGAATCGGTAGTACTTAAGATCAGGGTGGGAACAACCATAAGAATAGTTAAAGAACTTGGATTGAATAGATTTCAATGATCGAATTATCTCTGTATTGTGGATCTCGTTCTAGTAGAACTACTTTCCCCATCATTCTTATTCTTTCTTCTAAAAGCTTGCATCTTTGTTACTCTGCTTGATAACTAAAAACCCCCTTTGTTACATTGCATGCTTACGAACACATAGATAGATCACTTCCTCCCTGTGGATTCGACCCTTGCTTGCCTCTACTACTTGTTTAGGTTTGTTAGGATTATTTTATTTGTTTAGGTGTCACGACGACAAACGCCTATCAAATTGGCGCCGTTGCCGGGGAGGCAAGTTTTGATTTTTCTGTGTGTTTATTTGTGTGTTTATTACTTTAGTGTGGACCTATCTTATGGTCCACACCAGTGCTACTAATATTTTTTTTGTGTGTTTTTCTATTTGCTTTTGATACAGATATGGATTTCTGGGGAAAACCGCAATATGACCCATACTCCTACGCATACACTCCAGGGTGGAGAGAGCACCCCAATTCGAGTTATGGGTACCAACAATTCAATCCGACCTATGAGCATAGTCCGCTTGAGTCCAATCCAAATATCGCAACTGCAGCGATGCTCAAGAACTTGACTCAGCACTTCTCCTCTCGTGCAAGCAATTCAACTGAAGCGATGCTCAATGTCCTAACACGACACTTTACAACATATGCGCAAAAGACAGATGCTAACCTCCAGCGCATAACGGAGGCTATGGTCGACCTCAAGGAGGAGGTTGTTGAGCTAATAAAAGAGAGAAGGCAAGAGGCCGCCAATGCGGTAACCCTGTGAAATGGCAAGGAATTGCATGTCGCTCCTACTACTGAGGAGGACGAATATGAGATGGAGAACGTCGCCCACCGCCCCGCGTCACCTCTCACCGCGACCCGGCGTGAAGTCCCAGTTATCTCACCGCCCCGCGACGAGACTGACCACGACTCGGCGGCATGCCTCAGTTTCTCCACCGCGACCTCAGCGCCCCGCAGCAATGACCACCGCCCCGCGGTGGGACCAGAGCAACCCAGCGTTCAAAATCCTAGCTCTACTGATGAGGTTTGGGTTGATCATTTTCATCGTCAAGAGGTGCTGACTGAAGAGGAGTACTTTTTGAGATATGAGGAGGATTGGAGCGACGATGAGGAGGAGAACTGTGACCGTGAATATACTCCAGAGACAATCGCCCTGGCAGCCCCCGACCCTCTGGAGGCTGCTTATGATAAGTTTATGCATCTCAACTCCTTCCCGCTTATCTCGCCGCAAACTGCTACACCATTCCCTGAGGCTCTGAAGGACACCCAAAAGGTGGAGAGCAACAAAGGCTTATGTGACACCTTCAGTAGCTGCAAGGCAACCCTCCCTTTGGTCCATCTGGCGGACAGCACCCCTCGCAGCAAGGAAATGTTAAAGGTGCTGGGTTTGATCAAGAAGAAACCGAAAGGGAAGCACAAGAAGGAGAGCTTGTTACAGGTGGCGAATTTTTATATGCTGGATACGGGGCATGACAGACATGAAGCCCCTGAGATGCTGGGTAGACAATTTTTCAAGATGGCAAGTGCATTCATGGATACGACAAGTGATCCAGCCATCAACAATTGCACAAGCATGGGGGAAAGGCTCCACAGGGAGTATACAAAGAGGCATCCCCCTGATTTTGATCCTAGGAGTTTAGTTGCTTTGAGCAACCCGAGTTGAGAAGACTGAGTAGGATGTCAAGCCATGACAATAACTAAGGCGCTGTCCGGGAGGCAACCCGAGGTATGTTTTTCTTTCTTTGCTTTTCATTCTTTGTTTTTGCATTTTTCTTTAGTGCGTTTTTGCTTTGTTTCGTTCGCCTGTTACTAACATTTCAGGTACGAAAGTAAATGGAGAGAATGGTGTTCTCAGCTATCCCACCGCCCCGCGGCGACCCTCACCGCCCCGCGGTGGATTTCAGGTATATTTTCTCTCTCCGAAAAAAAAAAACCGAAAAAAAAATTTGTAATAAAGGGCCCCGAAAAAACCTTAAACGGGGAGTAAAAATTGAAAAAAAAAAAAAAAGTTTTACCGAACTATCCAGAATTCCCATGGAGATGGTGCGCATCATGTTGTCAAGGAGGATACATTGCCCTACACATTATTTGGCAACGATGATGGCCCTACATTCGACAGCTGAGGAGGAGGAACACTAGAGCCCCATCAAGATCATATCTGGGCTCCACCATGTGTTCCTAGAAGGCCGTGCAACCCCGACTTCTATGTTATATCACTATTCACCTAAGTGGTTCCATTATGGTTGCACGGTAGGAGAAGACGATAGAGTTGATGAAGACACCCGCCCAACACCAGCGACCTGGGCGTATATTGAGATTACCGCCAGCGACACCTACAGTGTCCAAGCAGCTTGGCAACGTTTGTGAGTTATTTTTTGCTTTTCCCTCTGCTTCTATTATTTTGTCTTTCATTACATTGAGGACAATGCAATGTTTAAGCATGGGGGAGAGTTCTATACTTGCTACGTCGCTGAAGAGAAAAATTAAAAAAATGAAAAAAAAGCCAAAAAATTGAAAAAAGGCATACATTTGAAATCCTGGGATAGGTCGAAAACCCGAAAGGGCGGCCTAGGTAATAAGCAGGTGTCTTGGACCAGCATTAGGCTGGGGTAATATGTGGTCAAGAGTGATGTGAGCTTATGTGAGTACATCTATTGAAAAATGAAATGAGTGGCTTGGTGAAAACCCGAAAGGGTGCCTTGGCAAAATGAGCGAAAAAGAAGAAGAGTGATTCTAGGATTTCTCATTATTTTTGGCGAGGCGTCATAAGAAGAGGAGTTATAAGGAGGATTCGGGTAGGTCACTCTGGGAGGCATAAGAAGATAGATGGGAGATAGGATTAGATTTTTTTTTTCACTCTATGGTGTTTGGGATAAGCTTGGGGGAAGTACTCTGCTTTCCTTTTAGCTTGGTTGTGTGGGGTATTGATTGATGTTGTAGTTTATTGTGCTGAGCTTAATTGTATTGGTTGCCTGGTGTTTATTGTTTGGTATGATTCTTGGAGATTGAGTTTTCTATGCTTCCTGAAACCTTGGGGATTGATTGGAGGAGTAGGTTGACTTTGGCTTACTCGAGGACGAGCAAGGTTTAAGCATGGGGGATTTGATAAGTGCTATTTTGTACCACTTATCTAAGGATTATTACTAGGTTTGAGGCGCCATTTAGTTGGATTTTATGCACAATTGGAGATTATGGTGTTAAAGTGGAGAAGTGTGGTTTTGGTGGTCTGGATGAACTAATTAGAGATATCCAGAGGAAGAGGAGTTGACCACCTGAGGAGACGTGAAAAATCTATGAAGGAACCACAAAGAAGAGGGCAGAAATTGATGCCCCGCGCCAGAGCCACCGCGACCCGACGATAGATCTCAGAGAAGAATGGCGCCCCGCGGTGAGAAGTACCGCCCCGCGGTGGGAGTTGGCGCCTCGCGACCGTTTGCTGGGAGAAACAAATAAATTGAAGAGCCGCGTGTTGATGCTGGAATTTGGGCCAAGTTGAAGAAGATAGGCCCAATGGAGAAGAAAGCCCATGAAGAAGCTGAAGCCACGCGTGAAAGAGAGCGCAAATTGGAAGCAGCGAATTGAAGAAGCGGAGTGAAGTGCGGATGGTGACGTCAGCGAAGGTGATGGAGATGTGGGCCGCTGCTGCTTTGATTGGGCCGAGAGAAGCTGATGAAGGAGTTGGGCCGAGCGCTGCTGATGGGCCGTTGCCCGTGCTGGACGAGAAAGCTGTTGCCAAGCGCGAGGCGGGGGATGAGCTGTTGCACAATATTTTCGGGATTAATTTCCCGGATTCGGTTGTTTACTTTTGGTTACTAGATTTTTATTATTTTCCTTTTATTATTATTATTATTTTATTTTCTTATAAGCTAGGGTTTGTGATCTTGGGCTTTAGGTTAACTCTATTTAACCTAATTCCCACAGCCTCCATTCCCTATCAATTGAATAATCTTCTAGTTCGTAGTTTCGTTTTGCCTCCGGGGTTTCCTACCCATGGAGAGCTAAACACCTTTGTTCTGCTAGACGTTTGAAGCAATACAGTTGATTATGTTATGAGATTTCTATTCCTTGTTCTTATTCTTATATGTGTTGGATTGATTCTCTTGGTTAAATTGTCTATTGATTTATGTTGGTTTATCTAGAGTTGCTAACTAGGTTTATCGATATCTATCATATTGCTAGGATTGCATATAGGGGTTCCGAGTGCATATCTAGTGGCAAACACAATTGTGCATATAGGGGTTCCGAGCGTACAATTGTGAGTGAGAATCATTGCATGTTAAGTAGGGGAGTGAGTACTTGTACGTCTTTCTACTTGCATGTATCCTATATCCTTGTGTGCATTGCTATTGTTGTGTTGGTGATAAAGTACGCTGACAACTGTGAGAATCAGTTGTGTTTTATCATTGGCATAGTAATAAGTCTATCGACAACTGTGAGAATCAGTAGTACTTAAGATCAGGGTGAGAACAACCATAAGAATAGTTAAAGAACTTGGATTGAATAGATTTCAATGATCGACTTATCTCTGTATTGTGGATCTCGTTCTAGTAGAACTACTTTCCCCATCATTCTTATTCTTTCTTCTAAAAGCTTGCATCTTTGTTACTCTGCTTGATAACTAAAAACCCCCTTTATTACTTTGCATGCTTACGAACACATAGATAGATCACTTCCTCCCTGTGGATTCGACCCTTGCTTGCCTCTACTACTTGTTTAGGTTTGTTAGGATTATTTTATTTGTTTAGGTGTCACGATGACAAACGCCTATCAATCCACTGTAGGGTGAAGTGGCACAGCAAAGAAACGGAGTTGCACGAGTCTTCAACGAACACAGATTCGGAGCCCGAGTGCAATCGTGTAGCGGGCTCTGTCGCTCCATATCAATCATCGTATCTGCAGTTGGATCTGGAGCTCCTCCTCATCAGCTGTCTAATGTCGGGCCATCATCGGTGCCAAATAACAATGTCGGGCTAATGTCTCCTTCTTGGCAGCATGATGCGCGCCGTCTCTCGTAGTAAAAATCGGACAGCTGGGCCGCGACCGCGGCCTTAAAGCCGCGGTCGCAGTGTCTTCAGATTTTATTTTATTTTTTATTTTTTTAAGGAGGAGACTTACAATGGTCAAACCGCGGTCGCGGAAATATTTCCGCGGTCGCGGTTTCGTGTCTGCTGTGAGGCAAACCTCGTCTTCGAACTTTTGTCTTTGAGTTTCCTACCTGCAGGTAGGGGTGAACATTCGAATCGATCTGATC
Source organism: Rheum nobile (assembly GCA_027886185.1). Taxonomy (NCBI): domain Eukaryota; kingdom Viridiplantae; phylum Streptophyta; class Magnoliopsida; order Caryophyllales; family Polygonaceae; genus Rheum; species Rheum nobile. The sequence continues at coordinate 89,608 of WOAB01000143.1, forward strand.
CGATCCGTTATACCGGATATCCGGTTATTTTTTTTAGCGAAACAACGATCCGTATCCGATCCGTTACAAGCCGGATATCCGGTTTTTTCGGATTGGATCGGATCGGATTATTATACCGGATATCTAAAATATCCGGATTGTACAATTCCAGATTAATTAACCATTTAATTGTGATCCTATGACTGAAATTAAACCAAATACTTGTTTAATCCACTTCTAAAACAACTAATTCAACATCATTCATAATACACAATACCTGTTTAATCCACTTCATATTACAAATCATATATTACAAATCTTAAGTTGCTGCCAAAACAAAATAACTAGTCTAGTTGCTGCCAAAACACATACATATAACCTTTGAAAGCTGCAAAAACAAAACAAAAACAAATAACCAACTGGTGTAAAAAAGAAACTCCATAGATGAAGATGACTAGCTGCTGGCTGCTGCAAAACAGATTCAAATACTAAAATTAGTAACTTTAAACTTCATTCAAAACAGAATAACAGAATAACAAGATATAAGTAACCTCTGTGAATGCTCAAGGTTGGTTGATCACTTAATCAATTACATGGTTTGGATGTTCCAAATACATTTCCTTCAATCCTAATAAATTTCATTCAAAACAGAATAACAAGATATAAGTAACTTTAAACAATGAATCATATAAAGTAAAAGTAGACTGAATTGAAGATGAATATAGACAAATAACCTTCTTCGATTTGTTGCATTCCAAGCAAGGTTTCCTCAACAAAAATAGGAGTGTTAGAGGTGCGCTTCCAATCTTGTGTACAAATAAGAGCTTCCACCATGTTTGGAGATACAGAAATACGGAATGAATCTAAAACTCGCCCTCCGATACTAAAAGCAGATTCAGAAGCAACCGTGGAAGCCAGAATTGTTAAGATATCTCGAGCCATCTTAGACATAATTGGATATCTTTTTTGATTGTCTTTCCACCATTGTAAAATTCTAAAATTAGGAACAACAGTTTCACAAGAATCCTCCATGTACTTATCCAGCTCATATTTATTCTCCATAAAATCAGAACCCAACTCCATTTGATACTCTGAACTCAACAATGTAGCAAAATCTATAACCCCTCGGTCCCCTCCTACTTGATCACATTCATTTAAGCTACTAGTACTAGATGCGGATCTAGGAGTAGAGCATTCTGAAGCTTTATTCATTTGAGGCATAGAAGAAGTATATATCCCAAATAACTCTTCAATAAGATCTTTGACATGAAGAGTGAGGATCTTTGCCTTAGAATCAGCAAACAACTTTCGGACAAGAAAATTAACATATTGCAACTTACGCATTGGGTCAAGAAAGACTGCAATAAACATAAAGAGATTGATGTTTAGAACATTGCCCCAATACTTCTCATACTTTGCCTTCATTTTCAAAGCCATGGCTGCATGCTCTCCTTGCTCACTCATGCAGTAATTATTGATCATCCTACCAACTCCAAACACATCTTCAGCAGCCAAATTAATAGTAACATAACGACAACCAGATAATAACAAAGTAGCATCATAAAAAACCTTTAAAATTGGCAAAATGCTATTGACTTTCCTCTAATCCTCTTCATCAGGAAGACCAAGTTTCTTGTTCTCCTTAGCACAAGAAGAATATTTAATTATCAAGTTAGAGAATGCTTTCTTAAACTTTATAGCAGAACGAAGCATCAAATAATTCCATCTTGTTTCAACATCCAAACTAAGAAGACTCTTACCTTCCAATTTCTCCTCTTCTACACACCTGTTAAATTTGACCATTCGTCCAGGAGAAGACCTCACATACCTTACAAGACCACGAACTTTCAAAACAGAAGAATCAATATCCTTTAATCCATCTTTCACAACAAGATTTAGAATATGACAATGACATCTCATATGCATAAACCTTCCTTCTAGAATACTAGATTCCCTATGGTTGAATCTCCTTCTTAAATGCTCAATTGCTAAATCATTAGAACTTGCATTGTCAACTGTTACAGTCATTATGTTTTCTATACCCCAATCAGTCAAACAATTCTCAACAGATCTACCAATCAATTGCCCAGAATGGACAGCAAGAGGACAAAAGTTTATAATCCTTTTGTGCAAAACCCAATCATCATCAATAAAATGAGCAGTGAGACACATGTAGCTTAAGTTTTGACTAGAAGTTCATGCATTTGTAGTAAGACTAATTCGACAAGACATCCTTTGAAAACAATCCTTAAGTTGTTTCCTATCCTCATAATACAGTTTATAGCAATCTCTAGCAATAGTACATCTAGAAGGAACACCAAATTTAGGATTCAAACACTTACAAAAGTATCTAAACCCCTCACGTTCAACAATAGCAAATGGGAGTTCATCCACAATAATCATTCTAGCAATAGCTCTTCTACAAGCTTCTTGATCGAACCTCCAAGAGCATGGTATAGAAATAATTTCAACTACACCATTAGGACCAATAATAGTTTTTGTTTCAATATCCATCAATTTTTGTTTCTTATCCATATTTGCAGGATACTTTTTGCATCTCAAAGTGTGATTCTTTAAAGGAGTAGTTCCATTATTTGCCACACAGCCAATCCGAGCATCACAATATTTGCACTTAGCAAAATTAGTACCAGGAATTTCATCAAAATGAGCCCAATTTAGAGAATATTTATTTCTCTTACCCGATGTGCAAGCAAGAGGATCAGTTGAAGAGGAAGAAGTAGGGTGTCTTGGAGGCTTTCCTTGTGCATATTGTTTATCCTCAATAATCAACACATCATCTTGCATTTCTGGATCACTAGAGTCATGAGATGGCATACTTGTTGAGGATGATTTAATATGATCCTGTGATTATACATATTAGCTTCATCATTATAGGGAGGATCCAATAAAAATTGCACAAAAACAGAATTATATTCTAGCTCCATCATCAAATTAACTACGTTTATATAAAGTCATTACACTAATCTTTAAGAGTAAACATGTTTTAAATTGCACAAAAACAGTAAGACAAACAAAGAAAATAAGAAATGATGCTAATAGAACTTACCATGATTTGGGTTTAGTGAAAGGTGGCTCAAGGAGGAACAAGAAGATCCTGGATTTGTTGTTTTCCTCTTAAGATCCTAATCAACATACACAAATTGAAATCAAAATTATTTGCCCAAAAATAAAAACCAGCTTCTGCATTTGTTAGCACAGAAATCATACAATCATGAATCAACAAGGGAAGGGAGCTGAAATCATACAATCTATGATTCAGAGGTTAACAACGAGATTTTAGATTTGATAGTATGCAGTCAAGTGGGAGGAAAATCAAGCAAACTAACAAGGGCTAACATCTAAAACTGACGATATTAGATTCTATCTTCCGCAAACCAAACCATTTTGACAATAACAACATTCAAATCGGACAGAAGATAAACACACAAACCAAAATTACCGAAGAATGAAGCAAGGCAGGATCACCTTCACGGAGAAATCACTTGATTGTTATTTTCAAAAACAAATCGTCGCTCAGTAGACTTGATTTGTGGTTAATTTCGCAAGCAATAAACGAAACCTAGGGTTAAAGCGTATCCAGACAACATGCATACCTCGGGTTTAGGCGTTCAGCATACGAAGCCTCGACTACTGGGAGCGAGCGGAGGGAAGTCCTGGATTTGTTGCTTCTGAAGTCGGCGAGTGAAGGAGACGAACTCGAGCGAGGAAGACTCCAAATTCTCCAATGAGGAAGACTCGAGCGAGGAAGAGAAAGACTCGAGCGAGGTTTCCTGGTAAGTGGTAAGAGATATTTCTCTGAGGTGAGTGAGAAGGCTCGCTCGAAGAGAATAATAGATGAAGGAGACGAAGAAAGCGGCGGAGGAAAAGTGAGGAGAATCAGGAGATTAGGTTTCTGTAAGTTGTGTATAATTGGTATATGGGTTGTAGTGTAAGTAACTAAGTATAATTGGGCTTGGGTTGGGCCTTGCCTGAAATTGGTGTTAATTGGTAATTGTTTTCTATGGCTAAAACTAAATAATGTTATTATTGATTTGCATTTATTCAATTCAAAGTATTAGGTAATAAAATACTTATATGTATCATTCTAATTTTCAAAAATATATTTATTATACATTCATACGTAATATTTCCGGATCGCGGATATCCGGTTAGATATCCGTATCTGGTCCGGATATCCAGAAAAATGACCCGGATCGGATCAGATACGGATAAAAATTAAACGGATTTTTTAGGATATGGATTTTTCGGATTCGGGTTGGCGGATTATCGGATCGGAGCGACCGGATCGGATTTTTTTGCTCACCCCTACCTACAGGTTAGTCTAAACACGAAACAACACGAATACAAACTCAAAAAGAAAAAAACATGAAAAGAACTACATACCTCGGGTTGCCTCCCGAGCAGCGCCTTGGTTACTGTCGTGGCTCGACATAGTGCCCTTCAAATCAGCTTGGGTTGTCCACACCAACCGAACACTTGGGATCACAATCAGGAGGGTGTCTCTTTGCATCATCAATGTTGTATTCGACCCTCACCCCATCAAACTCCATAGTGAGTGAACCACTACTCACATCAATCTTTGTATTCGCCATTTTTGTAAACGGCTTACCCAACATCACAGGGGCTGCATGCTTGTCTTGTCCCGTATCCATCATAAAGAAATCAGCAGGGAAAATCAGCTTATCGACCTCTACCAGAACATCATGCACGACTCCTTTGGGATACACATCAGACATATCCTCCAATTGAATCACCGTCCCTGTCTTATGCAATGGTCCAAGCTCCAAAGATTCATACAGCGAGAGAGGCAACACATTTATAGAGGCACCCAACTCCAGCATAGCTTTATCGAACGTGGTGTCACCTATTTTGCAAGGAATGCTAAACATGCATGTGTCACTGCACTTCTTGGGCATCCGCTTTTGCAGCATAGCGGAGACATTCTCATTCACATGGACCTTCTTCTTCGTTTTTAGTGTTTTCTTCCTCTTAATCTTGCACAATTCCTTCAAAAATTTTGCTTAGCGAGGGATGCTCTTAATCAGTGTGATCAACGGAATGTTTACCTCGCAATTACTGAAGGTTTCAAAGATCTCCTTGTCGTTCCCCGACCTTCTGGTGTCCTTCAATGCTTCGGGAAATGGCGCGGGTGGCTTCAGCGAGCCGAGTGGTGGAAAATATGGACGAACGTAGTCATCGTGGACGTCAACAAGTAATCCGCGGTCGCGGCTTTGGGCCCGCGATCGCGGCATTTCTTCGGAAATTTCTCCGCTTCCAGGGACATTTCCGCGGTCGCGGAAATTGGCAGATCTGTTCCTCCACATTTTCGGCGCCTTCTGAGTGTTCTCCAAAGGGATTTCCGCGATCGCGGAAATCTTGCCGCAGGCACGGAAAAGCTTGTTGATTGCCCTCTGCAACTCCAGCTCTGTTGTCTTCTCCTGCATCCTCCAGTACTTTGCCCCTTTCAGCTAAGGGTGCGACATTCAGCTGCTTAGTACTTCTCAGTGTCATTGCACATACATTCTCTCTTGGGTTTTCTACCATTTCAGATGGTAGTTTCCCCGAATCCCTGGCCTCCAGTTTGGTCACTGCCAGAGAAATATGCACCCCTGCTTCTCCAGGTTTTGAATGCTCGATTTCATCTCTTGATTTTGTTGGACCATAGTGTTTGCCAACGTCGATATACTCTGAGTGAGAGACTTGATCATGTCATCACCGGACATAGATGAACTGGAACTCTGGCCTTGAGGTCTAGTGTCATATTGTGCTCTAAATTATTGTTGACCTCTAGGCAGCTGAAATTGTTATTGTTGTTGTAGGAACTATGTCGGCCTCTGGTGGAACTCCTGATCATCCCGGCCCTGTGGAGGGATCTGTTGGTTCCCGTATCTCAAATTGGGGTGATTTCTCCATCTTGGATTATAGGTGTTGGAATACGGGTCATATCTTGGCCTTGGAGGGCCGAAACCTTCTATAGCGTTCACTTCAACAGTGGGTTCTTGCAGTGTTGGACATGCATCTGTGGGGTGCATTGTGTCATAGCATATTCCGTAGGACTTGACTTGCTGCAGGTTGCCATTCATCATAAACCTCCTCATCATCTCCTTCATCTCAGCCATATCAGAAAGTAGTGAGGATGATGGATGAAAGTCTGCGGCCTTAACTGCTTGAATGCTCGCTCTCTTGCTAAACTGTCTTGAGCCCTCAGATAGCTCAAAGAATATCTCAAAAGCTGCAACCGATGTCTTGTTGAGAATGTTACCACCACAGGTTGCGTTCACCATTCTACGCTCATCATCAAGAAGTCCGCCACACAGATATAGAACGAGGTCTTGGTCTGAATAACCATGGTATGGATAGCTTGATATCAACCTCTTGAACCTCTCATAATACTCATACAACGTCTCAGTAGCATATTGTTCGATGTTGCTAATGTTCCTCTTCAAGCTATTGAGTTTCGTTGTAGGGAAGTACTTCTCCAGGAAGGCTTTCTTCATCTTCGCCCATGTATCTATGCTTCCTGGGGCCAAATATTAGAACCAATCATTGGCCGCATCCTTCAAAGAGAAAGGAAAGGCCCTTAGCTTGATCTGGTCCTCAGTAATGTTCTTTGGCTTCATACTGCTGCAGACAGCGTGGAATTCAGAGAGATGCTTGTTGGGGTCTTCTCCACTCATCCCATGGAAGTGGGGTAGTAAATGAATCAACCCAGATTTTAGCTCAAAATTCACGCCATCAGCCAACTCCGGAAACTGCACAGCAAGCGGCTGCTGCTCTAGATTCGGTGTAGTCAACTGCCTCAAAGTATGTTCCTCAGCCATCTCGAGTTGCGTGCGGGCTTCTCTACGGTTCCCGGAAAGTGTCCTCTCAATTTATGTATCAAGATCTAAGATTGGAGAGTCAGTAGCATGGGTGTGGACCATAAGATAAGTCCACACAATAGTTGGCACACAAACAAACAAAAAGAAAAAATTGAAACTTTGCCTCCCAGCAACGGCGCCAAATTTGATGAGGGGTTTGTCGTAGACACCTATCAAATAACCTAAAAAACCTAACTAACGTAGTAGGGTAAATAAGGATCGATCCCACAGGGAGGTAAGCAATCTTCCTAATTACAAAGGTTGTATGCCAATAGTAACAAAAGGGGGGATTTTGGTTTATAACGAGTAACAATGTAAATCAATGCAAAAGATATAATCAATGGGTGAGAAGTAACTTAGCCAAACAAATATCCACACTTCAGTTTCATTGGTTGATCCTAGATTATGTCCAATTCCTACCAATGAATATTCCTATTCCGATCTTATGTATATACACAGGTCAACCAGCCCTGAAAATACTTACCATTAAACAATCAAGAAACCATCAAGATTCAATCTAACGGCAGCAGTAAGCATAGGAGTTAAGCAAGATACATGCAATACTGAACAACTAGTCAGTACTCGACATGTAATCAATTCTCTTCACAATAAACATTCACAACCAGTTCCTGTAAATTGTGGTTGCTACACAAGATAAGGGATTTCAACCAGAAATATCCAAACCCTAGCAATAGAAAATCACTAATATCAACTAGATGATCAGACTAGTCAAATTAGCAAGAATCAATGGGATGAAGCACAAAGAGAATCAATATAATCAAAGGAAAGGAAATAGACTTATAATCTCACAACCAAATACAAACGAAGGCTTCAATCGTCGGACTAAGCAATGGGTGCTTAGTTCTTCATAGTCTTCATAGCATAAAACTCTAAGGGAAAATAATGAACGATAAAAGTGAAAATCAAAAGGCTGCTAACAAAGAGAGGTAAATAACCTAGCAAAACCTAATTCCTAAGATAAGAAATAATATCTTCCTAAAAGGAAATTAAATGAAATAATAAAGAAATAAAATAAAAAGAAATAAAACAAAACAGATCTCGGACGAAATCCCGAATGCGCTCTTCGCTCCGCGCCAGAAAGGATATCCGCGATCGCGGCCAATCTTCCACGCCCGCGGAAATGCACTTCGCTGAAATCTTGCTTCTGTCTCCAATCCGCGCCCGCGGCCAAGCTTCCATGTCCGCGGAAATTCTTCTGCAGTGACTTCTACTTCTCGCTTGCGGTCTTCTCTTGTGGTGGCTTCGCCTTATCTTCAATGTCTTCAAAATATGCACTAAAATATTCCTTTCCGCCACTTCTTCTCTACAACTCCATTCTACTCAAATATCTTCTAAACCCACACAAAAATGGTACCTAATATCCAGTAACAACTCCTAGTTACGTACTACAAAGTAGAGTGGATCACATGCATTCACCAAATGATGAGCATTGGAGAGCTGCAAAACATGTATTGAGATACTTGAGGAATGCACCTGGACAAGGGCTACTGCTAGCCAATAAATCATATCTGAAAATGAGATCATTCTGTGATGCAGATTGGCAAACTTGTCCAATGACTAAAAAGTCATTAACTGGCTTCTTCATTATGTTGGGAACTTTATTAATATCTTGGAGAACCAAAAAGCAGTCATATGTTGCCTTGTCTTCAACTGAGTCCGAGTATAAGGCAATGGCAATGACATGTTGTGAAATCACATGGTGTGCAAATTGATGAAAGATCTGAGTGTGGAGTTGAGTGGTGTGCAATTACATTGTGACAATCAGTCAACAATACACATTGCAAGGAATCATGTGTTTCATGAAAGAACGAAACACATAGATGGAGATTGTCATATTGTGAGATAGCCGACCTACCATACCATCCTATATATATATTTTTTCAGTCAAGATTGAAAGATAGCCGACCTACAAGGTACTCAACAAAGATGTAATTCTTGGTTACATCCCTACAAAGGAACAACCAACATATATCTTTACTAAGATTATTTGCCAAGAGTAGTATATAAAACATCTCTTCAAGTTAGGAGTTGTTAACATGTTTAGGACTCCAAACTTGAGGGGGAGTGTTAGTTAGATGGTGATGTGAACAATTTGTTGGTGAAGTCACCAGTCTGTTAGAAAGGTTGTTAGAAAGGTGTTAGGATGTTAAGCCATGTAAGCTCATCTATAATCCTTTAAATACCAATTATGTAATCCAGATGAACTTGTTTTACATAGCAATAAAACTCTGGTTATGAGAGGTTTTCTTTTCTCTTCTTTGTCATAGTGTTCTTGAGTGAAGTTCATCATTGTTCTTACTAGATCAACATGGTATCACTACATTGATCCATGGAAGGTCGTGATGAACATTTTTTTTTCTGTTTCTCTGTTTATTTCTCTTTGTAATTCGCACGATTCAATCTCAATTTGTCTCGTTTTCTCAAAAATTTAGTGTGTCTCGCAACTGATTCTCTAAAATTCTCAATTCTTCTCTTGATCAAGTTTAATCTCGTTCTCTGGAGATCACTTGATTCAGATTGAGAATTTGTTCGACTACTTTCTTGATTCTTTGCAAGCTGATTTTGCGTTTGTCAAATGGCAGATCTGGAAGGATCAAATGAAAGAGAGAGAGGTGATCGAAGAAGAGAATTCTTCACAGCAATGGATCTGCAAAATCCTTTGGTCATTCATTGATGTGACTCTTCTTGCACCACATCAAGGTCAATATGCTAAGAACAAGCCACGCCTAGGAACTAAGGAGTCAAGTGTCGCGGAGACGCCACCGCCGACGCCATTTGCGCCATCACTTGCCCCTCGCAACCCACCAAGCCAAACTACTCCAAATGCCTCCAAATTTCTACCACATGATTCTCATGCCCCACCCTATGGAGCTCAGGAGTGCCGAGCAAAGTGGAGGTTGGCTCGGAGATGGCTCAAGAGCAAGGAATGTCCCCGACGCCGACAATGTCACAATTTTGTTGCATGGCATTCTCCAAATTGGCTCGTGAAGTTGGGACCATTTTTGGTGGACACAAGTCCCATGAAGTCCTCAACAACATGTCCAAATTTTAGCCCATTTGGAGCCGGAACGCCTGCTAATCATTAAGTCACTTCAATTAGTGTTTTTCACTTAAGACTCTTGATATTTCTCATCATTGTAAATCTTGGTATTTCTTTCCTTTAAATACTTAAACTTGCAGCCATTGTTAAGCACATTTTATCTGAATCTATTCTTGAGTTTTCCTCTGAAAAACTTTGAGAAACCATTAGGTTTGACGTCTTGATTGGTGAATCTATCCAAACATTATTGTAGTCCGATTCATGGTGAGTTTATCCACTAATTTGAATACAACTTCTTCTGGCCAATTTCGTGCATATATCCAAACTTGTCCAGTTGCTTATCCCATCAATTCTCCTTCATGTTTCCATCCAGATCCATCGTTCCACACGAATTCATCATCAACACTTCGTTGCTCTCGGATTCGTTCACAAGAGTGTCTTCACCGGCTTGAGGGGCGATCATTTCCCTGACCAGCTAGAGATCCTCAACCAAGGACATATCAAGTGGTATCAGAGCCCTTCCTCAAGGTAAGTGATCGAAAACCCTCGTTTGAATCTTGCAAGAAAATTGTGCAAATCCTTCGACAAGTCGTTCTAGCCTTGTCTGTGTTGTGCTCGATTTCTTGAATTTGTTTTCTGAAAATTCGTGGGCTGTTTGCTGCATTGGTTGAGGTTGAAGACAACCTCTTGATGTTCCTAAACTTAAAGCTTCATTAAAAGAACAATTACTTCAGCCCACAACTTCATTAGTAAGAGTTGCATTTAGTGAAGTGTAAAAAACCTCCATCCATTCCCATTTCTGCATTGATTGTTTCCCTGCTGCCTTATTCACGTCTTATACCTTAGCATTTTATGCAAATGATAAGGTTCAAATTAAGGCAAACAAGATACGGGAAAAGTGCTTAGTCCCACGTTTAAAATTCAGTTGAGAAGTGGACGTTAAAAGCACATTTGTGCAAGTGATTGGTGTTTTTTGTTTTGTTAAGCTAAGTTGTGACTCAAAGAGAAGTGCCTTGTAAAGAGCAAGCAAGTAATCAAGCTCAAGAAAGAGTGGTTGGAGCTAGAAATACCCGGCCTACGTAACAAAAGGGAAGGCCATAGAAACATTAGACCAACCAAGAAAGAAACGCCATAAGTAAAGTGTTGCAAAGTTTTTCTTGTTGTGCAAACTGAAAGTTGTAAGGGACTATGTACCTAATAGATTCTTGTGTGTCTTGGTTTGTGTTTTTTATAATCTCATAAGTGTTCAAGTTCGTGTGGAATAAGGCTTGCCTTGACCAAACACAATCCTAACCCTACCTTGTACTTGGAGAACGTTTTGCATAACTTTCTTAGGGACTTTCAAAAGTTGGTTTTTGTGACTTTCTTTGTGGAGGCTTTGTGCTTTTTGTGTGGGTCATAGTGAGGATCATAAAGAGGTCTTGGAGGTACCCCCTTGAAGCCTTGGCCCGCTGCAAAAACGAGTGGGGTAAGCTAAGGGCTTGAGGTAAGTACCTTTGTCCTAACTTGTCAATTCAGTTTTGCATTGATTTTGTTTGCTACGTGTGTTGTGTGAGTTGTGCAAAATGTCTAACGAACCCCAAGACACCATGAGTTACCCTTTCACCGAGGATGTGACCAGGGACGTACTCGTCCGATGGAACCTACCGCCAATTTTTGATGATTACCCAGAATATGATGAGTTGTTGTTAGATCCTATAGCCATGGGAGAAAGTTTGGTGACTCAAGAAGTTATTGAGAAAAAAGAGGACAAAGAAGATGAAGAAGAGAAAAAGCTTGCAACAATTGCCATTGGAGAGTGCTTTGTGATCTCTAAGGTGAAAGAAGAGCCTTTTGATCCAAGGTATGATACATACGCAAACATGCAGCCAATATATGATGGAGAAGAACTTTTGGAGATGCCTCCTATGTTTGAAGAAGAAGAGTTTTTGGAGGTGCCTTTTGTAGAACTCACTCCCACGGTTGACTATGGCCAACGAGAGAAAAGATTCCACCACTTGTGCACCATTACGGGCCATGACCAACCTTTTTTGGCCTTGGTTAATAGTTGAAGTGATCAAAACGTGATTTCTGAGTCCGTGGTTCAAAGATTAGGTCTTTTGACTTAGCCACAAAGTCCACCACTTGTGATAGGATGGGTAAATGAAGGTCATAAGATCAACGTGGATAAGAAGGTTCATGTAAGCTTTATCTTAGGAGCCTACTCGGATATGCAACATTTATGGTGATGCCTACCCATAATTTGATCTCATCTTAAGGCGATCATGGAAGTTCGACCTCAACGTCATCCATGAAGGTCGTCTCAATGTGAATCGTGTGAATAAAGACAATGTGTGGTATCGGTTGGAGGCCATGAGTGTGGAAGCATTGAAGGAGGCTAGGAAGCATGCCATGAGCTTGGTTCATAAGAAGAAGAAACCATGGGTATGTCAACTACACCATGAGCTTTGCAAGCAACCTAGACCCAATGAGAAGAGTCAAGTCCATGCCCTTAAGTCATCCATTTTCCTCAAACCTCACGAGATGACCAAGCCGCTCACAAAAGAAAAGGAAGTCTTCTTGCCTATTTCTCTTGCTTTGCATATGAGTCTAAAGGCACACTTCCAAAGATATCATGTTTATCTCTTTTATTTCCTTGGAATTTTGTCTAGTCATTCGCATGCTATACATCCAAGTGAAACTCTAGGAGATAGGTTGCATATCAAGAAGGGGAGTCCCCTCAAAATCATATTTGTGCATTCTAGGAGAGTACATACAGTCATGGCTAGGGAAAGAAACTTTGTGTACTTAGGTGCTTTTGAGAAACCTTGTTATTTAACGTTTGCTGGTGTAGGTCGCGTTGATTCAAGGTCGAATCCTCTTCAAGAGAGGGAGTATGATGTGACTCTGCCTGCTCCACATCAAGGTCAATATGCTAAGAACAAGCCACGCCTAGGAACTAAGGAGTCAAGTGTCGCGGAGAAGCCACCGTCGACGCCATTCACGCCATCACTTGCCCCTCGCAACCCACCGAGCCAAACTACTCCAAATACCTCCAAATTTATACCACATGATTCTCATGCCACAAAATGCCTATGGAGCTCAGGAGTGCCGAGCAAAGTGGAGTTTGGCTTGGAGATGGCTCAAGAGCAAGGAATGTCCCCGACGTCAGCAATGTCACGATTTTGTTTCATGGAGTTCTCCAAATTGGATCGTGACTTTGGGCCTATTTTTTTTGGACACAAGGCCCATGAATTCCACAACATGATGTCCAAATTTCAGCCCATTTGGAGCCCGAACGCTTGATGATCATTAAGTCACTTCAATTAGTGTTTTTCACTTAAGACTCTTGATATTTCTCATCATTGTAACTCTTGGTATTTCTTTCCTTTAAATACTTGAACTTGCAGCCATTGTTAGGCACGTTTTATCTGAATATATTCTTGAGTTTTCCTCTGAAAAACTTAGAGAAACCATTAGGTTTGACGTCTTGTTTGGTGAGTCTATCCAAACACCGTTATAGTCCGATTCGTGGTGAGTTTATCCACTAATTTGAATATAGCTTCTTCTGGCCAATTTGAAGCGTATATCCAAACTTGTCCAGTTGCTTATCCCATCAATTATCCTTCACGTTTCCATCCAAATCCATCGTTCCACACCATTTCATCATCAACACTTCGTTGCTCTCAGATTCGTTCACAAGAGTGTCTTCACCGACTTGAGGGGCGATCATATTCTTGACCAGCTGGAGATCCTCAACCAAGGACCTATCATTCATCCTTCTGACAACTTCGGGATAATTCTCAAAACAATCCAACTCACTGAAAACTATCAAAGGTGGAAAAAGGCTATCACCAAAGCTCTCTCTATCAAGAACAAACTTGGCTTTGTGGAAGGTTCTGTGGTGAGATCTCTCCACTTTGGCACAAGTGTAATGGCAAGGTGTGTTCCTGGATATTGAACACAATGTCAAAAAAGATCTATGCAACTCTGGATGAGTGTGAAACATCGAAGCAGATGTGGAATGATCTACATGAAAGCTATGGTCAGAGGAATGGACCATTGCTATTTCAAATCAAGAAAGAGCTGCAAGAATGTCACCAAGGGAGCTTGACTGTCACAGAGTACTTCACCAAACTGAAAGGCTATTGGCAACAACTTTTAGGTTTGATCTCTCCAATAAGATGCACGTGTCAAAAATGTGAGTGCAATTTGATTGAGAAGAATGAAGCCATTGAAAATGAGGACAAACTGATGAAGTTTTTGATGGGACTGAGTGATCAATTTTCAGCTGTGAGAAGGCAGTTTCTGCTATCAAATCCCTTTTCATCTGCAAGCAATGCCCACTCCTTGTTACTGCAAGATGAATTGAGTAAGAAGATTACCGGTGGAGAAGTCAAGATAGATTCTACAACTCCTATGTCAAAGAGAAATCAAGGAGAAAGCAAGACTGATTCTGCAAGGAAGTCAAATGACAGAGGTGACATGCCAAGAAATGAGTGTGATCATTGCAAGGGTAATCATCCTATTGAGAAATGTTAGGAGGTGATAGGTTATCCAAGCTGGCATTCCAAGAGCAAATTCAAGCCTCAGATGACAAAGTTTGGCAATGATTCAAGGCAGAAATCAGTTCCTAAGGCTAATGTCAGTCAAGGAAATGCTGAGAACATGAAATGTTTCAGGCTATGACAAAGGAAAATCAAAAAGTTGCTGAGTAATTTTCTGAAGTTCATGGAACATTAGAAAGAAACCAGACATGAGAACCAGTCAAGTATGGTTACTACATGTTGCAAAGCTTCTGATTATTCACATATTTGGATCTTAGACAGTGGGGCCACTGATCATATGTCTTGTGACATCTCTTTCTTTGATAACCCCATACCTATTCCTAAGTCAAAATCTATTCATTTACCTGATGGCAGTAGGAGTAAGACTACTTACATTGGCAACATCACCCTTTCTTATTCCTTAACTCTAAAAATTGTCCTATATGTACCAAGTTTTAAATTCAACCTTATTTCCTTAAACCAACTGATACATGACAATTCTTGTTATATCCATTTTGTCTCTGACCTGTGTGTTATTCAGGACCTTACAAAGAAGACAGTGATGGCAGCTGGTAAGGAATTTGGAGGATTGTATAAGTGAAGGAAACTATGGAGAAGTTACCTCCATCTCTGCATACAAAATTTGTACTACTATCTCTACTTTACCCATGCTTTTACCCTCTTCATGTAATCTTGATTATAATGCTCTATGTCGTCTTCGCCTGGGTCATGCCCCTCTAGAAAAACTCTTACATGTACCTTGTATTCACTCTACTATCAATAAACAGTCAAAGTTCTCTTGTTCTATTTGTCCTCTTGCCAAGCAAACAAAAAATTCCTACTCTCTGAGCAATCTCATGCCAAACACATTTTTGAACTTTTACATTGTGATCTCTAGGGTTCTTATGATACTCCTACCTACAATGGAAATAGATTCTTCTTAACCATTGTTGATGACAGAGGTCGAAGTGTTTGGGCTTTTCTAATGAAGCATGAATAAGAAACTTCATCTCTACTTCAATCCTTTATTTCTCGGGTTCAAACACAGTTTCAAGCCACTGTCAAAACCATAAGAACTTACCAAGGAACATAAATTTTCAATTATGATGTCACCTCCTTTCTTTAATCTCAATGCATTCTTCATGAAAGTTCATGTACTGCCACTCCTCAACAGAATGGGAGGGTTGAGAGAAGACACAAGTATATTCTTGAAATGGCAAGAGCTCTAAGATTCCAAGCCTTTCTTCCCATCAAATTCTAGGGAGATTGTATTCTTACAGCTATATATATCATAAATAGACTTCCATCCCCTCTACTATAACACAAATCACCTTATGAAATTCTCTTCAAAGAACCACCAAATTATTCTAGACTCAAAGTTCTTGGATGTCTCTGTTATGTTTCCACTTCTAGAAAGAAGTTTGATCCTAAAGCTGACCCTTGTGTTTTTCTTGGATACCGCTTTGGGTTCAAAGGCTATAAAGTCTACAATCTATCTACTCACAAATGTCTTGTCAGTAGGGATGTGCAATGTCTTGATCATTATTTTCCCTTTGCCACTGACGTTGTCTTACCCACCTCTTCTACAACTTCCTATCCTCAAACTCTAGAGGATGATGGAATCTTATCATCTCATTTACCTCAGTTTGAACCTATTATTCCTCTATACACTGCGCCTTCTCCTTTTGTTAATCCATTCTCAGTTACTGAGTCCTTAGCATATTACTCTCCTTATTTTGTACCTCCTTCTTTTGATCCCATTACAAACTCTTCTTCATCTTCTTCTTCATCTGACGCTACCATAAGCCTTCAATCTCAACCACCCAGAGCTTCTTCCAGAGTATCTAAACCTTCTGTTTGGCTCAAGGACTATGTGTGTGCAATTTCTCTAGTGTCTTCCACTGTCATGACTACTTTTGGTAAGACTTCTGGTAAGACTTCTCCTTACCTTATGACCTCTTTTCTGTCATATTCGTCTTGTTCTGCTGCATAGCAAACCTTTATCAATAATATGGCCACAATGTCTGAGTCAAACTCAATCTCAGAAGTTGTGCAACAACTTTAATGGTGTCAAACAATGCTTACTGAATTGAGTGCTCTTGAAAGAAATGACACATGGGAATTGGTAAACATGCCTTCAGGGAAATCTGTAGTCACTTGTAAGTGGTTGTTTAAAGTCAAGTGTAAAGCTGATGGCACTTTGGACATGTATAGAGCCAGGTTGGTGGCCAGAGGGTTCTCATAAGTAGAAGGCGTTGACTATAGTGAAACCTTTGCCCCAATGGCAAAAATGATCTCAATTAGAGCTTTTCGTGTTGCTGATGCTATCAAAGACTAGCATGTCAGTCAGCTGGATGTAACAAATGCTTTCATGCATGGAGAGCTGGATGAAGAAGTGTTTATGGAATTGCCTCCAACTTACTCTGAGCTCAAGGGAGATGCTTGCTCTTAGGGGGAGAATTCTAGTAAGAGCAAGCCTAACAGTATGGTTTGCAGGTTAAGAAAGTCATTGTATGGGCTCAAGCAAGCTCCAAGACAGTGGTTTGCCAAGTTCTCTCAAGTTGTCAAGGAAGCAGGATATATGCAGTCCAAAGCAGATTACTCACTATTTGTCAAGCACAAGTCAGTCATTTACAACTCCGTTAGTCTATGTAGATGATATGCTGATTGCTGGTGATAGTCAGAGTGAGATCAAGAGTTTGAAAGCACATCTACACAAGCACTTCCCGATGAAAGAATTGGGAGAATTGAGATATTTCCTAGGTATAGAGGTAGATAGAAATGAAAGTGGTTTTCACCTAAACCAGAGGAAATATGTTCTGGAATTACTGAAAGAAACATGAATGACTAAAGCAAAGCATGTGGCTACACCATTTGATCCTAGAGTGAAATTGTCACTAGAAGGAACTAAGGAAGTAGTAGATGCAGGCGCATATAGAAGATTGGTAGGAAAACTGATCTATCTAACTATTACTAGACCTGACATTTGCTATGCTGTGCAAGTGTTGAGTCAATTCATGCATTCACAAAGACCTGACTTGTGAAACAAATACTTAATCTTCATTCAAATTATTCTCGTAAATTGAGAAGACTAGTTTTACAAAACAATATGCAATTACATAGGTAGACTTTATATAAACCCTATTACATTTACTAATAAATTTAAATCGATACAACTTCAAAATATACTTCAATACACAGCTTCAACTGCAAGCCTTCATCTCCAATTCGTTACAAGTCCACACCATATAAGTCCACACCAATTTCAACACCAAAGTCCAACTAGCACCCTATAATAACATATATGTGAGGGTCATCACTAGCCATATTTACAACCTTGTATTTAATTCATATTTATATACACCATTATATCACACAAGTTCTCAAACACAATTTTAACAATATTTATCCCAACTTAATTAGAATAATTAATTAATTTTCAATTAAAAAAATATGGAATAAATGCAAGAACAAACCGCCACTTGTCTTAAGTTGTTTTGTCGAAAAATAACGCGTCGACGTTCGAGAGAAGATCGATACTAGTCGACGAACTGGATTTCTGATTCGCTTTCGTTTCCAATAGAGATTCTAATACGTACCCAATTCACATAAAAATAATTTATAATTAGATAATTTATTCATAAACGAAATTGAACTTTACTCGTCTCAGTTTCTAATTGGATTTATTTAAATCTAAATAAATCAATTATTGAGGCTACACAATATAACGATTATTTATACGATACTAAAAATTCTTTAGTCGTATATTCTAAATAATTATATTACAAAAAATAAATTATATAATTTATTTAAAACACCAAATAATTATATAACCAAATATATTATCTAATTGTAATGTTAAAAATTAACATTTTACAACCTAAGATAATATCATCAAAATTAAGTTTAATTTCATTTTAATATCAATAAAGTTAAATCAACTCAAATTATTCTAAGTATGTACCAAAACAGAGGACGAGCAGGTCGAGTGCAAATGGGCTCGATTCGGGCTCGATTGACCACCAAATGGCTCGTGGTTGGCAGTGTTGGGTTTGTGCCTTCGAGATGAAGATTTGGACACTTGAATCATGAGTAGAGATTCTCTATGGAGGGAGAATTTTGCCCAAGAACACTCGAAAATCTCTAAAAGTAACCGAAACCTAGATCTTGAAATTGGATGAAGTTTGTGAACGATTGGATGGGTATTTATAGGGATAATGTATCCTTCAATGCCCTCGACACAATCCCGCAAACCCCTCCTCCCAATTCAATCAGATGAGGACAAATTTCGCAAATTTCAATTCGAATGCTAAAAAACGACGTAATTGTTCCCCGACAAAATCCTGTTGATTTCGCCCATATAAACACTAATCAATTGAGGGGTTTAATGCACAAGATCCTCATCTTCAATTCCCAAGGGTTAATTTGAAGATTCGAGTCAAAATTGGGTTCGAATCCACCATAGAAACGGAGCTCCGACCGCGTTATTTTGGAGGTTGTAGAAGTTGTTTCAGCTTCACGATCATGGCCCTCCCTTTCATGCTTAATTACAAATTTTTGCTGAACTTTTTAAGTTGTGACAAAAATACCCCTATTTTAAATTTCAAAGTTTACAAAATTACTCAAACTTATGTATAATATTATCCTAGGTTTATTTATACATTTTAACCCAAATTTAAGATGAAAGAAAAAATAACTTAGGCTATTTCTATGCTTAAATCACCTTTTCTTATAAACTTAACCATATTTAAATCTTAACATTTTTGTTAATCTCAACTTAAATTATTTATGTTAAGTTGATAAGTTTATTTAAATTTAAATTAACATAATATTAAAACAAATTTAAATAAATCATGACTTAAAGATATACATGAGGGAATACCCTGATGTAGAAATGAGGGTTATTACATATTACTGGAATCCCATGTTCATATGCCATATGATGCATCTAGAAGAGGATATTGAGGGCAGAAGAGTTTATGGATGCTTTCTACACCAAGAAAACATACATGAGGGAATATAGTATATCTGTTAATCCAATGCCTAAGGGGGTTAATGGGAAAAGACTATGTTTCAACCACTAGAGCCACAAAAACTAATGGTGCAGCCTGGAAGGCCTAAGAAATGTAGAAGAAAAGAAGTGGGTGAACCTAAGAAGAAAAGGCTAAAGACTGAGAAAAACAAATGTTCTCAATGTGGAGGGGAAGGTCATCACAGAAACAAATGCAAAAATTCTGCCAAGGGACCTCAACCACCAAAACTTGTCAATGGAGGAGGCAGACTACCAAGTGTGGACACCATGCCTATACATACAAAGAAGAGAAATACACAAGGAGACAAGTTAAGGACTCAAATCATGCTAATTTCATTACTTTAATATGAATGAAATCTAATGTTTGTTGACTTACTAATAGGTGAGACAAGAAGATAGAAGAGGAGATGGAGGACATGCTGGGGCATTTGGAATACCAATGACAGAAGAGGAATTCAATCTAGTAATTATATCATATTAATAAACTTTCATGTGTGATCTTTGATTGATCATTATATTGACTTGCACAAGAAGAACTTATTTCATTTGATTTGCACCAAACCTTACAGCATGATTATTTTCCTACCCAAGGATCATCTGCAACTGCTTATGTAGTGATCTGATTTTATGCTTCTAGGTTGTTTCCCTTTAGTTTTGATTTTTACATGATTAACTCCAAGGAATGGTATACTTGGTTACAAGATGAACGACATGCGCCGATATAGACTGAAATGCCACCATGTTCTTCCAGTTTTAGACCAAATTCCACGAGGAAGCCCACATGGAATACCAATGACATAAGCCACCAAGTTATTAGGTTACAACCAAGAAGGAACATAATCACCACAAGGTCTCAATTATTTGATGCTGCCAAGAAAATACAGAAATGAAGTTTTCAATTTTAGTTGAATTAGTTTGCAATCCAACTTTAGTGAATTGTGTTTGTAATATGGCCTACTATTTTGTATCCCAACTTCAGTATTGTAGGTATTTTGTATGAAATATATGGTAACATCATGTGTTTGAAACCATGGTTCTTATGACAATTTCTTGTGTTTAAAATCATCTTTTTGTTTGAAACCATGGAATGACAGCTGGAATTTGAAGCACTTAAAATGATAGTTTTATTGTTTTAATCATGATGTTTTGGAGTTTATTATGTTCATAACATTTCATATGTTGTTGTTTACTCAACTTTATTATGTTCACATCATATCATATGTTGACAACTTTTTAAAGTATTTTGACAAATTGACACAATTTTGACAATTCCATAGCATTTGACAGTTTGTTGGAAGTATTTTGATAATTTTTTACAGAATTTTGACAAATTGACAGCAATGTATACATTACAAATTCATTAAAGTTGAGTACACATAACACAATCATTAAAGTTGCGCTTGCAACAATATTAGAACACTACCACAAAGCATGCATAATAGAACACATGTACCACACATCTAGACATCATTCCTAACCATTAAAACGTGTACCACCATTGCCAAAACCCCTAAACCTATATTGTTATCATATTTTGCACGCCTGAATTCTTTTGCCTTCAATAATTCTTCTAGCCTGGCATTCTTCTCCTCCAATTTTCGCTTTTTATCAACCAATTCCTTAATGACCTATTTTGCGTTGTCCTCAAATGGCATGTCAATACACTAGAAGAAACCACATCCTCTTGGACCAGTTGGTGAATACATTGGACAACCAATGAATCTTCTACCATAATTTTTTGAGGTGTGAGCTGTATAAATCCAGGCCCTCAGGTTGCATCAGTAAGATGCACCATCATTGTTTGATATGTAACTATGAGAAGACATGAATGATGCCATAGAATCTACACACAAAAAACAAACATTGACCACATCATTCTAAACTATTGTCATACACAAGGGGCAAAAGAATATGCACCAAAATTACACACTAAACCAGCAATTACCTCTACATAAGACAACAATCTATCTTCACACAAGATGCACCAAAATCATAATCAAAATTGAACTTCAGATAAAATGGCCATATGCAACATCATCAAATTCATTAAAGTTGAGCTAGACAGTAAACCTAAAAATGATGCAAAATTGTCAATACCTGATGTTGACTCCAATACTCAATTACGTGAGAATATCCAAATATGCCTTCGTCTCTTTCCTTCGCAAATCGGACCATCAAGGAGCTCAGATGATCGCAGCAAAGTCGATGAACGTCTCACCACCAAAAAACGTCAGTTCAAGACCTAGAAGACCCAAATTTCATGGATTGTGGAAGCCAATTTCCCACAAAATCGAAAACCCCCGAATTGCCTAAAAATCCTAATCGCCCAAATTTTTAGAGAGAAATCGGGAATGAGAGAAATGGAATTTCTGTCGGGTTTGGGTTAACGGGCTTGGTTTATTTTTAATTGGGTTCAACCAGGTTTGGAATATGTTAAAAAAAACCTGAACTAAACCGGTATTTTTTTTGGGGGGGGGGGGGGGGGAGGGGCAAAAGGGTCATTTATACATTTTGATGGAGAATTGGACGACAAAAGACTATAGGTGGCGATTCGCTAACGGAATACGAGATAAGAGTGGTTTAAAATAATTTCGATTATAACGGGTGGTTTGTCGTATAAATGCGTATATAACAAGCGGTTTGCTCTAATTTTACCAAATTTTTACAAGCTTTTCAAAAATAAGAAGAAATTTGTGAAAGTAATTTATATACTCAGTATAAAACAAACAACAGTACCAGGAATGTAAATTGCTCATTCGATTTCTTCCCAAAACAACCTATTAAAAATAAACGACTGCTTCGGAAAAATCAAACTTGAAAAAAGCCACCACCACATTGGACAAAATTTAATTTTATCGGCTCCAGAAAATATGACCATGTATCTCATATTGGTTATATTCTTAGAAATCATCATGGTAACATTTTACACCTTAATATGAAACAAATCCATAATTTACCAATTTATAGACTAAGGCATATGCAACTCTAGAAGGTGTTCATAGAAATGTTGCCTTGGGAATTATTAATCTAATTATAGATGGCAATAACCTAACAATTATTAACTCCTTAAAATCTATATGAAAAATACAATCAATTATTACCGACATCTAATCTCTATCACATTTTTCAATTATGTATCTTTCTTCCACAGCTACAAGAAATCCAACAAAGCAGCTAACTACCTTGCAACACACGATACAAGTGCAATACCAAGGTATAAGTTTATTGATTGAATAATTCTCAAAACATAGGGTGTGAGATCCTTATATAACCTTCTACGCTAACTAACTCCTAAATAAGATAGACTATTAATAAAATAAGATAGACTATTACTAATATTAGAACATTATTAATTATGCTTATTACGCCTAACATAAGTTAGCAAGGGCCTATCTAGATTAGATGGCCTTGTAGATAGGGTTGGAATCCAATCATCCCCAGAATCCATAAGTATAGAAAGTGCAGTATTCTTGATTTGGGTTATAGAACGCATTGTGCTTGATCCAATGGATCCTGTGAGAGCATGTAAGGAAACTTGCATATGCTGATCTGGGTTGCTCGACTCCTCCATCTGACACCCGTTATCGACGTCGGCAGAGTAGGCATCCATCAAGAGTAACTACGGAATGACACAATGATGTCCCGGTTTGTATATATCATCGCAATTAAAACAAAGGCCTTTCTCCCTTCGTTTCTGTTGTTCAGCCCAAGTGAGACGTTTCACGCCTGTAGGTAGCGCCGATTTTCCTGGAATTGGTTTAGGACTTGGAATCGTATTGGTAGTACAAAAAGAAGAACAAGGGTTGCTTGAAGAAACATTGAATGCTTTAGTGTCAGTAATCGCATCCTCTTGACACAATGCCAAGTCAAAAGCATGAGATAAACTGGTTGGAGTAAGAAGGCGAACTCTTGCTTGGATATGAGCTCTCAATCCCGACAAAAATAAACTAACTTGGTGTGGATCTTGTAACCCTGGAACCAAGTTGATCATAGTCTCAAATTGAGTAATATAAGATGAAATTGTACCCGTTTGAGTTAGCTTAGATAAGGCACTCATTGGATCCAAATTCTTGCGGGAGACAAATCTCTTACTAAGAGCTATCAAAAATTGGCGCCATGTCAATTCTCCCATTGACTTGTTTAACCATCGATACCAAGCCACCGCATCGCCGCGAAGGTGAATTGATGCCATGGTGACCCGTTGTTCAGCATGTATCGGATTCAGGGTAAAAAACATGCTCTGCTTGAAAGAGCCAACCCTCAGGTTCTGCCCCTCACATCTGGGAAAATCAAGACGAAGTGGTCATCCTTGGATTTGTTACTGGTGTGATTGGGGAAGCAGGTTCTGCTGGTGAGGATC
Organism: Rheum nobile; assembly: GCA_027886185.1. Lineage (NCBI taxonomy): Eukaryota > Viridiplantae > Streptophyta > Magnoliopsida > Caryophyllales > Polygonaceae > Rheum > Rheum nobile. The sequence continues at coordinate 113,447 of WOAB01000143.1, forward strand.
CGGGTTTAGTGGAAGAGGTTGTTTTTCGGATGAGTCAAGTTTAGAAAGAATTTGATGCATGGTTTCGTGGATTCCAACAAGGATGGTAGAGTGCGTCTGGACGGTGGTGGTGTTTGCTGCGATGAGGCCTTCATGGCGGGCCATGACTTCCTCAAGATCTTTCACCGTCATCTTTGATGAAGAAGGGACAAAATTTGAAGAACTATCACAATGTGGCTTTGAATACCAGATGATGAGACTTGATTCTTCAAGGCTCAATATTAGGGTTGTTCTTTTGATTTGAGATCTAACAACCAAGAATCTTTTGATTAGAGATTCAACTACCAAGGTATAAGTTTATTGATTGAATAATTCTCAAAACATAGGATGTGGAATCCTTATATAACTTCTACACTGTTTTGGGGCAAAAAGATCAATCAACCTAAATCGCCTTAGACGGGGTAACGAGACGACCGAATAGTATAAAATAAATCCAAACCAAATAAACAATCAACTACGTATGAAATAGATGCGAAATTATAGTATGATATATTGATCGAATGATGACAGAAATGAATCGAAGTACAACTTATCCTTGAGGAATAAGGGACCAGGTCTTGTCCGACCGGCTATTCCGATGGCTCGATCGACTGTAATCGGATAACGCCCCAGGGGAATTGAACGAGAATCGATATGCTAGCAAGCTTTTTCGAGAGCTGAGTAGATGAGTGTTGTTCGCAGACGTGTCGTGTATCGATCATTCTTTCATGGTCTATTTATGGTATTTTCTCCTTCGTCCGTTACCGTTTCCATGATATTCTCCATTTATTCCTATACGTGATCTCCAGGATTCTTCTTTAATGGCATCATAATCTTGTGCTTGATTTGGTTTCCGCTTGCCTTGGGTCGAGCAATTAATGCTCTGGGCAAAATTCTCGGGGTTGGTCGGATCCCATGCGTTCGAGGACGTCTGACGCATCTCTCCAGTCTTCTCGGCCTACCTCTTCACTCGAGTCTTGGCCCAATCCGCTTGCACTGGCTCCATTGGTACATGTTGGGCCCAACAATAGCCCCAAGTTGTTTTGGGCTCAAGGCAACTATGAAACGGGAGTCCAGGCAACTTCCACTCCACACGATCTTCACCCTCCGATCTGGGCGCGACAGGCGAGGGCTAACGTGGCGACAATCTCGCGGCGTGATGGGACGTCTCTGTGCCTTGATGATTCCCTCTATAAATCTGAAGCAGGTTCTGACGGTTTCAATTCATCTTCTCTTGTCAGGGATTCTCTGGCGCTTGCGCCATGTCAGGTCATGCCACAAGCGTGGCGGGTCCTTAGGGTCTTAGATCTGTTGAATTCTCAGTCTGGGGCCGGTTTTAATTTTGACACCCTGTGGTACAACTACTCTATGGGGTCAAAGAGTTCCTCCCGGGTCCAGTTGCGCATCCGTCCGGGTCGGAATCCCTGCGTCGGAGCAACTACCCTGGGGTCAAAGTGGATGCTCAGTCAGAAGGTCTGACCAATATAATTCTTAGTATCCCTGCGTCGGAGTGGAAATTTGTGAACGTCAACCTGTTGTCTGTCGCTCCTACCACTCAGGACGTCATGTCGACTCTTTCGTCACCCCGGGTTAAGTGTAAGTTTTTTGTTTGAGTCATGTATCTTTCGTCGTGTGTTTGTATCTTATGTCTTGTCTGGTATGTCAGCATCTCCAGTTGGCCGGTCAAGCGCTCGTTTGAAGGGAGTGTTTGGGAAGGGTCTGATAGAGCAGAGGTTGGCAGCGACTAGGGCCTCATCGAGTAAATCGATGCCGGATGAGTCGTCACTTCCAGCCAAAGTCGACTCGAAAAGGAAGACAGGTGTTTCTACTGACACCGGGAAGGTGGTGGCGGACAATTTAAAGAAGAGGTCGGTGGTCGCTCATGGAGTCAAAAAGATCGATTCGGTCGGTCGATTGCCGATTTGTTCCAGGCTCAGGATCCGTCTCTGAAGTCTGAAGTCAATGGCGTTTCTCCTTTGGACTGCATCGGCGAGGCGGGGTGTTCTGCGTGGAAGGTAAGTCATCTAGTAGAATCTCAAGTACACATGTTTTCTCTCTTGTAAGGCTGGTTGGTCTTGAGTTTTGATTTTGTCTTTCTTTTTCCAGACTTTTCAATTTCTCTTGGGTGCGTATTCTGGAGTCAAGGAGATGGTTGCTAAGGCTGAGGACATGGGCTGCTAAGTCAGAGCCCGACCTGGCGTCTCTAAAGACCAAGGTGGAAGGGGTTGAAAGCCGCTTCAGGGACGCTGAGCGCCGCTTCGCTAGAGTGCTGAAGAGTTGCCAAGACGGGTTGGATATTTGTCGGAGGAAGCTTAGCGAGAGTCAGACTAGTGTTGAAGAGAGGGTTAAGCAGGCTAAGATTGATGTTGGTCGGATCGCAGGCGACATAGGCGTTTTTTACGCGTTGAAGTCGCGTGTCGAGATGATTGAAGAGTTTGAAGAGGGAAAATAGGAGACCTGAGACCTGAAGGCAGAAAAGGAGACCATGGATACCCTGTTTCTGAAGGGGAATCCTGGTTCAGAGATGTTCCAGCTGGCCGGCGTCGCAGAAGAATCTCTAGATGAAAGCGTTGGTGAAGACGAGGTCCATTCTGGCGACACCGTGCCGATCGAGCCACAACCTTCTTCCAACCCGACTCCTACTGAGGGTAACGCTACGACCCCTGACACTTGATTTTTTTCGTAAATGATTTGTGGTCCCACCTGCGCGTGGGTAGAATATTTTCTGGTTTGGCGACCCGTCCACCATCGCGGGTCGCAGAATATGTCTTTTAAGAATGCTTGAAGTCCTACGTGTGTGTAGGAAGACAATATGTTTTGGCGACCCGTCCATCATCGCGGGTCGCGTGGATGTAAAAAAGTTGTAGGCTTTCTTTTATTGACGTAATCTTGTTTTACAAAGGGTCGATCTTGTTTCGCGTCTATGCATTTTGTCAGACTCTTCTAGAGAAGATAGACGTGACGCCTTTGATCTGTGTTGGATTTGCCCGTGTGCTCCGTCGAGTAGGGATTTTCCGTGTCGTGTAAGAAAAGGGAGGTCTGCAAATGTATACGTTTGTGTTTAGTCATGACTTAGTGTTATGCCGAGGAGGAAAGCAATATGTCTTTATTGCGTAGATGTAATAAGGTGTTTTGACCTTATGTATTGTATAAGGCAGGCGGTGTGCCGGCGTGCCTCTGGTATTCATCTCCTCGTGTTCCGATCGATCGTTTAAATGTAGTGTAAGCGCTTTTGTGTGACTGGATCCTTGTTAGATGTAAGTATTTAGGTATATGAAATAGAATTGAGTTTGTAGCAACGAATAGCATATGAAAAGTGAGAGGATCTTAGTATCTTACTTTGTGGGTCTAGAAGTGATACAACTTCAGATGTATAGTGTTTTGGGGCGAAAAGATCAATCGACCTAAATCGCCTTAGACGGGGTAACGAGTCGATCGGATAATATAAAATAAATCCAAACCAAATAAACAATCAACCACGTAAAGAATAGATGCATAATTGTAATATGGTATATTAATCAAATGATGACAGAATCGGATCGATGTACAACTTATCTTTGAAGAGTAAGGGATCAAGTCCTGTTCGACAGGCGGTTCTAATGATTCGACCGGCTATGATCGGGTAGTATCCCAGGGGATTCGAGTGAGAGCAGATGTGCTGGTAAGCTTTTTTGGAAAACTGAGTGAATGAGTGTTGCCCGAGGACGTGTTTTTTCTCGATCGTTTCTTCGTGGTCTATTTATGGTATCTTCTTATTTCGTTCGTTACTACCTTCGTAATATTCTCCATTTATTCCATGCATGATCTCCGGGATCCCTCTTGAATGTCATCGCAATCTTGTACTCAATGTGTTTACCGTTTGCCTTTGATTGAGCAATTAATGCTCTAGGCGAAATCTTTAGAGCTGGTCGGATCCCATGCGTTCGAGGAGTGTCCGACGCTTCTCTCTAGTCTCTTCTAGCCTTCTTCTTTGATTGGACCTTGGCCCAATCTGCTTGTACCGATTCCTTTGGAGTATGTTGGGTCCAACAATAGCCCCAAGTTGTTTTGGGCTGAAGGTAGCTGCAAATCGGAAGTCCAAACAACTTCCCTTCCACATGATCTCCACCCTCCGATCTGGGCGCGACAGGCAAGGGCTACGTGGCGATAATTCTGCAGCACGATGGGATGTCTCTGCGACCTGACGATTCCCTCCATAAATCCGAATTAAGTTTTGACGGTTTTGCTTCATCTTCTCCCTTTGCTCTCTGATCTGGTAGGCTCTCTTAGGCTTCTCAAAAAATTGCTTTTCGATTTCCTCCCCTTTCTATTCTAGAAATGGTTTCCAATGATTCGTCCGAGTCGTCTGCTACTCACTCGAACTCGAGTAAGAATGAGGCTCCCCCCTTTTCCTTTTGAAGGAGGCTGACGCTCTGATGGGGACGTTGACGGAGGCAGAGTTGGAGCAGATCCTCCAAGTCGGAGGCTTTCCTCCTGAGACGGTCGCGAGGTTGCCGCATCCGAATGAGAGAGTTGACGCCTGCTATGAGGGATGGGTTTGTTTCTATGCCTACTCATTCCGGATTGGTCATACGTTTCCGTTTTCCCCTCTTGTCAGGGATTTTTTAGCGACTTTGGCGCTTGCGCCGTGTCAGGTCATGCCACAGGCGTGGCGGATCCTTAGGGTTTTAGATCTGTTGAATTCTCAGTCTGGGGCCGGTTTCAATTTCGACGCCATGTGGTACAATTACTCTCTAGGGCGAAGAGTTCCTCTCGGGTCCAGTTGCGCATTCGCTCGGGTCAAAAGCCCTTGGTGGCTAACCTTAATGTAAACGATCGTGGATGGGGATCGAAGTTGTTCTTCGTCGAGCGTTCGTCTCTGGAGAAGGGGGGTGACTGTTCATTTCTGCTGTCGGAGTGGCGAGTTGAGAGTACGTATTCGACTTCTCTTTGCCCATTTATGTGTTTTAACCCTTTGCTTAACTCTTCTTTTTTGTAGTCCCTGAAGTTGAGAATTTGGAGGTGGACGCTCAGTCGGAAGGTCTGACAAATATTATCCCCGGCATCCCCGCATCGGAGCGGAAATTCGTAAACGTCAACCTGTTGTCGGTCGCCCCCACCACTCAGGACGTCATGTCGACTCTTTCGTCATCCCGGGTTAAGTGTAAGTTTTTATTCAACTCATGTATCTTTTCATCGTGTGCTTGCGTCTTTTGTTTTGTCTGATATGTCAGCGTCTCCAACTGGTCAGTCAAGTGCACGTTTGAAGGGAGTGTCTGGGAAGGGTCTGATAGAGCAGAGGTTGGCGGCGGCCAGGGCCTCGTCGAGTAAATCGACGCCGGCAGAGTCATCGCTTCCAGCCAAAATCGGCTCAAAAAGGAAGGCAGGTGTTTCTTCTGACGACGTGAAGGGGGCGGAAACTTCGAAGAAGAAGTCGACGGTCGCTCGTGGAGTCGAAAAGATCGACTCGGTCGGTCGATCGATCGCTGATCTTTTTCATGCTCAGGACCCGACTTTGAAGTCTGAAGTCGATGGCGTCTCTCCCTCGATTGTATTGGCAAAGTGGGGTGTTCTGCGTGGAAGGTAATTCGTCTTGTCGGATCTCAAGTTTATACGTTTTCTTTCTCGTAAACTGGTTGGTTTTTTATTTTTTCGATCTTGTCTTTATTTTTCCAGACTTTTCAGTTTCTCTTGGGTGCGTATTCTGGAGTTAAAGAGATGGTCACTAAGGCCGAGGACAGGGCTGCTAGGTCAGAGTCCGATGTGACGTCTTTGAAGACCAAGGTGGAAGGAGCCGAGAGCCGCTTTAGGGACGTTGAGCGTCGCTTCGCTAGGGAGCTGAAGAGTTGCCAAGACGAATTGGATGTTTGTCAGAGGGAACTCAACGAGATCCAGACAAGTGTTGAAGAGAAGGTGAAGCAAGCTAAGACTGAATTTGGTCGGGTCGCAGGCGATGTAGGCGCTTTTTACGCGTTGAAGTCGCGTGTCGAGATGATCGAGGAGTTTGAAGGTTTTACAGGAGACCTGGGACTTGACGGCGGAGAAGGAGACCATGGAAACCCTGTTTCCGAAGGGGAATCCTGGTTCGGAGCCGTTCCAGCTGGCCGGCGTCGGAGAAGAGTCTTCAGACGAAAGCGCTGGTGAAGACGAGGTCCATTCTGGCGACACCGTGCTGATCGAGCCCCAGCCTTCTTCCGACCCGACTCCTACTGAAGGTAACGTTGTGACCCCTGACTCTTGACTTCTTTCGTAAATGACTTGTGATCCCACATGCGTGTGGGTAGAATGTTTTCTGGTTTGGTGACCCGTCCACCATCGCGGGTCGCAGAATGACCGCTTCACTTCCGTAGACGAGTGAGAATGGTGATTGTCCAGTCGCGTTCTTTGGGGTGGTCCTGTCGGACCAGAGGATGAGAGGAAGTTCATCTGCCCATTTTTCTTTAGCCCCTGTGACGCGTTTCTTGAGGTTGTTGATGATGATGTTGCTAGACTCGGCTTGTCCGTTGGATTATGGATACCAAGGAGTGGACGTGACCAGTCTGATGTTCCACTGGTCGCAAAAGGCTCGAGTCTTATGACTGATGAATTGGGAGCCATTGTCGCATACGATTTTCGATGGGACGCCAAATCTGCACAAGATATTGCGTTTTCTAAACGAAATGACGTGTTGATCTTTTACCTCTCGGTAGGCTTCAGCTTCGACCCATTTGGAAAAATAGTTTGTCATGTCAAGGAAGAAGACTCGTTGGCCCGACGCATGTGGGAGTTTCCCGACGATGTCCATCCCCCATCTCATGAAGGTCCATGGTGCCAAAGTCGGATGGAGGAATTCCGAGGGTTGATGTGGAATCGGTGTGTGTCGTTGGCAGGCGTCACACTTCCTAGTGTACTCCATTGCGTCTCTATTCATTGTAGGCCAGTAGTATTTGTTTTGGGGCAAAAAGATCGGACGACCTAAATCGCCTTAGACGGGGTAACAAGTCGATCGGGTAACAAAAATCAATCCAAACCAAGTAGACAATCAACAAATAAAAAGCAAATATGAAGTAGCGAGATAGTTTTATTAACGTGTTGACAATCGAATTAAGTCGGATTACAACTTATCCTTAGAGGGGAGTAGGTCAGACTGGATTCGACCGGAGATAACGATGTTTGATCGGTGGGCGTAGAGCGGTGTTTCTCAACGGGGTGAGTGGTGAAGATCCCCTGCTTATGCGTGCGTCTTTTTTGAGTTAATTATGCGTGAGAGTATGCTATATCCCCTTCTTTCCAGCTCTCCTCCCCCTCTTATCTCTTCCGAATCCAAATATGGTAAGTGCCTTTTCTTCTGACCGTTTCCTTGTGATCTTGCCAGATCTTGTCTTCAATGCCGGGAGTGATTGCTGGGATTCTGTACTTAATTTCTGCCATTATTGTGGTGCTTGAATGTTGTGGCCGTTGCTCCATCCTAGCATATTAATGCTCCGCGAGATCTTCGCGATTTGTCGGGCTGCGTTCGACTGGGGAGGCTTCGACGACTCCTCTACGTTTTTCCCCTGTTCTTCCGACTTGTCTTGGGCTTGGGCTTATCTCGCCCGATCTGACTTCCAAGGGAGATGTTGGGCCAAACAATATCCCCAAGTTGCTTTGGGATTCGGCAAGGCGAGTGGGCGGAATCCAAGGCGACTTCCTAAGCCATGATCTCCACCATCCGTTTTTGGCGCGGCTGCCCAGGGCTACGTGGCGGGAGTTTGGAGCGTGATGCGACGTTTCTGCAGGTTCATCATCTCCCTCCATAAATTCGGAGTAGACCTTTAGCGATTCGACTTCACTATTCCTCTCTTGCAAGTTTCTCTGGTAGGTTTCTTCCGTTCTTCCACTATAGCTTTTCGATTTCCTCCTCTTTCTGTCTTAGACATGGTGTCTAGCGAATCTTCGGAGTCGTCGGCGACTCACTTGGACTCGCGCAAGGACGAAGCTCCTCCCCTCTTCATTCTGAAGGAGTCCGACGCTCTGACAAGCACCTTGTCCCAGGCGGAGCTAGAGAAGATCCTTCAAGTTGGGGGTTTTCCTCCGGAGACGGTTGCAAGGCTGCCTCACCCGGACGAGAGGGCTGACACCCGATATGAGGGCTGGGTCTGTTTTTATGCATACCCGTTCCGAATTGGTCACAAGTTTCCTTTTTCTCCCCTTGTCAGGGACTTCCTGGCCACTTTGGTGCTAGCGCCATGTCAGGTGATGCCACATGCATGGAGGGTTCTTAGGGTTCTGGATCTTGTAAACGTTCAATCTGGGGCTGGTTTTGATTTCGATGCCTTGTGGTACAATTATTTCCTTGGGTCGAAGAGTTCTTCCCGTGTTCAGTTGCGCATTCGACAGGGTCGGAAGCCTTTAGTGCTTAATCTTGACGTAAATGACCGCGGATGGGGGTCAAAGTTCTTTTTTGTCGAGCGTTCGTCTCTGGAGAAGGGGGGAGAGTGCTCGTTCTTGTTGACGGAGTGACGAGTAGAGAGTATGTATTTATCTTCTCTTTTGCTTGTTTGTGTGTCTTAACTTTTTGCTTTAACTTTTCTTCTTTGTAGTTCCTGAGGAGGAAGATCTGGAGGTGAATGCTCAGTCGGAAGGGTTGTCAAGGATTGTCCTTAGTGTTCCTGCGTCGGAAAGAAAGTTTGTCAACGTCAATCTATTATCGGCTTCCCCTGCCGCTCAGGACGATATGTCGACCGTCTCGTCGTCTCGTGTCAAGAGTAAGTTTTCGATCTCTGGAGTTTTCTCTATTCCTTTCTTGCCTTGTCGCATGCTTTATGATCTTTTCATGTTGTCTGTTGCATCAGCTTCTCCTGGTGGTCGAACAAGTGCTCGCTTGAGAGGAGTGTCTGGAAAGGGTTTGATCGAGCAGAGGAAGGCGGCAGCCAAAGTCGCATCGAGCAAGTTAGTTCCGACGGACCCGGCGCCTCAAGTCAGAGTTGGCTTCAAGATGAAAGCGGGCGTTCCCTCTGGTGATGTTAAGACAGAGGAGGTTCCTAGGAAGAGAGAGGTGACCGCTGAAGGGATCGACAAGATTGGCGCGGTCGGTCAATCGATCGCCGACCTCTTTCATGCCCAGGATCCGACTCTGAAGTCGGAAGTCGACGACATCTCTCCCCTGGATTGCATTGGTGAGGCGGGGTGTTTCGCATGGAGGGTAAGTTGTTTTTGTTTGTGTTTTTTCGTTTTTCCTTCCCTTTTGTCGACTGAGTTTTTTTACTATTGTTATATTTTCTTCCTTAGACCTTTCAGTACCTCTTGGGGGCATACTCTGGTGTCAAGATGATGGTTGTCAAGGCTGAGGAAAGGGCTGCTAGGTCAGAGTCCGCCCTTGCGTCTTTAAGGAGCAAGCTAGAAGGGGCGGAGAGTCGCTATCGAGAGGCTGAGCGTCGCTTTGCTAGGGAGCTGAAGAGTTGTCAGGAGGAGTTAGTCGTATGCCGAAAAGAACTTGACGAGAGCCAATCAGGTGTCGAGGAGGAGGTGAAGCAGGCTCAGATCGAAGTTGGCCGGATCGCAGGCGACGTAGGCGCCTTTTATGCGTTGAAGTCGCGTGTCGAGATGATGGAGGAGTTTGATGAAGGCAAGCACGAGCTTTGGGATATGAAGGCAGAGAAGGAGACCATGGATTCCCTGTTTCCAAAGGGGAATCCTGGCTTAGAGCTCTTCCAACTGGCTGGCGTCGGAGAGGAGACTTTGGACGGAGATGTCGGTGAGGATAAGGCCCACACCAGCGATGTTGAGCCGCTCGAGCCCCAACCTTCTCTGGAGCCAGCCCCTGTCGAAGGCAATGTTGCTGCCCTCGACGCCTGATCTATTTTTTCTTATGTAGTCTGATTTGTTGCCCCACCTGTGTGTGGGTTTGGATTTATGTGTTTTGGCGACCCGTCTACCATCGCGGGTCGCAGAGTGTTTTTGACAAATATTTCTGAATTCCTACGTGTGCGTAGGCAAACAATGTGTTTTGGAGACCCGTCTACCATCGCGAGTCGAGTGTTTGTATAAAAATGTTCGTACTTTTATTTGATGCAATCTGTTCGTATACATGAGATTGTATGTTCGTTCGTTTCGTACATGTCGTCAAACTTTCAAGGAAATTGTCGATGACGCTTTGTGTTTTGTATGTCGATTTCTCCCGTGTGCTCCGTCGAGTGGGGCTCGCCGTATGTATGTGTTTAAAGAAGGCATGTAAATGTTTGTGTATGTGTTAGTCATGACTTTATGCCGGGGAGGTAAGCAATATGTCTCTATTGCGTGAATGTAATAAGGTGTCTTACCTTATGTTTTGTATAAGGCAGGCGGTGTGCCGACGTGCCTGTGTTGTTCATCTCCCCGTGTTCTGATCGATCGTGTAGATGTAATGTAAGCGCTTTTTGCGGATGACTGGATCCAATGTGTATGTCGATGCTGTTCTGCACTCATGTTTTTGTAAGGAGGAGGTTCTCACTTAGTGTCGAATGCTAGTTTTTAAAGAGTAGAGATGTGTATGCGATAATAAGCGATGTATGAAGTTATGTAATGTCTTACCTCGTTGGTTCAGAAGTGGTATAGCTTCAGATGTATCGCGTTCCAACTTCTCGGGATTGGTCGTCCGTCTTTATCTTCTAATTGATATGCTCCATGTCTGACTACTTCGGTGATTAAGTAGGGTCCTTCCCATTGTGGTGCGAGCTTTTCGTCGGATGGATTCTTGGTATTCTGGAACGCTTTCCGGAGGACCCAATCTCCGACTTTAAATGCCTTGATCCGGACGTTCTTGTTGTAACTCCTTGCGACTGGTTGTTGGAACCTGACCATCCTGATTCGGGCTCTTTCTCTGATCTCGTCCACTGTGTCTAGGTTGTGTGCCTGCTCGACGTCATTTTCCTCGTTTGTCTGAAGGTTGCAACGGGCGGTCGGAACCAGTAGCTCAGCCAGGATGACCGCCTCGCTCCCGTAGACGAGGAAGAAAGGCGACTGTCCGGTTGCGTTTTTTGGAGTATTCCTGTCGGACCGGAGAATGAATGGGAGTTCGTCTGCCCATTTGCCCTTAGCCCCAGTGAGGCGTTTCTTGAGGTTGTTGATGATGATTTTGTTGCTGGATTCAGCTTGTCCGTTGAATTGCGGATAACAAGGTGTGGACGTGACCAACTTGATGTTCCATTGGTCGCAGAAGGCTCGAGTCTTATGACTAATGAATTGGGAACCATTGTCGCACACCATTTCTGATGGGATGCCAAATCTGCACAAGATATTGTGTTTTATGAATGAAATGACGTGTTGATCTTTTATCTCTCTATAGGCTTCGGCTTCGATCCACTTAGAAAAGTAATCCGTCATGGCAAGGAAGAAGACTCTTTGACCCGACACGGGCGGGAGCTTCCCGACAATGTCCATTCCCCACCTCATAAAGGGCCATGGAGCCAAAGTCGGATGGAGGAGCTCTGAAGGTTGATGATGGATGGGCGCGTGCCGCTGATAGGCGTCGCATCTCTTGGTGTACTCCATAGCGTGCTTGTTCATTGTGGGCCAGTAGTACCCGTTTCGCAGGGCTTTCCCTGAGAGGTTTCGTCTGCCGGTATGGTTTCCACATTCTCCCTCGTGTAGCGATTGCAAGATGCGTCCGACTTCTAGAGTCTTGAGGCATCGTAGGAGTATCCCTGTAACAGACCTTTTGTACAAGATGTTATCTAGGATATCGAAAGAGAGTGCTTGTACCTTGAGCCTTTTTGCTTCTGTTTTGTCGTCGGGCAGGATGCCGTCTTTTAACTGTTAGGATTCGAACGTAGTAACGACAAGAAAACAGACAAAAGAACACAAGAATTGTTAACCCAATTCGTCAAGAATTGACTACGTCTGGGGGAACTACCAAGCCAGGATACTTTTCTCTCTTTTGAATGTGATGAACGCCGACTTCTACTTAAGATTACAATTGATCAACTAGGGTTTAAATAGCAAGACACGGATTAACCTAATGGGCGTTAAAACACAACACGTGATAACTGGCCCAGCGCCCACCGCGGGGCAGCAGCCCCCACCGCGGGGCGGTGACTCCCACCGCGGGACGCCAATTCTACCGCGACCCGGCGGTAACTCTCAGTTAATCCTCTCAGGAGAATCGGCGTCTGACGCGGGGCGTCCACTTCACCGCGACCCGGCGACAGCCCTCAGTTGCCTTCTCTGCTTGCCGTGCAAACCTTTACTCGTCAGGCTCCATAAACCCAACAATCTCCCACCTAGAGACTGACTCCAATCATAATCTTTCTCCTCTTCAACCCATAGCTGGTAGTAGTGCCAGGCCTTCAACTCAGTTACCAAGGCCAGTTGAAGCCATACAAAGCTTCAACTTCTCTAAGGTCACAACCTTAGTCAGCATCTCTGCAGGATTCTCAGTTCCTCGAATCTTCATCAACTGCAAGACCTTGCGAGTCTTTCGCGTCACAACCAGCCTTACTTTGTAACGCTTGCTTCCATTCGCCTCCTCCTTGATTCTATAGACCCACTTGTTATGCAATGCCTTCTTGCATGCTGGAAGCTTAACTAGCTCCCAGGTTCCGTTGGTCATCAACGAATCCATCTCATCATCCATGGCGAGCTTCCACTCGCTCACATCTTCTCCACGAGATGCCTTCGTATAACATTCTGGCTCACCACCATCTATCAACAACAAATAGTAGTTTGAAGGCGAATACCTATCAGGCGATCCACGCTCTCTGGTGGACCTTCGTAGCGGAATCACTGGGGTACTCGGCTCCTCCTCAGTCACGGCCTCCTGGTCAACACAGACCGACTTGCTCCTACCCAAGTTTGAGATATCTAACTCCACAATCTCAGGTTCAGAATTAGCTATTTCTGATGCGCCCAGACTATCCTTGTACATCACCTGCTCATTGAACACGACGTCTCGACTACGAATAACCTTCCTGCTCTGCTCATCCCAGAACCGGTATCCGAAATCATCACCACCATATCCGATGAGCGTGCACTTGATAGACTTTGCATCCAGCTTGCTTCTTTCAACAGGAGCAATATGAACATATGAAACACACCCAAATATCTGAAGGAAAGACAAATTTACCTCTTTGCCACTCCAGGCTTCCTCTGGTATCCCATTCTCCAAGGGAGTTGATGGCCCTCGGTTGATCAAGAATGCAGTAGTGTTGACTGCATCCGCCTAGAACATCTTTGGAAGCCCACACTTCAGCCTCATGCTCCTAGCATGCTCATTCAGGCTCCTGTCCATACGTTCAGCGACGCCGTTCTCCTGAGGGGTTCATTTCAAGGTTTTCTCCATGCGAATCCCATTCTCCGCACAAAACCCCTTGAACTCACGAAGCTCATACTCCCCACCATTGTCAGATCTCAAGCACTTCACCTTAAGACATGTCTCAGTCTCTACTAGAGCCTTCCACTTTCTGAAAGAATCGAATGCATCAGATTTTTGCTTCAGAAAATAGACCCATACCTTTCTTGTGGCATCGTCAATGAAGATCATGTAGTATGACGCTCCACCTAGAGATGTCACAGGTGCTGGTCCCCACAAGTCGTTGTGGATCAACTCCAACTTCTGCTTCTTCGGGGTTCTGCCTCCCCTCGCAAAGCTCACCCTTTTCTGCTTCTCGAGCATGCAGTCTTCACACAACCCGATCTCAACGGACTTAAGACCTAGAAGCAAACCCTTCGAACATAGAACCTGCATCCCTTTCTGACTCATGTGGCCCAAACAACAGTGCCACAAATCTGCATCACAATTCACTCCTGCAATAACAATGCTATCACGGACGTTGCTCGTCATGTACAGCGTTCCCTCCTTCTTTCCACGAGCTACCACCATAGCTCCCTTGGTTATCTTCCAGTTGTTACAGCCGAAGGTTACTTCATAACCCTCGTCATCCAACTGGCCAATAGAAAGCAGGTTTCTCTTCAAGCCAGGAATGTGCCTCACTCCATGCAACTGCAGCACAGATCCGTTCGGCGCCTTGATCCTGACATCACCTTTCCCTACGATTTTCAAGCCCTCATCATCAGCAAGATAGACCTTTCCAAAATCTCCAGAGGTGTAGCGATCCAATATATCGGCACTGCTGCAAGAATGAAACGAGGCTCCAGAGTCTAACACCCAAGACTCTAATGGACTACTCGCGCTCAGAATGGATGCATCTGCAGTGGTTCCTGTCGTTGAATCGCTCAGAGTCAACGCGTCAGCAATATCTTCACTGGCTGAATTTGTTGACTTGTTCTTCAACGACGCTTTACATTCACTCTTGTAATGACCGTTTTCATCACAATTCCAACACTTGATCTTGCTCTTGTCCTTGTGCTTATCCTTCCCTTTAGACTTTGATCTGCCACGATTCGACTTCCTAGAGTCTGACCTCCCCCTGCTATCCGTATTCAAGGTTGATCCAGAAGTAGAACCTGACGCCTTCCTGCGAATTTCTTCGCTGATAATCAGATCCCTCACTTCATCAAACTTGATCTTTGCCTTCCCCGCCGAAGCACTAACAGCAGTAATTGTCCCACTCCAACTCTCTGGTAAAGAAGACAACAAGATTAGGGCTTGTACCTCATCGTCGAAATCAATCTCAACTGAACTCAGTTGGGCGATCGTCATGTTGAACTCGTTCAAGTGGTTGGTGACTGCTGTACTCTCCGTCATCCGCAGATTGAACAACCGCCGCATCAGGTGAACCTTGTTCCCCGCATAAGGTTTCTCATACATCGCGAAAAGAATTTCCAGCATCCCCTTTGTCGTCTCTGCCTTGACCGTGTGATGTGCCACGTTCCTAGACAGCGATAGGCGGACCACGCTCATCGCTTTCCTGTCCAGCAACTTCCACTCGTCTTCCTTCATGTCTTTCGGCTTCTCACCCAGTGGCAAATACAAATCTTTACCATACAGGTAATCCTCGATATGCATCTTCCAGAATCCGAAATCCGTGCCATCGAACTTCTCCACTGGTGACTTTCCGCTTCCCATCGTCACCTCCTGAACCAGCTCTGATACCAGTTGTTAGGATTCGAACGTAGTAACGACAAGAAAACAGACAAAAGAACACAAAAATTGTTAACCCAGTTCGTCAAGAATTGACTACGTCTGGGCGCACTACCAAGCCAGGATACTTTTCTCTCTTTTGAATGTGATGAACAACGACTTCTACTTAAGATTACAATTGATCAACTAGGGTTTAAATAGCAAGACACGGATTAACCTAATGGGCCTTAAAACACAACACGTGATAACTGGCCCAGCGCCTACCGCGGGGCAGCAGCCCCCACCGCGGGGCGGTGACTCCCACCGCGGGGCGGTGACTCCCACCGCGGGGCTTCCACCACGGGGCGCCAATTCTACCGCGACCCGGCGGTAACTCTCAGTTAATCCTCTCAGGAGAATCGGCGTCTGACGCGGGGCGTCCACTTCACCGCGACCCGGCGACAGCCCTCAGTTGCCTTCTCTGCTTGTCGTGCAAACCTTTACTCGTCAGGCTCCATAAACCCAACATTAACCACTTGATGTATGGTAGCATCCAATAATCGTTGGTGTTGACGATGTCTTCCTCTGGTCGGTCGCCTATCTCCATGGCGACCAGCTCTTCTAGTGGTATAGTCGGTTCGGCGGATGTTCTTGGGACGGCTGGTGTCATGATGTATGCCAATGGTATGTATGGAAATTATTTCGGGTTCAAGGTGGATCCTAGGTTGGCAAGTACGTCAGCTTGGGAGTTAAGATCCCTGGGTACCTGTCTGATGTCGAATGTTTGGAACTGTCCGATCAGCTTCTTAGCTACTTCCAGATAGGCTATCATTCTGACGTCTTTGGCGCTGTACGACCCTTGTATCTGGTTCACGATCAGCAGGGAGTCGCAAATGACTTCGATCTCTCGGACCCCTAGGTCGTGAGCTAGGATGAGTCCGAATATAAGTGCCTCATACTCAGCTTTGTTGTTAGTTGCGTCCCCACTCACATCTTACGGTCTGGGCTATCTTGTCCCCTTGTGGCGATTTCAGCACAACCCCTAGCCCCGATCCTCTGGCGTTCGACGCACCATCGGTGTAGACTTCCCATGTGCATGTTTCTTCTGTTGCGAGCAGTTGTGTTGCTTCTCTTGTGGCTTCTTGCTCTAGAGTCGGGCTGAAATCTGCCACAAAGTCAGCTAAGGCCTGCGACTTGATTGTCGTCCTGGGTTCATACTCGATGTCGTAATCGCTGAGGTGTATGGCCCACTTGGTCATTCATCTTGTGAACTCGGGTTTCCTCATGATCGCTCTCATGGTATGATTAGTACGGACAATAATAGTATGGAATTCGAAATAGGGTTTGAGTTTGTTTGAGGCCATTACCAGTGATAGTACGAGCTTTTCAAGTGACGAATACCTCGTTTCTACCGGTAACAGCGTCCGACTGACATAGTATATCGGTGACTGCTTGTCGTCTTCTTCTCTGACCAGTATTGCGCTTACGGCCGATTCTGACACTGCTAGATATAGAAATAAGGGCTCGTCGCCTTTGGGTTTGGTCAATAACATGGGACTGGCTAGGTACTCCTTCAAGTTCTGGAATGCTGCTTCGTGTTCTTCCGTCCATTGAAGGGATTTGTTCTTCTTGAGAGCATCGTGGAAGGGTTTGCATTTGTCGGACGACTTCGAGATGAATCTATTCAGGGCTGCTATCCGACCTGTAAGTTTCTGTACGTCCTTGATGCATCGGGGGGACCGAAGGTTGATGAGAGCCTTGATCTGTTCTGGGCTAGCTTCTATTCCTCTTTGCGTCACCATGTACCCCAAGAATTTTCCTGACGACACTCCAAAGGAGCACTTAGTAGGGTTCAGTTTCATGTTGTACCTTTTTAGCACCTTGAAGTTGTCGCGAAGGTGGTCTATATGATCTTTTTTCTTTTTTGACTTGACCAACATATCGTCTATGTAGACTTCCATCGTGTCCCCAATCTGGTCTTTGAACATTTTGTTGACTAGTCGTTGATACGTAGCCCCTGCATTTTTTAGACCAAATGGCATCACTTTGTAACAATAGATACTTTGGCTAGTGATGAACGCTGTTTTTTCTTGGTCTTCTGGTTCCATGAGGATTTGGTTGTAGCCACTGAAAGCGTCCATGAAGGTAAGCATTTCGTGTCCTGCTGTAGCGTCGACCATGGCGTCGATGTGGGGTAGTGGAAACGAGTCTTTAGGACAAGCCTTGTTGAGATCTGTGAAGTCGATGCAGACTCTCCACTTGCCGTTCTTCTTCTGGACTACGACCACGTTGGCCAACCACTCGGGGTAGTGGACTTCCCTTATCTTCCCTGTTTCTAATAAGCTTTTGACTTCGTCATCGACTACCTTGTTCCGCTCGGGGGCGAACTTCCTGCGTTTTTTCTTGACAGGGGGATGAGATGGATCTACATTTAATTTATGAGTAATAATGCTTGGAGATATTCCGACCATGTCCTCATGCGACCATGCGAAATAGTCGGCATTGGTCCTGAGAAAATCGAGGAGCTGTCGTCTAGTCGAGTCGTCCGAGTCCGACCCGACCCTTACCGTTTGGTTTGGCTTTGAAGGATCTAGTACGATCTCGTCGATTTTTTCCATTTCTGGTTCGACGTACCGACTTGGTCCTTCGCCGCTCTGTGGGTGCTATGCGGTCTTGTGTTCGACGGCGCTTTTCATAGAGGCGACGTAGCACTCCTTAGCGGTCCTTTGATCTCCTTTGATTTCTTGGACTCCCCACTCAGTGGGGAACTTGATGACTTGATGATACGTCGAGGGTACCGCCTTCATTGCGTGTATCCATGGCCTGTCAAGAATACAATTATAGGGAGACGGACAATCTAGGACTAAGAATTTCACATGTTGGTTGATTCCTCCAGCGTATGTTGTTAGGACGATTTCGCCAGTCGTATGCTTAACCTCACCGTTGAACCCGACCAATAGAGTCGAATTTTTGACTAGGTCGTTTTCAGTCAGACCCATTTCTTTAAGGGCGTCGAGGGTTAGAAGATTGGTCGAACTCCCTGTATCAATTAGTACTCTTCGTATTAAGCAATTCCCAATGGACAAAGAGATTACCAGACCGTCGTGATGACTTTCTGATCCGTCGGAGTCGGACTCGTCGAATGTGACCGTCGGAAGGTCGGTGACCTTTCTTGGCTTGATTTCTGACGCCTCGGGTCTATCGCTCTTGCTTTCCTTTGCATGCCGCTTAGCCGCGGAGTATGTGTTTCCACATATGTCTGAACCACCTGAAATAGTATTGAGGACTTTTGTATGGACAGGAGATGGGGGTTTGTTTTGCTTTACCTGATCTCGTCGTTCCATGGTGGCTTTTGCTCGCTCCGAGATTACGTCGCGTAGGAGCCCCTGCGCGAGTAGTCTAGCGACCTCCTTTCGCAGGGCGATGCACTCGTCGATCGAATGACCGTGGTCGCCGTGGAATTCACACCATCGGCTCATGTCTTTCTTGATGTCTGGTCGGTCGCTCTTTCGGGGCCATCTTACCTCTTTCCCATATTTGTCGAAACTCTTGACGAGCTCCGACACGGAAACATTGAAGTTATAAGATTGGACCCTAGGAGGCAACGCTGGGCCGTCTCTCCAATCCTGCGATCTGTGTTGGAAAGAGTTTACCTGGTTCGGCTCGTTTCGATTACGAGAATAAGGATGATGGCGTCTGTCTCGACGGTTGTCGGAGGGGTTTTTACGATCGGATGGATCGGGTCCGTGTGAGGCTTTTCGCAACTCACGGTCCTCTTCCAATCTTACCTCGGCCATGGTCTTGGCCTGGACATCTTTGAAACTTCTACACGGGTTTCCTCATGATTGCTCTCATGGGATGGTTAGTGCGGACAATTATAGTATGAGATTCGAAATATGGTTTGAGTTTATTTGATGCCATTACCAGTGATAGGACAAGTTTTTCCAACGACGAGTACCTTGTCTCCGCTGGCAGTAGCGTTCGACTGACGTAGTAGATTGGTGATTGCTTACCATCTTCTTCTTTGACCAGTACTGCGCTCACGGCGGACTCCGACACTGCTAGGTACAACAATAATGGCTCATCGTCTTTGGGTTTGGTCAACAACAGGGGACTGGTCATGTATTTCTTCAAATCCTGGAACACGACTTCATGTTCTTTTGTCCATTGAAAGGACTTGTTCTTCTTGAGAGCGTCGTAAAAGGGTTTGCACTTGTCGGACGACTTCGAGATGAATCTATTCAGAGCTGCTATCCGACCTGTCAGCTTTTCTACGTCCTTGATGCATCGAGGGGACCGGAGGTTGATGAGGGCTTTGACCTGTTCCGGACTGGATTCTATTCCTCTTTGTGTCACCATGTACCCCAAGAATTTTCCCGACGACACTCCGAAAGAGCATTTCATAGGATTTAATTTCATGTTATATCTTTTTAGTACCTCGAAGCTGTCGCGGAGGTGATCGATGTGGTCCTTTTTCTTTTTTGATTTGACCAGCATTTCGTCTATGTAGACTTCCATTGTGTCCTCAATCTGATCTTTGACATCTTGTTGACTAGTCGTTGATAAGTAGCCCCTGCATTTTTTATTCTGAAGGGCATTACTTTGTAACAATAAATACCTTGGCTTGTGATGAATGTTGTTTTCTCTTGGTCTTCCGGTTCCATGAGGATCTGATTGTAGCCACTGAACGCATCCATGAAGGATAGCATTTCGTGCCCTGCTGTCGCGTCGACCATGGCGTCGCGCGAGAGTAGGAAGGAGTCCTTGGAACAAGCCTTGTTAAGGTCGGTGAAGTCGATGCAGACTCTCCATTTGCCATTTTTCTTTTGGACCACAACCAAGTTGGCCAGCCACTCGGGGTAGTTGACTTCTCTTATTTTTCATGTTTCCAGTAGGCTTCTGACTTCGTCGTCGACGATCTTATTTCGCTCTGGGGCGAATTTCCTATGCTTTTGCTTTACAGGGGGGTGAGATGGATCTACATTCAATTTATGAGTAAAAATGTTTGGAGGTATTCCGACCATGTCTTCATGTGACCACGCAAAGCAATCAGCATTAGATCGGAGGAAATCCAATACTTGTTGTCTGGTCGAGTCGTCTAGGTTCGACCCGACCCTTACCGTTTGGTTTGGCTTTGAAGGATCTAGTGCAATCTCGTCAAGTTTTTCCATCTCTGGTTCGACGTATCGACTGGATCCTTTGTCGAGCTGTGATTGCTATGCGATCTTGGGCTCGACCGCGCTTTTCATGGAGGCGACATAGCATTCCTTGGCCATCCTCTAATCTCCCTTGATTTCTTGAACTCCCCACTTGGTAGGGAACTTGATGATTTGATGGTACGTCGAGGGTACCACCTTCATTGCGTGTATCCATGGCCTGCCAAGAATGTAATTATAAGGAGATGGACAGTCTAGGACTAAAAATTTCACATGTTGGTTTACTCCTCCGGCGTATGTCGTAAGAATGATTTCGCCAATAGTGTGCTTAACTTCACCGCTGAATCC
The DNA here is from genome assembly GCA_027886185.1 of Rheum nobile. NCBI lineage: Eukaryota > Viridiplantae > Streptophyta > Magnoliopsida > Caryophyllales > Polygonaceae > Rheum > Rheum nobile. The sequence goes on from WOAB01000143.1 coordinate 133,904, forward strand.
GACTAGTGGAGTCGATTTCTTGATAAGATCATCTTCATCCAGACCCATCCCTTTGAGGGCGTCGAAGGTCAAGAGATTGGTCGAGCTTCATGTATCAATTAGTACTCTACGTATCAAACAGTTCCCAATAGACAAAGAGATTACCAGACCATTGTGATGCCTTTCCGACCCATCGGCATCGGACTCGTCGAACGTGACCGTTGGGATGTCAGAGACCTTGGTTTGTCTGAGCCCTGGCATCTCGGGTTTACTGCCTTTGCTTTCTCTCGCATGTCTTTTGGCTGCGGAGTACGTGTTCCCATATACGTCTGAGCCCCCTGAAATGGTATTGATATTTTTTGTATGGACAGGAGATGGAGGTTTATCCTGCTTTACCTGATCTCGTCGCTCCATGGTAGCTTTGGCCCATTCCGAGATCACGTCGCGCAAGAGACCTTGCGCAAGTAACCTGGCGACCTCTTTGCATAAGGCGATGCATTCTTCCGTCGAGTGACCATGGTCACCGTGGAATTCGCACCACCTGCTCATGTCCTTTTTGACGTCCGGTCGGTCGCTCTTTCGGGGCCATCTTACTTCTTTTCCATATTTATCGATACTCTTGACGAGCTCTGACACGGAAACGCTGAAGTTGTAAGATTGAACCCTAGGAGGCAGCGTCGGACCATCTCTCCAGTCTTGAGACCTGTCTTGGAAGGAGTTTACCTGACTCTGCTCGTTTCGATTGCGAGGGTAGGGGTGATGACGTCTGTCTCGGCGGTTATCAGAACAGGATTTGCGATCGGATTGGTCGAGTCCATGGGATGCTTTTCGCGATTCGTGATCTTCTTCCAAACGTACCTCGGCCATGGTTTTCGCTTGGACATCTTCGAAGCTTCTGCACGAGTACTTGGTGATCTCGTTGTAGAGGTTGCTGTCCTTGATCAGACCTTGTCTGAAGGCTTCGATGGAGGTGGTGACGTCGCAATGGGGGATCGTGACTTTTTCCTTATTATACCTATTAAGATAGCTTCGGAGAGGTTCATTATACCTTTGGGTGATTCGATAGAGATCACTCGACTGCCTTTCGAGCCTCCGACTGCTGGCGAATTGGATCTTGAAGGAATTGACCAGATCCGCGAATGAGGCGATCGTTCCCTGAGGCAAACGCATAAACCAGGTCAGTGCGGGACCCGCGAGAGTCGTGCCAAAGCTTTTGCACATGACAGCCTCGCGGCTCTCCCTTGGAACATATGCAGTCATTAGTTTTTGTTTATAGAGAGAAATATGATCATCTGGATCGTTGGTGCCGTCGAAAGTCGTCATGCTAGGAAGGTTGAACTTCTTTGGGATTTCGACTCTGGCGATCTCCTCGACGAACGGAGATTCCTCGTATCCGTCTGACGCTTCTTTCTCGATCGGCTGCGGAACTCCGGGAATTCTAGCGATGCGGTCATCGAGTGCCTTTATATGATGACTGAGCGTCTGCTGGACGAGAGCCAGGATATCGGGAGGATTGGTGACCTGCGGTTCGTCGATTCGAGTTCCTGTTGACCCGATCGGTGTGGAAAAAGTAACATTGTTAGTCGAAAATGGATTGACCAAAGGAGTTTGAGATGTACCCTCAGTATGTCCGGGGCATCGGACGCTCGGGGGAGTCAGCTCGACCCTATCCATGTTAAGGCGTGTCTGGATGTTGCTATGGATGGGCATCTGTGATGCGTTTCGAGGCGGCTCAGAGCGCAAGGGTGCCCGATCTAGGCAAGAACGGGCGCGGATCCTTCTCCGTCAGTAACCTGGATAGGTACGAACCACCTAGATGATGGTCAACGGGTCTCTAATGCTCGCTTTGGGCGAGGGCAGGGCGAGACGCTCGAAGCAACAAGCTACGAGTGAAGGGAGATGCGAAGATAGAAGTGTTTGACGCTCGAACCCGAGAAGGAGGAAAACTCAACTCTTACTTTACTTGGGTTAAATTGAACGTGATTGAAAAGAGTACAAGAGAAGCCTATTTAAAGGCACATGTCTTGGACAAGAACCCTAATGGGCTTGGGCCGAGTAACAAGCTAATGGGCTATCCCACTCTACAAGAGTGGGCACACGCCCAAAATAGAAATGACTGAAATGAAAATGCTAAAATGGAAAACATACTAAAACGGGAAATTATACAAAGTAGGCTATATACGACTAAGTCTTGAACCAAGGAGGACGCCATGGTCTTGGTCGCCTCAGGCTCGTCGGAGCCCGGCTTGGGTCAGGGTTGGGTCGCATCATTCTCCTCCCCTTAGATTCGAAGCGTCCTCGCTTCGAGCTTGGTGGGGCCAAGGGGAGTCGGCGCTCGATGGTCAACAAAAAAATGACGTTGGGCTTGGATCTGGCTCTTGGAACCTCCATGATGACCAAGTACGGCTCGGGTCCAAGAGCGGGCATGACGTCGAGTGCAGGAATGGGCACAAGAGCGGGCTCGCTGAAAATCGACGCTATAGGCGCGGCAGTGGGCACATTAGCGGGCTCGCTCAGGCACGGACTCGCGGCAATGGGCACGCAAGTGGGCGCACTGAGAGTCGGCGGCGTCGCGGCACCGAGCACGTCAGTGGGCACACTAATGGTCGGCGATGTCACGACAGTGGGTTCGCCAGCGGGTGTGGTCGCTGCTGGGCACACGGGACTCAGACTTGCAGGAGCGGGCACTGGAACGGGTGTGACCACGGGCATGGTAGGGGCGACTCTTTGCATGGCTTAGAGTTGAGCCACTTGTCGTCGGAGGGACTGAATTTCCCTTTGCTCTATCGAAAGCTCTAAGACAGGGGCATCGTGTCGTGTGTCGACGTCATTGGCGCGGTACCGGGTCCGGTCGCGTGTGTAGTCACGGGTGCGGTATCGGGTCCGGTCGTAGCCGCTGTCGTGGGTCCGGACGTGGGTGTGGCGCCGAGGCGGCGGGATCCAGTCCGGGTCGTAGGAGTGGGCGCTATAGCGGGTGCAGCGTCTCGGCTGAGACGGATAGGAGCGTGGGCGCGGTGGTAGGGGTCCATGGTGGCGAGGCGGCGGGATCCAATCCGGGTCCGCTTCGTATGGGCTCATGCCACCGAACCAAGGGTCGTCGATGTCCCACTCATCGGGTTCAAAGTAGTAGGCCATGGAGCGGGTTCGACTAGGGCTCGGGCATGGGTCCGGGTATGGGTGCGGCTGGGCTCAGACAAGCGGGTCCGGGTTTGGGTGTGGCTGGGCTCAGGCGCGGGTCCGGATTTGGGTGCGACTGGGCTCAGATGAGCGGGTTTGGGTTCGACTGGGCCCAAACGAGCGGGCCCGGGTGTGGGTTGGTTAAGGCAATGAGGGAATAGATTTTGAATTTGAAATTTGAAATTCAAATTCAAGATCTGGGAAGATATGGAAATCGGATATTGGGGGATTTGATTTGCTTGGATAAGGAAAGTCGGATCTGGTGGGATTTGATTGGCTTTGGTTATGGAAAGTCCGGATATTGGGGGATTTGGAAAGGGAAGGCAAAGGCAGCGGATATGTGGGTTCGGATGTGGGCGAGGCCGCGGCTGAGGCAATGGGCTCGGCTGTGGGTGCGGCGGCGCCGGAGCAGGTGAGCACGTCGGTGGGTGCGGCGGGGCCACTGGAGCGGGTGCGACTACGGGCGCGTCAAGGACGCTGGAACGTGCTGGAGCGGGCGCAGCCGTGGGTCCAGTGACGCTGTAGCAGCGGGTGTTGGGTTGGTTTTTGGGCGCGCACATGAGCGAAGGCGAATGGAACCCGCTGAGTCGCTCGTAGGTGCGGTCACGGCCAATGCAGCGGGTGATGCACTGGGCACGAAACTGCGAATGCGATGGACTGGATCTGCAGCGCGTGAGTAGGCGCGGCTGCGGGCTGGTGTTGTCGGAGAGGAAAGGCTCGCTACAAGCCGTCTGGGCTCTGATACCAGTTGATGCATTCCTGCTTGTGATGCCGGATCTCTGATCTTGGTGGGAAGTCGCACGCGTCGAGAGTAGGGCTTGGGACGGTGGAACGCGTTGTTGGACTAGGGACTCGAGATGGAGAACAAGCCGTAGCATCAGCAGCGAAGGAGATAGGCTCGAAAGGGATCAAGTGATTTGGCCGTAGCGTCGGCAGCAGGGTTGGATTAGCTCGATGAAGATCGAGTGGAGGCCGTAGCGTCGATAGCGAAGGAATGGGGATGAGAAGTAAGAGAGGTGTTTGACGTCAGATCTAAGGATGGAGGCAAATGGCTCTCGACAAAAGCTTAGATTAAATTATGACGTAACCTAGTAAAGAAAGTCGAGATGACCTTTTATAGTACATAGCGTGACTCGGATGGGCCGAGTCTCGCTTAATGGGTCAGCCCACGCGACACGCGTGGAACACACGCCCAAAATAAAAACCAAAATACTTAATGTCTCAGGATATTGCATTCAATTTCAAAAGAACGCGTTCACTGAATGGTTGAGAGAAGAATGACAGAGAACGCGTTCTCTGGGCTTGGATGAAGGCGCTTTAGGGAGAATGCGGTCTCTTGTGTTCCTTGGCTGACGACAACGCAGACAACCATGGATTGTGTCACGTTGACGATGGCTTTGGCGCGTGATCTTGTTATTGGCTCTTCTGAGCGAATGCTCATAGCCTCCTCTTCCTCAGTGGCAGTCATGGTGGGCAGGGGTGTATCAATCCGCCTGGATCCAGAAACCATTGATTGTACCTGCAATCTAAGAGACTCATTTTCACAGGTTAGTTGTGCGATCTCGGTCTCAGATTGGGTGGATAAGGTAGCCAAGGCTTCGGTCTTTTGGCGTTGTTGTGCGAGCTCTTCTTGTAGGGTAGTCATTTTTTGGGCAAGCTCTTGGAGTTGGTTCGGAGTAGGGTTTTCGGTTGTGTTTCCTTGAGTTTGGGAGTCGTCTTCGAGGTGTGGCTCCTCTATACCTGTAGGAGGGTTAACAGTCATGGTTGGAGGATTTTTGAGATGGTGATCGACAAGTTGCCCCACGGTGGACGCCAAATTGTTTTGGGGCGAAAAGATCAATCGACCTAAATCGCCTTAGACGGGGTAACGAGTCGATCAGATAATATAAAATAAATCCAAACCAAATAAACAATCAACCACGTAAAGAATAGATGTAAAATTGTAATATGGTATATTGATCAAATGATGACAAAATCGGATCGATATACAACTTATCCTTGAAGAGTAAGGGATCAAGTCCTGTTCGACAGGCGGTTCTGATTATTCGACTGGCTATGATCGGGTAGTATCCCAGGGGATTTGAGTGAGAGCGGATGTACTGGTAAGCTTTTTTGGAGAACTGAGTGAATGAGTGTTGCCCGATGACGTGTTTTTTCTCGATCGTTTCTTCGTGGTCTATTTATGGTATCTTCTTCTTTCGTTTGTTACTACCTTCGTAATATTCTCCATTTATTCCATGCGTGATCTCCGAGATCCCTCTTGAATGTCATCGCAATCTTGTATTCAATGTGTTTACCGTTTGCCTTTGATTGAGCAATTAATGCTCTAGGCGAAATCTTCGGAGCTGGTCGGATCCCATGCGTTCGAGGAGTGTCCGACGCTTCTCTCTAGTCTCTTCTGACCTTCTTCTTTGCTTGGACCTTGGCCCAATCTGCTTGTACCGATTCCTTTGGAGCATGTTGGGCCCAACATGTAGCGTTCCAACTTCTTGGGATCGGGCATCCGTCTTTATCCTCCAGCTGGTATGCTCCCTGTCCGACTACTTATTTGATGAGGTAGGGACCTTCCCACTGAGGTGCGAGCTTTCCGTCAGTCGGATTCTTGGTGTTCTGGAATGTCTTTCTAAGGACCCAATCGCCAATTTTGAAGACTTTGGCTCGAACGTTTTTATTGTAACTTCTTGTGACCTGCTGCTGGAACCTGACCATTCTAATTCTGGCTTTTTCCCTAGTCTCATCCACCGTTTCCAATTTGTGTGCTAGCTCAACCTCATTTTGTTCATTCGTCTGGAGGCTGTAACGGGCTGTCGGAACTAGTAGTTCGGCGGGAATGACCGCTTCACTTCCGTAGACGAGTGAGAATGGTGATTGTCTGGTCGCGTTCTTTGGGGTGGTCCTGTCGGACCAGAGGATGAGGGAAAGTTCGTCTGCCCATTTTCCTTTAGCCCATGTGAGGCGTTTGTTGAGGTTGTTGATGATGATCTTGTTGCTAGACTCGGCTTGTCTGTTGGATTGTGGATACCGAGGAGTGGACGTGACCAATTTGATGTTCCACTGGTCGCAGAAGGCTCGAGTCTTATGACTGATGAATTGGGAGCCATTGTCGCATACGATTTCTGACGGGACGCCAAATCTGCACAAGATATTGCGTTTTATAAACGAAATGACGTGTTGATCTTTTACCTCTCGGTAGGCTTCAGCTTCGACCCATTTGGAAAAATAGTCTGTCATGGCGAGGAAGAAGACTCGTTGGCCCGACGCAGGTGGGAGTTTTCCGACGATATCCATCCCCCATCTCATGAAGGGCCATGGTGCTAAAGTCGGATGGAGGAGTTCCGAGGGTTGATGTGGAATGGGTGCGTGTCGTTGGCAGGCGTCGCACTTCCTGGTGTACTCCATCGCGTCTCTATTCATTGTGGGCCAGTAGTATCCTGTTCGCAAGGCTTTCCCCGAGAGGTTTCGTCCTCCGGTGTGGTTGCCACATTCTCCTTCATGTAATGATTGTAAGATGCGTCTGACTTCTGGAGTCTTGAGGCATCGTAGGAGTATTCTTGTGACAGATCTTTTGAACAAGACATCACTTATAATGTCGAAGGAAAGAGATCGTACCTTTAGCCTTTTTGCTTCCGTTTTGTCGTTGGGTAGGATGCCGTCTTTTAGCCATTTGACGTAAGGTAGCGTCCAGTCGTCATGACTGTTGACAATGTCTTCTTCTGGTCGATCGCCTATCTCCAATGTGACAAGTTCTTCCAGCGGTGTGCTTAAATCCTTGGGTGTTTTTGGAACAGTTGGTGTTGTGACGTGTGCTAGTGGGATGTTTGGGAATTCCTTTGGATCCAAGACAGACCCTAGGTTGGCTAGTGCATCAGCCTGAGCGTTGAGATCTCTGGGAACCTGTCTGATGTCGAACTTTTGGAATTGGTCGATTAGTTTATTGGTCACGTCTAGATAAGCTATAATTTTGTCGCCCTTGGCGTTGTACGATCCTTGTATTTGATTTACGACTAAGAGGGAGTCGCAGATGACTTCGATTTCTCGGGCTCCTAGGTTGCGTGCCAGAATGATCCCAAATATGAGTGCTTCGTATTCAGCTTCGTTGTTGGTCGCGTCCCATTCGCATCTTACGGCTTGGGCTATCTTGTCCCCTTATGGCGATTTCAGCACGACTCACAGCCCCGATCCTCTAGCATTTGACGCGCCATCTGTGTGGAGCTCCCATTTACTTGTTTCCTCCATTGCGAGTAATTGCGTTGCTTCTTCGACGGCTTCTTGTTCTAGGATCGGGCTGAAATCTGCCACAAAATCAGCCAATGTCTGGGACTTGATCGCCGTCCTGGGCTCGTATTCGATGTCGTAGCCGTTGAGGTGTATGGCCCATTTGGCCATTCGTCCTGTGAACTCAAGTTTCCTCATGATTGCTCTCATGGGATGGTTAGTGCGGACAATTATAGTATGAGATTCGAAATAGGGTTTGAGTTTATTTGATGCCATTACCAGTGATAAGACGAGTTTTTCCAATGATGAATACCTTGTCTCCGCCGGGAGCAGCGTTCGACTGACGTAGTAGATTGGCGATTGCTTACCGTTTCCTTCTCTGACCAGCACTGCGCTTACAGCGGATGCCGACACTGCTAGGTACAGCAACAGTGGCTCGTCGTCTTTAGGTTTTGCCAACAATAGGGGACTGGCCAGGTATTTCTTTAGATCCTAAAATGCGACTTCATGTTCTTCTGTCTATTGAAAGGACTTGTTGTTTTTTAGAGCGTCGTGGAAGGGTTTGCACTTGTCTAACGACTTTGAGATGAACCTATTTAGAGATGATATCCGACCTGTCAGCTTTTGTACGTCCTTGACGCATCGAGGGGATCGGAGGTTGATGAGGGATTTGACCTATTCTGTGCTGGCTTCTATTCCTCTTTGTGTCACCATGTACCCCAAGAATTTCCCTGACGAAACTCCGAAAGAGCATTTCATAGGATTTAGTTTCATGTTATATATTTTTAGTACCTCGAAGCTGTCGCGGAGGTGATCGATGTGGTCCTTCTTCTTTTTTGATTTGACTAGCATGTCATCTATGTAGACTTCCATTGTGTCCCCAATCTGATCTTTGAACATCTTGTTGACTAGTCGTTGATACGTAGCCCCTGCATTTTTTTGTCCGAAGGGCATCACTTTGTAACAATAAATACCTTGACTTGTGACGAATGTCGTTTTCTCTTGGTCTTCTGGTTCCATGAGGATCTGATTGTAACCACTGAACGCGTCCATGAAGGATAGCATTACGTGACCTGATGTCGCGTCGACCATGGCGTCGATGTGAGGGAGTGGGAAAGAGTCTTTGGGACATGCTTTGTTAAGGTCGGTGAAGTCGATGCAGACTCTCCACTTGCCATTTTTCTTTTGGACCACAACCACGTTGGCTAGCCACTCGGGGTAGTCGAATTCTCTTATTTTTCCTGTTTCCAGTAGGATTCTGACTTCGTCGTCGACGATCTTATTCCGCTCGGGGGTGAATTTCTTGCGCTTCTACTTTACAGGGGGGTGAGATGGATCTACATTTAATTTGTGAGTAATAATGTTTGGAGATATCCCGACCATGTCTTCATGTGACCACGCGAAGCAATCAGTATTAGATCGGAGGAAATCCAATATTTGTTGTCTGGTCGAATCGTCCAGATCTGACCCGACCCTTACCGTTTGGTTTGGCTTTGAAGGATCTAGTGCAATCTCGTCGAGCTTTTCCATCTCTGGTTCGATGTATCGACTGGATCCTTCGCCGAGTTGTGATTGTTATGCGATCTTGACCGCGCTCTTTATGGAGGCGACATAGCATTCCTTGGCCATCCTCTGGTCGCCCTTGATCTCTTGAACTCCCCACTTGGTAGGGAACTTAATGATTTGATGGTACGTTGAGGGTACCGCCTTCATTGCGTGTATCCATGGCCTGCCAAGAATGCAGTTGTAGGGAGATGGACAGTCTAGGACTAAGAATTTCACATGTTGGTTTACTCCTCCGACGTATGTCGTAAGAATGATTTCGCCAATAGTGTGTTTGGCTTCGCCGCTGAATCCAAATAGTGGAGTCGATTTCTTGATAAGATCATCTTCACCCAGACCCATCCCTTTGAGGGCGTCGAAGGTCAAGAGATTGGTCGAGCTCCCTGTGTCGATTAGTACCCTACGTATCAAACAGTTTCCAATAGACAGAGAGATTACCAGACCATCGTGATGGTTTTCCGACCCGACAGCGTCGGATTCGTCAAACGTGACCGTTGGGAGGTTGGAGACCTTGGTTTGTCTGAACTCTGGCACTTCGGGTTTACTGCCTTTGCTTTCTCTCGCATGTCTTTTGACTGCGGAGTACGTTTTCCCACATACGTCTGAGGCCCCTGAAATAGTATTGATAATTTTTGTATGGACAGGAGATGGAGGTTTATCCTACTTTACCTGATCCCGTCACTCCATGGTGGCTTTGGCTCGTTCTGGGATCACGTCGCGCAAGAGACCTTCGCGAGTAACCTGGCGACCTCTTTGCGTAATGCGATGCATTCGTTCGTTAAGTGACCGTGGTCACCATGGAATTCGCACCACCTGCTCATATTCTTCTTGACGTCTGGTCGGTCTCTCTTTCGGGGCCATCTTACTTTTTTCCCATATTTGTCGAAACTCTTGACGAGCTCCGACACGAAAACACTGAAGTTGTAAGATTGAACCCTGGGAGGCAGCGTCGGACCGTCTCTCCAGTCTTGAGACATGTCTTGGAAGGAGTTTACCTGACTTTGCTCGTTTCGATTACGAGGGTAGGGGTGATGGCGTCTGTCTCGGCGATTGTCGGAAGAGGATTCGCGATCGGATTGATCAGGTCCGTGGGACGCCTTTCGCGATTCCCGATCTTATTCCAAACGTACCTCGGCCATGGTCTTGTCTTGGACATCTTCGAAGCTTCTGCACGGGTACTTGGTGATCTCGTTGTAGAGGTTGCTATCTTTGATCAGACCTTGTCTGAAGGATTCGATGGAGGTGGTGACATCGCAATGGGGTATCGCGACTTTCTCCTTATTGTACATGATAGGTATTATTTCATACACCTTTACTAGCAACTATTAGCATAATTTGAAGGAGTTTTGGTGCTAAGTCTGCAATCCAGATGTTATGGAGAGAAGTGAAGAAATCCAAGGATTTGCAGCTTAGATGGAGCATGGAGCTGCTGGAGCATTTATGGAGAAGGCTACCAACACTTGGTAGTAATGGAGAGCAGCAGAAGAAGAGAAGAAGAAGAGAGCTGGAGGATTGGAGTTCACCGCCCCGCGGCGATCCTCGCCGCGACCCGGCGATGACTCTCAGTAAAGAAGGAAGCCCGCGCCAGAGGAAGCAATCGCCCAGCGGTGGAGAGTTCGACGCCCCGCGGTGGATCTTCACCGCCCCGCGGTGGCTGTGCTTAGTGACCTCACAGCCAGAGTTATTTTGTTTTACTTTATTTTCTTTTATGCATTAGTCAGATTTCCTTTATTTTATTATTTTATTTCCTTGTAAGATATGGTTTGTGATCTTGGGGATTTAGGTTAACTCTATTTAACCTCTTTTCCCATAGCCTCCAAATCATCATCATCAGACGCACTATTGTTTAAACGTAATTGCTAATTAGAGTTCTTCATCCCCTTTAATGGAGAGCTAATTTCCCTTTGTTCTGCTAGACGATTGAAGCAGTACAGTTGATGTGTTTGTGAGATTTCTATTCCTTGTTCTTATCCTTATAAGTGTTGGATTGATTCTCTTGGTTATATTGATTATTGATTTCTTGTTATTCTTCTTAGCCTGATCAACTAGGTTGAATACGTTTTATCAATTGCTAGGATTGCATATAGGGGTTCCGAGTGCATATCTAGTGGCAAACACAATTGTGCGTATAGGGGTTCCGAGCGTACAATTGTGTGTGAGAATCAATTGCATGTTAAGTAGGGGAGTGAGTACTTGTACGTCTTTCTACTTGCATGTATCCTATATCCTTGTGTGCATTGCTATTGTTGTGCTGGTGATAAAGTACGCTGACAACCGTGAGAATCAGTTGTGTTTTATCATTGGCATAGTAATAAGTCTATTGACAACTGTGAGAATCAATATTACTTACGACCAGGGTGGGAACGACTATAAGGATAAATAAATGAACTTGGATGAAATAGATTTCAGTGATCAAACCCTATCTCTGTATTGTGGATGTCGGTCTAGTGGAACTACTTCCCCTCATCATACTTTCTTCCTACATAAACCAAATTTGTTTACTTTGTTTGTTTGCTTTCTTGATTACAAAACCCCCCAGTTACTTGTTACTTGTTATTCGTCATTTACGTTTGCATACTACATCATACTTTCTCTGTGGGATTCGACCCTTACTTGTCTGATATACTCTGTTTAGTAGGTTGGTTAGGATAATTTACTTTGATAAGGCTAATCAACGACATTTGCTTGTGCATCTTTAGCCCCGTCAATACCTGTTAAGATAGCTTCGGAGAGGTTCGTTATACCTTTGGGTGATTCGATAGAGATCACTCGACCGCCTCTCGAGCCTCCGACTGCTGGCGAATTGGATCTTAAAGGAATTGACCAGGTCCATGAACGAGGCAATCGTACCCTAAGGCAAACGCATAAACCAAGTTAGCGCGGGACCCGCAAGAGTCGTGCCAAAGCTTTTGCACATGACAGCCTCGCGGCTCTCCCTCGGAACAGGTGCAGTCATTAATTTTTATTTATAGAGAGAAATATGATCGTCTGGATCGTTGGTGTCGTCGAAAGTCGTCATGCTAGGAAGGTTGAACTTCTTAGGGATCTCGACTCTGGCGATTTCCTCGACGAACGGAGATTCCTCGTATCCGTCTGATGCTTCTTTCTCGATTGGCTGCGAAACTCCGGGAATTCTAGCGATGCAGTCGTCGAGCGCCTTCATGTGCTGACTGAGCGTCCGTTGGACGAGAGTCAGGATATCGGGAGGATTGGTAACCTGTGGTTCGTCGATTCGGATTCCTGATGACCCGATGGGTGTGGAGAAAGTAACATTGTTAGTCGAAAATGGATTGGCTAAAGGAGTTCGAGATGTACCCTCAGTATATCCGGGGCGTCGGACGCTCGGGGGAGTCAGCTCGACGCTATCCATGTTAAGACGCGTCTGGATGTTGCTATGGATGGGAATTTTTCTGGATCCAGAAACCATTGATTGTACCTGCGATCTAAGAGACTCATTTTCACGGGTTAGTTGTGTGATCTCGGCCTCAGATTGGGTGGACAAGGCAGCCAAGGATTCGGCCTTTTGGCGTTGCTGGGCGAGGTCATCTTGAAGGGTAGTCATTTTTTGGGCAAGCTCTTGGAGTTGGTTCAGAGTAGGGTTTTCGGTTGTGTTTCCTTGAGTTTGGGAGTCATCTTCGAGGCGTGGTTCCTCGGTACCGGTAGGCGGGTTAACAGTCATGGTTGGAGGATTTTTGAGATGGTGATCGGCAAGTTTCCCCACGATGGGCGCCAAAATGTTTTGGGGCAAAAAGATCAATCAACCTAAATTGCCTTAGACGGGGTAACGAGTCGACCGGATAGTATAAAATAAATCCAAACCAAATAAACAATCAACCACGTATGAAATAGATGCGAAATTATAGTATGATATATTGATCGAATGATGACAGAAATGAATCGAAGTACAACTTATCCTTGAGGAATAAGGGATCAGGTCTTGTCCGACCGGCTATTCCGATGGCTCGACCGGCTGTAATCGGATAACGCCCCAGGGGAATTGAACGAGAATCGATATGCTAGCAAGCTTTTTCGAGAACTGAGTAGATTAGTGTTGTTCGCAGACGTGTCGTGTGTCGATTATTCTTTCATGGTCTATTTATGGTATTTTCTCCTTCGTCCGTTACCGTTTCCATGATATTCTCCATTTATTCCTATACGTGATCTCCGAGATTCTTCTTTAATGGCATCATAATCATGTACTTGATTTGGTTTCCATTTGCCTTGGGTCGAACAATTAATGCTCTAGGCAAAATTCTTGGGGTTGGTCGGATCCCATGCGTTCGAGGACGTCCGATGTCTCTCTCCAGTCTTCTCGGCCTACCTCTTCACTCGAGTCTTGGCCCAATCCGCTTGCACTGGCTCCATTGGTACATGTTGGGCCCAACATACACTAACTAACTCCTAAATAAGATAGACTATTAATAAAATAAGATAGACTATTACTAATATTAAAACATTATTAATTATGCTTATTACGCCTAACATAAGTCAACAAGAGTCTATCCATATTAGATGGCCTTGTAGATAGGGTTGGAATCCTATCAGAAGACGTGAGTTCTTAAATGAACTCGACTTATGAAGTTGCTTGTAAAACTTTTATAAAAAAATATTTGTTATGAATCTTATGATAATTTAGACATATCCTTCATGTAACAAGGATTCTAATGTTTGTCGTATAACAAAATAACAAATTAGTCAAAACTTAATCAACTATTAGAGCTATTCATTACCGGTTATTCGATCTAATCCGGCTTATCGGATCGGATATCCTCAAATGAAAAATCTCGATATCTCTATCCATATCCGTATCCGAAAATCCCGGATATTATATCCGAAAACCTCGAATCGGATATCCTAAATATCCAATCTATATATAAATTAATATAAAAAATATTTTATTTTTAAAAATATTATCACAAATTTATAATTCATCAACTATATTAGCTACAAGTTCAAACATATAAATTCAAACAAAATACTTAGTAGTTTAATAAATATACAATTTCAAACAAACCACCGAAAAACAACAAAAATACTCCACTAATTCGAGTTCAAAACATAATATTTAAATGTCTAAACTCCAATACTTTCATTCCTAATAAAAATATTAATGTTTACACATTTATAAAAATGGGAAAACCATTGGTATATTTACTTTTCAAGTAATATATATTATTTTTTATATAAATATTATAATAGTGGCATACCCCCGGATATCTAACCCCAATCCGTATCCGATCCGATAATTTAGAAAAATTCCCCGAATCGGATCGGATTCGGATTATATTCCACTGAATTCGAATATTTTAGAATCGGATCGACGGATCGGCGAATCGACGGATTAGATCGATAAATCGGATAATTATGAACACCCATAGCAACTACGAGGAGTCTTCTATTAAATTGGATGTTAAATCACCCAATTAACACGGCAAGCTCTCCAATCAACTAAAGTGGGGCCGCATGACGTCACCAAATTAGAAACACGCAAACCCAAACTCGTTTAGTCAAAGTCAACTTTTCCAGTTTTTCTCCAGTTTGATGGTTTCTAAAAAAGACTGGACTCCCAACATTTATTCACACTGAATATTTGTAGAAGTGTCCAACACTTCCGATTATTCTGCTTTTCCAGTCAACACCACTCTTTTTCCTTCCTCCTTCCTTTGCTTCTCCTCCCTGTGCGTTACTCCTTGTTTTCTTCCAAAACCTGAACAGAAAACACTTATAATAGTATATGTTCCTTCAAGAAGAAAAAATTACAATAAATTACTCTATAAAATCTTCTGAAGAATGTCCTGCTCAGACATGCCCACAAAAATGAGCACCAAAATCAGGTATGTTGTTGTTGTTGTAATTCTTCTCTTTTGTTTCTTTCTGGTGACCATGGCGGAGGGATCATCAGCATCTCAGCTTCTCCCTAAACAGAAATCCGCCATGGAGAACCTCTATAAGCTCCTCCATAACCAGAACAAGCTCAGCTCATGGAATCCCAACAAAGATCCTTGTGACTCATGGCTTGGTGTTACTTGCACCGATGATAATTCCACCATCTCCAAGCTTTCCTTGTCCAACCTTGATCTGAGCAACTCCACTTTTCTCGCTCTTGTTTGTGAGATTGACACCTTGGAGTCCTTAGACGTGTCTAGAAACTCCCTTACCTCAATTCCAAATGAGTTCTTCACTAGCTGTGGCAAGATTGGAGGGTTGAAGGTTTTGAACTTCAGTATCAACAAGATTTCTGGCTCTTTTCCCGCCTTTAATCGCTTCACCAGCTTGGAATCCCTGGACTTCACGTACAACAGATTTTCTGGGGTGATTGGAGAGACGTTGAAAGGTTTGATTGCGCTCAAGAACTTGAGCCTTAGCAACAACAAGCTGAGTGGTCCAGTCCCACTTTATTTCGGTGATTATAAGAACTTAACACTGATTGATCTGAGTTCCAATGGACTCAGTGGCAACTTGCCTTCTAGGCTAGGAGAGCTCTCCATGTTAGCAACTCTAGTAGTGTCCTCCAATACCCTCACTGGTCCAATCCCAGGCAACCTAGCCAACATCAGCTCGCTCTTGCGTTTTGCAGCAAATCAGAACCAATTTTCCGGTACCATCCCATCTGGGATTTCCAAATACCTGAAGAAATTGGACCTCAGCTACAACAAACTAAATGGGACAATGCCGCATGATCTTCTATCCAATAACAATTTGGAGACTCTGGATTTGTCTTCTAATATGTTAGAAGGTTCGATACCTGAAAACTTGTCAGCTAAGGGCTTGGTTAGGCTGCGACTAGGGAGCAATTCATTACGTGGGAAGATTCCAATTTCAATCTGTGAGAAGCTTGCAGAGCTTGTCTATCTGGAGCTGGAGAACAACACACTCAACGGGCTGATTCCTTCTGAATTGGGTTCTTGTAAACATCTGCAGTTGTTGAGCTTGGCGCAAAATGGGTTCTACGGTGAATTGCCAGTTGAGCTGAGCAATCTAACAAAGTTGACCGTTTTGAACCTTCAAGTGAACGAGTTACGTGGGAAGATCCCTTCTGAAATCAGCAAGCTATCAAATTTGTTAACCTTGAAGATCAGTTCAAATCATTTTAATGGGACAATCCCTGCTTCCATTTCGAGCTTGCAAAGGCTAGTGATTTTGGACTTGCAAGGAAACAATCTTAGTGGTTCAATACCCAGTGGCATGGAAAATATGAATTTCTTAGGCGAAGTCCAGCTGGGGATGAATCAACTGAGTGGACTCATTCCTCTCATGTCCACAAGTGTATACAGTCTCAATCTCAGCAACAATCTCTTCAGAGAAATGATCCCAAATAATCTAAATAGACTGAGTAATTTACAGGTGTTGGATCTGTCCAACAATGAGTTCTTTGGTGGGGTACCAAATTTTTTCACACAACTGTCTAGCCTGATACAGCTGCTTCTAGCTAACAATAAATTATCCGGAACCCTTCCATTATTTAATCCAAATGTGGATGTCGTCATAATGCCAGGAAATCCAGCTCTCAAAACCACCACTGCAGCACCAAGCACTGAATCAAATCATCATAAGAGAGCATCAGTAGGAGTCACGATTGCAATAGTTTTAAGTGCAGCAATCACCGGTGTCGTAGTTGCAGTTCTTGTTGTGACTCTATTGAGACGATTCTACAGAATCAGGGATGCCAAAGTACAGACACGAGAGGATGATACGTCACATTTCATAGAAGGATGCCTGCTGACCCCAAATGGAATCCACAGATCAAACATAGACTTCAGCAAAGCCATGGAAACAGTAACTAGAGGAATCAATGTTGTGATGAGCACACGGTACGTGATCTACTACAAGGTAGTGATGCCATCTGGGTCACGCTATTTTGTAAAGAAACTCAACTGGAGCGGGAAGATGTTTCAAGTGGGGAGCCATGAGAGCTTCAAGAAGGAGCTTGAGGTTTTGGGGAGGCTGAACAACTCAAATGTCATGGTTCCGCTTGCCTACATGGTAACAGATGACAGCGCCTTCCTCTTCTATGAGTATGCACACAAGGGGACACTGTTTGATATCCTCCATGGCAGCTCTGGATTTGCTCTGGACTGGGCAAGTCGTTACAGCATAGCGATTGGAGTAGCTCAAGGCCTGGGTTTTCTCCATGGATGCTCAACTGGACCGATCCTCCTCTTTGACCTTTCCAGCAAAGGCATAATGCTCAAGTCCGTCAAGGAGCCTCAGATTGGAGACATTGAGCTTTGCAAGGTGATTGATCCCTTAAAAAGCACAGGCAGTCTCTCGGCTGTCGCTGGTTCTGTCGGCTATATTCCTCCAGGTAAAAAACATCCATTCTAGTTGTAGCACATCTTCATTATACCTCTGCAAGTAATTCTCCAATGTTAATTCTCAATTTTTTTGTGTGGAGTGCAGAGTATGCTTACACAATGAGGATAACAGCAGCTGGAAATGTTTACAGCTATGGTGTAATTCTCCTGGAGCTGATTACAGGAAAGCCAGCAGTTAGCGAAGGAGTAGAATTGGCCAAGTGGGTCATCAGTAAGACAACGGAGCAGCAAAAGTGGGATTACGTTCTGGACCCTGATGTCAGCCAAATGTCCACCGCTGTCCAGAGCCAAATGCTGGCTGTGCTTGGAATTGCATTGGCTTGTGTTGATGCCCAATCTGAGAACAGGCCCAAGATGAAGAGCATACCAAGGATGCTCCTAAATGCAAGATAAGGACAGTCTAATCAAGAAGCGAAACCGGTCAATTTCAACAATATCAGTCATACAACTCAGGTCTGCACTAGGTGTGATGTATTGAGTTTCCTGCAAGAAGCAGTAGTATGCATTGGAGTATAGGTTTTGCAGTAGGTTACTATAATCAAAGAGTTACTTTGTGTAGTATTAATATATAATGTTGATATCCAAAAATCATAGCTAGACAGTATACGAATCAATTAGTACACCACAGTACTATACAATGTTTTCTAAGAGTGAAAAAGGTATCAAGAATAAGAGGTTAAGCTTTGAAAGGAATTTTCATCGTGAATGATTCTGATTGCCAGCAAAATTGGATTGTACTGTTGTAGCAACAAATTTGTGTCTGTAAATCAAATTCAGGACAGATCAAGAGGAGAGGGGAGTGTAGTGGAGTAGACAAAGATGACAAAGTCAAGGCAGTCATATCTCTGCCTTGTAATCAACCTAAGCAGCCCATGAGCAACCAAAAGCAGGATACACACGCAAGAATCAGACAGTCCAACGAGACCATCAGAGCAGCATAAAATGCAAAACATAAGGAATAGGAATACCTCCGACATTCCAGAAATTTAACCAATTGGATTTTAGGAGGACGAAGAAATCACCTTCTAATAATTCAATGCGTCAAACTCCGACATTCCTAACCGGAATGGCGAGCGTTAATCCACCGCCAATTGCTCGCAGTTTGGGCTCATCCGGCAGTTGGACGGCGGCAGAAGCAGAAGCTGCGGCGGAAGACAGAAGAGAGTTTGAGCAGGACCCGCCAATGAAGCATGGAGGCCCTGTTTATGATGTCAAATCGGGACTTTATAAAAAAACCGGAATTTTCGAATGGTATCCTCCAACTTAAGTAAATTTTTCGAAATGTCTAGAGGTTCGACCAATTTTGCATGGTACCCTCGTACTTTTATAATTTTTGGAAATTTCGCCCGATACCCTGAGGTACGGTAAAATTCGCCTGGTGTCCCAAAGATTTACCAATTTCGCGTGGTGCCTCCGAGTTTTAATTTTTTTTCCGCCAAATGCCCTTCTCCGCCGCGTCCAACTCGCCTCCCCTCCGCCTCCACCCGGTGGCGACCCGGCTCGCCTCCACCCAGGTAAGCCTTTCAATTTCAAGGTTTAGGAGGTACTTTTAGGGTTTCAGATTCGATTTGTGAGAAGTGTGTCAAGATTTTTTTTAACAGTTTCTAGGGGAATTGCTGTGTAATTTGTAGGTGTTGATTCCACTGATTGAGCCCTTGACGGAGAAACAACGTATGGATGTAAGCAACCTTCAGCAATCGTGTCAGCAAGCAGAAGACGCGCTTACACAAGGGATGGTGTAACACCCCCAAAACTTAACCCTTTTGGAAAGGTATTACCGCCAGTGACCCCAGTGTTCCTTACCGAGATCACTCAAGGCTTTACCATTTAAATACAATTTATGAAATACAAATGATACATAATGATCAAAGCATTCAATTCCAAAACATAACATTGTCAAGGAAACATGAGTTACGGGATTACAACCCAATCCTAAATAGGCTAACACAGAGTTTAAACCAAATACAGCGGAAGTCTTATAAAGTAGGGTACATCGCAAGTCTTACAAAAATACATTACAACCAAAGTCATTGTCCAAAAGATCTCAACCTGATTAAGAAAATAACTAAAACATTCGAAAACCATCGTCGACTCCATAGTCCTTCTGTTCTTCTGAACTACTTTCCATCTGATGTGCCGAATCGAACGGATGACACCAGCCCACATGCAGAGAACAAGGTTCGTGGGTTAGTCTACTTGAATAGACTAGTAAGGGTACAAAGCAGAAGGTTCGATGTAGTTGTATTAGGTTAGCCTTATTGTTTCTCGAATGATAACCGATAACGATAATCAACCTTCATACTTCTACGGAATAATGACAAGAGGTATGCACTAGAGAAGATTCTGGAAGACTGAATCTTCACAGAAATCGACTCGAAAAGAAGACTCCAACGGAAATGAGTCTTAGGGAAATATGACAAATCTGGAATGTTTACAGAATCATATAACAATGATTTAAAAGTTGACTGAGATGCTTCGGTTCACGACCAACCTCATCGCATACCGCGAATCCAGATTGGAAAGAGAACGTACTATGATCAAAGTCGAGACGAGTTTTCCTAGCTGCACTATAACTTAGCTGCACTACTCGCCAAATGTTTATTAATTATGGGCGAACCTACGGCCCTTATCTGTTTGTATTTCAAAACAAGCAATCATGTTACAAGCTTTTAAATGTGTACACCCTCAGTGGCACGACACATCTTAGTATGCGTTTCGTCGAGATTGACGCACACCGAAGGGATGAAATCCCAAGAATTATGACACCAGCTAAGTGTCTTGTCTCTATACTCTTGTATAAGAGACCGGTCATGACCTTAAAATGGTATTGGGTGGGGACGAGCCACCCCTCTACCTGATTATACAGAAACGACTGGACAGAGTCCGAGTAACGTTCCTGCTACTAGTGCTAACTAAACAGTTCCAGCACAACAACAGTTTAGGATAAATCCACATAAATGCCCGGAAGGCGATCATTAATAATATCGTTGTTCTAACAGATATACAACCTATTATATGATTTTCCAAAACAGTTTATAAAACCATTTCCAGACAAACACAGGAATCATTCCAAATTAATTACTCAGATAAACTACTGATAATTAATGTAAATATGGAACGATGAGCAAGAGCGAACCGCCACTTGCCTTAGTCCGCATAAACTGGAACAAGCCTAACGACGACGGGATTCCGGGCTCGACACGGGTATAGCTCCGACAGCACAACGACCTTCGAGTCGACCCAAGAGAAACCCTAAGTTAGATTCGACAGAACAATGGTACGAATCTAAAGAAGACGAAAGAAATCAAAAGGAACGACGCCACATCGACGACCACTAAGACCAAAGCCAAAAGAGGCTTCTGGCCACTGGCGGCGGTCGCCGTGTTCTTGGCGGCGATCGCCGTTCAAAACGGCGGTCGCCGTGAAGAACTCCGACAACAGAGGCGAGAAGAAAATCTCACCCACACACGAGCGAAGTGACTCCATTCCTCCTTGCTTTGGGTTCTGACCTCCAAAGGCAACCAAATGCTTCTCGAAGGCTACTGGAACAACACCAAAGGCCACCGACGATCGCTCCAGAAATCCGGCGAGGGGCACAAACTCCGGCGAGAGGAAGATTTGAGGATTTCAGCTTGATTTGTGCATGAATCTGACCCCAATCCTCTTCCTTTTATAGTCACAGATTATGTGGACACCGCGATGGTCTAAGCGAGACGTGGCGAGGCTAAATCGGCGACTTGTCAGACGTCTCCGGCGACCACAGGGCTACGCCCCCGCTAGGAAACGGCGGGCGCCGTAATTCCCTTGGTCGCCGCTTCACAAATTGCACTACGGCGGGCATTTACGGCGGGTGCCGTTTTCTGGTCGGCGCGCCCAACTAGAAGACGAGGGCACTATAGCCTCGAGCCCTTCGCGGCGGGCGCCGCCACCGTGGCTTTGCCCCTCTCAGCTTTTAGACAATGACAACTTAAACCGTGATAAAAATAATCGTACACGAACGAGTATTAAAATCCAAAGTACGTCGTCTGTATCTTATTTCACTGAGAAAAATATTACAGAGATAGAGCACATTACAGAATGTCTCAATCTATCTGAATTAAATCCGACGTACAAAACGGGTACTCGGGAAAATTCTCAAAATTCCCAAAATAACCTTACAAAATTACGGGGTATCACATCACCTCCCCCTTAAAAGAAGTTTCGACCCCGAAACTTAGGTCGAGAATAACTCGAGAAAACGCCTGAGCATATCTGACTCGGTTTCCCACGTTTCCCAAGTAACATCTTCTGATCCGGACTTGGACAACAGAATCCGTACCAACGGTACGACCTTGTTGCGCAGTTGCTTCTCACGGCGCTCCAGAATGCGCACTGGCATTTCCTCATAAGTACCATTTGTTTGAATCTCGATGTCTTCATAGCTTAGCACATGAGACTCATCTGATACGTACTTCCTGAGCAAAGATACGTGGAACACGTTGTGCACTGGGTGTGTCGATGGCGGCAATGCCAAGCGGTACGCTAGAGATTCCACTCTATCCAGAATCTCGAACGGTCCCACGTAGCGAGGGTTAAGCTTCCCACGCTTACCAAACCTGAAAACTCCTTTCGAGGGCGATACCTTGTCACCGACCTCGAACTCAACACTTCTACGCTTCTGATCTGCGTACGACTTCTGTCGACTCTGAGCGGTCAACATTCTATGTCTGATCAATGCAATGTCTGAAGCTGTCCTCTCGACCAACTCTGGTCCAAGCAGGATCTTGTCGGCATTATCATCCCAACAAATCGGTGATCTGTATCTGTGACCATACAAAGCTTCAAACGGAGCCATCTTGATCGTAGCATGCCAGCTGTTGTTGTATGTGAACTCAATCAGACTCAGGTTGTCTTCCCAGCTAGTCGGACGATCGAGTACGCAAGCTCTTAGCATATCCTCTAGAGTCTGGATGGTCCTTTCAGACTGGCCATCTGTCTGAGGATGAAACGCGGTACTGAACCTTAACTCGGTTCCCATAGCCTTATGAAGCTCTTGCCAAAACCTTGACATAAAACGACCATCTCGATCCGATACAATGGTCTTAGGAATGTCATGTAAGCGGATAATCTCCTGGTGGTAAACTTCTGCTAACTTCTGGGCTTCCCATGTGGTCTTGATGGCTATGAAATGAGCACTCTTCGTAAGCCTATCCACAATTACCCAGATATCATCTTTCTGACCTCGAGTCTTTGGTAGCCCAGTGACGAAGTCCATGGCAATGTCTTCCCATTTCCATTCTGGCACTGGGAGAGGTAGCAACTCACCACCTGGCATGCGGTGTTCGATCTTGACCTTCTGGCAAGTTAAGAACCTTGCCACAAAGTCTGCTACATCCCACTTCATGTTTGGCCACCAAAACTTCTTCCGAAGATCCTTGTACATCTTGCTAGAGCCAGGATGCACAGAATAAGCTGAAGAATGAGCTTCTCTCATCACCAACTGTCGAAGGCCTTCTGTGTCTGACACACAGATCCGGTCTTGAAACCAAAGCGATCCATCATCCTGAATCACAAAATTGGGAGTTTTCCCATCCATCACTTCACTGCTTAGCTTCACCAAGACGATGTCATCGACTTGTTTTTCTTTGATCTGATCCAGCAGTGTAGCCCGAATTTCCAGCATACTCAAGAAACATCTACGCTGATCATACAGAACTTCAATGTCGCATGACTCTCGGTTCAGCTTGGTCTGAGCAGTAAGTAAGGCAACTATTGTCTCGTGCGTTGTCTTTCGGCTCAGTGCATCGGCTACCACATTAGCCTTGCCCGGATGATACAACAACTCGATGTCGTAGTCCTTGAGAAGCTCTAGCCAACGGCGTTGTCTCATATTCAGCTCCTTCTGAGTAAATATGTACTTGAGACTCTTGTGATCGGTGAAGACTTGGCATCTTATACCGTAGAGGTAATGCCTCCAAATTTTCAGCGCAAAGACAACCGCTGCTAGCTCCACATCATGTGTCGGATAGTTTTCTTCATAAGTCTTGAGCTGTCTGGATGCATAAGCAATGACTCTGCCCCTTTGCATCAATACACAACCCAGACCACACTTTGAAGCATCACTATAGACAACATAATCGTCATTCCCTTCTGGAAGTGCCAACACTGGTGCCGAGGTCAGCCGTCGCTTCAACTCTTGGAAACTGGCCTCGCACTTGTCATTCCAGAGAAACTTCTTGTGAACCTTGCGGAGTAGATTGGTCATGGGTAGAGCGGTCTTCGAAAACCCCTCCATAAACCGTCTGTAATACCCGGCAAGTCCGAGAAAGCTGCGCACCTCCTTCACGTCCTGAGGCTGCCTCCAATTAGCCACTGCTTCAATCTTCTGGGGATCGACCATAACCCCATTCTTATTGATCACATGGCCTAAGAAAGCCACCTCCTTCATCCAGAATTCACACTTAGACAGTTTAGCATAAAGCTGATGCTGTCTAAGGACTGACAAAGCAATCCGCAGATGCTCCTCGTGAACCTCTTCATTCGGCGAATAGATCAAAATATCGTCGATGAAGACCACCACGAACTTGTCCAAGTACTGGTGAAAACATCGATTCATCAGATCCATAAAGACTGCTGGAGCATTCGTAAGCCCGAAAGGCATCACTACGAACTCATAATGACCATAACGGGTCCTGAACGCAGTTCTAGGAATGTCTTGCTCACGAATCCTGAGTTTGTGATATCCAGATCTCAGGTCGATCTTGGAGAACACTCTCGCTCCTTGCAACTGATCCAACAAGTCATCAATCCTTGGCAGTGGATACTTGTTCTTGATCGTCACTTTGTTCAACTCTCGGTAGTCGATACAAAGTCGGAACGATCCGTCCTTCTTTTTGACGAACAATACCGGAGCACCCCACGACGATGCACTCGGCCTAACATAACCTTTGTCAAGAAGATCTTTAAGTTGATTCTTCAATTCTTGCATCTCAGCTGGAGCCATCCGATACGGTGCCTTAGAAATTGGCGCAGTATCAGGCTCTAGATCAATCGAAAACTCCACGTCACGATTCGGAGGTAATCCAGGAATCTCCTCTGGAAAGACATCCGAGAATTCTCTGACCACAGGAATATCAAGAATTTCAGGTCCATCTTTCGCAGGTGAATCCAAGTAGCAAAGGTACCCGACACATCCTTGTCGCAGTAGCTTAAACGCAGCCATCGCATTGATCAGCTTGCCGTTGTCAGCGTCATCTTGACCTTTGAACTTGCACACGAACTTGCCCCTAGATGACACCGTCACCGTTCTTGAACTGAAGTCGATCACCGCCTTGTGACGCGTCAGCCAATCCATACCGAGAATGATGTCGTATGGAGTCATGGCTATACAGATCAGATCTGCTTCAAACTTCTTACCCTGAATGGTAATCGGAAACTCGGACAGGCGCTTGGTCCCCACCAAACGTTCGCCATTCGGAAGATTCACAACAAAAGGCTCACAAGTATCGTTGCATACCAAGCCTAACTTGCTAACACAACTATCCGAAATAAAGGAATGTATAGCACCAGAATCAAACAGAATGCATATTGAGGTAGAGTGAAGGTATAAGGTACCTTGAGCAATCGGAGCGTTGGGTCCATCCGCCTGACGCATCTCGTACATACGTTGACCCTGACTTCCCGAAGCAACTGGGGCCTTTCCTTTGTTCTGGGCAGTGGTCTGTATAGACGGGCTAGGAGTCTCAGCTGGCTTGAACCTGGGTCGGTTACTCTGATTGACTGACCCCTGATGTGACTCTGTTCCCCTCTGCTTCCCCTGCTTACAGAACTTCTGCAGATACCCCTCACGTCCACACCCAAAGCATAACTTCTTCTCCCTCTGACACTCAGTGCTCTTGTGCCCAGCAGCACCACAGTTGTAACACTGGAATGAACTCTTGCTCCGACATGACTGCTGCGTTGACCCTCCTTGAGTCATATCCGTCTTTGCTCGCCCAGACATGGCAAAGTTAGACGGTGGCGCATGTCGCTTGAATCCACTCCCCTGATTCTGATTCTGCATCAACCTCTGTCGGTTGCGTCTCTTAACTGACTCTTCTAGAGTCACCTCCAACTTGTAGGCTGCATCCACATACTGCTCCAGAGTAGAGCATGTGTGGTGCACCATCAATGGCTTGATATCTGGGCTCATCCATTCGTGGAAGTACCAGATCTTTTATGCCTCACTGGAAATCTCAGCTGGGGCGTACTGCAGTAGATGATTGAACTTGGTTGCCAGCTCAGCAACCTTCAAACCATCAGTCTTGGGATACAGAAACTCCTTATGTTTCTCCTCCCTCATAGCCCGAGAGAAGAAACGATCAGTCATTTTGGTCTTAAACATAGACCATGTCAACACCGGGCTATCAGTTAAGTCGGTACTCTCCCACCACTCACTGGCTTCATCTTTCAGCTATAGAGAAGCTATGTGGACTTTTTCAGCTTCGGTAACCTCCACATTACGGAACAGCCGTTCCATGTGAGAAAACCAATGGGTCACCTTGACAGGTTCCCCTTTCCCGTTGTAGCTGTCAGGGCTCATAGAACTGATGGTCTTTAGAGCACGACCATAGTTGTCCCTAGTCCTGACTGCATTCTCTTGGACAGCACAATTCTCTGGCTCCTCAAACCTAGGAATCGGTGGGTGAATAGGTACACCTTGCGCTGGAGGCGCATTCGGACGCAGAACATCCGTAATAGCCTGCATGACAATTCCCCGAATTGCCTCTACTGCTGTAGCATCAAACAACATCGGCGCTTGGGTCTGATCTTGACTTTCAGCTCTAGGATGATTGTGGGACTCCGACTCATGCTCGTCTTGAGCGACATTTCTGGGGCCTCGACTAGTCCCCACATCAGCTCGAATTGTGTTTCTTGTGTTCACCATCTGTTTACCGATCCAATTCCAAGTATTTCATACATTAATATATTTTCATAAACTTAATGTAACAAAATTACTCAGAATAGATCAACTGGGTATTTTATAGATGAACTAGAACTATTATACAAACTACACATGACTCGAATCGTACGAGCGTTCAGACAAAATTGCTCAAAGGTTTTAGCATTACACAAGGTACTTGTCGCAATACTGAAATATTACGCATAGTACAAACTTGGAATACTAAGAAAGGAAACTACTCTAGGCAACGCCGATCCTCATCAAGGCGCTCTAAAACGTCTCCTGTAAGACAGGCTGCTCGTGCAAGGCCTCTTCGGACTAGGCTCACCATCGAGCTCTGGCGATGGGTTTCGCACCCTGCTCGGTCCTGGGTCACATGGCTCTGGTGACTCAGACCCAATCTCAGTCGTGGAAAAGAAAGGATCGTCCATAAGAGGTCCTCCTATTCCATCCCTCCTCTGAGCGCTAGCGATCGCCTGATCCATCTGCTGCTGCTGCTCCATATGAGAGCTCATTTCGCTCTGGCGAAGGGTCTCTCTCAACTCAGCCTCTGATCTCCTCCTAATACCGTGCTCAGTGTACAGTGCCTCCCAATCAGCATCAGTCATGAGTGCATAAGCCGACACTGGTGATAGTTCTGGACTGGGGGGAATAAACTGCACCCCCGGCTCCTGACTGTCCACTAGCAAGTGCCTCAAGTTGTCTGGCTCCTGGCTCTGCTCTTCCAGGTCCATCTCGGGGTCCTCCTCAGGATCATCTTCGATGGGATCCTCATCCTCGGGATCAATCTCGATCATATCCTCGTCCTCGACAGGATCTATCTCTATCTGGTAATCGTCATCGTAATGCCCTAAGGCGTATCTAGACGACTCACCCACTTCCTGCACTGCTTCCTCCCTGAGTGGCCCTACAGGTGCAGCTACAGTGACCACTACATCCCTAGGCGTAAGGACAACAGACTCGGGAATCACATACTTGATGTCCTCGGGCGGGCTACTCGGGCCTCCAACCTCGAAACATCGTTGAGGGATCGGAAAATCTAGCCTGCCTGGAGACGACGGGTCCGTCTTGGCGTCCTCCGACCCCCTATCAAGAGAAAAACACGCACCCATTCTACAGGATAACGAGGAAGGAGTTAGTCTTTCTAGACATAGAAGCAAGCTTACTACATCAGACTATATAGAAGACACGACTATAAACAGTGTTTTGAAATTCTTTTTACTTTGAAAATTCAGAGCCATTTAAAAGCATTTTCAAAAACGGATAAATGATATAAAAATCCCAAACCCATTTTAAAACATTTGGCTCTGATACCACAACTGTAACACCCCTAAAACTTAACCCTTTTGGAAAGGTATTACCACCAGTGACCCTAGTGTTCCTTATCGAGATCACCCAAGGCTTTACCATTTAAATACAATTTATGAAATACAAATGATACATAATGATCAAAGCATTCAATTCCAAAACATAACATTGTCAAGGAAACATGAGTTACGGGATTACAACCCAATCCCAAATAGGCTAACACAAAGTTTAAACCAAATACAGCGGAAGTCTTATAAAGTAGGGTACATCGGAAGTCTTACAAAAACACATTACAACCAAAGTCATTGTCCAAAAGATCTCAACCTGATTAAGAAAATAACTAAAACATTCGAAAACCACCGTCGACTCCATAGTCCTTCTGTTCTTCTGAACTACTTTCCATCTGATGTGCCGAATCGAACGGATGACACCAGCCCACATGCAGAGAACAAGGTTCGTGGGTTAGTCTACTTGAATAGACTAGCAAGGGTACAAAGCAGAAGGTTCGATGTAGTTGTATTAGGTTAGCCTTATCGTTTCTCGAATGATAACCGATAACGATAATCAACCTTCATACTTCTACGGAATAATAACAAGAGGTATGCACTAGTGGCGGTCGCCGTGTTCTTGGCGGCGGTCGCCGTGAAGAACTCCGACAATAGAGGCGAGAAGAAAATCTCACCCACACACGAGCGAAGTGACTCCCTTCCTCCTTGCTTTGGGTTCTGACCTCCAAAGGCAACCAAAAGCTTCTCGAAGGCTACTGGAACAACACCAAAGGCCACCAGCGATCGCTCCAGAAATCCAACGAGGGGCACAAACTCCGGCGAGAGGAAGATTTGAGGATTTCAGCTTGATTTGTGCATGAATCTGACCCCAATCCTCTTCCTTTTATAGCCATAGATCATGTGGACACCGCGATGGTCTAAGCGAGACGTGGCAAGGCTAAATCGGCACCTTGTCAGACGTCTCCGGCGACCACAGGGCTATGCCCCCGCTAGGAAACGGCGGGCGTCGTAATTCCCTTGGTCGCCGCTTCACAAATTGCACTACGGCGGGCATTTACGGCGGGCGCCGCAAAAGTGCGGCGGGCGCCGTTTTCTGGTCGTCGTGCCCAGCTAGAAGACGAGGGCACTATAGCCTCGAGCCCTTCGCGGCGGGCGCCGTAATAAATGCGGCGGGCGCCTCCACCGTGGCTTTGCCCCTCTCAGCTTTTGGACGATGACAACTTAAATCGGGATAAAAATAATCGTACACGAACGAGTATTAAAATCCAAAGTACGTCGTCTGTATCTTATTTCACTGAGAAAAATATTACAGAGATAGAGCACATTACAGAATGTCTCAACCTATCTGAATTAAATCCGACGTACAAAACGGATACTCGGGAAAATTCTCAAAATTCCCAAAATAACCTTACAAAATTACGGGGTATCACAGATGGAAACAACAACTTTCTTGCACAAATGAAATCAAGGTAACACAGATGCTCCACAGACTAATAGATTGATGTGATAAAACAACAACTTCTTGCACAAATGAAATCAAATTTTGTTCTTTCCCCTTTCCATTGAACACATAAAGAAGCATTTTCTTCTTTGTATCTGGGTATGATCCACCAAAATGTCAATTGTATATGAGAAGTTAAAACGGAATTTTATTCAAATGGGTTCTCTTGTCCTTGATCCCTTTCATGCAGCAGATCTAACTTGGCCGTCCGATTTGGTTCCCGTCTCGCTCCCGTGGAAATGACATTGATGGTTACAGCTTTGAGATAGCATAGTCCAAGGCATCCACAAAGAAATCTGCAGAAAAGAAACCGCAATGCAAAGTTAGTAAGGAATGGTTTCGACATGTCAACCGCTATAGTCTAAGAGGAAGCAAGTTATGAAAAATATACCTGCATCATCCATTGAGAAACACATGGGTGGTTTTATCCTGAACACATTTCCATGAATCCCTCCCTTACCAACCAAGATACCAAGTTCTGAACCCATAAAAAGAATACATGTCATCCATAAAGTAACTTAGAAATCATGGATTTAAGAACAAAGCACCTAACAAGAAGTTTCAAGAATTACCTCTAAGATGCTCAAATAGAACACACCAGTTTCTGCCTTGGCAGGAGTCTTCTATTTCCTATCAGTAACCATTTCTACTACCACTATCAGGCCTCTGCCTCTGACATCCCCAATGACTGAAACAAACCATGTTTTATTATCAATAAAGAGCAACATTAATAAGCACTGCTATGAACCTCAACTCCACGTTTCATTTGTACAATTTCTAGCAACTATTTGCATATGCACAACAATAACGGCGGTATTCATGAGAATTAGTTTAATGAGGTGCTTTGACACCAATGGAAATTACACCTCCAATAACACCTATAAATCGAATCTCGACACACTTCTCACAAATCGAATCTGAAACCCTAAAAGTACCTCCTAAACCTTGAAATTGAAAGGCTTACTTGGGTGGAGGCGAGCCGGGTCGCCACCGGATGGAGGCGGAGGGGAGGCGAGTTGGACGCAGCGGAGAGGAGGCAGAATGGAGGCGAGCGGGTGGAGGCGGATGCAGAGGCGAGCGGGTGGAGGCGAGAGAGACGACGGCGGGACGAGGGCCGGAGGGTCGAGGGACGATGGTCGGCGGGTCAAGGGACGACGGCCGGCTATGTTTCTCCTTCGAAGAAGTTGGGCTAGGGCAGAGGCGAGTTCGTGAAGAGGACGACCAAGAGAGATACGATTTTGGGTATTTTTGGGGGGTTTTTTAATTTTTTTTATAACGATTTCTATTAATAAATTGACAGAAGGACATTTGACAAAAAAAAATTATAACTCAGAAACACCACACAAAATTGATAAATTTTTTAAATATCAGACGAATTTCGCATTACCTCTCAAGGATACCAGTCGAAATTTCCATATAATTTTTCACTAAGTGCCCATCCATCCAAAACTCTGTTAATGAAGCGTTGACTTTAATAATAAATAAAAACAAAAGCAAAGAAAATAACTTACCTGCGTGGAGGAGGAGACAACCTAGTTGGAGGTTGAACCCCAAAAAGATCATCAGAAGGAGGAGACTCGACTCGCTGACCAAGGTGGTGGTTCTTGGAGGAGGGTGCCCGACCAAGGTGGGTGGTTGTTGGGAGGAGGACAACGTCGCGCGACTGTTTGGAGGAGGAGACGTGACCAAGTCGGTGACCGACGACGTCAACGTTTCTAGTGGAAAAGAGGAGGTTCTGGTGGCAAAGATGGCCGACGGTACTGGTGGCGAGGATGGCCGACGACCAAGTCAGGTACGTATGCCCACAGTTACAAATTTGAATTTTGGTTTTGAATTTTAGGGTTTCAAATTGAAAATCAATTTGGGGGTTTTGGTGTTGATTGAGGGATATGTGTATTTTTATTGAAATTGAAATTGGCTAGGGTTAATTTGTGGATTTTGATTTAAATTGAGATTTAGGGCTTGTGGATATTGATTGAAACAAAAAATTAGAGTTATTTTAATTAGACAAGAACACATATGTGGGGTAGCCTACATTTTTTAACTTGTTCTTGTTGATGCAGATCTCACATAACAATTTGATTTGAATTTGATGAAGCACTTGACATGAAAAAAAGACATAAGTGCACATATCAATTATCTGATGATTAAATGGACTCTGGATAAACTTCTTGAGCGGGATTGTTTCTAAACTTAGTGCAACTGAAGAAAAACATAAGTGCACATATAATTGATATGTTGATAATGTTGCTTGGACTGTTGTTAAACTTGATTCCAACATTATCAATTTAAGGGTTATTCCAACAAGGATTGAGGGGGCTTACGACCTCCATCTAGATTTGAATTGAGTTTAGGCAATTAGGAATTTTGGTAGATGTTGAATTGGTTTTAGTTGATTGTCCTCTAGTTGTTATTTGTTGTCTTGGTTTGTATTGCTGATACACTAGGACTTTTTCAATGGAGCTTTGGTGATCTCTTCCTCGTTTTGAGGAATGGAGCTTATGTTTTGAGTTCATTTAGAAGAGTTTGAGTGTGTTGGCAAGTGACATCATTTTTTGTTAGTGCTGTGCAATTTTTGGCAATTTGATCTTGGTTTTGATCATGTTTTTTTTAAATCTCTCCCATATTTTATATGAAATTTACCACTTCAAAAAATTAGCATGGTTTTGTTTTCCTTCCATTACAATATCGAAGTGTATGTTTTGCTCTAATAATATTACTCTCATTTTTAAAGTGAAATAACATGAACATCCTTGCCTTTGATTTTCTTTAAGAAGGCTCCAATAGCACCAAAACACTAGAAGATTGTTAAAGTTGCTTTGATGAATGACCAAGTCTGCTAGCAATTAGCAGCCAACAATAGCAATTTGTTCTCCTCCACATGTAATTCAACAAACTAATGGTGCCATCTTACAATAAAGAAATGGTAGTAGATATGAGTTGTGAAAGCCATGGAAGCAACATGAAAGCTTATTTATTAGCCTATTAGCTCAAATGGTAGAGCAATGTGCTCATTAGGGCTGAGCACGGGCCGACCGAACCGACCCGAAAAACCCGAACCGAACCCGAACCCACATGACTTCGGTTCGGGTTTCGGGCCGCATTTTTTAAGATTTAGGGTTCGGGTTCGGATTCGGATTCGGTTCGGGTCGGGTTCGGTTTTTGGCCTGTTTTTTACGTCCGAATGTTGTTTTAGCCCAAACCCGAACCGAACCCGAACTTTCGGTTCGGTCTTCGGTCCCATTTTTTTAGGGGTTCAGGTTTCGGGCTTTTCGGGTCGGTTCGGGTCGGGTTTAGGCCCGTGCTCAGCCCTAGTGCTCATGCACAATGATGTGGGTTCAAATCCCACATAGACTTATTAATTTTATACTATATGGTGCATCATGTTAAATTAAGGTAACATATTAAACTTTCTATTTTCTCTTTATTTGTTACTTATATGCATTGTCTGTCCATTGTACTAAATAACATTTCTTGTAGCCTATGTGGTATCCGAACACACATCTTGAACACATCGCTCTACCATTTGAGCTAATAGACTAAAAGATTATATATTCATATTGTGGTACAATTCAATTGCTATAATAATTGTTCTTTAGTATAATTTGATAATGTGGTACAACCCTAATATTTCTTTGAACTATTAGATCTGATGAGGTATTGTGAGAACCAAGACAACATAGAGTTGATGATGAATGTTGCGGGATATTTCGTAAGTGCAGGGTCCAAGTAAGACAATACCAATGTGTTAGAAGTTGCAAAAATGCAAATATCTTTTTAATTTGATAATCATCATGGGCCAGTGTTATAAAAATCCCCGTCTAGGGCCGCCTAGGCCTCGCTTGGGCGTTAGGCGGTCATCCCCCGCCTAGGGCCACCTAGGCAAAAAGAAGATTTCGATGTTGTGGAAGCAGCAACATATTATGAGATGACGGATGCATATAACATAATTTTGGGTTATGCTTTGTAAAATAAGGCCCATAATAAAATATCAAACCATATCCCAACATAATTTTATAAATATTAATGGATTTGAGAGAACATAGTAAAATAATCATATTGATTAGGCATTGATTTTTAATCTGCCTAGGCCCTCGCCTAGCCGCTTAGGTACTAGGCCCCCTTCATCGCCCAACTACCGCCTAGCGACAGAACATTGTCATGGGCACACGGTTTTATCAGACTTGGTCGTGATGATTACGAAATCAATAAGAGATTTGCATTTTTTCCACATTATCAATAAGAGATTTCCAAATTGAGATTTGCATTCTTGCCATATAATATTGAAAATACAGAATGTTAATCAACATTTTTCTTTCATACTAATTTCAAAAAATGCATAATTAATACAAGTTGTTGAATTGAGTTTATGCATAAATAAATAACAACATTAATTTGACATAGTTTATGTTGAACTTTATGTATAATGTACGTTCATGTTGAACTTGGAACTAGTTTATGTTGAATTTTGTACACTTTTCTTACTAATCCAACAACACCTAGTACATATATGGTAATTAACCTTCTTTACTAGTTCAACAACACCTAGTATGTGTAATTTTTTATTTTTAATGTAATCATTGTATAGTAACACCTTATATCAATAGATGGTGCAAGACAAGTAAAATAATTTACGCTTTCCCCTAATTAATTTGACAGTAAA
Organism: Rheum nobile; assembly: GCA_027886185.1. NCBI lineage: Eukaryota > Viridiplantae > Streptophyta > Magnoliopsida > Caryophyllales > Polygonaceae > Rheum > Rheum nobile. The sequence continues at coordinate 167,553 of WOAB01000143.1, forward strand.
GTTGTTTTGGTACTTTTGGGCGCCCATCTTCACACCTCACCTCCTTTGGTATTTTGACCTTTGTCCCTTGTCAATGGATTTTGTTTCTCAATCTCGTCGATCACCCAAATTAATTAAGGGCTACATTCACTTATTTCCTCAACTTTAGCTTTAGGGATCTGGTAAAGTCAACATTTTTCACTTGATGAACTTGTTATAAATATCAACATAAATTGGTGTTTTTGTGCATATCAAGTGCTTCAGCAAATTGAAACTTAATTGTTACGTGAGATCTACATTAACAAGAACAAGTTATAACGCAGGCTACCCCAAACATGTGTTCTTGTTCAATAAAAACAACCCTAATTTTCCATTTAAATAAATATCCACAAAATCTAAATCTCAATTTCAATCAAAATCCACAAATTAACTCTTGCCATATTCAATTCAAATAAAAAAACACAAAATCCCTTAATGAAATTCGAAAACCCATATATTCAATTTCAATCTAGAACCCTAAAATTCAAAGCCCAAATTCAAATCTGAAATTGACCAGATACATACTTGACTTGGTCGTCAGCCGTCTTCGACACCAACATCGTCGGTCGTCGTAGCCACCAACACTGTCCTCTCCGCCACTAGAACCGTTGACGTCGTCCTTTGTCGACTTGGTCAGGTCTCCTTCTCCACTCAGTCGCGAGACTTGGTCGTTCTCCTACAAACAACCACCACCTTGGTTGGGTAGCCTCCTCTAGGGGTGAGCAAATGGATATATCCGATCCGATCCGGTATATCGGATATCCGGTTCAAAAAATTTACAAAACCTCGATCCGTATCCGGTCCGTTTTGAAACGGATATCCGGTAAAAAGGACCCGGATCGGATCGGATAACTGAGTTGGATATTCGAATTATCCGGTTACTATAAATCTATTAAAAATAAATCAATATATTCATTTTTTAAATTCAAAAGTAATAAATTGTAAATTAAGAAATAAAATTTGTAGGTTGTTTCTTAATTTGTTCGTACGATTTAAATTATATACACACTTATTATTCATATGAAAACATATTTACACTATTTTACTTGGACAACAATATAAATATGTGATTAAGGATGTAAAATTTATTAATATATTACTCAATATATTAGTTATAATAAACAAATTTATGATTATAAATATTATATGAATAGTACCAGATATTTTCGGATATCCGGTAAGCTAAATATCTCGATCCGTATCCGGTTCAAGTATCCGGCAAAATCACCCGGATCGGATCGGATACGGATAAAAACTTAAAGGATATTTTCGGATACGGATTTTTAGGATACGGATCGGCGGAATTTCGGATCGGATCAGCCGAATCGGATATATTTGCTCACCCCTAGCCTCCTCCAATAACCACCACCTTGGTCAGCGGGTCGGGTCTCTTCCTCTCGGATGATCTTTCTCGGGTTCAACCTCCAACTGGTTAATCGCCTCCTCCACACAGGCAAGTTATTTTCTATGCCTTTTTTATACTATTATTAGAGTTAACGCTTCAATAATAGAGTTTTGGACGGATTGCAAAATGTGATGAAATTACAAGGGTTCCACGCGAAATTAATCAAACGTCTGGGCATTTTGCAAAATTTGCTTAAACTAAAGGGTATCATATGAAGTTTCTGTAAAAAAATTAGGCCCTGATACAAATAGTATTTTCTTGTACTGGATTTTTTTATTAGATTTTATTTTATTTATAAATATAATCTAATTATCTATTTCCATTGATATTTAAAATAATTACTCTAAATAATATAAACTATTAACTATCAACTAAAAACAATATTAATTTCATAAATTATAAGTTAGTGTCACATTATAGATTTATATACTGAAAAAAAAAAGATTAAATTTTTCGGTTACAATTCCGATGAAAGTGATAAGGTGAGCTTCTGAAATATGATGGTCTTATGAAATGGAAAAAGAAAATTAAATTGTATTTTAGCATGTTTATAACACGACATATTTTCTTTAGTCATGCCATCAGTCCGTCTTCTAAAATAGTTTGACTACCAATTTAAAAATTTGATTTTCGTATTATTTTTTGTTAGAGTTGATAGTTTGTATTAGTTACGGGACTTTGTGAATCAAAAGTTATTTTTCTTTTCTATTATAAAGTTAACATAAAATCATCAATTGATAACAACAAAATAATTTAAGTTTGATATCAGTTATATCACATAAACTAACCGCAAAGAGCAAATGATAAATTACTGTAATCGAATATGTCAAAATTATTAATTTAAACATAGCAATTGTATGCAAAGGAGTCACATTGATTTTGACATTTTTTTAAGAAAATTATTGTGAAATACTATTTTTTTATTGGTTAAGAACCTTAACTAAGAACGTTGTCATTATATTATGGTTGGGGAAATTAGTTAGCACTTTTACAATTTTATAAATAAATTTTTTTTTTAAAAAGGTCAAAATATAAGAAAATATTATATACACTTTAGTATTGAACGCTTTCGGTGGGAATACCTCCCCCCTCCGCGGGAATAATCGTTAACTTGAGAATACTTATATGTGTATTTCAATTTTTGTTATATATGCGTTTTGAGACAAACTTCGTCAATAATTATTTTTTCTCATCCAACTTCTGTTTGTCTACAAAAATTCAAAATAGGAAACATCCAAGAATTTTCCCCCTAGTAACTTAGTGTTTGTCTTAAAATTAATAATTCACATACGACTTATCCAAATGCACATACGGTTCAACCGAGATATACTTTATATGCATTTTAAGTTTATAAGGCAAACAAAAATGGTCTTTTAAGTTTTTAAAATTATATAAGATGTGCATTTGATTTGTATTATATATATGTGCATTTTGACTTTATAAGGCAAACAAAAGATAGCGTTCGCGAGTTTGAATCCCCCCTCCCCTGTTGTAATAGCATTGTGCCTCCTATGGACCAAAAAGAGAAATACAATGCACCCCTAGTCAAATGCATAGGTATTCTCAAGTTAACGTTTTTTCTCGTCTGGGGTATTATCACATGAACCCTCTCATACTATTTTAACATAATATAGACAATATATAATTTTAAATCCATAAATAAAAAAAAATTATTTATAAATTATTTAAATTGATCTATAACTATTTAGATAAATAAGTATAACAATATATTAATCATATCATACCAAAATATTATTCAAATCAAGAAAAAATCATTACATAGAATTGTATAGGATTAAAACGTGGTCAATTTATTATTTCCAACTAAAAAAAGGGTCAAGTCCTTATTAATTTTCTGTTTGACATTTTTTTAGTAATTATATGACAATGTTTGATGGAACAAGATTTGTGAATTTAAAAAATGAGGTGTTATAAATTATATATGGTGGATTAAATAAAAAGTATTTAGCTATTAATTTTTGTATCAAAGTATTCGATTATACTTTAGGTAATATAGTCAAAAAATAATATTTATAATCTAACATTCTACCAAAATAATACCAACTACTGAAGCAAATGTCCTAGTAATATCATCCTCCCTTATATATTTCCTAATCAACTATATAATACTAAAGCAACGAGAATTAAGACCACATGTCATCACCATATTAAGCCATAACAATTACTGATATATGTCCATCATATTTTGTGCCACATGTTATCATCTTATTATTTTATTTTTAGTATATTTAATAAATTGGATATGATTTGGTTTCCTTTTCAATATAAATAATTGTATATGATTAGACAAAAAATGTTATACTCTTTTGCAATCACCGAGATAGCTAGGGAATAGAGAAGAATAACATATTATATATAACTTAATACAATAACTTAAGCTACTTCGACAAGGCTGTGTCGGATACCTGTGCTATCTGGACGAGCCCAAGAAAGATGAACCTTCAATTCCTGATATTCTGGTTGTTTGTGAATTTCCGGATGTCTTTCCGGAGGAGATTCCTGGTTTACCCCCGCATCGTGACGTATAATTTACTATTGATCTCGAGCCTGATACTGCACCAATCTCTAAGGCACCGTACCGGATGGCTCCTCCCGAGATGCAAGAGTTGAAGAAGCAACTCGAAGATCTTCTTGAGAAGGGTTATATAAGGCCGAGTGCATCGCCTTGGGGTTCTCCGGTCTTGTTCGTCAAGAAGAAGGATGGATCGTTTCGACTTTGTATCGACTATCGTGAGTTGAATAAGGTCACGATCAAGAATAAGTATCCGTTGCCGAGGATTGATGATCTGTTGGATCAATTGCAGGGAGCAAAGGTCTTTTCCAAAATCGATCTGAGGTCTGGTTACCATCAGCTCAGGATTCGTGAGGAGGATATTCCGAGGACTGCATTCCAGACGAGATATGGTCACTACGAGTTCGTAGTCATGCCATTTGGTCTTACCAATGCTCCGGCAATCTTTATGGATCTCATGCATCGATGTTTTCACCAGTGCTTGGATAAGTTCGTGGTGGTCTTCATCGACGACATTTTGATCTATTCCCCGAGCGTGGAAGCTCATGAGGAACATCTTCGGATTACCTTGTCAGTCCTTAGACAAAATCAGTTGTACGCAAAGTTGTCTAAGTGTGACTTTTGGAACAAGGAAGTGGCTTTCTTAGGCCATGTGATTAATGAGAATGAGGTTATGGTTGATTCCCAGAAGATTGAAGCAGTAGCCAATTGGAAGCGGCCTCAAAATGTGAAGGAGGTGCGTAGTTTTCTAGGACTCGCTGGCTATTATAGATGGTTCATAGTGGGATTCTATAAGATCGCTCTACCTATGACCGGTCTGCTCCGCAAATTCCATAAGAAGTTTGTCTGGGATGACAAGTGCGAGACCAGTTTTCAGAAGTTGAAGCAATGTCTGACCTCCGCACCAGTGTTAGCGCTACTAGAAGGGAATGATGGTTATGTGGTCTATAGTGATGCTTCAAAGAGTGGTTTGGGATGTGTGCTGATGCAGAGAGGCAAGGTTATTGCATACGCATCCCTACAATTGAAGATTGATGAGGCAAACTATCCGACGCATGATCTGGAACTAGCAGCCGTTGTTTTTGCACTGAAGATTTGGAGGCACTATCTCTATGATGTAAGGTGTTAAGTCTTCATCGATCACAAGAGTCTCAAATATATATTTACTCAGAAGGAGCTAAATATGAGACAACGTCGCTGGTTAGAGCTGCTCAAAGACTACGACATCGAATTGCTGTATCATCCGGGCAAGGCTAATGTAGTAGCCGATGTATTGAGCCGGAAGACGCCGCACGAAACTATAGTGGCTTTACTTACTGCTCAGACCAAGCTGAACCAAGGGTTGTGCGAGATTGAAGTCTTGTACGATCAGCGTAGAGGATATCTGAGTATGCTTGAGATTCAGGCCACGTTACTAGATCAAATCAGGGAGAAGCAGGTTGATGATGTAGTCATTGTGAAGCTAAGCAGTGAAGTTATGGACGGAAAAGCTCCCGGTTTTGTGATTCAGGAAGATGGATCACTCTGGTTTTAGGACCGGATTTGTGTACCTGACGTTGATGGTCTTCGCCAGTTGGTGATGAAAGAGGCCCATTCGTCAGCTTATTCTGTACATCCAGGCTCTAGCAAGATGTACAAGGACCTCAGAACGAAGTTCTGGTGGCCCGACATGAAGTGGGATGTAGCAGAGTTTGTGGCAAAATGCTTGACTTGTCAAAAGGTCAAGATAGAACACCGTAGACCTGGTGGTGAGTTGCTACCTCTCCCAGTGCTAGAATGAAAATAGGAGGATATTGCTATGGATTTCGTCACAGGGCTACCAAAGACTCAAAGTCAAAAGGATGTTATATGGGTAATCATTGACAGACTCACGAAGAGTGCTCACTTCGTGGCTATCAAGTCAACATGAGGAACCCAGAAGCTATCTGAAGTGTTTTTACACGAGATTGTCCGTTTGCATGGTACTCCAAAGACCATTGTATCGGATCGTGATGGTCGATTCATGTCAAGATTCTGGAAAGAACTACATAAGGCCATGGGAACCGAGTTGAGATTCAGCACTGCGTTTCATCCTCAGACGGATGGACAGTCTGAGAGGACCATCCAGACCTTGGAAGATATGCTAAGAGCTTGTACACTCGATCGTCCGACTAGCTGGGAGAATAACCTGAGTCTGATTGAGTTCACGTACAACAACAGTTGGCATGCTACCATTAAGATGGCTCCATTCGAGGCTTTGTACGGTCGAAGGTGCAGATCTCCGATTTGTTGGGATGAAAATGCCGACAAGGTTCTGCTCGGACCGGAGTTAGTCGAAATGACTGCCTCGGACATTGCTTTGATAAGACAAAGGATGTTGACCGCTCAGAGTCGACAAAAGTCTTATGCAGATCTAAAGCGCATAAATGTTGAGTTTGAGGTTGGTGACAAAATGTTCATTAGAGTATCGCCATCAAAGGGTGTGTTTAGATTTGTCAAGCGTGGGAAGCTTAACCCTCGCTACGTGGGACCGTTTGAGATCCTTGATAGAGTGGGGTCTCTAGCGTATCGTTTGGCATTGCCGCCATCGGCACATCCAGTGCATAACGTGTTCCACGTATCTTTGTTGAGGAAGTACGTGCCAAGTGAGTCTCATGTGCTGAGTTATGACGACATCGAGATTCAGACAAATGGTACCTACGAAGAGATACCGGTGTGTATTCTCGAACGTCGTGAGAAGCAGTTACGGAACAAGGTGGTACCATTGGTACGGATTTTGTGGTCCAAGTCAGGAACTGAAGAAGTTACTTGGGAAACCTGGGAAACGGAGGCGGATATGCTTAGACGTTTTCCCGAGCTATTTTCGGCCTAGTTTCGGGGTCGAAACCTGTTTAAGAGGGTAGTGTTGTAACGCCTCGCTTTTCTTTGGTTTATTCGGCCAAGTTTCGGGGTCGAAACTTTTTGTAAGGGGGAGGTGATGTAATACCCCTCATTTTAGTAAAGAGTTTTTTTGGTAAGTTTTCCAAACACTCGTATTGTAGTCGAATTATTTTCAGAGAAGTTCAGACTTTCTGTTAAATACTTGATCTCCGTAATAATTCCTTGAGTGGAATAAAATACATTCGACAAAAGGCATAAAATTGTCCTTGACCGCACTCGCGGTCATACCCACCGCACCCCGCGGTCAGGAACTGGTCGCCACCGCACCCCGCGGTGAGACCCACCGCACCCGTGCCGTGATGATGGCTTCTCTGCTCCGCCGAACTCGTCTAAGCTGCTTGCCGATCTTGTCCCCGGTGAGGCGGTGGGAGAGGGGGCCAGCTGGACTCCTTCTGGCTCCTTGATGGCCTATAAAAGGAGGGGGCTAAGAGGAGGAGGCCATTCCACTCTCTCTCCCTCAAATCTCTCTTTCTTTCACTACCATTGTCGCCGAAGTTGCCATAGGAGGAGGAGGTGCCCTCAAGGTGGTGGTTAGTGACACAAGGAGTTTGGAAGTCGAAACCAACCCAAGTCGAGCCCCATCGTCTTCCCCGGTGAGTTTTCGCTGTCGGCGTCTTGCCTTTGTAGCCTCGCCGCACCCGCGGTGGGCCTGGGCGTGTGTGGTTGTGGCTTGGGCTTTGTGATCTCGTTTGGGACTTTCGTTCCTTCGATTTCATTCGTTTTTCTTTAGATTCGTACTTTTATTGTCGAATCTAACTTAAGGTTTCGTTAGGGGTCGTTCCGTAGGAAATCATAATCTGAGTTCTTCCTCGTTTCGGACCCGGAAACCTATCGTCTCAAGCTTCGTTGAGCTTCGTCTAATCTAAGGCAAGTGGCGGTTCGCTCTTGCTTATCATTCCATATTTATATTGATTATCAATTGTTTAATTGTTAATTAATTTGGGATGAATTGTTGTTTTCGTCTGGGAACAGTTTTGATAACTGTATGTGATTTTAAAAGAGATATTATGATAGGTTGTATATTACAACGCTGTTTTATCTGTGTTTGGCCCCGGTGGTGTTGATGTGAATTATTACTGTGTTAAACTGTTTAGTTAGCACGAGTATTCGTAGGAACACTATGTACCTTGCGAGGTTTAGTGGTTTCTTTATAACTAGGTGCTAGGAGGATTATTCCTCTAGTACTTTTCTGGTCATGACCTTACCCTTACTCAGGGTACGTGCACACAGCTGGTGCCGCCATTTGGGATGTATTCCCTTTGATATCTCTTGTGAGGAGATCTGATATCTCTCGTGAAGAGATCTTAAAAGCTTATAACGTAAATGTACGTTTTGGAATTAAATAAGATAAGTGCTTTAGTGTACATAATTAATGAACCTTGGGCGATAAGTACAACGTGGAAACTCGTCTGGGCTTCGATTAGAGTAAGTCCACCTTCCGAATCTGAATTCGCATTATGCGGTGAGGTTGGTCGTGGACCCAAATAGTCAAGTCGCTTTTAAACGTTTGCGTGAAACTTTAATGTTCCCAAACACTTTTCATACTTCCGATAAGACTCAATTCGTTGGAGTCTTCTCTTCATATGTTTCCTTAAGACTCATTCTTTCAGAGTTCTTTCTCTTGATCATGCCTTTTCGTATATTTTCAGTAGGAGTATGGTGGTTGACTATCGTCATCGACTTTTATTCGAGAAGCGATGAGTCTAACCTAATACGACTACTTAGAACATTTCTGTTTTATCCTTGCATAGTCTTTCATTAGACTAACCAACCGGTTATATTCCCTTGCATGGTTGGCTGGTGTCATCCGTCTCATACGGCACATCAGATAAACTGCAGTTCCAATGAAGGCTAGAAACGACAATGAAGGTAGTTGGAATTTTGAAGAGTTTTACCAGGTTGAGATTCCTTGGCGGGTGATCATTTAGATCAAGACCCTTGTGTTATTTTATTTTAAAGACTTCCGATGTGTAAAACATATTTTATGTCAAGACTACTCTGTATTTCAGTTGTATTTCGGATTATGGATGTAATGCCGAGACAATGATTTTAATCAAAATTTATGATATTTTGTATTATAATTGTCGTTTTATGATTTATATAAACGGGTTAAGCCTGGGGTGGCTTCGGATGTGAAATCTGAGGTCACTGGCGGTAATAACTTTCAAGGATATATATTTGGGGGTGTTACATCCTCCTCCAAATCACCATTCAAAAATGCCGTTGTGACATCCATTTGGTGAATCACAAGATTGTTAATAGCTTCCAAGGCAATCAACAACCTAATGGTGAAGATCCGAGCAACCGGAGCATAGGTATCGAAATAATCAATACCTTCCCTTTGTCTAAAGCCTTGGATAACCAATCAAGCCTTAAACTTATCGATAGTACCATCGACTTTCATCTTCTTCTTAAAGATCCATTTGCAGCTCAAAGGCTTGCAACCCGGTGGGAGATCCGATAAGACCCATGTATTATTTCCCATGATGGAATCCATCTCGTCATTTATTGCTTCTTTCCAGAAAGCAACATCTTGAGACCTTATTGCCTCACCAAAAGTCCTAGGATCCTCATCAATATGATAACAATATGAGTATTGGAACCCAACTTCATCTCTAGATCCTTCAACCAAATAAATTTGGAAATCTGGACCGAAAGACTTTTCAATCCTCCCTCTCTTGCTCCTACGGAGCATAGGTGACTCGTTAGAAGGTACGGTCGAGCCGTCTCCTTCTTTAGTTCCACTAGTACTCGGAACCAAATCCTTTGGTCTAGGTATGGACGAGAAATAATTCTCATCAAATATCGCATCTCTTGACTCAATCACAGAGTTAACCAAAATAGAATCATTAGGCTCTATTACATAGAACCTATAAGATTTGGAATGCTCAGCATATCCAATAAAGATGCAATCAATACCTTTTTCCCCCAAGGTTTTAATCTTGGGCTGGGGTAGTCAAACGACCGCCCTACATCCTTAAACCCGAAGATAATTCAAGCTTGGTTTCTTTTTGTACCAAAGTTCATAAGGGGTGACCTTGTTTCTTTTGTTAGGAACCCTATTTAATAAATAGCAAGTCGTTAACATGGCTTCACCCCAGAATCCTTCACTCAATCCAGAGTAGGATAACATGGAATTAACCATCTCTTTTAGGACTCGATTCGTCCTCTCCAACACACCATTTTGTTGTGACATATAGGGAGTCGTAGTCTCATGTATAATGCCAACGGACTGGAAATACACAGGATCATAAAATTCTCCACATCTATCGGTGCGTAGTTTCTTAATCAAGTCATTTTGTTGTAATTCAACCTCGGTTTTATAAACCTTAAACTTATCTAGGGCCTCGTATTTAGCATGCACTAAATACACATAACAATAACGAGAATAATCATCAATGAAAGTGATGAAATATTTATTGTTTCCTAAAGACGAAGTAGCATGCAAATCACATAGATCACTATGTACAAGTCCAATTCCGGGTACATGTAAGACATGCTTAAAATCACACTTATTTAAAACACTACCGGAGACTAAGTTTTTCCTAATTCCGGGTACATGTAAGACATCCTTGAGTTCAAGGGTCTTCCCGGAACTAAATTCTAACACCAATTTCCCACGGCCTAGGATAGGGGCGGTTGACTCGTTGCCCATATGAAGGACGGGCCCATCATTCACCGGTTCATACGTCTTAAACCAGCTACGATCCTTGCAAACATGCTTAGTTGCACCCGAGTCAATCCACCAAGCCACTTCATCATCCTGCACATAAAATGCCTCAGAAATTAATGGTACATAATTCATATCCGAACTTGAACCAAAATCTGAAAATCGACCTTGATGAGTGGACAGGCCTTGGTCCTTAGACCCTTGCCCCAAACGGTTTTGTCCCCCTCCAATCCTATCCTTTGTAGACCGACAATCATGCTTGAAGTGACCCGGTTTGCCACATATCCAACAAGCACCTTTAGGCTTCTTGTTAGACCTACCGTTGGTGTCCTTAGAGGATTGCTTCTTCCTCTTGTTATTCTTCTTAGAATTCCCACCCTCCTCCATCATATTCACGGAGGAAGATCCGGGAGTCTCCTTGGGTTTACCGCCCTCTCGCGCCCTTAGAGATTCATTTATACGCAAATGGCTTCCAAGTTGTACAAGAGACAACTCTTCCTTCTTGTGCTTCAACATGTGTTTAAAGTCTTTCCATGAAGGTGGCAATTTGTCGATAATGCTCGACATCGAGATAGATTCACCCTGAGTATCTCTGATCTTCAATCTGAACTTTTAAATCCTTGGTTGTGTTGGGTTGACCCTTCTGAATCCCTAGCTTTTGAATCTGTGTGTTTACTACCTAGTGTACTGAACTTGTTCTGTTATGACATGTTGGTACCGAAATACTTCTATGAAAACGGTGCTCTGAATCTAGTTCTGAAACCCTAGATTGCCTGCTTATCCCTTGATACTCTTGACCTTGTACCTCGATGAAACCTTTTTTGACCAACCAGCCTTTTCTGGTTTTGATGACTCTGCTAATCTGGCTTCTTTTTTCTTTGGTTGTTATTCTTCTCTAAAGTATAACTTGTCTAGTATTGATCCTCGACTTTGGAACTTGATGGATTTAAACATTTACTGTATGGCTTGCAGTACTTGAACCATCCCTCTTGATATCCTTGATGAGAATATTGAACCTGGTCATAATCTGAATAATGTTGTCACTGTCCAGTTTACCTGGAACTTCTTTTCTTTGGATTGTATGCACAACTTATTTCATCCTTTGAACATTATGTTCCCCTATGACCAGAACTCTTGTTTTATAATGTATAATTGCTTCTAGAGATATTTTATTTGGCACCACTACTTGTGCGTGGTATACGTTATGGACTATCTACTCAGGAACCCTCGACTTATGCCTTTGAAGCATCACCTTGCAAACATTTCTGATGAACTACAGACTATAAGTTTTAACCTCTACAATATGAATCTCTATAAACCTAAGATTATATACTGTGAAAATGTCATATATGACTCCATTTATATACCAGGAAATTTTGAAAATAGAGATTGTGCATGGGATTATCTTTCCTTTGTGTATGCTATGTACGTAAATATTGAAGAAAATTATTGGAACAGATCCTTGGACCAGGTTGTTGTGGACAGGATTTCTTGGATCATCTTGGCCAGTAATAAAGGAGATAAAAATCAAAGAATCAAGCCTAGGTGCAAAGAAGGAATAATATAAAAAAGGAACCATCAACACATGAACAAATTATGGAGCTCAAACTCCACGAACAATCGTTATTTGAACAATCACTCTTTGAACAATTACTTTATGAACCATTTGAGTATTTTACTAGTTTTACTCACTCTGCTTGTTACAGCAACAACTATTAATTGTAACCTCGTCATGATTTTGAAAGTTTTTTTCACACGCAAAGGTGTCTTATCTATACAGGCTTTGTTACACAATTTGTACTGAGCAGGTAAATGATGAACAAATTAAAAGAAACTATGTTGAAAATTATAAAACAATATGTCCAATAACCTATGAATGGTTTTCTCCTCATTATGTTCATATACTGAGGGCTACTATTCTATGTATCTTATGGATCACTTTTCATATGGATGGAAAATTCGAATGGGACAATCTGACCATAAAACCAATCAATCGGAAACAATTTATTGTGTTTTCTTGTTACAATTGCCAAAAAAAATGTGGATAAAGACCCCTAACTGTCTTCGGATATGGGGCAATTTCTCGTTGGGTTTTTTATGAAGATTACAATTTGGAATTTTGTGGTATTGGGAAAAAAATACTTTGGATGGATGTTGAATCCTTCTGTAAAATTGAACGAGTTCAAATTCTAGCTTTATTTGAAACTAGAACGAACAAGGAACCCGATGAAAAAACATGGAGAAAAGCTGGCTTTGATCAATTTCACTTTGTCCCAACTACTGGCTTTTCAGGTGGCATAAGACCCATGTGGAAAACTTACCAACTCACAAATGAAATACTTGAAATCGACAAAATTGAATCGAGATTTGTTAGTATTAAGTACACAAATTTGTGTACTAATATTAAAGTATTACTTATCCTTACTTATGCCCCTCCGTATGAATCTGGTAAAAATGAATTTTGGGAGACCATTATTTAATTTATCAAAAATAGTACCTACCCATACATAGTTATGGGTGATCTCAACGAAATACAAGATCATACTGAAAAAATGGGTGGTTCAGCTCCACCATTATCCAAATTTACTAGACTAAGACACTTTAAAAATGAATGTAAATTATTGGATATACCAATACAAGGGAACACATACACATGGAGAAAGAATAAAACATAAATTGATAACATATATGAAAAAGTAGATCGAGTTCTAATTCATCATCAAATATTGCAATGGTATCCTGATATCTGTACCAAACATTATGCCTTTACTAGTTCTGTCCACTGTCCAATTTCTATTGAACTAGCATCTACTATACCTTTAAAAAACCAACCTTTCAAATTTGAGAAAATTTGGATGACAAGGAAAGACTTTAGAAATGTTATTAAACAAGCTTGGAGAACAAACTATCATAGATCTAGAATGTATAATCTAGTATCCAAAACAAAGTTACTTAAAAAACATGCCAAAATTTGGAATAAAAGTACTTTCGGTAATGTGTTTAGCCAACTTCAGAACATTGAGACACAATTATCTGATATTCAAATAGAAATTTGTACCAACTCTACGAACACTTTAATCCAAAAACAAAACAGACTTATTGAAGAAAAAAAAGAAAAACTTCTTAACTTTCAAAAAATAATTTGGAACCAGATAGCAAAAGTAAAACATATAAAGCTTAATGATACGAATGCTAGCTATTTTCATAAAATAGCTAGTGGAAGAAGAAACAGGAAAATAATAAAGAAAATCAAAACCCAAGAAGGAACTAGTATAATTGGAGAAGAAAATTTAGAAACGAAATTAAAAATGATTTTATAAAGAGATTTAAAAGCAAAGAAATGAACAAAGGTTTACTAAGGGAAACCTTGAATTAATTCGAACAAAGTTATCAACAGAAGATAATGATGATTTAATAAGAAATGTCTCTAATGAAGAGATTAAAAAGGTTGTTCTTGACATTGGGCCGGATAAATCCCCAAGACCAGATGGTATGACAGCAGAATTCTATCAAAAATATTGGGACATTGTAGGCCCTTCTGTGATTCAAGCAGTGAAGAGTTTTTTCCTATCGGGGAAATTACTTAAACAAATCAACCATACATTTATATCATTAATACCAAAATGCGATAATCCTAACTCTACAAACCATTACAGACCTATAAGTATTTGTTCCACAATTTATAAGATTATATCAAAAATTTTAACAACAAGACTTAAAAGCACTATGGAAAACTTTATTCCATCCCTTATAGGGAGCCTTTGTAGGAAACAGAGCTATTCAAGACAATATCTTAATAGCTCATGAAATTTTTCACTCTTTTAAATAAAAACAAGGAATCGAAGGATTCGTAGCTATTAAGTTAGACATGGAAAAATCCTATGACAAAATTGAATGGAAATTCATTATTGAAATTATGAAGAAATTTGGATTCCATGATAAATTTATCAACTGGATAAAAGAATGTATTATGACTATGTCATTCTTAGTGCTTATCAACAATGGCCCCACAGAAATTGTCAAACCAATAAGAGGACTTCGATAGGGAGATCCCCTCTCACCCTTTCTCTTTATACTAGGATCTGAAATCCTAGCTCGAAAACTACAACGAGCATCTGATAGACCTCGAAAACCTATTGGTTTTCAAATTTCTAGACATGGAACTCGAATTCCCTTCTTGGCCTTTGTGGATGACATGGTGATATTCTCAAAAGCCAAACAGGAAAACTGTAAAGAAATTAAGGATATTGTGGATGAATACTGTAAAATATCTGGACAAAAAGTAAACTTTCATAAATCTGCCTTCCAAGTTACGAAGAAGGTAACCAATACAAAAAAAATGGCAATCCAAGGAATATTTACAATAACAAACATGATATCTCTTCAAAAATATCTAGGATGCCCTATCATTAATGGTAGAGTAAACTTTAATACCTTTGTTGATCTTTTAATTAGTACACAACAACAACTAACTAAATGAAAAGCAAATTCTCTATCTCAAGCAGGTCGAACAACATTAATCAAAGCAAATTTGGCATCTAGACCTAACTACCTTATGCAAAAATTTATGCTACCAGCACAAACCCATAATGAACTTGATAAACTAAACATAACCTTTTTTCTAGAATAAGGACCCTTCATACAAACCTCTTATAGGTTAGAAAAAGATTTGTAAACCAACTCAACAAGGAGGACTTGGATTAAGAAAAGCAAAGGATATGAACAAAACACTACAATTTAAATTGTTGTGGAAAATCTTGGCCAAACCAGACAATTTTTGGGTGAAAACTATAACTGAAAAATACCTAAAAACACAACATATCTTATATTATGAGAAACAAGGAAACTGTTCTTGGCAGTGGTCCAAAATGATTGAAATTCTAGACGAATTCAAAAAAGGACTCATTTGGCAAGTTCGAAATGGTAGAACCATTAAATTCTGGACTGATAGATGGTTCTCTACAACTCCTTTATGTGACAGTATCAACATACAACCAACTCAGAATAAAGATGCTTTGGTGGCAAATTTTATTCTACCAAATAATACCTGGAACAAGGAAAAGATTGAACAAATTCTACCAACTCACATATCTACACAAATAATATCTACTCTAATACCCTTAAACAATATACATGATAGAATGTATTGGAACGCCGGTAAAAATGGCTGGTTTTCCACAAAATCTGCCATAGATATGATCAACAAAAACAAGAGATATACAACGTATGACTCTTCCTGGATTCGGAAATTGGATACTTATCCTAAAGTAAAAAATTCCCTATGGAAAATTATGAAAAATGGGCTTCCAACCAAAGCCAGACTAACTGAAAAAGGAGTAGCACTCCCTCAGGGATGTGTCCGGTGTAATGCACAAAATGAAGATTCTAGTCACTTGTTACTCCAATGTAGTCATATACTAAAAACCATAGAAAAAATGAACAACCACACACATGGAATTATTAGAACACTAAATATAGGCAACAAAAAAACCTCTGAAATAATGGAGGAAATTCGACAGAAAAATGATAGAGTACAATTTGTAGAATTGACAGTCTCTTGGTGGGGAATCTAGTTTTATAGAAACCAACAAAGTTTCGGAAAACCAACTAATGATACTGACCTAATAAAAGATGTACCTTTGTACATTAAAAATCAAATCCATAACTGGAAACAAACGAAGACCTGGAACCCAGACTGTTTGGAAGATCCTAAACAAAAAACGAACAATAACAACAAAAATTGACAACCAAAGAAGAAATGGAAAAAACCTCCGGATAATGCTATTAAAATTAATATGGATCTACCACGACTAATGGTGACTCGAGCTATGGATTCATATTCCAAAATAGCAAAGGCGAACCAATTCACATTTTTGGAGAAAAGTGTGGAATATCAACCTCGTTAAAAACAGAAACACTTGCAGTCAGGAATTCTTTGGTTAAAGCCTATGCATTAGGTCTTAACAACATTCACCTTGAATGCGACAACCTTACTATTGTAAACGTCCTGAATAAGATCCGGCACTGTCCTTGGGATATTGAAATTTTAATTTTTGATATCCTTTGTGAAATTTTAATAAGATTTGGCACTGTCCTTGTGATTTTAATTGATTGGATGTATAAAGTTGTGACTTTTATGTGCTTAATATACTCGAAAAAGTTTCAGCCACTTAACCGAAATTATGCATGCTAAAATTCTGATTTTGTTGCGTAATTTTGACTCTAAAACCGATTTGTATGTTTAATTTATGCAAGAGATATGATTTCTTGCATAAATCAAAATCACACATAAAAATACTTGATTTTTCATGTTGGTGAAAATTGATTCAAACCCTAGAAATTTAGAATTTCATGCCTTGAATGCCCAAAGTTGATTAATTTTGTATGAAATTGGTTCATACATTGATTTTTCAAAAATATTAATTTTCTGAAAATTACACCATATTATCCTTAAAATCGTCAAAATTTGTAATTGTTACAAAATTTGAGTGGGAGAAGGGGTAAAACCGTGGCTGGGTGGCCAAAAGTGGCTCACGACGGTGCGTGGTGGCCAGCGGCATGCCAGGGTGGTGCGGCGGCAGTTCGGGGGCGGCTGGCTGCGCGGGCTGGCTGGGGTGGTGGCTGCATGGTGCAGCTAGGGTAGCGACTGAATTAGGGTTAGGGTTTGTTAGCATAAGATCATAACTAGCTTAATTAGATATGGTAACAAGATATCTTATCTCTAGAGTATATTTTTTCTAATTATACATGGTAATGATTAATATTGGTATTAATTCCATATATGATTTTATTGAATTAAAATAATAAGAAGATTGTGTTAATTATTTTATTGGATAATTTAATTAATTTAATCTTGAAAGTCTATTTATATGATTAATAGTCTATTATTGTCTCTTAATATTTGATATTTTATTTTGCATGCATGATTTAATATTATGATATTATTATTGCATGTGGTGACTGGTATGGCCCAAATATGATAGAAAATATGATATGCGTATCGTTATTGTTTTCTTGTACACGATCTGTGTATCGTTATGTATTTTTGTAATTTAATTTTCAAGAAATTAGATTAGATTTACATTATGTAATACAAGAGAAGAAGATCCTATGAAGATTCAAGGATGGAGATCTAGAGGAGAATCAAGGATGGAGATCCAAGAGACAAGACGAATATATAAATATTAGATCTTATGGGTTTTTAGGGGTCATACTAGGATCACATTTATTTACTGTATTTGTTTTTCTTTAAATATCTATAAGTTTATGCTTGCTTGTTTATTTATGCTATTTAGTTGACTAGTAAATAGACTTGCATGATAAACCTAGTTCCCTTAAAAGAAAATTGAGATTTTGCCTTTCCAAATCATAACTTATGAGGCCCTTAGAATTTGATGGATAGGTTTTGCCAAAGCAAGGGGTCCATGCTTTGACCTTGGGATAGTACAGGTGAATCTATATAAGGGGTTTACATCCTTGATTTGGTTATACTCAACAAAAGACCAAAAGATAAAGTTTTGGATTTCGAGGCATGGGATAGATTTGACATAAGATGTAATCTATCAACCAAGAGTTATAAATGTTATAATTAGTAAAAATTACTTACCTTGATTACATAAGATTTAGGGAAGTGCCAAAGTACGCCTGGAGTCTTATCTGAAATAAGATCTTGGTATCATTTTATTCAAAGGGAAAATTTTAATGGATAAAATGGCATTAGCTTATTTATGTTTAAAGCATGTTTAAAAAATTTTAAGCTATTGCATGACAAGCATGATTTACATTTTGCATGTTATTTCAGTTGTAGGTATCATGTCTAGAAACGATAACCCAACCATCATCAACTTACGTTCGATTCTTGAGAAGAATAAGCTGAACGGAAACAACTTCCTCAATTGGGAAAGAAATCTGAGAATTGTTCTCAGGTCTAAAGGAAGAGAGAAGGTCCTTGACACCCCTATCCCAACATTGACTGCTATGTCTACTCCATAGGAGATAGTAGAGGAAAAGCAAATCAAAGATAAGTCAGTGATTATCACTTGTCTTATGTTGGCTTCCATGGAATCGAGCCTTCAAAAGTGATTTGAGAGGATGGACGCCTACACCATCATTCGTAACCTGAAAGTTATGTTTCAGGAGCAAGCGAGAATGGAGAGGTATGAGACTCATAAGGCAATTCTTGATTGCAAGCTTGAGAAAGGCAAGCCAGTTAGTGCTCATGTGTTCAATATGATTGGACATTTTGAGAACATGGAAAGGCTTGGGCACCCCTATAGTCAAGAGTTGGCTACATACATCATACTCCACTCTCTGCATGATGGATTTGCTCAATTCAAGCTGAACTTCAATATGAATGGAGTTGGAAAAACACTTGAAGAGCTACATGGGATGCTCAAAACAACTGAGCAAAATCTTTATGTTGACACCAAGAAAGAGATCTTGATGGTCAACAAGGGAAGAGGGTTCAAGAAAGGGGAAACTCGACAGCAGAAGAAGAACGTGCAAGGGAAAGGCAAGCAAGTTGCACAACCCAAGCAGACTTCTGAAAAGGCTAAAGTAGCGACTGACCATGACTGTTTCTATTGCCATGCCAAGGGTCATTGGAAGAGGAACTGCCCGAAATACATGGAAGATAAAAAGAATGGAACTGTGAGTTCCAATTCAGGTACATATGTTATAGAAGTCCTAACAGCTAAAGCTTTAACTTGGGTATTGGACTCGGGTTGTGGTTCTCACATTATTTCGAATTTGCAGGGACTAAGAAGAAGTAGAAGTTTAGCTAAATGAGGTAGACCTACGCATTGGAAATAGAGCAAGGGTTGCTGCACTTGCCATTGGAGATTATAGTTTACCTTTACCTTCTAGTTTAGTATTATAACTTAATAATTGTTATTTTGTCCCGTCTATTACTAGAGACCTGATTGCGACTTGTGTTTTGGATTTTGAAGGATATGATTTTACTCTTAAAGGTCAACGTTTTTCTATTTTCAAAGATAACATCTTTTATGTCGATGCCATACTGAGTAATGGACTCTATATTGTGGATCAAAGATCCATCATCTATAACATAAACACCAAAAAGCAAAAAGCAAATGACTGTATCACCACCTATCTATGGAGCTATCGTTTAGGTCACATTAACCTAAATCGCATGAAGAAGCTCCAAAAGAATGGACTTCTAACCTCCTTTGATTGTGAATCATTTGAAACATGTGAATCTTGCCTGATGGGAAAGATGACAAGGTCACCTTTTATTGGAGTGAGTGAAAGGGCAACTGAGCTTTTGGCCCTAATACATACAGATGTATGTGGACCAATGAGCACAGAAGCTAGAGGTGGTTATAGATATTTCATAACCTTTATTGATGATTTAAGTAGATATGGATACATATACTTAATGAAGCATAAGTCTGAATCTTTTGAAAAGTTCAAAGAGTTTCAGAATGAAGTTGAAAACCAACTTGGCAAGAAAATTAAAGCACTATGATCTGATCATGGTGGTGAATATTTGAGTCAAGAATTTGATCATCATTTAAGAAGTTGTGGGATCGTCTCACAACTAAGTCCACCTGGAACACCATAATTGAATGGTGTGTCTGAAAGGAGGAATAGGACCTTGTTAGACATGGTTCGATCTATGATGAGTTTTGTTGATCTTCCAATATCTTTCTAGGGATATGCTCTCACAACTGCATTGTTCACACTAAACTGGACTCTGTCCAAAGCTGTAGATAAGACACCATATGAGTTATGGACTGGAAAAGTTCCAAGTTTGTCTTTTCTAAAGATTTGGGGATGTGAATCTTATGTAAAACGTTTACTAGCAGATAAGCTTGCAACCAAATCAGATAAGTGCTTCTTTGTAGGGTATCCTAAGGAAACTAAAGGATACTACTTCTACAATCCCAGTGAGCACAAAGTGTTTGTTGCTCGGGATAGTGTCTTTATGGAAAAATAATTTGTTTCCAAAAAGTCAACTGGGAGAAATGTTGATCTCAAAGAAGTTCAAGAAGAGCAACAAACTGAGCAACAAGATGACATGGATTACTCTATGTCAGAGACGACGGTATTTGAGGACCTAATCTCGCAAGGAGAATGAACTCATACACCGAAGGTAGTGAAGTCGCAAGACCCCATTCCTATCATTTCTCCGGAATCTGATTCCAATGAGGATCCATAAAATGTTGTGGCAGAACCTCCTGTTGTTCAGCCCACACGTAGATCAGATAGGCCCAAAGCGCAGCCAAAAAGATACATTGATTTCATAATGACTACGAGTTTGGACATCCTACTTTTAGAAAGCGATGAGCCTACTACATACAAGCAAGTTGTGGCGAGTCCAGACTTCGAGAAATGGCGTATTGCCATGAAGTCTGAAATGGATTCCATGTCTGAGAATCAAGTATGTGACTTGATAGATTTGGCAGATGGGGTAGTACCCATAGGGTGCAAATGGGTTTACAAACTCAAAACATACAAGGATGGAAACGTAACAATTTTCAAAGCGAGACATGTTACAAAAGGCTTTAAACAGATTCATGGTACTGACTATGATAAAACCTTCTCTCCAGTCGTCATTATTAGATCCATTCGGATACTCCTAGCAATTGCATCTCATTATGATTATGAAAACTGGAAAATGAATGTCAAGACTGCTTTTCTAAATGGATATTTAGAAGAGGATGTGTACATGACACAGCCTGAGGGTTTTGAGGATCCACAGAATCCTAGAAAAGTGCAAACTTAAAAAGTCCATTTATGGACTTAAGCAAGCATCAAGGAGTTAGAACCTTCGATTTGATAAAGTGGTCAAACAGTTTGACTTCATTAGATGTGAAGAAGAACCTTATGTTTACAAAAAGTTTAGTGGGAGCAAAGTGGTCTTCCTGGTCTTGTATGTGGATGACATACTACTCATTGGAAATGACATTCCTATGCTGGAGTCCGTTATAGACTGGCTTAAGAAGAATTTCTCAATGAAGGACTTAGGAGATGCCGAGTACATACTAGGCATCAAGATCTATAGAGATAGGTCTAAGAGACTTATTGGACTAAGTCAAGGAACTTATGTGGATAAGGTCCTTGATAGGTTCAATATGAAGAATTCCAAAAAGGGATTCTTGCCTATGCAGCATGGCTTACATCTCAACAAGAAGCAGTGCCCAGTGACACTTGCTGAGCTAGAGAGAATGAGTAGGATTCCTTATGCATCTGTAGTAGGATCCATCATGTATGCCATGGTTTGTACTCGCCCGGATGTTGCATTTGCTTAGAGCGTGTGTGGCATATACCAATTGACTCCAGGTGAAGAACACTGGAATGCAGCTAAGAACATCCTTAAGTACTTGAGAAGGACTAAGGATGATTTCTTAGTGTATGGAGGACATGATGAGCTGATCGTTGAAGGATATACTGATGCAAGCTTCCAGACAGATAGAGATGACTTCCGGTCCCAATCCGAGTACGTCTTCATTCTTAATGGAGGGGATGTGAGATGGAAGAGCTCAAAGCAAGACATGGTAGTTGATTCTACGATAGAGGTTGAGTACATTGTTGTAGTGGATGCAGCTAAGGAAGTTGTCTGGATAAGGAAGTTCATTGTCGAGATTTGTGTGGTTCCTAGTTGTGCTAAGGCAATTGACATCTACTGTGACAACAATGGTGCCATTGCCCAATCCAAGGAACCAAGTTCTAACTCTAAATCCAGACACATGCTCATGAAATATCACGTCATTCGAGACTATGTCCAAAGGGGTGATATGAGGTTATGCAAAATACACACGATGACAACATTATAGATCCGTTGACTAAACCTCTATCCAAGCCCAAGCATGATAGTCACACTAGGGCTAAGGGACTCAAGCACATTGGAGAATGGCTTTGAGATTGTATTGTTTTAAGATTATGGATGTTGATTTCATGATTGTTGAAACATTGCATCATGTTTGTTTTTGAAATAAAGTTTCAGTATTATTTAATTGTGGTTTAGAATTAAGAAAAATGTCCTAATAATTTATAATAATCAAATAGGATCATTATAAAAGTTATGGTGGATAAAACCCTATTAAGTGACCTAATATTATGAATTATGAGTTGCACGTAGTCTATGTCATTAAATTGGACATAAATGACTCAATATAGGCTATTATTTAATTTGATTGATAGCGCCAAGTTTCACGAGCTATAGGGACATGGAGATGTCTAATCAATTACATGGACATGTATGGTGGATATGTGTTGGGCAGACCTACCTTAAGATTATTCAAATGAGTTGTACATTTTAAGTTGAACTATGATTAGTAGATTCCTCAGACATGAGTGTGATATACCTCTTGCTTGGTGATTGGTAGTATTTGACATTGTCAAACTCCTTTGCATAAAAGGCGGCTATAAAGGCAGTGATCGAGATTGCTGAAAATTGAGTGAGAGCTATAGTCACACAATCTTGGAGAAGTCCTCCTATTTATATATCTGTATATATGTGGATAGGAATGGTGTCTTGGCCATTTGAAGAGTAAGAACTGAAAATGCATGGCCGTGCTCAAATGGATTAATAGTAATCATTTGTTTTGACTGTTCAAGCTCGGAGTTTGAGAAACAGTTTGAATATTGATATGGATTACACAAGATGTTACCATATCATCAAATTAGATACTAAGTGACAAAGGAATTGATATTGCACACTTGTTTAAGGACAAGTAGGAGATTGAAGGAATATGTGTCCTTTAATCAAGATGACAATTACTAATGATAGAATATGATTAATAATGGAGATTTATAATCCGAATAATTTAGGTAGTCTTAGTGCTTTGCTAGAAGCCAACTATGACTTATGGGATAAATTGGATTTGGCCCATTGCTACTTCATTCGGGTCCTATAAGGTCACACACAATAGAGTAATTGGGCTAGATCAAAGCAACTCGAGGCCCATAGTGGGACTAGGGAATTTCGGCCATATGGTAATATTGGAAGAGTGGATTATTCATCAAGTAATAATAAAGTGTTATCTATTTACTTGATGACATAAGGAAAGTTTTCTTTTAGAAAGATAAGATATTGTATCAACCACAAATATCTCTTTCTAGTTTAAAAGAGATTTATCTTATAAGATATATGATATAGGATAAGATAACATATATATATATATATATTAATATATATTTCTTCCAAATATAAAGAGATGATGTAAGCCTTCACGTGGATACACATACATCAAAAGGCAATTTGTGTGTTTTCAAAAGAAGACCATCGAAGCCACAATTTGATATCTCACAGTCGTGCTCCAGTTTTGGTAGAGTTTGTTTGTTCTCGTTCATTCGTTCTAGCAAACGAAGGCAAGACGATCTAGTACCGTGCTCGTGTGGATCAAGTAGAGGAGTCACAATTGAGGCTCTATTCTCCAGGGTGATCTCGGAAACAAGTTTTGCATCAAATGGTATGTTACTCTTTCATATATGGTTCGTATCAAGTTTATGCATGAGATCCTAAGTTAGATGTTAGAAAACAGTTTTCTAAAAATCCGCTTAAAGCATCTAAATCCCTACACTCTTGCCTTCTGAATCTTTTAAACTTTATTCACAATCTTCTGTTCTTCTATGAAGGCCACGAACCCTAATGATCCTGCAAAGCAAACTCACTCATTTTTTTTATTCTTTTCAAAGAATCAAGCTTGCTACAACATTGTAAGTTCAAGAAATTTGCTTCTTAAACCAATCACTAATTGGAGAAGGTTGCAATAATAAAACATAATGTAGAATAATGTATTGATCCCCTAGTTTGGCCAATGGGCTTGGGCCTATCTAAGGTTTTAGGGAGATAGGTTTTAGAGAGTGTCTTAAATATTTTGTTTCTTTATTTTGGTTTTGGGCTTTAGTTATCTAATTGGGCCCTTACTTGCATAACAAGTCAGCTTAGGGTAGATAAGAGATCTATAAATACTCTCTTTGTCTCCACCCTATTGTATTCAGGAAATTACGTTTTCTGCCTCCCTAATAAAATCATTCTCCTTCTTCCCGTGGATGTAGCTAACACCCTGTTAGTGAACCACGTAAATTTGTCTTCTTTCTTTGCGTTTACTATGTATTTGTTATCTTTTTCACATCTGTCACAACAAACTGGTATCAGAGTGTCGTGTTAATTTGGGGTTTGTAATCTGGTGAGAAATATGTCTGCTTTGAACGTGAAGATCGACAAGTTCACAGGGAGAAACAATTTCAATATATGGCAGATTAAGATGCGAGCTTTGTTGAAACAACAAGGCTTGTGGGCACCGCTGTCGAAGGACAAGAAGGGTGACGCTGCTGAGATGGCTACTCTAGAGGAGAAGGCACATTCAACGCTCATGTTGTGTCTCGCAGATGATGTCATCACTGAGGTCTCAGACGAAGAGACCGTCGTTGATCTGTGGTTGAAGTTGGAGAGTCTGTACATGACGAAATCTCTAACCAACAAGTTGCTTCTGAAACAACGCTTGTTCAGATTGCGAATGCATAAAGGTACGCAACTCAGGGATCACTTAGATCAACTAAACACAATATTATTAGAATTGCGTAATATTGATGTTAAAATTGAAGATGAGGATGTTGCTTTTATTCTGTTGGTATCTCTACCACCTTCATACGAGAACTTTGTGCAATCGTTTATTGTTGGGAAATATATTGTTACTCTAGAAGAAGTTAGGTCATCTCTTCATAGCAGGGACTTGCGTCAAAAGGCAACTGGTGCAGGAACATATAATCAAGTCTCTGGGTGAGTCGCTAGAGGCGGTAAGGGACAGGGAAACGGTAACAAGAAGTCATCTTTCAAGGGTCCTAAGCCAGATGATGTCTATAACTACTGCAAACAAAAAGGGCATTGGAGGACTAATTGTCCTAAGAAGAAGAGACCACAAGAAAAGAATTCAGAGTCTGCAGTTGTAGCAGAAGGTGACACCAACTCTGAAGATGATATTGTCCTAGTACCTGATGGACACACCCATCAATCTGATCTATGGGTTCTAGATTCTGGGGCGTCTTATCATATTTGTCCAAGGAGAGAGTGGTTTTCAACTTATGAGCATGTAGACGGAGGAAGCATTTCGATGGCTAACAGTTCTATATGCAAGGCAGTTAGAATAGGCTCGATCAAGATAAAGAAACATGATGGTAGATTCTGCACACTGAACAAAGTCAGGCATGTTCCACTTATGACGAAGAATCAAATATCTCTGAGTCTGCTGGACAGTAGGGGTTTCAGTTTCAAAGGTAAAGGTGGAGTTTTGTCTGTCTGCAAGGGTTCTGACGTGATTCTGAAAGGTGTCAAGCAGGGTACTCTATATCTTCTATAGGGTTCTACGGTAATAGGTATTGCTAATAATTATGCTGATATGTTCACCAAGCCAGTTCCTCATAGCAAGTTTCAACATTGTTTGGACTTGCTTTAATCAATGACAATTAGTTTGCCCAAAGGGGCAAATCTGAGGCAGAGGAGAAGTTTGTTCATCTAGCCCTGTCATGGTGCGTCTGGTACACTATCATGGTGTGTCTGGTACAATTGGCATTGTCATGGTGCGTCTAGTACACTTGGCACTGTTATAGTGCGTCTAGTACATCTGTTTGGAGGATTCAATTAGTTTGCCCCGTTGGGCAAATTTGAGGCAGGGGAGAAGTCTGTACATCTGACACTATCATGGTGCATCTAGTACATTTGTTATCTGTGAAAGGATTCAAGTCAAGGTGGAGATTTGTAGAAATATGTCTTGATCCCCTAGTTTGGCTAATGGGCTTGGGCCTATCTAGGGTTTTAGGGAGATAGGTTTTAGAGAGTGCCTTAAATATTTTGTTTCCTTATTTTGGTTTTGGACTTTAGTTATCTAATTGGGCCCTTACTTGCATAGCAAGTCAGTTTAGGGTAGATAAGATATCTATAAATACTCTCTTTGTCTCCACCCTATTGTATTCAAGAAATTAGGTTTTCTGCCTCCCTAATAAAATCAGTTCTCCTTCTGCCCGTGGATGTAGCTAACACCCTGTTAGTGAACCACATAAATTTGTCTTATTTCTTTGCGTTTATTGTTTATATGTAATCTTTCTCACATCCGTCACAACACATAAGTGATGCATGCATCACATGCCTACAAGATTTACGACTCGAGTATCTAGCTAGATGAACACGAATTAAGCTTACATTTGCTTTCGAGAAAATACTTGAAAATGTCAACCTTCTTAAAAGGCCCTTGTGTTTGTCTTTCACCTGAAAAAATACCATATGATTTTTTTCCTAAAGTTATATGTTGCATTAAATTTGTTGCAATTTCTCTTTGAAACTATTCACATAACATCATTGTACAAGAACTTACATTACATTTCCATGTGTTCTCTACAGTTTTTTTAATGACTGGTACCGGGTACACCTTGAAACACAATGTGCTCCTCCGATATGTGTTGATCATCATGTAGTTACATATTGACTCCTTCTACATGATATATTCACCCAGAGGGAGAGTGAGAGTAACATCTTGATGTAAAAATAACTACCTGCAATATGATTAAAATGATATTTGATACTATCTTCTTTTTTTTCAAATATGTTTGCTATAATTTGCACACTGAATCATATAATTAGGAAGGAAAAAATCTCACTACCAAATTGCAATGAGTCTATTGCAAATGCACTCTTGGGTTGCCTTGTTTCCTCACTGACACTATTTCAGAGAAAACCCATATGAGAAAATATATCATTTCAAAGATAAAGTATACCAAATTAAGCAACATTCCTACATTCCTTTATTCAAGAACTATGTGAAATCTCAGGAAATGGATTAATTCACTAGTTTGATTTTAGCTTCATAACCATTTTCTGAAAAAAACAAAAGAGCTTCATACCCATTGACAAATATAATGCATTGACACACAATTCATCAAGTATAACTGTATAGAGTTTGGATCATATGCGGAGCACTCTTCCCGTGCGGACGTGCGGAGCATGCACTTTAGGGCCTTATTTGTGCACTTTAATGACTTATTTATGCACTTTTTCAAAAAAAAAAATCTTTTACAAATTGTTTTCCAAGCATTTTTCAAAAATTTTGCAAAAGTGCACAAATAAGGCTCTAAAGTGCACAAATAAGGCCCTATAGTGCATGTCCGCACGTCCGCACGGGAAGAGTGCTCCGCACCGGAACCGCACTCTAACTGTATAACCTCAAAAATGTTTCTAATACCTTCAAACTTTTCATTTCTATGCCAAATTGGTCAATCTGGATATTATCAGCCCCACATTCACATTTGTTCAACACAAAATTAGTGCTATCTAAAAAACTATAATTAATTAACCCAAGAAAACTCCGCACTTGCGTCATTGTGGTGGGCATAGGCCACTCCTTGATAGCTTTAACCTTTTCTTCATCTACTTTCAAACCTGCCTTATACACCACAAAGCCAAAAAAACACAACATGGTCTGAGCAAAAATGATATTTTTTAAAGTTAGCATAGAGGTTCTCTTTCCTAAGGGCCTCTAGTACTTGTCTAAGATGATCGACATGCTCTTGTAATGATCGGCTATAAATTAGGATGTGATAGGCGTTGTCGTGACACCTAAACAAAATAATCCTTAAAAACCCAACTAATGTAGTTTGGTAACTAAGGGTCGAATCCCACAGGGAGGAGGTAATCTTTCTAAGTGCAAAAGTGTATGCCAAAGGTAACAAGGGGGGTTTTGTTGGTTGTTTGCAAGTAAACAAAATAAATAAAAGCAAAGGTTGTAATCAATTGGGAAAAAGTACTTAGCCAGACAAATATCCACCATTCATTCGATTGGTTGATCCTAGATTATCTCTATTCCTTCCTATGAATATTCTTGTCCCTATTCTGAAATAGTTACCAGTCCAACTAGTCCTGATAACCCTAACTATCGAACGCACAAGAAACTATCAAGATTTAGAACAATAGCAGCAAAAAACATAGGAATTAACGAGGATACATGCAATACCACAACTCGCAGCATTTAACACATAATTAATCCTCTTTCATAATAAACTAGTCCAACTAGTCCTAGCATATCATGTTTGCTACTCAAGATAAGGGATTTCAACTCGAAATATCCAAACCCTAGCAATAGACAATTACTAATATCAACTAGTTGATCAATCCAGTCAAATCAATAAGAATCAATAGGAATAAGCTCAAGAGAAGAGATATAATCAAAGGAATAGGAACAAAATTATAATCTCACAACCATATATCAAATGAAGGCTTCAATCGTCGGACTAAGCAAAGGTTGCTTAGTTCTTCATAACTCTAAAAACTCTAAACTTCCGTAATAATGAAAGATGATCCCTTGGCTGTTGTTCCAAAGATAAATAAATAGACATTTTCCTAACAAAATATAAGTACCGAATCTTAAGAAAATAAAAGAAACTAAAAGAAATAAAACAACCAGTGAGAAAATGCATGAAATCGCCCAGACCAGTTCTGGCCGCGACCGCGGCTTTGCCTTCCTTCTGTGCCCAGCGAATTCCTTCATAGGCCGTGACCGCTGCCTCCATGGCCGTGACCGCGGCTTTTCCTATCCTGATACTCAGCCAAGTCTTCATAGGCCGCGACCGCTGCCAAGAAACCGCGCCCGCGGCCTTCTCTTCACTGCACTCTAACAAGCTTCTACACGGCCGCGGTTGCTGCTCCTAAACCGCGGTGGCTGCTTACTCTTCCTTGGCTCCAAAACTCCTCTATCTTCATAATCTTCATTTAAGCTTCTCCAAACCACCATGATCATACTTCTACTCCTCAACTCCATAATCCACAATAACGCTCTAAACTCATCTAAATGGTACCCAAAACACCGGTAACAACTCCTAGTTAAACCCCACAAAGTAGCGCTGATCAAATTCCCCCATGTTTAAACCTTGCTCGTTCTCGAGTAAACTAATATGAACCTACTCCTCTAATGAAATACCCAAGGTCTCAGGAAGCACGGAAAAATCATCTCCACTAAGAACTGCACCTAATCATGAATCTCAAAGGCACCAACAAAATAATCACAACTCACAAAACATACAACAACAAAGCCTAAAGGAAAGCAGAGTACTTCCCCCAAGCTTAACCCGGACACCATATAGTGAATAAAAACCTAATCTTAGCCTCCATCTATCTTCTTATGCCTCCCAAAGTGACCTACCCGAATCCTCCTTATATCACCTCTTCTTATGTCACCACGCCAGGAAAAATGAGGAATCCTAATAATCACTCTTCTTCTTTTCTCTCATTTTGCCAAGGCGCCCTTTCGGGTTTTCACCAAGACACTCATTTCATTTTTCAATAGATAGGCTCACAAAAACTCACATCACTCTTGACTTCATATTACCCCAGTCTAATGCTAGTCCAAGCCACATGCTTATTACCTAAGCCGTCCTCTCGGATTTTCGACTTATCCCAGGATTTTATTTTTGTCTTTTCTTCAATTTTTGACTTTTTCATTTTTCATTATTTTTTTCTTTCTTCCTCAGACGACCAACAAGTATAGAACACTCCCCCATGCTTAGACATTGCATTGTCCTCAATGTAATGAAAGACAAAAAGATGAAGCACAGGGAAAAGCAGAAAAGTACTCACAACCGTCGCCGAGTCGGCTTGGACGTGGAGGTTGGTGCTGGCGGTATAACAATAAAAGCACATGTCACTGGTGTTGCGCCGACTTCTCAAACAAACTCCACCGTGCAACCAAATAAATCCATTGTAAGGTGTAGTGGTACATCAAAGTAAACGGGGCTGCACGGCCTTCAACGAACACAGAATGAGAGCCCAAATGTAATCGTGTGGCAGGCTCTAGTGTTCCTCCTCGTCAGCTGTCGAATGTTGGGCCATCATCAGTGCCAAATAAAAATGCGGGGCGAATGTCTCCTCCTTGGAAGCATGATGCGCACCACTTCTCAAAGTAGAACTCGGACAGCTGGGATTCGGTAAAACTTTTTCTTTTATCAAGTAAGGGAGACTTATAATGATATTTCCGCGACCGCGGCAGAATTTTCCGCGTCTGCGGAAATGTTTCTGGTGCGAGGTTTACATCGTCTTCAATTTGGCTTCGGGTCTCCTTCCTGCAGGTTAGTCTAAAAACAGAACAAAAACAAAAACGAAAAGAAACAAAACAAAACAATAACAAAATAACATGAAAACGAAAAGACATGAAAAGAAATACATACCTCGGGTTGCCTCCCGAGCAGCGCCTTAGTTAATGTCATGGCTCAACTTGGTGCTCTCCCACTCAACTTGGGTTGCTCACATCAATTGAACACTTGGGGTTTCTATCAGGGGGGTGTCTCTTTGCATCGTCGATGTTGAATCCGACCCTCACCCCGTCAAACTCCATTGTGAGCAAACCGCTGCTCACATCAATCTTGGTCTTCGCCGTGTTCATGAACGGCCTTCCCAGCATCACAGAGGTTGTGTGTTTATCTTGCCCCGTATCCATCACAAAGAAGTCCACAGGGAAAATCAGCTTGTCAACCTCTACCAGCACATCCTGCACCACTCTTTTTGGATACACATAGGAATTGTCCGCCAACTGAATCACAATCTCCGTCTTCTCTAATGGCCCGACCTCTAAAGACTCGTATAGTGAAAGAGGCAAAACGTTGATAGAGGCACCCAAATCCAGCATAGCTTTTTCAAACAGGGTGCCACCTATCTTGTAGGGAATAGTGAACATGCCCGGATCACTGCATTTCTTGGGCAACGGCTTTTGCAGCATAGAGGATACGTTCTCACTGACTTTGACCTTCTTTTTCTCCTTTACCGCTTTCTTCTTCTCTATTTTGCACAGCTCCTTAAAAAATTTGGCATAGCGAGGGATACTTTGAACAAGTTTTATCAAAGGAATATTTACCTCGCAGTTGCTGAAGGTCTCAAATAAATCCTTGTCGTTCTCCACCTTCCTGGTGTCTTTCAATGCCTCAGGGAAAGGCGGAACTGGCTTTTGAGACCCTAGAGGAGGGAAATCCGGTCTTTTGTAAGTATCTGTAGTGCCGGAGGGAAGGCCGCATTCACGGTTGCTGGGCAGCGACCGCTGATGTGCTTGAATTGAGGATTCGGCCGCGTTCTCTTCTGCTGAGGCAAAGCCGCGGTCGCTGCTTTTTGGCTGCGATCGCTATTTTGCCAGGACTTCATTATTCGTAGAGTGGTCAGGAGAAGGGGCAAGGCCGCGGTCGCTGCTTTCAGGCCGCGATCGCTGCTTTGCCAGGATTTCTTCTTCTGCTATGATGAACTTCTCCGTAGCCTCTGAATTTGCAGCTGGTTCATCTAACTTCTTTCCACTCCTCAGCATCATGGCACATACGTTCTCTCTCGGGTTGACTACCGTTTAAGATGGTAGTTTTCCTGAGTCCCGAGCCTCCAGCCTACTCACTGCAATGGAGATTTGTCCCACTTGCGTCTCCAAATTCTGAATGCTAGACCGCATCTCTTGATTTTGCTGGACCATAGTATTGGCCAGCTTCGTCATATTTTGTGCGAGAGTCTCCTGGTGCTGGACCACCGCTTGAATTTGTTGGGCCGTAGTGCTTGCCAACGTTGATACGCTCTGGGTGAGGGTCCTGATCATGTCATCAACGGGCATGGATGAACTTGAGCTTTGGCCTTGAGGTCTTTGGTCATATGGAGCTCGGGTTTGTTGTTGTTGACCCCCAGGCTACTGATATTGTTATGGGCGCGGTAGGAACTGTGGTGGCCTCTGGTGATACTCTTGATTTTCCTGGCCCTGAGGAGTACTCTGCTGATTTCCGTATCTCAAATTTGGGTGATCTATCCACCCTGGATTGTACGTGTTGGAGTACGGATCATATCTTGGCCTTGAAGGGCTGTATCCTCCAATAGCATTCACCTCAGCAGTGGGCTCCTGCAGCATGGGGCATGCATCAGTAGGGTGCATTGTGCCATAGCATATCCCACAAGATTTGACTTGTTGTTGGCCGCCCTTCATCATGTATCTCCTCATCATCTCCTTTATCTCAGCCATCTCAGAAAGTATTGGATAATTGGGCTGAGAGTCTGCAACTTTTACTGACTGGGCGCCCGCCCTTTTACTGAATTGTCTTGAGCCCTCAAATAGCTCAAAGAAGACCTCATACGCTTCAGCTGGCGTCTTGTTCAAGATGTTTCCTCCACATGCTGCGTTCACCATCCGACGCTCGTCGTCAAGTAGACCACCGTACAAATAAAGTACGAGGTCTTGGTCTGAATACCCATGGTAGGGACAGCTAGAAATCAGCATCTTGAATCTTTTGTAGTACTCGTACAATGACTCAGCAGCTTGCTGTTCAATGTTGTTGATGTTCCTCTTCAGGCTGTTGAGCTTGGTCGCAGAGAAGTACTTCTCCAGGAAGGATTTCTTCATTTTAGCCCATGTGTCTATGCTTCCTGGGGCCAAATAGTGGAACCAATCATTGGCTGCATCCTTTAGAGAGAAAGGAAAGGCCCTCAGCTTGATCTGGTCCTCAGTAACATTTTGTGGCTTCATACTGCTGCAGACAGAGTGGAACTCGGAAATATGTTTGTTGGGGTCTTCTCCACTCATCCCATGGAAGTGGGGGAGTAAGTGGATCAACTCGGACTTCAGCTCGAAATTTACGCCATCCGCCAGCTCAGGGAATTGCACAGCCAGCGGTTGCTATTGCAGATTTGGGGCAGTCAACTGCCTCAACGTGGGTGCTTCGTCAGCCATCTCAAAACAGGGATTATCAAAACACAAAGCTCTGTTTGTCCTGTGGTTCCTAGAAAGGGTTCTCTCAATTTCTGTATCACAAGCTAAAAGTGGAGAGTCAGTAGCACGGGTGTGGACCATAAGATAGGTCCACACAAAATTTGGCACACAAACACACACAAAGAAAAATCAAAACTTGCCTCCCCGGCAACGGCACCAATTTGATAGGCGTTATCGTGTCACCTAAACAAAATAATCCTTAAAAACCCAACTAATGTAGTCTGGTAAGTAAGGGTCAAATCCCACAGGGAGGAGGTAATCTTTCTAAGTGCAAAAGTGTATGCCAAAGGTAACAAGGGGGGTTTTGTTGGTTGTTTGCAAGTAAATAAAGTAAATAAAAGAAAAGGTTGTAATCAATTGGGAAAAAGTACTTAGCCAGACAAATATCCACCATTCATTCGATTGGTTGATCCTAGATTATCTCTATTCCTTTCTTATGAATATTCATGTCCCTATTCTGAAATAGTTACCAGTCCAACTAGTCCTGATAACCCTAACTATCGAACGCACAAGAAACTATCAAGATTTAGAACAATAGCAGCAAGAAACATAAGAATTAACCATGATACATGCAACACCACAACTCGCAGCATTTAACACATAATTAATCATCTTTCACAATAAACTAGTCCAACTAGTCCTAGCATATCATGTTTGCTACTCAAGATAAGGGATTTCAACTCGAAATATCCAAACCCTAGCAATAGACAATTACTAATATCAACTAGTTGATCAATCCAGTCAAATCAATAAGAATCAATAGGAATAAGCTCAAGAGAAGAGATATAATCAAAGGAATAGGAATAGAATTATAATCTCACAACCATATATCAAATGAAAGCTTCAATCGTCGGACTAAGCAAAGGTTGCTTAGTTCTTCATAACTCTAAAAACTCTAAACTTCCGTAATAATGAAAGATGATCCCTTGGCTGCTGTTCCAAAGATAAATAAATAGACCTAGCAAACCAAATCTTCTAAAACCAAAAGATAATATATTTTCCTAACAAAATATAAGTACCGAATCTTAAGAAAATAAAAGAAACTAAAAGAAATAAAACAATCGGTGAGAAAACGCATGAAATCACCCAGATCAGTTCTGGCCGCGACCGCGGCTTTGCCTTCCTTCCGTGCCCAACGAATTCCTTCATAGGCCGCGACCGCGGCTTTGCCTATCCTGATACTCAGCCAAGTCTTCATAGGCCGCGACCGCTGCCAAAAAACCGCGCCTGCGGCCTTCTCTTCACTGCACTCTGACAAGCTTCTACACGGCCGCGATTGCTGCTCCTAAACCGCGGTGGATGCTTACTCTTCCTTGGCTCCAAAACTCCTCCATCTTCATAATCTTCATTTAAGCTTCTCCAAACCACCATAATCATACTTCTACTCCTCAACTCCATAATCCACAATAACGCTCTAAACTCATCTAAATGGTACCCAAAACACCGGTAACAACTCCTAGTTAAACCCCACAAAGTAGCGCTGATCAGGATGTCATCAAAATAAACAACTATAAATCTTCCTAGAAAAGCTCTAAGGACATGATTCATTAAACACATGAAAATGCTAGGGGAATTAGTGAGTCCAAAGGGAATTACCAACCACTCGTATAAGCCATACTTGGTTTTGAAGGCAGTCTTTCATTCGTCACCTTCTTTCATTCGGATTTGGTGGTAACAGCTCTTCAAATCTATTTTGGAAAAGATGTTAGATCCATAGAGCTCATTCAGCATATCATCCAGCCTTGGGATTGGGTTTTTATACTTGATGGTGATGTTTTTGATGGCTCTGCAATTGACACACATGCGCCAACTTCCATCATTCTTGGGGACTAGGATCACGGGCACGCCACAAGGACTCAAACTCTCTCTAATGTAGCTTTTCTCCATCAACTCTTGGACTTGTCTTTGAAGATCATTGGTATCCTCAGGGTTGGTCCTATAAGCTACTCTGTTTGGTAAAGTTGCTCATGGAACGAAGTCAATTTGATGCTCAATGCCCCTAATCGGTGGAAGACCATTACGGGCTTCTTCTTGGAACAAGTCTTGGAAATCCTACAATAAGTGAGCAATAGAAGGGGCTAGGTCACTCAATTCATCAGAAGTAAACAAGTTACAGATAGGGATTAAAAGGAAACAAACTCTACTTCCCTGAATGGCATGTTCTACCTCCTTAGCCTTAGCTAGAAGCATATGATTGCTAGCACCCGAATTATAGCCTATGGCCATATTCTTGTTCTCGCCTCTTTCTTTTCCCTTTTGGCTCCTCCTTTGTTCCCTAGCAACATGGTCGGCCATGATCTCGTGTGGAGCCATAGGATGTAGCGTAAACCGCTTCCCTTCCATGTGAAAGGAATACTTGTTAGTAACCCTTTGATGGATCACTCCTCGATCACATTTCCATGGTCGTCCAAGTAGAATATGGCAAGCGGTCATGGACAACACATCGCATAATACTTCATCCTTGTATCCCCCAATAGCAAATTGTATCTAGGCTTGCTCTTGAACTTTGAGAGGGGCGGTAGCATTTAGCCAATTGAGGGTGTAAGGTTATTGATGAGGGTCAGTCTTAATGTGGAACCTTTCTACGACCTCTTTATCAATGATATTACAACAAGAACCGCCATCAATAATGACACTACACACCTTGCCGTGGATTAGACACCTTGTTTAAAAGATCGTCTCTATTTGAGATGGTATAGATGGGCCATCATTGGCTACTAGTGATCTCTTGACCACCAAGTTTTCCTTCCTAGCTGTGTGGCTCTCATTAGCTTCTTCCTCCGTGTACTCGTCGTAGATAGGTGGCTTGTCCCAAAGGTTGATCTCGCCTTTAGCCTCTTCTTGCGCGGCCTTGAATGATTGGCGGAAGCATGGCGCTTCCTTGGTCCTAGTATTAACCACCAAACCTAGGCCTCGCACCACGGTGGTTTCTATGGCGGCCAAGAGCTTTCTATGAGCTTGTTCGAACAAACTTGGGAGATACTCCAAGGTGATTGGTTTTCCTTTGGGTGTTCGTGTCATCTCACAAGTTGAATTAAAACAATATATACTAAAACTAATTGTTGAATTCCTTAGGTTTTGATGGTAACAAACATTCAACTAATCTGGTCACCAAGTGTTTCAGGAACAAGACAGTTGTCACAGGGAACCATTGCAGCGAAGGATTGTAGAGGGAACAAAGCTTTCTCCATATGCTTTGTTACCTCTCAAGGAACATCAATGACGGACTTCAATCAAGCTGTGAATGGAAGGAAGATATTCAGCGTGAAGATTATGGAAATTATCTTGGAAGATCACGCGGTCAAAGGAAAAGGAATCTCGGCTGGAAGGATATCGCCGAAGAGAAGATTTGGAGAGAGAATCCGATTATGTTATCTTAGGAAATCTTTCCTAAGATAATATATTTGGAGAGAGAAGGATTTTATCTTAATCCGATTATGTTATCTTAGGGATTCCTTCCTTAGATAATATCGGCTGTTAAGATAATATTCTTCAAATCATTTAATATCTTCTTGTTACCAAGTTTAGAAAGATATTTTATCTTGTTACGATTGTATTAGTCGAGTTGTATATATAGGATTGTGGATTCATTTCTATGCACGAACTCGGAGCATTAAAACTGAGAAGAAAAAGAGAGTGAAGGGTTTGTGAGTCTTAGAGGGTTGAGTTCGTATTCATCGTTGTAGAAGTGATCTTCGAATCTAGCTAGGAAGTCTAGGGTTTGGAGTCCATGCTACAAGTGTAATCAAACAAGAAATCAATAAGACGAGTAGACGCTTCAAAATCCTCTCAAGCGAGAATCTTAAAGGTAGTGGTTTTTCTTTGATTAGCTAGTTGGCTAATTAGGGTTTCCACTATACATCGTGAGTTCGTCTCTTATCTTTCTTGCTATATTATTCCGCTGCACCTTCTGTGGGAACAAAGTCTTTGTTCCCTCAGATGTAACTCTAACGATCCAACAATTGGTATCAGAGCCTGGTGCTCTAGATTGTGTTTGTTACAGACTTTGCAGGAAAGATGTCGTC
The DNA here is from genome assembly GCA_027886185.1 of Rheum nobile. Classification (NCBI taxonomy): domain Eukaryota; kingdom Viridiplantae; phylum Streptophyta; class Magnoliopsida; order Caryophyllales; family Polygonaceae; genus Rheum; species Rheum nobile. The sequence continues at coordinate 204,853 of WOAB01000143.1, forward strand.
AAGCAATGCTATTGGAGATTCATTCTGGAAGCCTCCGACTCTGAAGGCCGGAGAATATGTGATAAGGCGTTGTCGTGACACCTAAACAAAATAATCCTAACAAACCTAAACAAGTAGTAGAGGCAAGCAAGGGTCGAATCCATAGGGAGGAAGTGATCTTTCTATGTGTTTCTAAGCATGCAAAGTAACAAGGGGGTTTTTGGTTATCAAACACAGAGCAAAGTAAACATGTTTAGTTGACTTGAGAATATGAATGGGGAAAGTAGTTCCACTAGAACGAGATCCACAATACAGAGATATAAGTTGATCACTGAAATCTATTCAATCCAAGTTCTTTAACTATTCTTATAGTTGTTCCCACCCTGATCTTAAGCACCATCGATTCTCACAGTTTTCGATGGACTTATTACTATGCCAATGATAAAGCACCACCGATTCTCACAGTTGTCGGTATACTTTACCACCAACAAAGCAATAGCAATACACACAAGGATATAGGATACATGCAAATAGAAAGACACATTACTACTTAACATGCAACTGATTCTCACTCACGATTGTACGCTCGGGACCCCTATACGCACAATCATGTATGCCACTAGATATGCACTCGGAACCCCTATATGCAATCCTAGCAATTGATAAATATTACTCAACCTAGCTGGCCAGACTATGAAGAACAATGATAAATCAATAATCAATATAACCAAGAGAATCAAACCAACACACATAAGAATAAGAACAAGGAATAGAAATCTCACAACCGAATCAACTGTATTGCTTCAAACGTCTAGTAGAACAAAGGTGTTTAGATCTCCATGGGTTAAAACCCTAGAGGCAGAATAAAAACAAACTTGTAAAACTGAATAATTAGTTGTTGGCAACTAGGTTAACTAAAAGGATATTTAACCTAAATCTAAAAGTGTATGAAAATAATAATAAAGTTAAACAACCGAAATTGGCAGCTAAGTTTCCATAATTCTCGGCTTCTCTCTCGCTTCCAAACTCGGCCCAATGTCGGCCCATTCTCTCGCAGCTCAGCACGACCCACCACACGCCTGCATCAACGCCGACATCATGCCCCGCTTCAATTCTGCTTCAGCTTCACGCGGTAAGTTCTTCACGTGGGCCTAATTTCCTTCAATTTCCAGCATCACGTGGCTTCTTTTAATTTTGCTGGCTTCGCCCAGATGGCCGCGGGGCGGCATCCTTTCTCTGAGACCCACCGCCGGGTCGCGGTGGCTCTGGCGCGGGGCGGTGACTTCCCCAATGTGGTTCCTTCATAGATTTTCGTCGTCTCCTCAAGTGGTCAACTCCTCTTCCTCTGGATGTCTCCAATTAGCTCCTCCAGACCACTAAAACCACAATTCTCTGCTCCAACTCCATAATCTCCAATTGTACTCTAAATCCAACCAAATGGCGCCTCAAACCTGGTAATAACCCTTAGATATGTGCTACAAAATAGAACTTATCAAATCACCCATGCTTAAACTTTGCTCGTCCTCGAGTAAGCTAAAGTAAACCTACTCCTTCAATCAATCCCCAAGGCTTCAGGAAGCATAGAAAACTCAACCTCCAAGAATCATACCCAACAATAAACTCCAGGCAGCCATACAAATAAGCTCAGCACAACACAACACAACTCAATAAATCTCAACACCCCACACATCCAAGCTAAAAGGAAAGCAGAGTATTTCCCACAAGCTTATCCCAAACACCATAGAGTCAATAAATTCTAATCCCATTCTCCCATCTATCTTCTTATCTCTCCAGAGTGACCTACCCGAATCCTCCTTATAATTCCTCTTCTTATGACGCCTCGCCAAGAATAATGAGAAATCCTAAAATCACTCTTCTTCTTTTCGCTCATTTTGCCAAGGCGCCCTTTCGAGTTTTCACCAAGCCACTCATTTCATTTTTCAATAGATGGGCTCATATATGCTCACATCACTCTTGACCAATTATTACCCCAGCCTCATGCTGGTCCAAGCCACCTGCTTATTGCCTAGACTGCCCTTTCAGGTTTTCGACCTATCCCAGGATTTTTATTTTTGCCTTTTTTCAAATTTTTGGCTTTTTCATTTTTTTAATTCTCCTCAACGACGTAGCAAGTATAGAACTCTCCCCCATGCTTAAACATTGCATTGTCCTCAATGTAATGAAAAACAAAAGAATAGAAGCATAGGGAAAAGCAAAAAATAACTCACAAACGTCGCCAAGCTGCTTGGACACTGAAGTTGTCGCTGGCGGTCTTCTCAATAAATGCACAGGTCTCTGGTGTTGGGCGGGTGTCTTCATCAACTCTATAATCTTCTCCTACCGTGCAACCAAAAGGGAACCACTTTGGTGAGTAGTGGTAAAACAATGATATTAGGATTGCACGGCCTTCTAGGAACACATGGTGGAGCCCAGATGTAATCATGGTGTGGGCTCTAGTGTGCCTCCTCCTCAATTGTCAATTGCAGGGCCATCAATGTTGTCAAATAATGTGTAGGGTAAGTGTATCCTCCTTGACAACATGATGCGCACCGTCTCCATGGGAATTCTGGACAGCTGGCCTTCGGTAAAACTTTTTTTTTTGATTTTTTTTTTGTGATTTTTTTCCCCCGTTTAAGGTTTTTTCGGGGGGTGACTTAGTGCAGGGAAGGAAGAGACTTACATTGGTGTGGAAACACCTTCTTCAATAGCCATGGGTCTTTTTCTTGCAGGTTAGTCGGAGACAAAAAACAAGAACAAAAACAAAGCAAAAACACACTAAAGAAAATGCAAAAACAAAGAAAGAAACAAGAAAAGAAAAACATACCTCGGGTTGCCTCCCGGACAACGCCTTAGTTATTGTCATGGCTTGACATACTACTCTATTTTCCTCCACTTGGGTTGCTCATAGCAACTGAGCACCTGGGATCTGGATCTGGGGGGTGCCTCTTTGGGTGCTCCATGTTGAGCGTGACCCCCAATCTTGTGCAATTGTTTGTGGGTGGACCGTTGTGCATACCCACGAACGCACTGGCCATCTTCAGAAATGGCCTACCTAGCATCTCAGGGGTTGCATGCCTATCTTGCCCCGTATCCAGCATATAAAAATTCACCACTTGAATCAAGGCCTCCTGATTGTGCTTCCCTTTCGGTTTCTTCTTGATCATGCCCATCACCTTTAACATTTCCTTGCAGCGAGGGGTGCTGGCAGCCAGTGTGACCAAGGGAACGGTTTTTATGCAGTCACTGAAGGCCTCATAGATATTCTCGTTGTTCTTTAGCCTTTGAGTAACTCGGGAAGCCTCAAGGAAGGGTGCGATGGGTTGCAGCTAGGGGTGAGCATTCGGATCGATCCGATCCGTTATACCAGATATCCGGTTATTTTTTTAGTGAAATAGCGATCCGTATCCGATCCGTTACAAGCCGGATATCCGGCTTTTTCGGATCGGATCGGATTATTATACCGGATATCCAAAATATCCGGATTGTACAATTTCAGATTAATTAACCATTTAAATGTGATCATGTGACTTAAATTAAACTAAATACCTGTTTAATCCAATTCTAAAACAACTAATTCAACATCATTCATAAATCATAATACACAATACCTGTTTAATCCACTTTATATTACAAAATACAAATCATATATTCTTAAGTTGATGCCAAAACAATTGCCAAAGGCCCAAAACACATACATAAAACATTTGAAAGCTGCAAAAACAGAACAAATTCAAAGAAACTCCATAGATGACAGAATAACAAGGTTGCCATGCTGGCTGGCTTCTCACTGCTGGCTGCTAGGCTGGCTGCTGGACAGATTCAAATACTCAAATTAGTAACTTTAAACTTCATATAAAACAGAATAAAAGAATAACAAGATATAAGTAACCTTTGTGAATGCTCAAGGTTGGTTGATCACTTCATCAATTACATGGTTTGGATGTTCCAAATACATTTCCTTCAATCCTAATAAATTTCATTCAAAAGAGAATAACAAGATATAAGTAACTTTAAACAATGAATAATATAAAGTAAAAGTAGACTGAATTGAAGATGAATATAGTAAAATAACCTTCTTCGATTTGTTGCATTCCAAGCAAGGATTCCTCAACAAAAATAGGAGTGTTAGAGGTGCGCTTCCAATCTTGTGTACAAATAAGAGCTTCCACCATGTTTGGAGATAAAGAAGTACGGAATGAGCCCCATTTAGAGAATATTTCTTTCTCTTACCCGATGTGCAAGCAAGAGGATCAGTTGAAGAGGAAGAAGTAGGGTGTCTTGGAGGCTTTCCTTGTGCAGATTGTTTATCCTCAATAATCAACACATCATCTTGCATTTCTGGATCACTAGAGTCATGAGATGGCATACTTGCTGAGGATGATTTAATATGATCCTGTGATTACACATATTAGCTTCATGATTATAGGAAGGATCCAATAAAAATTGCACAAAAACAGAATTATATTCTAGCTCCATCATGAAGTTATTACATGTGTCATGAAATCATTCCCACTGCCAAAACGAGAATAACCACCCTGTGAATTCTGGTTCAAAACTTCAAATAGCTTGCAGGAAATCCTAATTACAGACCTTGGGAGGCACTTTGTGATGCCTGCACATTAAATAATATACACATTCAACTTCACAGAGAACTCTTCTGAGACAATCAGGTGTAAACTCAAGCCATCTAAAAATCAAAGTATGTATTGAAAATGAACAACTACATCAATCAGTAGACAAAAAATACTTGTCAGCAACAAAGTATGTCTTGAAAATGTTTAATCTCAAAAGTCACCATAAACTAGGATGGCAATATTTCAGCAAATAATAAACTGAATATTAAACCAATTGGTTCTTCAAATGATGGTAAATCGTGTGATACCTGTGTTGAGAAGTCTGCAATATTGTAAGGAAGATTCAAATCAGACAGAAGGAGATGAACTCGAGCGGAGGAAAGTCCTGGATTTGTTGCTTCTGAAGTCGGCGAGGAACATTCAATGAGGAAGAATCGATCGATATTTCCGACAGCCCATATACTGAAGGAGTGAAGGCATTGAGGATTGGAGGCTGTGGACCGAGAATGCAGAGCTAGAGGAGAGATGGTAGATTCAGCGCTAAATGAAGCCTACACAGTACACAGTGTTGCGGTGCTGCCTGAGTGCTAACTGAAGTCCTGGATTGGGCTGTTGCGCCGCTGCGGTGCTACCTGAGCTGAGTGCCTGGCCTGCTGCCCTACTGTAGTGCTGTGCATCCAAGAAGATGCAGGAAAAACCGAAAAAGGCCTAGAATGGATTCAGTGGTGGCCGCCTTCAGTATATGAACATGAGGAAGACTCGAGCGAGGACTCGAGCGAGGACTCGAGCATGGAAGAGAAACTCGAGCGAGGTTCTATGAGGAAGAGAAAGATAGAGGAGAAGAAGAAAACGACGGTGGAAAAAGTGAGGACTGAGGAGAATGATGTAATACCCACACCACATTGGGCCGGCCCATCACAGGGCTGCAGCCTATACACCCCAACCCTTCCTTGTTGGCTCCAAGCCCCAAGGCCCAGCCATTTAATCAAGAGGTTGTTGGGAGCGCTCGAACACGAGACCTCTCCCCTTTATCCACTCCCCACAAGGAGTGAATACCAATTGCGCTGCAGCGCAATTGGTATTCACTCCTTGTGGGGAGTGGATAAAGGGGAGAGGTCTCGTGTTCGAGCGCTCCCAACAACCTCTTGATTAAATGACTGGGCCTTGGGGCTTGGAGCCAACAAGGAAGGGTTGGGGTATATGGGCTGCATCCCTGTGATGGGCCGGCCCAATGTGGTGTGGGTATTACAAAAAAGTACACTTTATGTTGGTGCCTGACCTTGCCGACAACGGGCCTGACAGACACCCCGGCACTGCCATCCTTAACAGGCCTGTAGGCCGTGTACCCCAACCCTTCCCCCTAACACGGGTAGGTTGTTGGTGAGAGTTGAACACGCGACCTCTCCACCCTTTATCAAGCACCTAAGCACCTTGATACCAATTGTGCTGCAGCACAATTGGTAACAAGTGGGCGTTAAGCCGCTTGTTAAAGCGTGAGGTCTCGTGTTCGAGACTCACGAACAACCTCCCAGCCATGGGGATTTGGTTGGGGTACATGGGCTGCGGCTCATGGAGTGTCTCATGTTGGGCTAGGCCCGTGGCTTGAGCACTCACATAAAAATGTACTTTTTTTGTAATACCCCACCACATTGGGCAGCGCAATTGGTAACAAGTGGGCGTTAAGCCGCTTGTTAAAGCGGGAGGTCTCGAGTTCGAGCCTTGCGAACAACCTCTTGGAAATAGCTTCCTATTTAATTAGGAGGAGCTACCAAGGATGGGTTGGGGTGTATGGGCTGCAGCCCTGTGATGGGCCGGCCCAATGTGGTGGGGTATTACAAATGAGGAGATCGATTAGGTTTAAGTTGTGTATAGTATACTGTATAATTGCAATTGCCAATTGGTATATGAGTATATCATTCCGTACATGGGCTGATAAGCCTGATAGGGCTGTAATTGCCTAATTGGGACCGTTGGAATTTGGAAGTCTTGGGTTGGGCTTGGTGTAATATCCCTCAATTTTTAGTAAGGATATTCGGGTAATTTTTCCCAACCTTCACTAATTAATTATTTCGCTTTCAGTGAAGTTTGGATTTTCTGAAATATCCATGATATCCCAAATAATTTCTTGAGTGGTATAAAATACATTCAATATATTTTCGGGACTTAGAATATTTGTTTGGATACAAACATATAATTTTTGGGGTTTAATACCCATACCAAAATCAATTCCCATATTTCACGCTGCTCGCCGAAAGCACCCGCCGCTCGCCGAAAGCACTCCCGAAAGTGCGCCGGAAGTTGTCGATGGCTCGAGCCCCGTGTTGGTCGGATCTCTGCCCCTTCCATGGCTATAAATGGAGCTCGTTGCCTCACTCCTCTTGCTCCCGTCTCCCTCTCGGTTGTCTCTCCCATTCTTGCTCCTCCGTTGCTCTTTCCATCGGCGACAAGACGAGCGTGTCCGAGCTGCTGCTGTATGGTGGTCATCGTTGCTTTGTGCTCTGGTGGTTGCTGCGACTGCATGAAGCCGCCACCGTTGAAGTCGAGCCACTGCTGTGCTCCCTCCCGGCGGTGAAGGCGACCCAGTCAGAGCGCCGAGCTGCTGCCCTCCGTCGTCGTAGCCGAGCTGCTGTGCGTCGTCGTTGAAGCTCCTGTTGGTGGTGTGCTACTCCGGTGGTCGTTGTTGCGTCGTGCTGTTGTGGTAGCTTCTTCCCCGGCGACGAGGCGGCGAAGCCCAGCCGAGCTCCTCTGTTTCGAGCTTCTCCCGTCGGCGAGCCTGGCGTGGTGCTCCGTCGTTGAGCTGTGGCTGGTGGTGCTCCTCCTCCCGCCGGCGTTGCCTTTCTCCCCGGCGTCAGCGAGGAAAGCCGGCGAGACCCCCCCTGTGCTCCTCTGTTTTGTTCGAAGTGGTGAAGGAGGTGAACAGTAGAGGTGGGGCCCCCTTTTCCTTTGTTTTGTTCTGATGGGCCGAAGGCCCATTTAGCCATCCAGTCCAAATTCAACCCGAAATTATTCGAGCGGTATAATTTCGATCCCCTTTCGTCCGTATTTTTCTTAGGAAAATTTAATAAATATTTTATGATTTAATATCATATAAATTTATTAAATATAATTCCTTAAATTCGTCCAGTCATATTAATTGATAGATAATTAATTTGTCAGTTAGAACGTGATCGGCTGGATTGCGTGTGGACTCGTACTCTGGTAGGAATATTCTAAAGCTTAAGCCATATCCTCGAAAAGGATATTTTCGGTAGCCGTCTCGTCCAGATTCATCGCCGAATCTATTCCAGGCAAGTGGCGGTTCGCTCTTGCTCATCGTTCCATATTTACATTAATTATCAGTTGTTTATTTGAGTAATTAATTTGGAATGATTACTATGTTTGTCTGGAATTGGTTTTATAAACTGTTTTGGAAAATCATATAATAGGTTGTATATCTGTTAGAATGACGCTATTATCTGTGATCGCCTTCCGGGCATTTATGTGGATTTCTCCTGTGATGTGGTTGTGTTGTAACTGTTAGTTAGCACGAGTATTTGTAGGAACGCCTGGATCCTGAGAGTTCCATGCGCGTTCCTTTATAACGGTAAGGGCGATGAAGACCCAACGATAGTTGAAGTTTGAATTCTGTGAGGTTCATTCTTTTAAAGGGCGAGCAAGACCCAACGATAGTGGTGGTTTGGACTCTGAGAAGTTCATTCCTTAGATATGTGTTCTGTGTAACAGGGCATGTATAATTAAAAGCTTACAACGTGTTAATCGTTTTGGAATTAAATAAGATAAGGTGCCCGAGAGCACTTAATTAATAAATCTTCGGCGAGTAGTGCAACTAAGTAAATAGTGTGCTAGGAAAGCTCATCTCGACTTTTGATCAGAGTACGTTCTCTTTCCAATCTGGATTCGCTGTAAGCGATGAGGTTGGTCGTAAACCGAAACATCTGAGTCAGTTTTTAAATCATCGTTATGTGGTTCTGTAAGATCCAGACTTGAATGTAGTACGTTCTCTTTCCAATCTAGATTCGCTGTAAGCGGTGAGGTTGGTTGTGAGCTGAAGCATCTCAGTCAGCTTTTAATCATTGTTGTTTGATTCTTAAACATTCCAGATTTGTCATATTTCCTTAAAGACTCATTTCCGTTGGAGTCTTCTTTCGGGTCGATTTCTGTGAAGATTAAGTCTTCCAGAATCTTCTCTTGTGCATACCTCTTGTTGTTATTCCGTGAAAGTGTCGGGTTATGTATCGTCCCTTCGGTTATTATTCGAGGGACAATGATAGTAAACGGTTACGATCACTCGAACCATTCTGCTTTTTACCCTTGCTAGTCTATTCAAGTAGACTAACCCACGAATATTGTTCTCCGCATATGGGCTGGTGTCATCCGTTCGATTCGGCACATCAGATAGAGCGAAGATATGAGGAGACTAGATTGACTATAAAGACGACGGTTATTTTGGATGTTTTAATAAATTTCTTTTAATCAGGTTGAGATCCTTGGGCAGGTGATCATTACGATCACAACCCTTTTTGTAATATCTTTTATAAGAATTCCGCTGTAACTTATTTACTCTGTTATATATTTAAAAGACTGCCACTATACTTTGTTTAAACTCTGTATTTGTCCTATTCGGGATTGGTATGTAATCCTGTAACTCATGTTTCATTTGATTGATGTTTTGATTTGAATACTTTGATCATTATGTATCAATTGTATTCCATGAATTGTATTTAAACCGGTAAAGCCTTGGGTGACCTTGGTAAAGAACACTGGGGTCACTGGCGGTAATACCTTTCCAAATGGGTTAAGATTTGGGGGTGTTACAGTTGTGGTATCAGAGCTAAAGTTTTTTAAAACGGGTTGGGTATTTGAAAACCATTTACTCGTTTTCGATTGAAAGGTATTTTCAAAAGGCTCTGAGTTTAAAAATAAAAAACGGTGTTTTCATTTTCAACCGTTCATAGTCATGTCTTCTGTACAGTCTGATATAGTAAGCTTGCTTCTATGTCTAGAAAGACTAATTCATTTCCCGTTGCCCCGTTAGATATGGGTGTATTCTGTTCTCTTCAGAGGAACCCGGGAGAAGCCAAGGTGGTTTTACCATCTCCAGTAAGGCTAGAATTCCCAGTTCCCTTGCTATGTTTGAGGTTGAAGAACCTAGTTACTCGGTTTGAGTTCATCAATAGAAATTACCAAGTTGATCTATTCTAAGTTGATTTTATTACAATAAGTATATCAGAATGATACTAATGTGATAAAATCCTTGGAATTTGATCGGTAAACAGATGGTGAATACAAGGAACGTTATCCGTGCTGGTGCTGGGCCGAGCAATGACCCCAGACCAAACCCGAGGATTGATGCAGACCCATCAAGAGAGCGTGAGTCTGCCTTCAACAATAATCCATGAGGCAATGGCCAAGCTCAGGCCGACGCTCCAGTAGTGCTCGATGCAGCAACTGTTGCAGCTATTCGGGGAATTGTGATGCAAGCATTCACCGAGATAATGCGACCAATCGCACCTCAGGCACAAGGAGTGCCAGTACCTCCAGAAGTTCCGAGGTTTGAGGAACAAGAGAACCAGGTACTACAGGGAGGCGTGATCAGGAATAGAGGGGAGTATGGCCGAGCTCTGAAGGCCATTAACTCTATGAGACCCGACAACTACGATGGAAAAGGAGAGTCAGTCAGAGTGGCTCATTGGTTTTCCCATATGGAGCGATTGTTCCGTAATGTGGAGTGCACTGAAGCGGAGAAAGTGCACATAGCTTCTCTACAGTTGAAGGAAGAAGCCAGTGAATGGTGAGAGAGTACCGGCTTAGCTGATAGCCCGGTGTTGACCTGGTCAATGTTTAAGACCAAGATGACGGACCGTTTCTTCTCTCGTGCTATGAGGGAGGAGAAACACAAGGAGTTCTTGTATCCTAAGACGGATGGATTGAAGGTGACCGAGCTTGCCACTAAATTCAATCATTTGCTATAGTATGCTGAACCAGAGATATCCAGTGAGACACAGAAGATCTGGTACTTCCATGAATGGATGAACCCAGATATTAAGCCATGGATGGTGCACCACACATGCTCTACTCTGGAGCAGTACGTGGATGCGGCCTACAAGTTGGAAGTCACACTGGAGGAGTCCGCTCATAAGCGGGAGAATCAAGTTAAGGGAAAGGGTGGGCAACAGGATCGCCAGGTTGGTTCATTCAAACGACCGGCATCGCCTACCAGGTTTGAGAAGTCTGGTCGTGCTAAGACTGAGACAACTCAGTCTGACTCTGCCAGGGGCTCAGGTTGGAGCAGCGGAGTGATTCAGTGTCACAATTGTGGTGCATCTGGGCACAAAAGTTTTGCATGTCGGAATGAGAAGAAGGCATGTTTTGGTTGTGGGAAGGAAGGGCATATGCAGAGGTTCTGTCGGCAGGAAATGCAGAAAGGAGCGGAGTCTCATCAGGGGTCTGTTAATCCAAACAACAGACCTAGGTTTAAACCAGCAGAGACTTCCAATCCTTCGATGCAGACAACTGCGCAGAATAAAGGGAAAGCCCCAATGGCTTCTAGAAATCAAAGTCAACGTCTTTACGTGATGCGTGAGGCGGATGGACCCTATGATCCTAATGCTTAGAGTACTTTATATATGCGTTCTACTTTTGTTAATGTGTTGTTGATATGGGTGCTACCCAGACTTTCATTTTGGATGGTTGTAAGTTAAGTTGTGTGTGCAACGAGATTGTGAACCTTTTATTGTAACTCTTCTTATATATGAACCTTTGGTTTATACCAAGTTAATGTTTCGTTACTTGGTATGGGGTAAGGTCTCGTGTTCGAGACTCACCAACAACCTCTTAGGAGATGGCTGCCTATTAATTAGGTGGAGCTACCAAGGATGGGTTGAGATGTATGGACAGCGACTCATGGCAACAGTGGACGCTGGTAATGGCTGGGCATGGGCTCGGAGCCACTAGTGAGTCGTATGTGAACCATGTAGTGGGCTGGTCCAAGATGGTGACCATTTAGTGGGAACCAATCGTCTGTCGGATTGTCGATTACCATCAAGGATAAGAAATTCAAAGCGATTTGACCTAAATAACCATGATCCCATACGATAATTATTCTCGGTATGGATTGACGAAAGCGTCATAAGGCAGTGATCGACTTCAGTTTTTGATATTCCTGTGGTTAGAGGATTTCTGGGTGTCTTTCCAGAAGATATTCCTGGATACCCCAAATCGTGTTATGGAGTTTGCCGTTGATCTCGAGCCAAGTACCCCGCCGATCTTTGAGGCACCGTACCGGATGGCTCATGTTGAGATGCAAGAGTTGAAGAAGCAACTCAAGGATCTTCTTGACAAAAGTTATATAAAGCTGAGTGCATCACCTTAAGTAGGAGTGCCCTAGTTTTATTTGTCAAAATAAAAGATGGACCGTTTCGACTTTGTTTTGACTTTCGAAAGTTGAATAAAGTCACGATCAAGAGCATATATCCGTTGCCTAGGATTGATGATCTGTTGGATCAACTTCAGGGTGCAAAAGTTTTCTCCAAGATTGACCTGAGATCTGGGTATCATCAGCTCAGGATTCGTGAGGATGATATTCCGAGGATTGCATTTCGGACAAGAGATGGTCACTACGAGTTTGTAGTCATGCCATCTGGATCTACGAGTGCTCCATCAGTTTTCTTGAACTTAGTGCATCGATGTTTTAGACCATACTTGAATAAGTTCATAGTGGTCTTCATCAATGACATTTTGATATTTTCCCGAGCAAGGAAGCTCACAGGGAACATCTGTGGATTGCTTTATCGATCCTTAGACCAAGTCGGTTGTGCGCAAAGTGGTCTAAGTATGATTTTTGAATCTAGAAGTGGCTTCCTTAGGCCATGTGATCAAGGAGAATGGGGTTATGGTTAATCCCCAGAAGATTGAATCTGTGGTTGTTTGGAAGCGGCCTCAGAATGTGAGCGAGGTGCGGAGTTTCCTAGAACTAGCAACAATAGTGTTTGCATTGGAAACTGAGGTTACTTGGGTGACCCAGAGGTCAGCAGAAGTTTTTCACCAGAAGATTGTCCGTGTACATGGCATTCATAAGACCATTGTATCGGATCAAGGTAGCTTAGTTCGAAGCTTTGTTTAGTCACAGATGCAGATCTCCAATGTGTTGGGATGAGTATGCCGACAAGATTCTTCTTGGACCAGAGTTGGTCGAAAGGATAGCTTCGGACATTGCTTTGATTAGACAGAGGATGTTGACCGCTCAGGGTCGAAAAAAGTCGTACGTAGATAAGAAGCGTAGAAGTGTCAAGTTCAAGGTTGGTGGCAAGGTACTTGTCAGAGTATCACCATCAAAGGAAGTTTTCAGGTTTGGTAAGTGTGGGAAGCTTAACCCTCGCTACATGGGACCATTCGAGATTCTGGATAGAGTAAGATCTCTAACGTACCGTTTGGCATTGTCGCCATCGGCACACCCAGTGTATAATGTGTTCCACGTATCATTGCTAAGGATATACGTGCCAGATGAGTCTCATGTGCTAAGCTATAAGGACATCGAGATTCAGGAAAATGGTACTTGAGAGGAGATGCCAGTGTGCATTCTCGAACGCCGTGTGTAGCAACTGTGCAACAAGATCGTACTGTTGGTACGAATTATGTGGTCCAAGTCTGGGACAGAAGAAGTTACTTGGGAAACCTGAGAAACTGAGGCGGATATGCTTAGATGCTTTCCCGAGTTGTTTTCGGCCAAGTTTCGGGGTCGAAACTTCTTTTAATGGGGAGGTGATGTAATATCCCTCAATTTTTAGTAAGGATATTCGGGTAATTTTTCCCAACCTTCACTAATTAATTATTTCGCTTTCAGTAAAGTTTGGATTTTCTGAAATATCCATGATATCCCAAATAATTCCGTGAGTGGTATAAAATATATTCAATATATTTTCGGGACTTAGAATATTTGTTTGGATACAAACATATAATTTTCGGAGTTTAATACCCATACCAAAATCAATTCCCATATTTCACGCTGCTCGCCGAAAGCACCCGCCGCTCGCCGAAAGCACTCCCGAAAGTGCGCCGGAAGTTGTCGCTGGCTCGAGCCCCGTGTTGGTCGGATCTCTGCCCCTTCCATGGCTATAAATGGAGCTCGTTGCCTCACTCCTCTTGCTCCCGTCTCCCTCTCGGTTGTCTCTCCCATTCTTGCTCCTTCGTTGCTCTTTCCATCGGCGACAAGACGAGCGTGTCCGAGCTGCTGCTGTACGGTGGTCATCGTTGCTTCGTGCTCCGGTGGTTGTTGCGACTGCGTGAAGCCGCCACCGTTGAAGTCGAGCCACTGCTGTGCTCCCTTCCGGCGGTGAAGGCGACCCAGTCAGAGCGCCGAGCTGCTGCGCGTTGTCGTTGAAGCTCCTGTTGGTGGTGTGCTGCTCCGGTGGTCGCTGTTGCGCCGTGCTGCTGCGGTAGCTTCTTCCCCGGCGACGAGGCGGCGAAGACGGCGGCGAAGATCCCGGCGAAGCCCAGCCGAGCTCCTCTGTTTCGAGCTTCTCCCGCCGGCGAGCCTGGCATGGTGCTCTGTCGTTGAGCTGTGGCTGGTGGTGCTCCTCCTCCCGCCGGCGTTGCCTTCCTCCCCGGCGTCAGCGAGGAAAGCCGGTGAGACCCCCCTGTGCTCCTCTGTTTTGTTCGAAGTGGTGAAGGAGGTGAACAGTAGAGGTGGGCCCCCTTTTCCTTTGTTTTGTTCTGATGGGCCGAAGGCCCATTTAGCCATCCAGTCCAAATTCAACCCGAAATTATTCAAGCGGTATAATTTCGATCCCCTTTCGTCCGTATTTTTCTTAGGAAAATTTAATAAATATTTTATGATTTAATATCATAGAAATTTATTAAATATAATTCCTTAAATTCGTCCAGTCATATTAATTGATAGATAATTAATTTGTCAGTTAGAACGTGATCGGCTGGATTGCGTGTGGACTCGTACTCTGGTAGGAATATTCTAAAGCTTAAGCCATATCCTCGGAAAGGATATTTTCGGTAGTCATCTCGTCTAGATTCATCGCCGAATTTATTCCAGGCAAGTGGCGGTTCGCTCTTGCTCATCGTTCCATATTTACATTAATTATCAGTTGTTTATCTGAGTAATTAATTTGGAATGATTACTGTGTTTGTCTAGAATTGGTTTTATAAACTGTTTTGGAAAATCATATAATAGGTTGTATATCTGTTAGAACGACGCTATTATCTGTGATCGCCTTCCGGGCATTTATGTGGATTTATCCTGTACTGTGGTTGTGTTGTAACTGTTAGTTAGCACGAGTATTTGTAGGAACGTCTGGATCCTGAGAGTTCCATGCGCGTTCCTTTATAACTGTAAGGGCGATGAAGACCCAACGATAGTTGAAGTTTGAATTCTGTGAGGTTCATTCTTTTAAAGGGCGAGCAAGACCCAGCGATAGTGGTGGTTTGGACTCTGAGAAGTTCATTCCTTAGATATGTGTTCTGTGTAACAGGGCATGTATAATTAAAAGCTTACAACGTGTTAATCGTTTTGGAATTAAATAAGATAAGGTGCCCGAGAGCACTTAATTAATAAATCTTCGGCGAGTAGTGCAGCTAGGAAAGCTCGTCTCGACTTTTGATCAGAGTACGTTCTCTTTCCAATCTGGATTCGCTGTAAGCGATGAGGTTGGTCGTGAACCGAAACATCTGATTCAGTTTTTAAATCATCGTTATGTGATTCTGTAAGATCCAGACTTGAATGTAGTATGTTCTCTTTCCAATCTAGATTCGCTGTAAGCGGTGAGGTTGGTTGTGAGCCGAAGCATCTCAGTCAGCTTTTAATCATTGTTGTTTGATTCTTAAACATTCCAGATTTGTCATATTTCCTTAAAGACTCATTTCCGTTGGAGTCTTCTTTCAAGTCGATTTCTGTGAAGATTAAGTCTTCCAGAATCTTCTCTTGTGCATACCTCTTGTTGTTATTCCGTGAAAGTGCCGGGTTATGTATCGTCCATTCGGTTATTATTCGAGGGACAATGATAGTAAACGGTTACGATCACTCGAACCATTCTGCTTTTTACCCTTGCTAGTCTATTCAAGTAGACTAACCCACGAACATTGTTCTCCGCATTTGGGCTGGTGTCATCCGTTCGATTCGGCACATCAGATAGAGCGAAGATACGAGGAGACTAGATTGACTATGAAGACGACGGTTGTTTTGGATTTTTTAATAAATTTCTTTTAATCAGGTTGAGATCCTTGGGCAGGTGATCATTACAATCACAACCCTTTTTGTAATATCTTTGTTTAAGACTTCCGTTGTACTTTGTTTAAACTCTTTATTTGTCCTATTCGGGATTGGGATGTAATCCTGTAACTCATGTTTCATTTGATTGATGTTTTGATTTGAATACTTTGATCATTATGTATCAATTGTATTCCATGAATTGTATTTAAACCGGTAAAGCCTTGGGTGATCTCGGTAAGGAACACTGAGGTCACTAGCGATAATACCTTTCCAAATGGGTTAAGATTTGGGGGTGTTACACTTGGGTTGAGCTTACCTGAAATTCAATAAATACAAATAAGTAACTAAATAATGTTATTACTTATTTGTATTTATTCAATTCAAAATATTAGGTAATAAAATACTTATATGTATCATTTTAATTTTTAAAAATATATTTATTATATGTAATATTCTCGGATCGCGGATATCCGGTTAAATATCCGTATCCGGTTCGGATATACAGAAAAATGGCCCGGATCGGATCGGATACGAATAAAAAATAATCGGATTTTTTCGAATACGGATTCGGGTTGGCGGATTATCGGATCGGAGCGGCCGGATTGGATTTTTTGCTCACCCCTAGTTGCAGCGTGACGAGCGGGAAGGAGTTGAGACGCACAAACTCATCATAGGCAGCCTCCAGAGGGTCGGGGACTGTCGGAGCATTTTCGAGAGAAATGGTTGTCTCTGGAGTATTTTCGCAATCACGGCACTCCTCCTCATCGTCGCTCCACTCCTCCTTAAATCTCAAAAAATACTCCTCCTCAGTCAGCACCTTGCGATCCAAAATATCATCTGGAAGTCCTAACTCCTCATCAGTATCAACGCAGACCTCATCAGCAGAATAGGAATTTTGGACGTCGGGTTGCGCTGATCTCACTGCGGGTCGCAGCGAAATCTCAGTAGGAGGCACTCCGTCCACCGCGGGGCGGTGGTCATCGCCGCGGGGCGGTGGCTGTGAGGGAGGATTACTGAGGCTCACCGCCGGGTCGCGGTCAGTGTCGCCGCGGGGCGGTGAAATAACTGGGACTTCACGCCGGGTCGCGGTGAGAGGTGACGCGGGGCGGTGGGTGATGTTCTCCATCTCATATTCGTCCTCCTCTTCAGCACTAGGAGGAACATCCAGTTGCTTTCCGCTCCGGAGGATTACAGCACTAACGTTTTCCGTCGGGTTTACTACCGTTTGAGATGGTAGATTCCCCGACATCCTTGCATCGATCCGTGTAATCGCCTCCGCCAACTGTCTCATCTGCCTTTCTAAATCCTTCATGCTTGACTCCCTAGTTTGAGCACCAGTGGCGAAGTGTTGAGTCAAGGTCCTGAGCATCTCTTCAGTTGAGGGATTTGAATTGGATACTGGTGGGCTATGCTCATAGGCAGAATTGTACTGTTACGGGGCACCCTGTTGATAGAATGACTGTGGCTCTGGGTAGAACTCTTGGTGGTCATAACCATATGGATGGTATTGATGGTACCCATAACTCAAATTGGGGTGATCTCTCCACCCTGGAGTGTATGCGTAGGAGTATGGGTCATATCGCGGCTCTCCCCAGAAATCCATATCTTGAACAAGAATCAAAAAGGAAAAACAAAAGTCAGTAGCACGAGTGTGGACCGTAAGATAGGTCCATACCAAGGTAACACACACACAAACAAACACACAGAAAAATCAAATCTTGCCTCCCCGGCAACGGCGCCAATTTGATAAGGCGTTGTCGTGACACCTAAACAAAATAATCCTAACAAACCTAAACAAGTAGTAGAGGAAAGCAAGGGTCGAATCCACAGGGAGGAAGTGATCTTTCTATGTGTTTCTAAGCATGCAAAGTAACAAGGGGGTTTTTGGTTATCAAACACAGAGCAAAGTAAACAGGTTTAGTTGACTTGAGAATATGAATGGGGAAAGTAGTTCCACTAGAACGAGATCCACAATACAGAGATATAAGTTGATCACTGAAATCTATTCAATCCAAGTTCTTTAACTATTCTTATAGTTGTTCCCACCCTGATCTTAAGCACCATCGATTCTCACAGTTGTCGATGGACTTATTACTATGCCAATGATAAAGCACCACCGATTCTCACAGTTGTCGGTATACTTTACCACCAACAAAGCAATAGCAATACACACAAGGATATAGGATACATGCAAATAGAAAGACACCTTACTACTTAACATGCAACTGATTCTCACTCACGATTATACGCTCGGGACCCCTATACGCACAATCGTGTATGCCACTACATATGCACTCGGAACCCCTATATGCAATCCTTGTAATTGATAAATATTACTCAACCTAGCTGGCCAGACTATGAAGAACAATGATAAATCAATAATCAATATAATCAAGAGAATCAAACCAACACACATAAGAATAAGAACAAGGAATAGAAATCTCACAACCGAATCAACTGTATTGCTTCAAACGTCTAGTAGAACAAAGGTGTTTAGCTCTCCATGGGTTAAAACCCTGGAGGCAGAATACAAACGAACTTGTAAAACTGAATAATTAGTTGTTGGCAACTAGGTTAACTAAAAGGGTATTTAACCTAAATCTAAAAGTGTATAAAAATAATAAAATAATAATAAAGTTAAACAACCGAAATTGGCAGCTAAGTTTCCATAATTCTCGGCTTCTCTCTCGCTTCCAAACTCGGCCCAATGTCGGCCTATTCTCTCGCAGCTCAGCACGGCCCACCACACGCCTGCATCAGCGCCGACGTCATGCCCCGCTTCAATTCCGCTTCAGCTTCACGCAGCATTTCACGCGGTAAGTTCTTCATGTGGGCCTAATTTCCTTCAATTTCCAGCATCACGTGGCTTCTTTTAATTTCGCTGGCTTCGCCCAGATGGTCGCGGGGCGACATCCTTTCTCTGAGACCCACCGCCGGGTCGCGGTGGCTCTGGCGCGGGGCGGTGACTTCCCCAATGTGGTTCCTTTATAGATTTTTGTCGTCTCCTCAGGTGGTCAACTCCTCTTCCTCTGTATGTCTCCAATTAGCTCCTCCAGACCACCAAAACCACACTTCTCTGCTCCAACTCCATAATCTCCAATTGTGCTCTAAATCCAACCAAATGGCACCTCAAACCTGGTAATAACCCTTAGATATATGCTACAAAATAGCACTTATCAATATGACTGGTGGGTGGAACAAATCGAGTCTCATATTTGTTCCCTCGATGGACAGATATGGCGAGTCATTGAAGTTGGCCCTATAACCATTCTGAATGATAAAGATGCTATGAAGCCAAAGGCGAAAGTAGACTACACTGATGATGACTGGAAGAAGCTGGAAAAGAACAACAGAGCCAAGAAGATCCTTCATATGGCCTTGCTCCCCTCAGATCTCAAGAAAATCATGGGCTACAAGACTGCCAAGGAGATCTGGGATGCTCTAAAATGCCTTCATCATGGAAATGAAGATGCTAAGAAAAACAGGATTCTTTCCTTGATGAAAGAGTACGATCAGATATCTCAGGGGAAGGATGAGCATATTCAGGAATTCTACTCCAGATTCCAAGGGATAGTAGGCCAGCTTGAGTTCCTTGATGAAGAAATGCCAGACTGGAAGCTCACTCATCATTTCATGCAAGGCCTCAACTCTCAGTGGGATGCTATTTCCCTTGCTCTCTACTCTCAGACGGATGTTAAGACTCTCACTATGTAAGAGGTTGTTGCGAAGCTTGAAAGCAACGCGTCTGTTTACAACCACAAGATGAACAAGAAAGGAGAAGAGAAGGCCAAAAGCATTGCCTTGAAGGTGGAACGTGCCTTTGACTTATCTCAAGTTGAAGATGAAGACGAGGATGCTGATGAAGATGTGGCTCTCATCACTAGAGCCATGAAGAATATATGGTCTCGAAATAAAGGCATATCGAGTTCCTCCGAAGGGAACAGAGACATGAAAGATGTTGTTTGTTACCACTATCAGAACAAAGGACATTTTGCCAAAAACTGCTTCAAGAGAAAGGTAGGTATACCTCAGGTTCGCGAAGGGGAACAAGCAATGATTGCTACATGGGGTGATTCCAACTCAAATGATGAAGAATCATCTTATTCAAGGGACGTTTGTTTGATGAGCATGAATGACCACCATAAATCAGAAGGAGATCTTCAGGGATCTGAAGATGAAGCAAGGAAAGGTTCCTGGTATCTTGATAGTGCTTGCTCAAGTCACATGACAGTGAACAAAAGGTGGTTCACCTCTCTTCAGCAAGCCTCCGGAGGTTCAATAACCTTTGGAAACAAGAGTAAGGGAGAAGTCTGTGGTATCGGTAAGGTAAGGCTTTCTAACCATATTACTGTGAACAATGTGACACTTGTAAATAATCTCAAATTTGATCTCTTCAGTGTGGCTCAACTATGTCAAAATAAGAAAAATATGGTAGTCTTTACTACTGATGATTGTTATGTTGAGTGTATAAGCACATGGAAAGTCTTACTCAAAGGTATATGCGATAACAACGTGTACAAGGTTGATCCTGCTTTCATTCCGGTGAAGGAACTATGTATGTCTTCCATTGCTGAGACAACAGATCTGTGACACAAACGGTTCGGACATGCCAGTCTTCAACTCCTGTCCAAGCTTCATAGACAAGAACTGGTGAACGGTCTTCCCAAGATCAAAGCAATGAGAATTGGAGTTTGTGATGCGTGCACCAAAGACAAACAAGTCAGGTCTTCCTTCAAGACAAAGAAGGAGGTAAGTACTACTCGACCACTGGAACTAATCCACATGGATCTTTGCGGGCCAATGCGCACAAAGAGCCGTGGAGGGAATGCCTATGTCTTTGTTATTGTGGATGATTATTCCAGGTACACATGGACCCTCTTTCTGACATCTAAGGATGAAGTGTTTGCTGAATTTGAATCCTGGCTCAAGTCGGTTGAAAGAAGCACATGACAATCTCTGGGGTCCATCCGCACTAATCATGGGACAAAATTTGAGAACTCTCAGTTCCTATTCCTCTGCAGGAACAAAGGCATCAATCACAACTTCTCAGCACCAAGAACTCCGTAGCAAAACGGTATTGTGGAAAGGAAGAACCGAACTCTAGAAGACATGACGCGTACTCTCCTCATCTCAAGTGGTGTACCTATGAGTTTATGGGCTAAAGCTTTGAACGCCGCTTGCTATGTTCTGAACAGAGCAACCATTCGCCCTCTCTTGAACAAGACAGCCTATGAACTTCTAAGGGGAAGAAAGCCAAATGTGTCCCATCTGCGCACGTTTGGTTGCAAGTTCTTCGTTCACAACAATGGGAAGGATTCTCTTGGAAAGTTTGATCCCAGAAGTGATGAAGGGACATTTGTAGGATATTCTCTTCACAGCAAAGCCTACAAAGTGTTCAACGAGAGAACTAGAAAGGTAGAGGAAAGCATTCATGTAGTGTTCGATGAATCTTTTATGGCTGGTAACAATGTGCAGGAACAATCAGCAAGTGTTCCCTCAAACACTGGCTCAACTAGAGATGATTGCTTTCAGCTTGTAGAAAACAGTGTCAGTAATGGGGACCAGTCAGATCAAGACACTCAAGATGATCCATCAACAACAAACGAAGGTGCTCAACCATCAGATTCTCCTCAGGTTCCTCAGGGGGAACAAAGCCCCAGTCCTGATTCTGTGGAATCCTCCGAGGAAAGTCCAGCTAATGAAGAAAGCAATAAAGAGGGTCATGATGTTGTAGGAAATGGTGGTGAAAGCTCTAATACTAGTAACGACGATTCTGAGGAGTTTGACATCAACAACCTACAAACTAGAAACTACCAGCAGAAGTGGGCTCATCCCATCCATCAAATCTTTACAGATTACAGAAAAGGAACTCCTCACAGCACTCGCTCCTCTCTACATAATTTTTGTGCTTTCAATGCTTTTCTCTCGCTGTAAGAACCTAAAACTGTAGGAGAAGCATTGAAGGATCCCGACTGGATTAATGCCATACAAGAAGAACTTCATCAGTTCGAAAGGAATAAGGTATGGCGGTTGGTTCCTCGACCAAGGAACAGGACCGTGATAGGAACAAAGTGGGTGTTCAGAAACAAGCTGGATGATCAAGGTCAGGTCACAAGGAACAAAGCAAGACTGGTGGTGAAAGGGTACAACCAGCAGGAAGGAATCGACTATAACGAGACATTTGCTCCAGTTGCCAGGTTAGAAGCCATAAGATTATTGATTGCTTACTCCTCTTTCCACGGCTTCAAATTGCAACAAATGGATGTCAAAACCGCCTTCTTGAATGGAGTTCTCAAGGAGGAGGTCTATGTGGAGCAAACACCTGGTTTTGAGGACGCCTCCCAACCTGACCATGTCTATGCTCTCGATAAAGCATTGTACGGTCTCAAACAAGCTCCAAGGGCCTGGTACGAAAGGCTCTCACAGTTCCTTCTGGCTCATGGATATGTTCGTGGAA
Source organism: Rheum nobile (assembly GCA_027886185.1). Lineage (NCBI taxonomy): Eukaryota > Viridiplantae > Streptophyta > Magnoliopsida > Caryophyllales > Polygonaceae > Rheum > Rheum nobile. The sequence continues at coordinate 227,081 of WOAB01000143.1, forward strand.
AGGTCGATAAGACTTTGTTCCTGCTGAAGGAGGGAAAGCACACTCTGGTTGTGCAAGTCTATGTGGATGATATCATCTTCGGTTCTACAGATGATAAATTGGTTCAAAAATTCTCAAAGCTGATGGCCAGTGAATTCGAGATGAGCATGGTTGGGGAACTCAAGTTCTTCTTGGGTCTTCAAGTCTCTCAGGGAGATGAGGGAACCAAAGTGCACCAACAGAAGTACCTCAGAGAATGTGTCAAGAAGTTTGGAATGTCTGATGCAAAGCCCTTCACAACTCCTATCTCCCCAAACAATCCAATGGGAAAGGACGAACATGAACAAGGAGTTGATCCATCTCTCTATCGAGGAATCATAGGTTCGCTTCTCTATCTCACTGCAAGTAGACCTGATATTATGTATAGTGTGTGTCTCTGTGCTCGCTTTCAGGTTGATCCCAAAGAGACACACCTCAAAACAGTAAAGAGGATTCTGAGATACCTGAAGGGAACAGATGATCTATGTATGTGGTATCCAAGAGGTGGAAACTTGGATCTAGTTGGATACACAGATGCGGACTTCGCAGGGAACAAAGTAGATAGAAAGTCCACGTCTGGAATGGCTCAGTTCCTCGGGCCATGCTTGGTCTCTTGGGGATCAAAGAAGCAGAATTCAGTTGCCCTATCCACTGCAGAAGCTGAATACATAGCCGCCGCTTGTTGCACTCAACTACTATGGCTCAAACAATAACTCAGCGACTATGGTATTCTTCTTGACTCTATTCCTATTCTCTGTGACAATACTAGTGCCATAAATATCTCCAAGAATCATGTGCAACACTCACGTACCAAGCACATCGAGATAAGACATCACTTCTTACGTGACTGTGTGGAGAAAGGGTTGGTGACCATGGACTTCTGCGGCACCAAGGATCAGATCGCCGACATTTTCACCAAGGCACTAAACAGGGAACCCTTTGAACAGTTTCGTATGGAACTAGGTATGATCTCTCTAAACTGACTGTCTATCCGTTATGTTCCCTCGATGATTGGCTAAATTACATGGTAAAGTGTGGAAGCTTAATCATCATGTCTTGATTCGTATTCATTCTCTTGAACATTAATTGAACTACCTGCTTAGACTCATGCTACTACTTCACTTATGTGCAAACATTTCTGCATGATGATCTATGCTATCATAATGATATATGAAACAGATTTCTTTCGGCCCAAAAGAATCAACTTGATGCATAGATCCCTCACTACAAGCCCAAATGATTGTTGACTCTCCAGCTTACCCTAGCCATCATGCTTGATGCTTCCTATGAGCCCCTCTTAACATCCACATCTGGGATCCTCTCATTCATGATTAAACACTGAATAAATTCTCATATATTTTTGTGTGATGTTCTTTGTACCCTCTCTGGTAACGTTACCCCCGCATCACACTCTTCTAATTTCTTTGGGAAGTTGAGAAAACGAATCATCGCCTCTGTGGCTACGGGCTGGTACTTGATCAGTATGGTGTGTATTGATAGCATGCAACTACTTTGGAAGTGTTATGAGCATTCAAGATTGAAGTATCGTTTGTGGCGATTGAGATTTTTGTGGATTTGATGGATTTGGTAAGAATCTTCTAAATGATGCATTTTTGGAAGATATCTTATCAGTTGTGATTTCAAAAAAAAAATGAAGGCGTAAACTCTGGGGAACAAAAGGAGGAACCAGATCGGAGGTAAGAACCAAGAAGGTCGTCTCACACTCGCCTACACTGGAGGAACAACAAAGATATCCTTTGGAGGGTATGCATACTCATCATAACTGAGGTACTCTTCAATTCTGGCTCCTGGTATCAGTGTCGCATGATTTGTCTTTCTCTGCTTTCCAAACCCTTCTCTTGTTCCCAACACATCTATCTCCTTACTGCCTTGTTTTTTTTTCCTTGTCTCTGTTTCACATGGTTGTCTTGATTGGCATATTCATCATTTGTGATATTTTTGCGTATCTTGTGCTGTCTTTGCATGTGGTCTGTGTTTGTGCGTCTCAATCTAATGCAAAAGGGGTTGTTTTCTTATCATGCTGTGCTCATTTTCTCTCTCTCTTTCCCTATGTTTTTGATGATGCCAAAAGGGGGAAAATGACAGGTAGCTTTAGTTGAGGGGGAACTAATCATGCTTTCATATGTTGCTGAACTAAAGGGGGACTATTATGTCTAAGTGTGGAAACTTTCTCTATGCAACTGTCTTTGTCTCATATGTATGTTTTATTGTCAAGGATGTTTGTCACCATCAAAAAGGGGGAATTTGTTGAATTCCTTAGGTTTTGATGGTAACAAACATTCAACTAATCTGGTCACCAAGTGTTTCAGGAACAAGACAGTTGTCACAGGGAACCATTGCAGCGAAGGATTGCAGAGGGAACAAAGCTTTCTCCATATGCTTTGTTACCTCTCAAGGAACATCAATGATGGACTTCAATCAAGCTGTGAATGGAAGGAAGATATTCAGCGTGAAGATTATGGAAATTATCTTGGAAGATCACGCGGTCAAAGGAAAAGGAATCTCGGCTGGAAGGATATCGCCGAAGAGAAGATTTGGAGAGAGAATCCGATTATGTTATCTTAGGAAATCTTTCCTAAGATAATACATTTGGAGAGAGAAGGATTTTATCTTAATCCGATTATGTTATCTTAGGGATTCCTTCCTTTAGATAATATCGGTTGTTAAGATAATATTCTTCAAATCATTTAATATCTTCTTGTTACCAAGTTTAGAAAGATATTTTATCGTGTTACGATTGTATTAGTCGAGTTATATATATACGATTGTGGATTCATTTCTATGCACGAACTCGGAGCATTAAAACTGAGAAGAAAAAGAGAGTGAAGTGTTTGTGAGTCTTAGAGGGTTGAGTTTGTATTCATCGTTGTAGAAGTGATCTTCGAATCTAGCTAGGAAGTCTAGGGTTTGGAGTCCATGATACAAGTGTAATCGAACAAGAAATCAATAAGACGAGTAGACGCTTCAAAATCCTCTCAAGCGAGAAGCTTGAAGGTAGTGGTTTTTCTTTGATTAGCTAGTTGGCTAATTAGGGTTTCCACTATACATCGTGAGTTCGTCTCTTATCTTTCTTGCTATATTATTCCGTTGTACCTTCTATGGGAACAAAGTATTTGTTCCCTCAGACGTAACTCTAACGATCCAACACTAATCAAACAAAGCAGCTCGTCAAGTTAGTAAAAAAAATCAAATAAAAAACAGAATTTTTAAACAAGAAAGAATCTTTTTCTTGGAGCTCACTCTCCGTGTGTCGTGAAGGCTGGCCGTGCTCCTAGGGTTCCCTTCCAAGAACCTTAACTTGATCCTAATATTAGTGCAATCAAGAGAATATCTTGCAAGCACGAGATAAAGGACCAAGCAAGTTCTTCAAGTCAAACACAAGATTGTGTCGAACTAGGGTATAGGGGCGACTGGTCTTGAGAGATATGATTTGCAAGCACCAAGATCAAGACTTAATCAAGCGAGATATGTCTAGATAAAATAAAGTTTAAGATAAACGTAGATCAATTAGATAATCTATACTCTTGCTAAAAAGGACTTTCTTGATTTTCTTTTAAGGCTTTCTCAAGTCACTAGCAAGGGTCCCTTTGGGCTTTCTCAAGCTAGGGCAAGGGTCCTCTTTTTTTTTTTGTATGGCTAGGGTTTTACCCTATGTGTCATGGCCTTTGGCCTTTTCTTTTCTTTTCTTTTGTACGAAATTGGATAAGATAGAATCTAGAAGTGAAGATAATATTTAATCCAAACAGATAACAAGAAATCTTAACTACCTAAAGATATAAACAAATCTCAACTAAATCTTATCTAATCACAAAAAGAAAGATAAAAATATATCTTAAAGTTCAAGCAACAAAAGATAATATATGGTGGTTACAAGATAGAATTTGCCAAAGATTTGGCAAATCCTTGGAGCGCAAGGCAAGGGGGAGGTGCGGCTTTGGGGACTGGTTAGCTTACCGCCCACGGCTTGGTTTCCCTCAACCTTGGCCTTTTCGTCTTCCTTGCAGCCCACTCCCTAGGTTAGTTCACGTTCAAGGACATGGCAGGGGCTACTTGGCTTGGCGAGCAAGACAATGGTGCGCACACTAGGGTTGATGGCTTGGTTCGCAAAGGTCGATTAGGTTCTCTCTTTAGAATGTTTGGCTGGATTTCCTAAAGCTAACTTAGGGTTTTGCAGCACGCTCTCTTCAAGGACAAAGGTAGGCCACACACGCTTATGGGTAGGATAAAGACGGATATGGTTTTGTTCAAACACAAACTCAAGGTTTGAAATCAAGACAAGCAATGGTTTTAGACTTTACCTTGATCAAGCTCCGATACCAAATGATGCGTTTCTGCCTAAGGATCTTCGTTCTGGTTCAAGGAAAGTCGTCCTCCAAAGCTTTGTGTTGATCAAGACTCGGTTGGTCGTCGAACTAGTCACAATGATGGTTCTTTTTGTGGAATTTTTGGGTTTATAAATGCAAGAAGATAAAAGGGATAAGCAATTTGGATCTATTAGATATGACGCACCAATAGATTCAAAACGAAGTTTTGTTGATCCACCATGGATATTACGCACCTAGGTTTCACAACAATTTTGGATATGACTCACCAAAACCGAGTAAGTTGACTTGGATATGATTCACCAAGGCAAAACACTCAAAGACCGGAAGTTTAGAGTTAATTCAAGAGACTCAACGTTCTGTATTTCAATTAATCAAAGCTTAACATAAAATGTAAAACAACACAACACTTAAATAGCCAAAATGTTTTCTGAAACCCTAATTCTCTAGATACTTTGAAACATACGTTCTTCTTCCAGACCTCCGTTGGGCCTGAAATTTGAACACGGGCTAAATACGCCCATGAGCTCAAACATATCCAAACTTCATCCCAAACACACAGATGAATATAGATCGCGCCTCTGGACAATTTGTAGCGTTGACACTTGCTAGCCTTAGGCCCCACCTCCTTGGACTTCTCTCGGCCCACCTTCTTCAAATGATATCAAACTTGGTATAGAGTCCCTTACTGGACATATCTTGTAGGTAGGTATCGTTTGTACTCAATTTGGGGTCATTTGTGCGGAGGTTTGAAGAAGCCCTAGCTTTGTCGGCGTCATGACGCGTCCTTGGATCATCATCACCAGTTTAGCCTCCTCTTGACTTGGCACTCCTTGGCTCCAAAGACAACCTTGGATGTCTAGAAGTAGTTGTCGAGCTCACGACGAGTAATGGCTCCTGGTGGTGTGACTTTTTCTTGTGTGGCAACGCGCGTGGCCGAACGAGTGACCGACCTTGATGGCGCTTCCTTTGGCACTAGCTTTCCTTGATCTTGATGTAGTACAGGCGTGATCACATCACTTATGCAGGTGCTCACCTTGCACCTGCTTAGGGTCGGCCCTGAGTTTGAGAGTGCTGGAGCAAGAGGGAGTTCCTTGAAAGCATCCATAACTACACAACTATGCAGAACTGTCGTCCACATGTGGATTACAAGATTGTCAACCCAAAGTACAAGTATCAGTCCCTGTTCCATTTTTTAGGGAGTGAGCTAGGCCCACGGAAATTTGTATCAACGATCTGCACAAGTACATCACTTTAAAAACATGATTGCATAACACCTAATTTTTTTACTTGCAAAAATACATTGATTTAGGTATTTTTGCAAAGGGATTTTTGCGCCAAACCACCTATTATATGGCCCATTTTGCCCGAAACCACCCGTTATATCGATAATTATTCTAAACCACCCACTAAAAGGCTTCCGTTAACAAAAAGTCACCTGAGAGATCCATCCGTCATTTTTGTCGTTAATTTGTGTGAAAAGACCCTTATACCCCCGTTCTTTTTTATTTATTATTATTTATTATTTATTCATTTTTTTAAATATTTTAAAAAAATTCTCTTAAATCATTTTTTCTAATTTTTATATGATCATTTTAAAAAAAATTAAACTTTTTTTCATTTTTGTATATATAGTGCATGAGTTAGTATGTTAAAGTGCATGACTAAAATACTAAATATAAAAAATAATAATAAATATAAAATTAAGTGCATATATAAACATATAATGTGCATGAACAAAATGCTAAAGTCCATGGTATTAATGTTTGGGAAAACAATTCGGGAAAATGTTTATATTAGTAAAAAAAATTGGGGAAAAATCGGAAATATATATTTTAAAAAAAAAATCTTTACAAAAATGTGAAAAAACAACATGGTATTACTCGGAATTATAAAAAAGAACGAGGGGTATAAGGGTATTTTCACACAAATTAACGACAAAAGTGACGAAAGGATGGTTTAGAATAATTATCGATATAACGGAAGCCTTTTAATGGGTGATTTAGAATAATTATCGATATAACGGGTGGTTTCATGCAATATGGGCCATATAACAGGTGATTTGGCGCAAAAATCCCTTATGCAAAACACTAAGTGTTTTCTTTTAAGTGAGAAATTAGGAAAAAGATGGAAATTTTTCAAAAAGAAAAAGGAAATATATATAGGGGGTTTTTGCGCCAAACCACCCGTTATATGGCCGATTTTACATGAAACCACCCGTTATATCGATAATTATTTTAAACCATCCATAAATGGCACATTGTTAACAATGAGCCACCCACGAGTTTATTCTGTTAATTTCTCCGTTAAAAAAATATAAAAATATCAAATACCCTTGTAAATATATCAAATTTTCAAAAAAATGTCATTTTTCCTAAACCTTAAAACCCTAAACCTTACAAATAAATAACAATTCCCAAAACAATGGCCGCTTACAAAATGAGAGGGTTTAGGTTTAGGGTTACAATTTCCCAAAAAATGCCATCAAAAAAATGGTTTTAGTTTTTTTTCAAAAATAAACCCTAAATTCTAAAAAAGTGTTTTAGGGTTAAGGGCTTAGAGAGTTAGGGTTTAGGTATAGGGTTTAGGGCTTAGGGAGTTAGGGTTTAGGTGTAGGGTTTAGGGCTTATGTTTAGGGCTTAGGATTTAGGTTTAATATTTTTTGGTTTAGGGTTTTAGGATTTAGGGTTGATGAAGAATGGCATTTTTTTGAAAATTTGATATATTTACAAGGGTATTTTAGTGTTTTATATTTTTTAATAGAAAAACTAACAGAATAAGCTCGTGGGTGGCTCCTTGTTAACGAATGGCCATTTATGGATGATTTAAAATAATTATCGATATAACGGGTGATTTTATACAAAATCGGATATATAACGGATGGATTGACGCAAAAAACCCTAAATATAGCCATAACTTTTTCCCTCGGAAAGTACAACCCATTTCTCTTCTAGTACAACCCAATTTTCTTTTCTCTGATTTCTTTTCCACACATCCCTCTTAAATTTCATTTCCAAACCTTATTTTATTTTAAAGAATGATTATAAATTCTAAACTAATTTTGTAGATTTGGCTAGAACGAATAATCTTCAGCTTGTACATCAAATTCCACATACTCTTCAATATTCCATTACTATTTCGCCAATCACCTCTTCTAATTGAAATAATTTTATTTATAATTATTAGTTGAATTGATTGATTTTGGTTGAATTGAATTATTTTTTGGTTAGGATTATACACAAATTTGTTGTTGGGTTAAGAAATGAGCAATATTGGGTCTTCAAATAATCCTTATGGGAACTGGCTAGGTGTCGACAAAAAAAATCGAATATGTGGGAGTTATATTATTAGCGATTCGGCGTTGAGAAAACACTCAGAATTACTAAGTGATCTCACCCCGCTTTGGACAATTTATGGGATCGTCACTGTCACCAAGGTATGTGACATTGTCAAAATTGGGGTATGCATGTGGCCATTATCGAGAATGACGCATGTAAAACCCCTACAAGGTGGTCATTTGTTGACAAGTAACGACTATAAAGCAATCATCAAGACAACTAACGAACGATAACAATTATTGTACGGAAAGACAAGAGGAACACAATGACATGATGAACACGATGATACCGCATAATCACCAGCAAAGACCTCTTAAAAATCGTGATCCCATCCACTAGGTTCATCGTGGAAGAATGATGGCATGATGAACACAAGTATATTGCATGATCACCAACATAGATCTCTTAGTAATTGTGATCTCAGCCACCGAGTTCATCGTGGAACACGATGACATGATGAACACAATAATACTGAATGATCACCTACAAAGACCTCTTAAAAATTTGTGATCCCAGCCATCAGATTTTTCGTGGGACATGAAGACATGATGACCACGATGATACCACATGATCATCATGGTCAAGATCGTGGAGAGAATGTCACTCATAAAAATCGAATCAAAGACGACCACGTCGAAGAGGACGAAAAAAATCTAGGTCATGGTGTGCCCGTACGAGCCAAATCCATCGCGTCAAGTCCGTACAATTCGGCCTTTAAGGTGATGCGACGTTGGAGATTGCAAAGGATTGGTGAATAGTGACCTAATCCCGAGAACCCCGCTCCCTTACGCATATAGCCCATCATGCCCACATGATCATGACATGACTACTCCCCCTGCCGATTGCGCTCATTATCCTCTATAAAAGTCAAGGTAAAGCTTGTTCTTAAGAGCTTTTCCCGACTTTTGGAGTTGAAGAATGGTCTTGTGAGAGGTTTCAAAGTTTGAAGGGAGAATTTGTTCTTCAAGTTCTTAATTTCTCCACGGAGAGCAACATTTCAATTTCTTCAAAGGGCTTCATTAATCAAGTCAACTTCATCACTTCTCGAGCATGATCTTCAAGTTCTTCACTCCTTAACCACCACTTCAAAACATCAAAAGCCTCATCGCTCAAGTGTCACCCAAATTCTTCAAATTCACCATTCGCCGAGCATCACATCATGTTCTTCCTATTTATCATCTCGAACATCTTTTTGAGTTCTTCAACTTTTCATACACTTCATCTACGTATATTTTTATCAAGTTGAAGGCCCCAACTATCTTTCTTTCGTTGAGGGTTCTCTCAATGGTCCACCCCCTTGGGATTTTCAAGGATGGCATGGACCGAATGAGCACAAATCATGGAAGTCGCCATCATCATCAGTGAACCCGATGAACGTTGAGACGACATGGAGGAATGATCGTAAATCATGAAGGCAATCATCGTCGTCGATGAACCCGATGAACTTTAGGACAAAATGGAGTGAATGGACGCAATGTACATCAGGTTAGTTATCCAACTAACCGTCAAAACTAAATACCGTTATTGACGACGCCATCATCATCATCCATGCCCCTAAAGGACGCGAGAACACAACGTCAAATGAATGTGTGATGAGACGCCACCGTTGTCGTCGATGAAGCCCGAGGTCCTTGGAACGCAGGTCACGACTTATAGCAAAAATACCATCGTCACCATCGACGCCGCATGAAGTCAATAAAATGTGAAAACAATCAGTGATGTCGCTTGGCAAGATCATGATGGGAATCGAGAGAACCTTGGTGGATCGTTGTGATAGCACCTCTAAATCCTCCCCCGCTATCTTTGGGATCTTCAGTATGAGCCATACCTAAAGTCATTCAAACCCATTGTTATCCCAACTTGATTCCCTATCTCATCCCAATTCCAAGTATGGTACCAAACAAACCCTAATAAATCTCTTGAATTGTTTCAAAATAGCTTCTAATCTTTGTTACATTTTATTTTAGTTCTTAAGTTTTACTTGTCATTTTAGTCCCTAAATTAGTTTGTGTTTCAAATTTTATAGGGTAAATTACACAAACTCAAACATATATAGTTAGAGAGCTTTTCACAAAACACATCCATAAATTAGAAAATTAGAAAATACCACCTTTAAATAGGGTTTTCTTTTTATATAATCACCCATAACTCTTTTTATGCTTACAAAATGTTGAATTACAAGTATATCTGTCAACCAGAGAATCCTATAAAATGCATCATTAACCCCACAAAACACGAAATGACCCATTTAGCAAATATCACCACCACTGCATACTGACTACTGAGCAAATCATCTAAGTTTCAATCACAATCATAGCATTGTGTTCGAAACTCTAGCTGTGAAAAATCTTATTAAGTTGATGTATATGTTATTCATCTATCCGCTAGAAGAACGAACTGTCCTTACATATTTCGATTTTGTAGCTTCTCCAAGCAACTGGCGGATTTCACATATAGTTGTCGAGTCATTGGATGTGTCTCTCTCACACAACCAGTCGTCTTCAAGATTCACATCAATGTCCCTACGTCGAGAAAAGAGAATAACAATGATCAGGTTCAAAGCCATCAAGTTATGACAATATATCAAGATTAAGATTGATACCTCAACCTTTTGAGTTCCATGTGGTACCATAAACTTTTGTCCAAGTTCATTTGTGCCTAAGTGATTATATGTTCTTATGTTGACCATTCTGATAGTTCAGATTCAATGGATGTAATCATGTAACTCAGGAAGTACCAAAAAAACTCATTTTTTGTCATTTTTTATAAAGTTGCATCTTTATTGTTCATTTTTTAGATAATTAGAAATAACAATAAATTTTAGTTCATTATGTGGGTATCATATAAGTAAGAGACCTAGCAAAAAGTCACATGATACCATATAATTGCAATACCTCCTTAGGGAAAGAACTTGGTAGTTCTTTAGAAGGTAATCAGCATACTTTGTGAGAGCTTCTTGGACATATTGTTTTCCCACTGTTCTCAGTGCAGCTGCACTTAGCAAATTTTCCAAGGAACCATGCTTTTTCAAGAGCTTGATAGCAGTGTTTCTTCCGAAATTAGGAACCACGTTTTGTATACCAGGAACACCATCAATTTCGTCACCCAAGATGCATCCTATAATGTAACAACAAATTATCAGAAAAAGCAGTTAATCCTTTATCACTTTGCAAGACACATGAGAGGTTTGTTGCTGTGAAGATCACTTGTCTCAAGATGGGGATCGCATCCCACTACTTTGACATCATACCACATATAACCCCACTCGGCATTTACCAGTTTCATGAGTGGCAGCGGATATCCAGCTCCAACATAATTAGTTGAATGTTAAACATCAGATTGTTGCTTAAAGACACATGACAGAGTTAATGCAAAATAGAGAAGGGAGAAGCTAATCACATACGTAGACTGAGATCAGAACTCGGATCACAGTTATACTGAGCAACGTAGTGCTTTATGGTGTAGAACGACCATCTCTCAAGATCTGACAGGGGGATAACAAGCTGAACATCGTCAGAAATTAGTTGCTTAAAATCTTTATCAGGGGAAGCTATCACAGCTCTATATCCCTTCTGTAACACTTGTTGTACAAGTGTAGCCACAACGTCATCCGCTTCACAGCCAACAACTTTAATGACCTGCATTACCCTCATCAACTTGATATCAAAACTTCTACAATTTTGCAAGAAACAGATAATGCGGTGGTCAATTCCGGGAAACAAACATTGTGATAACTCCTAACAATACCATTTGTCATGCTTGTAGTTATTATATAATTGAGTGCAATCTGTAGAGTAACGAGAATGACATACTGGTATGTTGCATCTCTTTAGAAAATCTATGACAGTATGATGGGATCTTTCAACCGGAACTCGTGTATACACACGCGAAGGCGACCACTGTCTTGAGAACTTCATCCTGTGTGCTTTATATGATGGCAATAACTGTCTTCTGTATTCATTGCCTCTCTCTCCATCAATCACCTGCAAGATCAAATGCTTGCTTTGGTTACCAAACACAAAATTCAGTAAGAGCAATTCTCCACGACCCATTTCCTAGTCACCTCCTTATCGAACTACTCCAAAATACATTAGCAAACATATCATTTGACATTTTGAACAAAAAGTACTCTAATTTTAGTCCATTAGACAGATGTGATACCATAAGTAATCACAGAACCCTAAAATCTGCAATTCAAGAAATTGAAAGAAAGGGGGAGAGGTGTTTACAGCAACCACGGGATGATTGAGGCTGACTTGAGAGAGGAAGAGGGTGACCCAGTGAACGAAAGAGTGCAGGCTCGGGGTACTTCCACTATAGCAAAGTGGGTTAACATCCAAAAAGAAAATTCTTTTCTTACTTGTCCTCATCTCACCATCAGAATCTCCCTGAAACTCCTGCCCATCGCCTGTTCGGCGATATGTCCCAAAGGAAGTTGAACAAGACAAGGCAGCGCCATCTCTGCCACCACAAACAACTCCAAGCTTGTACCTTATACATGCCTGTTTACTTGGTGATTTGATCGCTAATGAGTTTGATTTCAACCTCGAAGTTGATTTTGTATAGGAGAACGGAGCAAAGAGATGAGGAGTTGGTGGGTGTAGGTGAACCAGGCAAGTGGCGACTGCCGCCGTTCCGGACTCTGCCATGCTTCAAAGGACAATGAAACAATTTTGTTTCAACATATACCATTCACATTATCACCAATGCATGATACCACGATTCATTCATTACAATTTACAACCAAAACAATAGCTCACCTAAAATTCACCCTGAAATGAGGTGAATTAAGCTCCCCTCTATCCTCCTTCCAATTTGGCGCAAAATCCTAGCAAATCGAATCGAAAAGATCCAACCAACGATCCATAAACGAATGCGAAAAATTAGGAGTCGCCGCCTTGAAGGGCGTGGTGCGAGAATATAAAGGCCAGGTTACCGTCGGTAGCAGATGCGTTCTTCCTCCCGGCGTTGGCGTCGAACCGTAACAGAAGAACGCGACCGGTCACAGTAAGAAAGAAGGGAGTAGGTAACTAATATTATTAGTGAATAAGCTTGGATAAGGTACACTGCACTGCACCGCCCCGTAGCTCGTAGCTTATTAGTCTAATAAGCTTGGATAAGGTAAACTGCTCGACTAAAAACAAGTAGAGATTCACGTGCATTGCAAAAGATTTTTTTTTTATTTGGTCAGAATAAGACTTATTTATGATTTGTTTCAAAATCCGACTAGAGCATTCTTGTAAATTGAGAGTTTGTTCTAATTTTTTTTTGAAGAAAGTCGATCGTCTAATTTTGCGATAAAGTCCATCGTACATTAGTTTTTCGGAAGATGTGAAAAATACGTATTGTCTCAAAAAATTATAAAAGATATAGGATATCAGATATTAAAATCTTAATATTTTATAGACAATGCTAGATTTTATTTAGAACATTGACAATTAAGAGATTATTACTTTTGATTTCAATGTTTTCGAGACTCAGAGCATTCCTAAGTGCCAATGTGTCAGTTTTTAGTGCAGTTGAAGAATCGTATTTTTCTCCAAACTAGTAATATATGCATGTACTACGCACGAGCTTTATTACATTATATTAAACTTATTTTATTTGACATTTTAATAATATATATAATTGTTATGTCTTAAATATCTTTACTTTATACATATTAAATCATGTTTACATTCTACCTTTTCTGATAGATATGTTTTATTATATATTAAGCTTTAAACTTCATGATATCAATATTTAATCGGAAATTTCGTCTGATAACCCTGAGTTTTGACTTTTTTGCGAAATCCCCTAAGGTTTTGACAAATTCGCCTGGTAACCCTGAGTGTTTGATAATTTCATCTGGTAACCCTGAGTGATGCGTCCTTGGGTTCGGAGGCGGCCAATTGTCGTCGGCAGCGGCGGATCTAGGCCTTGTACTGAGTCGCAGCGTCTCGAAGGTTGTCGTGGAATCCTTGGCTACAAGCCTTGTTGTCTTGCACGAAAACTACGAGTGTTGATGATGAAAATACCCTCTACAGGACTTAGAGGTTATCACACGGAAGCGGGGCAAACGAACGCGGCGGCGAGGCGAGAGACTCGGCGTGATTCGATCAATGGCCTCAGGACTAGGCTATCGATGGCATGAAGTGTCACGCGGCAAGGTTGGCTCGGAGCGACGTGCTACGGGGCGGTGTAGTAGCGTCTGCGGCGGCGTGAAAGGGGAGAAGAAATAGATAAGTGTGACGTCGGGCCTAAGGAAATAGGATATTTCTCTCAACTTGAACTTAGGTTAAATTTGACGTAAACTTACAAAAGAGGCCGAGTTGGCCTTATAAAAGGGAGGCGGGGCTCGGATGGGCCGAGACCCGCCTAATGGGCTAGCCCACTCGACACAAGTGGAGCACACGCCCAAAATTAGAAAGTTTTTAAAAATAGTAAGTTCTAACAATAGTAAGTGCTAAAACTAGAAAGCCCTAAAAATAGAAAGTGCCAAAAATGGGAACTTTCTAGAAATAGAAAGTCCCAAAAATAGCCATGCCAAAAATAGAAAGTCTAAAATATGAAATGAACCTCAAAACATAAAAATATGGCTAAGTGCTGGATAGGCGACGAGGAAGTCGTTGGCGAGGCAATGTGGGCGCGGCGACGCGGCAACGTGGGCGATGATGCGGCGCGCGATGGCACTGGCTGGGCGCGAGCCTGGGCTAGGATTGTGGGTGCTCCTGGAGTGTCACGCTTGGCTCGGAAGGTAGTGGGCCCGGCTGGTTCTCTACTGGGCCCGCTGATGGTGGCGAGGAGGCGAAGTGGAGGCGCGGCTTCGGGCGCGCCTTGGCTGGCGACGAGGCGTGCGACGAGCGATGCGTGGCGTTGGCGATGGCCTTGGCACGCGACCTTGTCACGGGCCCCAGCGACTGCAGGCTCATGGAAGTCTCCTCCTCTGCGGCTGTCATGGAACACAGCGGCGCATCACCCTCCCCCACTTGGCTGTGAAGCGTCCCCGCTTCACTCTCATCGAACTTTGGCGCCACATATGGTTGTAGGTCAGCGACGTTGAAGGTTGCGTGGACACCAAAATCCGGAGGCAAGTCAATCTCATAAGCGTTGTCTCCAATTGCCTTGGCCACTCGGAATAGGCCATCTCCGCGCGGCGCTAGCTTGGATTTGCACTTGGTGGGAAAGCAATCCTTGCGGAGGTGGACCCAAACCATGTCTCCAAGCGCAAAAACCAACTTGCGCCTGCCCTTGTTGTGTTGGGCCTCGTACTGGCGCGCCCTGCGCTCGAGCTGCGCTCTCGTCCTGCGGTGGAGCTCTTGTATCTGTGTGGCTCGTCCGGCGGCGGTGACGTGCTCATTGTCCTGTAGCGGCCGCGGCAACATGTCTAAAGGTGTCAATGGGTTACGACCATAGACAACCTCAAATGGTGTCAGCCCTGTGGCCGAGTGCTTGGACCTGTTATAAGAGAACTCAACAAAAGAAAGTAAGTCCTCCCAACGCCTGAGATTGGCCTTGAGCATCGTCCTAAGAAGGGCCCCTAAAGTGCGGTTCGTGACCTCAGTTTGGCCATCTGTCTGGGGGTGGTAGCTAGTGGAAAATAGGAGTTTTGTGCCTAGCTTACTCCAAAGAGTCCTCCAAAAATGCCCTACAAACTTGGTATTCCTATCACTCACAATAGACCTAGGAACACCATGTAAACGAACCACATGTTCAAAAAATAAATCAGCTATGTCACTAGCATTATGGGTCGTTTTGCAGGCTATAAAGTGGGCCATCTTGGAAAACATCCACAACAACAAAAATAGAGTCCTTACCCCAACGAGAGAGAGGCAATCCTGTAATAAAATACATGGACAAATCTTCCCAAGGGCCGTGTGGAATAGGTAAGGGGGTGTAAAGGCCGTGAGGACTAGATCTCGCCTTACCTCTCTCGCAACTCACACAACTCTTGCAATACCTAGCCACATGTGTTGCCATACGTGGCCTAAAGAAATGTTCTCTTAAGGCTGCCAATGTCCTAGAAATCCCAAAGTGGCCTCTGCCATCATGAGCCTCTTGAATAAGGAGGGTCCTAATGGAAGAGCTAGGGATACATAGACGACATGCCTTATAGAGAAAACCCTCATGCATAAAATAAGACTCAAACTTTTGACTCACAAGGCATTGCTCGAAAATAAGCTTAAAGAAGGCATCAACCAAATATAAGTCTTTAATCAAAGCAAAACCAAGAACCTTAGTCTGAAGATGGGTAAGGAGATTATACCTGCGAGAAAGGGCATCGGCTACCACATTCTTCTTACCTTTCTTGTGCACCACAACGTAGGGAAACGTCTCCATGAACTCGACCATCTGGCGTGGCGGCGGTTGAGTGTGGCATGTCCCTTCAAGTAGCTAAGGGTGGCGTGGTCAGAGTGAATCACGAACTCGTGAGGCCAGAGATAGTGCTGCCACGTCTTGAGCACTCGAACAAGAGCATAAAGCTCCTTGTCATACGTGGGGTAGTTCAGGGTAGCCCCAGTCAACTTCTCACTGAAGAAGGCAATGGGCCTCCTCTCCTGGTGGAGGACGCCGCCAATACTGACATTAGAGGCGTCGCACTTAATCTCAAAATGCTTGGAGAAGTCTGGGAGCTGTAGGAGTGGTGCGTGGCACAGAGCCTCCTTCAAGGCCGTAAAGGGCTTCTCATGCTTGGCAAGCCACACCACCGTGGCCCCTTTCTTTGTGAGCTCATGGAGGGGCGCGGCAATGGAGCTGAAATCATGCACAAATCGCCTATAGAAGCCCTCCAACCCTAGAAAAGATCTCACCATGGTAGGGTTGGTAGGCGTGGGCCACTCACGAATGGCCTTCACCTTCTCCTCATCCACACGCAGGCCATCTTTGGACACAATGAAGCCAAGAAAATTGGTAGTGTCAGAACAGAAGCAACACTTATCCAGATTGGCGTAGAGTTGATCCTTGCGCAGAGTCTCCAACACAAGGCAAAGATGGCTCACGTGGTCGTCCAAGCTGTGTGAATATACCAAAATATCATCAAAATAAACCACGACGAACTTCCCAAGAAACTCGCGTAACACGTGGTTCATAAGACGCATGAATGTGCTCAGGGCGTTGGTAAGCCCAAATGGCATAACAAGCCACTCATAGAGACCATACTTGGTCTTGAACGCCGTCTTCCACTCATCTCCCTCCTTCATACAGATCTAGTGGTAGCCATTCTTTAAATCAATCTTGGAGAACAAAGTGGCCCCATGTAGCTCATCTAGCATATCATTAAGGCGGGGAATGGGATGGCGGTACTTCACAGTGATCTGGTTGATGGCGCGGCAATCAACACATATATGCCACGAGCCATCCTTCTTGGGAACCAGAATCACAGGCACAACGCAAGGGCTTAGAGATTTCCTCACGTAGCCTCGATCCAGCAACTCTTGGACTTGTCGCTGCAGCTCTCGAGTCTCCTCAGGGCCAGCGCGGTAAGCAGTGCGATTGGGAAGCGAAGCACAAGGCACCAAGTCAATTTGGTACTCAATGCCACGAAAAGGAGGCAGGCCTTGTGGAAGCTCATCAGGCAAGACATCGTCGAACTCTAGAAGCAAAGCGGCGATCGGCGGCGGCAAAGCAGCACCCTCGGCGGCGCTCGGCAGGCTCGCAGTAGGCACGAGCAGGAAATAAGGCCTGTGACCCTTCAGGGGCTTGGTCATGTCGATGGGCCTTGCCAAAAGCAGCATGTGCTCGCAGCAGCCCTGTAACGGTGTCTGCAACGGCGACGATGAGGCAATCTGCGGCGACAATGAGGCAATCTGCGGCGACAACGAGGCATTGGGCGCTGAATGCGAGGCACTGGGGTTGGGGAACCTAGTGCTCGAGCCTGATGCAGTCGTGCCTGAACAAGCTTCAGTGGGCCGTTGTTTGGCCTTGCGTGCGGCGTGGTTCGCGGCGTTGTCGGCAGGCTGGCCGGTGCTGGGGTGGCCCGTAGTGGCGGTGGACTTTTTGGACCCAATGCCCAACTCGGACCCTGAAACGCCGGAATTGGTGGCTTTTTGCTGCGGCGTGGCCGTGCGCAGTGTCGTGGTTGTAATCTGCAGCGGCCTCAATAGCCTTCTGGCGGTCTCTCTCTACCTGGTCCTGTAATATCTCATGTGGCGACATAGGTAAGAGAGTGACGCGCTTCCTGTGGTAAGTAAACACATAAGTGTTTAAATACCCATCGTGAAGAACACGCTTGTCGAATTGCCATGGACGCCCGAGCAAAAGATGTGTGGCGTCCATTGCAATGACATCACAAAGCACGAAATCGAAATACTGGCCTATGGAAAAGGAAATTAAGCATTGTCGAGATACAGTGTTACCCGAACTCGAAGAAATCCATTGAAGGCCGTACGGCTGAAGGTGCGGCATCATCGGCAAGTTGAAGTGCTTCACCACCTTCTCATTGACGATGTTGCAGCAGCTTCCCCCATCAATAATCACGCTCAAGGAGGCTGTCTTGACCAGGCAACGCGTATGGAAAAGGTTTTCACGCTCGTCCATCAAAGCGGCCTCCTTTACGGTGAGGACGCGACGAGTGACAAGGCTCAGCGGCGTACCGGCATCTAGGGCAGTGGGCTCACACGCGTAATCATCCTCATCGGCCTCCTCAAATCCCTCCTCAATCGCCTCCAATTGAGGCTCATCCTCCTCATACGACTCACGTCCAGTGTTTTGGGAGAAGAGGACCTTCTTGGCATTGGGGCAGTCACGCTTGTAGTGGCCCCGTCCTCCACACTTGCAATATTCCAGGTCACGAGCGCGATTATTGCCCTGCAAAGGGGCCTTAGGCGCGGTTGTGCGGGCCGCGGTCGAGCTCGGCATCGTGGCTTTGGCGTTGCGGCCTTGGCCAGACGCGACAAGAACTGTAGAAGAAGAGCGCACATCAGTAGAAATGGATTGAGATTGACGAGAGTCATACCTGCGTTGGCCAGGAGATTGCCAAGTAGATTGTCTTCGACGCACAAGTTGATTGTGAATTTGCATTGCCGTGTGCGTGAGGGTGTTCAAGTCTTTGATTGGCAAAATCTCCAACTGGTCACGAATGGGAGCATTCAACCCACTCAAAAATTTCGTCCTCAGGGTGGACGGAGCGACACTGATATTCGCCTTGTAGTACATGTCCTCCATCTTCAAAAAGAACTCAAGAGGCATCATAGAGCCTTGGCGAGCCATGGTAATCTCCAAGCGCATCTCGTTCCTATAGTCAGCAGGGATATACTTCTGTGTCATCACATAGACGAGTTGATGCCACTACGAGATGGGGACAAGGTTACATCGAATCCGATCATCGATGAAACGGTGCCACCAAACCCTAGCGGCTCCACGGAAATGGAGTGTGGCTGGGAAGACTCGTTCCTCCTCTAGAATGTTGCAGTATTGCAACGTGTAACCTGTAGCCTGCACCCACTCAAGAAAAATAGCAGGGTCATATTCACCAAATAAGTGTTCGATTTTTACCTTAACCTCATGGCGATTTGCCCTGGCAACGGGCGCGGGCGGGTAGGGCGGTGGGATGTCAATGCCACCGAAATCATCGGCGCGGGCCGCAAGCTGTTGGGCACGGCCTAGCTGGCGGCGAACGCGCTCATCGTGGACCCGAGCCTCAGTGTAGGCGGGGTGGGCCATGGCATCTCCGACGCGTTGGCGGCGCTGGGCTCCACATCGGGTGCGTCGCGACGGATGTCACGTGGCATGTCCTTATGGCGTGGGCTGCGGAAAACATGCCCAGTGTCGCCTTATGGGGCCGGTTGCTGGCCTTGCATCGGACGAGGTGGCGGAATCCAATCGACAGGCCTGTCCTGGAGCTCAACTAGGTCTCCAAGGGGGGGTGGTAGGAACCGGGGTTGATCATGCCTGAGTCTTCCATCTCCTCGTCATCAAACCCATCGAAGTCGTCATGGATAGACGGTGTCGCGGAGCCATAGCCATCTGAGCCATACTGGGGCGTTCGAGCGCTTTGGTGGCCCAAATGGTTGTTGATGTCGAAGGGCACCGGTGTAGGTGCAAGGTGATGCGAATGGGGCTCATCGCCATGGGGGCGCCGATTTGGCCGGTGAAGTAGGCTAGAGTCGCGTTCGTCTCGGCGTGCCCGGCTATCTCATGGCGCAGAGGCAGGAACTTGGTGGCGTCGGTCTCCTCTGGCGGCATACCTGTCATCAAAATCATATGGGTCCGAATACTCACCTGGAGAGTCATAGCTGTTGTTGTAGCCGGCAGGCGTGGCTCGCGGCGCGTAGTGTTTGCGAGGTGAAACATGGCCTTGTCGGCTCTCGATGACGGATTGAATGCGTTGGACGCGGGGTTGTAGGTTCGACGTTGACGGCATCAACCCTTGCCTTTGTCCACACATGGGTTGCTTGGGCCAGCCACGGTGGGGCGAAGCAAGGCCGCTGCATCCATCTCGACTAAGGGAGTCGGCGTGAGAAGCACAGGTGCGGCGCAGTGCAGGCTTTGGAGATGAGCCACCTGGCGGTGCAACTCTTGTATTTCTCTTTGTTCCGCTGAGAGCTCTTGCATTGGGGGGTCTTCAATCGGTGGATCAATCTAGGGTGGATTAGGGGGGTTGTTGTCGGCATCATTATCGTCGCCACTGGTGTTGGTCGGAGCCATCATGCTACCAATAACAATATGACCAGACATCGAAGTAAAGATGAACAAAATGCACAAGCAACAAGTAGCAAGCAAGCACTACACTCAAGCAACAAACGTTCACGAAAGGAAGGCAATTTGGCAAGCCATGAGGGCGGTGCAAGCTAATAAAAAGCAAGAGTGTGAATATGCAAAGCATTGCAATACCAAACGTAACCAAGCAAAGTCTTCCGAACACAAACGTAGCAATCACGAAATAAAATATGAAACTTACCTCCCTAGGAGTTAACCTAGACGGCGGAGGGGTGGAGGAGATGGACCAAGGCCGAAGGCGGGGGTTGTGAAGGCTTGCCTTATTTTGGCTTTTCCTTCACAACTTCGAATGCCTTTTGTTTTGTTATTTTATTTTTTTGAATATCCGAGTGGATTTTTTTTAAATAAAGCCCAAAGATATTGTTGGTGGGGCGCAATCTTGTGAAATCGGATACTAACAAACTCGGCCTTAGCTAATTAGAGAAAATAAATCACAATAATATCTTTTTGTGATAGGAGAGAGAAGATAATGCAGATTTGGTGATTAATAACTAGGAAAATAAATCACGCAAGATATTTTGAGATATGTTACGCGAGATACTAGGAAAGAAATCACGCCGAATCTTATAGTTACTCACAAATCCACACACAAGCTTGCAAGGGAAGAAAGCATTTTCGGCCAAGCTCTTGTCTTGTAGACACCGATTAGAGCACGCAAACACACAAACACACAACTCGAAAGGGAAAAGAAAAATTGTTGGTGATGGCGGCGGAAGAAGGTGGTGGTGAAAAAGACGTGAACAATTTGCAACTTAAGAGAAGCGACTTACAAGACCATTGAGCTTTGATGTCAGTTGATCTGTCCTTGGGTTCGAAGGCAGCCAATTGCCGTCGGCAGCGGCGGATCTAGGCCTTGTACTGAGTCGCAACGTCTCGGAGGTTGTCGTGGAATCCTTGGCTATAAGCCTTGTTGTCTTGCACGAAAACCACGAGTGTTGATGATGAAAATACCCTCTAAAGGACTTAGAGGTTATCACGTGGAAGCGGGGCAAACGGACGCGGCGACGAGGCGAGAGACTCGGTGCGATTCGATCGATGGCCTCAGGACTAGGCTATCGATGGCGTGAAGTGTCACGCGGCAAGGTTGGCTCAAAGCGACGAGCTACGGGGCGGTACAGTAGCATCTGCGGCAGCGTGAAAGGGGAGAAGAAATAGACAAGTGTGACGTCGGGCCTAAGGAAGGAGGATATTTCTCTCAACTTGAACTTAGGTTAAATTTGACGTAAAATTACAAAAGAGGCCGAGTTAGCCTTATAAAGGGGAGGTGGGGCTCGGATGGGCCGAGACCCGCCTAATGGGCTAGCCCACTCGACACAAGTGGAGCACACGCCCAAAATTAGAAAGTTTCTAAAAATATTAAGTTCTAACAATAGTAAGTGCTAAAAGTAGAAAGCCCTAAAAATAGAAAGTGCCAAAAATGAGAACTTTTTAGAAATAGAAAGTCCCAAAATAGTCATGCCAAAAATAGAAAGTCTAAAATATGAAATGAACCTCAAAACATAAAAATATGGCTAAGTGTTGGATAGGCGCCGAGGAAGTCGATGGCGAGGCGGTGTGGGCGCTGCGACTCGGCAATGGGGACGATGACGCGGCGTACACCGGCACTGGCTGGGCGCGAGCCTGGGCTAGGACTGTGGGTGCTCCTGGAGTGTCACGCCTGGCTCGGAAGGCAATGGGTTCGGCTGGTTCTCTGTTGGGCCGCTGATGGTGGCGAGGAGGCAAAGTGGAGGCGCGGCTTCAGGCGCGCCTTGGCTGGCGGCGAGGCACGCGACGAGCGATTGCGTGGCGTTGGCAATGGCCTTGGCACGCGACCTTGTCACGGGCCCCAGCGACTGCAGGCTCATGGAAGTCTCCTCCTCTGCGGTTGTCATGGAAGGCAAGGGCGCATCACTGAGTTTTTGACTTTTTTGCGAAATACCCTCAAGTTTTGAAAATTTCGTGTGGTAACCTTGAGTTTTTTAATATTTTCGCCGAATACCCCTCCATCCATTTCACTTAAAAAACATTAATTTAATTTTTTTAGGGTTTAGGTTTAGGGTTTAGGGTTAGGATTTTCACGAAATACCCAAATCGTTAAATCAAACGGTTTCATTTAAAAAATAAACCATAAACCCTAATAACACTTTAGGGTTAAGGACTTACGGATTTAGGGTTTAGGTGTAGGGCTTAGGGTTTATGTTTAGGGCTTAGGGGTTTAGGGTATGAGGTTTATGTTTAGGGTTTCGGGGTTTATATTTATTTTAAGTACGGAAATATAAACCCTAAATCCTAACCCTAAACCCCAAAATCTAAACCGTAAAATCCAAAACCTAAACCCCCAAGCCCTAAAAAAATTAAAGTTGACGTTTTTTTAAGTGAAATAGATGAAGGGGTATCTGGCGAAAAAATTAAAAACTCAGGGTTACCACACGAAATTGTCAAAACTTGAGAGAATTTCGCAAAAAAGCCAAAAACCCAAGGTTACCAAACGAAATTGTCAAAAACTCAGGATTATCAGGCGAAATTATCAAAACCTTAGGGGATTTCACGAAAAAGTCAAAAACTCAGGATTACCAAGCGAAATTTTTGATATATAATTGTTGGAATTAATTACAAAAGGAGCTAGTAGTCTTAATTTTTCGTTTGTTTATTTTACTATTATTGTTATTTTATTATTTTTATACATTTTAGAATTAGGTTAAAACCCTTTAGTTAACCTAGTTGCCACAACACACAATCTATCATTCAGTTTTACAAGTTCGTTCTTTCATTCCCAATTCTAGGGTTTGAACGAATGAAGAGCTAAACACCTTTGTTCTGCTAAACGTTTGAAGCAATACAGTTGATTCGGTTGTGAGATTTCTATTCCTTGTTCTTATTCTTATGTGTGTTGGTTTGATTCTCTTGGTTATATTGATTATTGATTTATCATTGTTCTTCATAGTCTGGCCAGCTAGGTTGAGTAATATTTATCAATTGCTAGGATTGCATATAGGGGTTCCGAGTGCACATCTAGTGGCATACACCATTGTGCGTATAGGGGTCCCGAGCGTACAATCGTGAGTGAGAATCAGTTGCATGTTAAGTAGTAAGGTGTCTTTATATTTGCATGTATCCTATATCCTTGTGTGTATTGCTATTGCTTTGTTGGTGGTAAAGTATACCGACAACTGTGAGAATCGATGGTGCTTTATCATTGGCATAGTAATAAGTCTATCGACAACTGTGAGAATCGATGGTGCTTAAGATCAGGGTGGGAACAACTATAAGAATAGTTAAAGAACTTGGATTGAATAGATTTCAGTGATCAACTTATATCTCTGTATTGTGGATCTCGTTCTAGTGGAACTACTTTCCCCATTCATATTCTCAAGTCAACTAAACCTGTTTACTTTGCTCTATTTGATACTCAAAACCCCCCTTGTTACCTTGAATGCTTATAAACACATAGATTGATTACTTCCTCCCTGTGGGATCGACCCTTGCTTGCCTCTACTACTTGTTTAGGTTTGTTAGGATTATTTTGTTTAGGTGTCACGACAACGCCTATCAGCAGTCTATGGTCTCTGGATTCTAGTGGGGACAGAGAAAGGAGGATGCACTGGTGCAACTGGGAGAAGATGTGTAAACCCAAGAAGATGGGAGGGTTGGGTTTTAGAGAATTGCAAAGCTTCAACACTGCACTTCTTGGGAAACAAGGATGGAGGTTGATTCAAAATCTGAACAGCCTTACTGCTGCTGTGCGTAAGGCTAAGTACTTCCCTTACTCTTCTTTTATGCAGTCTCAAATTGGTCAAAAGCCTAGCTACACATAGAGATCTATCTAGGAGGCGAAAGGGGTGCTGGAAAATGGGCTATCTTGGCAGGTTGGAGATGGCTCAAAGATTTAGTGTGTGGAATGACAAATGGGTGGAAGGAAATGCTAAGAAGTATTGATGCGCCCCTGCCCACCATGACTGCTACAGAAGAAGAGCAAGCTATGAGCATTCGCTCAGAAGGACCAATAACGCGATCGCGTGCCAAAGCAATCGCCAACGCGACACAATCCATGGTTGTCCGCGTTGTCGCAAGCCAAGGAGCGCAAGAGACCGCGTTCTTCCTTACACGCCTTCAATCCAGTCAAGAGAACGCGTTCTCCGTTAAGATTCTCTCAACCATCAGTTGAACGCGATCTATGTTATTGTTTTGGAATTTCTGAACATTGTTATTTAAGTTATTTTCTTTTGGGGCGTGCGTTCCACGCGTGTCGCGTGGGCCAGCCCATTAAGCGAGTCTCGGCCCATCCGAGTCCCGCTATCTCTTATAAAAGGTCAACTCGACCTTCTGTACTAGGTTAGGCATCATTTTAATCTAAGATTACTTGTCGAGAGCTTTTGCCTCCATTCTCTTAGATCTGCGTCACCCCAAACTCTGTCTTCTCATCTCTTTCACTCTGCCGCTGCCGTTACGGCCACCACTCGATCTTCTTTGAGTCTATTCCCTCCGTTGTCGACGCTACGGTCCTCACTCGATCTTTCGAGTCTATCTCCTCCGCTGCCGACGCTATGGCTTCGCTCTCCATCTCGAGCCACCATTCCAACAACGCGTTCCACCTCCTCAACCCCCATTTTCGACGCGTGCGACTTCCCACCAAGGTCATAGATCTGACATCACAAGCAGGAACGCATCAACTGGTATCAGAGCCTTTGATCTTGTAAGTCGCTTGCCAAGTTTCATTTGTTCACGAAATTTTTTTCTCCCCCATCATCCTTGCTTCCGCCATAATCACTCAAATTTTTCTCTCTCTCATACACATGCTAGTCCTTTCGGTTTCTACAAGAGAATCTCTTGGCCGAATAGTTGTTTGATCCACACGCGAAACTGGTGTGATTTGTTTTGCATGAAATCTGCGTAATTAATTGATTGATTTCCTTAATTAATTACTTAAATCTTGCTTGCATATCTTGCCATATTTGCTCGTGTTGATTGTTACGAATCTGAATCAAATCTTCTCTCTCTCTTATCGCGCAAATCTCGCGATTTTCTTCCTTAAGTTACTTAGCCGTTTATTTTTATTTTATTTCATTTAATTCTTATCCGATCTTCAATCAAAACTCAAAGACTAAGATCTCGGATTTGAATTTCAAATTCAAAAAAAAAAAAGTCAAGTCGCATTTCAAAAAAAAAAACGCAACAATTCAAAAAAGAAGTAAAGCCAAAATAAGGCAACCTTCTTCCCTCAACGGCTAGGCTCATCTTCTTCATCTCTCCACCGTCTAGTGTCACGCTTAGGAGTGTGTCTTGTGTGTGCGCGTTGTTTACGCAAAAGGTTAAGACTTCTTTCTTTTGGTTTCGTTTGCTTTTGTGCTTGCATATCACACTAGTTTTGCTTGCCTTTAGCCGCCCTCACGGCCAAAAGAACGCGCCCTCCTACGTGAACACTTGTTTCTTGTTCAGTGCTTACTTGTTCTTTGGTTTTGATTTGTCTTTTGTTCGTTTTACTCGCGATGTCTGGTCATATTGTGATAGGTAGCCTCACGACACCCACTGGAGGGAATGTTCAAGGAGAAGGCAACAACCACCCTCCACCACAAAACATCGCGCAACATGAAGTGGTACTGCTCGCCAACCCTCCTCTATAAGACCCATTCTGGAGCTCTCGGAGGAACAATGCGAGATCCAAGAACTTTGACGCCAAGTTGCCGAATTCCAGGCCATACAACGCGCTGCGGCGGCACAACCCACACCAACTTTGCAAGTACCTATGGACACCTTGGCCGCACCGCGTCAAACTGAAGCCGGACCAAGTAAACAACGCGTTGACAAGGGCAAAGGAGTGATGCCCCCTCCTCCAACTTGCAGCCGCATCTTCAAAGGATCCAATTGGTGATCGAAAGCCGCCAAGGCTATGTGTCGCATCATGACCGCTATGCACCACAAGCAACACCAGCCGGCCACGACAGCGACTCCGACGAGGATTCCCATGATGAGTACTCTGAACCCTTTGACTTCAATGACAGGTATGAAGCAAGGGGGACAAGACGCCACCGCGAGATTCCATCAACACCAATTCCCGGCCGAGCCAGACGAGAAGAACGCGACTCAGGTCTGCCACGTCAATCCAATCGCGCCCCAGACGTTGTGCCGCGTCACCGCCGCCATGATCCCACCCCAGTACCTTTCGACGTCCACGACCACCTTGGCCATCAAAGTACGCGCACTCTGCGTTATGGCTCCGATGGCTATGGATCGACAACGCCAACAATTCATGATGATTTCAATGAGTTCGACGATGAGGAGATGAAAGACACAGGGCTCATCAATCCAGGCTCCTTCCATCCTCCCCTTGGTGACCCCATTGAACTCCAAGATAGGCCCGCAGATTGGATTCCACCACCACTCCAACCAATAAGACCACCACATCGCGTCCTAGGCGACCGAAGACGTGACACTCGTGGCCACCACCACGAGGACATTCCGCGTGACTTTCGCCGATAACATGATGCCCCTGCTCAGAGAAGAAGACAAGGACGCGTTGACTATAACACGCCTCCTAGGGACGTTGTCGCTGACGATTTCCAGGATCGCCAAGTTCGCCGTCATCGTCATCGCGCTCAAGAAGCTGACCAGCGTGCTTATGCACCACCACCTGCTCAACATCCACCAAGACTTAACCGCCATGAGGTAAAAGTAAAAATTGAGCATTTCTTTGGGGAATATGATCCCGCTGTGTTTCTTGAGTGGTTGCATGCCACAGACAATACCTTGCGTTATACCAAAGTCCCCCTAGAAGAGCATGTTGACGCGGCAACGCTACACTTCCGAGGGGTTGCTCGCGTTTGGTACCACAGGTTCGTGGACGATCGCATTCGCCGACACCTTGCTCCCGTCACAGATTGGCACCAGCTCGTGTATGTCATGACCCAGAAGTACGTGCCATCAGACTACCGAAACCAAATGCGCATGGAGATCGCTATGGCGCGGCAAGGCACCAAAACACCTCTGGAGTTCTTCTCCCAGTTGGAGGACATGTACTACAAAGCCAGCATCAGTGTCGCCCCGTCCACACTGCGAACGAAATTTCTCAGTGGCTTGAATGTCTCCATTCGTGACCAACTCGAGATTTTGCCGATCAAGGATCTGAATACCTTGACTCACACCGCGATGCAGATCTACAAACAACAAACGCGTCGTCGGCAATCCACTTGGCAAACTCTGGGTCAAAGAAGGTACGATTCTAACTCTGGTCAATTCCATTCTACTATTGTGTGCGGTCCACCCACAGGAACCACCGCGTCACATCAAACCAGACAGGGGAAGATCGCGACAACATCCAGCAATGCTCATCGCGCGCCGCCATCAAAGGGCACATCACCAAATCCAGAACGCGCGCGTGACTTGGAATGTTACAAGTGTGGAGGAAGAGGGCACTACCAGAAAAATTGCCCGAACAACAAGAATGTCCTCTTCTCCAACATCTCCGCAGGATATGAGTCTTATTAGGATGAGGACACACCCCTTAAGACCATCGAAGAAGGGTTCGAAGATGACGAGGAGGCTTACATCTGTGAAGCCACCGCGCTACATGAAGGCACACCTCTGAGCCTTGTAACGCGACGTCTCCTCACTGTCAAGGAAGCCACTTTTGGCAACCAACGCGAGAACCTATTCCACACGCGTTGCTTGGTCAAGACCGCGTCCTTGAGCATCATCGTCGATGGAGGCAGCTGTTGCAACATAATCAATGAAAATGTGGTCACTCATTTCAACCTCCTCACCACTCCTCACCCACAACCATATGGGCTACAATGGATTTCTTCGAGTTCTGGTAACACTGTAACTCATCAATGTCAGATTTCTTTCTCCATTGGTCAATATACAGATTATGTCCTTTGTGATGTCATTGCAAGGGACGCCATACATCTTTTGTTGGGGCGCCCATGGCAATTTGACAGGCGTGTTCTTCACGATGGCTATTTAAACACTTATGTGTTTACTTACCACGGGAAATGCGTCACACTCTTACCTATGTCTCCTCATGAGATTTTACAGGATCAGGTTGAGCATGATCGACAGAAGGCACTGGAAGCAGCCAAGACACAGAGTCCAAATAGCACGCGTTCTTCCACTGGTCACGAAGTCGGAACCACCGACAACGCGTCCAATAATCGAACGCATCCCAATGAAGGGACAAAGCCCAAGCCAAAAAGCACCAACTTGAAAGGAACCTATGAGCACAGACTGCTCCTGGCACGGCCAAGCGACCTCACTGTCCCCTTGAGTGGCAAGGCACCGTGTTTCCTTTTAGTGCCCATGCGTTCCGACCAAGAGTCCCCCTTCCAGGAAGCTTTGCCCACCGCCATCTCTGAGATGCTCGAGGAGTTCAAGGACTTATTCCCAGAGGAACTTCCACAAGGACTTCCACTTTTGCGAGGCATTGAGCACCAAATTGACTTGGTGCCTGGTGCCTCACTTCCCAATCGCGTTGCCTATCGCGCGGGCCCAGATGAAACCAAGGAACTACAGCGCCAAGTGCAAGAACTGCTAGACCGCGGCTACGTAAGGGAATCCCTAAGCCCTTGTGCGGTACCCGTGATCCTGGTCCCAAAGAAAGATGGTGCATGGCGTATGTGTGTCGACTGTCGCGCCATCAATCAAATCACAGTCAAGTACAGGCATCCCATACCGCGCCATGATGACATGCTCGATGAGTTGCATAGCGCGACCCATTTCACCAAGATTGACTTGAAGAGCGGATATCACCAGATTCGCATGAAAGAGGGTGATGAATGGAAGACCGCATTCAAGACCAAATATAGGCTGTATGAATGGCTAGTCATGCCATTTGGTCTCACCAACGCGCCGAGAGCCTTCATGAGGCTCATGAACCATGTGTTGAGGGAATTTCTAGGGAAATTTGGTGTAGTTTACTTTGATGATATTCTGGTGTATTCGCGTAGTGTTGAAAATCATGTAAATTAAGCACCTTAGGCTTGTGTTAGAGTGCTTGAGACGCGAACACTTGTATGCCAACCTTGGCAAGTGTCATTTTGCATCCGACACTACCAACTTTCTGGGCTACGTGGTATCCAAAGATGGACTCCGCGTAGATGACGACAAAGTGAAGGCCATCCGGGATTGGCCAACACCCACCACACCGACAATGGTTAGAAGCTTCCTTGGCTTGGTAGGCTTCTACATGAGATTTGTCCGCAACTTCAGCTCCATCGTCGCGCCACTCCATGAGCTCACAAAGAAAAACGCCGCGGTGAATTGGAAGGACAACCACAATCACGCATTCAACGCGTTGAAAGATGTCCTGTGCAATGCGCCACTACTTTAACTCCCAAACTTCACCAAACACTTTGAAGTGGAATGTGACGCGTCCAATGTGGGGATTGGTGGAGTCCTCCACCAAGAGAAGAAGCCCATCACGTTCTTCAGCGAGAAGCTCACTGGGGCAACTTTGAATTACCCCACCTATGACAAGGAGCTCTACGCGCTTGTTCGCGTCCTCAAGACATGGCAGCACTACCTGTGGCCACGCGAGTTCGTGATCCACTCAGACCACGCGGCCATCAGCTATCTGAAGAGTCAAGCCCATCTAAGCCGCCACCATTCTCGTTGGGTGGAATTTGTGGAGACGTTTCCTTACGTCGTCATGCATAAAAAAGGTAAGGAGAATGTGGTCACCGACGCCCTTTCTCGCAGGTATGTTCTCCTTACTTATCTTCAGTCTAAACTTCTTGGCTTCGCGTTGATTAAGGATTTATATCTGATTAATCCCTTCTTTAAGCCAATTGTAGAACACTGTCTTAGGGACCGCGAGTTTGAAACATATTTCTTTCATGAGGGGTACCTGTACAAAGTAGGGCGCTTGTGCATTCCTAGCTCACCTATTAGGAAACTCCTCATCCAGGAAGCCCATGAAGGACGCGGTCATTTTAGGGTTACCAAGACGTTAGCTGCTCTTCGCGAGCATTTCTTTTGGCCGCGCATGACCACCCAGGTGACGCGCTATTGCACCAGTTGTGTCACGTGTCAATGCGTAAAATCTACCTCCCATCCATATGGTCTCTACACGCCTTTGCCCATCCCATTAGGCCCTTGGGAAGATTTATCCATGGACTACATCACAGGTTTGCCTCTTTCTCGTAAGGGTAAAGATTCCATCTTTGTAGTTGTGGACCGGTTTTCAAAAATGGCCCATTTTATCGCGTGTAAGACCACACACACTGCTAGTGAGATCGTCGCGTTGTTCTTTGACAACGTGGTCCGTTTACATGGGATACCAAGGACTGTCGTGAGTGATCATGATACCAAATTTGTAGGCCTTTTCTGGAGAACCCTTTGGGGAAAATTGGGTACCAAACTCTTGTTTTCCACTAGTTACCATCCACAAACAAATGGCCAAAGTGAGGTAACCATTAGAACCCTAGGAACCCTCCTTAGGACCATGCTCAAATCTAACCCAAAGCGTTGGGAAGACTTATTAGCAATTGTTGAGTTTTCTTACAACAGGTCCGGGCACTCCGCGACAAAGCTTACACCGTTCGAAGTCGTCTATGGGAGGAACCCCCTGACTCTGCTGGACATGCTTCCGCGGCCTCTGAAGGATAATGAGCACCCTAGCATGGCCAACCGCGCCGCGATGATCCAAGAATTACATCAACGAACTCGGGACCAGCTCGAACGACGCGCTGATCAATATGCCACCCAGCACAACCGTGGCCGATGCCGCGTTATATTTGCCCCGGGGGACTTGGTGTGGGTCCATCTTCACAAAGGCCGTTTTCCAGCAAAGTGCAAATCAAAACTGGCTCAACGCGGTGATGGCCCTTTTTGGGTTGTGAAGGCCATTGGAGACAATGCCTACGAGATTGAGCTTCCTCCAGACTATGGTGTCCACGCGACCTTCAACGTCGCCGACTTGGAACCATATGTGGAGCCCGAATTCGATGATGGTGAAGCGGGGACGCTTCATATCCAAGTGGGGGAGGGTGATGTGCCCCTGCCCACCATGACTGCTACAAAAGAAGAGCAAGCTATGAGCATTCGCTCAGAAGGACCAATAACACGATCGCGTGCCAAAGCAATCACCAACGCGACACAATCCATGGTTGTCCGCGTTGTCGTAAGCCAAGGAGCGCAAGAGACCGCATTCTCCCTCACACGCCTTCAATCCAGTCAAGAGAACGCGTTCTCCGTTAAGATTCTCTCAACCATCAGTTGAACACGGTCTATGTTATTGTTTTGGAATTTCTGAACATTGTTATTTAAGTTATTTTCTTTTGGGGCGTGCGTTCCACGTGTTTCGCGTGGGCCGGCCCATTAAGCGAGTCTCAGCCCATCCGAGTCCCGCTATCTCTTATAAAAGGTCAACTCGACCTTTTGTGCTAGGTTACGCATCATTTTAATCTAAGATTACTTGTCGAGAGCTTTTGCCTCCATTCTCTTAGATCTGTGTCACCCCAAACTCTGTCTTCTCATCTCTTTCACTCCGCCGCCGACGCTACGGCCACCACTCGATCTTCTTCGAGTCTATCTCCTCCGTTGTCGATGCTACGGCCCTCACTCGATCTTTCGAGTCTATCTCCTCCGTTGTCGACGCTACGGCTTCGCTCTCCATCTCGAGCCACCATTCCAACAACGTGTTCCACCTCCTCAACCCCCATTTTCGACGCGTGCGACTTCCCACCAAGGTCATAGATCCGGCATCACAAGCAGGAACGCATCAAGTATGTGATCACCAAGCAACAGATGGGACAGGAACATTTAAGGGTAGCAGATCTTATTGACCAGATTAACAGATGTTGGAAGGGTGAGCTTATTGATCAATTGTTTATCCCTTTCGAGGCATAAAGAATCAAGAGCATCACTCTCAATTATAATCCTTGCGAGGACAGATTAATATGGCACTATGACAGGTTTGGTGTGTACTCAGTGAAGAGTGCATACCACATGCTAAAAGTCCAGATGAGTAGAGTGATATTCCAAATTCTAGCCTTCCTGATTTGTCAATCTAGAGCAAAATTTGGGTGGCAAATGTGACTCCAAGGATCAAGCTTCATGCCTGGTCAATATGCAATAGGTCTCTTCCCACGAATTTCAAACTGGCCTATAGAATTCAAAGTCATCAAGATGGGTGTCCCTCTGTGGTGATAGCCATGAAACTGATGTGCATGTGCTCAGAGATTGTATACATAGCAGGGCAGTCTAGGACATGCTGGACATTGATATGGACTACCAGGTTACAGAAGGTGTTGATTGGATTTATAATATGGTGTCGAAGCTGAGTGCTGATGATTTCTCCCTTTTTTCTTATTGGCATGTGGAACCGAAGGAATTCATTTGTGTTTGAGGGAAACCTCAAAACAGAGACTGTCATGGCAGAGGAAGTTGTATCTTTGAGCAGGGAGTTGAACGGTAAACGGGTTTCTCCCCAAAAGGGTACTGCTAATGATCGGGCTAAATGGAAGCCTCCTTATGAAGGTTCTCTCAAGATTAATGTTGATGCGGCAGTTATGATGGAGGAAGGAACTGGTATGGGAGTTTTGTTGAGAGACCACAGAGGAAGGGTCTTGGTGGCTGCTACGGAGCAAACTGACAGGAAACTTTCGCTTCTTACTGCCGAAGCTTGCACCATTTTCAAGGGACTCCAGTTGGCATGTGCACATGAGTTACAAAACTTGATTGTGGAAAGTGATAATCAAAATATCATCCAGATTCTAAATCAAAGCAGCAAGTGCCCCATTGAGATCGCGATGATTGTCTAGGGACAAAAATGTGTACCAAGTGTTTCAGGGACAAAAAGAGTTACCAGCCTTAGGTTTTGATGGTTACAAACACTCAACTAATATGTGTACCAAGAGTTTTACTCCATAGTGAATGTGGAGTAAAACTCCCTCAACAACTCCTCATCCATCTCCACTTCCTCCACAAACAGCATGCTCCACTTCTGTTCCTCCAAGATGTCAAGCACCCCCTCCAGAAAGTTCTCCTTCAGAAACTCAGGGTCCATCAACAGCTCCCTCACCACGGACTTGTGGCTCATATTTTTGACATCGTCGACCGCCACAGCCTTTCCTTTGGCTTTGGTCGGCAAACGACGCTGACTTTGACGGACGGGAGCGGTGGACACCTTGGCTTTCTTTGCTTTATTCCCGGAGAGGGGTACCGACTCCTCATCGGAACTCACAGTAATCGCCTTCTCAGACTTCTTCTGAGAGCGTGTCTTCCTCTTTGACGAGCATGCAATTTTCACCCTGCCGGACGGCTTAGGAGCTTTTGGGGACTCCACCACGTCCACTCCCTCTTCGAGCTCCTTGGAGAGGTATCGCACCACAGACTGAATTTTCTCCTTGACGGCCAGGTGCTCCTCCACCGTGACCGGGGTCCCTTGACCGGGTAGCTCCTCTGTCTCCTCCTCTATGGGGTCGGGATGGGTAGGCGAGAAATGTACCTCCTCTGTGTTAGTAGAGGAGATGGAAGTGGGGATGGCAGGAGCGGTGTTAGGGTTAGGGTTTTGTGGTGCGGGGTCTGTGTTTGGGTTTGTGGGGGCTACGTAGGGGACCATGGCGAGTTGATCCTTGGGTGATGATGGAGGAGGGGTTATGGTGGTGGTCGTCGGAGTGGTCGATGTGGAAGGTAGGGATTGGTTTATGACGGCGAGGAGAGCAGGATCGGCTCCCATGGCGGTGAGGTTGAAGAGGAGGGTTTGGAGGTTTTCGGCGAAGTTGCTTGGAAGGTCTGAGTTGGAGGCCATTTTTGTGAGAGAGGGAGAGCACCGAGAAGACGAGAGACAGAGAGGAGAGAAGATGCTTGAGGAAGACGAGAGAATATTGAATAGGAAACTTTCCCGGAAGTCTCAATATATAGCCCTCACAAAATCTTCAAAAATTTCCAAAGATAACTCCAAATCTGATCTGTTTCCAAGAGATAATAAGCATAATCTTCCAGCTTCCCAAAATATATCCAATATCTCGTCCAAATCCATCCGAGCCGGCCCAATTTCTCTTTCCAACTCTCTTCCATCAAAACAGCCCTAAATGCACGACGCGGCTCAACACAAATTACCATCATTACAACCTGCAAACACGTCAACTCAACTTGCAGGCACAGAAGCCGAATCATTTCCCGCCAATCCAAAAGAGTAGTAAGGTGTGATGTTGGGGGTTAGTTACCAGAGAGGGTACAAAAGACCATCACACCAAAGTATATGAGTTTTTGCGATTGAATTTTACATCATGCCTAAGAGGACTCCAGTTGTGGATGATAAGAAGGGGTTCATAGGAGACTTTAAGCATGGCGGTCTGGGTAAGCTGTAGAATCAACTATCATTTGGGCTTATGATGAGGGAACAAAACATCAAGTTGATTCTTTTGGGCCGAAATAAAGCTGATTCATGTGACATATGATAACACAGATGACCATGCAAGACATCCAGTATTAAGGGAGTGAAAGCACATAATCAAGCAATTCAACAATTAATGCACAAGGAAGCGAATGCATATCAGCCCATGAAAATTCATCTTTCACAAATCACCATGTGATCTAGCCAATCATCGAGGAAATACAACAGACAAACATGTAGTTAGGGGAACAAACCAGGCTTCGTATGGAACGGAGTGCAGAGTTCCCCAACAAGTGTCCTAATGAGAAAAATGGCATTTTATCCTTTGTTCCACGAGATTCCATATTCGCCAATCTTTCTCGACACAGTGATGTCTTTTCTAGATGTACATGACACCTAAAATTTTCACACAAGGAACAGATTAGTCAATAAGTTCTTATCCCCATTTTCTTTACCTTTGACACCAGGTCTTTGAGTCTCAAGTATTCCATGCAGAAGTGAGGTGAGACTCGCTTTGTTCCCTGTCAAGTAACTGACCCTTGAATGAATGAAACACTAGGAACATTCCTCACTTTATCCTGCACAGAAAGAGTTAGTTCTTGCGAACCCAGACAAGCTTGTACTTTCTGGGTTTGGGAGCAACATATCTAATCTTAGGAGGTTCAACTTCTATATGCTCCCTAGTAGTGCGAGCAATCTCCTCATTATGTTGCTTCAGCAGGCACTCTTGCTTGTAATGACCAGAATGCCCGTAATACCAACAGACCCTTTGACACTTCAGATCTATATACTTGCTCTGTCCTGGCCAAATTGTTTTGTTAGCAATCCTTGAATGAAAATCAATATTATTGGACTTACTGCTTTGGGATTGCTTCATCCAAATTGCATGAGCCTTCTGTCCATGATACCAAGCCTTGCCTTCCTCAGTCGAATTAGAACAGTCTTTGCCTTTTTTCCCTCCGGAGGAACATTCCCCCTTTTCTTCTACAGACTGTTTTCCTTCGACTTTGGAGCCTTTTTTCTTAGTGTCATCAACAGGAAGCTTAGGTTGATAGCCAATTCCAAAGCGAGGTACTTCCTTCTTTTCAGGTTTCTTTTCATTCTTGGCTGCAACAAAGACAATACCTTTTGGCTCGTCCTTCTGTTCCTCACTGAGTTTGGTTAGATCACTAGAAAGTTTTGCATTTCCTAGTTTTAACATTAACGACTCAGCCTCGAGTGAGGAAACAGTGAACTCTAGAGACTTAATCTTTTCAGTGAGGCCCGTACACTTAGAGCATGTGTTTGAAGAGGAAGATGAACCTTTCTCAAGCGTGAGCACTTTTTCAGCCCAAACCTGATTTTCTTCGATCAGACCTGAGATCGATTCATCTTTCTCTTCGAGTTGCTCACTGAAAAGACTACTCTCGCGAACGAGATTCTTAATGAGAGAGATCAAGCTTTCTTTAGATTTGTATCTTAAGCTTGATATAAGATCAAATTCAGTTACCTCATCGTTGATTACCTCTCCCTTTGTCTCGTTTGGAACTTTAACGGCCATTAAGCATACATCCCTGGAATGTGACGAATCTTCATCATCTGAGTCTGATTCTCCCCAGGTGGCGACCATTGCTTGCTTCCCTTCATTTGCTGGAGGCATTCCTGCCTTCTTCTTAGAGCAGTTTCTGGCCATGTGTCCCTTGTTCTGACAGTGGTAAAAAACCACATCTTTCATGTCTTTGTTCCCTTCAGAGGAACTGGGCGAGTCCTTGTTCCGAGACCATATCTTCCTCATTGCCCTTGTGATAAGAGCAACATCTTCATCGCCATCCTCATCTTCATCGCCCGTTTGAGACAGATCAAATGCCCTTTCCACCTTCAGGGCAATGCTCTTCGCCTTCTCCTCTCCTTTCTTGTTTATCTTATGGTTATAGACAGAGGCGTTGCTTTCCAGC
Source organism: Rheum nobile (assembly GCA_027886185.1). NCBI lineage: Eukaryota > Viridiplantae > Streptophyta > Magnoliopsida > Caryophyllales > Polygonaceae > Rheum > Rheum nobile. The sequence goes on from WOAB01000143.1 coordinate 263,721, forward strand.
TTAGCAACCACCTCTTCCATAGTAAGAGTCTTGACGTCTGTTTGAGAGTAGAGGGCAAGAGCAATGGCATCCCACTGAGTGTTGAGACCTTGCATGAAGTGATGAGTAAACTTCCAGTCTGACATTGTTTCACCAAGGTAATGAATCTGACCAACTAGCCCATGGAACCTGGAGTAGTACTCTTGAATGTGTTCATCTTTCCCTTGAGAAACTTGGTCGTACTCCTTGATCAGAGAAAGGATCTTGTTCTTCTTCGTGTCTTCATTTCCTTGATGAAGGCGCTTCAAAGCATCCCAGATCTCCTTAGCAGTTTTGTAGCTCATGATTTTCTTGAGATCTGAGGGAGAAAGAGTCATGTGGAGGATCTTCTTGGCCCTGTTGTTTTTCTCCGATTTCTTCCAGTCCTCATCGGTGTAGTCGATCTTTGGTTTTGGCTTAGTCTCATCTTTGTCATTCTTGATGACCAAAGGACCGACTTCTATGACTCTCCAGATCTGTCCGTCGAGGGAACAGATGTGTGACTCGATTTGTTCCACCCACCAATCATACTCACCGGCCTTCAGCATTGGCGGCTTCCAGAATGAATCACCGATTGCATTGCTTGACGACGACATCTTTCCTACAAATTCTGTAACGAAAACAATCTAGAGCACCAGGCTCTGATACCAATTGTTGGATCGTTAGAGTTACGTTTGAGGGAACAAAAGCTTTGTTCCCACAGAAGGCACAACGGATAAATATAGCAAGAAAGATAACAGAACGAACTCACGATATATAGTGAAAACCCTGATTAGCAAAACTAGCTTCTCAAGGAAAAACCACTACCTTCAAGCTTCCGCTTGAGAGGATTTTGAAATGCGTACTTGTCTTATTAATTTCTTGCTCGATTACACTTGTATCCTAGACTTCGACCTCTAAACAACCAGCTAGACTCGAAACCTCTACTACAACGATGAATCGAACTCAACTCTCAAAGACTCACACGCACTTCACCTTATTTCTCTTCTTTTCTTTTTCTCGCTCAGAGTCGTAAAGTCGTACGTAAGAAAAGAATCCTCACTTCGCTTAAATACAACATGGCTAAAACCCTAATCAACATAAGATAGGAAATTCTGATAACGGATTACTAAGATATGATTTTGTTTGGAAGATATAATATCACAACCGGTTATATTAATTAAGGAAGGAGTTCCTTAATTAATCCAACCGATTGGATAACGTTCTTCTCTCTCCAATCGCCTTGTCTTAGGAAAGATTCCTAGGATCAACACGATCGGGTTTTCTCTCTCCATATCTTCGCGCAATCCGGCTTGATCCTTGGAGCTGAAGTCTTCATCCTCTACTGCGTGGCTTCTTGGTTTGTTTCCTTAACTCAGCACGCTGGATGACTTCTTTCCTTTTGCAGCCTTGATCTGGTCCGTCACTTCTGTAACACCCCCAAAACTTAACCCTTTTGGAAATGTATTACCGCCAGTGACCCCATTGTTCCTTACCGAGATCACCCAAGGCTTTACCGGTTAAATACAATCATGAAGTACAATTGATGCAAAAAGATCAAAGTAATTAAATCAGAACATAACATTGTTCAAAAGAAACAAGAGTTACGGGATTACAACCCAATCCCGAATAGGTCAACACAAAGTTTAAACCAAAATATAGCGGAAGTCTCATAAAACACCTTACAACCAAAGTCATTGCCCAAAAGATCTCAACCTGATTAAAGAAATAATTAAAACGTTCAAAAACCACCGTCGACTCCATAGTCCTTCTAATCTTCTGAGCTACTTTCGATCTGATGTGCCGAATCGAACGGATGACACCAACCAACCATGCAAGGGAAAAATATTGGTTGGTTAGTCTAAATGAATAGACTAGCAAGGGTACAAAGCAGAATGGTTCGAAACAGTCGTATTAGGTTAGACTCCTCGTCCCTCGAATAATAATCGAGTACGCTTGTCAACCACCATACTCCTACTGGAATAGACAAGAGGTATGCACAAGAGAAGATTCTGGAAGATTGAATCTTCACAGAAATCGACTCGAAAGAAGACTCCAACGGAAATGAGTCTTTAAGGAAGTATGACAAATCTGGAAAGTTACAGAATCATACAACAATGATTTAAGAGTTGACTGAGATGCTTCGGTTCACGACCAACCTCACCGCATACAGCGAATCCAGATTGGAAAGAGAACGTACTATGATCAAAGTCGAGACGAGTTCATTTGAATATGATAAACTTGGAGTTATCGTAACTCAATCATTTTTGGTAGAAACAATAGTAACCACAATCTTTTACCTTCTGACCAAACTTATTTTCAATTCGATTCTTGGTACACTTCGACCCTAAGTTCCACATCTACTTACAAACCTTCATTAAACGCAATAGAACTCGTAGAACTAATCGAATTTGGACAAAGCCTCCTCCTGACTGGGCAAAGTTAAACTTTGATGGGTCCAAAAAAATATAACCACTCCTCGCACATTGGCTACATAATACACAACTCTAATGGAAAGATTCTGTCCATTTTTCGTGACCACATTTCGGATACTATCGTCTTACAAACAGATGCTTATGCAGCTTTGTCTGGAATTCGCAAAGCTCTTACTTTGAATATTAAAAATTTGGTTATAGAAGACGATAATCTAATTCTTATAAACTCAATTCGTGGAACTTGAAAGATACCGTGGAAAATCCATTCAATTATTCTCTACTTTCTCTTTTTTGATTGTATATATACAGGTATACCATTGTTTTAGGGAAGCAAACCATGCAGCTGATTTTCTAGCTACACATAGGATTACTTTTACTGACATTGTCCGGTTGTAACGGATCCTCTTCTCTACTACTCTTTCGGAGCGAGCACTTCATATATTTCGTTATGAGTTCTACTATTTGAACTCAATATATGATAACTTCTGTAATAATTTTGTAAAGATCATCCATTGCGATGATTTAGGGTTGTCATTCTGTTTTTGAATGGGCCCTATTATTTGCCTTGTTTCAGAAAAAAAAACTAAGAGAGATTATCTCTAACTAGTAGATAGGAAGTACAAATAAATAATCTGCTGAATATCTTAAATAAACAATAATTCCTATTATCATAATCAGCTTGCACATACAATTCGGATGAGCGCTATTTTTTATTAATTTTCTAAAATTTTGGTGTTACAATCTACTATATATAAACTAAAGTAATAAGAATTTTTACCACATGACACTTTCACAATCATTTTGCCACATGACATCCCTACAACGTTTTCGCCACGTGTCCTTTTCTTAGAATTTCACATTTTCCAAACCTCAATATATATAGTATATATCTAATCCCTTCCTATTCTATCAAACAATTTCTAATTAAGATATAAACAAATCAAAATTTCATAATTTATACTAAATATCGTACATTGATTAGGAAAGTCTAAAAAAAGAAGAATCACACAATTATTTCATAATCTACTTTTTTCCATAAGTATTTTGAAAATATAATTTCACCTTTTTAAATATGAAAATATATAACAAATATTTAATCATTTTCTAATATACTATACATATTAGTTGGTGATCTTATTATGATCAAGAGTGAATCAAAATCTTAAATTGTTTTTCTAACATAGATTATGAAGGGATAAATCAATCACACGGTTTTTTTTGTAATATATTTTCTTTCATAAATACTTTGAAGATATAATTTATCTTTTTAAACATCTAAATAATAATCCGATAAACAAATTTCGCGATAAACCAATTCGTACAAGGCACGAGAATCAAACTAGTGTTAATATATATACATAGTAGATTACCGGTCAAAAGTTTAAAATAGTGATTTCAAACTCCATAGCCTCAACAAACGCACGCAACAACTAAAGCCTTCTTCACATATTATTGATAAAGACTTTTTTATAAAAAAATACTTTTTCTATTACTTTTATATTTTTCCGTAATACCTAAATTTAAAATTTCAAAATCTACTTTTTCCAAAAAAATAATTTTTAACTAAAAAATATTCATAAATACACTTATCAAACAAACCTAAGCGCCGTCCCGCACCTCGCTTCTATTCATCTCACTCTTCACAACCTCCGTCCAATCCCAACTCGCTTGCCGACGCGCTCTCTCTCCTCCTCACACACAGCACAGTCGCCGTACTCGCCTTCAACCGGGCTTCTTGTAAAGGTAGTCTGTTCTCGTCCCCTAATTGCAGCAATTATACGACGTTATTCATTCATAAATCCCGACATTAACTCTTATCTTTGTTATTTGGCAACAAAAAACCAAGTCTGGTGGAGTGGTGGACGTTCGATCATGATTCTGGGGGTTTGGAAGGGGATTCCGGTCGGAAATTGATGGTCGTTTTATTAGGTCTAGGAATGAAGATAGGGTTTTGTAGTTATCTTCGCCATGTCCGAATGTGTCTCGCCATAGGAATACTTAAAAAAGAAGATGTTACAGACTGCGGAGATGGCCACCCACGGCTAGAACCAACCCTGAGCTTTTTGGCACCAGGATAACCTACCACGCTGGTTCTTGCCATGCTCGCAGGCGGAGGATCTTCTTGTCCTGTGATGGAAATATCAAGATAATTAAGCTTTAGTTTTTTGATTGGGAAGTGTTGCATAAAGAAAGAGAGAAAGGAGGAAGAGAGCAGTAAAAGAAACGAAATGGCTAACAAATGTTAGGAATTGGGTTCTCATTCAACAAACTGATTCCCAAGTCCTAATCCCCACCAATTAAACCCGATGTGTATAGTATTCTAGTTGGGATTGGGATGTTACAATCCCTTCATCAAGTGACTGATGTTAGGTTGAAGTTTGCTATGGTACCAACTGAACTGACCAAGAATTAGTATAAAAACTTCTAATAGTATGCTTTATATGTGTACTTCTATTTGTTTGATGACAGTATTTTATGAATCTTAAAACTAAAGAGTAATATAAGAGTATCATACTGTTGTTACGCAAGCTTTGTTTAGTGAGCTATATATGCCCTTTCTTTTCTTTTCTTTTCTTTTTTCTGGATACATCCTGGCGGGGGAAATGGAATTAAACTAGTGACCATGTATCACTTAGAGACCATTAGCTGTGCCTCTGTTATGCTTTAGTTACACATTAAGAAAATAATCAATTTAACTTGAGAACTGAAATTAACTTCATTTATATTTTTCACGGCTAGGAATGAGGTAATTTTTGCTTTAATTTGCAAAGTAGAAAGGGTCCAAAATTTCACTATGCATCTGCTTCCAATGTAAAATTCAATGGACAAAAGTTAAGAGTAGTGTCCTTTTGCTCAAGTGTGACCTGCTATAATTTGGTGTACCTCCTATCACATGAGTCCTATAGTCCAATGAAACATCCACGAGACTGAAGGTTCTCTTTCTCATAAGAGGAGATAGGGACCTTAGGGTAGTATACAGCGACGAGAGCTGGAAATGGGAAGGGAACCAAGTATTTTTTACCTTGTGGTGTTGAATGATAGTTATCTGGAAAATTGATGTGTATTTGAATCATAGAAGTGTTTGCTGCTGACATGTGCTTTATATTGCAGTTTTTGTACCCTTCCATTAATTATTTTATATGGCCTTTTCTGGTATAGAATGAAGACCGGTTGCTCATAAATTACATGCTTTATTCTGCAGTGTGTGAAGTCTTTTCATCAGTATGTCGGAAACATCTCGTGGGTTGGTAGCTCCTGATCAGCCAAACATAATAGGACCTGACTTCTTTAGTTACTATGCCTGTGAAGTAGCTGATCTGTTGCAAGGTGATGAACGTCTATCTTTCTTCCCAGGAGCTACAGAGTCCGAGAGTGCATGCAAGGTAGTCGAGAATGGTAAGGGAGAAGATCACTCATGTGCTAAACTTCCATTTAACAACATCATGCCAGATTCGATTTCTGAAGCGAAGAAAGAATTGCTGAAGACATTATTGAGGGAGTCCATAAGCACACTTACACAGGAAGTTGATGAGGTACTCATGGAGACCTAATCTTTCTTCTACTTAATTGCTCTAGTTTTCCATGTTCTCTTTGTTTGATCATCAAGGATAATATTTTTGTTAACATTTACAACTTATTTATGCCCTTGGAAGTTTGTTTCATAGGTGTCATCTTTCTTCTTCAATCTATGTATGTCTCAAATAGGCATCTTTCTTCTTGAAATTGCATTGCCTTACCCTTATATAAAATTAGCTAGTAGAATGAGTTTTCCCCCCTTTATGGATGCTGTCCTTATTTAGAACTAAAGGATTCTTATAGTTGGTTTTTTGGTTGGAATACGAAGTACATTCTACTATCAGGGAAAGTTCCCTATTTAGCTGCTTAGCATTGTTGTTTCCAGTGGAAGTTGTCCTACATGACTACATGAGAATCTTCTGTCTAACTTGTCAGCGTTTCTTTGTATCTCTTAAAAGATGTATATCTTTTTCTTCTTCTTATTTTCAGAGACTAGAATGTGGACTGTAGCTGACTTCTTATTTGCAGATCTTGGATCCTATTGTTAGTTTGCGTCATGAACTGTCTCAGTTGAGATGTAAAAAGCAGCAGCTTACTATGGAAGTAGAATCCAAGGACAAACTACCGGAAAGTCCTTGTAAAAAGACAAAAGCAGAACTTTCTTCCTCTGTACATGGCATGTCTGTTGGTGATGGTGCTTTCAAATCTGACCTTGATATGCAGGTTGTCTGACGTTCTCTGTCTTCTTCTTATAGTATCTTCTTTGACTTGTTTTTCATCTCATCGCATTCCCGTTTCTTCATTCTGCATAATATGATATTTTGGTGATTGACACCAACAATGAAATTGCTCTCTTCTATATGAGCTCTTGAAGTTTCTCATTTGTTGTGGAGTGGGATAAAACAATTTCAGTATGTGTTTGGTAAGGGTGAATGGAAATCGATAGTGTTTGGTTATGTGTTTTCGGGTTTGATACCAATACCTCCAAGCCCCAAGCTATGAGATTTGGAAGCCTTAACAGTTTGGGAGGTTTGACTCATTCCACAACTTGGGAGGCAGCTTTGGAGGTTTGGCTCATTCCTTGAACTAACCAAACCCTATATTAGGTATGGAGCTCCAAGCCTATACCTCCCGAACTCGATTCCTCAATCCAACCCCATACCTGAATTTCTACAAAATGAGTCAAACCCTATATTAGGTTTGACTCATTCCCTGAAGTATTTGTTATTAAACTGCAGTGGAAGTTCAAGGTGAAACAAGGAAGCTAATAAAAGCAAGAGCTATGTTATATATTATATATCATTGATGTAACCCCTTGCCCAAACGAATATACAGTTTGTTTTTCATGTTTTGGACGCTTTTCAACCTTTAAGATTTGAATGAAAATAATAAACGAGTTTTCTCTTGAATCTGAAAGATTGCTAGTCAAGAATCCCCTTTTTATCTGCTCTGGGACAGGAAGTCCATATTGCCTTTGTATGTATTATGGCCACAAGATTCCATTGTGTTAGGACTTGTTATCGTCACTTCAACAGTTCTCTTTGGCATCCTTAACTAGTCTCAATATAACTTATCACCCAGATTACTTAGTTTTTTTCTCATCTACCTATATCAGTTGTGAATTTCATGAACTTCTGGAGATTGGCATGTAGTGATTTGAATGCTGTTTTATCAGGTTGATGAAGATGAGGATAGGGTACAGCTTGAGCAGATAATGGAGAAACATGCAAAGGAACACACTCTTATAGTTAGTGGAAACTCTCTCTGCATCCTTGCATATTTATTAATAAAAGTAATATTGCTTTTTTTAGGTTTCATATTTATGACGCAAAGTCATCATAAACTGAAGCAGTACCAGGGTACCATGTAGTTTGATCCAAAAATTGCTGATATTTCTCTATTGTATTTTTCATCTGGGGATTGGGTCCTCAGTCACCAAATCAGCAGTTGTAGATATGTTATTCAGATCTATAGATGGAAATAGATAAGGTGTTAACTTTTTCAGACTCATGCTCATATAACAATTCACATGGCACTGTTATGATACTATGGCAAGGCTCATGTTATCCGTGTGCTATTCACTCATCTGTTTCCTTGTGATATATACTGGGACAGACCTTGGATTTATTTAATATTGATAAAACTAAGGCTTTTCACTTTTCTGCTGCCTGCAGCTGCATCACATGGAGAAGCAACTTGAGGCAATCTTGGAGACTACAATCTCCCGATGCAGGTAAATTTTTTGTCTTTCTCTCAAACAGGAAAGACAAGCGATTCTGACTGCTGATGTTTTTATTCTAGGCTTCATGTTGTATATAGACCAGCAACTGACAACATGACTACTTTCAAATATATTGTTGGATGCTCGATTTCCTCTATCAGTCATTTCTGTTTGTTTATACAAATATGATATTGTTGACTCTTTTGTATACTTCTATAGATCTTTGACATGTATTCTAGCATAAGGCAGTGTTTACATTAAAAATGCAAATACATACCAAGTTTTACTGTGCATAATGACTGTTCCTGCAAAATTAAATTGGAAGGAGCAAAGTTATCGATAAAGAGGATCACGAGAGGCCTATATTATAAGAGTGGCTACAAAGCATACCACTTTTCACTCTGCACAATGAATATTATGCTCTTAGTGAAACCCTCATTGCCTCTATTTTAAGAGTGCTGCTAGGATGTAGACTATGTTGACAAACATTAAGCCACTAGTAACTGTAATATATTCAATGCAGGACAATGACCCGTTTAGAGAAGCAAGAACTTAAAACTTCTATACAGAAGCTACCATCCAAGAACCTCGACCGTGTCGCTGAAATCATATTTCGCAACAAATTATCTGACAGTCCATCTCCCGATGAGGTCTTTGTCGATCTGGAAAATGAGGTATTTACCTGTTTGTGTTTTTCTTATCAGGGAATGGACTAGTGAACTAAATTGTTAAATTTGTATGATGGTTTTTCTTGTAGGACAATACGACACTTTGGAGGCTTTATTTCTATGTCAAAGCTGTTGATAATGCTAGGAAGCTTGCTCGGTAGTTCGTCTGTGCACATCATATCAGAGATCCTCTACTTATCAAGGTTCATGTAAGTATTGCCTGTCACTTTTGAGCTGTCTTTAACAAGGTTCATGAAAAATCTAGTAGATGAACACATTGCATTTGTGGACATCATATCAGAGATCTCTACTTAGCAAAGTTTGATGGCAAGTTTACATTTGATAAGATGCTTAGTTCAATCTTGGTTCTAAGCTATAAGTTGCTTGCCAAGGATAGACAAGCATTACTTACCTGATTAATCTGGATTGTGTATATGACCTTATATTAATTGTATAGTCTCTTCAATGCCTGATTCCTGTACTTATTCATTAGTATTGGCCATGTTTTGATGTGTTTGTCTGTGAGTTGGAAGTTGTAGATAATACGTCGTGTTTGGTTAAATTTTTGAAATCAAATTAGGTTTCTAACTAAACCACCCTGCATGTAGAAGAGGCTATTCTTTTCCTTATCCACCAAAGTAGAACAATTTCTTTCTCCCATCTAGGGTAGATACGATCGGTTAACCAAGATTCCGGTTAGTAGTTTTATACTACTGCTAATCGTACCGTTAAATCCGGTTAAACGTGATTTGATACGAATTAAAAGACATAAAGTTGACTGGCCATCATCTTAAACAAATATAATAAGCTTTTTTTAATTATGTTTAGTTGTTTTATTACGAAGTTGTAAAAACATTGTGTTTAATATACTAAGCTACATATAAAAGGATGAAACATATGAGAATGATATTATAAAACAAAATACATTTTTACATAATACAAAATATACGTGAGTATTTTTATTGAAAATGAGGGTTCATTTATTTTGTACTATGTTCATTGATTTTGTTTACGTGTGCATCTAATTTGTCTTATGTGTATATATTTTGTCTTTCATGTGCATTTATTTTGTATTACGTGTGCGTCTGTTCTATACTATGTATACATTATTTTGTATTAAGCGTGCATGTTCTCACGTTTTCATATATGCATCCGTTCTCACGTTTTCATATATGCGTCCGTTCTCACCTCAATTAGACCTATAGTGACTACTGAGGAGTAATGATGTGATGTCCACTTAGGGATGACAATCTCACTCGTATTCGATGGATAACCTACTCACCCAACTCGAAAAGTTGGGAGAAAACCCGAATAATGTTGGGTGATGTACGGATACGGATTCAAGTCTTTAATCCATCACCCGACCCGATACACCCGAAATGTATATAATTGTGTATCCTTAGTATAAAATTTATAAAAAAGTAAACTTTACTTTGTCGGTATTGATCTTATTTTTCATTCAAATATTGCTTGTATATCAAGAAACTCTTTTATAACCAAATTATTTCATATTACTTATAATATTTACAAGATTGTTTGTAGTACATGTTTTAAAATACATTAAATGGATATTATAAGTTGTATCAAATCGTTATTTTTAATAACCCACGGATGATCTGACCCACTCCGGCCACTCGATTCACTTGACGGATGATGGATGGGTGCATCCGAAAAGCTTAATGGACGAATGATGAAAGTGCTTCATGTATCCATTACCTGATCCATTGTCATCCTTATGTCCATTGGATTTAGGAAATGGAGGAGCTATGAGTAAAAGACATGAAGTCACAAATGACATTTTTTTCCAATATTTTTTTTGAAAATTATTATTTTTTCAAAAAATTATTATTTTTTGATTTTTTTTTTTTAAAAATTGAACTTTTTTTTGGGGGAAGAAACACTACTACACCCATTTGAATAGGGATTTTCACAAATGTACCCATCATAAAAATAGGACATTAGTAACTCCTTTAAAAAAAATAGACGTACTTGAATACTCCTCTTCCATTCACATGTTTCACAAAAAATAGAATAACCCCCATTTACGTATTTTCCTTCTTTTTTCCATTGGAGCTTTAACGAAATCCACTCCTATCATCGCTTCCATTGCCATGTCGGTCATCCCCCCACAATCCACAAACCGTAGTTTTTGCCGTCCAACCGCCGTCACGAAACGACCGCCCCTCGTTGTTGGTTGTTCTCTCACCGTGTTGCTGCCCAAGTTGTTGGTCGTGTCGTCGCTTGTTGCCGCCCCAGTGCAACCAATCTGTGCCCGCGCAACAAGCGAATAACTACTACAACCAGCGAAAAGCCATCGCCACCAATCACACTGTCAATCCTACGAAATAAGCCATCGCCAGCATTGTTGCCCATCCTCGTGCCACCGCCATCGCACCACCTTCTATTGCCGTTGTTCTCACAACGTAGTAATTGCTAAAAGAAATATTAAGTTTAAACCAAATATAGGTCTCACAAGTTTAATTTATCGTAACATGAACTTGTATACACGAAAGATAGCTTATACAAGTTTAATATATTATTACGATGAAATTGTATACGCGAAAATATTTTATTGTAACATTATATTATTTATTGAAACATGAAATTATATATAAAAACATATTTTATTATGACATGATATTAGTTTATTTAACATGAAATTCGTTGATACAAAGTAACTTACACGAAATGATTAAATGCGGGCGTTGAGCAACGGAGGCGGTTAAAGGTGAGCAGAACTTGTAACTTACACGAAAATAGTTAAATGTTGGCGGTGAGCAGCAAAAGGCAGTTAGAGGTGAGCAGCTAAATATCTCTTTAACTACGAACTAGTGTAGACCCGGTGCATGATTGTTTCAATTATTTATCAATTTTATATAAGTTTTAATACACATATTTAGTTAGGTTTTGTCGATTTTATATAAGGTTTAATACATATACAAAGCTTAGTGATGTAATGTAAATTAGGATAATGTTAAACAAGTGAATAAAGTGTGTGGCTATGCATGGATTGAAGAAACATTACATTATTGAAAGTTGTTTTCCTAGAAAATAACATTGATGAAATGTAGTGAAAAGAGTATTCGTGTCACTATGATGTCTTCTTCGAAAGGAGATTTCTAATTTATTTGTTCTATCATGTGAAATGCACGGTTATTCTATTATGATATATTATTTTTTTATGAAAAATATGTAGTTATAATAAAAGAAAGTAAAGAATAAACATTTTTTTTATTTCATAAAACAATAAAAAATAGAGGAATATGGAGGACACTGGGACATGAAATAAGAGTTGTAGGAAGTTTTTGTACACATATCAACAATAGAGAGAGCCAAATGTAAGGATCAAGTAAGCCCACTTGGCTGAATCTTTTACAAACACTTACATATTGCTTGTTTAGGAGAGATTATTTTTTAGTTAGTATTTAGGTTGAGAAGAGTGAGAAAGATGCGTGTTTACGGTCAAAAATATCGATTGAGGATATATGGGTTCTTTGAGTTTGATAGAAGGGAATTTAGGAGGAATTTATTTTTTCAAATTCTTCCTGAAATTATTTTCCCATTTTTTAAGTACTTTTTTTTATCTTAATCATGTACTTCAACATATTAATACATACTCACTTCGTTAAAATTTGATTATCCTTCTAACAAATTTCACACATTAAGGATAAAAAATTTGGTCTACATTACCCTTATTTAACACTTTCTAACACTGATAAAATATTTTTTGAATTGAAACTTGTGCAATTCAATTCATCAGCTTGTACGTGCTTTTTTAAAACAACACTCCCCACATCAATTAAATTCATTTGCCGTCACGTGCTCTCTTAGAACAAATTTCCCCATATTCAAAGATGTGAAATTCAATACTTCCCACATATTTTTTTCACGTAAACCATGTTCAAATTTTGAGATTTTTTTGGAGCAAATTAGATGGAGCCAAATTGTATTGATTTGTGTCCAAATTTGTTGGAGCCATGTGGGAAAATTTAAAAACACAAATGCCGGAAACATATAAATCTATGAGAAAATCAATGGAGTTCAAACACTCATATTCTCTTACTCTTATCCATGGCTTCATTGAAAAACTTTGATCTAAATTTTCTATCGGATCAAGATCCTTCATTTGAATTAAATGAGGTACTCAATATAAATATTCAAAGAGATGAGGAGGGCGATGACATAGTTGCAGGAAACGACGTCGGGAGTTCGGTTCCACAAACTCATCAAGATGCCGAAGCAAATAGTGCGATATCTATTAGATCATCTTCCGATGGTGTTTCAGAGCTTGATCTAAATGTGGGTTTAAACGAAGAAGACTTTATGAGTATGGAAATATGTATTGAAGGACTCGACAAAGACGACGAAGACCATTTACCGGATAAGTGAACTAATAATCTGGATATTACTGTGTTGTTTTTTAACGTGGGTGAACTAATACTCTGGATAGTAGATTGTATTATTTTTCATGTTCATTTTGGTTTTGAATCTTTCCGGTGCATTGTTATTTTTAGATAACTTTATAGCGTAATGTTAGTATTGATAGTGTACTATGCTCTTAGTTTGAGATAAAAAATTTACATGAACTCTCAACTGGTTGGTTTTTGTTGTATGTGAGATACAACCGAACTCAATTCTCCATTTCAATGGAGGAATGTAGGAAACGATAGAAGATAGGTAAGAGAGAGTAAGGAAAGAAGAGAGAAAGAGAGATAGAAATTCTGGTAGTTGATTGATGACAAATTCATCCTCTGTTACAGATCAAATAGGCTCTCTAACGGCCTAACAACCTTTCCCCCAATATTGTCACTAATTACAAAATGTGACCCAAACTCTCAACTCGTGACAATACCTCCCCTCTTTAAAACCTTATCCTCAAGGTTACAAGTGAAAAGAAGGGAATTGATGAAGAAGGTGGGCAACCGGCTCCCAAGTAGCTTCTTCCTTCGGCATGTTCTTCCACTTCACCAGCCATTCAGTAACCGGGTCCCCATTGGCCAGATGATGCAATCTGGTAGCCAAAATGGACTCAGGAGCCACTTCCAATTCACCACTACTAGTGACAACATGTAACAAGAGAGAAACAGAATGGTGAGTGCCAATGTGTTTCTTTAACTGTGACACATGAAACATAGGGTGAATGCGAGATGTGGAAGGCAAATCCAACTTATTAGCGACAAATCCCATCTTGCCAATGATCTCAAAAGGACCATAATACTTAGCACTCAATTTCAAATTCCTCCTCAAGGCCACTGAAGATTGTCTGTAGGGTTGTAACTTGAGATAAACCCAGTCACCAATGTCAAACACACGCTCAGTTCTCTGTTGACCAGCTAAAATTTTCATCCTGTCTTGAGCCAATTGAAGATGTGCTTTACACTGCCGAAGCATATGCTCACGATCACGCATCCACTCATCAACAGAAGTTGTAGTAATACCTGACAGATGGAGACCAAGTTGTGGAGGAGAATAGCCATACAAGGCTTGAAAAGGAGTCATTCCCAGTGTAGTGTGAAAGCTGGTATTATACCACCATTCTGCCAAAGCTAACCATTTCATCCATTGAGAAGGGTGATCAGATGTCATACAACGCAGGTAAGCCTCTAAACATTGATTGACTCTTTCAGTCTGACCATCTGACTGTGGATGGTAAGCAGTAGAAAGATGCAAGGAAGTGCCTAGAGCCTTAAAAAGCTCTTGCCAGAAGTGACTAGTAAAAAAATTGTCTCTGTCAGAAACAATGCATTGAGGAAGACCATGTCATCTATAAATATGAGTCATGAATTCCTGAGCAACCTTACTAGCAGAGAAGGGGTGAGCCAAGGCAATGAAATGTGCATACTTGGTCAATCTATCCACCACGACCAAAATTGTATCATTGCCCTGTGATTTAGGTAAGCCCTCTATGAAATCCATACCTATTTGGCTCCAAGATTGTACAGGTACTGGTAAAGGCTGTAAGAGACTTGTATAAGGCACATGTTCAGATTTATTTCTCTGACACACATCACACTCCTTAATCAACTCTTGAACTGACTGCCTCATAAGTGGCCAATAAAACAGTGACTTGAGCCTTTTGTAAGTAGCTTGAATGCCAGAGTGGCCTCCCAATGGATCACAATGCACAGCCTCAATCAACTGATGTCTAATGGACAACTGATCACCAATGTAGAGACGACCTTTATATCTTAAAAGACCCCCTTGTACATTGTAAGAAGAAGACTCATCCAAAAGGATGTGAGTGAGAAGTTCAGTAGCTACTGCATCACCTTCATAGCTGCTAAATACTTGCCTCATCCAAGCTGGTTCCACATCAGTTAACAAAGCACAAGTATCCTCAGTGCCTTCAAATCTCCTGGATAAAGCATCCGCCACAGTATTTTCCTTGCCCTTCTTGTAAGATATAGAATAAGACAATCCCAATAACTTCCTCACTGCCTTTCTCTGTAAGTGAGTAGTCAATTGCTGCTCTAATAAGTGCTTCAAGAACTGGTGATCAGTTCTAATAAAGAAGTGGGGAGGTTCTAAGTAGTGCCTCCACTTATCTACTGCATTCAGAATGGCAAGTAGTTCTTTCTCATAGGTAGATAACAACAAATGTTGGCCATGTAAGGCCTTACTAATGTAAGCCAATGGTCGACCTTGTTGCATCAACACAGCTCCAATGCCTGAATCACATGCATCAGTCTCCAATTCAAAGGGTAAAGAAAAATCAAGTAACCTGATGAGGAATCATCCCCGCCATTAGTGCCAACCTTTGATGGACCGATTACTAGGTCAAGATTGAAGGAACTACGTCAAGAGCTGGAAACGTTTATGGCACATGATGTATCACATGACGAAGAGGACAAGTCCAAAGTCAAGGCGTTGACTTTATTGGTCAACGTTACATATGTTTAATCTTATTATTTCTGCATTGGATATTTTTAGGATTATTATTTATTTATTTTCAGCTTTCTATTTTCGGGTATTTTTGGAACAATTGTAGTCCGTTTTAGGAAGCTAGGGCCGGCCACCTCTTAGGTATTTAAGGCGCTCTTGTCTTCTTCATTAGGCAGATTTCTCATATTGTTAAAACACAAAAACAGAGCTTGGTTTTTGCTTTGAAAACTCGGCTCCCCGTGAGAGTCTCAATCGATTGTTCTTTCCTGCTTAGTTGTTTTCGTCTTTGTCAAGTCCCTCTGGAGTTGGTGATTTCGTCCTTCATAAGCAATCCTCTCCGTGCTCCAAGTTCGTCAGCGATTCTTGGTTGTGTGGCGTTGTAGAGATCGGGTTGGTAGATCGTTCGACAAGGTTCCTTGCTATCAAGCAAGCGGGTTTTCTCGTCGTTTCTATTGGTTCTATCTATTATCCTATCCATTAGTTTCACTTCCGCCATTGTTCTAATCTTGTGTTTTCTTTTGTTTTGAGATCCGTTGCCTAGATCCATCTTCTACACGGCTAACCCCGTATCAATTGGTATCAAGAGCTTTGCGGCTTCGGATCGCCTTTGACGATTCCAGATTCATCATCAAAAATTGGATCTTCCTGTTTTCAATCGTCAATTGAATTTCTTTGTTTGAGTCACATTAGTGAATTGTTAGTCTGACTGATTGTTTGCTCTTGTTTGTCTTGGAAAGGAGTTCGTTGCGGTTGATTGTGACTACGAGGATCCACAAAAACATGCCAAAACCGTCCAAAAATCAACAAAAAAAATTTCGCCCCCCCCTTCCACCATTGTTGTTCGAACCCTAGCTTGGCGAGCAAGACACGACGGCGTCCAGGTTCGTGCGCGCCAGAGATCCGGTTGTTCAATTTTGGTAATCTTCAAGATACTTGCTTGATTTTCTAGAGATTTTATTTTATCTTTATGGTGTAATATCCCAGGAAAAACAAGTTGCCTAAAAGAAAATTATATCAAAAAAAAAAAAGCATTATCGAAATTCAAAAAAAAAAAGAGGAAAAGGCATCTGGGATTTTTGAGAATTTTTCAGATTTTTTTTTTTCGAAATATATAAAAAAAAAAACAAAACAAAAATTTAGGGTTCCGTTTCAGATTTTTTTCGGACCTCTTTGCCGCCGCAACAATACCCGGCCATAACCCGACCGGGTCCCTACCGGGTTGCGCTCAGTCAGCCCCACCCGACCCCAACCCGACCCGGTCCAGACCGGGTGAGCCTCAGTTAACCCAGCCCTCACGTACCTGCCACCGACCCGGCCCCAACCCGACCGGGTCCCACCCGAGTTCTCCTCAGTCGCCACCACCCGGCCTCCACCCGACCGGGTCCTGCCCGAGTTCCGCTCAGTCGAGCCCCACCCGGCCTGACCCCACCCGCAACCCGGCCGGACCTTGCCCGAGTTGTCCTCAGTCGAGCCGTCCCGTTCCCCTCTTTTCCGAACCCTTCCGCTCCCTCGGGTCACTCTCGGCTCCAATTGGCTTCGTTCCGAGTCGACAAAGGTACGTCTTTCTGACTTGCAATTCGCATTTCTTGAGTTCGAAACACATATATAGCCCCATCTTTGGTTGCATTTCATTCTTGTGACTATAGTTGTGTCGCTTTCCTTGTTGAGTCGTCCTCTAGTCTCGCTTTTGTTTGAGTCATTTTTCGTCGTACATCTACTTGTCTTGTCTACTACATCTCTCTTGACCTTGATTTGCTGCGTATCTTGAGCACATAGAGAACTTGTCATTTACGAGCCTAACTTCGCAGGTTGTACAATCACCAAGTGCAAACACTTGAGAGCTTTTTTTGGTTTTCCTAACCTTAACGTCTTTCTGTGTTCGTCTAAGTGGTGATCATGACAGGTTCCGGTGATGAACAGGTTACTGCAAATGGTTCCCATGTCGATATGCAGGCGATGCTACAACAGTTGGCTTCTACAGTCGCGCAGTTGTCTGCGAAGTTTGACTCGTTGGAGATCTGCTCCAACCCACTCCCGGCTACGCAGGAACACATTGGTCCATCGCATAGCGCACCGCTTCCCGCCACCGAGCCCTTGGTCGACCAAGCCACGGCCTACCAAGCGGCGATGGACGAGCGTCGCCAACCGAGAGCCATTGGAACCGACCGCATACGCCCGATTCGGCATCCCGCACCTCGTGATAGGTCTGAGTCCCCTCCTATGTCGATACGTTCTAGTTTATGGGGTGATGATGATATGCAGGACTATGAGCGCGAGGAGCGTAATGAGTGGCGTCCTTACCGCCCCCGGAATGACCGCGGACAGCCCCGCCGCCGTGAAGCCGAACAAGACGGCATTGGACGGATCAAAGTGAAGATCCCGGCTTTTGATGGAAAGTGTGATCCAGACGTCTACCTTGAATGGGAGACGAAGATTGATCAGATTTGGGGTTGCCACAATTTCCCTGAACATAAAAAGGTACAACTCGCTGCTCTTGAATTTATTGGTTATGCTTTGGTTTGGTGGGATTCTGTTGTGAAGGCTCGAAGATAAGCCATGGACCCTCCGGTCAACACATGGAACCAGATGAGAGCTATGATGAGGGCCCGCTTCGTTCCCCACCACCACAATAGAGTTCTCCGCAACCGTTTGGAGACTATGAGGCAAGGCTCTTTAGGTGTTGAAGAGGTCTATAACAATATGCAGATAGCCATGGCACGCGGCAACGTCGTCGAAGATGAAGAGGCCACTATGTCCAGGTATCTACGTATCTTGCATCCTCATTTAGCTGACACTATAGAATTGTATCCCTATTCTACCATGACAGATTTGCTACACCAAGCAATTAAAGTGGAGAGACAATTCAAGTCCAGCTATACCCAACAACACCGCACGGTGCCACAATGCCAAAGCTGGCATCCCGACCAGCAGCAGGGCCGCACTGGACACCAGAGATCCCGCCCAGCAACCGGTCCGCCTCACAGCAATGAGCAGAATTCCCGTGGTGCGCACCCCTCTACCTCCACCGCACCACAGCAGCCCACACGGCCCGCCCATGCAGTTACACGAGGTAACCCTGCTGACCCTCCTCCTAGAGCTAGAGATATCACTTGCTTTAAATGTCAAGGAAAGGGTCATTACATGAAGGATTGTCCTAATACTCGTGTTTTGATGATTAATCATTTGGGTGAGTTAGAGTCTGAGTCTGACACTGAGCATGAAAATTTAGTTGCTAGCCTTGATATGAATGAGCATGCCAATGATGATGATTTGGATTTTTATTGAATATGAGCATGGTGATTCATTGATTGTTAGGAGGACTTTGCATGTTAATCAGGCTCCTTGTGATGATAATCAGCGTGAGAATTTGTTTCATACAAGATGTCTTGTTAAGGGGAAAGTTTGCAACATGATTATTGATGGTGGTAGTTGTTGTAATATTGCTAGTGTTGAATTAGTTAATAAACTGCAACTCCCTACTTTTTTGCATCCTAGACCTTATAGACTTCATTGGATGAATGATTGTGGTGAACTCAAGGTGAATAGGCAAGCTAAGATTACACTTAAGCTAGGAACTTATGAGGATGAAATTTTATGTGATATTGTTCCTATGCAAGCTTGTCATATTTTGTTAGGTCGTCCTTGGCAATTTGATAGACATGTTATTCATGATGGACGTACTAACCAACATGCCTTTGAGTTTCGTGGTCGGAAAGTGGTGTTGAAACCGATGACGCCGCTTCAAGTGGCTGAGGCTTATGATAAGAAACGAGAGGCCGAACGTAAGGGTAAGTCCCCAGCAGACCCATCCACTGGCACCCCACGGACTGACCTTACCCTTGCCTCTGCCCCTAGCCGAGTGCTCCTAGCCTCCAGCCGCAACCACCTGGTAGATTACCTTCCCCCGGACGTCGCCCTCATGTCCCTTTGTCAGGCCTATACCCTGTTAGGTGACGACGACCGAGCTACACTCCCAGCTTCTATCCGGACCCTTTTAGATGAGTTCCTTGATGTCTTCCCGGATGAGAGCCGCCGGAAATTGTACGCCAGGAGACGCCACAGGGAGAGAGAAGGAAGAAGAAGAGAAGAAGAAGAAGAAGAAGAGGCCGCGCTCGGCCTCTTAAAACCTAGCCTGTACGCCATAATATGGCGTACAGGCTAGGGCCGAGTTGGGCCAGCCCAATTATGTTCTGTACGCCATGATATGGCGTACGCCATATCATGGCGTACAGAACATAATTGGGCTTTGCCATGTTTTAAACTTATGTGTTGGTAGAACATAATACCGCATCTATACAAGATTTGATAACTCGTCAATCCCATTTTGTAGGTAGAATTTTTTATATGTATGATGTCTTTGCCATGTTTTAAACTTATGTGTTAAAAAATGTTTACAAGATATGATATTTTTTGGTTAAACCATTTTGAGATGTTGCTAAATATATTTGTGTGCATCCAAATGTTTTAAGAGATTGGATGGAGTGAACAAAATGGTGTGCATCCAAAACGTTTTTTAAAATATGTTGGTCATTGTCAATACTCTACTTACAAATTACTTTGTTAATAATTTTAATATATTTGTTTTGTGTTATTTTACCGCTCAATTTATTCTGCATTATTAATTTATAATGCAAGTGTGGATACAGATACTTGTAATGTTATGGAATTTTTAAAGTTTTTAATAATGCAACTCTTACTCTTAGTTATGTGTATAAATCACATTCTCATTTAATTGTTGTTGAAATTTTGAATATTGTCGGTGCTTAAAATGAGGGGCATCAATTCCCAAAACTCATGAGTCCATTGGCCAAATGAAATTGAAGTGGTTAAATTATTAGAAAGTTATTTTTGATGTTTATCTTATTGCTTGTGTTTTTGATTTTTTTTTTTTTGAAGGTTTCAAGATATATTAGAAGACTATTATTTCTTGTTAGAATTAGATTTACATGTTACGAGTATAATTATTCCACTAGGACTCATGTTGATAGTTTGTTTTCTCATTTTAAAAGTAATGTCGATTTATTTTCATCTTAGTTACCTCGAACTCATCATCATCTTTGTTTACTAAAGGATCCTTTGAAACTAGATATTTAAAAGAGAACAAAAAAAGCAAAGGCATTCTAGCTCACACTCGAAGCTCGAAAAATTATATAACCGCTAGATTATAAAATGTTTCTAGCACTATCCAAGAGCGCGACAAAAAATATTGTTGTTCTCGCATCAACAGTAGATGTGGTGCAAACTTTTAGTCAAGATGGGCACATTTCGGACTCAAAGAGATTATCCTTGTCAATCGAGTCTTTAAAGGCTCGAGTTTGCATCATTGATTAATAAAGCTCCAGGGAATCATCTTAGGTAAGTGGTGTTCGTAATTTTTAAAGTTAAGAGAAATACGTGAATTTTGATTCATCTAACCCAAAACGATCCGTACACAACTTAATATCAATTATTATGTTCAAGTCCTTATTTCTCTCTCATTAATTATATATCATTAACTACTTTCAAATATATATTTAAATTGAAGTTCTTTAAATTAAAACTTTATTATTAAGTTAAAGTTTTTAGTTTTTTTTTCTAAGTTTAATTTTTTTAGAAGTTAAAGTTTTTACAAAGTTACAATTTTAGTTTAAATTTTTTGAAGTTAAAGTTTAAAAAAATACAAGATTATGTTTAATATTTCTAAGTTAAAATTTGAAGTAAATCTTTTAAATATTTAAATGTTTAATATTAATTTAATAGGTTTAATGTTAGAGTTTTTTTAAAATAAGTTAAAAAGTAAATAAATATATTTGTTTTTTTACTTTTTTTGAGCCGAACTAGTCAGGCCCGAAACTTATAGTTCATATATCGAGGCCACCTCTGGGGTGCGCGTCGAAATTGGTATAATTTCAAGACTAATCCCCGCTTGTAGTTCGTGACAATCACTTGAAATCAAATACGGGTTTTTGCTAAATAGATGGCTTCCCTACATTTAAATGCACAAGGAC
Source organism: Rheum nobile (assembly GCA_027886185.1). Taxonomy (NCBI): domain Eukaryota; kingdom Viridiplantae; phylum Streptophyta; class Magnoliopsida; order Caryophyllales; family Polygonaceae; genus Rheum; species Rheum nobile. Next base: position 285,427 of record WOAB01000143.1, read on the forward strand.
GCTGCAACACATATGTTTCCCTAAATATGTGTGATGACCTTACTTATGTCTGATGTATCCCTTTGATTTATAAATCCACCAATAACCAATTCTCTTCCTCATACTCTGATCAAACCCCTTAAGCTATGAGGGTAGCCTACCCCTGCCATATCATATGACTTTTGTCAACACATTTAAATTATTGCTGACTGGAAAGTAACTTTTTAAATTAGCAATTTTTTTTAATAAATTCAATTCCTTTTAAAAAGTAACTTTTTAAATTAGTGGAGACTATTCATCTTCTTTCTCGTTACTTCTCTTCATTACTTCCGTTTTTTACACCTTTTCCCCCATAAATCCCCCAACCTCCAGAAGCTTGATACACTTCAACCCATAACTCCAATCAAACAATTTCACCTAGGGCAATCGGAGTCCCAAATCGGTTTTGCCAGCCACCGTGAATTTCTACCAAGTCAGTAATTTTTTTCTTTGGCAGCCACCGTGAACAACCGGAGTCCCCCATATTTTTTCTTTGTAAAAGGAATTGGATTTAAATGGAATTGTGGACCAGAACTAAATCCGTTTGACAGAGTAGCTTTGCTGCCCTTTGCCATTTGAGTTAAAATTAAACCTAAACTAAAGTAGTGTTGTTGCTGTTTGAGTGAGTATTTCAATGGAATCACATGGCTGCCGTTTGCCATTTGAGTTAAAACTAAACCTAAACTAAAGTAATGTTGTTGCTGTTTGAGTGAGTATTTAAATGGAAACGCCGGTGGGAGAACGTCGGTGGGAGGAGTGAAGACCGCCGGTGGGAGGAGGAAACGCCTGTGGGAGGAACGCCGGTGGGAGGAGTGAGCACACCGATGGAAGGATCCAGGCAGCGCCGGTGGGTGGGAGGAGCGAGCAACACATGTGAGCAAGTATTAAGCAGCGGTGGGAGCAAGCAACGCCTATTCGATTTTAAGGGGAATGGTAGTACAAAATACTGCTTTTGGGAAGATGATATTTTTTCCTCATTAATGACATAGAAGAGTGAAGAATAATGTGTGTATATATATATATTGGATATATGGTATATCATATATGAGATATGTAGTTATTATATATAAAGTTAGATTTAAAATTGTGCAATCTAATGATAAATCACATATATTGTTATTTCAAACTTAAGAATTAGAAGTTATGTACATTAAGAACTATGAGTCATGTATTGTCACATTAATTTGATAAATCACATATATTGCTATTTCAAACTTAAGAATTAGAAGTTACGTACATTGAGAACTATGAGTTATATACTATCATATTATATTGATAAATTACTTATATTGTTATTTCAAACATAAGAATTAGGAGTTATGTACATTAACACTATGAGTTATGTATTATCAAATTGTATTGATAAATCACTTATATTGTTATTTCAAATTTAAGAATTAAGAGTTATGTACATCAAGAACTATGAGTAATTATGTACTATCACATTATATTTATAAATCACTTATATTGTTATTTCAAACTTAAGAATTAGGAGTTTTGGACATTATGAACTATGAGTTATGTGCTATTACATTATATTAATTACTTTTAATGAATTATATATAGTCTGACGGCTGGTGTTCTAATTGTTAATTTTTTGTTTGCCATGTTCGATAAAATAGAGTTATGTACTATCACTTGGGTCATGTCCATTTTCGGTTTTTAAGCCATAATTCTAGTCTGATGACTGGTGTTCTAATTGTTAATTTTTTGTTTGCCCTGTTCGATAAAATAGAGTTATGTACTATCACTTGGGTCATGTCCATTTTCGGTTTTTAAGCCATAATTCTAGTATGATGGCCGGTGTTCTAATTGTTAATTTTTTGTTTGCCCTGTTCGATAAAATAGAGTTATGTACTATCACTTGGGTCATGTCCATTTTCGGTTTTTAAGCCATAATTCTAGTATGATGGCCGGTGTTCTAATTGTTAATTTTTTGTTTGCCCTGTTCGATAAAATAGAGTTATGTACTATCACTTGGGTCATGTCCATCTTTGGTTTGTAAGCCATAATTCTAGTCACCTTATGAGCGAGTTTTCCCGAATTTGAGTCATGCTTAATTGGGTCAAGTTATCTATTCTAATCTTTTAAGTTTGAGTCATGTTTGAGTTCTATGTTTTAATTTCATGTCAAGTTAAGTCCTTTTGAGTCTATAATATCAACCTTTCGATAATATATTCACTACATCATTCAAGAATTGTGATAAGATATATTATATTTAAATATTTTAACAACAAAGAGTTTATAAAATCTCTTCCATGCAACAAAATAGGACTAAGATAATAAGATGAGTGTTCAACATAGAGAGTTGTACAAGTGTACTGACTACTGAATAAATCATAAGTTGTTATAGATTATGCCTACAAAAAACTGAAACAAGACAAAAGACAAGACAAACTATAAGTAATTGCCTGTGTAATTTCCAAAGAAATCTGGGGCATGAGAATAGTTACAACTTACAAGGTTATGTAATAGAACAAGAAAGCCAGACAAAAAGTGAATACCTTCCATCAACAGTTTTAACTAAATTTACAGCCCCATCATCGCTGCCAGTATATTCCCCTTAACCAACATGCATGGAAGATTAATCTTGTCAATTAGTACCTGAGAGCAGAATATCAGGAGCATCAAATAATGCCTCGGAATTTACTATAAGTTAACGGGAAAGATAAATACACGCGAAAATGTGTCTAAACGGACGCGAAAATACACGCTTAAGATAAGCGTGTGGTTTTACACGCTTATGTTAAGCGTGTAGGGGTATTCTTGCCATTTTGAAAAACATGTATGTATTACACGCTTATGTTAAGCGTGTACCCATACGCTTAACATAAGCGTTTAATACATGAGCCAGTTATTGGGCCGGCCCAAATAACTAGCTCATGACCCAAGTAAGCGTGTATATACACGCTTAAGAAGACGATTCGTCTCCTTCCTCCCGCCGCGAGTTCAGACCTAGCGAAATCGAAAGCTTTTCCACGATTCGTCTTCTTCCATTTCCTTCGATTGTTTCCATTAGCCATGGATTTGGATTGGGCTGGGTTGGGCGACTTGATTGGCGCCGGAGAGAGCTCCGAAACCGGCGGCGGAGCGGCGGCCGAAAATCTGGACGCGACTGGCGCCGGTGCGACTGGCCCGACGACGACGAGCTTCGGTGTGGTAACGCACGACGACGCGGAGACGGCTGGCGGCGGTGCGAGCGGTGGCGGCTGGTGGTGGTGCGAGCGGTGGCGGGAGGAGCTCCTGGCTGGCGGTAGAGGACGAGGAGGAGGAGGAGGAAGAGGAGGCCTTGGTGGTTTCCGGCGGAGCTCGGACCCGAGGTGGAAGGGGAGGTGGAGCTAGGGACCGAGCGCAACCGAGGGTGACTCCGATTGAGGCTCCGACGGCGCCTGTATCGAGTCCGATCGGTCTACGAGCGGTATTATTTTTAACTTTAAATTGATCATAATTTTCGTAATTGTTTTCGTAAATATATTTCTTAAGATTTGATTTAATGTGGAATAGAATAATTTAGTTAATTTGAAATAGAATAATTTAGTAAATAATTTGGATTAGAATACATTATCGTTTACATTTTGAATTAATTCGGATTAGAATTATATAGCTATTATTTTTGTATTATTTATTATTTATGGATTAGTTATAAATTAGCTAGTTATAAATTAGAATTATTTGCTCGTATAGTATATTTATAAATTAACAAGTATAATAAATTCTAAAATTAATCATATAAGTCCCTAAATGTATTAATAAGTCCCTAATCAAATAAGTATCCAAAAAATTAGAGTATATTGGCGGCCCTCACCCCTACTGGGCGTACGGAGCCGACACCTGTTGTTGTTGACCGCACCCGGCGTGTTGGTATTTCGGAGTCTATTCGTCGTCGCACCGTTCTTGTGAGCGCTGATATATTATCGTCCAGTGCGGTATCTTCGCATCCGCCTATGACCGCTGATGATGAGTATTTGGAGGACGATGAGGACTTGGCAGCTCAGCCCATGACGGTTGATGATCAGGCTGTTGGGGAGGAGCCGCATGATGGGGTAGTGTATGTTGAGTCCGTGGAGCCTACATTACCGACGCTTGAGTCTGTGGAGCCTACTCGTGTCCCCTCTCCATCTCAAGCCGGTCCTTCTTGTACACCTCCTCCCGGTATTTCTTCTCCACTTTCTGCCGGTCCTTCTTCTCCACCTCCTGTCGGTCCTTCTTCTCCACCTCCTCCCGATCCATCTGTTGTACATACTTACCATCCTTGGATGCCTGGAGGCCCTAGGTGTCCGATTCTTCTCCCTAGCTACGAGACACACATTGCTCGGGCTATATTTGACCGTCCTATACCTTAGCCCGCTCCTGAGGCACTTCCGCAGATGCCACCTCATGTACAACAGAGGAGACGGAGATGTAGAGGAGACGCTACAACTATTGAGGATGCTCCTGTTCCTCAGATTGCTGAGCAGGAGCAGCAGCCACGTCGTAGCGGGGTAGCCCGTCGTCAGGCGGAGCAGGATTTGGTATGTTTTAGGGTTTTAGTTTATGTGTTGAACCTTTAAATGTTTTTTTATTAGAAAATGTATACTAATCTTAAATTCCGTTAATTCAGAGTCGTAAGATTCTGAGGATCCATTTCCGCACAGCCCATTGTTCTTCACACGAGCAGTATATTAGCCCTGAGCCAGATACGTGGTTTAGGCTTGCCGAGCGGAGCGGGCTTACCGGTCTACGCACACTAGGCATAGCATGCAGCATGGATGCGGCGTTGATTTATGCATTTGTGGAGAGATGGCATCCCGAGACGAACACATTTCATATGCCATTCAGAGAGATGACCATCACCCTTGCTGATATTCACTAGATCTTACGGGTTCCCATACGGGGGAGGAGCTGCACTCCACGCCTCGATGATCTGGCAGTGACACAACACATCTGTGCTGATCTGGACGTTGATCAGGAGCAGGTGAAGAGATGGCACACAGTTGGTGGTATTCCTTTGGCGCATTTAGAGACTAGACTGCTAGAGTGGATGAGTAATGACGAGCGTGATGCGAGCGTTATTGCTACGTACTACCTCTTGTTGCTTCTCGGCTCGACTGTCCTGGTGGACAAGTCGACTAACGCCGTGAAGCACAAGTGGTTGGCGCTTTTGTTTGACCACGACGTCACTGGCGACACTGCATGGGGAGCTGGGATTCTAGCCTACGTCTACCGTAACTTGGGAGAGGCGTCTAGGCATGGAGCACATGGCATTGCATCTTGCGGGATTCTGATTAGGGTAAGATATTAGATGGATTAGTGAAATATTAAGTTACGTTTTAATATTTTGGTCATTAATAGCCTTATTTATTCATTTACAGTGCTCGGTTTGGGCATATTTCCCACATTTTCGGGAACAATATGTCACGAACCCCCAGGCCTTTGAAGGAGCTGTTCCTGGTGCCACGGAGGTGCCTAACAGTAGAGACACCGGTCGTTTGATCACCATACGCCGCATACTGGTCCGCATGAGATACGAGGAGGTAGAATAGTACACGTAATTTTCGATATCTTAGTCTTTAATTTTAAAAAGTATGTATGTATTGACTTTGCCTTTTTGACTTTACAGGTTACATGGACCCCTTGGGTGGGGTTGGACTTCGAGGCTCCTGAGGTAGCGCCTGCCAGGTTTCGTGGTATACTGCGCATTAGCGATGTTCAGGAGCCGTACCACCCGGACAGAGTCCTCAGGCAGTTTGGGCTCATGCAGCCAATCCCAGTTCTGCCCATTCAGCCCGCCAAGGTCGTCAGGAAAGCGGAAATTAAGGGATACGAGCTAAGTTTTGCGGGTGAGCTTCTAGTGGCTTGGGATGCAAAACCGAGACCCCTGATTGATCTGCACGGATCGGTTGCGACACATGGGTGGGACATGTCTACCGATTATTTAGATTGGTATGACGAGTGTTCTCATCCATTGGTCGATCCCGGTTCTGTCAGACTTGATCGTCCGGTCGGCCCTATCCACGTCCCTCCAGCCGTTGACGCAGTCGCGGTACGCTTACTTTTGTCGAATTATTTGAATGATTTATCTATTATTGTGTATTTTGCAATATTTTGACAAATATTACTTACTTTCTATGCATCGCATTCAGGTGGTTGCTGCTGATATCCGCACATACTTACGCACACCGGAGGCGGCGACACAGACTTTCGAGCAGCACGCGAGATTATGGCTGGCTATGCTGATTGGGCAGCCTCCACCCATGGCCCCACCCCCACCTCGCCAGTCGTAGATGTTTTGTGATTCTGTCACGGAACCTGGCGAAGGTAGTGGCTGTGAGCCACATTAGTTTATATGTTTTGGATTAGACACGATTCATATGTACAGAGTGTTTCTGTAAACGTTATCTATTTTATCTTATTTGGTTTAGTATGTTTGTTCATGTTTATTATTTGTTTTGTTGCTTACCTATGTAATACGAGAAAGCAACATTACTTTACCGAGCCATAAAAAGATGTATGAACAACTATGAGAAAATCGACACAGTACAAAACGATTAACATCGAAAAACAAATAAGTATAAAATGGAGCTCATTAATTGGAATCGGCGTAATAACCCCATGCATAATAACCCCATGCATAATAGAATACACGCTTAATCTAAACTTGTGACCTACACGCTTAAGCTAAGCGTGTGGCCACAAGCTTAGCTTAAGCGTGTAGGTCACAAGCTTAGCTTAAGCGTGTAGGTCACAAGCTTAGCTTAAGCGTATAGGTCACAAGCTTAGCTTAAGGAATAAGAACTTATATCATGTTAGTATACTTATGTAATACGAGAAAGGAATAGGAACTTATATCATGTTAGTATACTTATGTAATACGGGAAAAGAATAGGAACTTATATCATTTTAGTATACTTATGTAATACGGGAAAGGAATAGGAACTTATATCATGTTAGTATACTTATGTAATACGAGAAAGGAATATGAACTTATATCATGTTAGTATACGTATGTAATACGAGAAAGGAATAGGAACTTATATCATGTTAGTATACTTATGTAATACGAGAAAGGAATAGGAATTTATATCATGTTAGTATACTTATGTAATACGAGAAAGGAAAAGGCCATACTAACTATTGGAGAATTAAAACACAATTGTTTGTATAAAACACAATGGCCGTTTCAAAATGACCGTTACCAAACTACACGCCTAAGGTAAGCGTGTAGACACACGCTCAAGTTAGGCGTGTAGTTACACGCTTACCGTAGGCGTGTAGTTTGGTAACGGTCGTTCTCCAACGGCCATTTTCCAACGAGTCTATTTTGCCCTATAAATACGAACGATGTCGTCCTAAGCCTTGTACACCCTTCTTCTCTGTAATTGTGTTTTAAAATTCTCCAAAAGTTAGTATGGCCTCTTCGTCGAGTTCGAGTTCAAGTACGGGAGATAGATTTTGCTTTTTTAATTTGAAGGCGGTCATACACACTTGTGACCGACAATGGCAGTACGGAAGAAGGTACTGGGGATGCCCTGAATTGGGGATGTACGATGTCCACAAACCTGATAATAAAGGGGGATGTGATTTCTTTGCGTGGTTCGATCCACCATACGACGCGAGGGCATACAAGGTCATTATGGAGATGTGGAAGGAAAGAAAACAACTTATCAAGCATAATGAGGGTCTTTGTAGGTATTGTTTACGGAAATTAACAAATAAACATCATAGGTGTTAGAAAGATAGAAGTAACCATTTGTTACGTTTTGTAGGAAGCAAGCGGAATTAGCGAAAGAGGGACATCGAAAATGAATCAAGCAGAATTAGCGAAACAAGGGATGTGATTTGTTATGTTTTGTACTACTGCGCGCCAGTATAGGCCCATTAAATCGAGATAAAAAAGCGAGTTTGTACTACTTGTGCGTAAATTAAAACATATCAAATTAATAATATGAACACATCAAAGCCGTCTAAATATTACATTACATACTCGTATAATCAATCAAGTACATGAACGGATCCGTCTCCCACATACATAAAAGGATCTGGTGCCCGACCATATGCAATGCGGTAATCTCGATACATCTTCAAATTCAACTCAAACTTTGTTGTCCATCACAGAATGTTTCGATCTGCATTTCTGCGCCACGAACCAGGAGTGTGCGGTATTGGCTGTAATATCCCTCAATTTTTAGTAAGGGTATTTGGGTATTTTTCTCATCCTTCGTTCGATTAATTATTTTGCTTTCAGTGGAGTTCGGATTTTCCGTAATATCCATGATCTCCGAAATAATTTCCTGAGTGGTATAAAATACATTCGATGTATTTTTGGGACTTAAAATATTTGTTTGGATACAAACATATAATTTCCGGGGTTTAAAACCCATACCCATGTGCAAACTTATCCTCCCTGTGCAACTTATCCCGTCAACAACTTGCTTCCAGCTTGGCACCCCACTTGATCTGCGTGGTCGGCCCTCTTGCTTGGGAGTTGTCTAAGCTTGTCCCCTCCCTCCCTTATAAGCTGATATCACGCCATCTCTCTCTCTCTCTCCCTCTCGGCCATCTCTGTGCTCCTCCCCGGCGACTCGGATCCGGCGAGCCTCCTCCTTCTTCCCCGGCGAACCGCGAGGCCTCTGCTGTGCTCCGTTTTGCTGCTACTGGTGTCGTGGTCCTCCTCCTCTCGCCAGCGCCGCTCCATCCTTGGCGTCGAGAAACCGGCGAAGCCCCGTCGCCATCGCCTCCCCTGTTCCCGGCGAGACCCTGTGCACCGCCTCCTCTGTTTTGTCCCTCTCGTTCCCGCTTCATCTCGCCTCCCAACGGTGAAGCCAGCTCGTCCGAGCCTCCCAAGCTCCACCCTCGGTCATCGCCATGTCTTCCTCGCCGTCGTCTTCTCCGTTCGAAGCCCCGCCGGAGATGAAGACGACGCCCCCTGTTGCTCCTCTGTTTCGAGCTTCTCCCGCCGAGCCGCTCCGCCGAGCTGCCGAGCTGTTCGTGGCGACAAGCTCCGTGGTAGCCGAGCTGTGCTGCTCCGCCGCTGCTGCCTCCGTTCGACCACCCCTGTTCGAGCCGCCGGAGTCGAAGGCGCGTCCCTTGCTCCGAGCTCCGCTCGCCTCGCCGCCGTCGCGTGTACTGGTGCCGAACTCCACCGCTGCTCCTTCCTGCCGTCACCTGCTCCCCGGCGTCGTCGAACCTCCCCAGCCGAGCTCCCCTGCTTGTGTTGTTGTTGTTGCAGTCGGGAAGAAGATGGGTTGAAGATAGGTGAACAGTAGGCGAGTGGACCCCCCGTTTGCTTTGTTTCGGTATTGGGCCGAGAAGCCCATTTAAGCATCCAGTCCAGATTTGACCCGAAATTATTCGAGCGATATAATTTCGATCCCCTTTCGTCCGTATTTTTCTTTAGGAAAGTTTAATAAATATAATTCTTTAAATTCGTCTAGTCAAATTAATTGATAGATAATTAATTTGTCAGTTAGAACGTGATCTGCTGGGTCGCGTGTGGACTCGTACTCTGCTAGGAATAATCTGAAGCTTAAGCCATATCCTCGGAAAGGGTATTTTCGATAGTCGTCTCGTCCAGATTCATCGCCAAATCTATTCCAGGCAAGTGGCAGTTCGCTCTTGCTCATCATTCCATATTTCAATTATTTATCAATCGTTTAGTTGTTAAATAATTTGGGATGATTCTGAAATATGTTGGGAACTGTTTGTTAGTAATATAATTAAAATCTGATATTATTATTAGGTTGTATATTCTGCTAGAACCGACGCTAGTATAGTTATATATATATTGTGCAGGTTGGGCCGTGATGGCTTGTGTGATGTGTTTGTGTGTTAGACTAATAGTTAGCACGAGTATTCGTAGGGGCGATGGGCTCTAGATTGCGGCTCAGTCGTTTCTTTATAACAAGTGGTGAAGGGGCAGGCTATAAGTCCCCGACACCTTGTGTTGTGGTTGTTGTGGATAAGGTCGTGGACTCTATATGTGGTCCCGTCTCTTCTGATCGTGTTGTGGATTGAGGTTTGGACCCTGCGAGGTCCATTCCTTCGATATATGTCCCTCATGATGAAAAATATATCTAAAAGCTTATAACGTGATGTGTGTGTTTTGGAATTAAATAAGATAAGTGCCGTAGGTTCGCACATGATTAATATACCTTGGGCGAGTAGTGCAGCTAGGCGCTAGTGCAGCTAGGAAAACTCGTCTTAACTTTAGTCGCTCGAATGCGATACTGTGATTGTGTGTATATTATAAATTAATGTTCCCCAACATTTGTCATTTTTCCTATAAGGCTCATTTCATTTGGAGTCTTCTTTTGGGATTGATTGCTGTGAGACTCGGTCTCCAGAATCTTCTCTTGTGCATACCTCTTGTTTATTCCAGTAGGAGTATGATGGTTGACTATCGTCATCGGTTATTATTCGAGAAGCGATGAGTCTAACCTCATACGACTGCTTCGAACCACTCTGCTTTATTCCCTTGCTAGTCTATTCATTTAGACTAACCAACCGTAATTATTCCTTGCATGGTTGGTTGGTGTCATCCGTTCGATTCGGCACATCAGGTATGTTGCTGTTCCGTGAAGGCTAGAACGACTATGAAGATGAACGGTGGTTGATAACAGGAATTTTGTCGTTCTAATTCCTACTATGCAAGAAATCCAAACAAAACCTAAAACGCAGTCTCAGGCAAGTAAGGGTCGATCCACAGGGAAACACAATCTATCGCAGTATGTAAAGTGTATGTCAATTGAAGTAACCAAGGGGGGGTTTTGTTTGTTTGTAGAGTAACCAAGCATGCGAAGGTAAGTAAGCAATTAAAATGTTGAAATCAAGTATGGGAAAGGCACTTAGTCAAACAATATCCACTAATCGAATGACAAGTTGATCATAGAAACCACTTAAAATCGTATGCAATGGCAATTCCAATTCCTTTTCAAAAGTATCTAATAGCACAACCAGATACTATTAGAACTAACTAATTAAACAACCCTAAAACTATCAAGATTCAATTTAACATCAGCTTTATGGATAGGAATATAGTTGGATACAACTTAGAATAAAACAACCAGTTTTTACCCTAAGATGCAAATCAATTCTCTTCTGCATAAGATTAGCACAACCAGTTACTAACACGATGCAGTTGCTACTGAGGAATAGATATGCTCAACCAGTAACAATCTAAACCTAGCAATAGATAAATACCAACAAACCCTAGTTGATCAGACTAGAAATTACCAATATCAATCATAAGATTCCAGCAAGAGAAAAGATAAAAGCCAAGGCAATAGATTAAAAGTAAGAAACTTACAACTGAATCAAACGAAGAGCTTCAATGTTTGACTAAGCAAGAGATGCTTAGTTCTTCATAACAAGGGAAATACGTAAGAAAATAAAACTAGGGTTCCGAGATAAGAAAAGAACAAGTCTTCTCAACCCTTAAATACCAAAGGGAAATTAACTTAAAATAAAAACAAAACGTAATAAAATAAAAATAACTAAAATCGAAAAGGGAAATCGGTTCGGCGTTTCGATCAACAGCGGCGGCGGCCGCTGCTTTTCCCACGGCGATCGCCGTAAATGCGGCGGTCACCGCAATTAAACGGCGGTCGCCGTTTCAATGTCGTAGCTGAGGTTCTCCAGGGGGAATTAACGACGGTCGCCGTTATTATGCGGCGGTCGCCGTAATTCAGCTTCTTCATACTTCGCTTCTCAGCTACAAAAGCTCTAAAAACGCAACTTTCGCGCCTCCTTGCCAAGTCTCCAAATCATCACTAGAGCATCCTAAAATACCACTAAAATCATGCCAAAACTCAGTTCAATACACGCAACATAATTGTGTGTATCAAACTCCCCCACACTTGAATCTCTACTCGCCTCGAGTGGATAGAGAACTACCACCCATCACCAATAAGCACCTAGATCATCAACATGCAGGGAAAGCCCACAACCAAGAGTAACAACATGTACATGAAAGCTCAACATCCTTCAACCAACCAATCACAAGCTTATCCCGGTCATTCAAAAATGAAAGTAACCACTAGTCCTAACCTCCATCTATGACTCCTTATGTCTCCCTCAATGGCCTACCCGACAATCCTTCTTTGTCTCCTCATCTTATGTCGCCCCGCCGGTAAAATGAGATCCTAGAAAACACTCCTTTTCTTTTCACTCATTTTGCCTAGGAGCCCTTTCGGGTTTTCATCCTAGCCACTCATTTCATTTTATCATAGATGGACTCACCGCCTCACGTCACTCTGAATCCATTTTTGCCCAGGCCTAGTGCCTGTCGGATTACCTGCTTTTTACCTGGACCGCCCTTTCGGGTTTTCAGCCCATCCCAGGATTTTTTTATTTTTTTATTTTTTATTTTTTTAGCAATAATAAATACATAATCCACTCCCCCACACTTAAAATAAGCATTGTCCTCAATGATATCAGACATAATAACAGAGGGGAGGTGAAGAATGTACCTATTACTGCGGCGGTGGTGGAAAGTCGGGATATTGGAAACCCATGAAAAGGTTCCACTGCCTCATCTGTTCCTCCAGGGCTTGAATGTCCTGGGCCTGCGTCGCGTAGTGATCCCTGGACTCCTGGCGGAAGTCAATGAACTCCTGGTGGTAGGCAGCAAAGTCCGACTGCATAGACTGTTGGCGAGAGTTAATCCCCTGGACCATTTCCCAAGTCTGTCTCTGGTAATACTGAGACGGTCCAGCAGCAGCGGTAGCCTGTACCGCATGCATAGCAGTGTCCTCATCGTCATTGGTATCATCGTCCTCATCCTCACTGTCATCATCATCATCCTGAGCAACACTGCCAGCGGGCACGGGACGCACCAGGGGCTCCCACCCGGTAACCGCTCACATCAAAGTCTCTGTAGCGCGGGCCACAGGTCACCACAAACGGAAAGGGAATGGGGATTTTGTAGATACCCCGCGTGCCAAACAACCAGAACTTCGGGTTAGACCCGGTCCCGGATATCACAGCAGAAGTCCTGAGCTGCCTCCAATCATATGTAAAAGCAGGGGAGAGTTGCTGGGAAGGGTCGGGTTGTTCGAGACCCAGGTGGCGGCCTATCAAAGTGATCATGCCCCCGATGACGATCTTCTGCCCCTTGTTGTCCTGAAACTTTCTGCACGCAGCAATAAAATGGGCACGCCAATCCCACACCAGAGGGCACTCGGGGGTCATACTCCATACAGCATACAAATCGTCGTACGGGAGCTTGTTCAATTCGGACTGGCCATGGAAGGCCATCCGCACTACTTTATGTGCCAGCCGCAGGCCCGGATGCGACCACTTGTAATTATACTCCCCATCCTGCGGGTTGTAGACATTGGACCCTGTGGAGTGGTACCAAAAGGGGAAGTAACCATTGGCGGCGTTCCACGCCTGCGCAGAAGATGGTGGCCTGGTAATCCCAAGCGCTAGATCAAGGTCCGTCCAGGACATAGAGTGCCTGCTACCACCCAAACTAAATGTGATCCTCTCCTCATCGCAGTGACTATCAAAGCTGGCCAGAAACTCCACAGTCCAGCTGGGGAATGTGGGTGCCACAAAATGGAAGAAACTACCCAGTCCACCATTGACAAAAAGCTCCTGCGTACTCTCATATATTTGCAACTCCCGCAGAGTGCCTGGATCAAAGAATAATGTGGACTGAAAAGCCCTCTCCTGCAAGAGCCTCCTACGAGCCTCCTCAACCTTGTTACGGGAGGTCTCAACCCCCGAAGTTTTTTTTCGAGAGGGCTCACCTCCCGTTGATTTCTTCCGGGAAGACAATGAGCGTTTCAAAAATCCCGACATCTCAAATATCCCAACTACTAGCAACACTACTAGTAACAGCGAAAAGCAGAACAAGGAGGGAATAAGAATAAAATCACCAGATTCGACGAAACGACGGTCGCCGGGTTGAGCGGCGGTCGCTGCTAAGAACGGCGGTCGCCGTGTGGAATGCGGCGGTCGCCGTTTTCAATTTTCACAGATTCTGTAGATTTCCGAAACGGCGAGCGACGACGGCGACCTTGGCTGGCGGCGGGAAAGCGGCGAGCGAAGTGGCGGCGGGCTGGCGCGGCGGTCGCCGGATCTGGGGCTGAGGGTGAGCGGCGAGAGAGAGATGGGGATGGGGAATGGGAAAGTGAGGAAGAGGTTAGGGGGTAGGTGAGATGATAGGTCAGGAAAGGGGGGCCCAATTTTTTTTTATTATTATTATTTTTTTTTTTTTGGCTTTTACCCCGTTTGGTTTTAACGGGTTTCTTTTTATGCCTTTTGCACCCTGTTTAAGGTTTTCTCAGGGTCCTTTTTTTTTTTTTTTTTTTTTTTCCCGAAAAGGATCGAACCTGAAACGGCGGCGGTCGCCGTGATTAAACGGCGGTCGCCGTCATTTGATGCAAACAGCGTGATCGAGGGGGGTGAAACGGCGGGCGCCGTATGGAGGGAGGCGGTCGCCGTAATTGCGGCGGTCGCCACAATTAAACGGCGATCGCCGTTTTGAAGTCGTAGGCATCCTCCATGGTGAGCAATTAACGGCGATCGCCGTAAGTTACACGGCGGTCGCCGTGAACACCTTCTTCGATTTTTCGCGTTTCTGCAGGTGAGTTTGATACAAAAATACAGAAACAAAAGTGAAACAACTAGAATTGACTAAGGGGAAGGAAAATAAATTACCTAATCATCGGGTTGCCTCCCGAGAAGCGCCGTAGTTAACGTCGTGGCTCGACTCAGTGTGGGTTCAATCACGTTTCAGCTTCGGGTTCCTTCAAGAACGCCTCTTCAATGGTGTCTTTGGTGAAGCCTTCATGGTATTTCTTTATCCTCTGCCCATTCACCTTGAACAAAGTCTGTGATGTCGAGTCAAACAGCTCTACGGCACCGTGTGGGAAGACTTTGGTCACATAATATGGTCCTGCCCAGCGCGATCTCAGCTTGCCTGGGAAAAGTCTAAGGCGTGACTGGAATAAGAGGACTTTGTCTCTAACCTTGAAGTCCTTCCTCAGTATGATCTTGTCATGCCAGGCCTTAGTCCTTTCCTTGTAGTGAATGGCATTGTCATAAGCCTCGATCCTGGCCTCCTCCAGCTCTTGTAGTTGGAGCTTTCTAAGCACTCCAGCCTCATCCATCTACAAGCTGCAATTCTTTACAGCCCAATATGCCATGTGCTCTAGCTCCACTGGAAGGTGACAAGCCTTACCAAACACCAACCGAAAGGGTGACATACCAATTGGTGTTTTGTAAGCTGTCCTGTATGCCCAGAGTGCGTCATCAAGCCTCAAACTCCAGTCTTTTCTATTGGGAGACACCGTCTTCTCCAAGATGGACTTTATCTCCCGGTTGGACACTTCAGCTTGCCCATTCGTTTGAGGGTGATAGGCGGTAGAAACTCGCTGCGTGACATGATATTTCTTTAACAGCGCAGTAATTGTCCTGTTGTAGAAGTGAGTTCCTCTATCACTGATGAGAGCCTTTGGCACCCCAAACCTGGTAAATATGTGGGACTTCAAGAATTCTGCAACAACTTTAGCATCATCAGTCCTGGTGGCCTTTGCTTCCACCCACTTGGAAACGTAGTCCACCGCAAGCAAAATATATATGTTACCGCAAGAGGATGGAAACGGTCCCATGAAGTCAATACCCCAAACATCGAAGATTTCACAGAAAATCAACCCTGTTTGTGGCATCTCATCCCTCTGAGATATATTTCCAACCCGTTGACATTTGTCACAAGATTTGCAGTGGTTATGCGCATCCTTGAAGATGGAAGGCCACCAAAATCCTGCTTCAAGTACCTTTCTTACGGTTCGTTGTACCCCAAAGTGTCCACCACATGCCTCAGAATGACAAAAGGTAAGGAGAGAATTTACCTCATTTTCTGGGATACACCTACGAATTACCTGGTCAGAACAATGTTTCCATAGGTAGGGGTCGTCCCAGACAAACAATCTGGCTGAACTGCGCAGCCTGTCCCTCTGAGCCTTGTTGAAGGGTGGGGGAAAGTCACCTGTGGTGAGAAAATTCACTAAATCAGCATACCAAGGCTCTACAGTAGTGAGCCGGAATAGAGACTCATCAGGGAATCTTATCTGAATCTGGGGTTGTGGGGTGTTATCTTCCTGGACAATTCGGCTGAGGTGGTCAGCAACAAGATTCTCAGCACCCTTCTTGTCCTTGATCTCCACATCAAATTCGCTGAGTAATAGGATCCACCGGATCAGCCTTGGCTTGGCTTCCTTCTTCGTCATGAGGTAGCGCAGAGCAGCATGGTCGGAGTAGACAAAGACCTTTGTACCAAGCAGGTATTGCCTGAACTTCTCAAGGGCAAACACTACTGCCAGCATCTCCTTCTCTGTGGTGGAGTAGTTCCTCTGCGCACCATTTAGCGTCATGGATGCATACTGGATCACATGGGGTGCTCTTCCATCTTTTTGGCCCAGCACAGCCCCCACAGCATAGTCACTGGCGTCGCACATGATCTCAAAGGGCTTAGACCAGTCAGGCGCCTGGATGATTGGGGCACTTGTCAGGCGTGCCTTCAGTTCATCAAAGGCATCCCGACACTCAACTGTAAACTCAAATCCAATCTCCTTCTTCAGCAGGTCACATAGAGGTGATGAGATCTTGGAAAAATCTTTAATGAACCTGCGATAGAAACCTGCATGGCCTAGAAAAGAACGAACTTCGCGAACATTAGTAGGATAGGGCAAAGACTGAATTACTTCAATCTTTGCCTTATCGACCTCAATACCCCTAGACGACACAATATGACCCAAAACAATGCCCTGCTCAACCATAAAGTGACATTTCTCAGAATTCAGCACTAAATTGGTGTCAACACACCTTGCAAGCACAAGTGATAGATGGTGTAAGCATGCATCAAAGTCATCTCCATAAACAGTAAAATCATCCATGAATACCTCTATGAAGTTCTCAATGTACTCAGAAAATATGCTTACCATACACCGCTGAAAGGTACCTGGAGCATTGCACAATCCAAATGGCATCCTGCGATAGGCAAAAGTGCCAAAGGGACAAGTGAATGTCGTCTTTGCTTGGTCTTCAGGTGCAATGGCTATCTGGAAATAGCCTGAGTATCCATCCAGGAAGCAGTAGAATGCACGACCTGACAGTCTCTCGAGCATCTGGTCAATGAATGGTAGATGGAAGTGGTCCTTCCTGGTCACCGCGTTCAACTTGCGATAATCAATGCACACCCTGTAGCCTGTCTGCAGTCGTGTAGGGACTAACTCTCCATGTTGGTTTTCCACAACTGTGATCCCTCCTTTCTTTGGGACGACCTGCGTAGGACTAACCCACTTACTGTCAGAAATAGGAAAGATCATACCTGCCTGCAGAAGCTTCAGAACTTCCTTCTTGACAACATCCATCATAGGTGGATTCAGACGCCTCTGGGGTTGTCGCGAAGGCTTCTCTTCGCCTTCCAGCAGAATTCGGTGCATGCATGTGGTGGGGCTGATTCCCTTGATGTCAGCAATGGTCCAACCAATTGCCGTCTTGTGTTCCTTGAGAACCACCACCAATTTGTCTTCTTGTTCCTTGGTGAGCTTGTTAGAGATGATCACTGGCAAGGTTTCCTCGTCTCCAAGAAAGACATACTTGAGATGCTCGGGAAGTTGCTTCAACTCAATCACTGGTGCCTGCACAATAGAGGGTAAAAGTTTCTCGCCATGCAGGGTTAGTGGCAGAGGTGCTTTACCTGGTAGCTCAGTAGGACGCTTATAGTAAGCATCCAACTCATTGACAACTTCCTGCACGTTAGCAGATAGAGTAAAATCTAAACTAGAATCAACAATCATGGATTGCATAGAATCTACTTGGTCATCATCAAAGACATCTTGTACTACAGGCTCAAGCACATCAATAGCACACAAAGAGTGATCATCGGCAGGATATTTCATGGCTTCATATATGTTATAATTAATAGCCTGACCATCAAACTCCATAGTTAAAGAACCAGTGCTCACATTGATCTTGGTATTAGCAGTTTTGAGGAAAGGTCTCCCTAACAGAATAGGGGCTGCATGCTTGTCATGTTCCATATTGAGCACATAGAAATCAGCAGGGAATGTAAGATCACCAACCATAACCAAGACATCCTCTACAATCCCTATAGGACGCACACTAGACCTATCAGCCAATTGAATGGAAATATTCGTTGCATGCAAATGTCCTAATCGCAAGGATTCACAGAGAGAGGAAGGTAAAACATTGATAGAAGCACCCAAATCCAGCATAGCCTTATTAAACTTGGTTCCTCCAATGGTGATAGGGATAGTAAACATACCTGGGTCACCACATTTTTTGGGTAAGCGTTTTTGAAACACAGCAGAGACATGTTCGCTTACCTTTACCTTCTTCTTGCTGTTCCTGTCTTGGTTCCTTTTTATGGTGCACATCTGCTTCAAGAATTTGGCATAGCGGGGGACGGATTTGATTAGATTGAGAAGAGGTATGTTGACCTCGACGTTCCTGAACATCTCGAACATGTCCTTGTCCTGCGCAAGTGGCTTGGTGCGCTTCAGAGCAGATGGGAAGGGCGCAACCGGCTTCCACTCAGGAAAAATCGGAGAGTCAGACTTCTTTTCAGCCTCAGCTTCGACTCCAGATGAACGGCGGGCGCCGCAATTGTCACGGCGATCGCCGTGATTTTCTTCGGATAAGTCGAGAGCTACTTCAGTTTCGCGGCGATCGCCGTATGGTTCGCGGCGATCGCCGTATGGTTCGTGGCGGTCGCCGTGATTGTCATCAGAATTTCCGAGAATATTATCACCATCACGGCGGTCGCCGTAATTTTCGCGGCGGTCGCCGTGATTTTTTTTCTCCAGGTCGAGAGCAGCTTCCATTAAACGGCGGTCGCCGTGTGTCTCGCGGCGGTCGCCGTCATTGTTCCATTCCAAATCCTCAGTTTCTTCCTCGTTAATCTCAGAATTATTTTCCCCAAGCTTCTTCCCACTTCTCAAAGTCACAGCACTGACATTTCGAATGTTTGGATTCACTTCAGTTTGAGACGGGAGTTTACCGGAATCTCTGGCATCTAGTTTATTCACCACTTGAGAAATCTGACCAAACTGTCTTTCCAGATTCTGGATGCTGGACTGTGTATGCTCCTGGAATTCCTTTTGATTCTTGCTCATTTGGACAACATTCGCAGTCAATGTTTTCATCATGTCCTCCATGGATGATGAAGGATTCGAGCTCTGCCCTTGGGGTCTCGGTACATAGGGTTGTCTAGACTGTTGTGGGTTACCCTGTTGTTGCGTTTGGCCTTGATCTTGTTCCGGGTCTCTCCATCTGAAGTTGGGATGGTTCCTCCAGCCAGGATTGTATGTACTAGAATAGGGATCATTCCTGGGCCGCTGCTGATATCCTCCTACTGCATTCACCTCCTCTTGCATAGTAGGACATGCATCAGTAGGGTGTAGGTCGTCATGACAGATCTCGCAGGCCTTAACCTGTTGAGGCGTACCCTTCAGCTTCAGACGCCTCACCTCCTCTCGCAGCAAATCAAAATCAGCTTGATCATACTTAGACTGGGCGCTTGCAGCAACCAAGCTTTGAGAGCCTCTCCCACTATATTGTCTCGCATCATCAGCTAGAGTGGCAAAAATCTCCAGGGCCTCTTCATAGGTCCTTTTCATAATATTACCGCCACAAGAGGAATTCACCATCCGACGGTCATCTTCACGGAGTCCTCCATGCAGATAAAGAATAAGATCATGCTTTTCATACCCATGGTAGGGGCAACTCTTCACTAGCTTCTTGAAGCGCTCATAATACTCATAGAGGGACTCATTAGACTGCTGCTCGATGTTGCATATCTTCTTCTTTAGCTGATTAGATTTGATTGCTGGGAAGTACTTGTCTAGGAAAACTTTCTTCAGGGCAGTCCAAGTGGTGATGCTTCCTGGGGCCAAAGTATGGTACCAGTCTTTCGCAGAGTCCTTCAGTGAGAAGGAGAAAACTCTAAGCTTCATCTGATCTTCAGTGATCTCAGATGGCCTCATACTGGTGCAGACCTCAACGAACTCATCCAAATGTTGAATAGGGTCTTCAAGGGGAGTTCCGCTGAATTTCGGGAGTAAGTGAACTACTCCTGTCTTAAGCTCAAATTTTACTCCTGCACCAAGAGCGGGAAATTCCACAGCACGAGTTGGTTGGTCTAAGTTGGGGGCCGTCAAGGACTCAAGAGTAACACGTTGGTCAGCCATCGTGTCAGTATCCTGCAGTAATGCACGCGCGGCCCTGATAGCCTGGTGAAGAGTCCTTTCGATATCTGGATCAAAATCAAGAAGTGGAGTATTAGTAACACGGGTGGTGTGAACCATAAGAGAGGTTCACACCAAAATTGGCACACAAATCACACACACAAGATAGAGTTGTATATTCCCCGGCAACGACGCCAATTTGATAACAGGAATTTTGTCGTTCTAATTCCTACTATGCAAGAAATCCAAACAAAACCTAAAACGCAGTCTCAGGCAAGTAAGGGTCGATCCACAGGGAAACACAATCTATCGCAGTATGTAAAGTGTATGTCAATTGAAGTAACCAAGGGGGGGTTTTGTTTGTTTGTAGAGTAACCAAGCATGCGAAGGTAAGTAAGCAATTAAAATGCTGAAATCAAGTATGGGAAAGGCACTTAGTCAAACAATATCCACTAATCGAATGACAAGTTGATCATAGAAACCACTTAAAATCGTATGCAATGGCAATTCCAATTCCTTTTCAAAAGTATCTAATAGCACAACCAGATACTATTAGAACTAACTAATTAAACAACCCTGAAACTATCAAGATTCAATTTAACAGCAGCTTTATGGATAGGAATATAGTTGGATACAACTTAGAATAAAACAACCAGTTTTTACCCTAAGATGCAAATCAATTCTCTTCTGCATAAGATTAGCACAACCAGTTACTAACACGATGCAGTTGCTACTGAGGAATAGATATGCTCAACCAGTAACAATCTAAACCTAGCAATAGATAAATACCAACAAACCCTAGTTGATCAGACTAGAAATTACCAATATCAATCATAAGATTCCAGCAAGAGAAAAGATAAAAGCCAAGGCAATAGATTAAAAGTAAGAAACTTACAACTGAATCAAACGAAGAGCTTCAATGTTTGACTAAGCAAGAGATGCTTAGTTCTTCATAACAAGGGAAATACGTAAGAAAATAAAACTAGGGTTCCGAGATAAGAAAAGAACAAGTCTTCTCAACCCTTAAATACCAAAGGGAAATTAACTTAAAATAAAAACAAAATGTAATAAAATAAAAATAACTAAAATCGAAAAGGGAAATCGGTTCGGCGTTTCGATCAACAGCGGCGGCGGCCGCTGCTTTTCCCACGGCGATCGCCGTAAATGCGGCGGTCGCCGCAATTAAACGGCGGTCGCCGTTTCAATGTCGTAGCTGAGGTTCTCCAGGGGGAATTAACGGCGGTCGCCGTTATTATGCGGCGGTCGCCGTAATTCAGCTTCTTCATACTTCGCTTCTCAGCTACAAAAGCTCCAAAAACGCAACTTCCGCGCCTCCTTGCCAAGTCTCCAAATCATCACTAGAGCATCCTAAAATACCACTAAAATCATGCCAAAACTCAGTTCAATACACGCAACATAATTGTGTGTATCAGTGGTTTT
Organism: Rheum nobile; assembly: GCA_027886185.1. Classification (NCBI taxonomy): domain Eukaryota; kingdom Viridiplantae; phylum Streptophyta; class Magnoliopsida; order Caryophyllales; family Polygonaceae; genus Rheum; species Rheum nobile. Next base: position 307,080 of record WOAB01000143.1, read on the forward strand.
GGATATTTTTATTGTTTTTAATCAGGTTAAGATCCTTGGGCAGGTGATCACTACGATCACACCCCTTTTCGTAATATTTTAAAGCCTTCTGTTGTAATTATTCTGATTTTGTATTAAAATCTGATGATGTATTTCATTTTGTCTGGAATCATGTGTAATTCCGAGATTGTGGTTTAATAAAAGTTATGATATTTGATATTGTAACTGTGATTTGATAGTTATATCGTTTGGAAAAGCCTGGGGTGACTTCGGGGTTTTCGTCCGGGGTCATCGGCAGTAATGCTTTCAAATAGGGTTGAAATTTGGGGGTGTTACAAATTTGGTATCAGAGCCGATTTTTTTTTTTAAAAACGGGTGGGTTTTAAAATATTTTCTGGGAATGAAATTTTTTATAAACCGTTTACTCGTTTGAAACTGAGAAATGTTTTCGAAGGCTCTGAATTTTCAAAATGAAAAGAATTTGAAATATCACCGTTCATAGTCGTGCCTTCTTTAATCTGATATGAGAGGTATGAGAGTTACCTCTATATCTAGAAAGACTGAGTTCTTCTTGTTGTTGTAAGGCATATGTGTTTGTCTATTCTTTTGGAAGGACTCGGAAGGTGCCGAGATGATTCTATCATTTCTAGTAATGTTAGATTTCCCTGTTTCTCAGAGATATTTGGAGATTGGAAGACCTAGTAGTTCCCTCGAAAGTATCAAGTTTGTGCTTCCTGGTAGTACTATTATCCTAGTGTTGTAATCTCTGAGTATTTTGGTGTGAACGCTCGGAAGATTAGTGTAGATGAATCTTGTGCTCTATGTTCATAATTCATCTATAGAGTTACCAAGTTGATCTATTCTAAGTGATTTTATTACATTGATATATTGGATAATTAAGGAATCACTCTTAGGAGTTTTGAGGTCTAAGTATGATGTCATAGTCGTTGACATTCATTGTTGAGAAAATGGATATAGAGGATTAATGCTCGAGGCAGTCGGGATTTGCCTCCGTATGAGAATTTGTGGGATGAACCTAAGGTAGAGTTCGTTGAGCCGTTATGGTAGGCCAACGGGATATTGTAATAACGACGTTTAAATGGAAGCGATTTCCAAGGGAACTCTAAGGAAGATCCCCAAGGAGAGGAAAATCCTGGGGGAGATCCCGAGGAAGATCCTCAGAAGAAGGAAGATCCGGAGGAAGATCCTCGAGAGGAGAAAGATCCTGCGGAAGATCCTTAGGAAGATCCTTAGGAAGAGGAAGATCCAGAGGAAGATCCAGAGGAAAACCCTGAGGAAGATTCTCGAGAGGGGGGAGATCCGAGGGAAGATCCGGAGGGAACTCCCAATGAGGACCCGGAGGAAGACCTCGTAAGGCAAGACTAGAAGAGTCTGATGCCTAAAGTGTTCATTTATGAGTATCTTTGAGGAATATAAGGATTTTAAGTTAGAAATAAGTCATTTAAGACAATACGAGTCATTGGATTCGATAAGTGGAATTTCTAGAGGATGAAGAGTTAGGACTCTTGGGAATTGTCAAGGATTGACATCTTGTGAATATGTCATCCATAAGGTTTAAGGTGTAACTCTTTGAAGAAGATTAAGTTATAAAGTTGTTGTGTTAAGAGGTGACCACTTAAATAAAAAGGTTACAGTTTAAGGATATGATATGTTAATGATCTCGAGGTATTAAAGTTCAGTATAGAGAATTGTTCAGATACGCCTAAAGAGTATAGTGGCAAGCGTTATCTCATACGCTGAGTTCTTCCGATATTTCTTAAGGTGTAAGAATGAATGTGTGATCCGTTTCGAGGAATATAGAGCGTGGTGAAATTGAGGAATCTTAAAAGTTTAAGTTATAAAGTGATTTAAGGAATAGATTAAGTCATTACCGAAAGGATTTAAGTTAGAGATGACGTAAAGTCAGTTTTACTTTAAAATAAATTATGGTTCCGCCAAAGGCTCAGGCTGAATTATCGATGGGATTCTATGCCACCACTGTGGTAAGGCTGGGCATAAGAGCCCTAGTTACCAAAAGGAAAGAAAGGATAACATATGTAGCATAGATGTTCGTTCCCTATATGGTTAACACCAGGGTTGACTCTATTACTTAATTCTAGATCCATTCATAAGATTCATTCTTCATTTCTGGAGTAGCGATACATCAGTATGACTTTAATCGTTTCCTTAGCGGAATTGGCGAGTGTTATCTCGTAGGCTAAGTTTTACCGGTTTTTTTTTTTTTGGGTGTTTGAACAAATGTGAGTGGTTAATGCCCTATGGGATCTAAGGGCTAAAATCTCATACGGATACCCTGAACATTTGTTATGATAAAAGTATATAGGGATGAATTATATGGGGTTCAGAATTCCTCGTTATGAGGTCATGTTGTAGGCATTGTTATGGACAGACTGCTGAGAAGAGAAATGTATAAGAGGGATAGTTCATAGAGAACTTGTTTCCTCTATTACGACCAGTGTAGGACAATGGTTAAAGTTTGCTTTTGAAAAGGCAAGTGTGCAAAGTTGTAGGTAGTATTTTGGAAAGATCAAGTTGTGAAGTTACTGAGTAGAAAGATGCCACTTAAATGGAAGAATTTCAATTTAAGGATCGATCATTTTGATGATTCCGATAAACTAAAGGATTTAGTACATAGATTAAGTTTGTGTATGCTTAAGGAATAAGGTAACACTATTACTCGTGTACATCTATTGGAAGATTAAGACACAAGTGATTGATTCAGTTGGTAATGAATCATTTAGCAATATGATACTTTGAGGAAATAGGAGTAAGATCTCATGTGATGGGTTTGGGGAACATACAAATAAATGTTATGATTATTCTTGGAGAAAGTATAGAAATCTTAAAGGATTTAAGTTAGAAATGGCATAAGGTCAAGCTTACTTTCAGATAAATGATGGAATTATAAGAGGTACCTTTAAGGAAATTGAGAATGTAATGTTTCGAGGTTACTAAGAGTTGATATTTGGATTATAAAGAATTAAGATGTGAACTTTGGGAATATGCATATAAGGAAATTGGAAGGGAGATGCGTGTTCTCCTATTAAAGGAAAAATAATGTTGTTATGATAATTTTGGAGACCATTATTATATAGTGGTCAAGATCTTGTGGATATAGTGAGAATGATTACACGGTATAATATATAGAGATGAGGTTACGAATGATATCAAGTCGACTTGAGGAAAAGGTAACCCACGTTGGTTAAGGTAATCATACAGCACGTTCGGGTGAAACAAGAGTATAATCCTATGGAATAGATTAATAAATCATGTTGAGGTAATCAGACTTAGATTGTGGGATCTTATGAGTAAAGATTGGGAGATAAAGATATGGCATAAGGGCCGGATATGATTAAGGTAACGAGTGAATCGTTTATGTAAGGTCTGTATGACATGTGGGGGTACTAAGTTGTAGTACTGTTGATTTCTAAGTATATATTCGAGGACCAGATTGTCAAAATGAGGTTAGTAGAAAGATGTTGTATTCTTCTATATAAGGACATTAAGGACTTCAGAAGGAAGAGTGCATGACCGCAATGTTATATTAAAGATTTTTGTAATGGATACTCTGGTTAAGGCAATGGTAATCATGTGGATGATTACATCTATTCTAACGAGAGTAGGAATGTAAACAATATGTTGTAAGTGGATACGTGATCGAATAGGTAGTTCGATGTTGACAATATAAGTTATGAAGACCATATTGGTTAAGGATACCGACCTAAGGAGGTTTGGGTATATACTTCGAGAGAAGTAAAAGGTAAGCGTAAGAGAATATGTATTCTCATGATTAAAGTATAGCGAGTCTATTGTGGTGATCAGGACTTTGAGAATGGTCACGAGTTAGTATAAGTATAGCATATGGAGATAAGATATGCGAGATAGTGGTATCATCTCTGCCTTCAAGAGAGTGATAAAAGATGAGGTTTCAGGTTCGAGACTCACCAATAACCTATTGGAAATGACTGCCTGTTATAGGTGAAGCCCCCAAGGAAGGGTTGGGGTGTATGGGCTACAGCCTTGTGATGGGTCGGGCCGTTAAGCTGTCGAGTCTCTTCTCTAACCTACTGGAAGTGGCAAGAATGTTGGGCCATCAGTGATGAGTTGGGATATATGGGCGGCGACCCATGTTAACGACTGGGCGGCATCGGAAGGGTGGCTGGCGTAGGTCATTACATTAGGCCTGGACTCAGGTAGTGAGATTGAGGTGATTCCAGTCACCCATTAGTTTATCGATGCAAGTTTCGGGGTTGAAACTTTTCTTAAGGGGGTAGTAATGTAATATCCCTCAATTTTTAGTAAGGGTATTTGGGTATTTTTCTCATCCTTCGTTCGATTAATTATTTCGCTTTCAGTGGAGTTCGGATTTTCCGTAATATCCATGATCTCCGAAATAATTTCCTGAGTGGTATAAAATACATTCGATGTATTTTTGGGACTTAGAATATTTGTTTGGATACAAACATATAATTTCCGGGGTTTAAAACCCATACCCATGTGCAAACTTATCCTCCCTGTGCAACTTATCCCGTCAACAACTTGCTTCCAGCTTGGCACCCCACTTGATCTGCGTGGTCGGCCCTCTTGCTTGGGAGTTGTCTAAGCTTGTCCCCTCCCTCCCTTATAAGCTGATATCACGCCATCTCTCTCTCTCTCTCTCTCTCTCTCTCTCTCTCTCTCTCTCTCTCTCTCTCTCTCTCTCTCTCCCTCTCGGCCATCTCTGTGCTCCTCCTCGGCGACTCGGATCCGGCGAGCCTCCTCCTTCTTCCCCGGCGAACCGTGAGGCCTTTGCTGTGCTCCGTTTTGCTGCTACTGGTGTCGTGGTCCTCCTCCTCTCGCCAACGCCGCTCCATCCTTGGCGTCGAGAAACCGGCGAAGCCCCATCGCCATCGCCTCCCCTGTTCCCGGCGAGACGCTGTGCACCGCCTCCTCTGTTTCGTCCCTCTCGTTCCCGCTTCATCTCGCCTCCCAACGGTGAAGCCAGCTCGTCCGAGCCTCCCAAGCTCCACCCTCGGTCATCGCCAGGTCTTCCTCGCCGTCGTCTTCTCCGTTCGAAGCCCCGCCGGAGATGAAGACGACGCCCCCTGTTGCTCCTCTGTTTCGAGCTTCTCCCGCCGAGCCGCTCCGCCGAGCTGCCGAGCTGTTCGTGGCGACAAGCTCCGTGGTAGCCGAGCTGTGTTGCTCCGCCGCTGCTGCCTCCGTTCAACCACCCCTGTTCGAGCCGCCGGAGTCGAAGGCGCGTCCCTTGCTCCGAGCTCCGCTCGCCTCGCCGCCGTCGCGTGTACTGGTGCCGAACTCCACCGCTGCACCTTCCTGCCGTCACCTGCTCCCCGGCGTCGTCGAACCTCCCCAGCCGAGCTCCCCTGCTTGTGTTGTTGTTGTTGCAGTCGGAAAGAAGATGGGTTGAAGATAGGTGAACAGTAGGCGAGTGGACCCCCCTTTGCTTTGCTTCGGTATTGGGCCGAGAAGCCCATTTAAGCATCCAGTCCAGATTTGACCCGAAATTATTCGAGCGGTATAATTTCGATCCCCTTTCGTCCGTATTTTTCTTTACGAAAGTTTAATAAATATAATTCTTTAAATTCGTCCAGTCAAATTAATTGATAGATAATTAATTTGTCAGTTAGAACGTGATCTGCTGGGTTGCGTGTGGACTCGTACTCTGCTAGGAATAATCTGAAGCTTAAGCCATATCCTCGAAAAGGGTATTTTCGGTAGTCGTCTCATCCAGATTCATCGCCGAATCTATTCCAGGCAAGTGGCAGTTCGCTCTTGCTCATCATTCCATATTTCAATTATTTATCAATCGTTTAGTTGTTAAATAATTTGGGATGATTCTGAAATATGTTGGGAACTGTTTGTTAGTAATATAATTAAAATCTGATATTATTATTAGGTTGTATATTCTGCTAGAACCGACGCTAGTATAGTTATATATATATATTGTGCAGGTTGGGCCGTGATGGCTTGTGTGATGTGTTTGTGTGTTAGACTAATAGTTAGCACGAGTATTCGTAGGGGCGATGGGCTCTAGATTGCGGCTCAGTCGTTTCTTTATAACAAGTGGTGAAGGGACATGCTATAAGTCCCCGACACCTTGTGTTGTGGTTGTTGTGGATAAGGTCGTGGACTCTATATGTGGTCCCGTCTCTTCTGATCGTGTTGTGGATTGAGGTTTGGACCCTGCGAGGTCCATTCCTTCGATATATGTCCCTCATGACGAAACATATATCTAAAAGCTTATAACGTGATGTGTGTGTTTTGGAATTAAATAAGATAAGTGCCGTAGGTTCGCACATGATTAATATACCTTGTGCGAGTAGTGCAGCTAGGCGCTAGTGCAGCTAGGAAAGCTCGTCTTAACTTTAGTCGCTCGAATGCGATACTGTGATTCTGTGATTGTGTGTATATTATAAATTAATGTTCCCCAACATTTGTCATTTTTCCTATAAGGCTCATTTCATTTGGAGTCTTCTTTTGAGATTGATTGCTGTGAGACTCGGTCTCCAGAATCTTCTCTTATGCATACCTCTTGTTTATTCCAGTAGGAGTATGATGGTTGACTATCGTCATCGGTTATTATTCGAGAAGCGATGAGTCTAACCTAATACGATTGCTTCGAACCACTCTGCTTTATTCCCTTGCTAGTCTATTCATTTAGACTAACCAATCGTAATTATTCCTTGCATGGTTGGCTGGTGTCATCCGTTCGATTCGGCACATCAGGTATGTTGCTGTTCCGTGAAGGCTAGAACGACTATGAAGATGAACGGTGGTTTTGGATGTTTTTATTGTTTTTAATCAGGTTAAGATCCTTGGGCAGGTGATCACTACGATCACAACCCTTTTCATAATATTTTAAAGTCTTTCGTTGTAATTATTCTGATTTTGTATTAAAATCTGATGATGTATTTCGTTTTGTCTGCAATCATGTGTAATTCCGAGACTGTGGTTTAATAAAAGTTATGATATTTGGTATTGTAACTGTGATTTGATAGTTATATCGTTTGGAAAAGCCTGGGGTGACTTCGGGGTTTTTGTCCGGGGTCATCGGCAGTAATGCTTTCAAATAGGGTTGAAATTTGGGGGTGTTACATTGGCGACCCTTCCTTAAGAACCACCTACATATACACGCACAAAATATTTTAGTAGTTAAAACAATGTAACCTAATTTCATAAATATTTTATTAGAAAAAAACCTTTACCGGTATGAAGTGATCATGATTGCCTACGTGTGCCATGGCAAGAATCTTGTCTGGAGGTCCTATGCTTGATGTCCTATTCCTCAACGGTAAGCAAAACGTCGGAACTTTCCACGTTAATAAGACGAGACCAACCTGATAGAGTGTGGCAAACACTAAACCCATCAATGGCATGTGAAGCCAGTATAATTCTGAGCAAGGGCTTCTGCAATGGTTCACTTGCAAGATAAGATCCTCCCAAGACCCTTGTCGAAGACGGCAATGTATCGGCTCGTATAGCTCTCGAATGTCAAGCAACTCCGCTACCATCTAGCGTCGGATGTTGGCATTTTCCTACTCTTGCCTCCCCAATAATACAACCATCGACCGATATCCACAATGTCTGTCGGGGCGTACATCTCTAACATTCTTGATGTACGGAATCCAAAAGTCATCCACATTGTCAATCCCAAAGTTCACCCTCATATGAACAAGGGGAAAAATAGGTTCTTGAGGCCACTGCAAATCTTCTGGTTGTGATTCTTCTAGTATGGGTTGGGATTGCAAGTCATCAAAGTCCATCACTACTGCATCACTTGCTTGATTTTTAGGACAACCTGGGCCTCTACCAGTGCTCACACTTGCCTTCCCCTTCCCCTTTGTCTTCGGCCCCGCCTTCTTCTCATTCTCGTGGAGCTCATCCCGTCTATGCTCAAACAAGCACTTATCCCTCTTCTCCGCCTTCTCATCCACCTTCTCTTTGTTCCTAGCACCACTTGGCCTTCCTTTTGACTTGATTCCCATCGACTCCAACAAAGTACTCTCTTTTGGATGCTCCAAGTCGTGGTATAACTCACCTAGTAGGAATGCCGTGCCTTTCTTCAATGTCCTAACCTCTAACTTGGCAAACATTTCATGAAGTCTCATCTCTGTAATGTCCATTCGAACATAGGCAGAAGGGCCAAGAGTTGTGGTTGGAGTCTCTTCCCATTCCAAGTCCCTCCAGAACTCGTGAACGTCTGACGGAATGAGAGGTGTTCTTGAAATGATGGCTCTTGCAATACTGTGCATGCAAGGCAACCCAAGGCAATCTCTCACCCAATGGTCGTTGCATTCTTCTGAGAACTCCCCCTTCTTCAAGATATCGTAATATCCCAACAACATATCAAAGCACCTATCAGACACTTGGTAGAAGAGCCTAGAAAAGTAGCTCGTACAACAGCCGGCATCGATGCATCATCGAAATCCGTTGGTCGTTTGGAAACTGAAAGGTTCATGCTCCCCCTAATCTGATCTATTTGAAGGATGATGGCATGGTAAATCCTCATGATCACTCTGTTGAAGCCCCCTCTACTAGAGCCAATAATATCTTTCAAAACCTTGTGTATCCCCTTAACCCTGTCAAATCACATGACGTTAGTACGACATTAACAACTATGAGTACAAAAAACAACATATTGTGAACGTCATACCTGTTTGAAGTCCTTGTGAAGAAGTGAAGATGATGATCCGTCCACGCCCTTACTATGCTCGTCTTGTACGGAATAAGCCATGTGTCCTCCACGTATCCGACAAGGCCTTTCTTCCAAGATGTCCGTAATACGGCAAGCCTCTCTTCATAGCTTTCTTCACTAGCTGAGCAAAAAAGTGCCCAACATTGGTTTGCAAAGGCATCAACACTTTCCATCTTCTTCAAGATGGACGAGGCACGTGCCTCGATGTTGTGCTTTATATGCACCCAGCACAAGAGGTGTTGAACTTCGGTGCCGAAAACACTCTGGATAGCAGTTATGAGGGCCTTCTCACAATCTGTCATTATTGCAGTCGGCATCACTCCCAAATCCAAACACAATGCTCAAACTTTCCTCATTATCCACGTGTAATGGTAAATCCGTTCCGCCCGGGTGAATGCATAAGCAATGTTGAACGTCTTATAAGTGTTGGTGAAACCAACAATCTCCACAAGTGGCATTCCATATCTATGGAAAACATTTCAAAATACAATACACATTTTTAAATGAAATACTATAACAATTTATGTCACAAACTACACATTATTACAATTTAGGTCTTACTTGTTTGTCTTGTATGTCGCGTCAATGATTATCACGTACGGGAACTTCTTCAACAACCGCAGCGACTCCAGATTAGCAAAAAATAAGATTGCAACCTCATCAGTCTTTGCATCCCTCAAAGGATGAACTATGTATTTCTGCTCAACCATAAATCTTATGGACCACTGCGTAACCGTTAACTCTCCCCGATCCTCGTACTGCAGCTTCTGCAAGAAGTTGGCCACTTGCTTCTTGGAAGTCACATTTCCAGGGAAGTTTTGCCTCAATTCCGAAACAATTTGATTCGGCGTCTTGCGACTGTCTCCCCACCTCCTAGCGCACAACTGCTCCGCCTCGGTCATTCGACCCATGAATGCATGTCCTTTAAAGCTAGTTCGTAGCTTATGGTTATGCCGACCTTCTGTAACACCCCCAAATCTTAACCCATTTGGAAAGGTATTACCGCCAGTGACCTCAGTGTTCCTTACCGAGATCACCCAAGGCTTTACCGTTTAAATACAAATCATGAAATACAATGATACAAAATGATAACCTTATTTATATAAAACATGAGTCCCGGGATTACATCCCAATCCCGAATAGGAAAAACACAGAGTTTAAATAAATTACAGCGGAAGTCTTTTAAATGTATTACAAACAAGGATCTGGACCACAATGGTCATCTCCCAAAGATCTCAACCTGATTAAAAGAAATTATTAAAAACATCAAAAAATAACCGTCGTCTTCATAGTCAATCTAATCTCCTCATCTTCGCTCTATCTGATGTGCCGAATCGAACGGATGACACCAGCCAACCATGCAGAGAACAATTGCGGTTGGTTAGTCTACTGAATAGACTATGCAAGGGTAAAAAGCAAAGTGGTTCGAATGATCGTAACCGTTTACTATCATTGTCCCTCGAATAATAACCGAAGGAACGATACATAACCCGGCACTTTCACGGAATAACAACAAGAGGTATGCACAAGAGAAGATTCTGGAAGACTTAATCTTCACAGAAATCGACCCGAAAAGAGACTCCAAGAGATTGAGTTTTTAAGGAAATATGACAAATCTGGAACGTTTAAAGAATCAGACAATCAGTGATTTAAAAGCTGACTTAGATGTTTTGGTTCACAACCAACCTCATTGCTTACAGCGAATCCAGATTGGAAAGAGAACGTACTCTGATCAAAAGTCGAGACGAGCTTTCCTAGCAGCACTATTTACTTAGCTGCACTACTCGCCAAAGGTATATTAATTGTGTGCACTCGGGCACTTTATCTTATTAAATTCCAAAACCCACATCACGTTATAATCTTTTTAGATCCCTCGGGAACTAAATCCCTAAGACAAAGTTGACTCGGGAACTAAATCCCAAGAGTCGAATCGAGAACTAAATCTCGCGGGAACTATATCCCTCAGGCGGAATCAGAAACTAAATCCTTACAACGGCACTAAAGAAGAATGGTAGGAACTAAATCCTAACCACCAGGTTATCAAGAAACGACTAGCACTCGTACTGAGATACACAGTAGCGTTCCTATGAATACTCGTTCTAACTAAACAGTTACAAACGCAGCAATAACTCATATCAATGCCCTCAAGGCCAGTTACAGATAAAATAGCGTTGTTCTAACAATATACAACCTATAATAATATCTGTATTAATTCACACACACACATATATATATATATATATAATAGCGTGGTTCTAACATATATACAACTTATTATAACATCATATTTTACTTTTCCAAAACAGTTAACAAAACCGTTTCCAGATGAACACAATAATCATTCCAAATTAATTACTCAGATAAACAACTGATAATTAATGTAAATATGGAACGATGAGCAAGAGCGAACCGCCACTTGCCTTAATCCGTAGAATAGAAACAAGCCTAACGACAACGACGAGATTACGAGCTCGACACGGGTATAGCTCCGACAGCACAACGACCTTCGAGTCGACCCATAAAAGGAACCCTAAGTTAGATCCGACATAACAACAGTACGAATCTAAGAATGGCGAAAGAAATCGAAAGGAAAGACGCCACGACGACAACCAACCAAGCCAAAGCCACGAAGGCATTCTGGGCACTGGCGGCGGTCGCCGTTCTTGGCGACGGTCACCGCATTCATCACGGCGGGCGCCGTAAAGAACACGACGGTCGCCGTGAAGAACTCCGACGACAGAACGAGAGAAAAACTCACCCAAATGATGCGCGTTTCGACCCCTTTTTGCCTTGCCTGGGTTCCAACCTCCAAAGGCAACCAAAAGGCTTCACAAGGGCTTCTGGAAACACCATCAACCGACACCAACGAAGCTTCCGAAAATCCGGCGAAACTAACACTCCGACGAGGCGAAATTTTGGCAGATATTCGGTGCTGGGATGTCTCAAAACCCTTCCCCCAACACCTCCTTTTATAGCCAAAGAAATGGGAACATCATCATCACCCTAGACGAGGCCGAGCAGGGCTAGATCGGCGTGGCCAGAGCTCGCCGGCGACCAACGGGTAAAGACTTCTGGGTAATCACGACGGGCGCCGCAACTTTGCCTACGGCGGGCCGCGGCGGGCGCCGTAATTATGGAGGTCGCCGTTCCTTGCCCTGGCGAGCCCAGAGTAGGAGACGACGGCCTGACACCTCGGGCCCAGCGACGGCGGGCGCCTTTACTGTACAACGGTCGCCTTTTTGCCTTTTCCCGCCCATTCAGCTTTTGAACGAGCAAGACATTAACCCGGGATAAAAATTATCGTACGCGAACGCATATAAACATCCGAAGCACGTCGTCTGTATTTTATTTCACTGAGGAAAATATTACAGATACAGAGCACATTACAGAATGTCTCAAGCTACCTGAATTAAATCCGACGTACAAAACGGGTACTCGGGAAAATTCTCAAAATCTCCAAAATAACCTTACAGAATTACGGGGTATCACATCACCTCCCCCTTAAAAGAAGTTTCGACCTCGAAACTTGCATTAAGCCAATGAGGATCCTGCCTCAACACAAACCTTATTACCCGGATCCAATATCCTTAATCACTTCATCCTTCAAATGGATTACAAGAGATATTACTCTTAATTCCTTAGGACATCATACTGAAAATGATTCATCCGCCTCAACGCTTATGGCACAAACTCACGCATGAGAGATAACTCCTAATCTCCCCGATCATAACTCCACAAGTTCATCCTTTATATCTTAAGAAAGCTTGGAAGGACTCAACGTATGGGATTCCGCTTACCACTTTATTCCTTAGATGTATATAGACAATTCTCTTTACTGAATCTTTAATACATCTAGATTATTAATATATCCCGGTCTTCCACTGAAATCTTTCTTCTTAACTCAACAACTCTTACAACTTAATCTTCCTCAAAGAGTTCCAGATTTGGACCACGGAATTTGTACCAACAGTACGCTTTTGTTGCACAGTTGCTTCTCACGACGCTCTAGAATGCGCACATGCATCTCTTCATAGGTACCATTTGTCTCTAACTTCTCTCGAAGTATATACCCAAACCTCCTTAGGTCGGTATCCTTAACTAATCTGGTCTTCATAACATATATTGCCAACATCGAACTATCTATTCGATCATGTTTCCACTTACAACAATGATTCACCTTTTACCTTAATCAAATCCGGCCCTTATGCCATAACTTTATCTCACAGTCTTTACTCATGAGTTCACACAATCAGTAATACTACAATCTATGTCTGATTACCTCAACATAATTCACTAATCCATTTCATAGGATTATACTCTTGTCTCACCCGAACGTGATATATGCTTATCTTAACCAACGTGGGTTACCTTTTTCCTCAAGTCTACTTGGTATCATCCGTAACTTTATCTCTATAAATTTTACCATATAATCATTCTTACTATATCCACAAGGCTCTGACCATTAAATACTAACGGTCCTTAAAATTGTCATAAAGACATTATTGCACCTTTAATAGGAGAATACGCATCTCCCTCACTATTTCCTTATACACATATTCCCAAAGTTCATATCGTAATTCCTTACCATCCAAAAATCAACTCTTAGTAACCTCGAAACATTACATCATCAATTTCCTTAAAGGTACCTCTTACAATTCCATCTTTTATCTGGAAGTAAGTCTGACCTTATGCCATTCTAACTTAAATCCTTTAAGATTTTTATACTTTCTCCAAGAATAAACACCATACTTATTTGTATGCTCCTCAAATCAATCACATGAGAGCTTACTCCTCTAACCTCAAAGTATCATATTGCTAAATGATTCATTCTCAACCGAATCAAACACTTGTGTCTTAATCCTTTTATACGAGTAACCTGGTTACCTTACTCCTTAAGAATACATAAACTTAATCTATGTACCAAATTCTTCAGTGTATCGAAATCATCAAGAACTGAAGGTTCATCTTTCATGGGCGGATCCAAGTAGCAAAGGTACCCGACACAACCTTGTCGAAGTAGCTTAAACGCAGCTATTGCCTTGATAAACCTGCCGTTAACAGCATCATTCGGACCTTTAAATTTGCATATATACTGTCCCCCTGATGCCACCGTCACAATCTTCGAACTAAAATTGATTATCGTCCCATGATGCGTCAGCCACTTCATACCGAGAAAATTATCGCATGGAACCATGGCTATCCAGATCGAATTCTCTTCGAATTTCTTACTAATTGAAATTTTGACAGACGATTGGTTCTCAACCAACATTTATATTAGAAAGCATATTTACAACAAAGGTTTATAAACCTTTTTGCATACTTAAACTTACTAACATAACTTATCCAAAACAAAAGACTGGGTAACACCCAAATCCACAACATACCAACATAAGTAGTACAAAATACTTTAAGCAAATGGAGCATCGGGTCCATCCGCCTCACGCATCACGTAGGCGTTGACCTTGGCTTCCTGAAGCCACTGGGGCTTTCCCTTTGTTTCTCACAGTTGTCTGCATTTAAGGACTAGGGGCTTCCACCGGACTGAACCTGGGTTGGTTGTTCTGATTAACAGATCCCTGCTGTGACTCAGCTCCTTTCTGCCTCCTCTGCGGACAAAATAACTGCAAGTGTCCTTCCTTTCCACAGGCAAAGCACGTTTTCTTCTCCTTCGGACACACATTACTCTTGTGCCCGTAGGTACCACAATTGTAGAACTGGATCAGGCTATTGCCCTGACCCGAACGTTGCGTAGACCCATCCTGAGTCATATTCATTTTTGCTCGGCCAGATTTGGCAAAATCAGATGGTGGAGCAGGACGTTTAAACCCACTTGCCTTAGACTGGTTCTCCCCTTGCCTCTGGCTATCACGCTTCTTGGTCGACTCTTCCAGAGTCACCTCTAACTTGTAGGCTGCATCCACGTACTGCTCCAAAGTCGAGCATCCGTGATGCACCATCAGTGGCTTAATATCTGGGCCCATCCACTCATGGAAATACCAGATTTTCTGTGCCTCACTGGATATCTCAGGTCCATCATACTGTAATAGATGATTGAACTTGGTTGTCAGCTCAGTCACCTTTAATCCATCAGTCTCAGGGTATAGGAACTCCTTGTGTTTCTCCTCCCTCATAGCACGAGAGAAGAAACGGTCTGTCATCTTTGTCTTGAACATCTCCCAGTTCAAAACAAGACTGTCAGCTAAGCCGGTACTCTCCCACCACTCACTAGCATCCTCCTTTAACTGAAGAGAAGCTATATGTACTTTCTCAGCTTCAGTACAATCAATATTGCGGAACAACCGCTCCATGTGGGAGAACCAATGGATCACCCCGACTGGTTCCCCTTTCCCGTTATAGCTGTCAGGCCTCATAGAATTAATGGTCTTCAGTGCACGACCATAGTTGTCTCGAGTCCTGACTATATTCTCCTGGAATATACGGTTTTCTGGCTCCTCAAATCTGGGAACCGGTGGGGGAATTTGCACACCTTGTGCCTGCGGCATACTCGGTCGCAGTATATCAGTCACTGCTTGCATGACCATTCCCCAAATTGCCTCTAATGTTGTAGCATCAAATGCCATTGGAACGTTGGTCTGCTCTTGACCATTGCCTCTAGGATTATTGTTGAAGATAGACTCACGCTTTCCTGTTGGGTCTGCAGCATTCCTCACATTTGGTTTGGGGTCATTACTCGGCCCAGCACCAGCACGGATAATGCTTCTTGTGTTCACCATCTGTTTACCGATCAAATTCCAAGGATTTTATCCCATTAGTATCATTCTGATATACTTATTGTAATAAAATTAACTTAGAATAGATCAACTTGGTAATTTCTATTGATGGACTCAAACCGAGTTACTAAGTTTTACAACCTTAACTCAAAACGAGGGAACTGGGAATTCAAGCCTTATTGGGTATGGTGAAACCACCTTGGCTTCTCCCGGGTTCCTCTGAAGAGAACAGAATGCACCCATATCTTACGGGGCAACGGTGAAGGAATTAGTCTTTCTAGATATAGAAGCAAGCTTACTATATCAGACTATATAGAAGACAAGACTATGAACGGTTCAAAATGAAAACACCATTTTTATTTTTAAACTCAGAGCATTTTGCAAATACCTTTCAATTGAAAACGAGTAAATGGTTTTCAAATACCCAACCCGTTTTAAAAACTTTAGCTCTGATACCACAACTGTAACACCCCCAAATCTTAACCCATTTGGAAATGTATTACCGCCAGTGACCTCAGTGTTCCTTACCGAGATCACCCAAGGCTTTACCGTTTAAATACAAATCATGAAATACAATGATACAAAATGATAACCTTATTTATATAAAACATGAGTCCCGGGATTATATCCCAATCCCGAATAGGACAAACACAGAGTTTAAATAAATTACAGCGGAAGTCTTTCAAATGTATTACAAACAAGGATCTTGACCACAATGGTCATCTCCCAAGGATCTCAACCTGATTAAAAGAAATTATTAAAAACATCCAAAAATAACCGTCGTCTTCATAGTCAATCTAGTCTCCTCATCTTCGCTCTATCTGATGTGCCGAATCGAACGGATGACACCAGCCAACCATGCAGAGAACAATTGCGGTTGGTTAGTCTACTGAATAGACTATGCAAGGGTAAAAAGCAGAGTGGTTCGAATGATCGTAACTGTTTACTATCATTGTCCCTCGAATAATAACCGAAGGAACGATACATAACCCGACACTTTCACGGAATAACAACAAGAGGTATGCACAAGAGAAGATTCTGGAAGACTTAATCTTCACAGAAATCGACCCAAAAAGAGACTCCAAGAGATTGAGTCTTTAAGGAAATATGACAAATCTGGAACGTTTAAAGAATCAGACAATCAGTGATTTAAAAGCTGACTTAGATGTTTTGGTTCACGACCAACCTCATTGCTTACAGCGAATCCAGATTGGAAAGAGAACGTACTCTGATCAAAAGTCGAGACGAGCTTTCCTAGCTGCACTATTTACTTAGCTGCACTACTCGCCAAAGGTATATTAATTATGTGCACTCGGGCACTTTATCTTATTAAATTCCAAAACCCAAATCACGTTATAATCTTTTTAGATCCCTCGGGAACTAAATCCCTAAGGCAGAGTTGACTCGGGAACTAAATCCCAAGAGTCAAATCGAGAACTAAATCTTGCGGGAACTATATCCCTCAGGCGGAATCAGGAACTAAATCCTTACAACGACACTAAAGAAGAATGGTAGGAACTAAATCCTAACCACCAGGTTATCAAGAAACGACTAGCACTCGTACTGAGATACACAGTAGCGTTCCTACAAATACTCGTTCTAACTAAACAGTTACAAATGCAACAATAACTCATATCAATGCCCTCAAGGCCAGTTACAGATAAAATAGCGTTGTTCTAACAATATAAACCTATAATAATATCTGTATTAATTCACACATATATATATATAATAGCGTGGTTCTAACAGATATACAACCTATTATAACATCATATTTTAGTTTTCCAAAACAGTTAACAAAACCGTTTCCAGATGAACACAATAATCATTCCAAATTAATTACTCGGATAAACAACTGATAATTAATGTAAATATGGAACGATGAGCAAGAGCGAACCGCCACTTGCCTTAATCCGCAGAATAGAAACAAGCCTAACGACAACGACGAGATTCTGGGCTCGACACGGGTATAGCTCCGACAACACAACGACCTTCGGGTCGACCCATAAAAGGAACCCTAAGTTAGATCCGACATAACAACAGTACGAATCTAAGAACGGCGAAAGAAATCGAAAGGAAAGACGCCACGACGACAACCAACCAAGCCAAAGCCACGAAGGCATTCTGGGCACTGGCGGCGGTCGCCACATTCATCACGGCGGGCGCCGTAAAGAACACGGCGGTCGCCGTGAAGAACTCCGATGACAGAACGAGAGAAAAACTCACCCAAATGATGCGCGTTTCGACCCCTTTTTGCCTTGCCTGGGTTCCAACCTCCAAAGGCAACCAAAAGGCTTCACAAGGGCTTCTGGAAACACCACCAACCGACACCAACGAAGCTTCCGAAAATCCGGCGAAACTAACACTCCGACGAGGCGAAATTTTGGCAGAGATTCGGTGCTGGGATGGATCAAAACCCTTCCCCCAACACCTCCTTTTATAGCCAAAGCAATGGGAACATCATCATCACCCTAGATAAGGCCGAGCAGGGCTAGATCGGCGCGGCCAGAGCTCGCCGGCGACCAACGGGTAAAGACTTTTGGGTAATCATGGCAGGCGCCGCAACTTTGCCTACGGCGGGCCGCGGCGGTCGCCGTTCCTAGCCCTGGCGAACCCAGAGTAGGAGACGACGGCCTGACACCTCGGGCCCAGCGACGGAGGGCGCCGTTACTGTACGGCGGTCGTCGTTTTTGCCTTTTCCCGCCCATTCAGCTTTTGAACGAGCAAGACATTAACCCGGGATAAAAATTATCGTACGCGAACGCGTATAAACATCCAAAGCACGTCGTCTGTATTTTATTTCACTGAGGAAAATATTACAGATACAGAGCACATTACAGAATGTCTCAAGCTACCTGAATTAAATCCGACGTACAAAACGGGTACTCGGGAAAATTCTCAAAATCTCCAAAATAACCTTACAGAATTACGGGGTATCACACCTTCAATCACACCCAAGACCCACTTTTCACCAACCGTCCATGCCTCTTTCTTCATGCGAACACCCATCATCTCAAACTTACACCCACGCTTTTTGGATCTCGACTTTCCAATTTTAGGAACCGACAACTCTGGATTCTTTTGGTTCACCGAAGGCCTCCCCGATCTCCAAGGCCCAAACCTATCACACACTATACTAATTTGGTACCGACTTGAGTTACGCTTCACCAAAGCTATCACAAGCTCCTTTCCTATTTCTTTCGCCCATTTGTACAATTCTTCCTTACTATCCCACACTAGGTCGGTAATGAAATGCTCTGTATAGTCTTTCCCCTATAAATGTAGCGGTTTATGTTAACTACAACTCATCATAACTACATCACTATGTTACACTACATATGATTTCCAATTATATAACTACAAATTCATGCTAAATATTGACTACCTAATTAAGTGCATTATTTAAGACACTAATTACGAATTAAAATACTGATGAACGAAAGAGCAATATTTTTTAATCAAGTACAATATTTAAGACACTAATTACGAATTAAAATACCGATGAACGAAAGAACAAATTTTTTTTAACACTAACCACAAATTCGCCGCTAGGGTCCCAATCGCCATCCGCTTCCTCGTCTTCCACGTCTAAGAAAAATTTGGACTCCATCCATTTGTCGTCCTCCTCTTCTTCTTCACTTTTAACCCACTCGTTTTGTTCGTCACTACTATCCTCACCACTATGATACATCTTTAAAATTGGAAGTAAACAATTTCAGTTTCTGGGACATGGAATGGAAAGACCTTCGACTATAAATAGGAAGAAATATATCTGTTAAGCGCACCAACGGAATTTTCCAACGGCTATAAAGGTACACGCCTAAGCTAAGCGTTTGGGAAATTTTCAACGGCTATAACGTACACGCCTAGCTTATGCGTATGATCACACGCCTATCTTATGCGTATGAACACACGCCTAGCTTATGCGTATGGTAAGACGCCTAAGATACGCGTGTGGTTTTGGGTCTCATGCGTGGAATCAGTGATCTGTCTTTTCAAAATACCAATAATACCCCTACACGCTTAAGCTAAGCGTGTAAAACCACACGCCTATCTTAAGCGTGTAGTTTCGCGTCCGTTTAGACAGTTAAGCGCGTGTATTTAGCCATTGCCTAAGTTAAAGTGTTACATACGACCAAACCATAGCAGCTAAACTTGAGAGATTCAAATTTCTCTTTAATTTGTACTTGGGATTACAAAATAGAGACACTGATGTATTGAGCAAAAGTGCCATTTGGTTTGTCTTTGGACTTAGCTTCAATATTCTCTTCATCTGACTCGTATTGAGCATGATGCGAATCAAATTGATCATATTCATCATCTTGTACTAAATCATATGCTCTGAAATTCTTCTCATAGCTCTCTTCCTCTTCAGCATGGGATTTCTGAACAAGTACAATAACATAGCCTTTTTTACTCTTTTAGTTATATTATGGAGTAATGACAAAAGAAACAACTTGTAAAGCAATTAGTGTGTAAGGTCTTACATTCATATATTCATGCTCAATGTTATTTTGCACTCCATATTCAGCCTCTTCTTCATCAGAGTCCCCAACTACATCATGAATCTCAGCAACTGGATGTGATATGTGGTTCTCGTCCCTCTCTTCTTCAGCAGGTCCTCTGATTAACACATAAAGTCCTTGCTTAGCAATGGATACAAATTAAATCTAGGCTTAACTGGTTTATCTCCATCTACAAACGTGTTCTGCAGTTGGGCATAAGTAAACAACTCACTCGAAAAGCTTATCAAAAAATTTGAAGCGCAAAAACAATACTTACAGTTATATCAATCGGAAAATTAAGGGGAAAAGAAATACATGTAACAAAGACAGAGTGAGTAGAAAAATAAGTGCAACAACTTGGAAATCTAACATATTGTAGCCCTTGATGAAACCAGGAACTTCAACTCTCCAGCAGCTGGGATCTTCAACCCCGAACACGGAGCTGAAGTATTCGGTGAAATTCAAGAAACAAGAACAACACATACCTTAATTTGATTCAGTGCTTGGAGATGGAGTTTCTAGCTGTTGGAGATGGCGTTCGATTTCGACCAATTCTCGCTCTCCATTCCAGTCACCAATTCTCACATGGTTACTGGGCAAATCTCGGCGGTCAAATGCCAAATTCCAAATATTCCGATCACTAGAGCTCTCGGCGGTCGAAATCAAACAGAGCAGAAGTGGCGATGAAGACGCGGTCGGAGCTGAGGAGATGAAGCGACGGCGACGACATCGCGGTCGGGAACTGAGGAGAAGAGAAGGAGATGAGGCGATGACCGAGAAGAGGAGGCTGAAGAGGAGGAGATCAAAGCAGATGAAATTGAACAGAGGAGACATGTTATCTGAGAAGGAGATGGGGATTAGGTTAAAAGGATAAATTGATGGAAAAGAGGGGAAAAAAAGCAAATAAAGTAAAGTACATTAAATAAAAGTAAAAATAATTTTTATCCACATCATTTCTACTTTATTATTACAAGTCAGCAGGGTAGCCTACCCACAGGGTAACCTACCCACAGGGTAACCTACCCACAGGGTAGGAGAAACATTTTCCTTAAGCTATATATAAACACTGATTTGCATGTATATTCTAAATGGGTATCCCATTTATAATTGTAGAAGCTTGTATTTTTTTGCATATATATACATCATTTGATGTATTTTTATAAAATAATAAATTTTTTTTTTTTAAATTTTAAAAGTAAATTAAATTAATGAAATTGGAGGAAAAAAAAATAAAAAACCAAAAAGTACACAAATATCATTAATTAATATTTTTTTCTAAAACCCCAAAATTTCCCTCCTTTTTCCTGTAGCAATCCCGCCCATCTTCTTCCCTTTATCCCGTCCTCTTCCCTCCCTTTCTCCCAGCCATTCTGCAGTCATCCATCCCACCGGCCGACCGATGAACACTTGGAACTGAAAGATCCAAACCCATTCTCCCGCCCTCTCCCTCCCATTATGCAAGCCCATTCTCCCGCCATTACAAAATCCAAACCTCCTCTTCCCATGTGACTGTTGAACCCGAAGAACTGTTTAACAGAAAGAAGAATGGCGATGGATGATGGATGAAGAATGGCGATGAACTGTTTAACAAAACTGTTGAACCTCCATCTTCCAAGTAAGTTTGTAAGATGAACCCGAAGAACTGTTGAACCCGAAAAACTTATGAACTCAACAGATGAACTGGTAGTTATCTGAAGTAGACAAATTGATTCACAAGCGGATTTCCAAGTTAAATTCGAGCCAAAATAATGTAAAACCTAAGATTCACAAGCGGCCAAAATTACTACGTCATACTTGGTTTCCCCCTGCTATTATCGAAAACTCATGTCGGCCTTAGTAAAACATATGTCATACTTAAGAATAATAATGTCAGAACTATAAATAAAATTTACACATATTTCTGTACTGATAGGGATAGTGATCTCAACACCCAGAAATCAACAGTAAACTTTATTATGTAATGTCACATTAAACCATATTACATGCTTGCCTAATTTGTGTAGGACGTGTGCATCTGGCTGAATACTTGTACTCACAAGCCCTGAGTAGAAGTATTTTCTGTGGTAAATTTTAAACATTTGTCAAAATATCGAGACACAAGTGTCACAATACCAATTTCAAATGTCACGCGTCCAAGTAAATACAAGATGTCTTAATTGCATCTCCCTCTCCTGATGCTCTGCTTCTTTGACTATTTTACTTTACAGAGATATTAATTGTACTTCATCTCACCCATCTACTTTACAGAGATCTTAATTAGAAAATGCTTCAAGTTTGAGTATATTTAGCTATATGCTGCCACTCCTACTCTCTCTTTGTTTCACTTCTACTCCTACTCTCTCTTTGTTTCCCCCAGTCACTACTTTCACTCCTACTGAGGAGGGTCATGTCATGGTCTCTGAGCCGTTTCCATTTGCTGGAGGAAAGCCTCAATCGGTTCCTATCAACGAGGTTGCCGCGGCGTCATTCATAATAGAAAACACCACTTCAGAAGATGTGGTACTTTGGGGTGTGAAGAATTATGCTTCAAATCCTGAAGATTCATTCGTTTCGTCACTGATGAAACCTCCATCTGGCCAGCCAGATGACATACCCGAGGAAGATTTTATGGGTTCTTTTTATATGGAGGAACAGACGTTTAGGCCACATGGTAGCCTGACTATATGGTTGTCTTGTGTGCCCAAGGAGATTGGCGTTTTCACATCTATTGTGCATATCCAAACTGAGGTTGTGACTATTGAACGTTTTGTCTTCCTCTTGGCTGAAGATGAAGTCTCCAGAGCTTTGACACCTGAGAAACCATATAACATACCACCAGAAATAAGGAAAGCAATAGAGTTTGAGAAAATCCCTGAAGTTGTCTCACAAGGCTTAACATAGGAAAATTATGCGTCGTATTTCAATGCGTTGTTAGGGATGGAGGAACTTATCATTATGGTAATTGTTATATTTTCTCTGTATGGGGGTGGGGGGACTGAGGGGATAGCTAGATGGCATGGTTCTCTCGTAGTACCAACTTGTTGAATGATTCTCTTTTTATATTTGTTTACAGGACTACGTGAAAGCTTATAATATGAAGTCTGTTACTTTGAGACAAAAGGATTTTAAATTTGTAGCTCTTAAAGTGCCAAGACTAGCTGAAAGAAGGCCCTCAGTTGTCCGTAGAGATGTGGCGAATGTTTATGGAGAATAGTCTCTTGATCAGGTATGTGTGGAAAGTGGATGAAGGTAATTTTTGAGGATAATGTCAATTGTCTTAATATTTTTGTCAAAGTGTAATATGTTACTGTTGAAATCAACAATGAAATAGAAGTTCATATTTGTTGTCACAATTGCACGAATTATCGATGCCAATGCTATTTTCTCATGTTAAACTTGCCAATGTTGTTTGAACAGGGCTGGATCCACCGTGTTGAGGCTGATGAAGTATTATTGCAATTTCATGATGGATTAAAAAAAAACACAGAGATATCAATGTTTATGAAATCTGTTTTGTGTACAACGGGGTAAATTTCAGTAGGCTCCGTCAAGCCATTCTATCTGCAGAGGCATTACACGAAAAGTTCCTCTTTCCCCATGAGTATCATGGAAAGCGGAGGATTACAGCAAACAATCTTGTGCCTATCTCACGTCTTCTTAACGAGGAGCAGAAAAATGCTGTTTGCTTAATTTAAGGGTGCAGAGGAGGAGCTCCTTATGTGATTTATGGACCCCTGGGAATAGGAAAGACAAAAACACTGGTGGAGGTGACCCTACAACTCTATAAAACTAGACGAAATTCTCATATACTGGTATGTGCTTCTTCAAATTGCGCGGCATATCACATATTAGAGAAAATCCTTTGCGAGAGGATGAAACTTATGGAGGAAGATATTTTTAGGTTGAATGCCACACGTCGTCCCTTAGAAAAAATGAACACTGCATTGTTGAGGTTTTGTACCTACAGTGAAGGTTTCTTCACCTGCCCTTCTCGAAATGCACTCTGCAGGTACATGATAATAATAACGACATACACGAGTGCATCTTACCTCTATGCTGAAGGGGTTAACCGTGGCCACTTCTCCCACATCATCTTAGATGATGCAAGCCAAGTTTCAGAGCCAGAGACAATGATCCCCATATCAACCCTCTTAGAAAACAACACAGTTATTGTTCTTTGTGGTGGTCCCAAGCAACTTGGGCCTGATATTCATTCACAACAAGCTGAGGCTTATGGTTTGGGAAGATCTTTTCTGGAGAGGTTATTGGACTTTGAAGTTTATAGATCAGGGGATCGCAATTATGTCACAATGTTGGTGAAAAATTACCGGAGCCACCTAGTAATTCTTTGTGTTCCTTCAAGACTATTTTATAGAGGAGCATTGATTCCATATCGAAACGACAGTGACACATCTTCCTTACCTTAGGCTGATCTGCTTCCCAACGGGAACTTCCCTTTCATGTTCTGTGGCATCCAAGGCTTGGATGAGAGGGAAAAGGGCAGCCCTTCATGATTTAATAGGATTGAAGCTAGCAAGGTGATTGAGTTGGTACAAAAGCTCAAAAGAAGGAATGTGTTTGAGCAAGACATCGGGATTATTACCCCTTTCCCACAACAAGTACTAAAGATAGGGAAGGCTCTCAGGTCTCTACATATGTCTGATATTAAGATTGGCGGGGTTGAGCAGTTTTGGGGTGAAGAAAGGGAAGTGATCATCCTGTCAACCGTCAGATCAATCGAGAAACACGACGAATACGACAGGACTTTCTGCTTGGGATTTATGCGCAACCGAAGAGGTTCAATTTTGTCCTGACTCGTGCCAGATCATTGCTTATTATTGTTGGAAACCCTTATATTATTGAAAAGGTAATTTCCGGTAAAAAAAACTTAGTTGCTTATCAAATGCATGAAAATTTTCATTAACCAATCGTGTTGTTGGTCATTGACAGGATTGACACTGGCACAAAATGTTATGCTATTGTGTTGCAAATAGCGCCTATGAAGGCTGTGCTTTTTGCATGAAGGAGCAGGTTCCCTAAATTTCGATGTGATGCTAGTAATGTAATGATAACAACCAATTGGCAACTATCCTTTTTTTAGAAATGTAATGGTATCCAGTGTACTGGCAACTATTGTCTATGTGTCTAGTGCTGGCATTGTGTTTGAAATTGCAAAACTTACATGAAGAGCGACATCAAAATTTTGGCAATCTGACATGTAGAATCAACCATGCTTACGAATACTATTCGAAATTTAATTCATCCTCTTACATAAAAAAACCAAAGTCATGAGGTACATACTTTATAGTTATGACCTACGTGCTCGATAACAAATGTTGAAAGCACTAATCCCTACAATGACACCAGCACCAAACGCACAAATAGGATTTAGTACAAGTTTGCTGATGTTTTCATGGTAGTATAGTGTCTTGTTTTCAACTTCAAGTTCTGACACCCTTGCATTTAGTCGCCAAATTGCATGATCCAATTGCATCTCACTTGTATTGAGTTCCATAATTCTTTGTCGAAGTCCATATATCTCAATACGTAGGCGTGTGATTATTTCACCCAACATGTTGGAACGTGGGCTATTCGTTAGCAACATGTCTAACTCTTCTTGCAACTTCTCCTCTATTTGAGAAGGTGTAGGAGATGTAGGTGGATATTCATATTTTCGGGGGTCCCCGCTTTGATAACTTGAGATTTTGTTGTATGACAATAGGCTTGAGTTGAACTGCAGAAACAAAGCAAAATTTCTAGCCAAAAACACAGTGATACATGCTTGCTTATTGAACCAGTATGAAAATCACACAAAACAAAGAGGATTACCTTGTGTTCGGCGCAGCAATGAAGGACCTTGGCTTAGCGAAACGAACAAAGAGGGTTTAGGGTTGTTGAGTGAAGAATGAGAAGGAACATGGTCGGTCATGTCCGTGCATTTATTTAGGTTTTTTTGTTCAATTTTTGGGCATGTCATTCTTTATTTAATATTGTTTCATGACTATTAACCTGATATGACTTCTGATAAAGTAGTACACATCATCCTTTAACCTCTGTTAGTCTTCACCCTAAAATAACCCAACTTGTAAACCTGTACAAAGCCACCGTAACACCACAAAACCTTAAATCCCCAAATCATAAAAAAGGCTTGCGCATCGTCTTCAATATCTTTGGAATAGAAGAAATTTAATAATGGGTGAGTTTTGACTTTCACATTTACTCTTCTTTATAAGACATTCTTTTGTGGTTCCCTAAATGAGAGAATAACGTCTCAGCTTCTTTTTGAGCATTACTTGTGTTTGACTTTCACATTCGTTCCTTGATTATAGAATATTTGTTTTCCCTACAAATTTTGTCCCGTTTGGCTAGAAACCCCAACCTTTTAAAACTAATGTCGGTGTTAGGGTATTGGTCATATTACTATCAGTGTTAGACAAAATATTGTCAACGTTTGTCATAAAGTATTTTACTTGTGTTTGCTTTTTCTTCGTATAAAAGGTTCAAGATCATACTACTTGACTATGATAACTGGTGGTGAATGGATATGTAAGGGAAACAAGTGGGTTTTCGATGAGATCACAACGACAAAAGCACTTTTTTGTCTGTAGATATCAATTACTCAAATCTGAGAAAAAAGTTGGCTGAGAAGATAAAATGCATTGACGAGATAGATGAAATGGAGCTAAAATATCTATCACCACGGAAAACAAAGTCACAACCATTCGATGTCAAAGATGACGAGGACCTTGATGCTTTCAAATTTTTGAACTTGCAATCAGAAGATGCTATTTGTCCTATTGAGTTATATGCGAGTATGAAAAAGAAAGGAAACAAAGAGGCAGAGGCCGAGGTTGTAATGGGTGGTCATCCAAGTAGAAATGATGACGATGACATCACAGTGTGTCTGACTCCACCACCGTTAACACAAAGTCAAGAGGCAGAGGCCGAGGTTATGGTGGGTGGTCATCCAAGTACAAATGGTACCAAATCCAACAAGAGCAATGTGGTAAGTGACAACTCTCCCACTATAGCTGTCCCGAATATAGTTAATTGTGACATGTATGAAATGAAACCAAAGATTTGTCGTGACAACAATGGGGATGTACAAATAGTTGACTTGGTGAGCAATGCGGTAAGCGACAATTGTCCCACTGAAGGTGTCCCGAATATAGTTGATTGTGACATGTATGAAATGAAACCAAAAATTTGTCATGACAACAATGAGGATGTACAAATAGTTGACTTGGTGAGCCAATCTGAGGCAGATTCAGAAACTGATGAGAGAGAAACAAGGTCTTCCACATGAAGGAAAATAATACATGGATGTATTGAGATTGACATTGATTATGGGGAAGACATTGGGCAAGATGTTGTGCATGATGTTTGGGATGACTTTCAGGATGAATTTGAGGATGATTTTGAAGAAGGGCCGTTGTTGGATGACACTAATGAAGTGGAGAACTTATTTGTAGACATTGACAAGGAAGTTCTCCAAGAGATTGAAGCTGAGTACTAGCATAGCAAAAAGTTTAGTAAAATACAATTGGATGATTTGGAAGAGCCAATGGAGGATGATGGGGTGAGCGACAATGATCTAGAAATAAAAGTTGGACAGCATTTCATTTGCAAGAAGGATCTTAAGGATCGTTTATCCTTGATGGCATTACAGAGGCGCTTCCAGATGCATGTCCAGAAGTCTGATAATAAGTTATATGTGGTAAGGTGCATTGATTCTAGTTGCACTTTTTTTTGTCGTGGGACCGCTCTTGGCAACACAGGATTGTTTGAAGTAAGGAAGTATTATGGAAAGCACACATGTGGCATAAAGCTAAAGCATAACCACCACACACATGCAAGTTCAAGCATAATTGCTGACCACATAATGTCAAGGTAAGTAAACTATCCTGTCAGTACGATCATATATATTTATAAGCATTTATATCAACAAACCTTAATCTGTTACAACTTTAATATAACCGGTACATGTACTGGACCTTGTGCTGTACAAATTCAAGACTTAATGAAGAAGATGAGAGTGGAAGTCAGTTACAACAAGGCAAACCGAGCACGTTTAACCGCCATAGACAGGATAAGAGGCACAACTGAGCAAAGCTACAATAGGCTTCATGGATACATGTACATGCTGGAAATGATGAATACAGGGACAGTCACGCATGTTGAAGTAGATTCTAATCATCGATTCAAGTATTGTTTTATCAGCTTGGGTGCTTGGGGCAATAGAATGCAGTTTTTAAGAAAGGTAAATTTAAGTTTTGTCACGTTCAATGGTTCTGTTGTCAAATTTATGCAATATACTGTAGCATATTAGCTTTCTATTGTCATGTGTACAATGTCACTTTGTAAAGCTGAGTGTAAACTATTGCAGGTCATAACTGTGGATGATACCCATCTGGGATCAAAGTATAGGGGCACACTTCTAGTAGCAGTGGCATAAGACGGAAATAGACAGATATATCCAGTGGCTTTTGCTGTTGTTGACAGTGAGAATGACAACTCATGGTCATATTTTTTCCGACACCTACGCTCTGTTGTCGCCGACGATCATGACCTCGTCTTTGTGTCTGACCGTCATGGAAGCATTAATAGTCGATTAGTGGGGCCCGCGAATAGATTCAATATTATGACGTCCAACAATGCGGAATCCGTTAATAGTCGATTAGTGGGGCCGCATCGAATGCCGCTGATTGGCTTGCTTGATGGTATACTGACTGTCATGATTCAGTGGTTTTATGACAGGAGGAAAAAGGGAGAGCTACATTCACAAGTGTTGACCCCGACATTGTGTCGTGTGCTAGAAGTTCATTATTTGAGATCGTTGACAATGGTTGTGACTAGGCTGAATCAATATAAGTTTCAAGTTCATGCCAATGGAACTACATTCTTGGTAAACCTCAAAGCTCGAACTTGCTACTGCAACGCATTTCAAGTTGACCAAATTCCTTGTGCGCATGCAATAGCGGTTGCGAAGGATTGTGGTGTGGATCCCGTATAACTGGTTCATCCCTTCTTTACGGCTGAAAAGTGGAAGGAAGTATACAAGGAAACATTGTATCCGGTTCCTGCCTTTGAGCGTTGGGAAGTTCCTGACACTGTCTTGAATAAAGCATGCTTGCCCCCGGATGTTAGGAGGAAATCAGGAAGACCAAGGAAGAAAAGAATCCCGTCACGTGGAGAATACATCGGTCCGAGGAGAAGGTGTGGAAGTTGTGGCACTCTCGGCCATAACTCACAAAATTGTCCTAACCCCGCAGCCAGCCCATGATCATGTTAACTGTCTAGTAAGAGATGCAAACTCTTGAATATTCTCTTTTGTTAATATGTGTAGTAAGAAATCCAAACTCTTCTTTTGTTAATATGTGTAGTAAAAGATCCAAACTCCTCTTTTGTTAATATGTGTAGTAAGAGATCCAAACTCTTCAAGGATTTCTTACCACTCATATTACTTTTGAACCTAGTTAATGTAATTTGCTTATGACCATTTATTGTTTTGCTCTCTTTTCTTCGAACACAGAAGCAAGTCCTTGTTGGTATGTGTAATACCCCTCATTTTTAGTAAGGGTATTTGGGTAATTTTTCCCAACCCTCGTTCTGTAATTATGTCACTTTCGGAGAAGTTCGGATTTTCTGTAACGTGTTTGATCTTTGTAATAATTCCCTGAGTGGTATAAAATACATTCGATGTATTTTCGCGGCTTAGAATATTTGTTTGGGGTACAAAAATATAATTTCCGGGGTTTAAACCCATGCCAAACCCTTCCCCGGGCAAACAGACGCGGAAATGCCTTTTCCGCGACCGCGGAATAATAGCCCTCTGAGGAGCTGGGCATTGGAATTTTCCGCGACCACGGAAAATGCAGGCGTGCGACGCTTCTTCTTCCACCGAACCTCGTCGATCGCATCACCGTTGATCGTCTGAGCGGTCGTCGATCTGGTCAGGGAGCTGCTCCTTCCTTTGGCTATAAATGGAGGTTGGATTGGAGGATTGTTGGAACCCAAAATCAGATTCTCTCCCTCTCTCTCTCTCATTTTCCATCCTCGCCGGAAATTCGTGGTGTCGTCGGAGCTCTCGCCGGAGGTTGTAGTGGCCGTGGGGTGGTGCATTGGAGGCGCAAGGAGGATTGGAGTCGAAGCCCCCTCGAATCGAGCCCCCTCGTGTCGTCGCCGGTGAGATTCCTCCCGATTTGTGGTCGCCGAGTTCACGGCCGCGACCGCGGACATGAGCTGCCGCGACCGCGGACGCTGTCCAGTCGTCCGCGACCGCGGAATCCAAGCCGCAACCGCATTTTGCCTTAGCAAACGCGATCGTGGCATTGGACAAACCGGTCTCGGACGGGACCCTCGTTCTTTCGGTTACGTTCGTTTTTCCTTAGATTCGTATTATTAATTGTCGAATCTAACCTAGGGTTTCGTTGTGGGTCATTGTCGTAGGAATCTGTAATCTGATTTCCGTTCCCGTTCCAGACCCAGAAACCCGTCGTCACTCAATCGTTCGTCTAGACTAAGGCAAGTAGTGGTTCGCTCTTGCTTATTATTCCATGTTTCCATTAATTATCAATTGTTTTTAATTGTTAATTAAATTGGGATGAAGGTTGTTTACGTTTGGGAACAATTTTGATAAACGTATGTGATATAAAAAGTGATATTATAATAGGTTGTATATACTGCTAGAAACAACGCTATTATATATGTTATTGCCATAATGGTATTGATGTGGGCTATTGTGTGGTTTTAACTGTTTAGTTAGAATGAGTATTCGTAGGAACGCTATGTACCTTACGAGGTCTAGTCGTTTCTTTATAACTGGTATTAGGAGGATTTTTCCCTAATACTTTCTCTGGTCATGACTGTACCCTTACTCAGGGTAGGTGCACGCAGCTGGTGCCGACACTCGAGATTTATCCCCTCCGATATCTCTCGTGTTGAGATGATATATCTTAAAATCTTATAACGTAATTGTGCATTTTGGATTTAAATAAGATAAGTGCGATTATGCACATAATTAATATACCCTCGGGTGAGGAGTACAACGTGGAAACCGCCCAGACTTCGATTAAAGTAAGTCCTCCTTTCAAATCTGAATTCGCATTGCGCGGTGAGGTTGGTCGTGGACCGAAATGGTCAAGTCTTTTAAAAAACGCTTGTGCGAAATTATAACGTTCCCGAACACTTGTCATACTTTCCGATAGGACTCAATCCTTTGGAGTCTTCTCTTCACACGTTTCCCATAAGACTCAATCTTCCAGAGTCTTCTCGTGATCTTTCTGTTTCATATATTCCTGTAGAAGTATCAAGGTTTACCATCGTCATCGGATTGCATTCGAGAAGCGATGAGTCTAACCTAATACGACTGCTTAGAACCTTTCTGTTTTACCCTTGCATAGTCTTTCATTAGACTAACCAACCGGTTATTTTCCCTTGCATGGTTGGCTGGTGTCATCCGTCTCATACGGCACATCAGGTAAACTCCCGTTCCGTGAAGGCTAGAATCCGACAATGAAGGCAGATAAAGTTTCATCAAGGTTGAAGATCCTAGGCGTGCGATCGCGTGATCAAGACCCTTATGTTATTTATTTAAGACTTCCGCTGTATTAAACATATTCTGTATTTCTGTTGTATTTGGAATTTACGGATGTAATCCCGAGACTTTGGTTTCAATAAAGAATATGATATTTCATATTATCAATGTATTTTATGTTTTGTATAAAGTAGTTAAGCCTTGGGTGGCTTTGGATGTGAAATCTGAGGTCACTGGCGGTAATACTTTCAAGGTGATATTTGGGGGTGTTACAGATTTGGTATCAGAGTCGATATTTTTTTTAAAACGGGTTGGGTTTCAAATTGTCTTACTGAAAGCAAAGATTTTATCAACCGTTTATCCGTTTTTGAACTGAGAAAGTTGTTTAAATTTTTAAAAAAATTGAATTTCCGAATAAAACCATACCTGACTAGAAAATGTGTTGTTTTGAAATCTATGCCATTCTAGTCGTGCCTTCTTTCCAGTCTGATATAGTAAGTTCGCTTCTATATTTAGAAAGACTAACTCTTTCTCGTCGCCCCGCAGGATATGGGCGCAAACATCTCTCAACTGAGGAACCCGAAGGAAGCCGAGGTGGCCCCGCCATCTCCAGTTAGGCTCAAGTTCCCGGTTCCCCCATCGTGCTTTGAGGTTGGGGAACCCAGTAGTCCACCCGAGGAGGTGAAGACCGTACTCGAGGAGTCGGTGGTGTTAGTGTCCGACAAGGTTCCCGAGGCAGAGCCTGAAGCGGATCCTTGGGAGGACACTGAGGAAGAAGATCCGGTGGAGTACACAGGAGGGTACTTCGATGAGGACTTCGAGGTCGAAGAGGTTCCTGAGGAGGATCCTGAGGAGGACCCGGAAGAGGACCCTGAAGAAGACCCGGAGGAGGATCCAGAGGAGGACCCCGAGGAGGACCTCGAGGGGCAGGGCTACGAGTCTGATAGCTTGGCGCACTTCCTGGTGGACTGCGAGGATCCGGGGATGGAATTCATCTTCCCGAGTCCGGCATCGCCACTTGAGCGGGAGTATTCACCATTGTCTCCTGCCACTTGGGAGGCACTTGGTGTTGAAGGTATCGTCAGGTGGAGGAGTGGGCCGGTGATGAGTCCTGACTCACGACATGTGTTTCGCCAGAGTCAGATGGCTTCATCTGAAGCGCGTCGCCCGGTGGATGAGGCGGTTGAGCATGCTCGAGGAAGGGCAAGGCCGTGGGAGTCGATAGGTACACCAGTTGTGGTCCCGACTCAACAGGCCAGACCAAGGCCCCGAGTACTGGAGGAGCGACTGGAGGAGTGGTCGAACGCCATATACGACATGGAGGAGAGGACATACAAGACTGAGCTTGGCCTCTCCCGAATGCTTGGGGATGTCCACGAGCTCCAAGAGTATATCCGCCAAGCAAGGTTGCTACTCAACCCTTTGTATGAGGTGAACAGGGCAGACTTCCAACCATGATTTCTAGAGGAGTTTTGCTACCCACCGGGATCCGATAGGACTGTACCGAGTGTTTCCGTACCTAGGGAAAGGCCGATGGCACCAAGGCCGAGGAATGAGCCGTGTGCTCCAGAGCCGATGAGGGCAAGGAGTCCGACGCCAGACCCGGATGATAGACCCCGTTCGAAAACGTTGTGCATGAGAGCTCCTGATTATAGGAAGCTTTTCAGGGCACCATGATGGGGGCCGGTGTTGAGCGCTTCGCGTTTTCTTTTCTAGAGTTTTGTCGTTTCGTTTTGATAGAATTGTAGTCTCCATGCAATTTTGTCTTGTCGCTTGGGAGAGCTTTTCTATGTAGCCCCTTTTAAACTCGGTTTCAAAGTTTATCAATAAAAGTTTACCAAGTCTGGTCTATTCTAAGTCGATTTCATATGTCGTGCATGTTGAAATGATATTAATGTTGCGAAATACTTGGAATTTGATCGGTAAATAGATGGTGAACACAAGAAACACCATTCGTGCTGGTGCTGACCCAAGCAACAACCCCAAACTGAATTTAGGGAATGCCGCGAACCCAGTGGATGAGAACGAGTCAGTTTCTCACAACAATCCTGTGGGCAGTGACCAAGTTCCGATCCACGCTCCAGTGGTATTCGATGCTGCGGCAATTGAGGCCATTCGGGGGATTGTGATGCAAGAAGTCACCGATATTATATGACCGATCGCGCCCCAGGCACAAGGTGTGCCAATTCCTCCTGTGGTTCCTAGATTCGAGGAGCCAGATATCCATGTATCCCATGAGGATGCGGCCAGGAACAGAGGCAATTATGGTCGAGCACTGAAGGCCATTAACTCTATGAGGCCTGACAGCTATGATGGGAAGGGAGAGCCAGTCAGAGTGGCGTATTGGTTCTCGCACATGGAACGACTGTTCAGAAATGTCGAGTGCACAGAAGCTGAGAAGGTGCACATCGCTTCCCTTCAACTGAAGGAGGTGACTAGTGAATGGTGGGAAAGCACCGGTCTAGCTGATCATCCTGGTTTGAACTGGGGAATGCTCAAGACGAAAATGACTGATCGTGTCTTTTCATGGGCTATGAGGGAAGAGAAGCATAAGGAGTTCCTCTATCCGAAGACGGATGCATTGAAGGTGACTGAGCTTGCGGCCAAGTTCAATCATCTATTGCAGTATGCTAGGCCGGAAGTGTCCAGTGAAGAGCAGAAAATCTGGCATTTCCACGAGTGGATGAATCCAGATATTAAGCCACTGATGGTACGCCACATATGCTCTACTCTGGAACAGTACGTGGACACTACCTATAAGTTGGAGGTGACTCTGGAGGAGTCGACGAAAAAGCGCAATCGCTAGAGATCGGTACAGAGCCAGCCTCAGGCAAGTGGGTTCAAGCGACCCGCGCCACCGTCAAACTTTGCCAAGTCAGGCCGAGCAAGAACGGAGATGACTCATGGAGGGTCTACGCAACGTTCGGGTCAGGGCAAGAATCCGATCCAGTGCTACAACTGTGGTACACCTGGGCACAAGAGCAATGAATGTCCGAAGGAAAGGAAGACGTGCTTTGCCTGCGGGAAGGAGGGGCACTTGCAGACATTTTGTCCGCAGAGGAGACAGAAAGGAGCTGAGTTACAACAAGGGTTCGTTAGTCATAACAACCGACCCAGATTCAGATCAATGGAGGCTCCTAGTCCTTCGACGCAGACAACTGCCCAGAACAAGGGGAACGCCCCAGCTGCTTCAGGAGGTCAAGGTCAGTGACTCTACGAGATGCGTGAGGCTGATGGACCAAATGCTCCTACTGCTCAAGGTACTCTTTACCTCCATTCTACTTCTGTGTGTATACTTTTTGATTCGGGTGCTACTCATTCTTTCATCTCGAAAAGTTGCGTAAGTAAGCTAAGCTTAGTATGCAACGAGGCTTGTGAGCCTTTTGTTGTGAATCTTCCCAATGGTGAACATTTGGTTGGAACCAAGCGTCTGTCAGAATTTCCGATTACCATTCAGGGTAGGAAGTTCGAAGCAGATTTGATCTGTATAGCCATGGCTCCATACGATATTATTTTCGGGATGGACTGGTTGACGCGTCATAGGGCGGTGATCGATTTCAGTTCAAGGACTGTGACAGTTTCATCCGGGGGCCAGTTTGTATGCAAGTTCAAGGGTCGTAATGACGCTGATAACGACAAGCTCATCAATGTGATGGCTGCGTGTAAGCTACTTCGACAAGGTTGTGTCGGGTACCTGTGCTATCTGTATAAGCCCAAGAGAGATGAGCCTTCAGTTCTTGATATTCCGGTCATTTATGAATTTCCGGATGTCTTTCCGAAGGAGATTCCCGGTTTACCCCCGAATCGTGACGTGGAGTTTACCATTGATCTCGAGCCTGGTACCGCGCCAATCTCTAAGGCACCGTACCGGATGGCTCCAGCTGAGATGCAAGAGTTGAAAAGGAACTCGAGGACCTTCTTGAGAAAGGATACATAAGGCCGAGTGCATCGCCTTGGGGCGCTCCGGTTTTGTTCGTCAAGAAGAAGGACGGATCATTTCGACTTTGTATCGACTATCGAGAGTTGAATAAGGTCACGATAAAGAATAAATATCCGTTGTCGAGGATTGATGATCTGTTGGATCAACTGCAGGGAGCAAAAGTCTTTTCCAAGATCGATTTGAGATCTAGTTACCATCAGCTCAGGATTCATGAGGAAGACATTCCGAGGACTGCTTTCCGGATGAGGTATGGCCACTATGAGTTCGTAGTCATGTCATTTGGCCTTACTAATGCTCCGGAGGTCTTCATGGATCTGATGCATCAATGTTTCCACCAATACCTGGATAAGTTCGTGGTGGTCTTCATCGATGATATTTTGATCTATTCCTCGAGTGAGGAGGCTCACGAGGAACATCTTCGGATCACCTTGTCAGTCCTTAGACAGAATCAGCTGTACGCAAAGTTGTCTAAGTGTGACTTCTGGATCAAAGAAGTGGCTTTCTTAGGCCATGTGATCAATGAGGATGGGGTTATGGTTGATCCCCAGAAGATTGAAGTGGTAGCCAACTGGAAGCGGCCTCAGAATGTGAAGGAGGTGCGCAGTTTCTTGAGACTCGCTGGATATTACAGACGGTTCGTGGAGGGATTTTCTAAGATCGCTCTACCTATGACCGGTTTGCTCCGCAAGGTCCATAAGAAGTTTATCTGGGATGACAAGTGCGAGGCCAGTTTTCAAAAGTTAAAGCAGTGTCTGACCTCCGCACCAGTTTTGGCGCTACCGGAAGGGAACGATGGTTATGTAGTCTATAGTGATGCTTCGAAGAATGGGTTGGGATGTGTACTGATGCAGAGGGGGAAGGTTATTGCGTACGCATCTCGACAATTGAAAACCTATGAGGCAAACTATCCGACGCATGATCTGGAGTTAGCAGCTGTAGTATTTGCATTGAAGATTTGGAGACACTATCTCTATGGTGTGAGGTGCCAAGTCTTCACCGATCATAAGAGTCTCAAGTACGTGTTCACTCAGAAGGAGCTGAATATGAGACAACGTCGGTTAGAGCTACTCAAAGACTACGACATCGAGTTGCTGTATCATCCGGGCAAGGCTAATGTAGTAGCCGATGCATTGAGCCAGAAAACGCCGCACGAGATTGTAGTGACTCTACTCACTGCTCAAACCAAGCTGAACCAAGGGTTGTGCGAGATTGAAGTCTTGTACGATCAGCATCGAGGATACCTAAGTATGCTAGAGATTCAGGCTACGCTACTTGATCTGATCAGGGAAAAGCAGATTGATGACGTGGTCTTGGTAAAGCTAAGTAGTGAAGTGATGGACAGGAAAGCTCCCGGATTCGTGATTCAGGAGGATGGATTACTCTGGTTTCAGGACCGGATTTGTGTGCCTGACGTTGATGGCCTTCGCCAGTTCGTGATGAAGGAAGCCCATTCGTCAGCTTATTCTGTACATCCAGGCTCTAGCAAGATGTACAAGGACCTCTGGAAGAAATTCTGGTGGCCCAACATGAAGTGGGACGTAGCAGAATTTGTGGCGAAATGCTTGACGTGTCAGAAGGTCAAGATAGAACACCGTAGACCAGGTAGTGAATTGCTACCTCTTCTAGTGCC
Source organism: Rheum nobile (assembly GCA_027886185.1). Taxonomy (NCBI): domain Eukaryota; kingdom Viridiplantae; phylum Streptophyta; class Magnoliopsida; order Caryophyllales; family Polygonaceae; genus Rheum; species Rheum nobile. The sequence continues at coordinate 344,096 of WOAB01000143.1, forward strand.
AGAGTGGAAATGGGAGGATATCGCTATGGATTTCATCACAGGGTTGCCAAAGACTCAGAGTCAAAAGGATGCGATATGGGTAATCATTGACAGGCTCACGAAGAGTGTTCACTTCGTGGCTATCAAGTCAACATGGGGAACCCAGAAGCTATCAGAAGTGTTACTACATGAGATTGTCTGTTTGTATGGTACACCAAAGACCATTGTATCGGATCGTGATGGCCAATTCATGTCGAGATTTTAGAAGGAACTCCACAAGGCCATGAGAACCGAGTTGAGGTTCAGTACTGCGTTTCATCCCCAGACGGATGGACAGTCTGAGAGGACCATCCAGACATTGGAAGATATGCTAAGAGCTTGTGTACTCGATCGTTCGACTAGCTGGGAGAACAGCTTGAGTCTGATTGAGTTCACATACAACAATAGTTGGCATGCTACCATTAAGATGGCTCCATTCGAGGCTTTGTATGGTCGAAAGTGCAGATCTCTGATTTTTTGGATGAGAACGCCGACAAGGTTCTGCTCGGACCGGAGTTAGTCGAAAGGACTGCCTCGGACATTGCTTTGATCAGACAGAGGATGCTGACAACTCAGAGTCGACAAAAGTCTTACGCAGATCTGAAGTGCAGGATTGTCGAGTTCGAGGTTGGTGACAAAGTGTTTGTCAGGGTGTCGCCATCCAAGGGTGTGTTCAGGTTCGGCAAGCGTGGAAAGCTTAACCCTCGCTATGTGAGACCGTTTGAGATCCTTGACAGGGTGGGGTCTCTAGCGTATCGTTTAACATTGCCGCCGTCGGCGCATCCAGTGCATAACGTGTTCCACGTGTCCTTGTTGAGAAAGTACGTGCCAGATGCGTCTCATGTGCTAAGTTATGAAGACATCGAGATTCAGGCAAATGGTACCTACGAGGAGATACTTGTGCGTATTCTCGAACGTCGCGAGAAGCAATTGCGGAACAAGGTAGTACCATTGGTATGTATTCTTTGGTCCAAGGCTGGATCTGAAGAGGTTACTTGGGAAACTTGGGAGACTGAGGAGGATATGCTTAGTCGCTTTCCCAATTTGTTTTCGGGCTAGTTTCGGGGTCAAAACCTTTTTAAGGGGGTAGTGATGTAACGCCTCATTTTTTTTGGGTTTATTCGGCCAAGTTTCGGGGTCAAAACTTTTTTTAAGGGGGAAGTGATATAATACCCCTCATTTTTAGTAAGGGTATTTGGGTAATTTTTCCCAACCCTCGTTCTGTAATTATGTCGCTTTCGGAGAAGTTTGGATTTTCTATAACGTGTTTGATCTCTGTAATAATTCCCTGAGTGGTATAAAATACATTCGATGTATTTTCGCGGCTTAGAATATTTGTTTGGGGTACAAATATATAATTTCTGGGGTTTAAACCCATGCCAAACCCTTCCCCGAGCAAATAGACGCGGAAATGCCTTTTCCGCGACCGCGGAATAATAGCCCTCTGAGGAGCTGGGCATTGGAATTTTCCGCGACCGCGGAAAAATGCAGGCGTGCGACGCTTCGTCTTCCGCCGAACCTCGTCGATCGCGTCACCGTTGATCGTCTGAGCGGCCGTCGATCTGGTCAGGGAGCTGCTCCTTCCTTTGGCTATAAATGGAGGTCAGATTGGAGGATTGTTGGCACCCAAAATCAGATTCTCTCCCTCTCTCTCTTTCATTTTCCATCCTCGACGGAAATTCGTGGTGTCGTCGGAGCTCTCGCCGGAGGTTGTAGTGGCCGTGGGGTGGTGCATTAGAGGCGCAAGGAAGATTGGAGTCAAAGCCCCCTCGAATCGAGCCCCCTCGTGTCGTCGCCGGTGAGATTCCTCTTGATTTGTGGTCGCCGAGTTCACGGCCGCGACCGCGGACATGAACTGCCACGACCGCGGACGCTGTCCAGTCGTCCGCGACCGCGGAATCCAAGCCGCGACCGCGGTTTGCCTTAGCAAACGCGATCGTGGCCTTGGACAAACCGGTCTCGGACGGGACCCTCGTTCTTTCGGTTCCGTTCGTTTTTCCTTAGATTCGTATTATTAATTGTCGAATCTAACCTAGGGTTTCGTTGTGGGTCGTTGTCGTAGGAATCTGTTATCCAATTTCCGTTCCCGTTCCGGACCCAGAAACCCGTCGTCACTCAATCGTTCGTCTAGACTAAGGCAAGTGGTGGTTCGCTCTTGCTTATTATTCCATGTTTCCATTAATTATTAATTGTTTTTAATTGTTAATTAAATTGGGATGAAGGTTGTTTTTGTTTGGGAATAGTTTTGATAAACGTATGTGATATAAAAAGTGATATTATAATAGGTTGTATATACTGCTAGAAACAACGCTATTATATATGTTATTGCCATAATGGTATTGATGTGGGCTATTGTGTGGTTTTAACTGTTTAGTTAGAATGAGTATTCGTAGGAACGCTATGTACCTTGCGAGGTCTAGTCGTTTCTTTATAACTGGTATTAGGAGGATTTTTCCCAAATACTTTCTCTGGTCATGACTGTACCCTTACTTAGGGTAGGTGCACGTAGTTGGTGCCGACACTCGGGATTTATCCCCTCCGATATCTCTCGTGTTGAGATGATATATCTTACAAGCTTATAACATAATTGTGCGTTTTGGAATTAAATAAGATAAGTGCGATTATGCACATAATTAATATACCCTCGGGCGAGGAGTACAACGTGGAAACCGCCCAGACTTCGATTAAAGTAAGTCCTCCTTCCAAATCTGAATTCGCATTGCGCGTGAGGTTGGTCGTGGATCCAAATGGTCAAGTCTTTTTAAAAACGCTTGTGCGAAATTATAACGTTCCCGAACACTTGTCATACTTTCCGATAAGACTCAATCCTTTGGAGTCTTCTCTTCACACATTTCCTATAAGACTCAATCTTCTAGAGTCTTCTCGTGATCTTTCTGTTTCGTATATTCCTATAGAAGTATCAAGGTTTACCATTGTCATCGGCTTTCATTCGAGAATCGATGGGTCTAACCTAATACGACTGCTTAGAACCTTTCTGTTTTACACTTGCATAGTCTTTCATTAGACTAACCAACCGGTTATTTTCCCTTGAATGGTTGGCTGGTGTCATCCGTCCATACGACACATCAGGTAAACTCCCATTCCGTGAAGGCTAGAATCCGACAATGAAGGCAGATAAAGTTTTAAAGAGTTTTATCAAGGTTGAAGATCCTAGGCGTGCGATCGCGTGATCAAGACCCTTATGTTATCTATTTAAGACTTCCTCTGTATTAAACATATTCTGTATTTTTATTGTATTTGGAATTTACGGATGTAATCTCGAGACTTTGGTTTCAATAAAGATTATGATATTTCATATTATCAATGTATTTTATGTTTTGTATAAAGTAGTTAAGTCTTGGGTTGTTTCGGATGTGAAATCTGAGGTCACTGGCGGTAATACTTTCAAGGTGATATTTGGGAGTGTTACAGTATGGTTTAAAAGTAGTTAACGTAATTTTTGTGGTTCGATTTGGTAGAAATGATATTTAATCGAAAGTAGTTAATGTAATTATATCATGTCATGACTACATATATATCCTGACTAAATCAATATGGACTACTTTAGGTAAAATTCATATGACACAAGTTTCACTCCATTCTGTACCCCTTTACCCCACTTGTTATTCTTCCATATATATCATGACAGATTCAATATATCATGACACATGAGTGGCATCTGAAAAACACATAGGATAAACATAACCGATCCTGTCATACTCAGTGACTTGTCCTGTCATCTGTAATATGGTTTTAAATTACGCGACATTATCATAAAGTACTATATTATATAAAATGGAAATACATAACATGCTTCATAAATCACTATATTTACGTGACATTATATAGTCACTACATGACATTATATAGTCATTACACTAACATGCATTCCAAAATACTTGATAACATACTAAATACTACGCGACATTACATAGTCACTACACTAAAGTACTTAATAAAATACTAAATATTACATAAATGTGGAGGAGACGGATGAGTCTGGGCCGTCGCGTGGCGGAAGCTCTTCGACGACATCTCCGGTCACAACATATATGTTAATGAAAGCAATAGTTCTACCAAGGGCTGCAAGGACGACTGCGTCTCCACGGTTCTGCAAGGCCCTCAAGGTACGAGGGCCGCCGTAAGAGGGGGGGGGGGGGGGGCACAACTTCGAAGAAGTAGCAAGCATCGCCTTCATAATTGTTAAAATGATAAAGTTGGTTAATGAGCCACCAAACATCCTTTACCATTTCAGCCAAAGGACACCAGTTTTGGGTAGTGCCACCTTCGTAGTAGTGGATCGAATTTCTGGCCATTGCTTTCCTCAAATGGAGGATTCTCCCTCCGGAATGGACAGTGGTAAACACCCTATGTTTGTACGGCTGATCATCCATGGGAACGAAGGAATAGGAGGGAATTTGGAGTTGTGTAGATTAGGAAGATGTTGGGACGAGTTATGGATGAGGAAATGTGGCTATGAAAGAAGGGGTATATAAAGAGGCGTTGGTTTATTGGCAGTTACGGATACATTTATGACGGTGCTATTCTCTCTCCTAAAAATAATTACTCATGTTAATGTCCTGTCACAATTATCTGTATATCCTGTCTGATCATCGTAAATTGGAGTTGGTTGGCAGTTACAGATAAATTTATGACGGTTTGTACTGTTTTCTTGTCTCTCCTAAAAAAAGGAATTGGTAGAGTTAATATCATGTTACAGTAAGTTATGTATCCCACATCCCTCTTACATTCATCTTGTCATGCTACTTTGTAATATGTATATTATGAAGTCAGTCAATGTCTCTATATTATTTTACACAACTGTCATTCAAATGTTATTTAACTGCCATTTAACCTACACGTACATAACTGCCATTTAACTGCCATTCAACTACCACATCTATAAATATGTTGTCGTAACATTGCATGTAATCTAAGCAAATGTCATCCAAAACATCCAATTGTACGTAATCTAAGCAAATGCCATCCAAACCACAAAAAGAACCTAATGGTTTATCCAAACATCCAATTTAAACGTTGGGGTTCCTTTGGACATTGAAACCTTGCATCGTTTGAGATTATCGGCTTGACTGGACAGTCCTCTCTTCCTGACAGGATGGTCCCTCAGTTCACCAGTTGTATTTTTTTTTGAGCGGGTTTTTCTTGTTGAGACTCCTATTGTTTCTTTGGTAGCATCTCAATCCACCTCAGCTTCTTTTGTCGCTACAGCTAGCATCTGCAAATAATTTTTTTCATAAATAAGAAGTTGTAAGATTTATTAAAGTATGTCATCATCAACTATTATCATCCTTCTTCTTTTTTGAACGAGTCTTCATTGCGAACACTTTTCTTTCTTATATTTTTCTTCAATTCCACATGTCTTTTCTACTACTTTCACATTTGCTTCTTCTTCTGTCATCGATTCTCCATATTTCACCTCATTCTGGACTGGACCCTCAACATCATCAACCTTTTGCTTTACTACACTACCTTCAGCTAGTAGCTTGCCATTGTCGCCTACACCATCATCATCATCATCCTTTTGCTCTCGATAAACAACCATATATCCTAAATTGCCATTGTCGAATTTAATGTCGCCTTCATCATCGTCATCCTGTAGGGGACTTGAAGCAGACCCCCCCCCCCCTATTCCATCTATTTCGACATCCTCATCATGATCATGTACAACATTATGCTTCAATAAACAATAAATTACCTTTAACTTATAACAATAATAACTAGGTGCATCAATCTAGACATTAATTTGTAATTATGACATTCCTAAACTACAGTTCGACAAAAAGAGACCTTTATGCATCCATCCAACAGAAAAACACTGACTTTTATTTTTGTTACTATGACATTCATGTTATAGTGTTTGGCAAAAAGAGAGTTGTGACACATTAACTTTTTAATCTGAAGTTGAAAAACTGTGACACATTACCTTTTTAATATGACATTCATATTCTACATTCCGACAAAAATAATGCTTCAACTTACAGGAAATAAAAATCTAAGTTCCCAAAACAGAATAACGATTGTTGACAGTTATCTTACCTTATCTTCTTCATCATTTCTTGCATCTGATTTGTTATGGATATCTGAGTTGTTGAATGTCCTCTTATTCATCATCTTTTCCATTATGCCCAAGATTTTTTTCATAGCACTAAATCATGCTTCCACTTGGTTTTCCAAATTACTCATACGCTCATGAAGCTCTTTCATAGCGTACATCATCTGTCTTGAATCCAGGCCTGAGGACTTTGCAGTAGGGGCAGGGTGTGATACCCCATATTTTTGTAAGGTTATTATGGGAATTATGGAATTTTCTCGAGTATCCGTTGTGTACGTCGGATTTAATTCAGGTAGCTTGAGACATTCTGTAATGTGCTCTATATCTGTAAGATTTTTCTCAGTGAAATAATATACAGACATCATGCCTTGGAGTTTAATTGTCGTTCGCGTACGATAATTTTTATCCCGGTTTAACGTCAGGTTCGTTCAAAGCTGATTGGGCGGGAAAAGGGGGAAACGGCGACCGCCGTTCAGAAACGGCGACCGCCGTGGTTGGGCCCGAGAAGTCAGCGTGTCAGCTTCTAGCTGGCCGCGACAGGCCTAGCGACGGTGACCGCCACATTTACGGCGACCGCCACGTGCCCGCCGCAGGCAAAATCACGGCGACCGCCGTGATTGTCCAGTGGGCTTTGCTCGTCGGTCGTCGGCGTCGTTCGAGGCGCACCGTTGCGTCGTTTGCCGCGTCTTAGGGTTTGCTGGGTACTCCTTGGGGTTTGCCTATATATAGAGGAGCTTGGGCATGGGTTTTGGGTCATCTACAACCCCGAATCGCTGCCAAAATTCTCCCTCAAAGTGAGTTGAGTTTCGTCGGTTTTCTTGTGCTCGCCGGAGGTGTTGTGGTGTGTTTCCAGAGTGCCTTTGTGAAGCTTTTGGTTAGCCTTGGAGGTTAGAAGCCAAAGAAAGTCGAGGGAGGCCGAACCGCTCGTGTTGGGGTGAGATTTCTCTCGTTTCAGTCGGCCGTGTTCTTCACGGCGACCGCCGCCAGAGCCCAGAACGCCTTCGTGGCTTTGGCTTGGTTGGTTGTCGTCGTGGCGTCTTTCCTTTCGTGTTCTTTCGCCGTGTTTAGATTCGTACTGTTTATGTCGGATCTAACTTAGGGTTCCTTTTATGGGTCGACTCGAAGGTTGTTGTGTTGTCGGAACTATACCGTGTCGAGCCCGGAATCCAGTTGACGTCGTTAGACTATTCTGCGGATTAAGGCAAGTGGCGGTTCGCTCTTGCTCATTCGTTCCATATTTACATTAATTATCAGTAGTTTATCTGAGTAATTAATTTGGAATGAATATTCTGTTTGTCTGGAAACGGTTTTGTTAAACTATTTTGAAAATCATATAATAGGTTGTATATCTGTTAGAACAACGCTATTATCTGTGATCGCCTTTCGGGCCTTTATGTGGATTTATCCAGTAACCGTTGTTGTGCTGTACTGTTTAGTTAGCACTATTGGCTAGGAACGCTATGTACCTTGAGGGGGTTTAGCTGTTTCTTTATAACTGGTACTTGGTGGTTCGTCCCCAGTACTTTCTCTTTGGTCATGACCATACCCTTTCACAGGGTAGGCGCACTTCGCTAGTGCCAAATCTTTCAGGGTTCATCCCTTCTATAACTCTTGTGAGGAGATCTGATATCTCTTGTGAGGAGATCCGATATCTCTTGTGTGGAGATGTAAAAGCTTATAACGTAATGCTCGTTTTGGAATTTAATAAGATAAGTGCCCGAGTGCACATGATTAATATACCTTGGGCGAGTAGTGCAGCTAAGTTATAGTGCAGCTAGGAAAACTCGTCTCGACTTTGATCATAGTACGTTCTCTTTCCAATCTGAATTCGCTGTGTGCGATGAGGTTGGTCGTGAACCGAAGCATCTCAGTCAACTTTTAAATCATTGTTGAATGATTCTGTAATATTCCAGATTTGTCATTACTTCCTTAAAGACTCATTTCCGTTGGAGTCTTCTTTCGAGTCGATTTCTGTGAAGATTCAGTCTTCCAGAATCTTCTCTTGTGCATACCTCTTGTTTATTCCAGTAGGAATATGATGGTTGACTACCGTTATCGGTTATTATCCGAGAAGCGATGAGTCTAACCTAATATGACTGCTTCGAACCAGTCTGCTTTGTACCCTTGCTAGTCTATTCAGTTAGACTAACCAACCAATGTTTTTCCTTGCATGGTTGGCTGGTGTCATCCGTTCGATTCGGCACATCAGATAGAGTGAAGATTTGAGGAGACTAGATTGACTATGAAGACGACGGTTGTTTTTGGATGTTTTAATAATTGCTTTTAATCAGATTGAGATCCTTGGGCAGGTGATCATCACGATCACAACCCCGTTTGTAAAATCTTTTATTTGTCTTCCGCTGTACTTTGTTTGAACTCTGTGTTTGGCCTATTCGGGATTGGGTTGTAATCCCGTAACTCATGTTTCATTTGATTGATGTTTTGATTTGGATACTTTGATCATTATGTATCATTGTATGCCTTAAATTGTATTTAATCCGATAAAGCCTTGGGTGATCTCGGTAAGGAACACTGGGGTCACTGACGATAATACCTTTCCAAATGGGTTAAGATTTGGGGGTGTTACAGTTGTGGTATCAGAGCCAAAGGTTTTAAAACGGGTTTGGGATTTTATAAATCATTTATCCGTTTTTTAAAATGCTTTAAAAGGGCTCTAAATTTTTTTAAAAGTGAAAAGAATTTCATCAATAGAAATTACCAAGTTGATCTATTCTAAGTTGATTTTATTACAATAATTATATCAAAATGATACTAAAGTGATAAAATCCTTGAAATTTGATCGATAAACAGATGGTGAACACGAGGAACACTATCCGTACTGGTGCTGGGCCAAGCAATGACTCCAGACTAAATCCGAGGAATGTTGCAGACCCATCAGAAGAGCGTGAGTCTGTCTTTCATAATAATCCTGGAGGCAACGACCCAGCTAGGGACAATGCTCCAAGGATATTTGATAAAGCAGCTGTTGCAGAAATTCGGGGAATCGTCATGCAAGCGATTGCCGACGCGTTACGCCCGAATGTGCATCAGGCACAAGGAGTGCCAGTACCTCCAAAAGTTCTGAGGTTTGAGGAACAAGAGAACTAGGTACTACAGGGAGGCGTGATCAGGGATAGAGGAGAGTATGGCTGAGCGCTGAAGGCCATTAACTCTATGAGACCTGACAGTTATGATGGAAAGGGAGAGCCGTCAGGGTGGCTCATTGGTTCTCACATATGGAACGGTTGTTTCGTAATATTGAGTGCACTGAAGTAGAGAAAGTGCACATAGCTTCTCTACAGTTGAAGGAAGAAGCCAGTGAATTATGGGAGAGTACCGGCTTAGCTGATAGCCCGGTGTTGACCTGGTCAATGTTTAAGACCAAGATGACGGACCGTTTCTTCTCTCGTGCTATGAGGGAGGAGAAACACAAGGAGTTCCTATACCCTAAGACTGATGGATTGAAGGTGACAGAGCTCGCCACCAAGTTCAATCATTTACTACAGTATGCTGGACCTGAGATATCCAGTGAGGCACAGAAAATCTGGTATTTCCATGAGTGGATGGGCCCAGATATTAAACCACTGATGGTGCGTCACGGATGCTCGACTTTGGAGCAGTACGTGGATGCAGCCTACAAGTTAGAGGTGACTCTGGAAGAGTCGTCCAAGAAACGTGATAGCCAGAGGCAAGGGGAGAACCAGCCTAAGGCAAGTGGGTTCAAACGCCCCGCGCCACCATCAGATTTTGCCAAATCTGGCCGAGCAAGAACGGATAAGACTCATGATGAGTCTACGCAACGTTCTGGCCAAGGCAATAATCTGATTCAGTGCTACAACTGCGGTACGCACGGACACAAGATCAATGAATCTCTGAAGGACAAAAAGACATGCTTTGACTGCGGAAAGGAGGGTCATATGCAGGCGTTCTGTCAGCGGAGGAATGTGAAAGGAGCTGAGTCACGGCAAGGGTCTGTTAATCAGAACAACCGACCCAAGTTCAGTCCGGTGGAAGCTCCTAGCCCTTCAATGCAGACGACTGCGCAGAACAAAGGGAAAGCCCCGATGCCTTCAGGAAGTCAAGGTCAACGCCTATACGTGATGCGTGAGGCAGATGGACCCTATGCTCCTAATGCTTAGAGTACTTTGTATCTGCATTACACTTTTGTTAATGTGTTATTGATGTGGGTGCTACCCAGACTTTCATATTTGGATGGTTGTAAGTTAAGTGGTGTATGCAACGAGGTTGTGAACCTTTTGTTGTAACTCTTCTTATATATGAACCTTTGGTTTATACCAAGTTATGTTTCGTTGCTTGTTGATAGGGTAAGGTCTCGTGTTCGAGACTTACCAACAATCTCTGAGGAGATGGCTGCCTATTAATTAGGTGGAGCTACCAAGGATGGGTTGAGATATATGGACAGCGGCTCATGGCAACAGAGGACACTGGTAATGGTTGGGCCTGGACTCGGAGCCACTAGTGAGTCGTCTGTGAACCATGTAGTGGGCTGGTCCAAGATGGTGACCATTTAGTAGGAACCAATCGTCTGTCGGATTGTCGATTACCATTAAGGGTAAGAAATTCAAAGCGATTTGACCTAAATAACCATGGTCCCATACGATAATTATTCTCGTTATGGATTGAAGGAAGCGTCACAAGGCAGTGATCGACTTCAGTTTTTGATATTTCTGTGGTTAGAGGATTTACGGGTGTCTTTCCAGAAGATATTCCCGGATACCCCAAATCGTGTCGCGGAATTTGCAATTGATCCCGAGTCGTGTACCACGCCGATCTCTGAGGCACCGTACCGGATGGCTCCTGTTGAGATGCAAGAGTTGAAGAAGCAACTCAAGGATCTTCTTGACAAAAGTTATATAAAGCTGAGTGCATCACCTTGATTAGGAGTGCCCTAGTTTTATGTATCAAAAAGAAAGATGGACCGTTTTGACTTTATTTTGACTTTCGAGAGTTGAATAAAGTCACGATCAAGAGCAATAATTTGTTGCCAAGGAGTGATGATCTGTTGGATCAACTACAGGGAGCAAACGTTTTCTCCAAGATCGACCTGAGATCTGGTTTTCATCAGCTCAGGATTCGTGATGATGATATTCCGAGGATTGTGTTTCGGACAAGAGATGGTCACTACTAGTTTGTAGTCATGCCATCTGGGCTTACGAATGCTCCAACAGTTTTCATGAACCTAGTGCATCGATGTTTTAGGCCAATACTTGAATAAGTTCATAGTGGTCTTCATCAATGGCATTTTGATATTTTCCCGAGCAAGGAAGCTCACAGGGAACATCTGTGGAGCTTTATCGGTCCTTAGACCAAATCGGTTGTACGCAAAGTGGGCTAAGTGCGATTGTTGGATCTAGAAGTGGCTTCTTAGGCCATGTGATCAATAAGAATGAGGTTATGGTTATTCCCCATAAGAGTGAATCAGTAGTAGTTTGAAAGCGGCCTCAGGGTGTGAGCGAGGTGTGCAGTTTCCCAGAGCTTGCTGAGCATTATAGACGGTTCATGGAAGGATTTTTCTAAGATCACTCCACCTATGACCAGTCTATTCCGCAAGGGCAACAAGAAGTTGTCTGGGATGACAAGTGCAAGACCAGTTTTCAAGAAGTTGAAACAGTGTCTGACTTATGCACCAGTTTTGGCATTGTCGGAAAGAATGATGGCTATATGGTCTATAGTTAATGCTTCGAGAAATGGGTTGGGATGTGTCTTTGATGCAGAAAGGCAAGGATATTGCATACGCATCTAGACAATTGAAAACCTATGAAGCAAACTAACCAACACATGACCTAGAACTAGTAGCAGTAGTATTTGTATTGGAAACTGAGGTTACTTGGGTAACCCAGAGGTCAACAGAAGTTTCCACCAGGAGATTGTCCGTTACATGGCATTCCTAAGACCATTGTATCGGATCGAGATGGCCGATTCATGTCAAGTTTATGGCAAGAACTTCACAAGGCCATGGGAACTGAATTATGATTCAGTAGCGTTTCATCCTCAGACAGATGGTCAGTTTGAAAGACCATCTAGACCCTGAAGGATATGCTAAGAAGCATACGTACTCGATCATCCGACTAGCTGGGAAGACAGCCTAAGTCTGATTGAGCTCGCGTACGATAATAGCTGGTATGCTACAATCAAGATGGCTCCGTTTGAAGCTTTGTATGGTCACAGAGGTAGATCTCAGATTTGTTGGGTTGAGTACGCCGACAAGATTCTACTTGGACCAGAGTTGGTCGAAAGGACAACTTCGAACATTGCTCTGAGTAGACAGAGGTTGTTGACCGCTCAGAGTCGACAAAAGTTTTACGCAGATCAGAAGCGTTAAAGTGTTAAGTTCGAGGTTGGTGGCAAGGTACTTGTCACAGTATCGCCACCCAAGGATGTTTTCAGGTTTGGTAAGCGTGGAAAGCTTAACCCTCGCTACATGGGACCATTCAAGATTCTGGATAGAGTAAGATCTCTAACGTACCGTTTGGCATTGTCGCCATCAGCATACCCAGTGTATAATGTGTTCCACGTATCATTGCTAAGGATATTCGTGCCAAGATGAGTCTCGTAGGCTGAGCTATAAGGATGTCGAGATTCAGGCAAATGGTTCTTGAGAGGAGATGCCAGTGTGCATTCTCGAACGTCGTGTGAAGCGACTGTGCAACGAGATCGTACTGTTGGTACGAGTTCTATGGTCCAGGTATGGGACTGAGGAAGTTACTTGGGAAACCGAGGCAGAGATGCTCAGACACTTTCCCGAGTTGTTTTTCGGCCAAGTTTCGGGGTCGAAACTTCTTTTAAGGGGGAGGTGATGTGATACCCCATATTTTTGTAAGGTTATTCTGGGAATTATGGAATTTTCCCGAGTACCCGTTGTGTACGTCGGATTTAATTCAGGTAGCTTGAGACATTCTGTAATGTGCTCTATATCTGTAAGATTTTTCTTAGTGAAATAATATACAGACATCATGCCTTGGAGTTTAATTGTCGTTCGCGTACGATAATTTTTATCCCGGTTTAACGTCAGGTTCGTTCAAAGCTGATTGGGCGGGAAAAGGGGGAAACGGCGACCGCCGTGGTTGGGCCCGAGAAGTCAGCATGTCAGCTTCTAGCTGGCCGCGATAGGCCTAGCGACGGTGACCGCCGCATTTACGGCGACCGCCGCGTGCCCGCCGTAGGCAAAATCACGGCGACCGCCGTGATTGTCCAGTGGGCTTTGCCCGTCGGTCGCCGGCGTCGTTCGAGGCACACCGTTGCGTCGTTTGCCGCGTCTTAGGGTTTGTTGGGTACTCCTTGGGGTTTGCCTATATATAGAGGATCTTGGGCATGGGTTTTGGGTCATCTACAACCCCGAATCGCTGCCAAAACTCTCCCTCAAAGTGAGTTGAGTTTCGTCGGTTTTCTTGTGCTCGCCGGAGGTGTTATGGTGTGTTTCCAGAGTGCCTTTGTGAAGCTTTTGGTTAGCCTTGGAGGTTAGAAGCCAAAGCAAGTCGGGGGAGGCCGAACCGCTCGTGTTGGGGTGAGATTTCTCTCGTTTCAGTCGGCCGTGTTCTTCACGGCGACCGCCGCCAAGAACGGTGACCGCCGCCAGAGCCCAGAACGCCTTCGTGGCTTTGGCTTGGTTGATTGTCGTCGTGGCGTCTTTCCTTTCGTGTTCTTTCTCCGTGTTTAGATTCGTACTGTTTATGTCGGATCTAACTTAGGGTTCCTTTTATGGGTCGACTCGAAGGTTGTTGTGTTGTCGGAACTATACCGTGTCGAGCCCGGAATCCAGTTGACGTCGTTAGACTATTCTGCGGATTAAGGCAAGTGGCGGTTCGCTCTTGCTCATTCGTTCCATATTTATATTAATTATCAGTAGTTTATCTGAGTAATTAATTTGGAATGAATATTCTGTTTGTCTGGAAACGGTTTTGTTAAACTGTTTTGAAAATCATATAATAGGTTGTATATCTGTTAGAACAACGCTATTATCTGTGATCGCCTTTCGGGCCTTTATGTGGATTTATCCAGTAACCGTTGTTGTGTTGTACTGTTTAGTTAGCACTAGTGGCTAGGAACGCTATGTACCTTGAGGGGGTTTAGCTGTTTCTTTATAACTGGTACTTGGTGGTTCGTCCCCAGTACTTTCTCTTTGGTCATGACCATACCCTTTCACAGGGTAGGCGCACTTCGCTAGTGCCAAATCTTTCAGGGTTCATCCCTTCTATAACTCTTGTGAGGAGATCCGATATCTCTTGTGTGGAGATGTAAAAGCTTATAACGTAATGCTCGTTTTGGAATTTAATAAGATAAGTGTCCGAGTGCACATGATTAATATACCTTGGGCGAGTAGTGCAGCTAAGTTATAGTGCAGCTAGGAAAACTCGTCTCGACTTTGATCATAGTACGTTCTCTTTCCAATCTGAATTCGCTGTGTGCGATGAGGTTGGTCGTGAACCGAAGCATCTCAGTCAACTTTTAAATCATTGTTGAATGATTCTGTAATATTCCAGATTTGTCATTACTTCCTTAAAGACTCATTTCCGTTGGAGTCTTCTTTCGAGTCGATTTCTGTGAAGATTCAGTCTTTCAGAATCTTCTCTTGTGCATACCTCTTGTTTATTCCAGTAGGAATATGATGGTTGACTACCGTTATCGGTTATTATCCGAGAAGCGATGAGTCTAACCTAATATGACTGCTTCGAACCAGTCTGCTTTGTACCCTTGCTAGTCTATTCAGTTAGACTAACCAACCAATGTTTTTCCTTGCATGGTTGGCTGGTGTCATCCTTTCAATTCGGCACATTAGATAGAGTGAAGATTTGAGGAGACTAGATTGACTATGAAGACGACGGTTATTTTTGGATGTTTTAATAATTGCTTTTAATCAGGTTGAGATCCTTGGGCAGGTGATCATCACGATCACAACCCCGTTTGTAAAATCTTTTATTTGTCTTCCGCTGTACTTTGTTTGAACTCTGTGTTTGGCCTATTCGGGATTGGGTTGTAATCCCGTAACTCATGTTTCATTTGATTGATGTTTTGATTTGGATACTTTGATCATTATGTATCATTGTATGCCTTAAATTGTATTTAATCCGATAAAGCCTTGGGTGATCTCGGTAAGGAACACTGGGGTCACTGGCGGTAATACCTTTCCAAATGGGTTAAGATTTGGGGGTGTTACACAGGGGCCGAATCACCCTTTTCTTTTCTTCTACCATTGATAGACCTCTTATTACTTAGCTCAAAATTTTCAACTGCCTTGTCAAATGAAGTGTCCTTCACTTCTCCATCAAATTCGCATTCGTTTATGACCTCCACCTCAGCTTCTTCCTCTATTAAGACCACATCTGGAATAAAACGGGATGTGGCCTTCCCTAAGAAAGACTCCACATCCATCGCATTAGGTTGTGAATCGGATGACCATCGTAGACCGCGTGGGTAGGCCTCCTTATCCACCAAATGTGCAAACGCTGAAGCAATTGGTTTTACAGCTTCAAATAGCCATACCTAGACCACAATTGTTTTTGTCACTATGATCAATATATTGTAACTACAATACCAACTTCAAAACTATATACATTACATCCTGTCATGTTACTTGAAAGGCCATTGGTTTTAGAGTAACTCTACACTCAAAACCCTAAGTTTTTTTTCCATCCCTAAGCCCTTCAGATTTATATATTTGTTTTTAAGGACATGTTCCTTTCAATTTCATATCCAAGTTATTTTCTTTTTCCTTTATTCAATGAAGGTCGAATATCCTTGAGGTTCGCAAGTCTTGCTAGAAATCCTACAAGGTCTAGTTTCAATTAGAAGAAAGAAAACAAGGGAATTTGCCTTCTCTAACCTTTGTAGTTTTCTTTTGCTTTAATTTCGTTTTAGAAAGTCGAAAAACCTTTCATTGAGTTGAAGGCTTGTTCTCTTTATTTGAGAACACTTGAAAGCTGCTTCTTATCTCTTTCTGTATCTCAACATCTCCTTTGAGCTCTTCCCTTTTCTAAAACTCAATATCCGAGTCCTCTGTTCATGTCGAGCCATTTGATGGCAACTCTGACTTTGCCCTGTGGCAAGTCAAGATAAAAGCTATTCTCATTAAGGAGAAATGTTGGTGTTGCTATTGAGGAATATTGGCATGTTGACTTTGATGCTTCAACTAAAAACAATTGATCAGATTTCTCATTCTGAAATCATGATTCACTTTCTGATGAAGTACCTCGTCAAGTGGTCACTATTGACACTTCCAGGAATCTCTAGAAGGCGTTAAAATACCTCTTCCTGGTAAAATCTTTCCCTTCTCGTATTAGCTTTTTGTGTCGCATTTTTAATTTCAAAATGGATGTTTCTGTGTCTCTGAATGACAACTTAGATTTCTTCGTTGTGATTCTACTTAATTCAATGCATTCCCAATTTGATAATTTTAAAGATGTGATCCAATTTGGTGCCGAGGACATGACTAAAAAGTGGATGGTTGAATCCATTGTTCAGAAAAATGAGATTATGGAGGTCTTTACAAGAAAACATGATAAAGATTCTAAATCTGAGGTTATGTTTTCTATAGAAAAATCCAAAAACCAGTATAAGAATAAGAAGAAGAAAGATAAGTCTTTTGACTCTTCTAGTTTTGGCTCTGGTGATTCTAAAACAAAAATTGATAAGAAAAATGTCAAGTGTCATTACTGTGGCAAACTTGGTCATTATATAACTGAATGCTTCAAAATAAAGAAAGATGAATCAAGTAAATCAAAGAATGGTACAACTATTGTTACAAAATCACAACATTTCTATTCTAATGAACTTCTCATGTGTGCATCTTTGGATGATTCTAATTCTTGGATATTAGATTTTGGTTGTACTATGCATGTTACACCTTATAAGCATCATTTTGCTTTTATGTATGAATTTAATGAGGGTGAGGTAAGGTTAGGAGACCATTCCTCTTTAAAAATCAAAGGCATAGGTAACATTCTTTTTTTGATGCGTGACAGAAAGGTTAGGGTGCTCCAATAGGTTATGTGAGTAACTGATCTTAGGAGAAATTTATTGTTTGAAAGCATGTTTGATGATCTTGATTGCCATATTCATACTCATAATGGTGTTAGAAATGTTTCCAAAAATGGAAAAGTCTTGATTAAAAGTGTGAAAAAGAATGGCTTATATCATGTTGTTGGTAATCATGTTTTGTCTTCCTCTTCTGCTGAATTGGATGTTTGCATAAGTATGCATCATACTAAACTATGGCATGCTAGGCTAAGACATAAAAGAAACAAAGGACTTCATTATCTGTTCAAACATGGTCACTGATATGCGATATATTGTATAGCGCATCTAGTGGTTATTAACATGATTTAGGTGATTTTTGGATATTATTTGATGGTAATTCTGTAATCCGGAAGAAAAGACGAGAAGTGAAGAAATCATGGGATTTACAGAGGTTTGAAGTGCATTGAAGAGTAGAAGAACAGTGTGCTGAATTCAATTGGTTCGTTCTCTTTACTCAGATGTCCAAATGGAGTGATTCCAATTTGAGGAGTTAGATCTTGAAGTCTACTGCAAGTCCTCAAAATATGAGCGCAATCCGAGTTGGGAATAAAAAGTTATGACGTTTGTACGGCAGTGTCGCAGCTGCTGGAGTACCACCGCACCCGCGGCAACATCACCGCACCCCGCGGTGAGTCAGCAGAGAAGAAAGCGCGAAGTTCTGGAAGACCACCGCACCCCGCGGTGGGTGTTACCGCACCCCGCGGTGGCGCACGCGCTGAAGATTTTCCGAGTTTTTATTTCCCATTTTATTTTATTTCCGAGACTTTGTTTCCAAGTTTGTTATTTTCTTTTCTTTATTTCTGAATTAATTGCCCTAGTATTTAAGAGTCTTTTGAAGACTTTGTTTAGTTAACCCTAGTTGCCTCCTATCTTAGTTTTACTCTCACAAACCCTATGGAGAACTAAACCTCCATTGTTGCACTTGACGTTTTGAAGCCTTCAATTGATTGGTTGTGAGTTTTCTACTCTTGTTCGATTTCCTATCTAGTTGTATTAATTCTCTTGCGCTTGAATGTTTATTGAATCTTATTGATTTATCTAGACTGATCACCTAGGTTTATTGATATTATCCATATAGCTAGGACTTGTGATTCCGGGTTCGGGTTGCATATCTAGTAGCAAACACGATTTACATAAGCGGGTTATGAGTGTTCATCGTGAGAGAGAGTTAATTGCATGTTATAGTAACGGGTTGTTTCTATTGCATGTATCTTGTTGAATCCTTGGTTGAATACTATTGCTTTGTTGAGTCTTGAAGGTTTTCGGATTTGACTTAGTAATAAGTACTATTAGGGCTGGTAGAACTAATAGTTACATATGATCGGGATAAGAACAACTAAAGGAAAGATAAGAACTTGAGAATAATAGAATTCATTGATCAACCATATCTCTTGTTGTGTGGATCTTTGTCAGGTGTAGCGTTTTTTCCCAATCATATTCACAACCTTTGCCTGTGAATCTGTTTACTTGTCTACTTGTTATTTGGTTACGAAAATTATACAAACCCCCCCTAGTTCCTAGTTGGTGACTTACAATTACTTGAATTGATAATCTGATTCTCTGTGGGATTCGACCCTTACTTGCCCAAACTACTTGTTTAGGTTTGTTAGGATTATTTTGTTTAGGTGTCACGACAACGCCTATCAGTCACTTTGATTAAAACCCTCATATTTAAAATTTTGTGAAAATTGAATTTTTGGAAAACAAGTTAAATCCAGCTTTAGTAAGTCATCTTTTGTTGTTCAAAAACCTTTAGAATTTGTACATGCAAACATATGGGGACCTGCCCAAGTGGATATTATAGTTGGAATTAAATATTTTCATTCAATTATAGACCACTATTCCAGGAAGGTATGTGCGTACTTACTAAAGGCCAAAAGTGACACATTTGACAACTTTATGTTATGGAAAACTAAGGTTGAGGGTGAAATCGATTTTAAAGTGAAATGTCTTCGAATAGATAATGGTCTAGAATTCTGCAATCATGATTTTGATCATTTTGTCATGTTAATTGTATTAAGAGGTACTTAACTGTGCCAAACACAAATCAACAAAATGACATTCTTGAGAGAATGAACAAGACCTTGCTTGAAAAGACAAGGTGCATGCTCATTAGCGTAGGGATGAAACACTCCCTTTGGGGGTGAGGTAGTCATCACTACTTCATACCCAATAGACAAATCCCCTTGCTCTACCATTGGTTTTAAAACTCCATAAGAACTGTGGAGTGGAACCAAGCCAAGTCTAGCTCAATTAAGACCTTTTGGGTTCACAACTTATGCCCATCAATCTGTTGGAAATTAAACCCCAGGGCCCAAAAGTGTGTTATGCTTGATTATCCTAAAGGGGTAAAAGGCTACAAATTATTACTCATACAACTAGGAGGGTATAGAGTAATAATTAGTAGACATGTCACTTTCAATGAAAGTGAGTTTTATTTTAAAAATCGTCTAACTGCTTCTTATTATAATTTAGACAACAATGATGAAACTCACTTTTATGTTCCAAGTGCTCCTACTGCGCCTTTTGAGGAAGAGTTTGATATTGGTTATTCTCATGAACCATTGTCTTCTGAAAACTCCTTACATTCTAGAAATTCTAGCAGTTTCGATCTGGTTATTCTAATGAGTAAGAAAATGTTCAAATAAGTATTGAATTGCACTTGGATATGCAACCTCACCAATCAGGTGGGAAGGTAAGTAATTATTCTCCTCATTTCTCATCTTCTCCTATCCCCTCTAAAATCCCATCTTCTATAGTCCTTTCTTCTTCCAAAAATCTTGAAGTTGGGCCTTTCGTTGAAGTGCCAAATCTATCGGATTACCAATTGACTAGGGATAGGGTTCCTCGTGTGAGGATCCCTAATAGAAGATATTTTGATAATGAGAATTAATTTGCATTTATGATTGCTGAAGTTTTGAATGCTATACCCCTGATTTGTTTGAACATGCTATTAAATGTGCTCATGCAAAATTCTGGAATATTGCTATGAATGAGGAAATAGATTTTATGTTGTCCAATAAGACTTGGCATTTCATTCCTAAACTTGTAAATGCTAGGAAAATTGATTGCAAATGGATCTATAAACTCAAAGATGGTATGAAACCTTGGGACCAACCTAAATATAAAGCTAGGTTGTTTGCTAAGGGATTCACCCAAAAGGAAGGTGAAGATTACAAATAAAATCTTTGCACATGTTGTGAAATACAATTCCTTGAGGTTATTGATTGCTATGGCTGTTGTTTATGACTATGAAATTGAACAAATGGATGTTAAAACTGCTTTTCTACATGGCGACTTATATGAAACTATTTATATGAAACAACCTAAGGGATTTGTGGATAAATCAAAGCTTAATCATGTATGCTTGTTAAAGAATTCCATATATGGCTTGAAGTAGTCCATAAGCAGTGGAATATTAAATTTGACAAATGCATGAAAAAAATGTAATGCCCCAGATGTGTAATTCTTTTATAAGGATTAGAGTACTACCCATGTTAACAAGAGCTCTTCCTTTTCATGGTTCAAGTGAGGACAAAGAACTATGAAGTTAAGCATGCTAGGGCGGGAGTAGTACCAAGATGGGTGACCTCCTGGGAAGTTGATAGGCAATATATTAGTCGTGTATACCTAACAAAGAAACCTTAAACACCCAACTATTGTAGTTTGGTAAGTAAGGGTCGAACCCACAAAGAATCAAGCTATCTATCCTGTTTGCAGAAATCGTTTATCAACAGTAACAAAGGGGTTTTTTGATTGGTTTGTTCTAAACTATGAAATTAACTAACATAATTAATGATGATGTAAACAAATATTTATGAAAGTACTCAGCCAGACAGATATCCACACTTCAGTTTGATTGATTGATACTTGATTATCTCTAGTTCTTTAGACCAGTGAATGTTCCTATTCTTTTTCTTAAGTTATTAACAGGACAACCAGACCCTGATAATACTAACTGTCAAACAATCAAGAAACTATCAAGATTCAATTCAATAGCAGCAGTAAGTTTAGGAATTTCAGCAGATACATGCAACATAAAACAACCAGTTTTACTTAGCATGCAATCAATTCTCTTCTACAATAAACTATCACAACCAGTTCTAGAATATCGTAGTTGCTACTCTGAATTAGATATTTCAACCAGAAACAATCCAATTCTAGCACAAGAATAATACTAATGGCCAATTAGCAAAACTCAAAGGGATTAAGCACAAGAGAATCAATAACATTCAAAGGAATAGAACAAGAATTATAATCTTACAACCAAATCAAACGAAGGCTTCAATCGTCTAACTAAGCAAATGAAACTTAGTTCTTCATGGTCTTGCAAAAACTCCAAAAACTCTAAAACTGTCGTTCTCCAAAATATGATAGAATGAATGATAATAAAACCTAAAGAGACTTAGTCTATTTAACCTAAAACGAAATCTACTAAAAATACCAATACCCGAATATAAAAATATAAAATAAATGAAATAAAGAGAATAAAGTAAACAAGGAAATTTGCGTGAAAATCTTCCGCGTCTTCATGATCTCGCAAGACCGCGACCGCGGTTGTCATGCCCGCGCCCGCGGCTTACTCTTTGTGGCACTCAGCGAATCATTCAATGGCCGCGATCGCGGCCCTCCAAACCACGCCCGCGGCTTACACTTCAACAGCTTTCTGACGATCTCTTCCTATGCCGCGGCTTGTGCATTCCTTAGCCCCTGATTGCGGCCTACTCTTCACAGCTCCTCAATGCCTTCAACACTTCACTAAAATCTCCTTTTCTCCACTTCTTCTCTACTACTCCATCATCCTGAATTATCTCCTAAACCCATACAAATGGTACCTAATAACCTAGTAACCGCTCCTAGTTACGCACTACAAAGTAGAGCGTATCAAATTCTCCCATGCTTAGACCTTGCTCGTCCTCGAGTAAACTAATAGAAACCTACTCCTTCAATGAAATACCCAAGGTCTCAGGAAGCACAACAAAACTCTCCACTAAGAACCGCACCTACTCATGACTCCCGAGAGCACCAACACAGCAACACAGCACACCAGCCTTAAGGAGAGCAGAGTACTTCCCCCAAGCTTAACCTGAACTCCAGATGTGAATAAAAATATCTAATCCTAGCTCCAGTCTATCTTCTTATAACTCCCAAAGTGACCTACCCGAAACCTCCTTATAGCTCCACCACTTATGTCGCCACGCCAGAATGAATGAATCCTATTAATCACTCCTCTTGTTTTCACTCATTTTGCCTAGACGCCCTTTCGGGTTTTCACCTAGCCACTCATTTCATTTTGCACAGATGGGCTCACCAATCCTCACATCAATCTTCAGCCTCTTATTACCCCAGCCTAATGCTGGTCCGGGCCCCAAAAATTTTGTCTGAACCGCCCTTTCGGGTTTTCATCTCAGCCAGGTTTATTCTCGTTTTTTTTACAACCAGCTGCAAGTATAAATCCCTCCCCCATGCTTAAATATTGCATTGTTCTCAATGTAATGAAAGACGAAAATGAAAATCTGGGGAAGAAAGAAAAATATGCACTAGGGCTGCCGGGGTGATCTGCATCTCGAACGTCGGGGTTGGCGTATGGCAATGCTATCCAACTCATCGTTTGTTGGTCCCGTATACAGCTCCCACTCGGAACGAGCAAACTCGTCCCAATGTTGGCCGTAATTGCATGCCACCAACTGCTGATCCCGGAGCATCCTAACATCATCATCTAGCTCCGCAATCCACCCACCATGCTGAATCTGTGTCCTCCTGACATCAGCTACGTCTGCAGACATACGATCCAGGCTAGTGGCAAACCAATGTTGCTTGTCCATCATATACTGCTGGTTTGCCACCATGTCTCTAAGCGTCACATCCATCTCAGCTTGGCGGTAAGCCATCTCCTCTTGGCGAATAGACATGCTGGACATAGCAGCAAGCATCTGCTCCTGCCAAGAACTAGACGCACTAGAATGTCCTGCAGGACCACTCGAAGTGCCCGCCTCATACCGCCTATCTGTATCTGCGGCCTCATCTTGGAGTCCCGTATCCATCATCATATCGGTAGTCGCCCCTGGAAACTTCTCCTCAGCAACTGCTCTATCCTCCTCCTCCTCATCAACCATATGAAAATCCCGAGCCGTAGGTCCGAAGGGAATGAAACGAGGTAGGGAAAGATGGTGGATGCCACCCTTCCTTGCCTTCCAGAAATAACATCCCTGTGCAGAACCTAACAGCCCCGCCTTCTTCAGAGAGTGCTCATCATAGACATATGCACTAGGAAACTGCGTATAAAACTTTGGTGCTTTCGGTCTCCACGTACGAGCAATCAGGGTGATCATCCCACCCAAAGCTATTCTGTCGGATCCCTTGTCACGGGCCTGGAAACAACTGGCTACAAATAGAGCAACCCAGTCGGGAACAAACTCACTCTCTGGAGTCATGCACCAGAGCACTGACAGATCAACAACAGAAACTTTGTTGACCTCTCGATGCCCCAAGAACGCCATAGCTATCACCTTGTGGGCCAATCTCAGGCAAGGATAAGTAATGGCGTAATTGTACTCCCCTTTCCTCGGGTTGAACACCTCGCCAGTAGCTGCCTGCCAGAATTCATAATGTCGGGTGCCCACAGCAGTCCACCCCTCAGTTGGTGGAACGGAAACCCTAAAAATCTGTCTAAGCTCATTAAAAGATAATGACCGCTCCACATCATTTAGGTGAAATGTAATCCTATCCTCGTCTCTTTCCAAAGTTGCCAAAAATTCCAACACATAAAGAGGATGAGTAGGAGCCCCCTTATGCACAAAATCTCTCAAACCACCCTTCTTAAACAAAAACCTTGTGCAATCAAACAACCCCAAAGTATGTAAAATGGGCACATCAAGGAAACGAGTTTGCACAATTTCACGATGGCAAAGTGCATCCCAACGCTTCATTTGCTTCTTGTTCAACCTTTGCAAACCTCTACCCGACATTTCCAAGCTTAGATCTCGAAATCAACACAAGAGGAAAGTGAAGAACTCACCACAAACTCCAAAGGAACCGGCTCAGAAGAAGGATCCGCGATCGCGGAGGTCTGGCGGCGTCATCAATATCTATTTACATCATCATTAAGGAGAGGCGGCGACGAGGAGAGCTCACCAGATTTGGTCGCGGCGTCGGATTTGAAGGAGAGGGGCGGCGCTCACGGTGCTTGAGGGGAAATAATGTGATGAGGAAGAAGAAAGAGAACAGGGGTTATATCCGTGAAAAAGCAAGGCCGCGATCGCGGTTTTCAGGCCGCGACCGCGACATCAATAGTATCGCGATTTTTTTTTCAAAACAAAATCGAGGAGGCAGTGACTGCGGTGGCATCCTTCACGTCCAGGGCAAGGCCGCGATTGCAGTTTTTAGGCTGCGGTCGCGGCTTTGCCTGCGAGAGCCTCTTTTCCTGCAAGTTAGTCTAAAAATGCAACAAAGAAAACTAATAACAGAAGAAAAAGAAAACAAATGATAGGAAAACAGACTTCATACCTCGGGTAGCCTCCTGAGAAGCACATTGGTTAATGTTGTGGGCTCGACATAGTGCCTTACAGATCAATGTTAGTTACACACAACAATAGAACACATAGAATCATCATCAGGAGGGTGTTTCTTAGCATCATAAATGGTATACTCTACCCTTTCCCCATCAAATTCCATAGTCAGTGAACCACTACTCACATCAATTTTGGTATTGGCGGTCTTAAGAAACGGCCTACCTAACATAACAGGGCCTGCATGCTTGTCGTGTCCCATATCCATCACAAAGAAATCAGCAGGAAAAATCAAATTGTCAACCTTCACAAGGACGTCCTCTACTACTCCTTTCAGATACACATTAGACAAATCAACTAATTGAACCACCGTCCCAGTTGCATGCAATGGTCCAAGCTCCAAAGATTCATATAAAGAGTAAGGTAACACATTAATAGATGCACCTAAATCTAGCATGGCTCGTTCAAACTTGGTGTCACCTATCGTACAAGGGATACTAAACATGCCAGGGTCATCACACTTCTTAGGCATTCGCCTTTGCAACACAGCAGACACATTTTCACTCACCTTAACATTTTTCTTGCTTTTGGCTTTTTGATTCCTCTTAATTGTGCACAATTCTTTAAGAAACTTTGTATAACGAGGATTACTTTTAATCAGTTTGAGCAAGGGAATGTTTACCTCACACTTACTGAAAGTTTTGAAAATTTCCTTATCGTTCTCCAGCCTCCTTGTGTCTTTCAACACCTCAAGAAATGGCGGAGCTGGCTTGTACGAACTGAGTGGAGGAATATCCGGTCGAACATACGAATCTACAACTTCTAAGGCAAGGCCGCGACCGCGGTTTTCTGGCCGCGCCCGCGGCTTTCCCTGGATATCGCCTTCTGCGTCCGCGTTCAATGGCCGCGCCCGCAGTTTCTTCATTCGCATCTGGTTCGTCCCTTTCAGCTAAGGGAACCTTGCTTCTATCATCCAACTCCTTCCCACTCCTCAGCATAATGGCACTCATATTCTGTCGCGGGTTCACCTCCGTCTGAGATGGCATCTTACTCGCCTCCCTAGCCTCCAGTTTGCTTACTGCCTGAGAGATTTGCCCAACTTGATTCTCCAAGTTCTGAATGCTTGAGTTGGTCTCATGCTGAAATTGAACCAGATTGCTCTACATGGTGGTCATATTCTGCGCAAGGGCCTTGATCATGTCTTCTGTAGACATAGATGAGCTCGAACTTTGCCCCTGAGGTCTAGGGTCATATGGTGGTCTGAATGGTTGTTGTTGTTGACCTCCAGGTTGCTGAAATTGCTGCTGGCGCTGATTGAATTGCTAGTTCCCATATCTCAAATTAGGGTGATCTCTCCACCCAGGATTGTAAGTGTTGGAGTATGGGTCATATCTTGGTCTAGGAGGTTCGAAACCTCCCACAACATTCACTTCAGCGATAGGTTCTTGCAATGTTGGACACGCATCAGTAGGGTGTAACATGTCATAACAGATGCCACATGCCTTGACTTGTTGTGTACTTCCTTTCACCATTAAACGCTTCATCATCTCCTTGAACTCGTTCACATCAGATTGCAGTGAAGATGATGGATGAGAGTCTGCGGCCTTTGCTGTGTGGGAGCTTGCTCTCTTGCTGAACTACGTTGAGCCTTCAGATAGCTCAGAAAACATCTCAAATGATACAACTGCAGTTTTATTCAGAATGTTACCACCACAGGCTGCGTTCACCATTCTACGCTCATCGTCAAGAAGCCCGCCATACAGATATAGAATGAGGTCTTGGTCAGAATAACCATGGTATGGACATCTTGATATTAACCTCTTGAATCTCTCATAGTACTCATACAAAGTCTCAGTAGCATGTTGTTCAATGTTGCTGATATTCTTCTTCAGGCTATTGAGCTTTGTTGCAGGAAAGTACTTTTCCAGAAAAGCTTTCTTCATTATTGCCCACGTATCAATACTTCCCGGAGCTAGATAGTAAAACCAATCATTGGGCGAATCCTTCAAATAGAAAGGAAAGGCCCTTAGCTTGATCTGATCTTCAGTAACTCCTCTCGGCTTCATGTTGGTGCTGACAATGTGAAACTCAGAAAGATGTTTGTTGGGATCTTCACCACTCAACCCATGGAAGTGTGGTAGAAAATGTATCAATCCAGACTTCAACTCAAAATTTACACCATCAGCAAGCTCAGGAAACTACACAACAAGCGGTTGTTGCTCTAAATTTGGTGCAGTTAACTGCCTCAAAGTCTGTTGTTCAGCCATCTCGAGTTGCTCACGAACGGTTCTGCGGTTCCTGGAAAGTGTCCGTTCAATTTCTGGATCAAGATTTAAAATTGGAGAATTAGTAGCACGGGTGTGAACCATAAGACAGGTTCACACAACAGTTGGTAAACAATCACACACAAACACGAAGAGAATAAAACTTAGATTCCCCGGCAACGATGCCAAATTTGATAGGCAATTAGTCGTGTATACATAACAAAGAAACCTTAAACACCCAACTAATGTAGTTTGGTAAGTAAGGGTTGAACCCCCAGAGAATCAAGCTATCTATCCTGTTTGTAGAAATCGTTTATATAACACCCTCAAATATATATCCTTGAAAGGTATTACTGCCAGTGACCTCGGATTTCACATCCGAAGTCACCCCAGGCTTAACCCGTTTATATAAATCATAAAACAACAGTTATAATACAAAATATCATAACTTTTGATTAAAATCATTGTCTCGGCATTACATCCATAATCCGAAATACAACTGAAATACAGAGTAGTCTTGACATAAAATATGTTTAACACAGCGGAAGTCTTTAAAATAAAGGACACAAGGGTCTTGATCTAAACGATCACCCGCCAAGGAATCTCAACCTGGTAAAACTCTTCAAAATTTCAACTGCCATCATTGTCGTTTCTAGCCTTCATCGGAACTGCAGTTTATCTGATGTGCCGTATGAGACGGATGACACCAGCCAACCATGCAAGGGAATATAACCGGTTGGTTAGTCTAATGAAAGACTATGCAAGGGTAAAACAGAAAGGTTCTAAGTAGTCGTATTAGGTTAGACTCATCGCTTATCGAATAAAAGTTGACGACGATAGTCAACCACCATACTCCTACTGA
Organism: Rheum nobile; assembly: GCA_027886185.1. Taxonomy (NCBI): domain Eukaryota; kingdom Viridiplantae; phylum Streptophyta; class Magnoliopsida; order Caryophyllales; family Polygonaceae; genus Rheum; species Rheum nobile. The sequence goes on from WOAB01000143.1 coordinate 371,855, forward strand.
AATATACGAAAAGGCATGATCAAGAGAAAGGACTCTGAAAGAATGAGTCTTAAGGAAACATATGAAGAGAAGACTCCAACGAATTGAGTCTTATCGGAAGTATGACAAGTGTTTGGAAACATTAAAGTTTCACGCAAACGTTTAAAAGCGACTTGACTATTTGGGTCCACGACCAACCTCACCACATAGGGAGTGTTCGGTATTCTTGTGCATTAAGTGAGTTGAAGTTGAAATACTCACTTCAACTACCACTTCAACTCACATTTTTCTTAATGTCCCTCCCCCCCCCTAACATTAAGCAATTTGCTTCAACCCCCACTTAAACTCCCTAACTTAAACTCACTTCAACCCCCAAAAACCACTTGTCGAACGCACCCATAATGCGAATTCAGATTCGGAAGGTGGACTTACTCTAATCGAAGCCCAGACGAGTTTCCACGTTGTACTTCTCACCCAAGGTTCATTAATTATGTGCACTAAAGCACTTATCTTATTTAATTCCAAAACGTACATTTTACGTTATAAGCTTTTAAGATCTCTTCACGAGAGATATCGGATCTCCTCATAAGAGATATCAAAGGGAATACATCCCAAATGGCGGCACCAGCTGTGTGCACATACCCTGAGTAAGGGTAAGGTCATGACCGAAGATACTAGGGAAAATCATCCTAGCACCATTATCAAGAAATCACTAAACCTCGCAAGGTACATAGTGTTCCTACGAATACTCGTTCTAACTAAACAGTTAAAACATAAGAGCAATAATTCACATCAAAGCCATCGAGGCCAATAACAAATATAATAGCATTGTTTCTAGCATTATATACAACCTATTATAATATCTGTATTTCAATTATATATATATAATAGCATTGTTTCTAGCAATATATACAACCTATTATAATATCTCTTTTTAAATCACATACAGTTATCAAAACTGTTCCCAGACGAAAACAATATTCATCCAAAATTAATTAACAATTAAACAATTGATAATCAATATAAATATGGAATGATAAGCAAGAGCGAACCGCCACTTGCCTTAGATTAGATGAAGCTCAACGAAGCTTGAGACGACGGGTTTCCGGGTCCGAAACGAGGAAAAACTCAGATTATGATTTCCTACGGAATGACCCATAACGAAACCCTAAGTTAGATTCGACAATAAATAGTACAAATCTAAAGAAAAACGAACGAAATCGAAGGAACGAAAGTCCCAAACGAGATCACAAACCCCAAACCACAACCACACACGCCCAGGCCCACCGCGGGTGCGGCGGCTTGACTGCGGGTGCGGCGAGGCTACAGAGGCGAGACGACGACGACAACTCATCGGGGAAGACGATAGGGGCTCGACTCATGGTGGCTCCGACTTCTGGATTCCCTGGACCACCCAAGCACCACCTTGAGAGCACCTCCTCCTCCTTTGGTAGCTCTGGCGACGACCTTGAAGAACTCCGGCGAAAGCTTGCAACTCCGGCAACAATGGAACAGGAGAGAGAGAGATTGGAGAGAGAGAGAGATTGGAGCTGTCTTCCTCCTCCAAGCCTCCTCCTTTTATAGGCCAAGCAAGGAGCCCAGCTGGCACCTCCCCACCGCCTCAAAGCCGACCGAAATGGCAAGCAGCTCAGGCGACGTTCGGCGGAGCAGAAAAGGAATCATGACGGTGCGGGTGCGGTGGGTCTTACCGCGGGGTGCGGTGGCGACCAATTCCTGACCGTGGGGTGCGGTGGGTATGACCGCGGGTGCGGTCAAGGCAATTTTTGTGCCTTTTGCCCATTCTTTGACCGGGAAGCCCACTTTTGACCGGGAAGAATTATAGTATGGGTTTTAACCCCGGGTTAAATATATTCGTACCCGAACAATTATTCTAAACCCCAAAAATACGTCGAATGTATTTTATTCCACTCAAGGAATTATTACGGAGATCAAGTATTTAACAGAAAGTCTGAACTTCTCTGAAAATAATTCGACTATAATACGAGTGTTTGAAAAACTTACCAAAATACTCTTTGCTAAAAATGAGGGGTATTACAGTTTATCAACAGTAACAAAGGGGTTTTTTGATTGGTTTGTTCTAAACTATGAAATTAACTAACAGAATTAATGATGATGTAAACAGATATTGATGAAAGTACTCAACCAGACAGATATCCACACTTCAGTTTGATTGATTGATCCTTGATTATCTCTAGTTATTTAGACCAGTGAATGTTTCTATTCCTTTTCTTAAGTTATTAATAGGACAACCAGACCCTGATAATACTACCTATCAAACAATCAAGAAACTATCAAGATTCAATTCAATAGCACCAGTAAGTTCAGGAATTTCAGCAGATACATGCAACATAAAACAACTAGTTTTACTTAGCATGAAATCAATTCTCTTCTACAATAAAATATCACAACCAGTTCTAGAATATCGTAGTTGCTACTCTGAATTAGATATTTCAACCAGAAACAATCCAATTCTAGCACAAGAATAACACTAATGGCCAATTAGCAAAACTCAAAGGGATTAAGCACAAGAGAATCAATAACATTCAAAGGAATAGAACAAGAATTATAATCTTACAACCAAATCAAACGAAGGCTTCAATCGTCTGACTAAGCAAATGAAACTTAGTTCTTCATGGTCTTGCAAAAACTCCAAAAACTCCAAAACTATCGTTCTCCAAAATATGATAGAATGAATGATAATAAAACCTAAAGAGACTTAGTCTATTTAACCTAAAATGAAATCTGCTAAAAATAACAATACCCGAATATAAAAATATAAAATAAAGAAAATAAAGTAAACAAGGAAATCTGCGTGAAAATATTCCGCGTCTTCATGATCTCGCAAGACCGCGACCGCGGTTGTCATGCCCGCGCCCGCGGCTTACTCTTTATGGCACTCAGTGAATCCTTCAATGGCCGTGATCGCGGCCCTCCAAACCGCGCCCGTGGCTTAAACTTCAACAGCTTCCTGACGATCTCTTCCTATGTCGCGGCTTGTGCATTCCTTAGCCCCTGATTGTGGCCTACTCTTCACAGCTCCTCAATGCCTTCAACACTTCACTAAAATCTCCTTTTCTCCACTTCTTCTCTACTACTCCATCATCCTGAATTATCTCCTAAACCCATACAAATGGTACATAATAACCTAGTAACAGCTCCTAGTTACGCACTACAAAGTAGAGCGTATCAAATTCCCCCATGCTTAGACCTTGCTCGTCCTCGAGTATGCTAATAGAAACCTACTCCTCCAATGAAATACCCAAGGTCTCAGGAAGCACATCAAAACTCTCCACTAAGAACCGCACATACTCATGACTCCCCAACACAGTAACACAGCACACCAGCCTTAAGGAAAACAAAGTACTTCCCCCAAGCTTAACCCGAACTCCAGATGTCAATAAAAATATCTAATCCTAGCTCCAGTCTATCTTCTTATAACTCCCAAAGTGACCTACCTGAAACCTCCTTATAGCTCCACCACTTATGTCGCCACGCCAGAATGAATGAATCCTATTAATCACTCATCTTGTTTTCACTCATTTTGCCTTAGGCGCCCTTTCGGGTTTTCACCTAGCCACTCATTTCATTTTGCACAGATGGGCTCACCAATCCTCACATCGCTCTTCAGCCTCTTATTACCCCAACCTAATGCTGGTCCGGGCCCCTGAATTTTGCCTGAACCGCCCTTTCGGGTTTTCAGCTCAGCCAGGTTTATTCTCATTTTTTTTACAACCAACTGCAAGTATAAATCCCTCCCACATGCTTAAATATTGCATTGTCCTCAATGTAATGAAAGACGAAAATGGAAATCTGGGGAAGAAAGAAAAATACCCACTAGGGTTGCCGGGGTGATCCGCATCTCAGACGTCGGGGTTGGCTTGTGGCAATGCTATCCAACTCATCGTTTGTTGGTCTTGTATACCGCTCCCACTCGGAACGAGCAAACTCGTCCCAGTGCTGGCCGTAATTGCATGCCACCAACTGCTAATCCCGGAGCATCCTAACATCCTCATCTAGCTACGCAATCCACCCACCATGCTGAATATGTGTCCTCTTGACATCAGCCACGTCTGCAGACATACGATCCAGGCTAGTGGCAAACCGATGCTGCTCGTCCATCATATATTGTTGGTTTGCCGCCATGTCTCTAAGCGTCATATCCATCTCAACTTGGCGGTAAGCCATCTCTTCCTAGTGAATAGACATGCTAGACATAGCAGCAAGCATCTGTTCCTGCCAAGAACTAGACGCACCAGAATGGCCTGCAGGACCACTCGAAGTGCCCGCCTCATACCGCCTATCTGTATCTTGAGCCTCATCCTAGAGTCCCGTATCCATCATCATATCGGTAGTCGCCCCTGGAAACTCCTCCTCAATAGCTGCTCTATCCTCCTCCTCATCATCAACCATATGAAAATCCTGAGCCGTAGGTCTGAAGGGAATGAAACGAGGTAGGGAAAGATGATGGATGCCACCCTTCCTTGCCTTCCAGAAATAACGTCCCTGTGCAGAACCTAACAGCCCCGCCTTCTTCAGAGAGTGCTCATCATAGACATATGCACCAGGAAACTGCGTATAAAACTTTGGTGCTTCCGGTCTCCACGTACGAGTAATCAGGGTGATTATCCCACCCAAAGCTATTCTGTCGGATCCCTTGTCGCGGGTCTGGAAACAACTGGCTATAAACAGAGCAACCTAGTCGGGAACAAACTCACTCTCTGGAGTCATGCACCAGAGCACTGACAGATCAGCAGCAGAAACTTTGTTGACCTCGCCATACCCCAAGAACGCCATAGCTATCACCTTGTGGGCCAATCTCAGGCAAGGATAAGTAATCGCGTAATTGTACTCCCCCTTCCTCGGGTTGAACACCTGCCCAGTAGCTGCCTGCCAAAATTCATAATGTCGGGTGCCCAAAACAGTCCACCTCTCAGTTGTTGGAACGGACACCCCAAAAATCTGTCTAAGCTCATCAAAAGATAATGACCGCTCCACATCATTTAGGTGAAATGTAATCCTATCCTCGTCTCTTTCAAAAGTAGCCAAAAATTCCAACACATAAAGAGGATGAGTAGGAGCCCCCTTATGCACAAAATCTCTCAAACCACCCTTCTCAAACAACAACCTTGTGCAATCAAACAACCCCAAAGTATGTAAAATGGGAACATCAAGGAAACGGGTTTGCACAATTTCACGATGACAAAGTGCATCCCAATGCTTCATTTGCTTCTTGTTCAACCTTTGCAAACCTCTACCCGACATTTCCAAGCTTAGATCTCGAAATCAACACAAGAGGAAAGTGAAGAACTCACCACAAACTCCAAAGGAACCGGCTCAAGAAAAAGGAGCCGCGGTCGCGGCGGTCACGGCGTCATCAATATCTATTTACATCATCATTAAGGAGAGGCGGCGGAAATGAGAGCCCACCAGATCTGGTCGCGGCGTCAGATTTGAAGGAGAGGGGCGGCGCTCGCAGTGCTTGAGGGCAAATAATATGATGAGGAAGAAGAAAGAGAACAAGGGTTATATCCGTGAAAAAGCAAGGCCGCGATCGAGGTTTTCAGGCCGCGACCGCAACATCAATAGTACAACAATTTTTTTTTTCAAAACAAAATCGAGGAGCCAGCGACTGCGGTGGCATCCTTCAGGTCCAGGGTAAGGCCGCAATTGCGGTTTTTAGGCCGCGGTCGCGGCTTTGCCTGCGAGAGCCTCTTTTCCTATAAGTTAGTCTAAAAATGCAACAAAGAAAACTAATAACAGAAGAAAAAGATAACAAATGACAGGAAAACAGACTTCATACCTCGGGTTGCCTCCCGAGAAACGCCTTGGTTAATGTCGTGGGCTCGACATGGTGCCTTGCAGATCAATGTTAGTTACACACAACAATAGAACACATAGAATCATCATCAGGAGGGTGTTTCTTAGCATCATAAATGGTATACTCTACCCTGTCCCCATCAAATTCCATAGTCAGTGAACCACTACTCACATCAATTTTGGTATTGGCGGTCTTAAGAAACGGCCTACCTAACATAACAGGGCCTGCATGCTTGTCGTGTCCCATATCCATCACAAAGAAATCAGCAGGAAAAATCAAATTGTCAACCTTCACAAGGACGTCCTCTACTACTCCTTTCGGATACACATTAGACAAATCAAATAATTGAACCACCGTCCCAGTTGCATGCAATGGTCCAAGCTCCAAAGATTCATATAAAGAGTAAGGCAACACATTAATAGATGCACCTAAATCTAGCATGGCTCATTCAAACTTGGTGTCACCTATCGTACAAGGGATACTAAACATGCCAGGGTCATCCCACTTCTTAGGCATTCGCCTTTGCAACACAGCAGACACATTTTCACTCACTTTAACCTTTTTCTTGCTTTTGGCTTTTTGATTCCTCTTAATTGTGCACAATTCTTTAAGAAACTTTGTATAAAGAGGAATACTTTTAATCAGTTTGAGCAAGGGAATGTTTACCTCACACTTACTGAAAGTTTTGAAAATTTCCTTATCGTTGTCCAACCTCCTTGTGTCTTTCAACACCTCAGGAAATGGCGGAGCTGGCTTGTACGAACTGAGTGGAGGGAAATCCGGTCGAACATATGAATCTCCAGCTTCTGAGGCAAGGCCGCGACCGCGGTTTTCTGGCCGCGCCCGGGGCTTTGCCTGGATATCTCCTTCTGCGTCCGCGTTCAATGGCCGCGCCCGCGGTTTCTTCATTCGCATCTGGTTCGTCCCTTTCCGCTAAGGGAACTGATAGGTGTCATTTCATGCACCTTAACTAGCAATTATTAGCATTATTTAGAGGAGTTTATGACTAGATTTAAGGTTAAGTCTGTAATCCAGAAGATGTAGAGAGAATTGAAGATATCCAGGGATTTTACAGCTTAATGAAGGATGGAGAAGATGAAGATGGATGAGGATCCTCTTGAAGACTAATTGGAGAAGGCTATCAACACTTGGTAGTATGGAAGAGCGGAAGAAAAGAAGTGAAGAGCTGAAGAAAGGAGAGGGCGGAACAACTGACGCCCCGTGCCAGAATCCACCGCGACCCGGCGGTGAATCTCAGAGAAGAAGCTGGTCACGCCAGAAGATAGCCGCCGCCCCGCGGTGGACTTGTTAACGCCTCGCGGCCAGCGAGATATTATTTCCTATTTTGCGTTTTCGGACTTCCTATTTTTATTATCGTATTTCCTTTAGTATTATTTCTAGGTTTAGCTTACTTTCGCTAGCCTATTTAAGATCCCTTTCTAGGTCTTGAGTAGAGACACTTTTATTATCATCGTAGTTTTCTTTTCTCAATTAGGTTTTCATTCGCAAGTCAATGGAGCACTAATTTTCCATTGTTCTACTAGACGTTTGAAGCAATACAGTTGATTCGTTTGTTAGATTTCTATTCCTTGTTCTTATTCTTATATGTGTTGGTTTAATTCTCTTGGTTATATTGAGTATTGATTTATCGTTATTCTTCATAGCCTGATCAACTAGGTTGGATAATATTTATCAAATTGCTAGGATTTTGCATATAGCGGAATGCGAGTGCGGATCTAGTAGCAAACACAATTGTTACATATAGTGGAATACGAGTGTGAAATTGTGAGTGAGAATTATTTGCATGTTGAGTAGTAAGGTTTTCTTCTATTTGCATGTATCCTATACCCTTGCATGAATGCTATTGCTTTATTAGTGGTAAGGTTTTCTTTCATTGATATTGTAGTAAGTACTATCAACAACTGTCTGAATTGGTAGTTAATCACGATCAGGGTGGGAACAACCATAAGAATAGTTAAAGAACTTGGATTTATAAGATTTCAGTGATCAAATTATATCTCTGTATTGTGGATCTCGTTCTAGTGGAACTACTTCCCCAATCGTATTCTCAAGTCAACTAAACCTGTTTACTTTCCTCTGTTTGATAACCAAAACCCCCCTTCCTTGTTACTTGTTGATCATAATTGCATACTTCATCAGATCTTCCCTGAGGGTTCGACCCTTACTTGCTTGCTATACATCTGTTTAGTAGGTTTGTTAGGACTTTTACTTTGATTAGGCTATTCAACGATATTTGCATTGCATATTTCGGCCACGTCAAATTTGGCGTCGTTGCCGGGGAAGGTTTTCTGTTTTGTTGTGTGTTTTTGTGATTGACTTTGGTGGAGACCTATCTTATGGTCGACACTCGTAGTACTGACTCTCCTCTAGCTACTTTTGATCCAGAAATCGACAGATCATTCTGTGCGAACCTACGCGATCAAGGAGAAGAAGAAGCAGAGGTTGAAACAGTTGAGACAGTTGAGACGGCTGAGCCAGTTGACATCCCTCCTGAAGCAATGGGAGAAACTCTGAGAGCGCTGACTGAACCGAACATTGGGGAACAACCCCCCTTGGCTGTCGTCATCCCTGAACTTGACGAAGGGGTGAACTTTGAGCTGAAATCTGGAGTCGTTGCTTATCTCCCGAAATTCCATGGTTTGAGTTGAGAAGACCCGATATCTCATCTGGGTAAATTCCACAATGTCTGCATGACTATGAAGCCAAGGAATGTGACGGAGGATCAGATCAAGATGAGAGCCTTTGGTTTTTCTTTGCTAGACTCTGCTAGCGACTGGTATTATCACTTGCCTCCAAGGACCATAATACCTGGACTAAACTGCACAAGGCATTTCTTGACAAGTACTTCCCAACAAAGAAGGCGAATGCTTTGAAAAAGGCAATTGCTAACATTGAGCAGGGTGCTGATGAGACGCTATATGACTATCTTGAGCGGTACAAGAGGCTATGCTCTAGCTGTCCGTTCCATGGATACGCCAAACAGGATCTTGTTCTCTACTTAGTACTTACACAATGGTCTGCTCGATCAAGAGAGAAGGATGGTCGACGCTGCATGCGGTGGAAGCATTCTTAATCTGACACCGGACGCAGCCATGGAAAGATTTCAGGAGATGAGTGAGAGTACCAGGAGCTTTGGTAAGACGTACCAGAGAAAGGGAGTCAATGATGTGACTCCTACAGGATCTAGCCCTGTGCTGAATGAGTTATCTGAGTTGAAGGAGATGGTGAAGAGAATGGCAAACCAAAACACTCCTCAACAAGTCAAAGCATGTGGGATTTGCTGTGATCAATTCCACCCTACTGATGCTTTCCCTTAGCTACAGGAAGAAGGTACTGCTGAAGTGAATGATGTAGGAGGTTACGGACCCCCTAGACCGCGTTTTGATGGACAACCCAACTACAATCCGAGAGGGTGAGACCACCCGGGTTTCAGATGGAGCGACCCATAAGGTGGTCAACAACCATTACAACAGCAATACCAGCAGAGAGCCCCATACCAACAGAGGCCCCAAGGCCAATACACTTCTGCTACTACTGAAGAGATGCTCAAGACCTTGACCCAACACTTCGCCACTCATGTTCAGACTACTGAATCAAGCATAAAGAATATTGAGAGGCAGATTGGCCAACTGGCTGATGTTGTCACTAAGATTGACCAGAGGACATCAAATTCCTTGCCGTCTCAAACTACAGTAAATCCGAGGGAAAACGTGAGTGCCATTACCCTCCGAAGTGGAAAGCAACTGGTCGTTCCTCCTAGTGCTGAAAAGGAGATTGAATATGAGATGGAGAAAATCGGCGACCGCCCCGCATCACCTCTCACCGCGACCCGGCGGTTCGTTGGATCTGAGGCCAGTAAAGAAGAATGCATGTCACCGCCCCGCGGCGACACTGACCGCGACCCGGCGGTGAGCCTCAGTTATCCCTCCTCACACCCACCGCCCCGCGGCGATGACCGACGAGTTCTTTCCAGCAAGAATTCGCCGTGCCCCGTGGTGAGATCAACGCGACCCGGCATCCAAAATTCCAGTTCCGCCGATGAGGTTTGCATTGATACTTATGTTCGTCTGGTCTTTCCCCCTCTTGGTTCCGAGAAACCACCAGCACCTTTTCCCGAGGCGCTAAAGGCTAGAAGGGTCGTCGACGACAATGATCTTTTCGAGACATTCTGCAACTGTGAAGTGAACATCCCTCTTCTCAAGCTTCTTAAAGCGATCCCTCGATATGCTAAGTTTTTGAAGGAGCTATGCACCGTTAAGAGGACACAAAAGCTGAAGGTCCAGAAAAAGGTTTCGGTTGGTGAACATGCCTCTGCAGTATTTCAAAGGCGTATGCCTGAGAAGTGCAAGGATCCAGGTACGTTTACTATTCCTATTGCTATAGGTGAGCATCGATTTGAGAAGGCATTGTTAGACTTGGGTGCCTCTATTAATGTTTTGCCTCACTCATTGATTGAAGCTTTAGGAGTAGGACCTTTGCATGATATTAATATTGTGATTCAACTTGCTGATGGTTCTTGTGTGCCCCCTAAGGGTATTGTGGAGGATATTCTTGTTAAGATAGGTCCCTTAATTTTCCCTGCTGATTTCTTCGTAATGGATATGGACTATGATGAGCAGGTTGCCCCTATTATGTTAGGTCGACCTTTTATGAAAACATCCATGACGAAGATTGATGTGGATAGTGGAACTTTGACTATGGAGTTCGATGGAGTAATTTTTTAGCATAATATTCATAAGGTCAACTCCATTGAATTGCCCTCCCTTTGCTGCATTAGTGATATTGATAATCCTATTCAGGAAAATGTTAAGACTAGTGTAGTAGAGACCATAGTTGAATACTCTGCTATTGTTGATCCTATTGATTTGCATGAGCATGATGTCTTACTTGATGACATAGGAGAGTCTATCCCCTCTATTTTGGGCACTTGTCCCCCTGCACTAACCATACAAGGCAGTAAGCCTTCATCTAGTGTCGTGCAGCATGATCGGGTTGAGCCCTATCGGCCCCCACATCGCTCTAAGTATGGGGGAGATGCTCCAAAGGAAGCAATTATGGAGTCCTTGGCCAAGAGGGAGCATGGTCTAAGGTTCAAGCCTTTCCATGGAAGGTTCCAGCAGGAGGAGACAAGTAAAAGGATTCCGAAGGGATCCTGTTCTAGGTGGTAATTGATTCGAAGTGCGTCGAGCCAACGACATTAACTAAGGCGCTGTCCGGGAGGCAACCCGAGGTAGTTTTCCTTAATTTTTCTTTCTCTTCGATTAATTTAGTAGTTTCTTTTGCTTTGTTTCGTTCACCTGTCACTAACATTTCAGGTACGGAAGTAAATGGAGAGGAGACGGTTTTCCCAGTTTGTTCACCACATCCCGGTGACAAATTCGCCGCCCCGCGGCGGATTTCTGGTATACTTTTCTCAACTCCGAAAAAAAAAAATCTTGAGTGGTAACTAAGGATTTGACGGATTGGGCTCCTTTTGGCCCATTTTCTTCTTTGGGCCATGTACATAACCGGATCCATCACCCTTTTTCCTATTCCCCTTCCCTAACCTAGCCTCCACTCTCACAAACACTCCATAACCAACCCCCTCCCAAGCTTTTCCAAGCCATTTCACCATTTTCCTACCAAATCCTCATGCTCTAAGTCTGAATTTAGCCTCCAATTTCATTAACTTTGAGATTCTTTGCCCTAATTTGGAGTCTAGCCTCACAAAAGAGCCAAACACAAAACCCCAACGCCTCGCGTCGCCCACCACCGCGTCGCGCAAACCCAATCCTAGTTCTTAGGGTGTTTCCCTCCTTGCCTTGAGTCCTAAACCCGGACTGGAAAGAGGAGTTGGGATTCTTTTCGTCTTCGCCTCGTGTCACCAGCCACCGCCCCGCGGCGACCCCCACCGCGACCCGGCGTGAAGTCCCAGTTATCTCACCGCGACCCGGCGACACATCCACCGCCCCGCGGCGAGATCACCGGGCAGTGTGTTTCGCTCGTTTTGTAAGTCCTCTTTGGTCGCCTTTTGTTTTGAGCATCCCAATTCATTACTTATGGCACCTAGAGGTAGGAAGAAGGATGCTACGAGGGAGGAGAATGAGGCATATAACATTGTGAAGGAGAGGAAGGTGTTGGCTACTAAGTTCTTTGACAAGCCGACATTGCTTGAGTTTGGTATGTTGGAGTGTGTATCTCTTTGTTTAGCAGAGTATGGCCTGGGGACCTTCCTGAATAAGTCCGTTGATGCTTATCGGGAGCTGTGCTACCAGTTCATTGCCTCTTATAAGAGGTATTTTGATGGTTCCTCCAACAAGAGGTTGACGAAGATCACTTTCAACTATAGTGGTCGTGAGTATACTTTGTCTGCTGGTGAGATTCGTGATGCCCTTGGCATTACAAAGGAGCCATCCGATGGGTGGTCTGGTGGTCTGGCTGAGGAGGATATGATTTCTTTTTGGCAGGAGGCCACGAATAGGCAGTTCAAGAAGGGTCAGGAGGTGAATTCGAGGTTGGTGAACCCTTTCTTAAGGTTGATCTATAAGGTGTTGATGAGAGATTTCTTTGGCCATGCTAATGATGGTAAGGTCCCTCTGAAGGATTTCCGTTGGTTTATGAGCATCTTGTCTTGTGTTACGTACACCCCGTGTTGGGCTAGTCTTTTTCTGAGTTCCTTGAAGAGGATTCGAGATGGTGAGCCACGTGATATCTATGGGGGTGGTCTGATCACCCTTCTTCGTGCTGAGATTATTGCTACGGATCGTCTTCCTCGACCTGTCGCTCATGCGGTATATGACAAGGCACACATGAGAGTGTGCTCGATGCTGAAGCCATTGGGCAGGGGTGGTGCTTTAGGTGCAACAGACTCATTGGAACACCCGAGTAGAGACCGGTCTGCAGACTTGACAGACCCAGTTCCGTGCTGATGTAGATGAGCGTCTAGACACTATGGACACTCATATGAGAGACTACTTTGGGAGGTTCCCACCACCACCACCATCCGGCCTACAGTGAGTTTATTTCTCTTTCCCCTATTTCATTTGCTGTTCTCTTTTCTACATTGAGGACAATGTTCGGTTTAAGTATGGGGGAGGGATTTAGACTGTGCTATCTATCTAGCTAGTGTACATAGCTTTGTTTTCTGTAATTTCCATTCCAGTATTCTTTTTCAAAAAAAAAAATATCGAAAAAGCCAAAAATATGTGAAAAAGGCAATCAAAATCCTAGGATGAGCTGAAAACCCGAAAGGGCGGATCAGGTAAAAAAGCAGGTAGTCCGACTGGTATAGATCGGTGCAAAAATGGACTGGAGTGATGCGAGTATATGTGAGATATCTAGCAAAATGAAATGAGTGGCTAGGTGAAAACCCGAGAGGGCGCTTGGGCAAAATGAGCGTAAAGAAAAAAAGTGATTTTTAGGATCATTCTGGAGATTGGCGTCATAAGAAGAGGTGTTATAAGGAGTTCAGGTAGGTCACTCTGGAGCAATAAGGAGCTAGATTGGAGGTAGGATTAGAATAATCTTTGCATCACTTGTTTTGGTTGTCTGGAGCTGATTGTTGAATGTTGTAGTTGCTGGTGTCATATTTTCTTGTACTTCCTGAGACCTTGGTGTTTGATTGAGGGAGTAGGTTTATCATTAGCTTACTCGGGACGAGTAAAGGTCTAAGTATGGGGGAATTTGATAGGTGTCATTTCATGCACCTTAACTAGCAATTATTAACATTATTTAGAGGAGTTTATGACTAGATTTAAGGTTAAGTCTGTAATCCAGAAGATGTGGAGAGAATTGAAGATATCCAGGGATTTACAGCTTAATGAAGGATGGAGAAGATGAAGATGAAGATGGATGAGGATCCGCTTGAAGACTAATTGGAGAAGGCTACCAACACTTGGTAGTATGGAAGAGCGGAAGAAAAGAAGTGAAGAGCTGAAGAAAGAAGAGGGCGGAATAGCTGACGCCCATGCCAGAAGCCACCGCGACCCGATGGTGAATCTCAGAGAAGAAGCTGGTCGCGCCAGAAGATAGCCGCCGCCCCGCGGTGGAACCCGCCGCCCCGCGGTGGACTTGTTAACGCCTCGTGGCCAGCGAGATATTATTTCCTATTTTGCGTTTTCGGACTTCCTATTTTTATTATCTTATTTTTATTATCTTATTTCCTTTAGTATTATTTCTAGGTTTAGCTTACTTTCCCTAGCCTATTTAAGATCTCTTTCCAGGTCTTGAGTAGAGACACTTTTATTATCATCGTAGTTTTCTTTTCTCAATTAGGGTTTCATTCGCAAGTCAATGGAGCACTAATTTTCCCTTGTTCTACTAGACGTTTGAAGCAATACAGTTGATTCGTTTGTGAGATTTCTATTCCTTGCTCTTATTCTTATATGTGTTGGTTTAATTCTCTTGGTTATATTGAGTATTGATTTATCGTTATTCTTCATAGCCTGATCAACTAGGTTGGATAATATTTATCAAATTGCTAGGATTTTGCATATAGCGGAATGCGAGTGCGGATCTAGTACCAAACACAATTGTTACATATAGTGGAATACGAGTGTGAAATTGTGAGTGAGAATTATTTGCATGTTGAGTAGTAAGGTTTTCTTCTATTTGCATGTATCCTATACCCTTGCATGAATGCTATTGCTTTATTAGTGGTAAGGTTTTCTTCCATTGATATTGTAGTAAGTACTATCAACAACTGTCTGAATTGGTAGTTAATCACGATCAGGGTGGGAACAACCATAAGAATAGTTAAAGAACTTGGATTTATAAGATTTCAGTGATCAAATTATATCTCTGTATTGTGGATCTCATTCTAGTGGAACTACTTCCCCAATCGTATTCTCAAGTCAACTAAACCTGTTTACTTTCCTCTGTTTGATAACCAAAACCCCCCTTCCTTGTTACTTGTTGATCATAATTGCATACTTCATCAGATCTTCCCTGAGGGTTCGACCCTTACTTGCTTGCTATACATCTGTTTAGTAGGTTTGTTAGGACTTTTACTTTGATTAGGTTATTCAACGATATTTGCATTGCATATTTCGGCCACGTCAGGAACCTTGCTTCTGTCATCCAACTCCTTCCCACTCCTCAGCATATGGGCACTCACATTCTGTCGCGGGTTCACCTCCGTCTGAGATGGCAGCTTACTCGCCTCCCTAGCCTCAAGTTTGCTTACTGCCTGAGAGATCTGCCCAACTTGATTCTCCAAGTTCTGAATGCTTGACTTGGTCTCATGCTGAAATTGAACCAAATTGCTCTGCATGGTGGTCATATTTTGTGCGAGGGCCTTGATCATGTCTTCTGTAGACATAGATGAGCTCGAACTCTGCCCCTGAGGTCTAGGGTCATATGGTGATCTGAATGGTTGTTGTTGTTAACCTCCAGGTTGCTGAAATTGTTGCTGGCGCTGATTGAACTGATGGTTCCCATATCTCAAATTAGGGTGATCTCTCCACCCATGATTGTAAGTGTTGGAGTATGGGTCATATCTTGGTCTAGGAGGTTCGAAACCTCCCACAACATTCACTTCATCGGTAGGTTCTTGCAGTGTTGGACATGCATCAGTAGGGTGTAACGTGTCATAACAGATGCCACAAGCCTTGACTTGTTGTGGACTTCCTTTCACCATAAAATGCTTCATCATCTCCTTGAACTCGTTCACATCAGATTGCAGTGAAGATGATGGATGAGAGTCTGCGGCCTTTGCTGCGTGGGAGCTTGCTCTCTTGCTGAACTGTGTTGCTTGCTGAACTGCGTTGAGCCTTCAGATAGCTCAGAAAACATCTCAAATGATGCAGCTGTAGTTTTATTCAGAATGTTACCACCACAGGCTGCATTCACCATTCTACGCTCATCGTCAAGAAGCCCGCCATACAGATATAGAACAAGGTCTTGGTCAGAATAACCATGGTATGGACAGCTTGATATTAACCTCTAGAATCTCTCATAGTACTCATACAAAGTCTCAGTAGCATGTTGTTCAATGTTGCTGATATTCTTCTTCAGGCTATTGAGCTTTGTTGCAGGAAAGTACTTTTCCAGAAAAGCTTTCTTCATTATTGCCCACGTATCAATACTTCCCGGAGCTAGATAGTAAAACCAATCATTGGCCGAATCCTTCAAATAGAAAGGAAAGGCCCTCAGCTTGATCTGATCTTCAATAACTCCTCTCGGCATCATGCTGGTGCTTACAACGTGAAACTCAGAAAGATGTTTGTTGGGATCTTCACCACTCAACCCATGGAAGTGTGGTAGCAAATGTATCAATCCAGACTTCAACTCAAAATTTACACCATCAACAAGCTCAGGACACTGCACAGCAAGCAGTTGTTGCTCTAAATTTGGTGCAGTTAACTGCCTCAAAGTCTGTTGTTCAGCCATCTCGAGTTGCTCACGAACGGTTCTGCGGTTCCTGGAAAGTGTCCATTCAATTTCTGGATCAAGATTTAAAATTGGAGAATTAGTAGCACGGGTGTGAACCATAAGATAGGTTCACACAACAGTTGGTAAACAATCACACACAAACACGAAGAGAATAAAACTTAGATTCCCTAGCAACGGTGCCAAATTTGATAGGCAATTAGTCGTGTATACCTAACAAAGAAACCTTAAACACCCAACTAATGTAGTTTGGTAAGTAAGGGTCGAACCCACAGAGAATCAAGCTATCTATCCTGTTTGCAGAAATCGTTTATCAACAGTAACAAAGGGGTTATTTGATTGGTTTGTTCTAAACTTTAAAATTAACTAACAGAATTAATGATGATGTAAACAAATATTGATGAAAGTACTCAGCCAGAAAGATATCCACACTTCAGTTTGATTGATTGATCCTTGATTATCTCTAGTTATTTAGACCAGTGAATGTTCCTATTCCTTTTGTTAAGTTATTAACATGACAACCAGACCCTGATAATACTAACTATAAAACAATCAAGAAACTATCAAGATTCAATTCAATAACAACAGTAAGTTCAGGAATTTCAGCAGATACATACAACATAAAACAACCAGTTTTACTTAGCATGCAATCAATTCTCTTCTACAATAAACTATCACAACCAATTCTAGAATATCGTAGTTGCTACTCTGAATTAGATATTTCAACCAGAAACAATCCAATTCTAGCACAAGAATAATACTAATGGCCAATTAGCAAAACTCAAAGGGATTAAGCACAAAAGAATCAATAACATTCAAAGGAATAGAACAAGAATTATAATCTTACAACCAAATCAAACGAAGGCTTCAATCGTCTAACTAAGCAAATGAAACTTAGTTCTTCATGGTTTTGCAAAAACTCCAAAAACTCTAAAACTGTCGTTCTCCAAAATATGATATAATGAATGATAATAAAACCTAAAGAGACTTAGTCTATTTAACCTAAAACGAAATCTGCTAAAAATAACAATACCCGAATATAAAAATATAAAATAAAGGAAATAAAGAAAATAAAGTAAACAAGGAAATCTGCGTGAAAATCTTCCGCGTCTTCATGATCTCGCAAGACCGCGACCGCGGTTGTCATGCCCGCGCCCGCGGCTTACTCTTTGTGGCACTCAGTGAATCCTTCAATGGCCGCGATCGCGGCCCTCCAAACCGCGCCCGCGGTTTACACTTTAACAGCTTCCTGACGATCTCTTCCTATGCCGCGGCTTGTGCATTCCTTAGCCCCTGATTGCGGCCTACTCTTCACAGCTCCTCAATGCCTTCAACACTTCACTAAAATCACCTTTTCTTCACTTCTTCTCTACTACTCCATCATCCTGAATTATCTCCTAAACCCATACAGATGGTACCTAATAACCTAGTAACAACTCCTAGTTACGCACTATAAAGTAGAGCGTATCAGAAGTCCCCGGGTTGGCATGGGATAACACTTCTAAGGGTTCGGGTCTTAAAAATGGTATCAGAGCCGACTCTGAGTTACGAGTGTACTTGTCCTGGATGGCGATCACTCGACCTAGAGGGTGGTCTTTGGGCTTGACGAGGTCGTCAAGGGTTTAAGTGGGGGTGATTATAATACCCCGGATTTGTAATCCTTTATAAGGATTAGAGTGCTACACATGTCAACAATAGTTTTTCCTTTTCATGATTCAAGTGAGGACAAAAAACTAAGAAGTTAAGCGTGCTAGGGCGGTGGTCATACCAGGATGGGTGACCTTCCGAAAAGTCCCCGAGTTAGCATGGGATAATGCTTCCAAGGCTTCGGGTCTTACAAAAACTAGGTTTTACCATGAGTAGCTATGACCCTTGTCTTTTTTTCAAATCTGTCAATTCTGATTGTCCCTTGTATGTTTATGATATTTTGCTTGTTTGTAAGTCAACGAGAAAAGTTTCTGATGTTAAAGTATCCTTCAAACATTTCTTTGACATGAAGGATTTGGGCCCTGCCCAAAGAATACTTGGTATAAGTATTGTTAGAGATAGATCTAAACATCATAATTTTCTTTCTCAAAGTGATTATTTGCTGAAAGTTCTTGAAAGGTTTAAGGTTTCAAATGTTAAAACTTCTTCTATTCCCTTAGGGGGGCATCTTCATCTCACTAAGACCAAGTTGCCTTTACCTAGAGATGAAGAGGAACATATGAAATCTATTCCTTATGATGTTGTTGTATGTTCTGTCATGTATGCCATGATTTGTACTAGACCTGATCTCGCCTTTGTTGTTAGTGTATTGAGTCGGTATATGTCCGACTCTTGTGAAAAGCATTCGATAGCTATGAAGTACCTTTTGAGGTACATTGCAGGTATTGTGAATGTGAGTTTGGTTTATCATAAACATACTTTCCTTGCTGAGCTCTTTGGTTTTGTGGATTATGACTATGCTAACAACAAAGAAAATAGAAAATCTACTACTTCTTATGTATATACTTGGTGTGGAAATTGCATTTCTTATAAAGCTCAACAACAACCTACTGTAGCTTTGCCCTCTACCGAGGCAAAATACATGGCTGCCACCGAGGCTTCCAAGGAAGCAATTTGGCTTCAAGGTATACTTAGGGAGATAAAAAGGAAAAACAATGTTTTTTTGCTGCATATAGATAGTCAGAGTGCACTTTATTTGTGCAAGGATCATGTCTATCATGAGAAAACGAAGCACATTAATGTTATATATCATTTTATTTGAGATAAAATTGATAAAAAGGTATTCTCAATGAAGAAGATCGACGGTAAGAGTAATCCCGCAGATTTTGGAACAAAAAGTGTCACGACCATTGTTGTTAAAATCCTGATTCGATTCTACGATTCTAACGATCCTACAATCCAAGAGTGGCATAACGATCTCGATTCTAGATAGAATCCTATTGAAAGTGTGATCTTAATATTTTGATATAAAATTGGTAGGATCTTGTGTACGATCCCGATTCTGCATACGATTTTGACGATTCTATGAACAATTCTGACGAACCTACAACATGTTTATTATATGACACTATTTCACTTTGAGATAAAATTTATACCTAAAATATAAAATGTATGCATTTTTTTCTTTAATCAATTATAATATGATTATAATGGTAAATTACCACTAAATTGTTGTAGAATATATAATGTTTTCATATCATAAGATCACTAATATTTTTATGTCCTCACTTTAAATATAATATGTTTACCATTTATTAGGTTGATTTCTACTATATTTAGTTATTTTGTAGAATCTTATGATTTTATGACCCGATTCAAAAAGCATCTTACGACACGATCCTGGAATCCCGATTTTAACAACATTGGTCACGACTGATAAGTTTCATTTTTAGGAAATTCTTGCATGTGATCGACATCAACATGCACTGAGGAGGACACCAAAAAGGCCGATGATAGAGAAAGATGTAAATCCCAAGACCAACCAAAACTAGGCAGTTTTACCTTTTTTTAAACTTCGAAATTAAGGGTGCAAATTGTAGAGCTAATTTTAAGTTTCAGCACACACACACACACATATATATATAGATATATATATATATATATGGTTGAGATCCGGTGAGGATGGGAAGGGAGAAGAGGAATGAGAATGCATCAGAGCCGTCAGATGGGAAGCAAACAGAGTGTCCAGATCGCTTTTCAAAAATTCGGCAAAAAATCAGCACGGCCGAATTATTCGTGAAAAAGACAGATTCGCGTGCACGCGAAGTGTAGATTTGTGTACATGCCAAATACACTAAGATGTGCACGTGAAATTCATTTTTGTCTGCATTCATAAAACGCATGCGTTCATATGGAATGAACAAAACGTGTGCACATGAAAACATGAATGTGTGCATGCGAAGTATACTACCGTTTGCATGCGAAGTATACTACCGTTTGCATGCGAAGTATACTACCGTTTGCATGCGAAGTATACTACTGTGTGTATGTGAAAATGGCATGTTTGTTCATACGAAATGCACTACGTGCTATGTGTGCATGTGAAACAACGTAGGTGTGCACATGAAAATAACATATGTGTGCATGCGAAAATGACTCAAAGCGCATACGAAATAACATGTATGCATACGTATGAAAACCAACGAAAATAACCTACATGTGTATACGGAAATGATATGTGTGTGCACATGAAAACAACATATGTGTGCATGCAAAGTAATGTATGTGTGCACGCATGACGCGTTTTTTTCACGAAACATTCGGCCGTACGTGCCGAATTGTATCCGAATTTTTCCAATTTTTTTCCTTGGCTGATCTGGGCGCTCTTTTTCTTAATCCGACGATTTTAAAGCGTATTCACTTCTCTCCTAAGCCCCATCCTCACATTATCTTTTCCCTATAAATATATGTGTGTACACGTGTTGTTGTGCGCGAGTTAACCGATTGGTGCCAAATAAATTGCAACGATTGGGCCCATATAGGATGGCATGACTCAACCCAATCTGGCCGGTCTATACACCATTTGTTGGACAATAAAAGCCAACCATCACATTTCTCCACTTTGTGCAAACGACAGCGTTTTGTTAAAAGTGATGGAAATATAAAAGGCATATAACCCTAGTTGGTTACCGTGTGGACTGAGAGTGGAACAGCTGGAGTTTTTTGGATTATTTCCCTTTCTCTTACTCTTGCTCAAGAGTTTTTTCTCGAGCTTCACTTAGTCCAAACTTTCATAAAGACATTCAGGAGTTGATGCTAGTACCTGGTGACGAGATTCGTTTTGATTTTTCTTTAAGTCACCATTTCCGTTCCCTTGTCCTCTTCTCTTCTCTTTTCATTCAGTTTTTAGCTATTTTCATTTGTCTATTAAATTTTTAATCTAGTATTTTTGGGTGTTGTAGTTGATATATATAAAAGAGCTTACTTTATTCTTATTGAGTCTAAATTAGATTTAGTTTGTTTTGTATTCGATTTCTACACAAGTATTCAGAAGACCAATATTTATTGGCAATCTAATCTGACTCTTGCGAACGAATTAAAATCAATGGCAAGTTAGTGTTAGTACCTACTAATCCACTAAACACAACTCAAAAGCAAAGCAAACATAAACACATGCATGTATATATGTATTGTCAATGTGGTTCATACAGGCCTCCATGCAGTGGCAGTAATAAGAAGCCTATCTTGCCACCCAAGCGAAATGGCCTTCCCACTCTCCCTCTCAACAACCCTAAACTGCGGGTGGTAATGGCTCCTCATCCTCAGCAGCAGCTTCGCCTGCATGGCCGTCCTCGTACTCAGCTCCACCCCGCCGAACCCGCTCCCCTCCATCCTCTCCCTCCACCTCTCCAGCCCACCGTACCGCGCCCAACTCACCAACTCGTCGTCTCCAAACTCACTCGCCGTCACCACCTCCCTCCTCAACTCCGCCCCCAGGTGGCCCCTCTCGATGCACAGCCTCTCCGCGCTGTCCCTCGGGAGGCAGTCCTCCAACGAACCGAACATGGCCGCGTAGTAATGCAACGACTCCATCAGCTTCCCTAGCAAGCTCGAGTGCTCCGCTCGATCACGTCCCCCTTCCCTCTGCACAAGCACCACGATCGAAGGGCATAAACAACGTACGGATTTAAGGGCATCCGAAATCCTCAACGCATCGCCCGCCTTGGAAGAAGCATGCAAGTAAGAGAGTACTAAATTGACCGCCAGGGTTTCATCCCTCCTCCTTCCAACAACGCTCTGATCGACAAGCTTCGACCCTCTTACGACCCCTCGGAACTCAAACACTAGGTTGCCGAACCCCTTTGCGAAGCTGACCAACCGAGCCTCGGTCTCGACCAGCTCCACAAGGCAGCTCCCGAAGCCCGTGATCCGAAGGGAAACCGGGCTCTCGGGGGTCCCCTTTTCGGACAAGGACTGGATGAGAGACGGCCATTGGAGGCCGAATGCCAAGTCGAAGTCCAAGACATGGAGTTGGGAGTTGTTGAAGCCGAGCTCTCTCTCGAAGGCTTCGAGTATGGCCTGATTGGCTGTGAAGTGAGAGAATTGGTAGCATGGAGAGACTCTATACATGTGTGTGAAGGCCAGGAACTCGTCCCCTTGGCTCGCTTGCTTCATGATTGTGTTGTACAGCGGGTTTCTCTCTCGCTTCAGAAGCTTTGCCGTCAATCCGTCCGCGTAGTACGCTCCTAGCCTCTGTGCTGAGTCGCCGACAAGCCAGGCGCTTTGGTAGAGCTTGACCAGATTGGATATAGCTGAGGCTGAGTGGTGTGTGCGTTCGTCGATGGCGGTTGCTGATTTGAGGAGGAGGTGGATCAGCTGAGCGCCGCTCTTCCTTGAATCTATATTGCTATCGTCTTGCCTTAGCATCTGGCGGCGGATTTGGAGGAGACCAAGAATCTCGCTTTGGTGATGATGATGATGATCATATGTACACTCCCCTCCATCAGAAGATCCATCTGAGGTAGTGGACAATTCACAGTTGTTGTTGTTGGTATGGGAAACAAGAGAAAGGCTGAGATTCAAAAGCTGTTGCTCCTCCATCTCAAATTCTTCTTCCATCAAGATTCAAGAACAGAACAAATCTAAGAGAGATAGGAGGAAAAATACAAATGCAAAACTCCTACGCAAATGCCCTTGGCAGTACATAGAAAAAGCAACCAAACACCACTAAAAAGAAGTAGCAAATAGGAGAAAGACTATAAAAATAATAATAGAAACCAACTGAGCGATTTTGGATTGATATGCACTCAGGAAATTAGATGTATATTTTCTCTCTTATGGTATCCAATGAGGAGGAGAAGGATAATGTCTTTTATTATAGGCGTTGTGTTGGACTCTTAGCTTACTCAACAGTTCTTCAGCTGTTCACCCCCAAAATAATATTATACGTATATTTATATTACTCTTCATGGATTCAGGGGGCTAGAATTGAAAGTTTTTTTACTTTATTTTTGGCATTGAGATCCTTTGGTAGCATAGAAGGAGCACAAAAAGATGCCATATGCTGTGGATAAAGCAGCAGGGAAAGAGTTTGGAATCTATCCTACTATCATCCTTTCTTTATTTTTATAAGACTTTTTAGTCCACATCACTTTAGAATTTTAAATGCAAATGGCCATGAACTAAAGGTTTGACTTTTCTAGCATCTGTTGCACACTTAGCACAATACTTTCATATCTAGCTACTCGCTCTTGCATACCAACTAGTCAGGTCACAAACAAGTTAGTTGGTTTTTATAATTCGGTTTTTATAGTGTGTGTTCATAGGCACATGCTAACAAGCTTAAATAGGAAATTTATCTTCAAAATATTCCCTAATAGAGAATTGATAAACCCTTAGCAAACAAGATTAAACTAGTGGCTAACTAAATAATTGTCAAAAAAAAAGTTCTTAGAGTGTGCCCATGGACACACACTAGAAAAAAGCTTTATAATTTTATGGATACGTTATTTTTGGAAAAAAATTAGATGAGAATGGATGCTTATATGTGCACCTGAGAAATTATATATGCACACATTTGATACGTTTTGATATTGTGTGTGCATATACTATAAAATTAATTTGTATTATGTGTACATATATTTTGCACTATGAACTTATTTTATTTATTAAAAATATATACGTGTGTATATGCTTTGGTGCATATGTTTTTTTTTCAATCGTCCTTACGTTCGCATATATCTTTGCCTAGCCTTTACATTTTTGTCCACATTAGTGGTGAACCTGATACGCCTAATAAGGGGCAAAGTGTTCCATCACAATTTTTCAGAGATGTAATTGTGAGATTTGAGTAACAATATTAGTTCAAAATTAAGACTATTTTGGAGTTGTGTTATATATTGAAGTCAGACTATTTCAAATTGGGTGATTTTCCGACTTTTGTTGAGATTTTCCGATCAAATCTAATTACTGTTGAGCCAAATTGGGTGGAATTTTAGGATGTGGTCACGCTTAGATAGGTATATTTATATATCATGTGTGAGCACATCTGAGGGGAATTCGTGATTCTTGACAAGGATACTTTTTGAAGCAGACTTGTTTACAGGGGCATCCAAAGAGCACAGAATCAGCAGAAAACATGGAGACAAAAAAAATGTGAAAATCTCAACACTCTTGATTTCTGGACGTGTCTTGCAAATGGAGGACATGTTACTTATTTTATTCAGCATCTTATATATTGTGCAAATATCATAACATATCTAACCAGCTAAGCTTATCAAATGCTGTACATCTATATTCCAAAGGGTCACACCCACAAAATCTTTGGCACATTCTTCACTCTAATATCCCCCTTTCCTTTTTCTGACGTCGTATACGATTCTCCTACCACGATCCTTCAATTCCGCAACTTTAATCTATACTTTTGGTTTACCATTTTTGCCAGGATTAAGCCGTATTTTGGGTGGCTACCAAAACAAGTATTCACCTCTAAGGATCCGTCCCCTTACTTCTTGTAAGGATATTATCTGCACAAGTAAATTAAGTATCTTTGCTGCATGAATAAGCTATTACGTCAAATGATCGAAACCTATGTAAGATTGTAAATAGTTTAGATAAATACTTATAGGCTTGTATAAGAAAAATCTAAATTAGAGTATCTTATAAGCTTCTTATAATGAATAAACTTTATGTGTGGAACGAAGCCTAAATCTCTATTGTTTGTTCCTAAAAAAGCAATGGTCCTGACTCTTTATGGTCATAGGCGCCTTTTTTAGAAAAAATATTCCTGTCACTTCTTTTACTTGTTACAGAAATCAGTTTTGTAGGTATCGTGGTAACTTAAATTGGCTCTTTGTAGCTAATCCTATCGATCATCTCAAAATGCCCAAATTTAGATCTACTATAAACCCATGATTGCATGCTTTTAATTATATATAAAAGGTCAAAAAAAGTAGGTGATGCTTTGATTTGCATTTTGTGTTGTGGGTCTGCCAAATCTCTTCAACATAGATAACAGATTGGGGGAACCGGGTTCCTTGTTTCTTTCTTCGTTGCTTTTCCCCTTCTCTTTAATTTAGCAAGTGGGCTTTTCCAAAAGCCTGATATTCCTTTTTGAGCTCTACAAAAGCCATTGAAGAATAACCCAAAATATATATGAGAAGATAATAGGATCTTATAAACTATGGTAGGTAGGAGTTGCTTAGAATCTAATAAGAAATGTATGACAAGGTCAGAAGTCAACTGATTTGTATATATGTAGAGACCGATATCATTTATTCAGTCCTATATCGCATCGTCATGCATCATGATGTAAAACAAATAGAAATGGCCTTTGGCTAATTCAAGAATATATGGGTTAAGTTGGATCCTAAAATAAGCCATTCATATATATGTGATTTTTCACACCATGAAATTGATGTATATAATTGGTTATGAGAGTTAACAAATAATTTCTTTCTTAAATTTACCATGAAAGGAACATAAAAATGTTGGTTCTGATGGCTGAGGAGTGAGGAGTGCAGCCAAAATTAAAGTTTAATCACTGCAAAGGGCAGAAGATCTTCCCATTTTTTTCTCTCTCCCTTTTCTGTCTTCCAAAAAGACACTAAATACAGTGTTAGGATATGATTTAGAATGTTCTATTCTATCATCTATGGTGGGATTTGGTATATGGGCAGGGCCCTTAATTCTTTTTGAATTACATATATAAATATATATAATAATTCTACTGAGACTTTGTATTCCAAATGGTTACAAGATACATTGTCCTTTTCTCCCCTATAATAATTGTCCTCCTCAAAATCCATGCCAGATTCTGTAATTGTTTTCATATATATATTATGCCTTATCGTGATCCCTTTTCCTGATTCTTTCGCCTTTTGTTCTCCTTTTTTTTTTATATAAGCTAAAAATTAGACAGGCAAATCAAAGAACGGTTTCTCAGTCTATAGCATCCTTGCGGATGAGAACATTAAGTTCTAAATTATTCCTAAAATCTTCCGAGGAACTTCGCTGCGCCAGCTTCGCAATGTAGTCCGCAACCACATTAGCTTCTCGGAAGACGTGAACAATCTGTACTGAAGAAAACTGTTGTAAAATACAAAGGATATCAGAAATTAGAATTTCGATATCCCAAGGACAGTGCCAGATTTTGTTCAAGACGTTAACAATTGTAAGGTTATCGCATTCAATTTGGATGTTGTTAAAGCCTAAGTCATAAGCTTTAATCAAAGCATTCCTGAACGCAATGATTTCTGTTTTTAGTGGGATTGATAAACCTATTTTTTCACCAAAGCTGAACAAGGGTTCTCCTTTGCTATTTCGGATGATATATCCATAACTAGATTCTTCATTGGTTTTAGTGGATCCATCCGTATTTATTTTTATTAAAGTATCTGGGTTTTTTTTCCATTTCGCCTTCAGTCGTCTTCTATTTGTGTTGTTAGTTTTTTGTATGTTGGTTGTGTTCAAACAGTCAGGGTTCCATTTCTTTGTTTGTTTCCAATTATGAATTTGGTTGTGTATGTAAGTTGGTATATCCTTAATAGGGTCTATGTCATTGTTTGTTCTCCCAAAACTTTGTTGGTTTCGGTAGAACCAAATTCCCCACTAGGAATTAAGTAGCTCGACAAACTGTGTATTGTCAGTTTTTTTTTCCGGATTTCCTCAATTATTTCGTGTATTTTTTTATTCCCAATATTAAGAGATTGGATAATACCATGCGTATGGCGGTTAATTTTTTCAATGGTTTTCAAAGTATGGTTACATGAGAATAAGATATGATTAGTATCTTCCATCTGAGCCTTACATCGAATGCAGCCTGGAGGAATAGAGACTCTTTTTTTAGCTAGTCTTGCTTTAGAAGGAAGACCGTTTTTCATGATTTTCCAAAGAAAATTTTTGACCTTTGGATATGTGTCTAGTTTCCATATCCATGAGGAATCATGTGTTGTATATCGTTTGTTTTCACTAATCATGTTCATCGTAGATTTTGTAGAGAACCACCCGTTTTTACTGGCTTCCCAGTACATCATATCTTCTATGTTATTGACTGGGATTGGTATGGATGTAATTTGTTTCGCTATGTTACCTGGTACATATTGTGAGATATTGTCTTTGTTCCATGTCTTGTCTGGCAGAATGAAATCTGCAACCAAGGCATCAATGTTCTGAGTTTGTTGGGTGTTGGTAATTTTGTTTAATGAGATTTTGGATAACCAATTATCAGTCCAGAACTTTATAGTTTTCCCATTTCCGACTTGCTAAACTAGTCCCTTTTTGAAATCATCTAAGATTCCAATCATTTTGGACCATTGCCAAGAGCATATGCCTTTCTTTTTATAGTGTAGAATGTGTTGTGTTTTTAGATATTTTTCAGTTATGATTTTTACCCAGCAATTATCCGGTTCTGCCAAAATTTTCCAGAGTAATTTGAATTGTAGTGTTGTGTTCATGTCCTTTGTTTTTCGTAGGCCTAGACCTCCTTGTTGAGTAGGTTTACAAATTTTTCCCCACCCTATAAGGGGTTTGTATGATGGATCTTTGTTCCAGAAAAAAAGTTCTGTTTAATTTGTCAAGTTCATTATGAGTACTTGTAGGAAACATAAAGCTTTGCATTAGATAATTTGGTCTAGAGGCAAGATTGGTTTTGATCAATGTTGTTCTCTCTGCCTGGGATAGGGAGTTAGGTTTTCATTTTGTTAGTTGTTTTTGTGTGCTTGTTACAAGGTCAGCAAATGTATTTGAGTTAACTCTACCATTAATGATAGAACATCCCAAATATTTTTCAAGAGAGGTCATGTTTGTGATTGTAAGGATTCCTTAGATTAACAATTTTTTGGTGCTTGTAACTTTCTTTGTTACCTGAAAAGCTGATTTGTTGAAATTGACTTTTTGTCCATATATTTTGCAATAGTCATCCACAATATCCTTGATTTGCTTACAATTTTCTAGATTGGCTTTTGAAAAAATCATGATGTCATCCACAAATGCCAAGAAAGAAATCCGAGTTCCTTGTCTGCAAATTTGGAAACCAATTGGTTTTCGTGGTCTAGTAGTTGCTTCTTGTAGTTTTCGTGCTAGGATTTCCGATCCTAAAATAAATAGAAACAGAGATAGGGGGTCTCCCTGTCGTAATCCTCTGGTTGGTTTAAATATTTCCGTCGACGTCGATCCATTGTTAACAAGGACCGAAAAAGACATTATTGTAATACATTCTTTGAAACACATAGTTTCTTAAAGTGGCCTTTTGTTCTCCGGCTACAGAGAAAAGTACATACCTTAGTAGTTTGTCAATTTTTGAGATGTCCTATAAGCTGGATAATGTTTTTTAATCTAAAGCCCAAATGGTATTAATGGGGTTCGATTTATTTAATTTTGAAATTATTTCATAGAATTTTGGTTTGAAAAGATGTAGGTAGAAGTGTAGAACCGTCGAAGGATTTGAAGTGGATTATTGATAACTTTTTTTTAATTTAACGGTTTTTCTAGTGTGTGCTCGTGGGCACATACTAAGAAGTTATTCTAAACTATTTTCTAAAGTAGAAATTGTAAATTCTTTTGAAATAAAGTTAAATTAGTGGTTAAAAAATATCATTGATGAAGATGAAAATTTTATCGTATGTCCATAGGCATACACTAGAAAAAGCCTTAATTTATTTGTGTTATAATCATGTCTTCTATTATTCTTCTTAAAAGTGTATTATAATTATATTAGAGGATTATTCAGATGTGAATGCATATTTTCATACAAACATATGAACGATTCATAGACTGAAATGCTACGATGTTATAGGATCGAAGGTGTGTTAGTAATCAAAGGCAACAAAGTCTTAGGGAGGTCAGTTTCTTACACCGCAGAATAAAAGACAGATTTAAAACACATAGTTTCTTAAAGTGAGAATCGTTGATAACCAACTTGTTATCCATGATAAAACCCACCACCATTCCCTTTGAAAGGATTTGATGAAATCTACTTCTTATATTATTAATTCGATTACAAGATAGATTAGATTACCACACAATAATATTCTCAAACACTCCTAAGAATATCGTTCTAATTAATCTAACAAACAATCACTAATACTAAGAAGAGCTTACTCAGTGTTCCACAGAAACACACTTCTTCCAGATGAACACAACTATTAGCTTTTGATACACTTTGAAAACTCCGTAAATGCATAAGTTTAGACTCAAAATGATATGATTATTTATGTTTAAGAAAGTGTATTAATTGAGAAAGCTTTTGCAAGATCTTTGAACACCAAATTCAGTTTCATAATTAATTAAATCAATTTAAATATAATAGATAATGTTTTCATCCTAAGCAACAAACATTATCGTTACATAATTTGCTTAACAACCTCTAACAAGAATTCAAATACAAACTAAGAGACGTGCTAATCACTCTTCAATTGCACCGGTCTTGTTCTAGTTCCATGTTCTGTATTTTGTTGACTCTACTTCTCTAGTTCCTTCGTCAGTTCCATGATATACTTTACTTGATTCATCAAGTTAATGGTACTGTGATGTTAAACTCATGAAAATATTAGAAGTATATGTGTTTGTCATCGTCAAAATAGAAGAAACGTAGGAAATTAACTTTTATGGGAACTAGCATTCAGAAAGTCACTTTCCATTAGATGCACATTTCAGTATTGTTACGATGTATATTGGAGAATATCTTGTGACACATATAGTCATTCTTTTTATACTAGCAATGCACATATCAATACAGCTAAAGGACAAATTTGAATATAGCTACGAGGCACATCACAGTATAGCTACGATACACTAGTATTTTTACCATGGCCAAATTTTATTGATGGATATATTTGTATAAGTTTAAAATTCATAGGTGATCATTTGAAAATTGCTTAATTTAGGTGCGGATTTGTAAAACTTATTAGAGTAGCAAGGGAAAAATAGAAAGCTTGAGGTAGAGAAGGATCGAACCTGGGCTAGCGTGCTTTAATATACACTCTAGATACCACTAGAGCAAGTAGTTATAGGAAACACTCTACTGGACGGTCATGCTTTTGCCACAACGATGCACGTATTACTCATAAAAAATATGTTCGTGCCATTTTTACCCGTATTTTATGCATATGCCGGTTTTTTAGATCACACTGAATGTGACTCACAATATACCATGAATGTGCATCATAATGCACATGAATGTGTCCCGTAAATTGTTTGTACATTTGCATGAAAAGTTTTATTCGCATTTGATTAGTTCACTAATATTTTTAATACTAAACTTAAATTGTCTAGAATTAAAGTAGTAAATGTAAAATATAAAAAAAGTGGGTAAATATTTTAGCAAAGGGAAAATACTTTACAAAAGTCTTGATCACATAAAGTAAGGACATCAAGTCGGATCATGCGTGGCATTCTTAAGATATAGTCATTCCCTGTAATCTATGTGTGCTAGATAAGAGGGTTGAAGGCAAGTAGTCGAGCTTGGTAGTGAGAACTTCTCTTTTTCCTTGATAGATGAACCCAGATGAACCAAGAAAGCATATCATATCCTTTGAATATTTGAATTTGTAACCACATTAGAACAATTTCTACTACAACTTCAACAAACGGACATATAAACCAAAAATGCGATTCATCCTCCTCTTCCTCTCATTCATTACCACATATGCATAGAGGAGAAGCAGTCACACGACTCGCATATAAAGTTTGTTTGTATATAGCGAAGAGTTTGCGTTACTACTTACTAAGCCATAAACACTTTTTTTTTATAATTTGGGCATGAGACTATAACTCTATAATAGTACTTGTCCAAATTATCGAGTGAACTCTTTTGTCTGATCAGATCATATACTTGTTTAATGCAATTCGATCTGATCAAATCATCGATGCAAAATGGAAGAGAGTAAGCATATATAAAATTCAATGCTCTTGATCAATGTTGTTAGAATTTGGATTTCAAGATCGGATCGTAAGTCTTTGAATCGGATCGTAAAATCGTAAGATTCTATAGCATAACTAAATATACTAGAGATCAACCTAATAATCGATAAACGTCTTATATTTGAAGTGAAAACATAAGAATATAATATATTAGTGATCTTGAGATATGAAAACATTATGTTTTCTACAATAATTTAGTGGTGATTTACCAATATAATTATAATATAATAGATAAAAGAAAAACAATGCATATATATTTGAAGTATACATTTTCATCTCATAATGAAATAGTGTCATATAATAAACATGTCGTAGGATCGTCGAATCGTTCATAGAATCGTTAGAATCATATACAAGATCGGGATCGTACATAAGTTCCTA
The DNA here is from genome assembly GCA_027886185.1 of Rheum nobile. Classification (NCBI taxonomy): domain Eukaryota; kingdom Viridiplantae; phylum Streptophyta; class Magnoliopsida; order Caryophyllales; family Polygonaceae; genus Rheum; species Rheum nobile. The sequence goes on from WOAB01000143.1 coordinate 403,290, forward strand.
TTAATTTTATTTCGAAATATTAAGATCTTATTTTCAATAAAATTCTACCTAAAACCAGGATCGTTATAACACTTTTGGATAGCAAAATTGTTAGAATCGAACCATGAACAATGCTCTTTTGATATCATTTATGACTCTTAAAATTGCTCTTTATATTTTGTAGTGGGTAACCTTTCATTCAATTTCCCATGTCAACTACGGAGTATATTGATTTTATTTTATCGCAATTGAATCTTACACCACTACGCAACTCATTATATCCATTGTATGTTTTGATATTATACTTTCTATCCACAAATTTTATTTTCCACATAAATAAACTTAAATATATATGAAACAAAAGAAGCTTTATCTCTAAAGACTCGTTTAGTATGATATCAGGATTTAAATTGAAATCAAAAATCAAAATAGAATGTGGATTCAAAATAAGTCATTTTTAGACATTAGTGTTTTGTATGTTGCTGGAATGAACCATTCTTGATTTAAAATAATTCTATGATCATATACATGTTCCCAAAATAGTGTAATACTTTGGGAGCCTTCATACATGACTATTTAATCAACTTTCTTTTTTATGGGAATATATAATCAACTTATATAAATACGAAAAGCCTATATGTACACGAAAAATCGCCTAAATGCATACTATTCTGTGCGCTTAAAGTAAGAGTATAAGTTTTATGCGCTTATATTAAGATCACAAGGGTATAATCGGCAAAAAAATAAAAAAAAGGACCATCAGCTATGCGCTTAATTTAAGCGCATAGACTGGGCTTTTACAAAGCCCAGTCCATTTAAGAGGTGCGCTAAAAATAAGCGTATAGCTACAGTAGCTATGCGCTTATTTTAAGCGCACAACTGTGCGCTATATTTAGCGCACAACTTCTTCTTCCTCCCTCACGCCGCCGCCTCCCTCTGCGATTCGAAACCCTAAAAAATCGCCGCCCCATTTTCGTCTTCCTTCATCTCTTCTTCTCCCTTAAACACAAAATCAACAATGGATTCGTCTTCCTCTCGACTAGGCAAACAATCCGGAGCAAACGAGGCGGTCGGCGGTGGCGGTCCGACGATTCTGACGGCAATTCGAGCACCTTCCGGCATTGGCGCTGCTGAGGAGATCCGCGGAGGAGCGATAGTCGGTCCGGTCGGTGCAGCTCCACTCGGTGGTGGTCCGGTCGGTGGTGGTGGTGGTCCGCTCGGTACCGTTTGGGTGGCGATGGACGAGGATGAGAAAGAGGCCTCAATTAGACGACGGGCGAGTGGTGGTGCCAGACGACCGCTAACCCGATCAACACGTGTGTCAGATGTGCCGGTCGACGTTACTGTCACTCCCGCATCGATAGACGTCCACCGGGTATAATGTATTTTATATTCGTAATAAAATTGTAAATTTAAATTCATTAGATTTTGGATTTCATTAGATTTTAGATTCATTAGATTATGGATTTTAGAATTGAAAATATAAATTTGTTAAAATTAGAATTACCAAATATAGATTTCATTAGATATCGGATTTTAAAATTGAAAATACAGGTTTTTAAATCAGCAAGAAAATTAATTCCATAATATTTTAGATTTTGGATTTTAGAATTGAAAATATAAATTTGTTAGATTTTAGAATTCAAAATTAGAATTCATATTTTAGATTTGAATTTAGATTATTTAGTTTTTATTTAAATTTTAGAATTCATAATTAGAATTTATATTTTATATATGAATTTAGATTCATTACAATTTATAATCGAAATGAAAGTGTTAGAATTATGTAATTTATTTCAATTTTATTTTTTATTAAATATTTTGTATGAATGAATATTTTATTATTGCAGTATGTAATTTTATATTAAAAATAAGATTAGAATTTAGATTTTTAGGAATTAGATTTGATTAGAATTTTGAAATAGAAATTATTATATAATTAGATTTCATCATTAGAAACGCAGATCTAATTATGTACAAATCTAATTCGATTAAAATGCAATGGGTCGATTGCTCCTTATTGGGCCTAATACGTCCTTATTAGGCGGAATGGGTCTTAATGGGCCTAATAAGGGTATTGGCCTTATTGGCCGAATGGGCCTTACTAGGCCCAATAAGTCTTTATTGGCCATTATTTGGCCGAATGGGCCTTACTGGGCCCAATAAGGCCTTATAGGCCCTTTTCGGGCCGAAAGGGCCTCACTGGGCCCAATAAGTCCTTATAGGCCCTTTTAGGTCCGAATGGGCCTTACCGTGCCCAATAAGTCCGTATTGGGCCCAATAAGGACTTATATGTAATTGTATTGAAATCTGAATAAATTTAATTATCAAACAATTTCGGATTAAATTTTGATTCATGAAATATAAATACGTTTATCAAACAAATTTGATTGTCAAACAAATACGTTTATAATAAAGTAACAAATAAATAATTTAGGCGGTACGAGACGCCTTGGGAGGGTCCAAGAGGCTGACACATCCAACTCCAGTAGTCGACCGATGTGTTGTGCCTCGGAGGCACATCTCAGACACCGTATGTCGCCGCGCTGCTCTGCTACGATCAGATTTACTAGGTGCATTGATGTGACCCTGCCGTCCTTGTCACATCTGCCTTGAGACTCCCCTACAGTTACATCCAGTACGATCGAGACATTAATTGCTTAGCACGTTTTCTGAACAATATTTCTATTTTTAGTAGCTGCTATTTCTGGGTGGTTGCCATTTATGTTAAATGGGCCGCCAGAATTAGTAACTAGAGAGTCTGACCCATTAGGTCAACTCTCTAGTATAAATACTCTCTTTTGTCTTCATTTTCAAGTACGTCGAAATAGAGCTTGTTTTTCAGTCGAGTAATCTCCTGCAAACCCGGGCCCTGACGTCACAAAGTTAACGCGTTCCTAGTCGAATTATCCTGGTGCGTTAGCTCGGTTACCAATCTATCCAGTTACGATCCGCAAACCCGAGACAAGAACTAACCCTAGTTCTTGCCTCCCCACCAAACACAAACCCTAGTTTCACGGCAGCCCCCTCCCACCATCCCTCACGGCCGCCGATCAACCACCATCACAACCGCTGCTCCTCCGCTCGCTCCCACCACCGCAGCACTGCCGATCTCATCCCCTTTCGCCACCGCGCAGCACTCTTTCCGCAACCTTACAGCCCGCCGATCCACTTCCATCCTCTTCCCGAAGAGTTGTTCGCCCCAATACGGATTCATTCGGTCCTTGACATCAATTCGTGGTCTTTCCAACGGACAAGGTCACATCATGCATCATCACCAGTTCCTCAGCCTTCTGTTCAGACAGAGGATGATAGCATGAAGGATGCCTATGTCACATCTGTTGACAATATGGCGGTTGATGAGGAGGCACAACAGATGTCAGATGATGATGAGGACTTGGAGGGAGAGTTCAGGGTTTCTTTTGACCCAATTTTGTCGACGATTGAGACCGACCCTCCAACCGCTCCTTCTTTCCCTTCTCCCGTTCCCTCCCCGGTCCAGGCCGCTCCTTATGTCCCCTCCCATGTTGCTTCCCCTCCACCCGCTTCTTGCCATGCACCTCTTCCAGTTGTTGGGCCCGTTCTAGGCCATGCTCCTTGGATTCCAGGAGGGCCACACATCCTTCTCCTCCTTCAGAGCTACACCACACACATTGCCAGGGCGATTTTTGACCTGACCCCTATTGGCCCTCCTGTCGATATTCTTGCCCCCATCCTTCCGCAAAATCGACGCAGGAGAGGTCGAGGAGAGGGTGCTCCAGAGGCTGATGAAGAGGGTTCTCCAAAGGAGGCTGCAACGGTTGTTCAGGCTCCACGTGGTACGAGGCGTCAGCGGCGCCAGCAGACTCAGGATTTGGTACGTATTTAGGGTACAGTCCCGTTTTAGGTGAAGTATAATTTTTAATTTTAATTTTTGTAACTAATATTAATTATCGAACATTCAGACCCATAAGGTCTTGAAGGTCCACTTCCACGTCGGTTGGACCACTCTGCTCGAGTAGTACATCATACCCGGCCCAGAGACATGGTTTCAGCTGGCAGAGCGTAGTGGTCTCACCCATCTACGCATCCTAGGCACTGGGGCAGTGGATCACGTCTTGGTCTTGACTTTTGTCGAGAGATGGCACCCTAAGACACCCTCGTTCCATTTTCCATGGGGCGAGATGACCATTACATTGCATGATGTTTATGAGATTCTCAGGGTGCCGATTGCCGGAAGGAGCTGCACGGGTGTACAGGATGCAGAGCTAAGTCAGAGGCTCGCGCGCTTCCTTGGGGACGATGACACTACACGGGTGGACAGATGGTACAAGGGCGACGACATTCCTTTGGACTGGCTACAGTAGGAGCTCACCAAGATGATGTGGGAGCCGCAGATGGAAGAGAGCACCATCGCTTCATTGTATTTGTTCCTGCTGCTCGACAGTACAGTATTGGTCGACAAGTCTACGTCCAAGATCAAGCACAAGTGGATGTCGTTGCTTTTCGACCACGGGCCGATACACATGGGGAGCTGGAATATTGGCGTTACTATACAGGAACTTAGGCCAGGTGTCCAGACGAGAGGCACAGGGCATTGCCAGTTCTGGCATACTTTTGAGGGTAAGAAATATCATTTTAATTAATAAATTTAAAATATAAGTTATAACTACTTATTTTTTAATTCTTACCGTTCGATCTTGATCTACAGTAATGGATATGGGTGTATTTTCCTCATTTTCGTGGACATTATGTCATGGACCCTGCTGCCATTGGCGCCGATGCTGCTGCTGTCAGAGACGGCCAGGAGGTCCCATAGGGCAAGAATCCTAGACGCTTGGTCTGCATGCGCCAGATGCTAGACAACATTAGATATGAGGAGGTAATCTGTTTTGTTATATTAAAATTTTATTTTATAATATATATTGACGCAAAATACTAATTTCATATTAATTACTTGTTACATGTACATTGGTTCCCTTTTTCTGGGGTATCATTCGACCGGCCAAAGTACGCTCCTTCCATGTTCAGAGGTATAATCCAGATCATGAATATACAAGAGTCGTATCTGTCGGACCGCATCCTCCGTCAGTTCAGGCATGTACAGGGGATCCCGGACTTACCTCCACTGCCGAAAGCAGTCACCCGCAAGAACAACCTGACCCACTACGATGTGACATTTGAGGATGATCTGTTGGGGGCGTGGGATGATGATCTGAGGCCTCTGATCCAGATTGAGGATCCACCAGTCACGCGTTTTTGGGATATGACGGATGACTATCTGGATTTGTTGGATGATTATTCTCGTGTGTTGGTGGATCCCAGATCCACTAGATAGGATCGTCCCGCGGGCCCTGTCCATCCCACACCTTCGGTGGACACTCTTGCGATATGTTTGATTCATTTAATTCAATAAATGTTTATTATTAAATTGTCATATATAAATTCTAATGGGTATTATCATTACGAATACAGTGGAACCAGTTGGTTGCAGGTGAGCTCCGTGCATATTTAGAGACCGATGGATAGGAGCGTTATTCCCGCTGTGGAGGTTCAGGTGCTCATGAGGTGTCTACTGCATATGCTGACTGATGATACTTCTCCGATGGCCCCCCCTCCACCTCGTGCATCACAGATTTTTCGGGATTCTATACAAGAGCACGTGAAGGGTAGTGGGAGTCAGTCGGGTGGAGATTAGGGATGTTATCGTGTGGATTTGTTATGTATGTCTTTTTTGTTATGTATGTATTTTATGTTATTTTTCATACTTTTCATGAAATAGGTGAAAAACACAAAAAAAATGCAAAATGTGCTCAAAAAGGCCCAATAGTAGGTATTAGTCATGAAATGGGCCAAAAACATAAAAAAAATTGCAAAGTGGGTCGAAACTAGGCCCAATAGTAGATATTAGTCATAAAATGGGCCAAAAACACACAAAAAAACAAATTGGACCCAATAGTAGGTATTAGTCATGAAATGGTAAAAAAACACAAAAAATACAAATTGGGTCCAAACTAGGCCCAATAGTAGGTATTAGTCATGAAATATGCCAAAAAAACAAAAAAAAAACAAAGTGGACCCATACTAGGCCCAATAGTAGGTATTAGTCATGAAATGGGCCAAAAATACAAAAAATGCAAAATGGGCCCAAACTAGGCCCAATAGTAGGTATTAGTCATAAAATGGGCAAAAACACAAAAAATGCAAAGTGGGCCCAATAGTAGGTATTAGTCATGAATTGGGCCAAAAATACAAAAAAAAAAAGCAAAGTGGGCCCAATAGTAGGTATTAGTCATGAAATGGGCCAAAAACACACAAAAAAGCAAAGTGGGCCCAATAGTAGGTATTAGTCATGAAATGGGCCAAAAACAAAAAAAATGCAAAGTGGGCCCAATAAGGCCTAATAGTAGGTATTAGTCATGAAATGGGCTAAAAATACAAAAAATGCAAATTGGGCCCAAAAGTTTGGATTAGTCATGAAATGGGCCAAAAACACAAAAAATGCAAAGTGGACCCAAAATAGGCCCAATAGTATGGATTAGTCATAAAATGGGCCAAAAACACACAAAAAAAATACAAATTGGGCCTAATAAGGCCCAATAGTAGGGATTAGTCATCAAAGTAGTAATTAAGGTACAAACGGCCAAAAAGGAAAACTACTAAAGTATAAATTTCATAAAACGTCATGAAAGTAATAATTAGATAAGAAATCATAATATTTTATCAGTATAAACTATAATTCTTTGACTTCTTCACGTTATAACTTATAATTCTCGAGTTCTTCATACTTCATGCTATAGCGTAAGTATAAAGTTCAATATATAACTTCATAAGACTTTGTCATATTGTTAATAAATTTAAGAAAAGGAATTGGAACATTCATTGGGTTAAAGAACTGGAGATAATCGATGATCAACCAATCAAACTGAAGTGTGGATATCTGTCTGGCTGAGCTCTTTCGTCAATATGTGAAAACATTGCTACGATTTCGAAGCGTGTGCAAAGGGTGGAAAGAACTCATCGACATCCCAGATTTCGTGCAAGACCACCTCTCCATTCAAAATCCCCGATTCATTGTCAATAATGGAGGGAACAAGTATCTTGTTGTAGATCCTCTGCCCGTCCCTTGCTCCATATGCTAAGCAAACCCATTCACGAGAATTTTGTACTTGTGGGCACCCTTCACGATGTAGTTTGTCTATATGCTATCTTCAAGAATATCGTGCTTTGGAACCTCTCGATTGATAGGTATTCGAGTCTTCCTATTCCTTTGGGATTTAGAATGTGGTTTGCTCCAAAGCAGGCTTGCTATGTTTTTTGGATTGACCCTTGCACCAAAGAATTTAAAATTTTGATACTTTTGCGTGTCCTTGAGGTGAATTGCACTCTTTACTCTTCGAGCCGAGGTGATTGCGGGTCAATAATGGAGGGAACTTTAGTTAATTTCGTAGCCGAGGTGATTGGTTTACATCTTTGTTACTTCTGTTAGTTAATTTCGTAGCTTTAGAATTCAACCCCTCCCCATTTTGTTATTGTTGATGATTGGTAAACGATTTCTGCAAACAGGATAGATAGCTTGATTCTCTGTGGGTACGACCCTTACTTGCCATACTACATTAGTTGGGTTATTGAGGTTTATTTGATAGGTACATACGACAAAAGCCTTGTCAAATTTGGCATCGTTGCCGGGGAACCTAAAGTTTTAATCTTTTCGTGTTTTTGTGTGATTGTTTACCAACTGTTGTATGAACTTGTCTTATGGTTCACACCCGTGCTACTAATTCTCCAATTTTAAATCTTGATCCAGAAATTGAACGGACACTTTCCAAGAACTGCAGAATCGTTCGTGAGCAACCTAACGAAGTTGCAATGGCTGAACAACAGACTTTGAGGCAGTTAACTGCACCGAATTTAGAGCAACAACCGCTTACTATGCAGTTTCCTGAGTTGGCTGATGGTGTGAACTTTGAGTTGAAGTCTGGATTGATTCATTTGCTACCCCACTTCCATGGGATGAATGGCGAAGATCCCAACAAGCATCTTTCTGAGTTCCACGTTGTCTGCACCAACATGAAGCCGAGAGGAGTTACTGAAAATCAGATCAAGCTGATGGCCTTTCCTTTCTCTTTAAAGGATTCGGCCAATGACTGGTTTTACTATCTAGCTCCGGGAAGTATTGATACATGGGCAAAGATGAAGAAAGCTTTTCTGGAGAAGTACTTTCCTGCAACAAAGCTTAATAGCCTGAAGAAGAACATCAACAACATTGAACAACATGCTACTGAGACTTTGTATGAGTACTATGAGAGATTCAAACAGCTAATATCAAGCTGTCCGTACCATGGTTATTCTGATCAGGATCTCATTCTTTATCTGTATGGAGGACTTCTTGATGATGAGCGCAGAATGGTGAACGCAGCCTGTGGAGGTAATATTCTGAACAAAACGCCTGCTGTAGCTTTTGAGATGTTTTCTGCGCTATCTGAAGGCTCAAGGCAATTCAGCAAGAGAGCGAGATCTCATGCAGCCAAAGCAACCGACTCTCATCCATCATCTGCACTGCAATCTGATGTGAACGAGTTGAAGGAGATGATAAAGCGTTTTATGGTGAAAGGTAACCCGCAACAAGTTAAGGCTTGCGGCATCTGTTATAACACGCTCCATCCTAAGGACACATGTCCGACACTTCAAGAACCTGAAGCTGAAGTGAATGATGTGGGAGGTTTTGGACCTCTGAGACTACGATATGACCTATACTCCAACACCTGTAATCCAGGGTGGAGAGATCACCCCAATTTGAGATATAGGAACCCACAAAACCAGCAATTCCAGCAGCAGCAACAACACTTTCAGCAGCCTGGGGGTCAACAACAATTCAGACCTCCATATAATCCTAGACCTCAGGGACAGAACCCGAGTTCATCTATGTCTGCAAAAGATATGATCAAAGCTCTTACTCAGAATATGACCACGATGCAGAGTAGCATGGTACAATTTCAGCATGATACCAAGTAGAGCATTCAGAACTTGGAGACTCAAGTTGGGCAGATTTCTCAAGCATTAAGCAAGTTGGAAGCTAAGGATTTGGGTAAACTACCATCTCAGACGAAGTTGAATCCGAGGCAGAATGTTGATGCCATCATGCTGAGAAGTGGGAGGAAGCTAGACGACAAAATTGAGAGCAGCGTCCCCTTAGCTGAAAGGGACGAACCAACTGCAAATAAATAAGCCGTGGCCGCGGAAAGGGAGTCGCGGGCGCGGCCAATGAACGCTAAAGCAGAAGCCGATACTCAGGCAAAGCCGCGGTCGCTGCCTGAGAACCGCGATCGCTGCCTTGCCTCAAAAGCTGAAAACTCATAAATTCGGCCGGATTTTCTTCCACTCGGCTCCCAAAAACCAGCTCCACCATTCCCTGAGGTGTTGAAAGACACAAGGAGGTTGGAGAATGACAAGGAGATTTTCGAGACCTTCAGTAAATGTGAGGTAAACATTACCTTGCTTAAATTGATCAAAAGTGTTCCTCGTTATGCAAAGTTTCTTAAGGAATTGTGTACAATTAAAAAGAACCAAAAATGGAAAGGGAAGCAAAAGGTTAAGGTGAGTGAACATGTGTATGCTGTGTTTCAAAGGCGAATACCTAAGAAGTGTGGCGACCCTGGCATGTTTAGCATTCCTTGTACGATAGGTGACACCAAGTTTGAAAGAGCCATGTTAGATTTAGGTGCATCTATTAATGTGTTGCCTTACTCTTTGTATGAATCTTTGGGGCTTGGACCATTGCATGAAACTGGGATAGTGATTCAATTAGCTGATTGTTCCAATGTTTATCCGAAAGGAGTAGTAGAGGACGTTCTTGTGATGATCATTCTTTATGCTCTATTGATGTGATTGATCCAATTGTGCAAGATGTCTTTGATGTGTGTTGTTTGGAGGATGTACAAGTTGTCTTGGAGAATGCTATAGTAGATACAAATTTGGAAAAATTTGGAATTTGCATTATCTACTAACCTGCATGACGTTGTCGCTGAATTGGATGCTTACTCTAAGCGTCCTCTTATTTCACTGGGCTCTCAGCCCATACCACTAACCTTGCCCAGCGAGAAGCTTTTTCCCTCTATAGTGCAGGCACCGGTGCTCGAATTGAAGCAACTTCCAGCCCACCTTAAGTATGCTTTCCTTGGAGAGGAGGATACACTGCCAGTGATTATCTCGAACAAGCTCACCAAGGGTCAGGAAGAGTGGCTGGTGGACATGCTCAAGGAGCATAAGACAACTATAGGGTGGACTATTGCAGACATCAAGGGGATTAGTCTCACGACGTGTATGCACAGGATCCTATTGGAAGGAGAAGCCAAACCTTCCAGGCAGCCACATAGAAGGTTGAATCCGCACATGATGAAGGTAGTGAAGAAAGAAGTTCTGAAGCTTCTACATGCTGGTATGATATGCCCCATCTCTGACAACAAGTGGGTAAGTCCTACACAGGTCGTCCCTAAGAAGGGGGGCATTACAGTTGTTGAAAATCAGCAAGGTGAGCTGGTCCCAACCCGAATGCAAACCGGGTGGCGAGTCTGCATTGATTACCGTAAGCTGAATGCGGTAACTAGGAAGGATAATTTCCCTCTACCTTTTATTGACCAGATGCTTGAGCGACTTGTTGGTCGTTCCTACTACTATTTTCTAGATGGATACTCAGGTTATTTTTAGGTAGCTATTTTGGGGCGAAAAGATCGGACGACCTAAATCGCCTTAGACGGGGTAACTAGTCGATCGGGTGATAGAAAACAATCCAAACCAAATAGATAATAGACAAGCAAAGAGCAAATGCAAAATAGCGAAATGACTTTATTAGATAATATATTGATCAGATTGAATCGAGATACAAATTATCGTAATAAGGCAGAGTGATCTTATTGGATTCGACCGGTAATTCTTAGGTTGCGACCGGTGGCGAATAAGCGGGGGTGATTGCTGGAGAGCTAGACGGGCAATGAAAGTGTTGTTCTGTTTTGTTTCTGAACGAGAATGCTTGAGTGTGTAATGTGCTTGTATCCGTCCCCCTCTTATCTTCCTCTTCGTCCATATATGGTAAGTTCTTCATGCCTCTGACCGTTATATTTCGATCCCATCCTTATCTTCAATGCCGGGATTTAATTACGGAGATTCTGTCACTAATTGCTGCTATTATGGTGTTGTGTAAATGTTGTGGCCGTTGATCAATCCTGGCATTTAATGCTTGGTGGGATCTTCGCGATCTTGTCGGAGGACGTTCGACTGGAGAAGCCTCGTCGCCTTCTCTGGGTTTCTCTTCTGTTCTTCCGATCTGTCGTGGGCCTGGGCTTGTCTTGCTCGATCCACCTTCCCATGGGACGTCAGGCCCAACAATAGCCCCAAGTTGCCTTAGGCTTGCGGTTTAGGCAAGTAAGCGGAATCCGAGGCAACTTCTCCATACACGATCTTCACCATCCTTTTTTGACGTAGTTGCCCAGGGCTACGTGGCACAAGATCGGAGCACAATGTGACTCCTCTACAGACCATCATTTCCCTCCATAAATTCGGAGCAGAGGGGAGCGATTAGACTTCACTTCATCTTCTCTCGCAAGCTTCTTTGGTAAGTCTTCCAGCCTCTTTAGCCATAGCTTTTCGATTTCCTTCTTTTTCCGTTCTTGAAATGGTTTCTAGCGAAGCTTCCGAGTTGTCGAAGACTCTCTCTGATTCGCGCGAGGGCGAAGCTCCTCCCCTCTTCATTCTGAAAGAATCGGACGCTCTGACAAGCACCATGTCCCAGGCGGAGTTGGAGCAAATTCTTCAAGTTGGAGGCTTTCCGCCGGAGGCGGTCGCCATGCTGCCTCACCCGGACGAGAGGGTCGATGCTCGATATGAAGGATGGGTTTGTTTCTATGCATATCCGTTTCAGATAGGACATAAGTTTCCTTTGTCTCCCCTCGTTAGGGATTTCTTGGCTGCTCTGGCATTGGCGTCGTGTCAGGTGATGCCACAAGCGTGGAGGGTTCTCAGGGTCTTGGACCTTGTGAACATCCGATTTGAGGCTGGTTTTGATTTTGATGATTTGTGGTACAACTATTTCTTAGGGTCGAAGAGTTCCTCTCGTGTTCAGTTACGTATCCGACATGGTCGGAAGCCTTTGGTGCAGAATCTTGATGTCAACGACCGCGGATGGGGGTCGAAGTTCTTCTTTGTCGAACGTTCTTCTCTAGAGAAGGGGGGAGAATGTTCGTTCCTGTTGATGGAGTGGCGAGTTGAGAGTACGTATTTGTCTTCTTTTTTGTTTGTTTATGTGTCTTAACTCTTTGCTTTAACTTTTCTTTTTCATAGTTCCTGAGCCAGAAGATTTGGAGGTGAGCGCTCGGTCGGAAGGTCTGTCCAAGATTGTCCTGGGTGTTCCAGCGTCGGAGAAAAGTTTTACCAACGTCAACCTGTTGTCAGCACCTCCTTTTGGTCAAGAAGTCATGTCGACTGTCTCATCATCTCGTGCCAAGGGTGAGCTCTCGACCTTGAGAATTCTTTCTGTTCTTTTTCACTTTGTCGTGTGTTTTAAGATTTTTGCTTCGTCTTGTCGTGCCAGCTTCCCCTGGTGGTCGAGCGAGTTCTCGTTTAAAGGGAGCATCTGGGAAAGGTTTGATTGAGCAAAGGAAGGCGGCGGCCAAAGCCGCGTCGAGTAAGTCTGTTCTGGCGGACTCGGCGCTTCCAGCCAAAGTTGGTTCTAAGAGGAAGGCAGATGTTCAGTCTGATGATGTCAAAGTGGAGGAGATCCCTAGGAAGAAGGAGGCGACTGCCGAGGGGATCGGCAAGATTGGCGCAGTTGGTCAATCGATTGCCGATCTCTTCTGCGCTCAGGATCCGACTTTGAAATCGGAAGTCGATGATGTTTCCCCTTTGGACTGCATTGGTGAAGCGGGATGCTCCACGTGGAGGGTGAGTTGCCCTATGTTTGTGCTTTTTCTCTTTTTCTTTCGTTTGGCCATGTCTTCTGACTATGTGTTGCATTGTCGTGTGAGATTTCAGACTTTCCAATATCTCTTGGGGGCCTATTATGGTGTCAAGAAAATGGTCGCCAAGGCTGAGGAAAGGGCTGCTAGGACAGAGTCCGACCTTGCATCCTTGAGGACCAAACTAGAGGGAGCGGAGAGCCGTTGTCGTGAGACTGAGCGTCGCCTTACAAGGGAGTTAAAGAGTTGCCAAGAGGAGCTGGTTGCGAGTCGGAAAGAGTTTGAGGAGAGCCGATCAGGCGTTGAGGAAGAGGTGAAGCAGGCTCGGATTGCTGCTGGTCAGATCGCAGGCGATGTCGGTGCTTTTTATGCACTGAAGTCGCGTGTCGAGATGATCGAAGAGTTCGATGAAGGAAAGCATGAGCTCTGGGACTTGAAGGCAGAAAAGGAGACTCTGGACTCCATGTTTCCGAAGGGAAATCCTGGTCAGGAGCTGTTTCGCTTGGCTGGCGTCGGAGAGGAGGCCATGGATGAGGACGCTGGCGAGGACGAGGCCCATTCTGGCGACGTCAAGCCGACTGATGGTGTAGCCTCTCTGGAGCCAGCCCCTGTCGAAGGTAAGGCCGTTGTCTCCGATGCCTGATTTGTTTTTCTTGCGTAGTTTGACTCGTTGTCCCACTTGTGCGTGTGTTTAGACATTTGGTATTTTTGGCGACCCGTCCACCATCGCGGGTCGCAGAATGTTTTTAAGTGAATGCTTGATGAAGTCCTACAGATGTGTAGGCAGACAATATGTTTTGGCGACCCGTCCACCATCGTGGGTCGTGTATTTTGTATAAAAATGCTCGTGTTTTTATTCAATGCAATTTGTCTTTACATATAAGATCGTACGTTTGCTTGTTTTGTACATGTCGTCAGACATCCAAGGGGATTGTCGATAACGTTTCATGTTTGGTGTGTCGGTTTCGCCCGTGTGCTCTGTCGAGTGGGGCTCCCCGTATATATATGTGTAAAACAGGCCTGTAAATGTTTGTGTATGTGTTAGTCATGACTTTATGCTGGGGAGGTAAGCAATATGTTTCTATTGCGTGAATGTAATAAGGTGTCGTACCTTATGTTTTGTATAAGGCAGGCGGTGTGCCGACGTGCCTATTTTGTTCATCTCCCCGTGTTCCTATCGATCGTGTAATGTAAGCGCTTTTTGTGGATGACTGGATCCAATGTATGTGTCAATGCAGTTCTAAATTCGTGTTTTTGTAAGGATGAGGTCCTCACTTAGTGTCAAATGATAGTTTGTAAAGGAAGATAGAGATGTGCATGCAATAATAAGCGATGTGCGAGTTTTTGTAGTGTCTTACCTTGTCAGTTCAGAAATGGTATAGCTTTATATGTGCCGCGTTCCAACTTCTTGGAATTGGTTGTCCGTCTTTGTCTTCTAATTGATACGCTCCCTGTCCGACCACTTTGGTGATCAAGTAGGGTCCTTCCCATTGTGGTGCGAGTTTTCCGTCGGATGGATTCTTGGTGTTCTGGAAGGTTTTCCTAAGGACCCAATCTCCGACTGTGAATGCCTTGATCCTGACGTTCTTGTTGTAGCTCCTTGCGACCTGTTGTTGAAATCTGACCATCCTGATTCGAGCTTTTTCTCTGATCTCGTCCACTGTGTCTAGGTTATGAGCCAATTCAATATCGTTCTGCTTGCTTGTTTGGAGGTTGCCAAGGGCGGTCGGAACCAGTAACTCGGCCGGAATGACTGCCTCACTCTCGTAGACGAGGGAAAAAGGCGATTGTCCGGTCACATTTTTTGGAGTAGTTCTGTCGGACCAGAGAATGTATGGGAGTTCGTCGGCCCATTTTCCCTTAGCCCTAGTGAGGCGTTTCTTGAGATTGTTGATAATGATTTTGTTGCTAGACTCGGCCTGTCCGTATGATTGCGGATACCGAGGTGTGGACGTGACCAACTTGATGTTCCATCGGTCGCAGAAGGCTCGAGTCTTATGACTGATGAATTGGGAACCGTTGTCGTATACGATTTTTGATGGGATGCCAAATCTGCACAAGATATTGCGTTTTATGAATGAAATGACGTGTTGATCTTTTACCTCTCTGTAGGCTTCGGCTTCGATCCACTTAGAAAAGTAGTCCGTCATGGCGAGGAAGAAGACTCTTTGACCCGACACGGGAGGGAGCTTCCCGACGATGTCCATCCCCCATCTCATAAAGGGCCATGGAGCCAGAGTCGGATGGAGGAACTCTGAAGGTTGGTGATGGACGGGTTCATGCCGCTGACAGGTGTCGCACTTTTTGGTGTAGTCCATAGCGTCCTTGTTCATCGTCGGCCAGTAGTACCCGTTTCGTAGGGCTTTTACCGAGAGGCTTCGTCCTCCAGTATGATTCCCACACTCTCCTTCGTGTAGCGATTGTAGGATGCGTCCGACCTCGGAGGTCTTGAGGCATCGTAGGAGTATCCCTATGACAGATCTTTTGTAAAAGATGTTATCTATGATATCGAAAGAGAGTGCTTGTACCTTGAGCCGCTTTGCTTCTGTTTTGTCGTCGGGCAGAATGCCGTCTTTCAACCATCTGATGTAAGGTAGCATCCAATCGTTATTGTTGTCGATGATGTCTTCTTCTGGTCGGCCGCCAACTTCCATGGCGACGAGTTCTTCAAGCGGTGTCGTTGACTCGACGGACGTCCTGCGGACGGTTGGCGTCATGATGTGGGCCAATGGTATGTGCGGAAATTCCTTCGGGTCTAGGACGGATCCTAGATTGGCAAGTGCGTCAACTTGGGAGTTAAAATCTCTGGGTACCTGTCTGATGTCGAATGCTTGGAATTGTCCGATCAGCTTCTTGGCTACTGTTGAGCCTGGATTCTCCAGAGAAGATGGGTCAAATCGGTCGAGCCCAAGCCCATTGCCAATCGGAAGATCGAAGAAGAAAGCCTAGAGGATCCGACGAGACGTCTCTGGTCGAATGCCTTCCGATAGGATCGCGAGGATCTCGCCAAGCATTAAATGCTAGATCACGCAACGTCCACTGCCTTCAAACTACCATAAACGCAGAGATTTAATGGCACAATCTTCACCATCACTCCGAGCATTGAAGATGGAATATTCGGCCGAAGCATAAACGGTCACAAGAGTAAAAGACTTACCATATCAGGACGACGAGGAAGATAAGAAGAAGCCTACACAATTACACACATGACAGGCGTTCGAAAAAAAAACACAACTCACCAGAATAGCATTCTCGCTCTCGACCTAGCTTTCTAACGGCTGCTTATGCTAGATCCCTGCCGGTCGCCACTCACAAGTCGCCGGTCGAGTCCCACTCGATCTCTGGTTTTATTACGATAAGTTGTATCACGATTCAGTCTGATTCACACGACATCTAATAAGATCATCACGCTATTATACATTTATTCTGTGTTTATCTATTTTTGGCTTGGTTTGGATTGTTTTCTATCACCCGATCGACTAGTTACCCCGTCTAAGGCGATTTAGGTCGTCCGATCTTTTCGTCCCAAAACAATTTGGCGCCCACCGTGGGGCCACTTGCCGATCACCCTTCCGAAACCTTCCAACCATGACTATTGACCCTCCTACTGATAATCAAGAACTACGTCTCGAAGACGAAACCCAAACTACAGAAAACCCAACCGAAAATCCTACCCCAACCCAGTTCCAAGAACTCTCTCAAAAAATGGCCGCCCTTCAAGAGGAACTAGCCCAGCAACGTCAGAAAACCGAAGCCCTAGCCGCTTTGTCAACCCAATCCGAAGCCGAGATTGCGCAACTAACCCGTGAGAATGAGTCTCTTAAGTCGCAGGTACAATCAGTGGCTTCAGGATCTAGGAACGCGCCCATCCACGGCGGCATCCGAACACGCCTCGACATGGACAGTATCGAACCAACGCCTCCAAGCGTACGACGTCCCGGACACACTGAGGGTACATCTCGAACTCCTTTCGCTAGTCCATTTTCGACTAACCATGTCACCTTTTCTACACCGATCGGGTCTGCCGGGGCCCGAATCGACGAAACACAGGTTGCCAATCCGCCAGATGTCATGGCTCTTTTCCAGCAAACGCTCAATCGACACATGAAGACGATCGACGATCGCTTCAACAGGCTCCCAAGAGTCCCGCAACCGATCGAGAGAGAAGCGTCCGGCGGATTCGAAGAATCCCCGTTCGTCGAAGAAATCGCAAGGGTCGAGATCCCCAAGAAGTTCCATCTCCCCAACATGGCGAAATTCGACGGCACCATCGATCCAAATGACCATATCTCTCTCTATAAACAAAAACTAATGGCTGTATCTGTTTCAAGGGAGAGCCGCGAGGTTGTCATGTGCAAAAGCTTTGGCACGACCCTCGCGGGCCCCGCACTAACTTGGTTTATGCGTTTGCCTCAGGGAACGATCGCATCATTCGCGGATCTGGTTAACTCTTTTAAGAGTCAGTTCGCCAGTAGCCGGAAGCATGAGAAACAATCGAGTGACCTCTACCTAGTCACACAAAGGTACAATGAACCTCTCCAGAATTATCTCAACAGGTACAACAAAGAGAAAGTGGGAATCCCCCACTGTGACGTCACAACGTCTATCGAAGCCTTCCGACAAGGCTTGGTCAAAGATAGCAATCTCTACGACGAAATTACCAAGTACCCGTGCAAAAGTTTTGAAGATGTTCAGGCCAAAACTATGGCCGAGGTAAGACTGGAAGAGGACCGTGAGTCGCGTAAAGCCTCCCACGGACCCGATCCATCCGATCGTAAACATTCCTCCGATAACCGTCGAGACAGACGTCCACATCCCTATTCTCGTAATCGAAACGAACCAAATCAGGTAAATGCTTTCCAAGACAGGTCACAGGAATGGAGAGACGGCTCTGCGTTGCCTCCTAGGGTCCAGTCTTATAACTTCAACATTTCCGTGTCGGAGCTCGTCAAGAGTTTCGACAAGTATGGAAAAGACGTAAGATGGCCCCGAAAGAGCGACCGATCAGACGTCAAGAAGGACATGAGTCGATGGTGCGAATTCCACGGCGACCACGGTCATTCGACCGACGAGTGCATCGCCCTGCGAAAGGAGGTCGCTAGGCTGCTCTCACAGGGGCTCCAACGCGACATCATCTCGGAACGGGCAAAAGCCACCATGGAACGCCGAGATCAGGTAAAACAGAACAAACCCCCATCTCTTGTCCATACAAAAGTTGTCAATACCATTTCAGGTGGGTCCGACATATGTGGGAACACATACTCCGAGGCCAAGTGACACGCCAAGGAAAGCAAAGGCGACAAGCCCGAGGCATCGGAACTCAAACCAAGGAGGGCATCTAACCTTCCGACGGTCACATTCGACGAGTCCGACTCCGACGGGTCGGAAAGCCACCATGACGGACTGGTAATCTCTTTGTCCATTGGTAATTGCTTAATACGGAGAGTACTAATCGATACAGGGAGTTCGACAAACCTCTTGACCCTCGATGCTCTCAAAGAAATGGGTCTGACCGAGAACGACCTAATCAAGAAGTCGACCCCACTGGTCGGGTTCAGCGGTGAGGTTAAACACACGACTGGTGAAATCATTCTGACCACATACGCTGGAGGAATCAACCAACAGGTTAAATTCTTAGTCCTAGACTGTCCGTCTCCCTATAATTGTATCCTTGGCGGGCCGTGGATACACGCTATGAAGGCAGTACCTTCAACATATCACCAGGTCATCAAGTTCCCTACTGAATGGGGGGTCCAAGAGATCAGAGGAGATCAAAGGACCGCAAAGGAATGCTACGTCGCTTCCATGCAGAATGCAGTCGAACACAAGACCGCATAGCAATCACAGAACGACGAAGGACCTAGTCGATACGTCGAACCAGAAATGGAAAACCTCGACGAGATCGCACTAGATCCTTCAAAGCCAAACCAAACGGTAAGGGTCGGGTCAGACTTGGACGACTCGACCAGACGATAACTCCTTGACTTCCTCAGGGTCAATGCCGACTGTTTCGCATGGTCGCATGAGGATATGATCGGAATATCTCCAAACGTTATTACTCATAAATTAAATGTAGACCCATCTCATCCCCCTGTCAAGCAAAAACGCAGGAAGTTCGCCCCCGAGCGGAACAAAATAGTCGACGACGAAGTCAAAAGCTTACTGGAAACAGGAAAAATCAGAGAAGTCCACTATCCCGAATGGCTAGCCAATGTGGTCGTAGTCCAGAAGAAGAACGGCAAGTGGAGAGTCTGCATCGACTTCACAGACCTCAACAAGGCTTGTCCCAAGGACTCGTTTCCTCTACCCCATATCGACGCCATGGTCGACGCCACGGCAGGGCACGAAATGCTCACTTTCATGGACGCTTTCAGCGGCTACAATCAGATCCTCATGGATCCCGACGATCAAGAAAAAACAGCGTTCATCACCAGTCAAGGTATCTATTGTTACAAAGTAATGTCCTTTGGTCTAAAAAATGCAGGGGCTACGTATCAACGACTAGTCAACAAAATGTTCAAAGACCAAATCGGAGACACGATGGAAGTCTACATAGACGACATGTTGGTCAAATCCAAAAAGAAAGAAGATCACATAGACCACCTACGCGACAGCTTTGAGGTGCTCAAAAGGTACAACATGAAACTAAACCCTACTAAATGCTCCTTTGGAGTGTCGTTAGGGAAGTTCTTAGGTTACATGGTGACACAAAGAGGAGTAGAAGCCAGCCCAGAACAGATCAAGGCTCTCATCAACCTCCGATCCCCCCGATGTGTCAAAGACGTACAGAAGCTCACAGGTCGGATAACAGCTCTGAACAGATTCATCTCCAAATCATCCGACAAGTGCAAACCCTTCCACGACGCACTCAAGAAGAACAAATCCTTTCAATGGACGAAAGAACACGAAACAACATTTCAGAACCTCAAAGAATACCTGGCCAGTCCCATGTTACTGACCAAACCTAAAGGCGACGAGCCCTTATTTATTTATCTTGCAGTGTCAGAGTCGGCCGTAAGCGTTGTACTGGTCAGAGAGGAAGACGGCAAACAGTCGCCAATATACTACGTCAGTCGGATGCTGTTACCAGCCGAAACGAGGTATTCGTCACTTGAAAAGTTCATACTATCATTGGTAATGGCTTCGAACAAACTCAAACCATATTTTGAATCCCATACTATTACTGTTCGCACTAATCATCCCACGAGAGCTATCATGAGGAAACCTGAGTTCACAGGACGAATGACCAAATGGGCCATACACCTCAGTGGTTACGACATCGAGTATGAGCCTAGGACAGCGATCCAGTCACAAGCCTTAGCCGACTTTGTGGCTGATTTCAGTCCGATCCTAGAGCAAGAAGCCGCAAAAGAAGCGACACAACTACTCGCGACAGATGAGACAGGTACATGGGAGCTCCATACAGATGGGGCGTTGAACGCCAGAGGATCGGGGCTTGGGGTCGTACTGAAATCGCCACAGGGGGACAAGATAGCTCAAGCTGTCAGATGTGAGTGGGATGCGACCGACAACGAAGCTGAATACGAAGCACTCATATTCGGACTCATCCTGGCTCGCGACCTAGGGGTCCAAGAGATCGAAGTCATTTGCGATTCCTTGCTGGTCGTAAACCAAATACAGGGGTCGTACAGTGCCAAAGATACCAGAATGATAGCCTACCTGGAGGTAGCCAAGAAACTTATCGGACAATTCCAGACATTCAACATCCGACAAGTACCCAGGGATCTTAACTCCCAAGCTGACGCACTCGCCAATCTAGGATCCGTCCTAGACCCGAAAGAGTTTCCACACATACCATTGGCCCACATCATGACGCCAGCCATCCCAAGGACATCCGTCGAGTTAACAACACCACTCGAAGAACTCGTGGTTACCTTACCAGAAGAAGACATCATTGACACCAATAACGACTGGACGCTACCTTACATCAGGTGGTTAAAAGACGGCATTCTACCCGACGACAAGATAGAAGCAAAAAGGCTCAAGGTACAAGCACTCTCTTACGATATCATTGACAATATCTTGTACAAAAGATCTATTACAGGGCTACTCCTACGATGCCTTAAGACTCCAGAAGTCGGACGTATCTTACAATCATTACACGAAGGAGAGTGTGGCAACCACACCGGCGGATGAAGCCTCTCAGGAAAAGCCCTCCGAAATGGGTACTATTGGCCAACAATGAACCAAGACACCATGAAATACACCAAGAAGTGTGACGCCTGCCAGCGGCACGCACCCGTCCATCATCAGCCTTCAGAGCTCCTTCATCCGACCCTGGCTCCATGGCCCTTCGTGCGATGGGGAATGGACATCGTCGGAAAGCTTCCCCTCGCGTCGGGTCAAAGAGTTTTCTTCCTTGCCATGACAGACTACTTCTCTAAATAGATCGAAGCCGAAGCCTACAGAGAGGTAAAAGATCAACACGTCATTTCATTCATAAAACGCAATATCTTGTGCAGATTTGGCATCCCATCAGAAATCGTGTGCGACAACGGTTCCCAATTCATCAGTCATAAGACTCGAGCCTTCTGCGACCAATGGAACATCAAATTGGTCACATCCACACCTCGGTATCCGCAATCCAATGGACAAGCCGAATCCAGCAACAAGATCATTATCAACAACCTCAAGAAACGCCTCACAGGGGCTAAAGGCAAATGGGTAGACGAACTCCCACTCATTCTCTGGTCCGATAGGACTACTCCAAAGAATACGACCGGGAAATCGCCTTTCTCTCTCGTCTACGGGAGTGAAGCGGTCATCCCGACTGAGTTACTGGTTCCGACCACTCGCTGTAACCTTTAGACAAGTGAACAGAACGACATCGAACTAACACACAATCTCGACACAACGGACGAAATCAGAGAGAGAGCTCGAATCAGGATGGTCAGGTTCCAACAACAAGTCACAAGGAGTTACAACAAGAACGTCCGAATCAAGGCGTTCAAGGTCGGAGACTGGGTCCTAAGGAAGACATTCCAGAACACCAAGAACCCATCGGACGGAAAGCTAGCACCACAATGGGAAGGACCTTACTTGATCACCGAAGTGGTCGGACAAGGAGCGTATCAGTTAGAAGACAAAGACGGACAACCAATCCCGAGGAGTTGGAACGCAGCACATCTCAAGCTATACCATTTCTGAACCGATAAGGTAAAAACATCACGCAAAACTCTATGCATCGCATATATATGGCTACCTATCGCATGCTGTCATATATACATCGCCATCTGTCGCATATATATCGCATGCTATCGCATATACATTGCCATCCGTCGCATACATATCGCATGTCATCGCATATACATCGCTACTTTCTTTTACATGTCATCATCTGACACTAAGCGAGGATTTCCTCCTTACAAAAACACAAATGCAGAACATCATTTACATTGGACCCCATCGTCCGCAAATGGACCCAGTCATCCGCAAATGGATCCTGTCATCCGCATATAACGCTTACATTACACGATCGATCGGATTACGGGGAGATGACAACACAGGCATGTCGGCACACCGCCTGCCTTATACAAAACATAAGGTATAACACCTTATTACATTCATGCAATTAAACATAAGGAACAAACACCTTATTATATATTGCTTACCTCCCCGGCATAATGTCATGACTAACACATACACAAACACATCGCAGGCCTGCTCTACATACATACACACGGTGAAACCCCACTCGACGGAGCACACGGGTTAAACCGACATACACGACATACTAAACGTCGTCGACAACTTCCTCGAAAGTTCGACGAACATGTACGAAGCAAACTAGCATGCAATTCTACATGTAAAAACGCATTTGCAGCAATAAAAAGCATTTTTATAAATACGCGACCCGCGATGGGGGACGGGTCCCCAAACCACATTGTCTGCCTACACATCTGTAGGACTTCATCAAACAGAAATATTCTGCGACCCGCGATGGTGGACGAGTCGCCAAAACATACATTATCCAAAGGCACCAAATGTCTAAACCCACACACAAGTGGGACAAACAAAGACAAGCATCGGGAACAACAATGTTACCTTCGGCAGGGGCTGGCTCTAATGGGGCTATCTCGTCGGTCGGCTTAGCATCGCCAGAATGAGCTTCGTCCTCATCGGCATCTTTATCCACAGCCTCTTCTCCGATGCCGGCTAAGCAGAACAGCTCCTGACCAGGATCGCCCTTTGGAAACATGGAGTCCAAAGTCTCGTTCTCCGCCTTCAGGTCCCAGAGCTCATGCTTGCCCTCGTTGAACTCTTCAATCATCTCGATGCGCGATTTCACCGCGTAGAAGGCCCCAACGTCGCCAGCAATCTGACCGTCACCAATCCAAGCCCGCTTCACTTCCTCCTCAATGCCTGCCCTGCACTCTTCAAACTCCCTCTGACATGCGACCAGCTCCCCTTGACAGCTCTTCAGCTCCCTGGTGAGACGACGCTCAGTCTCACGACAGCGACTCTCCGCTCCCTCCAGCTTGGTCCTTAAAGAGGCAAGGTCGGACTCTGACCTAGCAGCCTTGTCCTCAGCCTTGACAAGCATCGCCTGGACACCGGAGTAAGCTCCCAAGAAGTATTGAAAAGCCTGACAAAAAGGCATACGACAACACAAATACGCGAATCAGAAAACACAATCGAACAAAAGAAATACAAAAACGCACAAAACAAAGGGCAACACACCCTCCACGCGGAACTGCCCGCTTCACCAATGCAGTCCAAAGGGGAGACGTCCTTAACTTTCGACTTCAAAGTCGGGTCTTGAGCGCGAAAAAGATCAATGATCGACGGCCCTGCGGCACCGATCTTGCCGACCCCTTCGGCGGTCGCGCCTTTCTTCTTAGGGACGTCCTCCGCCTTGACATCATCAAGACGAGCGCTCGCTTTCCTCTTAGAGCTAGCTTTGACCGTAGTCGTCAGGTCAATCAGAGCCGGTTTGCTCGACGCCGCCTTGGCTGCTGCTTTCCTTTGCTCAATCAAGCTTTTTCCCGACGCCACCCTTAGGCGAGCACTCGACCGACCACCAGGGGAACCTGACACGACAGGACAACAAAAAGGAGAAATCCTAAAGTACACGACAAAGTGAAAAACAATAAAAAGACTCCTAAAGCCGAAAGTCTACCTTTCGCACGAGATGAAGAAACATTCGACATATCTTCTTGTGAGGCAGGAGTCGTCGCCAGCAAGTTGACGTTCACAAATTTCCTTTCAGACACGGGAATCTCAAGCACAATCTTTGACAAGCCCTCTGATCGGCTACTCACTTCTAGATCCTCTGGTTCGGGGACTACAAAAAAGAAAAGTTAAAGCAAGAGTTAAGACACACAAATACACGAAAGAAAAGACAAGTACATACTATCGACTCGCCACTCCGTCAACAAAAACAGACATTCTCCCTCCTTCTCCAGAGAAGAGCGTTCGACGAAAAAGAACTTCGACCCCTATCCGCGGTCGTTAACATCAGGGCTCTTCACCAAGGGCTTCCGACCAGGTCGGACACGCAACTGAACGCGACAGGAACTCTTCGATCCTATGAAGTAGTTGTACCACAGGGCGTCGAAGTCAAAATCAGCCCCAGTTTGAACATTCACAAGGTCTAAAACCCTAAGAACTCTCCACGCCTGAGGCATTACTTGACATGGCGCCAACGCCAACATAGCTAAGAAGTCCCTGACAAGGGGGAAAAAGGAAACCTATGCCCTATTCTAAACGGGTAAGAATAGAAGCAAAACCATCCCTCATAGCGAGCATTGGCCCTCTCGTCTGGGTGAGGCAGCCTAGCACCGTCTCCGGCGGAAAACCTCCGACTTGGAGCACCTGATCCAGTTCCGCCTGGGACATAGTGCTAACCAACGCATCCGACTCCTTCAAAATAAAACGAGGAGGAGCTTCGCCTTCACGAGAATCGGAGAGAGTCTTCGACGACTCAGTTTCCTCGAGAGAAACCATTTCGAGAATGGGAAAAGAGGAGAATGGAAGAGCTACGACTAAGAGAAATCAGAAAGCTATGGCAAGAGAAACCAAGAGGCTTACCAGAAACTTGCAAAGGAAGATGATGAAGAGTAATCGATTCCTTCTACTACGAATTTATGGAGGGAAGTGAAGGCCTGCAGAGGCGTCGCATCATGCCTCGATCACGCGCCACGTAGCCCTGAGCAAACGCGCCAAATTGGAAGGTGGAGATCGCATCTAGAGAAGTTGCCACGGATTCCGGTCAACTTGCCTAAACCGTAAGCCCATAGCAACTTGGTGCTATTGTTGAGCCTGGATTCTCCAGAGAAGATGGGTCAAATCGGTCGAGCCCAAGCCCATTGCCAATCGGAAGATCGAAGAAGAAAGCCCAGAGGATCCGACGAGACGTCTCTGGTCGAATGCCTTCCGACAGGATCGCGAGGATCTCGCCAAGCATTAAATGCTAGATCACGCAACGGCCACTACCTTCAAACCACCATAAATGCAGAGATGTAATGGCGCAATCTTCACCATCACTCCGAGCATTGAAGATGGAATATTCAGCCGAAGCATAAACGGTCACAAGAGTAAAAGACTTACCATATCAGGACGACAAGGAAGATAAGAAGAAGCCTACACAATTACACACAGGACATGCGTTCGAAAAAAAAACACAACTCACCAGAATAGCACTCTCGCTCTCGACCTAGCTCTCTAACGGCTGCTTACGCTAGATCCCATGCCGGTCGCCACTCACAAGTCACCGGTCGAGTCCCACTCGATCTCTGGTTTTATTACGATAAGTTGTACCATGATTCAGTCTGATTCACACGACATCTAATAAGATCATCACGCTATTATACATTTATTCTGTGTTTATCTATTTTTGGCTTGGTTTGGATTGTTTTCTATCACCCGATCGACTAGTTACCCCGTCTAAGGCGATTTAGGTCGTCCGATCTTTTCGCCCCAAAACAGCTACCTCCAGGTAGGCTATCATCCTGACGTCTTTAATGATGTACGATCCTTGTATTTCGTTTATGACCAGCAAGGAGTCGCAAACGACTTCGATCTCTCGGACCCCTAGGTCGCGAGCCAAGATGAGTCCGAATATGAGTGCTTCGTATTCAGCTTCGTTGTTAGTCGCATCCCACTCGCATCTGACGGCCTGAGCTATCTTGTCCCCTTGTGGCGATTTCAGCACGACCCCTAGCCCCGATCCTCTGGAGTTCGATGCTCCATCTGTGTGGAGCTCCCATGTACATGTTTCTTCCATCGCGAGCAGTTGTGTTGCTTCTCTTGTGGCTTCTTGCTCTAGGGTCGGACTGAAATCGGCCACAAAGTCGGCTAAGGCTTGCGACTTGATCGCTGTCCTGGGCTCGTACTCGATGTCATAACCACTGAGGTGTATAGCCCATTTGGTCATTCGTCCTGTAAACTCGGGTTTCCTCATGATTGCTCTCATGGGATGATTAGTGCGGAGAATAATAGTATGTGATTCAAAATAGGGTTTGAGTTTGTTCGAGGCCATTACCAACGATAGTACGAGCTTCTCGAGTGACAAATACCTTGTTTCTACTGGCAATAATGTCCGACTGACGTAGTATATCGGTGACTGCTTGGCATCCTCTTCCCTGATCAGTACTGCGCTTACGGCTGATTCTGACACTGCAAGATATAGAAATAAGGGCTCGTCGCCTTTAGGTTTGGTCAGTAACATGGGACTGGCCAGGTACTCTTTCAAGTTCTGGAATGCTGCTTCGTGTTCTTCCGTCCATTGAAAGGACTTGTTTTTCCTGAGAGCGTCGTGGAAGGGTTTGCACTTGTCGGATGATTTGGAGATGAATCTATTCAGAGTTGCTATCCGACCCGTGAGCTTTTATACGTCTTTGATGCATCGGGGGGATCGAAGATTGACGAGAGCCTTGATATGTTCTGGGCTGGCTTCTATTCCTCTTTGTGTCACCATGTACCCCAAGAACTTCCCTGATGACACTCCGAAGGAACATTTAGTAGGGTTTAGTTTCATATTGTACCTTTTGAGCACCTCAAAGCTGTCGCGTAGGTGGTCTATGTGATCTTCTTTATTTTTGGACTTGACCAACATGTCGTCTATGTAGACTTCCATCGTGTCTCCGATCTGATCTTTGAACATCTTGTTGACTAGTCGCTGATAGGTAGCCCCTACATTTTTTAGGCCAAAGGGCATTACTTTGTAACAGTAGATACCTTGGCTAGTGACGAATGCTGTTTTTTCATGATCGTCGGGTTCCATGAGGATTTGATTGTAGCCGCTGAAAGCGTCCATAAAGGTAAGCATTTCGTGCCCTGCCGTGGCGTCGACCATGGCGTCGATGTGGGGTAGTGGGAACGAGTCTTTGGGACAAGCCTTGTTGAGATCTGTGAAGTCGATGCAGACTCTCCACTTGCCGTTCTTTTTCTGGAATACGACCACGTTGGCTAGCCACTCAGGATAATGGACTTCTCTTATTTTCCCTGTTTCCAATAAGCTCTTGACTTCATCGTCAATTATCTTGTTCCGCTCAGGGGCAAACTTCCTGCGTTTTTGCTTAACAGGGGGATGAGATGGGTCTACATTCAATTTATGCGTAATAATGTTTGGAGATATTCCGACCATATCCTCATGCGACCATGCGAAGCAATCGGCATTGATCCTAAGAAAATCAAGAAATTGTTGTCTGGTCGAGTCGTCCAAGTCTGACCCGACCCTTACCGTTTGGTTTGGCTTTGAAGGGTCCAGTACGATCTCGTCGAGTTTTTCCATTTCTGGTTCGATGTACCGACTGGATCCTTCGTCGCTCTGTGATTGCTATGCGGTCTGATGTTCGACTGCGTTCTTCATGGAAGCGACATAGCACTCTTTAGCGGTCCTTTGGTCTCCTCAGATTTCTTGTACTCCCCATTCAGTGGGAAACTTGATGACTTGATGATACGTCGAGGGTACCGCTCTCATAGCGTGTATCCATGGCCTGCCAAGAATACAATTGTAGGGAGATGGACAATCTAGGATTAAGAATTTCACCTGTTGGTTGATTCCTCCAGCGTATGTGGTTAGAATGATTTCACCAGTCGTATGTTTAACCTCACCGCTGAACCCGACCAGTGGGGTCGACTTTTTGATTAGGTCATTTTCAGCTAGACCCATTTCTTTAAGAGCGTCGAGGGTCAAAAGATTGGTTGAACTCCCTGTATCGATTAGTACCCTTCGTATTAAGCAATTACCAATAGACAAAGAGATTACCAGACCATCGTGGTGACCGTTCGATCCATCGAAATCGAACTTGTCGAACGTGACTGTCGGAAGGTTGGAGATCTTCCTTGGCCTTAATTCTGATGCCTCGGGCTTGTTGCCCTTGCTTTCCTTTGCGTGTCTCTTAGCCGCAGAGTATGTGTTCCCACATACGTCCGATCCACCTGAAATAGTATTGACAACTTTTGTATGGACGGGGGATGGAGGTTTGTTTTGTTTTACCTGGTCTCGTCGTTCCATGGTGGTTTTTGCCCGCTCCGAGATTACGTCGCACAGGAGCCCCTGTGCGAGCAGTCTTGCGACTTCCTTTCGCAGGGCAATGCATTCGTCGGTCGAATGACCATGATCACCATGGAATTCGCACCATCGGCTCATGTCTTTCTTGACGTCCGATCGGTCGCTCTTTCAGGACCATCTTACTTCCTTTCCATATTTGTCGAAACTCTTGACGAGCTCCGACACGGAAACGTTGAAGTTGTAAGATTGGATCCTGGGAGGCAACGTCGGAACGTCTCTCCAGTCCTGGGACCTGTCTTGGAAAGAGTTTACCTGACCCAACTCGTTTCGATTACGAGAGTAGGGATGTGGACGTCTGTCTCTACGGTTGTCAGAGAGATTTTTACGAT
This sequence comes from Rheum nobile, assembly GCA_027886185.1. NCBI lineage: Eukaryota > Viridiplantae > Streptophyta > Magnoliopsida > Caryophyllales > Polygonaceae > Rheum > Rheum nobile. The sequence goes on from WOAB01000143.1 coordinate 432,065, forward strand.
CAGACGGATCGGGCCCGCGTGAGGCTTTTCGTGACTCACGGTCCTCTTCCAATCTTACCTCGGCCATGGTCTTGGCCTGGACGTCTTCGAAGCTTTTGCATGGGTACTTGGTAATCTCGTCGTAAAGGTTGCTGTCTTTGATCAGACCTTGTCTGAAGGCTTCGATGGAGGTTGTGACGTCGCAGTGGGGGATCACCACTTTCTCCTTATTGTACCTGTTGAGATAATTCCTGAGAGGTTCGTTATACCTTTGTGTGACTCGGTAGAGGTCACTCGATTGCTTTTCGAGCCTCCGACTACTGGCAAATTGACTTTTGAAGGAGTTGACCAGATCCGCAAACGATGCAATCGTTCCCTGAGGCAAACGCATAAACCAAGTTAGTGCGGAACCTGCGAGGGTCGCCAAAGCTTTTGCATATGACGGCCTCGTGGTTCTCCCTTGAAACAGATGCAGCCATTAACTTTTGTTTATATATAGAAATATGATCATCTGGGTCGCTGGTGCCGTCGAATGTCGCCATGCTGGGAAGATGAAACTTCTTGGGGATCTCGACCCTGGCGATTTCTTCAATGAACGGGGATTCTTCGAATCCGCTGGTCGCTTCCCTCACGATTGGATGCGGGAATCCTGGAAGCCTATTGAAGCGATCGTCGATCGTCTTCATGTGTTGGTCGAGCGTCTGCTAGAAGAGAGCCAGGGCGTCTGGTGGATTGGTAACCTGTGGTTCGTCGATTCGGGCCCCTGCCGACCCGATCGGTGTGGAAAAAGTGACATGGTTAGTCGAAAACGGATTGGTAATAGGAGTTCGAGATGTACCCTCTGCGTATCCGGATCGTCGCACGCTCGGGGGCGTTGGCTCGACATTGTCCATGTCGAGGCGTGTTCGGACGTTGCTGTGGATGGGCATACTCCTAGATCCCGAAGCCATTGATTGTACCTGCGACTTAAGAGACTCATTTTCACGGGTTAGTTGTGCGATCTCGGCTTCGGATTGGGTTGACAAGGCGGCGAGAGATTCGGTTTTTTAGTGCTGTTGGGCTAGTTCCTCTTGGAGGGCGGCCATTTTTTGAGAAAGTTCTTGGAACTGGGTTGGAGTAGGGTTTTCGGTTGGGTCCCCTGGAGTTTGGGTTCCGTCTTTGAGACGTGGTTCTTCGGTGTTGGTAGATGGGTCGATAGTCATGGTTGGAAAGTTTTGGAAGGATGATCGGCAAGTTGCCCCACGGTGGGCGCCAAATTGTTTTGGGGCGAAAAGATCGGACGACCTAAATCGCCTTAGACGGGGTAACTAGTCGATCGGGTGATAGAAAACAATCCAAACCAAATAGATAATAGACAAGGAAAGAGCAAATGCAAAATAGCGAAATGACTTTATTAGATAATATATTGATCGGATTGAATCGAGATACAACTTATCGTAATAAGGCAGAGTGATCTTATTGGATTCGACCAGTAATTCTTAGGTTGCGACCGGTGGCGAATAAGCGGGGGTGATTGCTGGAGAGCTAGACGGGCAATGAAAGTGTTGTTCTGTTTTGTTTCTGAATGAGAATGCTTGAGTGTGTAACGTGCTTGTATCCGTCCCCCTCTTATCTTCCTCTTCGTCCATATATGGTAAGTTCTTCATGCCTCTGACCGTTATATTTCGATCCCATCCTTATCTTCAACGCCGGGATTTAATTACGGAGATTCTGTCACTAATTGCTGCTATTATGGTGTTGTGTAAATGTTGTGGCCGTTGATCAATCCTGGCATTTAATGCTTGGCGGAATCTTTGCGATCTTGTCGGAGGACGTTTGACTGGAGAAGCCTCGTCGCCTTCTCTGGGTTTCTCTTCTATTCTTCCGATCCGTCATGGGCCTGGGCTTGTCTTGCTCGATCCACCTTCCCAGGGGACGTCAGGCCCAACAGTAGCCATTGCACCAAAGGACCAGGAAAACACGACATTTACATGTCCTTTTGGCACGTTTTCATATCGTAGAATGCCATTTGGGTTGTGTAATGCGCCTGCAACTTTTCAGCGGTGTATGGTAAGCATCTTTTCTGAGTATGTTGAGCACTTTATTGAGGTATTTATGGATGATTTCACGGTCCATGGGGACAGTTTTGATGCATGCTTAGATCACTTGTCACTTGTTCTTAAGAGATGTGTAGACACTAACCTGGTTCTGAATTCTGAAAAGTGTCATTTTATGGTAGAACAGGGTATAGTGCTCGATCATATTGTCTCGTCTAAGGGTATTGAGGTCGATAAGGCGAAGATTGATGTCATTTAGTCTTTGCCTTATCCTACTAATGTGCGTGAAGTGCGTTCTTTTCTAGGCCATGCAGGTTTTTATCGCAGGTTTATTAAAGACTTTTCAAAGATATCAACACCCCTATGCGAGCTGTTGAAAAATGAAGTGACGTTTGAGCTTACTGAAGAGAGCAAGAAGGCGTTTGATGAGTTGATGGCACGCCTGACAAGTGCCCTAATTATTCAAGCACCAGATTGGTCTCTCCCTTTTGAGATTATGTGTGATGCCAACGACTATGTTGTAGGTGCAGTCCTCGGTCAGAAGGAGGCATGAGCTTCCCATGTGATTCATTACGCATCTATGACTCTGAATGGTGCGCATAAAAATTACTCCACAATTGAGAAGGAGCTATTGGCCGTTGTTTTTGCTCTGGAGAAGTTCCGATCCTATCTGCTCGGCACGAAGGTGACCGTGTATACAGACCATGCAGCACTTCGTTATTTATTGATGAAGAAAGAGGCCAAGCCGCGATTGATTAGATGGATCCTGCTGCTGAGTGAGTTTGACATTGAGATAAGAGACAAGAAAGGGGCTGAGAATTTGGTAGCTAACCACCTTAGTAGGCTCGTTCATGATGAAGACACATCGCATGCTCAACTGCAGATCCAGGGGACATTTCCTGATGACACTTTGTTCGGAATTCAGGCTTTTCAGCCGTGGTATGCACATTTGGTGAATTTTCTGGTTTCTGGTGTGTTTCCTCCACACTTTGCAAAGGCCTAAAGAGACAAGTTGCGCAGTGAGGCGCAATTCTATGTGTGGGATGACCCTTATCTTTGGAAGCATTACTCTGATCAGGTAATCCGTAGATGCCTTCCAGACAATGAGGTAACTTCTGTCTTAGCTTTTTGTCATTCTCATGCATGTGGTGGTCACTTTGGGGCGAAAAAGACAGCTATGAAGGTGTTGGATGCATGATTTTATTGGCCTCACATCTTTATGGATGCATATGGTTTTTGTCAATCCTGTGATCGATGCCAGAGAGTTGGGAATATGTCCCAGAGGAATGAAATGCCTCAATCACCTTTAATCTTTTGTGAGATTTTTGATGTTTGGGGTATAGACTTTATGGGACCATTTCCTAACTCTTTTGGGAACATTTATATCTTGCTTGCGGTGGACTACGTTTCCAAGTGGGTGGAAGCGAAAGCCACCAGGACTGATGATTCTAAAGTTGTGGCAGGTTTCTTGAAGGAAAACATTTTCGCCAGGTTTGGCATTCCCAAAGCTCTAATCAGCGACAGAGGAACTCACTTCTGTAACAAGACAGTGAGCGCGTTGTTGAAGAAATATCATGTCACGCATAAAGTTTCCACTGTATACCATCCACAAACAAATGGACAAGCTGAGGTGTCTAATAGAGAGATCAAAACCATTCTTGAGAAGACCGTAGCTCCAAACAGGAAGGATTGGAGTCTGAGATTAGATGATGCACTATGGGCTTATCGTACAGCTTACAAGACGCACATCGATATGTCACCAGTTTGGTTGGTGTTTGGTAAAGCTTGTCATCTTCCAATGGAGCTCGAGCACAAGGCTTTCTAGGTTGTGAAGAACTGCAAGATGCGGATTGATGAGGTTGGAGAATTCCGCAAGTTACAGCTGTAAGAATTGGAGGAACTGCGGATAGAAGCTTATGACAATGCAGTCAACTACAAGGAAAAGACAAAGGCTTGGCATGACAAGAACATTTTAAGGAAGGACTTTAAAGCTGGAGACAAAGTCCTACTATTTCAGTCTCGCCTACGTCTTTTCCCGGGCAAACTCCGATCCCGTTGGGCGGGACCTTATGTTGTTGCTAGAGTTTTTCCACATGGTGTTGTGGAATTGTATGAGACTGCGACTAACAAGGTTTTCAAGGTGAATGGTCAAAGGTTGAAACCATATCAAGAAGGGTTCAACAAGGAAGCCATAGAGGAGACGGTTCTTGAAGAACCAGATGTTGATCATTGATCTACAAGGCACTATGTCGAGACCACGACATTAACCAAGGCGCTTCACGGGAGGCAACCCGAGGTATGAAGTTTTTCTTGTCATTGTATCATCTTCTTCTGTTGTTATTGTTCTTTGTTTCAATTTCTAGACTAAACTTGCAGGTAAAGACGATTTCGAAGGCAAAGCCGCGACCGCGGCCTCAAAACCGCGATCGCGGCCTTGCCATGTACGTGAAGGATGCAACTGCGGTCGCTGCCTTCTCGATCTTGTTTTGAAAAAAAAAACAGTTGTATTGATGCCGCGGTCACGGCCTGAAAACCGCGATCGCGACCCTGCTTTTCTGCGGATATAAACCCTTATTCTTCTTCTTCTTCCTCAAAATTTCTTTCTCCTCAAGCCGCGACGCTGCTTCCTCTCATCTGGAGCCGTGACCGCCGTCCTCAAACCGCGATCGCTGCTCATTCATCTACAAAGATTTCTCTCGGTGTTTGCGGTGAGTTTCTCACTCTCTTCTTGTGTTGAATTCGAAATTGAAGGTTGGAAATGTCTGGTAGAGGTTTGTAGCGGTTGAACAAAAGGCAAATGAAGCGTTGTGATGCACTTTGTCATCATGAAATTGTGCAAACCCGCTTCCTTGATGTACCTACTTTGCATACTTTGGGTCTATTGGATTGCACAAGGCTTTTGTTTGAGCATGGTGGTTTGGGTGCTTTTGTTCCTATGGGAGCTCCTACCTATCCCCTTCTCGTGATGGAACTCTTGGCTACACTGGTAAGAGATGGGGATAGGATTACGTTTTACTTGAATGATGAGGATCGCTCGTTGTCATTTGATGAGCTTAGACAGATTTTTGGAGTGTCCGTTCCAACAACTGAGGGGTGGACAACTGTGGGCACCCGACACTATGACTTCTGGCAGGCAACTACTGGTGAGATTTTCAAGCCTAAGAAAGGGGAGTACAACTACAAGATTTCACATCCATGCTTGAGATTAGCCGATAAGGTGATTGCAACGGCGTTCTTGGGACATGGAGAGGTCAACAAGGTTTTTGTTGCTGATCTGTCAGTTCTCTGGTGCATGACTCCAGAGAGTGAGTCCATTCAAGACTGGGTTGCTCTATTTGTGGCAAGTTGCTTCCGGGTCCGCGACAAGGAGTTCGACAAGATAGCTATGGGTGGGATGATCACTCTAATTTCTAGAATTTGGGGACCGAAAGCGCCAGAGAATTATCAGTCATTGCCTGGCGTATATGTCTATGATGAGCACTGTTTGAAGAAGGCGTGGTTGTTGGGTTCTACACGGGGATGGTATTTCTGGAAGGCAGGGAAGGGTGGCATCCATCATTTTACCCTACCTCGTTTCATTCCCTTTGGACCTACGTGATGTGACCTTGTTCGATGGAAAGACCACGATTCGCTGTCAAGGATCGATTGAACGCGTATTGGGGCACAGGCAACTCTTCGGAAAGGATAGATTGGCGGAAGCAAGGAGAAGATGGACTGTAGGGTGGTCAGAATGATGACCAGCGGCTGGGGGTGACCGGCGGCGGCTGGTGGTGATGCGGCGGAAGTGGTGGTGGTGGTGGTACGGTGGCAACGAAGGAGGCAGCGGAATGAGGAGTGGAGGGGGCGGCGGCAGCCCTAGGGTTTGTGTTTGGGGAGAGACGAGAACTAGGGTTAGTTCTTGTCTCGGGATTACGAATAGTAACAGGATAGTTGGAACCGAATTAACGCGCTAAGATAATTCAACTAGAAACGCGTTAATTTGTGTGACGTCAGGGCCCGGTTTTGCAGGAGATTACTCGACTGGAAAACAAGCTCTATTTCGACGTAATTGAAAATGAAGACAAAAGAGAGTATTTATACTAGAGAGTTGACCTAATGGGCCAGACTCTCTAGTTACTAATTCTGGCGGCCCATTTAACATAAATGGCAACCACCCAGAAATAGCAGCTACTAAAAATAGAAATATTATTCATAAAACGTGCTAAGCAATTAATGTCTCGATCAGACTAGATGTAACTGTAGGGGAGTCTCAAGGCGGATGTGACAAGGACAGCAGGGTCACATCACTACGGCTCAGGATTTTTATATGGTTAATGATGATGATGAGGAGGATAGAGCAAATGCAGAGGAGGAATTTCCAAGGGCGACTATCGATATGATGCTTGATATGGGGCTTCATGATGAGGCCACTGACACGGATAGGCAGTATGAGGCGGGCACTTCGAGTGGTCCTACAGGCCATTCCGGTGTGTCTAGTTCTTGGTAGGAGCAGATGTTGGCTGCTATGTTCGGCATTTCTATTCGACAGGAGGAGATGGCCTATCGTCAGGCTGAGATGGACATGACGATTAGAGATATGGTTGCAGACCAGCGGTATATTCTGGATGAGCAGCATCGGTTACCACTCGCTTGGATCGTTTGACTACCGATGTCACTGACATCAGGAGCACCCAGACTCAGCATGGTGCGTGGATAGCTGAGCTCGATGAGGATGTTCGACATCTCTGGGTCAGCAGTTGGTGGCATGCACTTACGGCCAACACTAGGACGAGTTTGCGCGAAATGAGTGGCCGGGGTATAGAGGACCAACAAACGATGAGTTGGACAGCATTGTCACCCGCCAGCGCACCAGTGACTCTTGCTTCACTGATTTTCCACTGCCATGCCAACCCCGTCGTCCGAGACGCGGACCACCTCGGCAGCCCTAGTGGGTATTTTTCTTTCTTCCCTAGATTTTCATTTTCGTCTTTTAATACATTGAGGACAATGCAATATTTAAGCATGTGGTAGAGATTTGTACTTGTTGTTGGTTGTAAAAAAAAAGCAAAAAATCTTGGCTAAGCTGAAAACCCGAAAGGGCGGCTTAGGCAAAATTCAGGGGCCCGGATCGGCATTAGGCTGGGAGAATAAGAGGATAAAGAGTGATGTGAGAATTGTTGAGCTCATCTATGAAAAATGAAATGACTAGCTAGGTGAAAACCCGAAAGGGCGCCTAGACAGAATGAGTGAAAAAAAAGGAGTGATTAATAGGATTCATTCATTCTTCTAGCATGGCGACATAAGTGGTGGAGCAATAAGGAGGTTTCGGGTAGGTCACTCTGGAGTTATAAGGAGATAGATTGGAGCTAGGATTAGAAATTCTCATTCATATATTGGAGTTCGGGTTAAGCTTGGGGGAAGTACTCTACTTTCCTTGATGCTGGTGTGCTGCGTTGCTGTGTTGGTATTGCTGGAGATTCATGAGTAGGTACAGTTCTTAGTGGAGAATTTTGCTGTGCTTCCTAAGACCTTCGGTATTTCATTGGAGGAGTAGGTTTCCATTAGCTTACTCGAGGACGAGCAAGGTCTAAGCATGGGGGAATTTGATACGCTCTACTCTGTAGTGCGTAACTAGGAATTGTTAGTACGCTATGAGGGATGTTTGTACTAGTTTAGGAGTTAATTTATGATTGAGGAGAGTGGGATGATTAGTACAGAAAGGGAATATTTTAGTGAGTTTGGAGCGTCAGAAACTGAGGAAGGCAAAGCCGCGGGCGCGAAATGGAAGCCGCGGGCGCGGCCCAGGAAGAGATCACTGAAGTGCCAGGAAAAGAAAGCCGCGGGCACGGCCAGGAGGCAGCGATCGCGACCTTGCAATTCAGGAAGGACGCGGAAGATTTTCACACACAAATTCACTTGTTATTTTGTTTCCTTTATTTTATATTATTATATTCCGGTTATTGTTATTTTTAGAAGATTTACTTAGGTTAAAAAGACTTAATTTTCTTCAGATTACAACATTAGAGAACAGCAGTTGAGAGTTTTTCCATTGTTTTTGGAGATTTTGCAAGATTATGAAGAACTAAGTTCCTTTGCTTGGTTAGACGATTGAAGCCTTCGTTTGTTTTGGTTGTAAGATTATAAATCTTGTTCTACTTCTTTGAATGTTATTGATTCTCTTGAACTTAATCCCTTTGAGTTTTGCTAATTGGCCATTGGTATTACTCTTATGCTAGAGTTGGATTATTTTTAGTTGAAATATCTAAGTCAGAGTAGCAACTACGATCTTCTAGAACTAGTTGTGATAGTTTATTGTAGAAGAGAATTGATTTGCATGCTAAATAAAACTGGTTGTTTTATGTTGCATGTATCTACTGAAATTCCTGGAACTTACTACTGATATTGAATTGAATCTCGAGAGTTTCCTGATTGTTTGATAGTTAGTATTATCAGGGTCTGGTTGTCTTGTTAATAAATTTAAGAAAAGGAATTGGAACATTCATTGGGTTAAAGAATTGGAGATAATCGATGATCAACCAATCAAACTGAAGTGTGGATATCTGTCTGGCTGAGCTCTTTCGTCAATATCTGTTTACATCTTTGTTACTTCTGTTAGTTAATTTCATAGCTTTAGAACTCATACCAAACCCCCCCTTTTTTTACTGTTGATGATTGGTAAACGATTTTTGCAAACAGGATAGATAGTTTGATTCTCTGTGGGTTCGACCCTTACTTGCCAGACTACATTAGTTGGGTTATTGAGGTTTATTTGATAGGTACATACGACAAAAGCCTTGTCAAATTTGGCGCCGATGCCGGGGAACCTAAAGTTTTAATCTTACAACCAAAACAAACGAAGGCTTCAATCGTCTAACCAAGCAAAGGAACTTAGTTCTTCATAATCTTGCAAAAACTCCAAAAATAATGGAAAAACTCTAAACTGCCGTTCTCTAATGTTGTAATCTGAACCTCAAGAAAACTAAGTATTTTTAACCTAAGTAAATCTTCTAAAAATAACAATAACCGGAGTATAATAATATAAAATAAAGGGAAAAAATAACAAGTGAATCTGCGTGCGAAAATCTTCCGCGTCCTTCCTGAATTGCAAGGCCGCGATCGCTGCCACCTGGCCGCGCCCATGGCTTTCCTTTCCTGGCACTTCAGTGATCTCTTCCTTGGCCGCGCCCGCGGCTTCCATTCTGCACCCGCGGCTTTGCCTTCCTTAGTTTCTGACGCTCCAAACTCACTAAAATTGTAATACCCCTCATTTTTAGTAAGGATATTTGGGTAATTTTTTTCCAACCTTCGTTCAATAATTATTTCGCTTTCAGAGGAGTTCGGATTTTCCGTAACATCCATGATCTCCGAAATAATTCCTTGAGTGGTATAAAATACATTCGATGTATTTTCGGGACTTAGAATATTTGTTTGGATACAAACATATAATTCCGGAATTAAAACCATGCCCATATAATTTTTTCGGGCAAAAAGACCGGATTTGGCCTCCACCGCGACTTCGTGCACGCCGGCATGCGTGCCACGTGTCTTATTCGCTGTCGAGTGCCTGCTCCTCCACGTCGGGGTTGGGTTTCTCATTGGCTTATAAAAGGGAGTCGATCAAAGGGATTGATGGGCACCACTCCCGTCCCTTGCTCGACCTCCCCAGCTCCCTTCTCGGTCCTCTTCCCGCCGGCAAACCAGAACCGCGCCGAGCTTTTGTGCTTCACCGCCGTTGCTGCTCCGCCCCTGCTGCTCTGCCGCTGCTGCTCTTCCCGGCGTCGTGAAGCCATCCCAGCGACCCAGCTCCGCCGCGAGCGCCGCTGCTGTAGTCGCGTGTAGTTGTTGTTGCATGTCGTCGTTGCCGCCGCTGCCGTCGTTGCCGCTGCTGCTGGTGGTTGCTTCTTCCCCGACGACGAGACATCCTCCCCGGCGAGAAGGCACCCAGCGCCGACGGAGTTGCCATTGTTGTTGTTGTCGTGTTGTTGTTGTTAATTGTTGAAGGAAGAAGATGAAGGTGGGCCCCTTCTTAATCAGCTCTTGTAATGGGCCGAAAGCCCATTAGCCATCCAGTCCAGATTTAACCCAAAATCGATCGAGCAGTATAATTTCGACCCACTTTTATCCATATTTTTCTTTAGGAAAATTTAATTATATTTTTATGATTTAAAATCATAAAAATTTATTAAATTTAATTACTTGAGTTCGTCCAGACAAATTAATTGATATTAATTAATTTGTTAGTTATAACGTTATTTGCGGGATCGCGTATGGACCCGTAATCCTGCTAGAGCCATCTGAAGCATAGGTCATATCCTTGAAAAGGATATCATCAGTAGTCGTCTTGTCTAGATTCATCGCCGAATCTACTCCAGACAAGTGGTGGTTCGCTCTTGCTTATCATTCCATATTTATATTGATTATCAATTGTTTAATTGTTAATTAATTTAGGATGAATTGTTGTTTTCGTTTGGGAACAGTTTTGATAACTGTATGTGATTTTAAAAGAGATATTATAATAGGTTGTATATTGCTAGAACAATGCTATTATAGATATATATATATATATGAATAAATACGGATATTACGATAGGCTGTATATTGCTAGAACAACGCTATTTTATCTGTGTTTGGCCCCGGTGGCTTTGATGTGAATTATTACTGTGTTGAACTATTTAGTTAGCACGAGTATTCGTAGGAACACTATGTACCTTGTGAGGTTTAGTGGTTTCTTTATAACTAGGTGCTAGGAGAATTATTCCTCTAGTACTTTTTCGGTCATGACCATACCCTTACTCAGGGTACGTGCACACAACTGTTTTATTGTGCAGCCATTTGGGATTTATTCCCTGGGATTTATTCCTCGTGATATCTCTGGTATGGAGATACGATATCTCTTGTGAGGAGATCTTAAAAGCTTGTAACGTGAATGTTCGTTTTGGAATTAAACAAGATAAGTGTCGTTGTGCACATAATTAATATACCCTTTGGCGAGTAGTGCAGCTAGAAAGTAGTGCAACTAGGAAAACTCGTCTAGACTTTGATCAGAGTAAAGTTCTCTTTCCAATCTGAATTCGCATTACGCAGTGAGGTTTGTCGTGAACCGAAACATCAAGTCGTTTTAAACGCTTGTGTGTAATTATAATGTTCCAGACATTTGTCATACTTTCCGATAAGACTCAATTCGTTGGAGTCTTCTCTTCATATGTTTCCTTAAGACTCATTCTCTCAGAGTCTTCTCTTGATCATGCCTTTTCGTATATTTCAGTAGGAGTATGGTGATTGACTATCGTCATCGACTATTATTCGGGAAACGATGAGTTTAACCTAATACGACTACTTAGAACCTATCTGATTTTCCCTTGCATAGTCTTTCATTAGACTAACCAACCGATTATATTCCAATGCATGGTTGGCTAGTGTCATCCGTCTCATACGGCACATCAGATAAGCTGCAGTTCCGATGAAGGCGAAACGACAATGAAGGCAGTTGAAATTTTGAAGAGTTTTACCAGGTTGAGATTCCTTGGCGGGTGATCGTTTCGATCAAGACCCTTGTGTTATTTATTTTTAAGACTTCCGCTGTGTTAAACATATTTTATATCAAGACTACTTTGTATTTCAATTGTATTTCGGATTATGGATGTAATGCCGAGACAATGATTTTAATCGAAAGTTATGATATTTTGTATTATAACTGTTGTTTGATGAATTATATCAACGGGTTAAGCCTGGGGTGCCTTCGGATGTGAAATCCGAGGTCACTAGCGGTAATACCTTTCAAGTATATATTTGGTGGTGTTACAAAAATCTTCCCTTTCTGTACTAATCGTCCCACTCTCCTCAATCATAAATTAACTCCTAAACTAGTACAAACATCCCTCATAGCGTACTAACAATTCCTAGTTATGCACTACAGAGTAGAGCGTATCACATATCATATTACTATATAGTACAAGTAATAACTTCTTAAGAAATCATTATTTTACATTAGTATAAACTATAATTAGCGACTTCATAAGACTTCATGCTATAGCGTAAGTATAAAGTGTAATATATAGCTTTATAAGACTTCTTCATAACACATTATAACTTCATAAGACTTTGTCATATCACATGATTATATAATACAAGTGATAACTATAATGATTTTTTAAAGAAATCATTATATTACATTAGTATAAACTATAATTAGCAACTTCATAAGACTTCATGCTATAGCGTAAGTATGAAGTTCAATATATAACTTCATAAGACTTCTTCATATCACATTAGTATATAGTACAAGTACTACTTGCTTAAGAATTCATTATATTACATTAGTATAAATTATAATTGATGAATATTGTATAAGTATACAATATTAAAATCTTAAAATAACAATTAACATTATCATAAAGTTATCTTATGAATGCCTTAAATCAAGAAAATTAAATTTTAAGCACTGTGATTTTACTATAAGTGCATAGCATGAAGCCCGATCGACGTGTTGGGCCAATACAGGATTGGGCCCAAATAAGGCCCAAGCCTATGCGCTAAGATTAACCGCACAGAACATGTACGCTAACAGTAAGCGCACAGGCCTGTGCCTGAATTTGGGCCCAATGCTGTATAACGGTTAGAAAAAGATCTGGCCGTTTATGCGCTTATTGTTAGCGCACAAACGTTTATTTTTTCTAACGGCATAATTTTCCGCCTATATATACCATAGCCAATTTCATTCTCTTCCACATCCAAACACGACATTCAACTCACCTCTTTTGGCTTTAATTGTCAACGGTCATTTTTTGTGCGTTCCCGAGCTCCAGATCCGCCGTGTAAAGGAGAAAACTCGACCCGCGAGGGAATATTCACCTTTTCGGTAACATTATTCATCTTTTTTGGCTTTAGTTTTTGCAAGAGTTTATAGCTTGTGATACAATAATTCATATTCCATATCCGGGATATCAAGATCATAGGAGAGGATGGCTTCATCGTCCAGTAGTGCACAAGCTCCGGTTACAATGTGCCAATGCAATTTCCCGTTCGTCTTGTACACTTGCGACAAGCCCATTCACTACAAAAGAAGGTATCTCGCATGCAAGGATTACATCCCAATGGAGGGGGATGGTACAATGAGAGGGATTCATACCTTTAAGTGGCTTGATCCATAGTATGACGACAATGTTGCCAAGATTATCAGAGAATTGATACTGGAAAGAAATGAGCTTAAACAGTTGTGCGACTCCCTTTCAGATTCAAACGTGAAGTTGAGGAAGAAGATATATTATCGGGGTTATGATTACAAGCTATAAGTTTATGATGTCTTTTGATTACATAAGTCTGCAAATGTATGAATTCCAAAGTTATTATTGCATAAGTTTAGGTCCGAATAATCACAGCATTGAGTTGGAGTCATTGCCTTGTGGCCATTATCCCGTTCACCGCCTCAGGAATCCTAAAGTAGGGTGAGCCTCCGATGACCAAGTCAAACCCGTCGAACTTGCTGATTTGCCCCTTTTTCTGGCAGCAACACATAAATACTTCGAATCCACAAACTCCAGTTCAATATCATATAAGAAGCCCCTTATATGATATTGAACCAGTGGACTTAGAGGTTCACCAGTTCAATATCATATAAGGAGCTTCTTATATGATATTGAACCGGGATTTCTGGATTCGAAGTATTTCTATGTTGCTACCAGGAAAAAGGGCAAATCAGCAACTTCGACGGGTTTGACTTGGTCATCGAAGGCTGAACCATGCTTTAGGATTCTTGCGGCAGTGAACGGGATAATATGCACAACGCAATGACACCAACTCAATCCTGTAGTTATTTAGATGTTAGTTTTTTGTGCTTTGTTTATATGACTTCACATCTATTTATAGGCATGTAATCGTGTGGATTTGTAAGTTTGCAAATGTAACGAATTCCAGGTTATGATTGCATAAGTTTGAAGTCTTTTTTGATTACGTAAGTTTGCAAATGTATAAATTCCAAGGTTATGATTGCATAGGTTTGATGTCTTTTTGATTACATAAGCCTTACTATGAAACCCACCAAAGTAAAAAATATGAGCAAATAACCAAAAGATACACACATCTAAAATTATATTGCATTACAAATCACACGATTAATACATGAACTACTGGTAATGTCGATCAACTACACAGAATAAACTGGATTCTGATGTAATAACCCTCAATTTTAGTAGGGGTATTTGGGTAATTTTCAAACTTTCATTTTGTAAGCAAGACATGTTAGGCATGTTCTGCAACCCTATAAGAACCATTTGAATGTATGGATACACATTTAAATGAAATATATGGGTTTAAGTATTGGAGGATGGCTAAAGATCGGAATTGAACAAAGACCTACGATCAAGGTCCAAGAACCGCTGGCGCGACATTGCCCGCGGCCGCGGTTATGAAACCGCGGGCGCGGTTATGAAACCGCGGGCGCGGTTATGAAACCGCGGGCGAGGTTATGAAACCGCGGGCGCGGTTATGAAACCGCGGGCGCGGTTATGAAACCGCGGGCGCGGTTATGAAACCGCGGGCGCGGTTATGAAACCGCGGGCGCGGTTATGAAACCGCGGGCACGGTTATGAAACCGCGGGCGCAGTTTTGCCCAAGGGCCAAACCGCGATCGCGGCACTGCGGCATCGTCTTCTTCTTCGTCTTTACTGAGACACCGACGATCCGTGCTCCGTCGTTTCTTCTCTGAGAGGTCGGAATGGGGAGGGGAATCGCTTGGCTTCCTCGGCATTGATGTGGAGCTCCATTTCCGAGCCTATAAATAGGAGGTAGTAGCACCGTTCTTCTTCACCATTCTCAATCCTCTCCTCCTCTCGTGTTGCCTTGTTGTGGGGTTTTCTGTCGGAGTTGTCATCGCCGGAAGTCGAGGTCATCACCGTTGTGAAGCTCCTGGAGTGGTGGTAGTATGCAAGTGTTCAGAAGCGAAGATCCGAAGCCTCGTCATCGTCGGTATGGCTCCAAAGTTGGTTTAGGTTCGCGTTAGGATGGAGTCCCGCGACCGCGGCTCCATCCACCGCGACCGCGGCTGGGCAGAGGCCCGCGATCTCAGCCAAGGCATGGCCCGCGATCGCGGCCCCTTCTTCCGCGGCCACGGTTTTGCCCAGTGAACCGCGATCGCGGCTATGATAACCGCGACACTACCTTTTTCCCTTCGTTTTGTTTCGTCCTTTCGTATCGTAACTAATTAGGGTTCTTGTCTTAAAACTCGCCTCGTATGCGTCGTTGGGTTGGACGTGCTCGTACCCATGGCTGGTTGTGCGAACTGGGATCCGACCCTACGGAATGACGATAAATTCAACGGGAACTTTAGTAGGCAGCTGTGCACAAGTCCAAGTTCCCGGATCTCGAAACCCGATCTCTTGTTCGTTTAAGCTAAGGCAAGTGGCAGTTCACTCTTGCTCATTATTCCATACTTCCCTTGATTATCAATTGTTTAATTAAGTTGGAATAAAGTTGTTGTTGTTTTGTGTTTGGGAACATATTTGATAAAACGATGTGTTAAAATATGGATTTATAATAGGTTGTATATATTGCTAGAAACAACGATATTATATATAATTTTATATGATATTACCATAAAGTAATAAATGGATTTTGGTGTGGACTTACATGCTTAGTTAGCACGAGTATTCGTAGGAACTCTACGTATCTTACGAGGTCTAATCGTTTCTTTATAACAAGTGTTAGGAGGATTTTACCCTAATACTCTTTTGGTCATGAATGTACCCTTATTTGTATATAAGTGGTAGGTGTACTTAGCTAGTGCCAATATTCGGGATTCGTCCCATGTTCTATATCTCATTGTGAGATTGATGTGGATTAAAAGCCTTAACGTGAATGTACGTTTTTGGAAGTAAATAAGATAAGTGCTTTTACGCACATAATTAATATACCATCGGGCGAGAAGTACAACGTGGAACCCGCCCGGACTCCTGTTAGAGTAAGTCTTCTTTCCAATCTGGATTCGCATTGCGCGGTGAGGTTGGTCGTGGACCCAAATAATCAAGGTCGTTTTTATAAACTTGTGTGAAAACTTAAAGTTCCCAATGATTTCATACTTTTCCTATCAGACTCAATTCCGTTGGAGTCTTCTTTTCGTTGCATGCCTTTTTCTATCGTTTCGTGAAAGTTTCGGGTTATGTATCATTCCTTCGGTTATTATTCGAGGGACAATGATAGTAAACGGTTATGATCACTTGAAGCATTATGTTTTCACCCTTGCATAGTCTTTAATTAGACTAACCAACCGGGTTTTATTCCTTGCATGGTTGGCTGGTGTCATCCGTCCTATACGGCACATCGGTGGTTGGTCCCCGATGATTTGAAGTAACCAATCGAAGAGAAGGCTTGCAGTTGAAGTTTGCGTTTTAAGAAGTAATATTTCCAAGGCGTGTCTATCTAATTTGAAATAGATGTAATACATAGTCATGTAATTAGGACTAATTTCAAAGAGTCTTCTGTTGTAATTTAAAAGTCTTCCGCTGTCACTATACTTTGTTGTAAAACCGCCCTTCTCATTTTATGAGAGGAATCTTAATAAAAGGTTGAGTTTATTCATTTAAAATGTCTTTCGCTGATTATTCTTTCGTTATTTAATATTTATGTATTTATTTAAGCTTAATTGTTCCGATTAAAGCCTAGGGTGACTTTGGGCGTTAATGTCTGAGGTCACTGGCGTGTGGCACTACCAACATAAGTCAGGGGTGTTACATCTGACCGGCTGCCATGCGGCATTCCCTAAACTCATGCAATCTCGAAGCATACAATTCTTCCCACCACAGGATTCTTCGATCGCAATGTCTTCGCCACACATCCGGAACGGGTGGTAATAGAGAGTCGGTACTGAGCAAAGCCTATACGAATACAAACAAATAATACGCAATTAGCATACACGATATTGCAAATGAAACATCGAAAAAGAAGTGGAGATACAAAGCATTACCGGTATCCAGTGGTTGTGATCCCCTACGTTTAAATTTGTAATGGAGGTGCGAGACTTGGTCCAGACGGCCTTATTGGTAAGCACAATAAAGGGTACTGAGATAAGACGACGACAACAATGTTATACACTGTGGCAAACACTAAACCCATGAATGGCATGTCAAGCCAATAATCTAGGCCGCAAGGGGTATTCACATAATTAATTTGAACCATTAGATCATCCCATGACCCTGGTCATGTAACTTGTCGTATCGGCTCCCACAATTGTCGGTTGGCACGCAACTCCTTTGCCAGCGTACTACGGATCAAGGGATATTAACCCTGACTCTTCCACATAAGCACAACCAAAGACCGATAACCACAGTGTTCGTTTGAACGTACATCTATAGCATTGGTAATGTACCCAAACCAGAAGTAATTGATATTCTGAACCCCAAAGTCCACCCCACAATGAATCATGGGTTCTCCAGGCCACTCCGAGGGACCGACTCCCACATGGTCGGTCTGGACGTACATCTCCTCAAATTGTGATTCTTTTAGTTGCGGTTGGGATTGCATGTCCTCAGCGTCGAGCACCACGAAACTTGCTTGCTTTCTGGGATGACCTAGCCCTTTCACCTTCTCCTTTGCCATCTCCTTTACCTTTCCCTTTGCCTTCGCCTTCTCAGACTTTAATAAGTCTTCTCTTACGTGCTCATGCAGGCTCTTTTCCCTAGTCGGCGACCCCTTTTCCTTGTTCTTCGCACCACTTGGCCTTCTCTTTCTACAGATGTCCGTCGGCTCCATAAACGTACTTTGTTCCGGATGCTCCAAGGCAATGTACAAATCACTCACTTGCCATAACGTGGCTTGGTTCAAAGTTTGGGCTTGCACTCTCGACCACATATCACGCAATCTCAACTCTGGAACGGACATCGGAACACTGTCGTCAGCAAGCGCAAATGTTGTTGGATCCTCTTCCCAATGCAAGTCCTTCTAGAAGTCGTGAATGTCGTCTGGAGTGAGAGTTGTCCTCGTAATGATGACTTTTGCAATATTGTGGACGCACGGCAACCTAAGGCAGTCTCTCACCCAATGATCGTCGCATACTTTTGAATAGTCCTCCTTGACTAACTGATCATACATGGCCAACAACAAATCAAAACACCTATCTGACACTCTGCAGAAGAGCCTTAAAAATACCATTCGGGCAAGCTCCGGAAACCCTAGATCGTTGAACTCCATTGGTCGTGTAGATAGTGAGTTGTTCATGGTCGCCCTAATTGTGTCGATTTGAAGAATGATTGCATGGTGGATTCTCACGATCACTCTGTTAAAGCAACCTCTGCTAGACCCCACAATATCTTTCAACACACGATGCATCCCCTCAACCCTATCAAAACAAAAACATGTATTGCCTTAGCATGACTTGCAGACTCAATAGTAAAAATAATCAACTACACAATGTTCAAAGGATACATGTTTGAAGTCCTCGTGAAGAAGTGACGGGTGTAATCCGTCCGAGTTCTTACTATGCTTTCCTTGTAAGGAGTTAGCCATTCCCTCTCGACGCATCCAACAAGGCCGCTCTTCCACGATGTCCTCAATGCTCTGAGCCTCTCCTTGTAGCTTTTCTCGGTGGTCGAGAAAAAAAGTCCCCAACACTGGTTTGTAAACATATCGACTTTGGCACTGTCTTTTATAAACTTGTCGGCATGTGCCTTGATGTTGTTTCTAATATGGACCCAGCACAAGAGATGTCTTACCGGGGCATCTTCGAAAACTACCTTAATAGCTTTGATGAGAGCCTTTTCACAATCGGTCATTATAGCCTTTGGCATTACTCCCAGCTGCTCAAACAAGTTTCGAAGGGCCCTCACTATCCACCGGTAATGGAAAAACTTTTCCGCTCGGGTGAATGCGTACGCAATGTTGAACGTCTTGTGAGTGCACGTAAAACCAACATTCTCCACCAAAGGCATATCATATCTATTCATAGACATAAGAAATAAAAGTACCAATTTTCAGTGAATATAACTAATTAAAATGTAGCACATAGAAAAATATCTAACTATTATTAAAATGTATTACATACTTATTTTGTCTTGTATGTGGCGTCAATGATCACCATGTGCGGTAACTACTTCAACAACCGTAGCGACTCCGGGTGAGCAAAAAATAGGATCTCCACCTTGTCCCCTTTCTTCACATTCCTAAGAGGATAAAAAAGATACATGTTCTCTTTCAAAAAATGAAGGGACCACTGGGTAACCGTCAATTCCCCACGATCCTCGTACTGGAGATTCTGCAAAAAGTTGGCAACCTGCTTCGTTGATGTTACATTTTCCGAAAAGTTTTTCCTCAACTCCGAAACAATCTCTTTCGGAGTCTTTCGACCATCGCCCCATCTCCTAGCCATGACCTCCTCCTCCTGGGTCATTTGACCCATGAATGCATGCCCATAAAAGCTAGTCTGAAGCATGTGGTTGTGGGTGCCATGTATAACATCCAAGACCCATCTTTCAGAAAGAGACCCTAGCTCATTTTTCAAACGGAACCCATATAGCTCGAATCTACAACCACACTTCTTCAATCTGCGTTTTTGACTCCTCGGAACCGACAACTCTGGATTTTCTACATTAACTTTCGGCCTCCCAGATCTCGGTTCACCATATATATCGTATGTCAAACTAACTACATATAGATTTGAGGTACGTTTCACCAAAACTATCATCAACTATTTTGCTCTAGCTCTCGCCCATTCAACCATTTCATTCATACTCTTCCAAACTAGGCTAGTACGAAATCGTTCTCCATAATTCTCCCCCTATAATTTTTTTTTTTGAATTATTATACTGTCTACAATTAGAACAAACTCATAATACAACAAATTTGCAAAGTCATTAATACATAACAAATTTACCTATGAATCACTAAAGGTTTAGGTCTTGAATAATGATGAGAACATGAACACTGCTACAATAGAAACTATAATCTACATATAATATGTGTATAAAATAGAACAATGAAAAGATAGCATTATTTTGTTCATTTGTATCCCTACATATTTCATAAAAATACATCTTTACATTCTGACTACTAAGTTTCTATTAAATGAACAATCAAATGGAGCGACTTTTGCTACATCACAATTTAATACAATCGGCATAGCTTTAGTTAAATAAGAAGCCCTTAATTATTTAAACACTAACCGTGAAGAAATCGTCGCTCGGATCATAATCATCTCCTTCGTCTTCGCAAGCCGACAACCAAGAGTCGCTCCATTCTTCATCTACTTCTTCATCTATGCGAGCTTGTACCCAATCGCATTCCTCATCTTCACTTTGTATCCAATTGTTTTCCTCACTTTCATCATTAGAATACATGTTGAATGTTGTGATTTGGTGTGGAAGAAGAAGGAAATAGTGGTGTACATTTATAGGCTGAAAATTTGGCCGTTAGAAATATGACCGTTTGTGCACTAACAATTAGCGCACAAACGGTCGGATTTTTCTAACTGGAGATTTCGGCAACGGCTATGAACAGTACAATCTGTGCGGCTAATGTAAGTGCGTAGCTACAGTAGTTGTGCAGCTAATGTAAGCGCACAAGCATAGTATCTCCGCCCCTGACTTTTTCCTTTTTTTTGCTTTTGCCCTTGTGCTGCTACATTAAGCGCACAGAACCTGTACTGCTACATTAAGCGCACAGATTAGTGTGTATTTAGGCGATTTTTCGTGTGCATATAGGCTGACCCTATAAATAGTGGTGTCCCATATGGAGTGGCCTAGTGGAAGGAGATTTGGAGGATGTTGAGAGGTCCCGAGTTTTATCCTTGCCTCCACCCATTTACTTGGGTGAAAAAACCAAGTCTCACATACTATCCTCCATTAGGTTGTAAGATGGTTTACCTTGTCGTCTGGGTCTGTAATATCCCACTTAAAATAATAGGATAAAATGGTAATTTTAAAGTGATAAAAATAAAAGTTTTGAAATTTATTTCATTTCTTTTAGAGAAATAAAACTTTCATGAACTTAGGTTCAAAGGTGAGTTATGATAATTTTTTGTACAAATTATCATATGATTGATAATAATACGGTGTTAAAATAAATAAATAATTATAACAAATAATGTAATTTTAGATTTTTAAATAATAATAAAGGACATAAGAATTATTATGTTATCCATAAGGGGATAAAGTAATAATTGTCCTAAGTAAGTTATTTCTTTAAGCTAAGGATGGTTTAAATTATAATTAACTTTATGTTAATTATAATTTAGATAAAACTTATCAAATTTGACCTATAATATTTAAATCAAGTTTAAACATTTTTTGTTAAATGATTGAATTATGGTCAAATTCATAAGAATAATAACTTAAGCTTATCTTAACCTAAGTTAAATTTTTCTATAAATTAATTTTGGGGTTAAAATAATATTATAAACTTAGGAAATTAAAATAAATAAGTTTGGGTAATTTTTATAATTTTTAAAAGTTAAAAAAAAAGGGCATTTTTGTCACAACTTAATAAAGTTGGGCAAATGTGTGCAAATAGGCCAAATAAGAGGGGGGCATGTGTAATTACCCCAAATTGGGGATGTCTTCTTCCTCCTCCAGCCACCATTTTCTACCTGAAGCTATAAAGCACTTCAATGGCAGATTTCGAACCTCCTTGGATCTGCTTAAGTCAATTCTGTAGTTTTTAACTCTCAGTTTTGTGAATTGAAGAACAGAGAACACACAATTTCGGTGTTGTGGTGCATTACCCAGCAAGCCACTACCATTTTCTTATATTCCATTGAACAAACTACTAGCTACAAACTAGGAAACTGCCTCCACCTTCTTAGTGCATTACGAGCACTTTCTTAAGACTAATTCAAACTTAAAAACTAACTCTTAATCCTCATGACACCATATGTGCATAAGAGATTAATTACAAAGATAATAAAATGAAATAACATAATTTAAACTAAACAAGTTTATTCCTAACATTCACTCCCTTAAACTTGTTTATTCAAGTCACCTTGATATTCTTCATGCCAATCCTCTTTCGCAATTCCATGAATCTCTGGCGTCCAAGTGGTTTAGTTAACAGATCTGCTAACTGAATCTCTGTGCTGACATGCTCCACTTTGATATCGCCATTTTGTACACAATCACGAATGAAGTGGTATCTGGTGTCAATATGCTTACTTCTATCATGGAAGACAGGATTCTTTGCCAAAGCAATAGCAGATTTGTTGTCTATCTTCAATGTTGCCTTTATCTGATCGTCTCCCCTCAGATTGCTCAGCACTCTTCCAAGCCACACACCTTGACATGCTCCTGCTGTAGCAGCCATGTATTCTCCCTCACAAGATGATAGTGCAACCACTCTTTGTTTTTGAGAAACCCAGGTTATGGGATTTTCTCCAAGGAAATACATGACACCGGTTGTGCTCTTCCTGTCATCTATATTACCAGCCAAGTCACTATCAGAATATCCAACCAAATCCTCCTTTGGTTGTTCCTTCATGTAGACACATCCCAAATTCAGAGTTCCTTTCACATATCTCAGAATTTGTTTCACAGCTGTCATGTGTGCAGTTGTAAGAGCTTCCATGTATCTGCTCATCACACCAACTGAATATGAGAGGTCAGGTCGTGTATGCACCAAGTATCTCAGACTTCTAATCACACTTCTGTACAAGGTTTCATCTACTGGTGGCTCACCATTCCCATGTTTACTCATTTTGCTTCTTGGCTTCATGGGAATTTGACAAGGATTGCACTCCCCCATTCCTAGCTTCTCCAAGATTTTCTTTGCATACCCTGACTAACACAGTGAGATTGAGCTTGCACCTTGCTTTACTTCAATGCCCAAATAGTAGCTAAGTAATCCAAGATCACTCATTTCAAACTTCTGCTGCATCTCTGACTTGAAGTCTTTGATGATGCTTTTGTTTGCTCCTGTCAAGATGAGATCATCAACATACACTCCTACTATCATGACATTGCTTTCTTGTTCTCTTCTGTATACAGCATGCTCCTGTGGACATCTTGCAAAACCAAGTGACTGCAAACACTTGTCTAGCTTGGAGTTCCAAGCTCTGGGAGCTTGCTTTAATCCATATAAAGCTTTGTGAAGTCTTAACACTTTGTATGGATATTTCTTGTCAGTGAACCCTTCTGGCTGAGCAACATACACTTCTTCCTCGAGTTCTCCATTTAGGAAAGCTGTCTTTACATCCATGTGATGAACTTCCCAGTTTCTTTGAGCTGCATAGGCTAACAAGGCTCTAATTATTTCTAGCCTTGCTACTGGTGCAAACACTTCATTGTAATCAACACCATACTTCTGCACATATCCCTTTGCCTCTAGCCTTGCCTTGTGTTTAACAATCTCTCCATCTGGATTCTTCTTCAGCTTGAACACCCACTTCAGACCAATTGCCTTGTGATCTCTTGGCAAGATTGCAAGTTCCCATATGCCATTTCTCCTTATAGAAGTGATCTCCTGATCCATAGCATGTCTCCAATTCTCATTCTTAGAGGCCTCTTCGTATGAAGTTGGCTCCTCTAGAGAAAGAAAACAAAGACCAACTTCTTCCTCAATTTCTCGTGTGCTATCATAGATCTCATGTAATGATCTATACTGTTGATGACTGCCTGAGCTTGAGCTGCTACCTGAGTTTGAGCTACCTGAGCTTGGACTTGAAGTATTTGAATTGTGAGGTGTAGTTGGTGATGATGGTGTTGAGTTTCCATCAGTCTGAGCAACAGGATCTGCACTCTCAACTGAGTTTTCTCTTGGTTGTTTCTCCTCATCATAGCTCACAGTGAAGATCTTCTCTGAGTCCTTCATCAGCTCCTCTTCATTCTTGTCCCAGCACTAGCTCTTATCTTCTTCAAAGATCACATCACGGCTGACAATCACTGTAATATCCCGTATTTTATAAGGGTATTTGGAATTATTTTTAAATTTTTCTTATGCCCGGTTTGCTAGACGGATTTAATTCAGGGAGCTTTGGACATTCTGTAATGTGTTCTGAGCTCTGTAAATTTTTCCGAGCATTGAATAATACAGTTGGGGTGTTTTCGGGGTTAATGTATCGTTAATGTACGAATATATTTAACCTGGAGTTAAGAAAATTTGAACGAAATCAAATTCGGATAAAAGAGGTGAGAATTAGCCGTGACCGCACCCGGCGGCAGTGCTGGCGCACCCGCGGCAAGGACCAATTCCAGACGGCTTCGTCTTCCTCGCGCAAGTGGCTCGGGGAGATATTTTGGGGCAGATTTGGGCAGGCCAAGTGGCCCTTCTCCTTTGTCCCCTTGTCCCCTCAGATGAGGCTCGAATTTGGAGTATAAAAGGGGGTCGAAACCGATGGAGAAAGCCTTCTTCTTCTTCCTTCTTCTTCTCTTCATTTTCTCTGTTTTCTCCCCTCTGTTTTCTCCATTTTCGGGGCTGTTTAAGCTCGATTCGAGAGGCCACACGAGTTGGAGAAGGTTGCCCAAGTGTTTGACTAAAGCTTTGAGGTGTTTTGAGGTCATTCAAATGCAAAACAAAGCCATCACGATTTGGGTAAATTTCTTCCCCGCCATGGGAGCTGTTCGCGAAGCTCCTCTGTTCACTCCACCGCACCCCGCGGCAGCCTTCCACCGCACCCGCGGCAAGGTTGTCCGAGAAGTGTTTTTGTGTGGTTTGGCTTTGGGCTTTGCTTGTTTCCTTTGGTTTCTTCTTGTATTCTTTTAGATTCATATATAAGTGTATTGAATCTAACTTAGGGTCTTGTTATGGGCCATTTCTTAGGGATTTAATATCCAAGATCTGCTCCAGTTTCAGATCCAGGAACTAGACGTTGCTCAACTTGATTCGAAGTTGTCGGATCTAAGGCAAGTGGCGGTTCTCTCTTGTTCATCATTCCATATTTGATTATTTATCAATAGTTTTGTTGTTAAATAATTTGGGATGATTGTTAATTATGTTGGAAATTGATTTGATAACGTTATGTGAAATAAAACGGATATTATTACTAGGTTGTATATTCTGCTAGAACCGACGCTAGTATATGATAGATTTGTTGTGCAGGTGAAGGCCGTAAGGGTCCTTGATATGATTTATTGTGTGTGGCTTAGATTATTAAATCTAGGGTGATAGTTGTTCAGGTTGAGCCGTGATGGTTCTCTGTGTGATGTGTTTGCGTGTTTAACTGTTAGTTAGCACGAGTATTCGTAGGAGCGCCTGGATCCGGTGTGTTCCATGGGCGTTTCTTTATAACTGTTTAGGGTAATTAAAACCCATGCGATAGTAAAAGTTTGGACTTTGTGAGGTTCATTCTTTATAAGGGCGATTAAGACCCAATGCGATAGTGAAAGTTTGGACTCCGAGAGGTTCATTCTTTATAAGGGCGATTAAGACCCAATGCGATAGTAAAAGTTTGGACTTTGTGAGGTTCATTCTTTATAAGGGCGATTAAGACCCAATGCGATAGTGAAAGTTTGGACTCCGAGAGGTTCATTCTTTATAAGGGCGATTAAGACCCAATGCGATAGTAAAAGTTTGGACTTTGTGAGGTTCATTCTTTATAAGGGCAATTAAGACCCAATGCGATAGTTAGAGGTTTGGATCCTGTGAGGTCCAGTTAAAAGTTTATAACGTGATATGTGTGTGTGTGGTCATTTAAATTTAGATAAGTGCCTGAAAGCACCTAATTAATGAACGTTGGCGAGTAGTGCAGCTAGGCGCTAGTGCAGCTAGGAAAATCTCGTCTTAGTTGTAGATCGCTCGTATGCGATATTGTGATGCTGTGTTTGTGTGTTTGTTTAAGTTTCCCAACATTTGTCATATTTTCCTATAAGGCTCATTTCATTTGGAGTCTTCTTTTGGGATTGATTGCTGTGAGACTCCATCTCCAGAATCTTCTCTTGTGCATACCTTTTGTTATTCTAGTAGGAGTATGGTGGTTGACTAGCGTACTCGGTTATTATTCGAGGGACGATAAGTCTAACCTAATACAACTGCTTGAACCACTCTGCTTTGTACCCTTGCTAGTCTATACATTTAGACTAACCAACCGTTATATTCCTTGCATGGTTGGCTGGTGTCATCCGTTCGATTCGGCACATCAGGTGTGTTGAAGATCCGAGAAGGCTAGAGCGACTATGAGGATGAACGGTGTTTTCGACAAGTTGTTTTGTCGCTTTGTTTACAAGTTTTCCGCTGTGCTATTTTGTATTTTGTTAAAGACTTTCGCTGTTGTATTTCTGATTATTGGGTCGTTTTTGGAATCGTGTAATTTCCGCGACCATGTGGTTTAATAAAAGTTATGATTTTAGTATTGTAACTATGTTTAATACAGTTATATCGTTGGAAAAGCCTGGGGTGACTTCGGGGTTTACGTTTGGGGTCATCGGCAGTAACGCTTTCAAATGGGGTTAAATTTGGGGGTGTTATAATCACCTTGTTCTTTCTAGGATCAAGTAATCTGTATGCCTTGGATCCTTCCTCATATCCAAGTAGGATAGCTTGTCTGCTTCTATCTGCAAGTTTAGGAAGGTGTGGAGTGACATCTTTGGTGTGTGCAAGGCATCCAAACACACGCAGATGATGTACTTTGGGAATTCTCCCATGCCAAGCTTGATAAGGAGTCATTCCTTCCACACTCTTTGTTGGAGCTCTGTTCAGGATATACACAACTGTCTGGACTGCTTCTCCCCAATACTTTGCAGGCATTCCCTTGCTCTTCATCATGCTCCTAGCCATTTCTATCACAGTCTGATTCCTTCTCTCAACTACACCATTTTGTTGTGGAGAATATGGTGCAGTGAGAAATCTTTTCACACCTTCAACTTCACAAAACTCCTTGAAAGCTGAGGATGTAAATTCTCCACCCCGACCAGTTCTGAAACCCTTCACTTTCTTCTTTGTTTCAACTTCAACACTGACCTTGAACTTCTTAAAGACAGTCAAGGCTTCGTCTTTACTTTTCATCATTGAAATCCACATGAAGCGTGAGAAATCATCTACTAACAACATGAAGTATTTGTTACCTCCACATGTTGTTGGCGAGATTGGACCACATAGATCACCATGTATGAGCTCTAGTGGTTTCTTTGCTCTGAATGTTGCTTTCTGTAGGAAGGATGTCCTGTGTTGCTTGCCTACTACATAGCCATCACACAATTGATTCACCTGCTCAAACTTGGACACCCCCTCGACCATTCCTTGATGGGCCAGCTTCCTCATTGAGTTGAAGTTGAGGTGTCCATATCTAGCATGCCACACCCATGCCTCATCTGTGATCTTTGCCATAAGACACACTTGCTTTGCTAGATGGAAGTTTGCCACATACAACCTGTTTGATTGTCTTTTGACTTTGACAATCAGCTTCTTCAGTTTGTCATAGATTTTCAGATAACCTCCTTCTATGACAACTTGGCTTCCACTTTCCTCCAGTTGCCCAAGGCTTACTATGTTGCTTTTTAGCCTTGGAATATAGTACACCCCTAATAGGATCAAATGCTCTTCATTTCTACATTTGAATAGCACTGACCCTTGTCCACAGATGTATATAACTGAACCATCTCCAAATCTCACTTTCCCAGTGATGGTATGATCTAGATCCTTGAAGTGTGTCTTGTCTCTAGACATGTGGTTACTTGCTCCAGTGTCAAGATACCACGTGTTGCCTTCTTTAGTCATAGTTCGTGAGTGAGTCTTCTTTTCATGTAGCATAGCAACATCAGCCTTCAAGACTTGTGAACTCACCAGTTCACATGTCTCCAACATCAGCAAAGCAGGTTCCTCATCTTCTTGCTTTTCAGTCAGGTGTGCCTTCTCTTCTTTGTCTTTTGAGTAGCATTCTGATGCAAAGTGCCCCATTTTCCCACAGCAATAGCACTTTATCTTACTCTTGTCAAATTTCTTTCTTGGTGGTTGTGATCCTTTACCATTTCCACGAGTTGAATCACCACCTCCTCTGCCTCGACCATGGCCACGGCCACGGCCTCTGCCTCCTCATGTGTTTCCTTGATCCCTGAAGTGTTTCTTTGATGATTTTTCTTCATCTCTAGCCTTCCACTCTGTACGTGTGAGAAGGACAGTTTCTTCTGACTTGCCTCCAAACCCAAGCATCCTTTCTTCATGAGCTTTGAGTGATCCTATCACCTCATCTGTTGTTTTGGTTTTCAGATCACCAAACTCTTCGATGGTTGAAGCAATTTGAAGAAATTTGGAAGAAGTGGATCTCAACAACTTCTTCACCACCTGTTCTTCATTCACAGTGTTGCCAAGGCCCCTCAGTTTGTTGACAATGATTGTGAGTTTTCCAGAGAACTCATCAATTGAATCTGAGTCACTCATCCTTAATGCCTCAAATTCACGCCACAGGGTTTGAGTTCTCACCTCCTTTACCTTGTCCGCACCAAGGTTCATCATCTTCAACATGTTCCAGGCCTCCTTGGCAGTCCTCTTGGCACCTAATTACAGTAAGGTGTCTTCACCAATGCTTTGATAGATAGCCGCTAGAGCCATCTTGTCTTTGTTGTTTTCAACAGTCCCTTCTGCCTCAACAGCGTCCCATACACCTTGAGCCATCTTGAACACCTCCTTCTTTATAGCCCATGCCGCATAGTTGCTTCTTGACAGCATGGGATATTGAAGTGACACGGTTCCATTCTTTCCTTGGACCCGTACTCCATCTCCTTCAGAGGTGTTGTTACCACTCTGTCTCTGTCTCTCTTCAGTGATCTCTATATGGGACATGGTTTGGTGAATTCGTGATCACCAAGCTCTGATACCAAATATAGTTTTTAACTCTCAGTTTTGTGAATTGAAGAACAGAAAACACACAATTTCGGTGTTGTGGTGCATTACCCAGCAAGCCACTACCATTTTCTTATATTCCATTGAACAAACTACTAGCTACAAACTAGGAAACTGCCTCCACCTTCTCAGTGCATTACGAGCACTTTCTTAAGACTAATTCAAACTTAAAAACTAACTCTTAATCCTCATGACACCACATGTGCATAAGAGATTAATTACAAAGATAATAAAATAAAATAACAGAATTTAAACTAAACAAGTTTATTCCTAACAAATTCATAGATGGGAATTCAAGACAAACTTATCCTCCATGTAATTCCTCCATCAATTGGATTGAATGCCATCCAAAATCATGGAATTTCAGCCTCAAAACCCACGTGTCATCTAGGTGGCCGAATTGGACAAATCCAAAATTAGATCAATTTGTCTTCAAATGGAGGAAGTAATGAGAGGGGTTTTGTTAATGGAATTCCCACCTACAAGAACCCTAAAAATCCCTCCCAATTGGACCCCTAATTCATGCAATTTTGTCATCCAATCTCAAGAACCCTAAAAACCCGAAACCTTTGTTCTTGGCCAAAATTAGAGCAAGTTAGAGCTTTAATATTGCAATTGATTGCACCACTAGGATCGCCTGGGAGTCCTTTACTAAATCCCTAAGCTTCCACCGCCTTAGTACCACCGTCGGCCGCCAATTTGGCCAGAATACGCAAGCAGTCGCCAACGATGCCGATTTCGGGTATTTTTAGGATTTTTGTCCAATTTTCAGTTTATTTTTATTATTATTTGGCTTAATTAAGGTTCATTAAATTAATCTTAATTACAGAATAATAAGATGGAATTAATTTGATTTTAATAAAATTAAAATTAAATTAATTAAAATTACTTTGGGTATTATCTTAGACTATGAATGGTTAAAATATTAACTTTTCATTTGGATAATATTTTGGAGTAAAATTTCTGGACTTTACAAATAAATTATGAGATTTGTTTATTTATAAAAATACAATTTAGAATATATGATTAATTGATTTTTAATCGTATAGATAATCGTCCTACCAATTAAGTCTTGAAAATTGAATTAATAGGAGATAAATTAATTCAATTTAAATCTTGAGACATATATCCTTCAAAATTCAGTATTAAATAAATTATCTAATTATAATTTATTTTTGTGTGATTTGGGTACGTCTCGGATTTGCTTCTGGAACAGAAATAGAGCAAGGATTCAAGTTGCTACTCGGAAACAACCATCCCCGTAGTACTGTTCATCTCTTCGTGATTCAAGGCAAGTGGTGGTTCGTTCTTGCTAATTTATTCCATATTTTTCTTAATTGATAATTAATCTATTGTCTTAATTAAGTTGGGATAAATATTCTTAAATTTCTCGTTTGGGAACTTGTGTGTTAAAATGTTGTATAAAATGAACCTATTTATTAGGTTGTATAAATATGCTAGCTATAACCCTTATATATATTATTATTATTATAGGGTGCTAGATAATAATTGGTGTGGATTGTTGTGCATTGGTGTGTATATAATTGCTAGTTAGCACGAGTATTCGTAGGAACGCTATTTACCTTGCGAGGTTTAGCTATTTCCTTATAACTTGGTATTAGGAGGATAATTTCCCTAATACTTTTGGTCATGACCAACCCTTATTTTATATAAGTGGTGGTGCACTTAGTTAGTGCTGAAATTCGGGATTCGTCCCATGTTCTATATCTCATTGCGAGATTGGTGTGGATTAAAAGCTTTAACCCTAAATGCGCGTTTTGAAATTAAATAAGATTAGTGCTATTTTTCACATAATTAATATACCCCCGGGTGATAAGTACAACGTGGAACCCGCCCGGTCTCTTGTCTAAAGTAAGTCCCCTTTCCAATCTGGATTTGCATTACGCGGTGAGGTTGGTCGAGGATCCAAATATTCAACGAGATATTTTTAAAACTTTGTGTGGTAATATAATGTTCCCAAACAAATTCATGTAATTTCCCATAAGACTCAATTCATTGGAGTCTTCTCTTTAATCATACCTCTTCATTTTTTTCGATAGAAGTCTATAGTCATATACCGTTTACCGAGTGTTATTCGGGAAACAAGGGTAGTGATTATATACGACTACGAGAACCAATCTATTTTCACCCTTGTATAGTATTTCATTAGACTAACCAACTGGTTTTATTCCTTGCATGGTTGGCTGGTGTCATCCGTTCTATACGGCACATCAGAGGTTGATCCCCGATGATTTGAAGTAACCAATCGAAGAGAAGGCTTGCAGTTGAAGGTTATGACCTAAAGTTATATTATTTGAAAGAGTTTAGTATCAATGTAATATTCTAAATAAGGTGTATTACTAGTCATGTATTAGGGTTTATTGTAAAAGTCTTCCACTGTAATTTCGAAAGTCTTCCGATGTGATTTAACTATGTTGTATTACTGTCCTTCTCGTTTTACGAGAGGAATTTTAATAAAAGATCGAGTTCCTATATAAAAGTCTTCCTCTATGTCACTATTTAACATTTATTTATTTATTTAAGCGTAATTGTTCCGATTAAAGCCTAGGGTGACTTTGGACATTAACGTTTGAGGTCACCGACGTGTGGCACTACCGACATGAGTCGGGGGTGTTACAATTATGGTATCAGAGCAATGGTTTTAAAATTCTTGGCCAATTGTTAGGTTTGAGAATTTTCAAAATTATTTTCGGAACCATTTTCAAACTATTTTATTTTGATAAAGGGATTTCGAGAAAATAAATTGATAGTATTAAATGTAAGGTTTTAAAATTTATTAAGGTCTAGAAAATTTTAAAAAGTAATGGTTTAACTACTACTATTAAATTTTATAGTTCTTTTATAAAATGGTATTATAAATGGTGTAAAAAATAATGGTTTGAAACTTCTTTTGTTAAGTATTAGTTTCTATAGTGCTTTATAAAATGGTGTGGTAATGGTTAAAACTAGACCTGATCAAACGTGGGCCCGGGCTTTAGCCAAAATCCGGGCTCGTTTTTGCGGGCCCGGGTCGGGCCGAGCCCGTTTGTCGGGCCGAGCCCGTTTGTCGGGCCCAAGGGGCTAACCGGGCCCGCCCGGAAGAGCGGGCTGGCCCGCATGACATATAACTTATATTTAAATTATTTTTTGGTATTTAGCGGGCCGGGCCGGCCCGTTAAATTATTATTTTTTATGTATTTTTTAGGTTATATTTATTTTTTTAATGTATTTTTAAATATATTTTTATATAATTTAAATTTTATACTGGCCTTGTTATCGGGCCCGGCCCGCCAGCCCGAACGGGCCAGGCCAACCGGCCCGTTCGGGCTTAAACCCCTGTCCAAGCCCGTTTTTCTTGGCGGGCGGGCGGGCCGGCCCGTGTTTGCTCAGGTCTAGTTAAAACTAAGTTATGATTATAATTTTGAAAGTGTAGTTTGAGTTTTGGTAAAGTTTATAAATGTCATTAGTTAAGGAAATAACTATGCAAATAAGTATTCTTTTAAAATAATGTATAAAGTTTGAAAGTATAAGGTTTAATAATAAGTGGTTTTCAAATTTCTGCAAGCTTCGATTTAGTTACTTAATCTTTAGATTCATTTATAAGAATCTCTCTAGATTCTTGAAATAATGTCAAATTGGGTATTGACATTATTTGTTTCCTTTGCTCGAGTTGACGAGCATTAACTCGTGAGTAAAGTATTGTAAGGATTACTTAACATGAGAAGTTAAGCGTGTGTAGTTAATGCTCTATGGAGTGTAAGAATTAACTCGCATATGTATACTCCGAGCATTGGTTGTGGTAAATTTGTGTAGTGAGCTAATATAAAGCTCAAAGTACTTAAGTGTGAGTCGTATAAATTATACATTTAAGTGAATAAATTTATAAAAGAGGTATTTCATAAGGAGTTGGTTTTCTCTAAAATGATCATACTCTAATACGATATTGAGTAAACTTTAAAATTTAAGAGTTATAATTATGGGGTTTATAAGCGAGTGTGTCCATTATGGGACTAGTGTTAAAAGCTTTTGGAAGAGCTAAGTGCGTACAATTATTATTTTGGAAAACCTACTTAAGGTGACATTATAAGTCTTTCTTAAGGAAATGACATAATGATATGAGAAGTATTAAGGCGATTTAGTCTTGGGTAAATAATAAACTTCAGTTATGCAAAAGGTTGCTTAATTTTGGATAATAAATTGTGTGAGGACAATTAGGTGTTTAAGGATTTATGGGTGAATAACAAACGCAACCAGTAAAAGTTTGTTCTGATTTATGTGGATTAATAGTGTGGCATAATGTAAGTATATGGATTTTTATCAATTGGTCTTGATGAAAAGTGACCAATGTCTATTAAGGTGATCTTATGACATGTTTTGGGTAAATAAAGTGATTGATCATAATCGTGTTAAACGAATTACTAAAATCATGTTTGAGGAAAACATGAATAAGATCTTGTGTGATTAATTAGAAAAAAAAATTAAGGAATCCTGAAGGTCTTATGTTAGAGTCTGGTTAATGGAAAGATTTTGGGTTAAGAGATGGCATAATGGCCAAATTTAATTGAGGTAAGTAATGAAATTGGTGAGATGTACATGTAAGGAGTAAGATGATATAATAGCTGGAGGTACTAAGGTTGGATAGTTGGGTAATAAGGAGATAATGTACGAACTTCGGGATTTGATTATAAATAGGAAATTGGTTGAGGAAATGGATCGACTTTCCTAGGATTAATTTCGAGTACGAAATAATTGAGGATGCTAAGCTCAAGTAGGGAGGTTAATGTGGAAACCGATCCCTCTAACTTGGTAGTGCTAGTTTCGGGGTCAAAACTATTTGTAAGGGGGTAGTATTGTAATATCTCACTTAAAATAATAGGATAAAATGGTAATTTTAAAGTGATAAAAATAAAAGTTTTGAAATTTATTTCATTTCTTTTAGAGGAATAATTTAAACTTTCATGAACTTAGGTTCAAAGGTGAGTTATGATAATTTTTGGTACAAATTATCATATGATTAATAATAATACGGTGTTAAAATAAATAAATAAGTATAACAAATAATGTAATTTTAGATTTTTAAATAATAATAAAGGACATAAGAATTATTATGTTATCCATAAGGGGATAAAGTAATAATTGTCCTAAGTATGTTATTTCTTTAAGCTAAGGATGGTTTGAATTATGATTAACTTTATGATAATTATAATTTAGATAAAACTTATCAAATTTGACCTAGAATATTTAAATCAAATTTAACAAATTTTTGTTAAAGGATTTAAGTAGGTCGTTGCTATTTAGAGCCCCGGGTAAATTGCTATTTAGCGCCCGGGGCGTCCGTCACAGACAAAACGCACCCGTCCGTGATGGACGGAGTTGCTGTATATAAATACAGCAACTCCGCATCAGCTACCACATTTCACAACTCCACATCAGCTCTGAAGCTCTCGTGCTCTCTTCCCATCATTCCAATCCGTCACGTATCAATCGAATTCGTCCGTCACGATCCGCCAGGTTAGTTAAATCTTTACTTGTTCTTGGCTTAGTTTAATGGTGTGTTGAAATTATTGAATTTGTTTGCAAATTTTTGATGATTTAGGTTTTAGGGTTTAGATGATTAAGTGTTTAATGTTGGATTTGAACATGTTTGAATGTTGTTTGAATGGAAAAATGTATGTTTTTGAATCTGGATTCGCACATGGGAGAATCTTAAGTCGGTTTTGAATCTGGATCTCGCCATTGTTGTTTCGGAGAGGAAGAATGCGCTTCAACCCGTCCGTGACAGACGGATTTGCTTGATCCGTGACAGACGGATTTGCTTGATCCGTCATGGACGGGTCTGCTCGATCCGTCATAGACGGATTTGGCAGATCCGGTATATGTTAAGTATAATGCCAAAGAATGCTAATGTTAAGTGTCTTGTTGTTACAGATGGATAACGAAACAAGATTTGCCTGTCATCGAAGGTGGAACGCCATTCGTGATGGACAAGGACAACAAAAGGAGGACCGAGTATACCAAAGAAGGCAACCTTTGAAGAAAAAAATAAAAAAGGGGACGAAGCGGGACCGAGTACGATAAATGAACCGGTGGGGGAACCGGTATATCCAGACCCGTCATTGAACAACATGTCGTTTAACGATCCACCGATATACCATACAGTTAACCCGGATGTGGTAAGTAACTATATATATGCTTACTTAATTAAACTATTACATTATTTAATATTGTTTATAATAATTTGTTTTATAGGATCCTACATGGTATGTACCTCCTGTACCTGTTCAACAGCCTAGTGGTTGGCCCGTTCCTATGTGGTCGGGAGATATGAGTGGGCAAGGTGTTTGGCCCGTTCAGCACCCTAGCGTTGAGGAACCGGCAGAGGAGCCGATTGCTTCTAGGCAGGCTAGACAACCTAGATAGGCTGGAGGTCGTGAAGGGGATGCTATCGATCTGAAGTTGGTAGGACCTGTAGCTGGAGATCCAGAGAACTCAGACCTCCTTTTTAGCTTCATAGCCCATACAACATACTTTATTTATCAGAGCATCGTAAATTATTAAAACTTGATGTTGTTATTAAATTATTTCCCTATCGATTTTTGTATCTAACATTTTCTTTTATAGGAGCGAGAAACTCTCACGTTTCAGCACAGGCATGAACAACTACGCAAATGGATTTTAGACAATGAATCTACATGGTGCGATCTAGCCCGAAACAGCGGCATCACACATCTGCAAGACCTGATCTACACTTATATAGATCAACCTTTTATTTCTACTTTTGTGGAGCGATGGCAGCCGGAGACGAATTCATTTCACATGACATTTGGAGAGATGACTATAACTCTCCTCGATGTCTACATGATTTTGGGCCTCAAGATTGATGGGAATAGAATGGGCCTTCCTCTCCATGATCGTATCAAATGAGCTAGGGAATTGTTCAATGAACAAGTACAGAGGGCAATATAGTTCTTTGAGTTGACACTGCAAATGGCAGAACGTGGACTCACTGTAAATAACCTAAGAAGTCATTGCTTGAACACAGAGTTGGATGATGAGACTATCGCTTCAGGTTATCTGCTCTACCTGATGTGCTCGACCCTCTTTCCCGATAAGTCCCAACACTTGTTGCCCATGCCGTATCTGACCTACGTGAGTGACGTTCATGCTACTGGCGATCTTTCTTGGGGTTCCGACATTTTGGCATTCATGTATTGTTCATTGGGCGAGTGTTCACGCCATGAATGTCGTCAAATGTCAACCTGCTATACATTGTTGTTGGTAAGAATTGTGTTGCATATTATTTAATTAAATTTATATTTTAGGTTGATATGTTTGTAAAAACATATTTATGTACAGGCTTGGATCTATCTGTACTTCCCTAGCTTTCGTCCTGCACAGAATGAGTTCTTCGACGATAATGTGCCATATGCAAGGCGATGGAACCCCGTGCAGAGCCGTAGTAGACAGAGAAGAAACTATAAGGAGGAGTTAGATTTAATGCAATCTTGGCAAGTAAGTATCATATTATGGGGTTTATGTCTCATGGATATGTTGATTGCATCCAATTTTGTATAGGTTGACTGGACGCCCTATGGATATGTTGATTACAGTATGCCGGAGTTAGCTCCTGCCTTTTTTCATGGGGTCATCTCATTTCTGAGAATTACAGAGCCATATATGCATGATCGCGTAATGAGGCAGTTTGGGCGTGAACAACAGATTCCCCGACCGGTTATACAGCCCATCAAAGTTGCTAGACATCCCACCATCAGGAGTTATATAGTACAGTATGACCATGCTTCAAACTGGAGTTGGGATGCAAGAAGTGAGCACTCCATCATACTCGAACATATGGGCCCTCCTGTAGGGTATGGATATGAGTGCAGTGTCGGCTACATGGATTGGTACATACCTCGTACACACCTATGTGTCAGGCCTCAGGATGCAGGCATCAGAGATCTTGTCTAGGTGAACATATGTGTTATATGTTTGGTTTTAATTTACATATACAATTCAAGCTTTACCTTAGTTAATTTTTCCGTATTTCTGTAGTGCATTGGACAAGCTTTGCATCGTCTCAATCCATTTCATGATGCGGAGGAAGATCAATTCTACAACACGCGCGAGGATGTCCGACACTTCATTCAAGACTTTAGACACTTTGCACACGACAATGATGAGGAGGACGACGAAGATGAATAGGCTGCCTCACTTAGTTTGGACGTCTTTGTTTCTTTGATGTTTTCATTTGGTACTTTGTTGGTAATTGTGGATGCCTTTAAGTTTGTTGGTTCTTTGTTGAGAGTTTGGATCGTACCTTTGTATGTTCTTTTGTTTGGTATTTTGGATTTGTTTGGTAATTTGTTAGAAATACTTGATCCAATTCAGGGAAACAATCTCCAATCTTCACAAATCTTTAATGGAACTCCAAAAACACCTAGGGCTAGAGAGATTGACAAAAAGAGGCAGAAGAGATAACTTTTTCTACGTATAACTTTGTCTACGTAACCCCGAATTGAGTGATTCCAACGCCAGCAGAGGCATCAAGATGTCAACTTTAACCCCTCCAAATTTTAGCGCATTTGGACCAAGATTTAGCTTCTGTAAAGTGGCATGGTTTGTCTTTATCATTTACCCCATGACTCATCCGTGACGGGTAGTGATGACTCATCCGTCACGGGCCAAAGTGTTTCGTCTGTCACGGACAAAACATGTCCATCCGTCCCGGATGAAACACTTTGGCACGTGACGGATGAATCATCACCGCCCGTCACAGATGAGTCATGGGGTTATAGACGAAATACTTTAGCTTCTGTAAAGTGGGTTTGTGACAAACCATGCCACTTTACAGAAGCTAAATCTTGTCCAAACGCGCTAAAATTTGGAGGGGTTACAGTTGACATCTTGATCTTTAATCTAGCGTTGAAATCACTCAATTTGGGGTTACGTAGAAAATGTTATACTTCTCCAAAGACGAGACAAAAAACAAAGATCTCTTGCGCATCAAGGCGGGTACAATAGCATTTAAGTCGGCTTACAATACATTATAATCATGGATCACAATAGCATTACAATGTGCGAGTACAATAGCATTTAAGTCGGCTTGCGACATTGTCTCTTTCTTCTGGAAGAAGGTCCGAACGCCATCAGCTGAGGAACGAATGGATCATACAGACAAGCAGCAGAGGCATCATGTGTATGCTCCCACATGACAAATATTAGAGGCAATGGTGACGCATCTGATAGGGCCATCTACAAAACAATGGAGAACGTACTTAGCTGTCTAGTTCATGGGTTCAAATAATAAATATAAAATAATTAAATGATTAGTACCATACTGAAATGAAAGCTCTCTCCTTCTCAATATGGCAGATGCAGATCGTCTTAAGCTTAGCACCCCTGGGATGATGTGGATCCGCTTGTAAAGGCAAGAAAGTAGCGTTTACACCACCCATAACGACAACTGCACAATTGAATACAGAAGCGACCAGACAACCCATATCTGGAAGCACTGTCCAAGGCTTCTCTGGGGCCATCCCAGAGTCAAACCATGTAAGTTGTTGTAGTACTTATTCCAGCGTCATCTCAAAGAGGGAAGTTTGAGCATACAATTCCCAAATTTCTTTCACCTTATCAATCATGGCTCGCCGGACGATCCTCCATTGTTCCTGTCCGAGGCCTAGTTGATCTGCAACGACTCTGTATCCACAGTTTCCATCATCAACAATATCAAAGTAACCGTTCAAGTGTTCGTGCATACACGACGGAACTATACCCTTATATGGCTCAAAGTCTTTAATGAAGGACTGTGGAGACAGATAAGGTGGTGGAAACATTTGACCCATTGGATTCTTGGGAGCTCTAACCTGAGATGGCCTCAAAGGAGTGGTAGGAGCTTTAGGGTTTGGTGAAGGTGTATTAGTGGGCTTTGGTAGCCTACCTCGTTGCTTCTTGGGAGGTGTCCCTTCCAAATCTTTGTTTGTGTACTCCCATGAAGAAGGATGTCTTTTAGTGGTATCTTTGTTTGGAGCTCCCATTGGCCGTCCCTTATGCCTCACAATAGCCGGATCTTACAGACTAATCCCCTCGGGGCGAGCTATGTCGTAAAGTCGCGTGACACATTTTTCTTGCTCATCTGCTGACAGATTGGGGAACTGATCCGTATAAAAGTGATCCATCAAAGATCTTGTGACTCTGCGCTTCACCTCAACCTCACCTTCGTCTTGCACTTTTGACAAACTCAATCGTCTCCAAAACGGATGCAACGTTGAAGGCTTAATAGGAATTGAATTCGTCACATTTCTAGCGATGTCATGCACACACGATAATCCATCTCCCACCCTCATCTGGTATCTGCAGATATTGTCACAAAATGGATTTTCCCTTTTTTGTATTCCTCCGTCAAGCGGTCAAGGGCAACCTTAGATACTTTGTACTTCAACCGCTTGAAAACATTAGCTCCTGTCATAAGAGTCATCATGTTTTGTACACTCTACTTGAAGGTCCCCTTGATATCATTCACTTGGTTACCCATCTTTGAATAATATTGACCGAATATCGTGTCTAGACTGCCATGTGAAGTAGTCAAGAAGTCTTTCAAACTAGAGTGTACTTCTTCAACCCTATAGTTAGTATATAATGCAGTGAAAATTTAGCAAATGCAGTGAATACAGATTGGACAATGCACTAACCTGTTTGTCGTGGAAGTTCCAAGCGTGAAAACAGTATATGTCCAAGCTGACACGAGTCTTTCCCTATACAGGATCATCCAGATGTTTCTTACATATTGAGTCAGACGTGACCAAGCCCTCCATTCCGACTCAATTCTGCGCAACTCCCTCTCGTACTCAGGTACAGTTGTTTGCTTGAATAAATTATAGTATGTATTTGCAAACCTTGTACCCAAGCTTTTATCCTTCATCTCCTTCTTAGCATAGTCCTCTATGTTCTTCTTCACATGGCGCCTACAGAGGATAGACTTTACACTTGGAAATAATCTATCTAACGCATTCATCAAGGCCTTTTCACGATCTGTCACTAGGCATGTAGGTATTACTTGACACTTTTTTACACATTTCAAAAAGATGTTGTGCGGCCCACATGTAGTTGTCTTCTTTCTCACGTTGTAGAAACGCCCCCGCCACATTGTAGTTCTTCCATATAGACGTGACTCCTATAATTTCGAGAAAAGGCAAGTCATACATGCACAAGTAGATGTGTCATTGCATAATGAATAAACATATCAACAAGTAGATATAGCATGTAGATGTGTTATACTAACTTGTTTGTGCTGTATGTGGAGTCTAACAAAAGGATGTACGAAAATGCCTTTAGGAGTTTCATGGAGTCTGGACTGGCAAAGAAAATGTCGGCGATCTTATTGATCGTTGGATCCGACCTGTACTCCATAAAGTAGTTGTTCTCCTTACACTTATGGAAGAACTCTTATACCACGGTTCTTCCTTCCATCCCACTATGTCGGACCTTGTATACTTCATTGTTCACTTGCTTCATTTTAGTGCAGTTGTTTGGGTCCTGGTTAAGTGTTGTTGCAATCTTGGATGGTTTATTATGATTTTCTGTCATGGACTTACACAACTTCTTCTGCTCAGGTGTCATCCTACCAGCGAATGCATGCATGTACAAGTCATCACCAATGACATGGTTGTGGGTTCCAACAACTACCTTGATCTTCCATGAATCTCTCGGTTGTTCTTGACACAACAATCTGAATGGGCATCCACATTTTTTACTCCTTGTTCTTTCCCTTACTCTGTTTCATCTTGAGGAATGTAAATTTCTGCTTTTTCACACTGCAACTGTGTCTTCCGAAGGCTTCCTCCACCAAGGTTCTATCCCGACCAATAGTGATGCAGAAGTGATTATCAAACTCAATTTGTCTATCCCATTTAATTGCATCTTCTCTGGAGCCGGATACTTCACCCGTGCTAAACTTCTCTGAATAATCTTCCGAAACAATCACTTCTTCAGGTGTAGGAAAATCAAACTGCGACTGTGTGTGTAATGTCGGGAACCCAAATTGAGGTGGAGCCTCCCACCTTACGGATGAAATTCCACTACGAGCTAAACTATCTAATAACGGTATATGCGGTTGTTGAGGCGCACAACTTTCGCCGAACAACCCAAGTGAAAAGGGCGGTGGTGCCATGTCCCACTCATTCAGGGACAAATTATTAATACCGTCGTTCACAAAATTGTTCTCCTGTTGAAGTAAAAAAAAACGTTAAGGATGCAGTTTCAGTATGACTAATTCGTCCGTCACGAATGGATGCATGCCATCCGTGACGGATGGATGCATTCCGTCCATCACAAATGGATTCATTTCATCTGTGACAGATGGAGTCATTCCATTCGTCACATACGGTTGTCGTTCAAAAAGCAGTCGACGAACAAAGTTCTTAAACTTGTAAAGATCTAGTAAAAATTCAATAGAACAACGCCAAACACTCAAACATGCAGTTTGGCACACAAAATCTCCAACTTTTTAGTACAACATAATCAAAGATGAAGTTTTTATGAATATATAGTAACAACTATTGCGAATTACCTTAAAAAAATGTTTGTTTTTCCAAAGAACAACTCAAACATATAGACATTCACAAGAAAGAACCATAAAATTCTTAACCAAA
The DNA here is from genome assembly GCA_027886185.1 of Rheum nobile. NCBI lineage: Eukaryota > Viridiplantae > Streptophyta > Magnoliopsida > Caryophyllales > Polygonaceae > Rheum > Rheum nobile. The sequence continues at coordinate 473,451 of WOAB01000143.1, forward strand.
ATCTCCAACTTTTTAGTACAACATAATCAAAGATGAAGTTTTTATGAATATATAGTAACAACTATTGCGAATTACCTTAAGAAAGTGTTTGTTTTTCCAAAAAACAACTCAAACATATAGACATTCACAAGAAAGAACCATAAAATTCTTAACTTCCACTAACATGTAAAGTAAACACTTAAAAAACATACCTTATTGTGATGATAATCTCTTGAAACATCTTCTCCACCATTAAAGTTGAAAAAATTATCTTCATTTGCCATGGAAAAGAATCAAACTAATGGAAGAGAATGAAAGAGGTGTTGTGGGATAGAAGGAAATGAGTGATTGAAGTTTAGGGTTTAATTTTGGCCGTAATATGTTAGATACGACAGTTAATGTTGTTAGGTGGAGACAAGTAACATTTAATGTTTATGGTTGTTAATCTCATCCGTGACGGATGAACATGTTTCGTCTATGACGGATGAACATGTTTCGTCCATCACGGATGAACATGTTTCGTCCGTCACGGATGAACATGTTTCGTCCGTCACGGATGAACATGTTTCATCCTTCACAAATGGACTAGGGCGTTAAATAGAAATTTTGTCGGGGCGCTAAATAGAAATCGTGTTTAAGTATGGTCAAATTCATAAGAATAATAACTTATTCATAAGTATGGTCCAAGGATACAACATAACACTCGCGTAAACGCTCCCGGGTATTTTGGTAAATAACGTGGTTTTCCTTCGGCCGTTGGGTTCCGTTCGCAACAAGCTAGGGCTTCCGCCTTGCTTCGCCGGTGGCGACCGGTGGCGATTGCTTCGCCGGTTGCTCCGAGAGGACGTGGGGTGACGACAAGGTCTTCTAGCAGAGGAGGTGGTCGGATTGGTGGCCGGAAAGGGACTCGGGGGAGAGGAAACCCTCGTGTTTTGGATTCGATTGACGAATTGGAAAAGGATCTGGAATTTGCAATGGAATTGGAGATTCCAAAGGGGAAGGACTGTGCTACGCCTCCTTCGGTTGTTCTGATGACCTCTGAGAAGTCATCGGAGCTTGATTGTGCAAAACAAGTTTTAGATCTGGCAAAAAGTACTGTTCCATTGGCTCAAAATGTGACTGAAACTGGACGATCGTTTGCGGAGGTGGTTCTGAACAAAGGAATTCGTGCTGGAATGGAGAAACTTGAGTTTATTCCTGGAATTGATAAGGAGAAATATAGATTTAGTAAAGAGGAGTTTCAGGACAAAGAACTTGAGTGGGAGGCTACACTGATGGGGGTCATAGTGGGCGATGGATGGTCCTTTTCCTCTATCTTAGCTTTCATTCGTGCTCAATGGAAAGTTGAGGAGCCTAAACTCCATCTCAAGGGGAATGGAGTGTGGTTGATTCAGTTTAAGAGCAAAACTGATATGGAATGGGTGTTAGAACATGGTCCTTGGATGGTTGCTGGATTTAAACCTTTTGTTCTTAAACAATGGATTCCAGGGGTGAAGGTGGACTGGGATAGCTTTGATACTTTGCCAGTTTGGGTTAGGATTCATGATATCGCCCCAATCTTGTTTTCAAACCATATGCTTAGTGTGATGGGGAGTATGATAGGGACGCCGCTCTGCCTTGATGAGATTTCTAGTTCTCAGAAACGGATGTCTTATGCTCGGATGCTTGTGGATGTCTCTGTGCAGGACTCTAAAAGGAAGGAGGTTATTCTAGAGGGTTATGATGATAAAGTCTATGCTCAGAGGGTGGAGTTTGAATGGATTCCCAGAAGATGTTTTAAATGCAATGTGTTTGGTCATGGCTATGATAATTGTGGTGTGACTAAACAGAAGAAGGAGAAAAAAGTGAATGGAGTGCAAGAGCAAGGAAAGATGAAGGAACAGATAGAGCTTAGTAAGGTTACTGAGAATAGTACAGACACAGTTCAGGAGAAGGATGAGATGATTGTCAGGAAAGGGAAGACTATTGCTCAAGATAACAAGGTTGAATGGAGAGAAATCAACCGTAGGAAGACTAGATCTGCTTCTCCAAGCAACATAAGGGAACGGCAGACTGATATGGGGGTCAATTTGGTCCCTCTTGTGTTGTCTCACCCAATCAGTTTGAAGCTCTTGTTACATAAATTGGGGGTTGTAGCAGCTCTGATATTGGCAATCATGGATAAAGTCAAAATCTGCTCGTGGAAATCCAGAGGATGTAATGGAGTTCAAGCAATAAGGAGAATTAATAGGTATGTTGCTAAGATGAAGATCTCGATTATTGGTTTGCTGGAAACTAAGATTGATAAGTGTAAGGAAAAGTTGATCTCTACTAAGTTGTTGAAAGGCTGGGATTATCTTACTAATGCTACTAATGATCATAAGGGGAGAATCTGGATAAGTTGGAACCATGCCCTTGCTCAGATCACTTGTGAGGATTGGGGTGATCAATTCATTCAATGCAAGGTTAGAATTTGTGGGTTCTTGCAGCAATTTGTTATTATCTTTGTTTATGCAAGTAACCAGAGAAGTGAGAGGAAAAGATTGTGGCAGAAGATTGATAATGTTGCAGGGAATTGTTCTCTTCCTTGGGTGGTTATGGGTGATTTTAATTGTGTTTTGGAAGAAGCTGAGAGAATCTCCATGAATAAGTTGCCTCAATCTAGCTTTGAGGAGCTGGAAACTCTGTTGAGTCAATGTAAGTTGTCTGACTTAGAGTATGCAGGTGCTGTCTTTACTTGGGACAATCAAAGAAAAGGGGATGAGAGGGTTGCCTGCAAGCTGGACAGAATTCTTGTGAGTGATGATTGGAGAGGTATGATTGGAGGCTCTAATGTTGTCTTTGATGTTCCTGATGAATCTGATCATTCACCTGCAATCTTGCTGATTGAACTTAGATCACCTATTAGGAAAATTCCATTCAGATTTAAGAATGATTGGTGCTTGGATGGAGAGTTTAAAGCACTTGTGAAGGAAGTTTGGGATAGAAGGATTGATGGCACTCTTCAGTTCCAAGTTGTTCAGAAGCTGAAGGCAGTTAAGATGAGATTGAAAGATTGGAGTAAAAATAAGTATGGAGATATGAATGGCATGATTGCTCATAGCGAGGCTGTGTTTGAAGATGCTTTCCATGCTTTACAGAATGACTATTTTTGTGAAAGTAAGCAGGAGGCAGTCAGGAATGCCAAGCAAAACTTGATATTGAGAAGAAAGCAGAGGGATGAGATGCTTCTTCAACAATCTAAAGTGGATTGGGTGAAACTTGGAGAGGAGACTTCTTCTTTATTTTATAGGAGCATTAAAGCTAGAAGGTCCATAAATGCTATACATTTGCTCCATAATGCTAATGGTCAGATTCTGGAGAATCATGAGGAGATTGCTGCTAAGATTGTTGAGTTTTATGTCAATCTTTTTGGGAAGACTGTTTTTACAGTTGCTCCTAATTTTTGTAACTTTGAGGGTGGGATTCTGATGGATGATCAGGAAGTAATGCTTTGCAGGATTCCCTTTAATGGTGATATTAAGAGTGCTCTGCATGATATTCATAGTCCCAAGTCACCAGGTCCGGATGGCTTTGGCAGTAAATTTTTTAAAGAAACTTGGGATGTTATCTCAGATGATGTATGTGGAGCAGTGAAGGACTTCTTCATAACTGGGCAGCTTCTTAAACAATTAAACACAACCTTTGTCTCTATTATTCCTAAGATAGAGAAGCCTCTTTTTGTGAAGGACTTTAGGCCCATTTCGTGTTGTAATGTTGTGTTTAAAATGATCACCAAGATCCTGGCTGTGAGGATTCGAGGGAAGTTGGATGCAGTGATTTCTCTGGGGCAGGGTGCCTTTGTTCCAGGAAGGAATCTTGTTCACAACTCAGTTATTGCTCAGGATCTGATTCATACCTATTTGCAAGCTGATAAATCTCCAAGGTGTATGATCAAAGTGGATATTATGAAGGCTTATGATTGTGTGAGCTGGAAATTTCTTGAGTATGCAATGATTTACCTTAACTTCCCTGCACAACTTATTTCTTGGGTTATGACATGTGTGAAGACTCCTAAATTTTCCTTTCTGATCAATGGGGAACCTAAGGGTTTTGTCTCTGGGGCTAGAGGTTTAAGGCAAGGGGATCCTATATCACCATTCTTATTTGTGATTGTGATGGAAATGCTGAGCAGGAAATTCAAAAGGGAATGTAAATCACCTGAGTTTAAATTTCATCCTAAGTGCAAGAGGTTGAGTTTGGTAGACCTTGCTTTTGCTGATGATTTGCTTATCTTCTGTAAAGCTGAGTTGCCATCTATCTGTGTGATAAAGAGAGTGTTGGATGAATTTGGAGAGGAATCTGGTTTAAAGACCAATGCTTAGAAAAGTGAAGTGTTCTTTGGTGGTGTGTCTGAGGCTGTAAAGTTTGAATTATGGAGAGCCATCTGTTTTAGCCAAGGAACCCTCCCTATCAAGTACTTGGGGCTCCCTTTGCATGCTAAAAAGGTGCAAGTAGGTGATTATGCTTCTATAATCCAGAGGATTGTGGGGAAAGTTCAGAGCTGGACATGTAAGAACCTCTCCTATGCTGGTAGATTGCAAATTCTGAAGGCTGTGATTGGAGGCATGCTTAGCTTTTGGTCACAGGCTTTGCTGTTCCCTGAGGAGGTTGTAACTAGAATTACAGCTATATGCAGATCCTTTCTTTGGACTGGGAAGAGTGAAGGAAAAAGGAACCTTGTTGCTTGGAGCAAGGTTTGTAGACCTTTTGATGAGGGTGGTGTGGGCATTAAAGAGATACTTGCTTGGAACAAAACTCTTTTGTTTAAGCTAGTTTTTGAGATACAGGAGAGGAAGAGTAATTTCTGGACTACCTGGGCTAGAGATATGTTGCTCAATGGTTGTGATTTGTGGCATAGGGTGGAAAAGCAAGGAGACTCCTGGATTTGGAGGGTGCTACTTAGAATTAAGGATGAATTGGTACACTCTCTGATGATTGATAATGATCCTTCTCTGAGTGCTGCTGAGAGGAACATGGAGTTCTCTAAGATCAGGAAAAGAGGTGGTAAGATGAACTGTCAAATTGTTTATGATATGCTCAGGACCAAGGAGACTGTTGAGCGGAAATGGAAGATTTTGTGGAAGGGAATTCAGCCTAAGAAGTGGTCCTTTATCTCCTGGCTGACTGTGCTTGGTAGACTTCCAACCAAGGATAAGCTGATGAAATGGGGCATGATTCCATCGTCCACATGTGTGCTTTGTGAGGCAGTTATAGAATCTGAGGAGCATATTTGGTGGCGATGTAGAATCTCTTGTGCAATTCTGAAGAGAATTTTGCAGTGGCAGAAAGTTGTTGTGTGGAAGCAGTCTTTAAATGATTGGCTGAACTGGTTGTCTAGAGGGAGAAATCTGAAGTCTCTTAGACTGCAGGGGGTCTGTTTGGCCATTAATGCAACTATCTACTTCATTTGGAGGTTGAGGAATGATGTGGCCTTTAACCATAAGAAAGTTTGCATCAATAGTTGTGTAACTGAGGTGATTTCTAAGTGTAAATTTCGGTTAAAAATCAGATGTAAGGAGGGTAATGGAAGGGATACTGTCCTTAGTAGGCTTCTTATGCTCTAATAGGAGTTACTTTGGTGTAAAGGGTTATTTTGGCTTGTGAGGTTTTGAGAAGTTCTTTGGGACTTGCTCTTGGGTGTAATTCTCCCTTTTTGTTAATATACTTACCATTAACAAAAAAAACTTATGCTTATCTTAACCTATGTTAAATTTTTCTATAAATTAATTTTGGGGTTAAAATAATTTTATAAACTTAGTAAATTCAAATAAATAAGTTTGGGTAATTTTTATAATTTTTAAAAGTTAAAATAAGGGCATTTTTGTCACAACTTAAGAAAGTTGGGCAAAAATGTGCAAATAGGCCAAATAAGGAGGGTGCGTGTGTAATTACCCCTGGGGCTGTCTTCTTCCTCCTCCAGCCACCATTTTTTACGTGAAGCTATAAAGCACTTCAATGGCAGATTTCGATCCTCCTTGGAACCGTTTAAGCCAATTCATAGATGGGCATTCAAGACAAACTTATCCTCCATGTAATTCCTCCATCAATTGGATTGAATGCCATCCAAAATCATGGAATTTCAGCCACAAAACCAACGCGGAATTGAACAAATCCAAAATTGGATCAATTTGTCTTCAATTGGAGGGCTTAATGAGAGGGGTTTGTTAATGACATTCCCACCTACATGAAACCTATAAAATCCCTCCCAATAGGACCCCTAATTCATGAAATTTCGTCATCCAATCTCAAGAACCCTAAAAACCCGAAACCTTTGTTCTTGGCCAACATTCGAGCAATTTAGAGCTTCAATCTTGCAATTGGTTGCACCAATATGACCGCCTGGGAGTCCTCTACTAAATAACTAAGCTTACACCGCCGGAGAACCACCAACGGCCGCCAATTGGGCCAGAATACGCAAGCAGCCGCCAACGACGCCGATTTCGGGTATTATCGGGATTTTTGTCCGATTTTCAGTTTATTTTTATTATTATTTGGCTTAAATAAGGTTAATTAAATTAATCTTAATTACTGAATAATAATATGGAATTAATTTGATTTTAATAAAATTAAAATTAAAATAATTAAAATTACTTTGGGTATTATCTTAGACTATGAATGGTTAAAATATTAAATTTTCATTTGAATAATATTTTGGAGTAAAATTTATGGACTTTATAAATAAATTATGAGATTGATTTATTTATAAAAATATTATTTAGAATATACGATTAATTGATTTTTAATCGTATAGATAATCGTCCTACCGATTAAGTCTTGAAAATTGAATTAATAGGAGATAAATTAATTCAATTTAAATCTTGAGACATATACCCTTCAAAATTCAGTATTAAATAAATTATCTAATTATAATTTATTTTTGTGTGATTTGGGTACGTCTCAGATTTGCTTCTAGAATAGAAATAGAGTAGGAATTCAAGTTACTACTCGGAAACAACCATCCCCGTAGTACCGTTCATCTCTTCGGGATTCAAGGCAAGTGGCAGTTCGCTCTTGCTAATTTATTCCATATTTTTCTTAATTGACAATTAATCTATTGTCTTAATTAAGTTGGGATAACAATATTCTTAAATTTCTCGTTTGGGAACTTGTGTGTTAAAATGTTGTATAAAATGAACATTTTTATTAGGTTGTATAAATATGCTAGCTATAAATCTTATATATATATTATTATAGGGTGCTAGATAATAATTGGTGTGGATTGTTGTGCATTGGTGTGGATATAATTGCTAGTTAGCACGAGTATTCGTAAGATCGTTATTTACCTTGCGAGGTTTAGCTGTTTTCTTATAACTTTGTATTAGGAGGATAATTGTCCTAATATTTTTTGTCATGACCTACCCTTAATTTATATAAGTGGTGGTGTACTTAGCTAGTGCCGAAATTCGGGATTCGTCCCATGTTCTATATCTCATTGTGAGATTGGTGTGGATTAAAAAGATGTAACCCTAAATGTGCGTTTTGAAATTAAATAAGATAAGTGCCATTTTGCACATAATTAATATACCCTCGGGCGAGAAGTACAACGTGGAACCCGTCCGGTCTCTTGTCTAACGTAAGTCCTCTTTCCAATCTGGATTCGCATTACGCGGTGAGGTTGGTGGAGGACCCAAAATTCAACGAGATGATTTTACAACTTTGTGTGGTAATATAACGTTCCCAAACAAATTCATGTAATTTCCCATAAGACTCAATTCATTAGAGTCTTCTCTTTAATCATACATTTTCATTCTTTTCGGTAGAAGTCTATAGTCATATACCGTTTACCGAGTGTTATTCAGGAAACAATGGCAGTGATTATAATATTCGACTACGAGAACCTCTGTTTTCACCCTTGCATAGTCTTTTATTAGACTAACCAATCGGTTTTATTCCTTACATGATTGGCTGGTGTCATCCGTTCTATATGGCACATCATAGGTTGATCCCCGACGATTTGAAGTAACCAATCGAAGAGAAGGCTTGCAGTTGAAGGTTATGACCTAAAGTTATATTATTTGAAAGAGTTTAGTATCAATGTAATATTCTTAATAAGATGTATTACTAGTCATGTATTAGGGTTTATTGTAAAAGTCTTCCGATGTGATTTAACTATGTTGTATTATTGTCCTTCTCGTTTTACGAGATGAATTTTAATAAAAGATCGAGTTCCTATATAAAAGTCTTCCTCTATTCACTATGTCACTATTTAACATTTATTTATTTATTTAAGCTTAATTGTTCCGATTAAAGCCTAGGGTGACTTTGGACATTAACGTTTGAGATCAATGGCGTGTGGCACTATCGACATGAGTCGGGGTGTTACAGGGTCGCAGACTCGAGATTTGCCAGGATTCCTCATCACAAAAATTTGAATAGTCAGAGAAAATAAATACATGATTGAAGTGTATGTTTTTTTCGTGATAGGGTAAGAAATAGATTGATATCAAGATATGCTTGAAAATCAGCCCATAACATCATTACAGATGGAACCACAACGTTCTTGGATTATTGTGATTTCTTGTAATGAGTTTGAGTGACTAAGGGATGCAATTTTATAAGCCACTTGGTTGTTGTCAGGAAAGATATGATTAATCTAAATTGTACAAAAAAAATTAAGTAGAAACAAGATATCAAAGATAATGATCTCAATTTTGCATGGACAGTTCCATATTCCTTTAATCGAATTTATTACAGTTAGGTTGTCTCATTTGATTTCTAGTTTGTCAATTCTCATAGTTTTGGTATGGATCAAAGCATTTCTTAGTGCAAGTGCTTCAGTTCAAATTGCTTTGTTTTTTCACATTTTTCCGTCGTTATGGGAATAAGGTCATCACAATGATTTTGTAAGATGAAGTCAATCGTGGAGTCTTCATAAGGTTTTGTAGATCCATCAAAATTTATTTTGATAACATTGTGATTTGGTCTTTTCCATTGTATAGTATTTTTTTCTTTTGCCATTTGTACAATTTTGGTCCATATTATTATAGATACAATATGTATTCCATGTCATTGCATTATTTCAGCTTTGAGAAAGATTTTGGGTAAATTTGATCATATCCTTATTTAAAGAGTAATACGTGTTGTCTTCAACTTTATTGTTATAGAATATACATCCATGAGGAACATAAATCTTTTTTTATGCTAATGTAGTTTTCGTTTAGGAGTCCATTTTCTATAATTCTCCATAGGAAGTTTTTATACTTTTGAATAAGTGTCCAATTTCCAATTTTACAGTGAGTGATATGTTTTGAAATTTGAGCTTTTGTAATCAATTGCATTGTTAATTTAGTTGCGAACCAATCATTTTTGTTTTGTTCCAAATACAATCGGTCTGTAATTTGGTTAATGCAAATAAGAATGAATGATTTTTTCTACAATTTCACCTGTTAGTAGGGGTGAGCATGGGCCAGAACCCGACCCGAACCGAACCGAACCGAACCCGAAAAACCCGAACCCGAAAAGCCTAAAAACATGGGACCGAAGACCGAACCCGAACACTTCGGTTTGGTTCGGGTTCGGGTCGGGTTCGGGCTAAACAGCGTCCGAAGGGGAAAAAAGGCCAAAAATGCACTAAAACCCGAAATTCGAACCGAACCCGACCCGAACCCGAACCGACCCGAAACCCAAAATTTTAAAAAGTGCGGCCCGAAACCCGAACCGAAGGAGTATGGGTTCGGGTTCGGTTCGGGTTTTTCGGGCCGGGTTCGGTTCGGGCTTCGGTTTCGTCGGCCCGTGCTCACCCCTACCTGTTAATATCTATGAGAGTTCATTTTCCATCGAATTTTTATTTCCATATATAAAGTCACAAACACATATGGTAGGGTCAGTTCCTATATTTAGGGGCGGACGCAGGATGTTCGCCCAGAAGGGGCACAAATTATGTGTGACTAAAATCAATTTTCATTATAATCTTAAATAAAATTTTCATTTTTTTTGTCAATATGACGGGACCAGTCCGATGCAATTATTATTAATAGCAAGTTAAACGAGTTCCTCATGAGGGGTACAAGATTAAAAAATAAAGATTCAACAATGCAGGGAGGAGGTGTAAAAAATTCAATAAAGCAAGAATTAAGCGAGAGTGAGTGAACATAACAGATCATAATAAAAATTCTCTTTATACCCATGGGGACAAGAATGATAAGATGAGATTAGTTGACTAATTAGTGATTTATGCAACTAAACATTACTTAGGAGTGCTTTGTTTTATCTTGTCGAATTACATGGCATGGTAAATTTTGCTTTATATTTGGTGACATAAACTTTATATGTTATATCCTATATCAACTCAATTTACCCCTTATTAAAATATAAAAATTGAAAATGATATCATCTAGTACTCTGATTATTGGATTAGTCCACTTTCGACATAGGATATATCTCTAAGCACCCAATCTAATTCATTTAGTATGTAGAGAAACAAGAACTTATGGGTAAACTGCATAATTTCAATATCCTATTCATATCACATAAACATTTTGCATTCAATTGAACATAACATAACATTGAACATGGAGAAAGAAGGACATGGAGGTAGCCTCAAGTAAGAGGCGATGTAAAGTAAAAAAAAAAATCAGTGGAGCCTGTGCCCTCGCTGGTCCCTACGTAGGTCCTCCCCTGCCCAGATTGATTGTCAAAGTTTTGCGAAAGAGGGTTTGGGATATCCATTTATCTGTTCAAAATTTAATAGTTTTACCGTCTCAGACTTGTCAAATTGGACCTTTTTTGAATTGTTGTATAAGGTCTAGCCTTTTCTTCTATCGCCAAGAGTAGTTTCCTTTGTTTTTTTTGTAGTCAAGAATATTTTTGGTTTTTAGATATTTTTCATTGGTGATTTTAAGCTATGATTTTCCATTAAAGTTTGAATTATAAGGCACAATTCATATATTTAGCTTTTCTAATACCCACACCACCTAAGTGAGTAGGTTGACAAATGTTGTTCCATTCAAAAAGGGATTTATTGGATCGATCTTTATTCTAAAAGAATGATTTATTAATTCTATCTAGTTCATCGGAGTACTTTTGAATCTTTTTATAAAAGATGATGTAATTTTGTTTCAGATGTTGATTTCAAAATCTACAGTAGTTCGTTCATTAGTTCTAGTTTCCTTGATGATTTTCATGTTTTTTCTTCCGGTAGTAATTTTGTGAAAATAATTGGAGTTAGTATTATTAAATTTGATATATTTTATTTTTGTTTCTAATTCCAGTATATTTTTAAAAAAATTAGAATTTTGTTTAAATGAATTGTACGTTGAAATTCTCCACTAGTCCTCCCACAGTCCCACTAGTGCACCGCCATTGTTTTCGAATGAATAATTCAATCACTATATGGGCCTATAGCACACATTTACTCTTTGCATTGTTGAAGACCAAAAGGGGCTTTGAAGCACATGAAGTCGAAATATGGAAGGTGTGGTAAGTTGGGCTTTGAAGTGTATAGCCCACACAATTTATCCAATTTTCTTTTTCTTATTTTAGAAAATATTGCATTCAACCGTATACCAAATAATAGATTTAGTCCTAAAAAAACGGAGTTCTCGTGTGATTTCATCACACATACTTTTAAATTTGAAACACTAATTTTATTGTTCATGATTAAATATAGTGGAAAAAACATTCATGCACTTGGACCATAATTTTTAATGGTGCAGATGTTCTTTCCTCTTAACTTAACCTATAAATATGATATTATAATATCGATTTTTCTAACCTATGTCCTAAGGACATAAGTTAAGAATTTCTATTAAGGAATATAAATCCTAAAGAAGAAAAGGTGAATCCTTTTATAAAAAATAAAATATCTAAAAAAATTAATACATAATTAAAAGTTTCTACATATAGTATCTTAATTAACCTATGCCGCATAGGTTAGAAAAACTGTTATAATATTACGAGATTATGAGTTCGATTCTCTCCATTGTAACAGTCTAAACATTTTATCTTTTTTAAACCTCAAATTATATATAAATATTTGATCTCACAATTATATACAAAGATTTGATCCCACAATTTCTAAAAGTCAAACAATTCCTAATTAAGAAGACTTGATCCCAAAATTATATACAAATATTTGATCCCACAATTTCTAAAAGTGAAACATTTTCTAATTAAGATAGAAATATATATTCAATCAAACAATCCCTAATTAAAAAAAGAAAAAAATCACACAATTCCTAATTTATATTAAATATCGTACCTTGATTAGGAAAATCTCGAATAAGAAGAATAACTAATGGAAAAAGCATTGGTTGGTGATCTTATCAAGATCAAGATCGTGACTTCTTAAAATGGAGTGAATCAAAATTTTAATTATTTGCCTAACATAGAACATGAAGGTATCAAATCAATCACACAATAATTTTTATAATCAATTTTATTCCATAAATACTTTGAAGATATAATTTCACATTTTTAAACATATATATAACAAATATTTGACCCTTTCCTAAGATACTATACACATTGGTTGGTGTTCTTATTAAGATCATGACTTCTTAAAATGGAGTGAATCATTTTTAAATTATTAAGATCAACGAGATCTTTTTGTATATATATAAATAGTTTTTTTTTATCATGGTATTATCTTTTAATTATAGAGTTATGGTTTCATATAGTATATTCTGATTATAAATCATATCGTTTATCGTGTCACACCACCAAAAACTCATCGATCTTTTCTATACAACATCATTTGTGAGTAGGTATTTTCTCTTTCGTGCATTTTAGATTTGCCTCTTTTTAGATATATAGTAGAATAATAGTAGATTAATCTACTTTATATATATATATATATACTAAACTAGACCCTAACCATGCCACGTGAAATTCTCTTATTAAAATTACCACATGTCATTTTATCTTTATAAATAAAATTTGTTATAAATCAAATATTTTTATTCTAAATCTATCACTAATCTTTTCCTAATGTAAAAACAAATCATTCACAAAGAGTACAAATCAATTACAAATTAAGATTACAAACTAATCACAAACGATAACAAATCCAAAACTTCCACAACACTGATCAACTCAAAATTGGTAAGCATCAAGGTAACTAATTACTAAATATTTGTGGATATATGATTGTAAACTAAATAAAAGTTGTAACAAATTGAAGATCGTGTGTTTTTGTTATAAGTTATAACTATTTTTTTTAGAAAAAATAATTAAAAAAGTATGATATGAGATTGGAAATAAAATATCTAAAACTAATTTAGGATATCAGATTTGTTATTGATTTTTTCTTTCAATTTCGTAATTCTCCATTTTTGCTTATGGTTATTAATTATCCAGAATAAGTTTTGACACTACTAACTTATTTTTAATTTTATCTAATCGGTATGATATGTTAAAAGATTTGGTTATAACGACTTTTTGTATAAAAAAATAGAGTAAATAAAAAATATGTTATAAAATCAAAGATTAAAAAACATCATATGTATAGCGAATACTTCCCAAGTAAACTAAAACCCATATCAGAATTCATGTATTTTTAAATAATATTTATTTGCAACACAATATCGAAATCAAAATTCATTTTTGTTATTTTTTTCAAGATTTAAATTCAAACTAATAATAAATATCTCATCTAAATGATATATTCATATATTAGGAGAATTTTATTGTTGATTTAATCAATAGTATTCAAATATCTCAAAAAATTTAAGTAGATATTTATTATTTGTGGAATAAAAATATTTAAAATTTTATTTAAATAGTTTAGGGGACTATGTATATCATATCTTATAAATAATTTGTTACACCTATTTCTAAATTTACAAGGTTTTTCGTTTATATGATTGGTTTAAAGCCTTGATGTATAACCTTATATATAATACTAAAGTAAAATCTAACTAAGACCACTTTTGGTTTGAAACCTTAATTTATATGATTGTTTTTACATGTCTATTCCACATTGTGTCACGTTACTAATTTTTTTTCCTATTATTATTATATAAAATATTTTAGATATGATCTTGATTTCATTTTCAATATATAGATTATTTACATTTGATCCAGATTTTCATTATAGATAGAATATATTAGGTATTTTTTTTGTATATTCTCTTTTTATTTTTTTATTTTATTAATCACATTTTATTCAAATTTTCTTTTTAATTCATTTATTTCTAGGTTTATGACATGATTCAATGTATCATGTATGTACGAAATTACATTGATCGTTATTAATTGATTATTAGTAGAGATTTCAAAATATTATCATATTTATCTTAATTTCATTTATATTATCACTAATTAGATAAAAGAATCGCTTTTTAAAAAGTGTGAAATCGATATATTTGTAATAATTAAAAAATATTAATATAAGCTAGTTTACACTAAAAAAAGACGTAATTTGAGAACGTAGTTGTTGTTGTCTTTGTTGAACTATTCCTAAATCCCTTGATTTTGTAAAGATAATCTAGCTTGATTGTTCTTTGAAAACATTTGGTCCTTGTTGACCATGTATAATTTTGGGGCTTTTTCACCCTCTTTAGAAATACATTTACCATTTCAAAAAAAAAAGAGACTAATTTGGCATGAATGAGATAAAGCCGCACAGTGTGTGAGATACCTATTAGAATAAAGAGTACATGAACATCTGCATCTTATATATGCTCCAACCTTGGGTTTTACCTTATTCTGAACTCAAAAATAGGTATAGAAGCAAACAAAACAAGAAAGATGTAAAACAGAACAAATAATGATGGAGATAATATATCAGTCGATCGGGTCGAGTTTGGTGTTTGGTTAATGGGCGGCGGCGGTGCCACCAATCTTGGCTTCAGGTGGTGGCGATGGGAGTATGGTGAACGATAGTATGGCGCTGGCCGTGGCGGCTACGGCTCCGACCACGAATGCTGGAAGGTTTCCTCCTCCAAATAGGTCATCCCATGGTCCACTTGTTATTGATACAAACATCTGTGTGTAGAGATGTATACAAGTTTGTAGCATCAAATTAAAGAAGATAAAGTACTTAATTATGAAGTATTTTTTCAATCAAATTTGGTCGAGTTTTGTTGCATTATAGCCATGATCTTGTAAATGGCTTTTAAGTACATGTATATAAAAATATGGTAAATGGAATTGAGAAGATGAAATGTGTAGCCTACCTGTGGTATAACTATGGCAAGGTTGAGAATCCCTAACGCTAAACCTGCAATTGTAAATTGATTACCATTAGTACTTGTAAGTTACACTTGGCCGGATTAGGAAATATTTCGATATATCAATCAAATTTGATTAAGATCAAGCGAAACCGAAAAACTCGATAACTTGACTGGCTTGAAGTTGATGCAAAGACATCAAAATCAAATAATTAAGTTGTTGCATTAAAAGTTTTATTTGCATAGTTTGTACCTTGACCTACACCGGACGACGTTGAAAAAATAGATGCTAAAGCAAATGGGATGCTACAAGTTACCTGCACAAAATAAACCGACTGATTAATTAAAATTATAGATAGATCATGTCAATAACTGAATATGTTAATATTTTATGAGATTCAAATCAAGACAAATATGCATGAAACTTGATATAGATATATCGTGTAATATACATATATATCAAGATTGGACCACATGCAGATTTACTTGTTAATATCGACCATTAAATAAAAAGGATAAGGTTGGAATTGGGAGCAAAATTAAACTAACAAGCTGAAGCCGTAAAAATATCAAGATGTACTAAAGATTGTCACGACTCACGATCATCTCTCTTCCCCTCCATGCCTTTATTAAATTTACATGCATGTAACGTCATCTCAATACACTCCTCCCATGCATGTCCAATCCGTGACATTGAGTGTCTAGAAATTATTGAACTTGTTGCGGTTTCGATCTTCCCGAAAGTACGCTCCAAACAGAAATTATTTTAGGATATAGGATAGATCAAAAATAAATTCTCAATGGTCAATATAGGCTGGTTTTTTAGCTTCCACATATTTCAAAAGGTCAAACAACAACTAACAATACAAGACTCGCCGCACCATACAATGATTAATACTGTTTACCGAACACCTACTATACTTTTTAAATTTTTATATTCAGAAAAGCGTTTTAATATATGGGCGGCGAAGATTTATTTCTCCCTCAGGAGAAAAAGCAGTACGTAGTGCAACGACTCTTTTATTATTGGTCGATGTTCGACCTTATAGCTAGCTTATGTCGAAGCTAAACAATTAACCAGCCTATTTTGCAAGGTATTTTTGGTCGAGCCTATATCTGGACATAATTTCCCTTCCGAGCGTACTTTCAAAAGAAAATTCTACTAATACATGCATATATTTTGTATATATCAATACATACTAATATATTAAGCGTACCCATCAAACAAGAACTTGACTATTAATTTATCGATCCTCACAACCACTTACTTGCAAGTTATGTTTTTAGTATTACCTTCGTTCACATGATAACAATGAAACCACTGTCCGCGCATGCAAACTAGCTTCATCTGTTATATAATGCTTCTTCTAATTTTTGTCCTTATAACATAGGCTAAAAATCATTTTAAAACTATGTAGTCAGAATTTACTTATTTATGGTTATTCAACACTTTTTATATGGCTTATTATGTTCCATTTTGAACTTATTTTCTAAAACCAGAATTCTTATAAGCCATGCACTAAGATCGATATAGTTAAAACTCTTACATGCAGAATCCAAAATTAACTTACATAGTACTAAAAGTATTAAAATAATAGAGTAAAGTGGCTCAATTGGCTGGATTTTCATTTTCTTTTGGTGGATTGAAAGACGACACAATTGACTAAAAAATATTATATGCAACCTTCTAGCTATGATCACTTTTGAGACCTAATTCAGTCCACCGAGAGGAATTTCCTACTTTCGTTACGGTTTGAATAATATTATTCTTATATCCTCCTCATATAGTTATTAAATTAATAGTTTCATGTTAGTTTTGTTGTTGATAAGCTTGTCGGAATAACTATGTCTCATGATTATCTCTGTATTGATCAGTTTTATCATAATATAAAATTAGGATTTTTCTAACTTATACCCAAAGTTATAGGTTAAACACCTTATTTTAAGAAGAACTTGTGATTATATGTTATTATTTTAGTGATTTTTATTTATTTAAAAGGGTTTAGGCATTTGTTTAGGGAATAATTTAATAAAACAAAATGTCTTAACATATATACTTAGAACATAGGTTAGAAAAATCAATAAACCAATAAAATTAAAGTAAAGATAAGACAATAGACTTACCGCAAACGGAATACCCAATAGCGCAAACAACGCCAAGGCGGCAACCTTAACGTGAACGGGCGGGAGAGGCACCTCCATTGCTCCACTCGCCGCCTCATGCCTTGCATGCTCCGCCATCTTGGTCACAAGCACCGTCATCGCCAAGCAAACCGCCAACACCATATTAACGATCCCCCACAACCTCTTTGCCCCGCCAAGCCAACGCGCCAGCGTCTCGATCCCTAGCGATGCGACCCCCGAAACCACAGAGTTAAGCATCAACCCTAGCGCGCCGGCGCGTACTCCTAAATTATAGTTTCTCCCTTCTCCTACCTTCCCGCCAAAAACTTCCTTCCCCATCCAGTCGGTGTCGAAGAGGAGGAACGGGAACCAGGCGATCCAATTGAGGCACGTGACCAGGAGCAACACCCACATCGCCTTGCTGAGTCCCTTGATCGCGTGGAGCATCTCCCCGAAAAAGGGGACTGTTTTCACGCGCTTGGAGGATGATATAGTATTAGGTTCTGGTAAAACGTAAGGGCGCTCAGATACTAAGGAGAGGGCTAGGGTAGTGAGAGTGAGGAGAAGCGCGATAGAGATGAAGAAGCACGACTTGAGGTTGGCGCAGTAGTCGTCGCAGGCGTGGGTTCGGGTGAACGGGAAAAGGCGGTGGAGGCGGCTGTAGCTGCCGGCGGCGTACCCGAGGACGCTGCCGACGGCCATGAAGAAGGTGTAGAAGGCGAAGGAGGTGCGGGTCTTGGACTGGTCGCCAGCCGCCAGGTCAGCGAGAAGGGCGCGGCAGGGGCCCTGGAGCATGTTGTTGGCCACGTCGAGGACCCAGAAGCCGACCACGAAGACGCCGATGGCGCGGGGCTTGGGGGATGCGGGGGAGGAGGGGTCGCCGGAGGAGCGGCCGATGTCGGCGGCGTAGCCGATGAGGAAGACGGCGACGGAGACGAGGGCGGCGCCGGCGGCGATGTAAGGGCGGCGGCGGCCGAAGCGGGAGGTGGAGCGGTCGGAGTAGTAGCCGACGGTGGGCTGGACGAGCATGCCGGAGATGGGGCCGCAGAGCCAGATGAAGGGGGCCCACGTGTGGGGGATGCCCAGGAGTTGGACGTAGGGGGTGAGGAGGGAGAGCTGTAGGGCCCACCCGAACTGGATCCCCGCCGCTATCGACGCCACCAGTACCAGCTGTCTCATAGGGCTCGCCTGCGGTGGCGATGCTGGCTCCAATATTCCTTCTTTTCTGCCTGTTTCATCCATTACTACGCACTCAATTAATTTGCTTCTTAATTACAACTCGATGTCTTCCACTTAAGCAATTTCGCTCTTCTTCTCTTACACTAAACAATAGATCGAGAGTGAATATTTGATTTTCGAGCAGGGAAAGGATAGTATATATAGACGAATGGGAGGTTTGGGATACGTTACGTACTTACGTTGGTGTGTGGCGGCGAATTAAAACCAGTAGCCAGTAGGTATCTATTTTTGTAGCCAATCGTTTATTATATTTCATGGTATTTTTTAATGCAATGATATATTTATTTCCATAAGAGGTACAAAGCCGTAACTGGAAGATGGAAATGAAACTTGTTATCTAGTTTTCTTTGTCACGAAATGACATAGTTAATAAGTAAGATAAGAAGATTGATTACAATACCATTCCGTCAGAGAACTGATTGTATCTGAAACGTAAACGATGTACGTATATTCTAATGCATATCTAATTTTTTTTCCAAAATGTGCACTTTTTTAAAACTTATATCGAATATACGTTCGGATTCAAACTTATTATGAGAATAGGCTGGCTCATGGAGGTTTGGGGTAGGTTACTGTAGGGACAAGCGATTTACCTAAATAAAGTCGATGTACGGACAAACGATTCTATCCGAATTACAACTTTAATTTTTTTTTTTATAAAAAAAAGGTAGAGTCGCTGGCCAAGCCAGTGACTTTGTTTTAATTTTTTTTTTCACTTTTCGATATTAGAGTAAAAAAAAAAAATTCTATAATTTTTTTTTTATACTTTTCAATATCAAAGAGTAAAAAAAAAAAAAATTGCAAAGTTGCTGGCCTGGCCAGCGACTCTCCTTTTTTTTTAAAAAAAAATTAAAGTTATGGTTCGGATAGAATCGCTTGTCCGTACTACGACTTTATTTTGATAAGTCGCTTGTCCGTACAACGACTTACCCCAAACCTCCATGAGCCAGCCTATTCTCGTAATAAGTTTGAATCCGAGAGTATATTCGGTATAAGTTTTAAAAAGTGCACAGTTTAGAAAAAAATTCAATGCATATCTGTATAAAAAGTTTCAAAAGTTATTTGGTTTTTCTAAGTTTTTACTTTCTGTTTTATGGGAAATAATTTTGAACAACCGTACGTTGTACATATGTGTGGACGGATTGGGTATATGTGTGGACGATATTAGTTAGAAAATAACTGAATACTCTTTCAGTGCGTTCCCGCGCGCGCGCATTGCCGCTGTATTTGTATATTCACCCCTTTTTTTCATATATATTCATCATATTATATAAGTGATGTTCATCGTTTTTCTACTAAAAAATACAAGATTCGATAGTAGTTCTATGCTCGTCTTTGTGTTTTCTACACTCTTAAATCTTATAAAAGGACTATATAATGTTCATTGCATGTTTATAAGATATAAATTGGTGATCATTGATATGAAATTAAATCTTAAATAGGTAAAAAGTAGAGTTTTTATTGGATGAATATTGTAATGCACATATAGGCATAAACAAGTGCTATACATATAAGCGAATAAAAGTGATGAAAATATAAGCATAAAAGAAAATGAATATAGAGTCATAAAAGTGATGAACATATAATCATAAAAGTGATGAACAAAAATAGGCATAAAATGGTGAACATACGCATATATACAACTAATGAATGTATAGGTTGTGGGAGCCGTATTTAGCCCGACCCAGATAGGCAGCCCAATGAATAGGAAAGGCCCATTAGTCTGATAGCCCTGGTGTGCCTCGCACTCCGAGGCGCATCCGCGCGCCACAAAGCAACTTCAAGGCACCTCTGCGCGCCACAAAGCAACTCCAAGACGCCTCCGCGTGCCCCGCTCAGCAACGCGCCCCAACCCGCATGCCCCGCGCTCCACGGCGCGCCCCATGTCGCACGCTCCTTGGCGCACTCCATGCCGCACGATCATAGGCGCTCCGCGCACCCTATGGCCCACGCTCCACGGCGCCCTCGCAGCGCACTCCTCATGCTCCCCTGCGGTGCGCTCCCTAGCGCTCCCCCACGGCGCGCTCCCTCGCGCTCCCCCGCGGCATGCACCCCCCGTGGCCAAGGCGCCTCCGCGTCGCGCTCTTACGGCGCCCATCAACCTGATAGCCCTATCCGAGTGAAGCCCAGAAACCCTCTCTCCAAGTCAGCCCAACCCATGAGATAAGGGTATAAATGCCCCTTGAAAATAAGAGGAGGGGGATCTTTTTTCTTCCTTGAGAAGGCAGCACCCAAGTCCCCCCTCCACTCTCTCTAATGCTTTTACTCTCTGCAAAGCTCCACTCCATGCACTTTCTTTACTGCCCCACTGACTTGAGCATCGGAGTTGCAAGCCCGGGGAAGCCCTCAAGTCTTTTTTCAGGTCCATGCAACGATCGGCGAGGAGGTGTTCCGGCGGCGGTGGGAGTCAGTCGACCGAGAGGCGGGTGCTTGCGGACTCAAGGAGGAAGAAAGTCGGGATTAGTGGCGTGTTGAGCACTAATCATTTCCTTCGGGAAAAACCGACCATCACACTGGCGCCGACCGTGGGGACTCCTCACACACTAGCAAGCACTCCCACCGCCGTCGAAAAACACCCCCTTGCCAAGAGCATTCATGAAGAAGCTTTACTAGAAGAGAGGAACGAAGAGGCTCATCGGGTTCCAACTACCCTACGACGCTCTCGCGCCCCAAGGCGCCTCCGTGGAGCACCCTCCTAGGTGCCTTCATGGCGCGCCCTCTAAGGCGCCACCGAGACGCGCCCTCCAAAGCACCTCCGTGGTGCGCCCTCCAAAGCACCTCCATGGTGCCCCCTCCAAAGCACCTCCGTGGCACGCCCTCTAAGGCGCCTCAGTGGCACACCTTTCAAGGCACCTCCGTAGCGTGCCCTCCAAGGTGCCCACGCGCCTTGTGCTCCCCGCGCCTCGTGCCTAGCGCTCCGCGTGCCTCTCTCCCGCATACTCCTCAGCACCTCGCGGTCCTTGGCACTATGCATGGCTCGCTCCAAAGTGCTCCTCGGTGCCACGCGCTCTATCGCGCCCCTGCGGTGCTCCGTGGCCCTCGCGCCCTCCTTGTGCCCCGTGCTCCCTAAAACCTCGCAACTAGCTCCCACCTGCACTCGCTCCGAGATCTCGCGGCCCAAGCGTGGGTCCAGATACATGAAGGAAGGAATCATACGTGAGCTTCATGCCCTCCGCGACACTCTGCGACACTCCATGCCCTCCATGACACTCCATGCCCTCCGCGACACTCCATTCCTTTCGCGATATTCCTTGCCTCCCTCGGCACTCCTCGCACGCCGCGGCGCGCCCCATGCCACGCGCTATGCGGCGCACCCCATGCTGCGCGCTCCAAGGCACTCCATGCGCCCTATGGCCCGTGCTCCACGACCTTCCCTATAGCACGCGCTTCACGGCGTACCCCATGCCGCGCGCTCCACGGCGCTCCGCGCACCTCACTCTCCACTACCCGCCCGGCAACACGTGCTCCCCGGTGCCTCACGGCCCTTGGCCCTCGCGCCCTTTGCCCCTGCTGCGCCCTGTGGCCCTCGTGCTCCCGCTTCACCCCGTGGCGCTCACGCCCAACGCAAACTCGCGCTCCAGTTGCACTACACAGACTTGCACTCCCAGGCCTCGCACCTACGCCCTTCACATGCTCGCGCTCCAGTCCCTCACGAGAAAGTAAGTATAAATGCAATACAAGAAAGCAAGTGTGAAGGCAATATGAGTGAGCAAGTGTAAAGGGCAATGTGGAAAAGCAACATTAAGCCCGTGGAGGGGCGGCAAGTAATATTGAGCAATACCGAGCAACATTAAGCCCGTGGAGGGGCATAAAGCAATATAGAGCAATACCTAACAACATTAAGCTCGTGGAGGGACGAAGAACAATATTAAACAATACCGAGCAACATTGAGCCCGAGGAGGGGCGATAGCAATATTAAAACAAGATTGAGCAATATTAAAACTACATTGAGCCCGTGAATGGGCGAGAGTAATATTAAATCAAGATGGAGCCCGAGGAGGGGCAAGAGCAATATTAAAGCAAGATTGAGCCCGAGAAGGGGCAAGAGCAATATTAAAGCAACATTGAGCCCAAGAAGAGGTGAGAGCAATATTAAAGCAACATTGAGCCCGAGGAGGGGCGAAAGCAATATTAAAGAAACAAAAACAATAAAATGCATAATGAAGCCCGCAGAGAAAGTGAGAGCAATGCCAAGCAAGCGAGCGCAAAGTTGAAGGACTAAGCGACGACTGAAGGCAACATAGGTCAAATACAAAGCAGCAAGACGACAAGCATGGCACACACAACCCGCGAGATAAGTCAAGCCGCACCTAGCAACATGCACACGGTGGGCATGCAGTGTGAAGGCCCTTACGAGGGCAAGCAAACAAGTAGTGGCAACACCAGGGCCGTGGAGGCAGGTAAATGCAACAAAGAACCAAGCAAGTAGCGGCAGCACCAAGGCCTCGGAGCCAGGTAACTGCAACAAAGAAGCAAATGAGCTACAATGACGCCCAAGCCCGCGGCGAGAACGACGCCAAGCAACAAAGTACCACCTCAAAGCCCACAAGGTCGGAAGCCCTTGGAAGGTCGAGAGCAACCCATAGAGCACAACAAAGCAACCGAGAAAACAAGGCAGTGGTCACGAACAAGTACAGACAAATGCGCAAGGGGCTCCACACCCATCATTCAGTCCCTTAGCGGACTCTAAAAGCCAGATGCTGGGGCTTCACGCCCATCATTCAGTCCTTTAGCGGACTCTAAAGCCAAATGCTGGGGCTCCGCGCCCATCATTCAGTCCCTTAGCGGACTCTAAAGCCAGATGCTGGGGCTCCACACCCACCATTCAGTCCCTTAGCGGACTCTAAAAGCTAAATGCTAGGGCTCTAACCCCATTGTATAGCCCCAACGTGGATTCGAGAATGAATATGGGGCAAGACATGAATTAAAGTCGAGACGGTACGAGAAGCAAGCAAATATAAAGTAAAAATAAAGCATTATGTAACGCCGGAGGAAAGTAAGAAAGTATCTACAACCGCCAACGATGCCCACGGTCATCACGGGCTAGCCAACTCCTTAAGGATCAAGACCCCTGGCCGAAGGGGCTTCGACCGTGAGGCTTGAGTGGCTGTGTGAGAGCCATATTTAGCCCATCCCAGATAGGCGACCCAAAGAATAGGAAAGGCCTATTAGTCTGATAGCCTTGATGTGCCTCGCTCGTTTTGTGGCGCCTCTTCGCGCCACAAAACAACTCCGAGGCACCTCCGCGCGCCACAAAGCAAATCCAAGACCCCTCTGCGTGCACCGCGCTCCGCGGCGCGCCCATGTCACGCGCTCCGCAATGCGCCCCATGCCGCGCTACGCGGCGCGCTCCTCGACACACTCCATGTCGTGCGCTCCTAGGCGCTCTGTGCGCCATATGGTCCGCACTCCAAGACGCCCTCGCGGCGCGCTCCCTCGCGCTCCCCCGCGGCACGCACCCCCCGCGACCAAGGGGCCTCCGCGGCGCGCCCTCACGACGCCCATCGACCTGGTAGCCCTATCCGAGAGAAGCCTAGAAACCCCTTCTCCAAGGCAGCCCAACCCATGAGATAAGGGGTATAAATACCCCTTGAAGGTAAGAGGAGGGGGATCTTATTTTCCCCTTGAGAAGGCAGCATCCAAGTCCCCCTCCACTCTCTCTAAAGCTTTTACTCTCTGTAAAGCCCCACTCTATGCACTTTCTTTACTGCCCCATTGACTTGAGCGTCGGAGTTGTAAGCCCGGGGATGCCCTCAGGTTTTTTTTCAGGTCCAAGCAACAATCGGTAAGGACATGTTCCGACGGAGGGAGTCAGTCGACCGGGAGGCGGGTGCTTACGGACTCAAGGAGGGAGAAAGCCGGAATTAGTGGCGTGTTGAGCACTAATCATTTCCTTCGGGAAAAAGCGATCATCACATAGGCATAAAATGGTGGACATATAAGCATACAAGTGATGAACATATAAGTGTAAAACGTAATGAACGTATAGGTAACATTGGACGAACAACTAGACATAAAAGTGATGAACCTTAAGGCATGAAAGTCTACGCATGTTCACATCGAAATACCTTCAAAAATACGCATTTTATATGGAAAAAATTCAATCATGCCTTTTTTTCTCTTTTAATGAAAGTGTGATATTAGCCGATGATTTCTCATATAAAAAATCAAATTCATAAATTATCATATGCGATCAATAAAAAATTCAATCATACCTAACTAATTACTCTCACGGGGTCCTTTTCCTACATATGCGATCAATAAAAAATCATGCACACGTACTAAGCTAGTACTCATGCATTAACGAGAGTTGTTTCCAATTTAAATTGAAAATATATCACATGTTTTCGTGTCGTTATAAATTTAAAAATCAATCGTGTGAAATCGAACATGTTTGGTGCAGGTTCGGATAAAACAGATAAAACCAACGTGTCAAGGGCTGACATAATCATTTCAAATTAATATTATATGAAAATTATTAAAAATTATAACATTATGATGATATTTTTTAATATTAAAATATATTTTTAACATTCAATGAGATAATACATATAGTGTAACCAGTTGAGTACCCACCCATAGATTTTTGAGCTCGTAAGCTTCATGTCAAATCCCGACCCATTGATTTCTAGTATGTGTTTTAACCCAAACAATTCTAGGTAGGATGGGTCGATAGGGACATGTTTAATCGCAATTGTTGAATTGAGGTGTGTTACTTAGGGAATATCAAGACTGTTTTCTGGGCAACGAAAATAATATTTCAGAAAATTAACGATAACACAATTTTTTAGAGAGAAAAACTCAATCAATAAATAGTTGCCTTTAGAAAAATCTCTACCTCTAGGTTTTATCCTAGTAGGATTCAAATGTCTATACTTGTATTATTAATCAAGTTGTATAATCATGCAACTCTTCTCCTCACCTGGTCTCACACATATCCTAGACTTCAAGTGACACAACCTAATAATTACAAGAACCCCAACAAAGTACTTCCCACATAATTTATACCTTGTATCTCTATCATGATCACCTTGGAATGCTCATAGTTGTGTTGTACCTTCTTTAAGGTATACACATGAACATATGTAGTCATCGGAAGACGGCCCATTAGATAACCTAGCAGCCCATTAAGTGTTATCTAAGGTAACTAACACGATCTTACAAAATCTTATGCACACAATCAAATATTCACTTTTTCCAACTATAAAATATCTCAAGATATGCTAATAATCTTCTCTTTCTTAACACCTCGCAGCTTAAGAAATCGTCAATATCTTCTATCAAAATTTAGCATTCTTTCCAAAGTTCCCACCACATTCATCTCTGCGTAGTCGCATCTTTCCTCTGGCATTGTTCCCTTTCTTCTTTTCTTTTCAGAGCACACATATCAACATTATGTTTTGCTCAGTGTTGCTGTTCCATTTTTGACTCGTCGTTCCTTCACTCCTCTGTTTTGCTTCTTGTTTTGGTTTTCATTGTTCCCTAATTCTTTCATTCAACCCGAAACTCATATGAGCAAAATAAACTATAAAACCTAACGGTGTTTATCATCATCAAAACTAGAGGGAACGTCATCGTTCAAACAATTTCCCCTTTTTGGTGATGACAAACCCATTCAAAATTGTTCGATCAATATGCATCTAAGTTCAAATGTCAAGCAAAGTTCTCGTTCAAATAGATAAGTGCATATCATACCTTTCAAGTTGCTTCATTGTTCCCCCTTAGCACTAGCATCTTTCAAAAGACATACAGAATTAGGAACAATTAATCTATTACCTCTCTTCATGGAGTTCATCACACAATTTTCCACACTCCCCCTTTTGGCATCATCAAAAGATCAAAAGTAAAAACAGGAACATCCATGCCAAGGCCTCATTCGACAGTAGGGTGATTATAAATAATATTATATTAAAAGTGATATTATGTGTTTGGAAGTTAAATTTAAATAAGCCATTTTTAGTTTATTTCAACTACATGTCATATCAATCACATCTCTATGCACATTCCCCCATCTTCCAATCACTTAAATTAACAATAATCCATTCTTTTTGAAAAGCAGATTATAATATACTCTCTCCGTTCAGATATGTATGTCATTTTAGGCTTAAAATCTTATTTATTAATATTTGTCATTCTAGCTATTTTAAGTAAAAAGTTATTGATGATTAATAATGATTGTTCTTGAAAATTGAAAATTGAATTTTTAATTACTTTAGTATCTTATCTCTCTATTCATTGGCTTAAAAATAAACATGCAAAAACAGTAGGTAAAAAAGTAATTAAAAGTAGAAACTTTTTAGGCTAAATGATGACACTCTTAAAATGTGTGTCATGACCTAAAATGACATATATTGTCAAACATAGGGAGTATTATTTATGTTAGCCGAACAAACCCCAAGTTGCAAATCAAAATTTTAATTCATGAAAGTCTCTAGGGAATTGATTACATTCAACTAGGAACTTTGCAAACAAGCACAAAAGAACAAAATACAACTAAGACAAGCATAAAAACATAAAACGAAGAAATGACTAGTAGATGTGGCTAGGATTGTAACATGGTTCACTCATGCCTAATAATCATCCTTGTGTTCCTCATCCTTGTTCAAGTGGTGGTCAAGAAGCAATTTCAACATCATCTTCACTTCTCTCAACTCATCCAAAATTTGACTCTGGATTGAACCACCCTTGTAGGAACCTTCTCCTTGTTCCTTCTTGGCAAGCATAGAGGAAGGAAAAGTTCCCTTGTCGTCTCAATGGTACTTCATCTTTTGAACATTGACCATCTCCAACTCAGTGGTCAACGGTACCTCGCCTTCTTCCTTGTAGGCGCCTTCTTGCTTCAACATCATCTTCACCAAACCAGAATGAGGAAGAGAATGGGATTTACCTGTGCACTTAGCCAT
Organism: Rheum nobile; assembly: GCA_027886185.1. Taxonomy (NCBI): domain Eukaryota; kingdom Viridiplantae; phylum Streptophyta; class Magnoliopsida; order Caryophyllales; family Polygonaceae; genus Rheum; species Rheum nobile. The sequence continues at coordinate 500,828 of WOAB01000143.1, forward strand.
ATGTTGGAGAATAACCCTTGGCAGGTCAATCTTCTTCTTATGAATAAAGTGATCAAGCAGAAGCAAATCAATAATGATGAATGCGTTCTTCTTCTCCCGGCAAGGAACAATAGTCTTCATAATGATCTGATGAGCAATTTGCTGGACAAACGTCAACTGTGACGTGTTTTTCCCAGCCGTCGCCGACTTGAAAAACCTTGTTGCACTGGCCTCCTTGGCCTTCTTCTGAGCAGCAGTCAATTTCTCATTAGGGACATCATAGAATCCCTCAACAGGAACACCCAACAGACGTGACAAATTCTTGGTAGTGAATGACAATTCCTCCCCACTCACATATGATGTTCCCACCAGAGTCGAAGAAGAAGTAAGCTCAAAGTAATGGTTAAATTCACAAACCTAGTCCTAATTGACCATCACGCAGATCGAACACAACCTTTCCCATCCATGGAACTTCAACATCTCAAGGACTTCCTCGAACCCGTTCTAAGTGAAAAAGTGCTCTTGTATGAAAAGCTAAGGGAGTACCTTCTTACCCTCAGTAAAATCAAGAACATACGACTATTCGATCCTCTTCTTTGTCCTTTTCTTTTTAGCTTTCTTGGCTGACCTCAATCTAGCCTTCAACGTTCTCAGAGTTGTCTCATCGGCACCAAACTTAGTTAATGTAGAGAACTCAGTAGATACAGTGATGCACGTCGTTCCCCAGTGACGATCAAGTCCGTGTCCTCCTCGCTTTCTTCTGAGATGAGGACAACTTTACGTTTGCGACTAGGAGGAGGTGGAACATCCTCAAGTGGTTGAGGGCCAAGTTCTTCTTCGAGAGCCACCATAGATTCTTCCTCATTGAGAGTCTTCTCCTTTGGAGGAGAGTTGACTTCCTCATCGGCCGGAGGAGCTACCACATTTTCCATGGACCTCACCAGTGACCTTTCCTTAGTCGGCAAAGCTTGCTTCTCTAGAGACGCATCAGGCTCCAGAGGTTGTTCCTCCCTTAATTCAGCAACAGAGGCAACAACAACTTTAATCTCTACGACGTTAGGAGTTGTCGAAGAGGGAGGTTTGGATGTGGGGGTGAGGGTAGCTTTCCTTGATTGAGCCTAGGCAATGAAAAGCTCATGTTGCTCAAGGGTCATGTTGTCTACACTCATGGTTGGGACGGAGGTGTTGCTTGAGGACGCCATGTGTGTAGGAGAGAGAGAGAGAGAGAGAGAGAGAGAGAGAGAGAGAGAGAGAGAGAGAGAGAGAGAGAGAGAGAGAGAGAGAGAGAGAGAGAGAAATTAGCAAGATAATAAGTGGGTTTTGGATTTGGGAAAGGATAAGTATATAGGGATAGAGGATAATTGGTAAAGATAATACAAAGATCTCGGATAAAAAATTTCCCAAAATTCCTAATTGAGTATCCATCAAATCACAAAAGATCTTCTCTCTCCTCTGGCAACGACTAGAAAGTTGCTTTTTCTTTTCTTTTTGGAGTAGCCGTTCCTTCTTGCAGGACTATCAAATCAGCATTAAATGCAAGCCTAGCCGTTCAGCAACATTAACCTACAACAATCCCAAACGTTCCACATTTTGTTCTCATATTCAACGTTCCATAATCTGTTCCCCCTTAATCAGTGCTTCCTTGTTCCAATTCCGAAGACCATGAGTGAATATATGAGGTGGGTCTAGATATTAATGGTTTCACACAAAAATAATAATATATCCAAACAAGTAACATAGAGAACGTTTACTTGGATCACAACATAGGTAGGCTAGCAACCAATTATCATGTACGCTTGTAAGGAGGGTTCATATATCAAATTGGTTGCAGTGGTAAGAAATAAGATGTAATCATGCAATACTAAGTCACTTAAGATAAAAAATTCACAAATTAGAATTTATCATGTATTAAGCTACAAAGTAGATGTACCCTGTTAAAAAGTGATCGATCTATCCAATCATCGAGGGAATAATGGACATGGAATTCCTAAAATTATAGAGATCATGCCAAGAAGCATCCTTAGATGATCAAAAGGCTTTCTATATAGTGCTTTGTTAAATATGTCGACAACTTGATCCTCAGTCTTGCAATGATCCATTCTAATAAAACTTATCTCAACATTATCACGAAGGAAATGATGATGAATGTCAATATGCTTAGTACGAGAATGATGATCTGGATTTTCTGAAATGTTAATAGAACTAGTATTGTCATACATGATAGGAACTGTGCTAAGAGACATACCAAAATCCTCCATTTATTGCTTTAGCCATAATACCTAGGCACAACATGATGAAACAACCACGTACTCAGCTTCAACTGTGGAAAGAGCCAAGAAATTCTTCTTCTTAGATCCGCAAGACACCAAACATGGACCAAGGAACTATGCCATCCTAGACGTACTCTTGCGATCAACCAAGTGACCAACAAAATCTTTGTCCGTGAAGCCACCGGTTCAAATCCACTGTTCGTTGGGTACCAAATACACAGATGGTTCTTCCCTTTCAAGTACCTCAAAATTTGTTTCACCTCCATCAAGTGCAATTCCTTGGGATTTGCCAAAAATCTTACACAAAGACACACATTAAACATAATATCTGGCCTACTTGCTGTTAGATAGAGGAGTGACCTATTCATTCCTCTATACATCGTGTGATCCACATCCTTACGATTCAAGTCTGCACCAAGTCTAATGATGGGAGAAATTGGAGTATCAATAGGTTTAGAGCTACCCATACCATACAATTTCAAAAGTTCCTTGATGTATTTTTGTTGATGTACTCTTTTTCCCTTTGAACTATGTGGGACCTCTAATCCAAGGAAGAACGAGAGTTCCCTATCATACTCATCTCAAATTCACTGCTCATGAGATTTTTGAACTTTTATACAAGTGCAGGGTTAGTGGAACCAAAAAGAATATCATCAACATAGAATTGAACAACCAAAACTCACCTTTGTGTTTCAAGAGGAACAATGTCTTGTCGATTGCACCACGTCTATATCCATTGGAGAGAAGGAACCGTGTCAGCCTATCATACCAAGAACGAGGTGCCTGTTTAAGGCCACACAATGCATTGTAGGGATGCATAATTTTGGACCGGACCGGAAACCCGGACCGGACCCGATCGGAATTTTCCGGGTCGGTCCAAGACCGGTCTATTATCGGTCCGGGCCACGGGTCATGATTTTTTATAAAACCGGGTTCCGGGTCAGGTCTGGACCGGACCAGAATTTTCCGTGCTGGACTGTATTGGACCGGACCTTTTAAAAAATAACAAGTTATATACTTTTATGATTTATCCCTGTATACTTTCTCTACCAACGTAGGCTACGTAGCAGCCAACCCTAAATCCCTAATCCTCTCTCAAATTTCTCAGCTGCTTGCTTCCTCTGGCGTCTCACGAGTCACATCTGGCGACCTACTTCTCGTCTTCTCGGGTGACCTACTTCTCGTCTTCTTTGGTGACCTACTTCTCCCTACCTTCTCAGTCCGACCGGCCTCCAATCTCCCTCCATTCAGCGTCTCAGCTGCTTGCTTCCTCTGGCGTCTCACGTCTGGTGACCTACTTCTCGTCTTCTCCGGTGACCTACTTCTCGTCTTCTCCGACGACCTACTTCTCCCTACCTTCTCAGTCCGACTGGCCTCCAATCTCCCTCCATTCCCGCAGCGGCGCAACCTCGTCGCACCAGCAGGTCCAAGTCACACCAGCAGGTCCAAGTCACACCAGCAGGTCCAAGTCACACCAGCAGGTTCGATTGGCTTCCTCTCTACCTTCTCTGTAATCCACCTTTAATTATACTTATGATAATTGATAATATGATATATTATAGTTATCTGATTCCATACATATTACATACATGTTGATTACTTGATTTTGATTTTTGAGTGAAATTTAACCAATCCATTCAATGTAATTGAGTGGTTTTGCTTCTTGCAAACAGAAATATGGGTAAATCAATATCCTTGGAATTGTCTACGAAAGTTTCATGCAATGTAAGACTCGTAAGTTGGTGGGGGTTTTTAGTTTTGTGTAATTTGTGATATTAGTGCAGATAAAAATAATGTATTCTTTTGTTTGATGGACAAATGACAACTGAGCAAAGCCATGAGTCTCCTGAACATTTTGAAGAAGTTGATGCTGAAGTGGAGAACAATGACGATGTAGGCTCTTCAAAAAAAGAAGCAACAAGGGAACCTGTCAAAAACAGGAGAAAAGGAACGAAGTCAGATTATTGGGTTACCTATGATGAATATAGGGATGAGAACAATCAGTTAAGGTGTAAGTGAAAATTCTGCGGGAATACTTATGCTTGTGATCCAAACACGGTTGGCAACAAGAATGTGAAGCGCCATTGGGAGAAATGCAAGAAGAATCCAGCAAACATGGGAAAAGGTACGCAAACTCAACTTGTCCTTGATAATATGGGTGATAGTGACATGAAAATGAGAACTTGGAGCTTTGATCAAAATGTGGTACGAGAGTCTGTTGTTGAAATGGTCATTAGAGATGAGATGGCTTTTAAATCTGTTGAGAAGGATGGCTTGAAAAGAGCATTTGCTGCGGCTTGTCCTTTGTTTAAGATGCCATCTCATACGACAATTCAGCGTGATTGCTTTAAGCTTTATATTAGGGAAAGGCAAAAGTTGAAAGAGCTTCTAAGAGATACTTGTCAGCGAGTTTGTGTGACTACAGATACTTGGAACTTCTCACAAAGGAACAATTATATGTGTGTCACTATTCATTATATTGATAATGATTGGAATCTGCAAAGAAAGATTGTTAATGTTTGTATTATCACTACTCATAAGGGACGGGATATTGGCAGGGCACTTGAGGATTGTTTGAGCTATTGGGATTTGGATAAGAAGCTTTTAACTGTGACTGTTGATAATGTTTCTTCAAACGATGTTTCTTGTGCTTATATGTCTGAGATGGCAATTGAAAATGGCTGCATTACTGAGGGCAAGTATTTGCATATGAGATGTATGGCACACATTCTAAATTTGATTGTGCAGGACGACATCAAGGAATGTGGTTAGCATGTTGATAAGCTTCGAGCTGCGATTAAGTATGCTAGAAGTTCTCCTTCTAGAGCACATGCTTTCAAACAGCTAGCTGAGAAATTGAAGGTGGAGTACAACAAAGAACTGAAAACTGATTTGTGTACTAGATGGAATTCCACTTATGATATGTTGGTTAGTGCCATACCTTATAAAGCTGTCTTTGCTCGTATGGAAATTCCCAGTATTGATGATTCTGATTTGGGTCCTTTGAGCTCTTCTGATTGGGGTAAGATTGAAGTGCTTGTCTCTTACTTGAAGGAGTTTTATGAGTTGACAAACCATATTTCAGGATCCTTGTATGTCACAAGCAACTATTTGATTTTCCATATAGCTCGAGCTGTGAAGGTGCTTGGTAGCTTGGCTGCCAATGAGGACCCTACTCTAAGAAAGATGGGGAGTGAGATGAAAAAGAAGTGTGACAAATATTGGGGTTCTTTTGATAAGTTGAACCTGCTGATTTTTGTTCCTACCATTCTTGATCCTTTTTTTAAGCTTCGTGGGGTGAGTGTTGCTCTACAGATGATGTTTGGCCAAGATAATGTGGATAGTATGGTCTCTCTGGTCAGGGCTGCTGCTTATGAGTTGTTTGATCGATATGTGAGTTGTTATGTTGTCTCGGATGGTCAAGATGTTGGGTCAGTTTCAAATCCCTTGATTGAGAATGAGAGTTCAAGCTGGATGCAGGAAGTGAATGAAAAGATGACTAGAGGAAACCCAGACCGAGATGATCTTTCAAGATCAGAGTTTGATTTGTACTTGCATGAAAGAAATGAAGCAAAAGAGAGTGCTGTTTTGAAATGGTGGAGACTTAATGGGCCTAGATATCCTATCCTTTCACGTATGGCACGTGATGTACTAGCCATTCCGATCACTACAGTACCTTCTGAATCTACATTTAGCACGGGAGGACGAGTCCTTACGGACTATAGAAGTCGTTTGAAGCCTAAAGTAAGTCACTTATGTACTTATATTATGCAAATGCTAACTAGATATGCTCATAGCCTTATTTAATATATTGTTATTTTTGACAAAAGAATGTACAAATACTTGTTTGCACTCAAGATTGGTTGCGGTTACGTACAAGGACAAAGAAAGGTAAAGATGTCGATGATGAATCGGAGGATGACGATGATGATGAAGGTAATTAATATTGAATTTGACATTTCTGAATTCCTAATTGTGTTGATATAATTAATATTGAATTTCATTAATTTATGATTTTTTTGAATGGTAAATGATTAGATGAGAATGATGAAGGAACATTCTATGCTTGATGAGGCGATATTCTTTGCTTGATATATGGTTGAATGGGTAAGGTTTTTTCATTTTAAAAGTGTCTATATAATTTCTACTTAGACAACGAATTGAATGGGTTTGTTTAATATTTGTAGGTGATACATGAAGTTAACCAAGTGATCCACTAGTCCAAGTTTTGAACTTTTGAAGTCATGAAGAACATAAGAAGAATCTCTATGGATATTTCTAAAAGACTACTAAAAATTTATTGCACTTTTGATTATCTTTGTGTTTTCGTTTAATACAGTATTTTGTTGAAGGATTTTGGAGTTTTCCCCACTATAATACATTATCTACTTAGACTATTTATATTAAATTATTAATTGTAATGAGATTATGATGAACTTTTAGCTTAATATGCAATACAAATAATCAATTATTCAATTCAAACAGGTACCCGTACATCGTAGTAATAGAACCGGGCCGGGCCGGATAGATCGGGTCCGGTCGGGTCCACGGGTCACTTTTTTATAAAAAAACCGGTCTACCGGTCCGACCCGGTTGTGCATCCCTAATGCATTGTCCAACACATACACATGGTCAGGACAATCAACGTCTTTAAAGCCAGGGGATTGTTTCACATACACTTCCTATTGAAGATATCCATTCAAGAAAGTAGTCTTGACATCCATTTGATACAATGTGAAACCCTTGAAGGCAGCATAGGCTATAAGCAAACAAATGACTTCAATACGAGTCACTGGAGAATAAGTCTTATCATAGTCTATTCCTTCTTGTTGGTTGTAGCCTTGTGTAACCAATCTAGCCTTGTTCCTTGTCACAACTCCAGAATCATCAAGCATGTTCCTAAATACCCATCGAGTTCCAATAGCATACTTGTGCTTGGGCAAATGGACCATTATCCACACCATCTTCCTCTCGAATTGGTGTAACTCTTCTTGCATAGCCATAATCAAATCTGGTTCTTTCAATGTTTCCTTGATCATCTTGGGTACAATATAAATAAACGCATGTAAAGCACAAAAAGAATGAATTTGTAGCGAATACCTCTTTCATCAAATGGTGTGAGGACATTGTCACCTGGATGATTCTTTTGAATCCTGGAGCTTTGTGATTCTGTAATCAGAGTGGGAAGAGTCGCAACATCGGAAACAATAGTTAATGATGAAGGTAGAGGAATATTTTTAACACCAGTCGACTCCTCCGAGGTGATTATTCCTACAACATCACTCACTTGTTCATCTTGCACAACTTGTGCATTAGAGTCATCATTACCAGAAGTTCCAGTAGGAACAATGGTAACATTGTCACTTGCTTCTTGAATGGATACAGAGGGAACATCAGGGGCTGGTGCTGTAGTAGTGATATCAGCAAGTCTCATGTTATTGGATAATCCTGGATAACCAGTAGTTCCTCCACCAACATTGGAGCACCATTTCCTGTATGTGGATTATCGCGTTGATTTCCATCATCATCTGAGACTTCACGTTGTATACATGGAAGGTCTTGATCAAGGAACATTGCACTGGATCCATCTCTTGTTCCTACTATCTATCTACATTCTTTATCTCCAAGGGAAATGCTCCCTCTAGAGTGTCGGTGAAGAAAGGTGATGTGTTCCTTATTTCCAGTCACGTGGTATGAACAAGCAATATCAATGTACCACAGATCGTTCCCCCTCACTTCGATCTGCACAGAAATGGTTAATGTTTAACGACCCAAGCAAGCTTGGCTTTACTTGATCGGTGAGAGATAAAATGATGATGTTTCCTAGGACTAGATTGAAAAGACTTGGGGTTCTCAGCATAATAGTCATTAAGATCAACAATATTGCTCTTATTGTTCCTTCTTTGAGTGTGCTCTTAAGTGAACTTATTTTCCTTATCACAATTTATCACTATATGTCAGTAGTTCCCACAATGCCAACAAAGCTTGTAATAATCCCCCAAGGTATACTTGCGATCAGGTATAGGGAACCTACGTTGTTTGGCTCTAATGAATCAAGTGTTCTAGGTTGATTAACCCGATATTGCTTTAGGAAAATCTTATGGGCTAGTTGACCTGTGTACCATGATTGATTTTCATTTATCCCATTCTCTAGAATTTTGACACATTCTGCCAGGTAAAAGTTCCTTTCCTTAGTGCTCTGTAGGTCCCTATCTTTGAGTTCTTTAAGCTCAGGAATGGTTAACTCATTTTCCTCACTCTGTTTCTTTTCACCCTTGTACCTAATACAAAACTTGGCTTCTACAATGGTGACCTCTTCATCTTGAATTTTTTGCTCAACCAAAATAGAAAGAATCTTGTTAATCTGAGCTTTCATATGAGACGAATCCATTTCAGCCTTGGTGGGTTCATGCGTCGAGATAGTGTTGGCACTATTTGACGCGACATCCAAACAGAGAGGAAAATTTTCTTGTCTAAGTTTTTCAAGTTCACAACGAGTGGCATCACATTGATCATAAGGAACAGTAGAAGAGCTAACAGTTTTAGAGATAGATTCTTTCAACTCAATGCATTTTTCTTCAGCAAGATATAAATCCACTTAAGTCTCAAGGTTTTGTTTATACATGCCTTTAATGAGAGTGATCAAAGCCTTTCTTATCATAATAAACAAGAGAGTTTGAAAAGGTTTCAGGGTCTACCTCTTGTTCTTTGTTTGATAAGTTCAGGGCCATAGCACACATCTTGTTGTCAGCCCAAGCTTCTGGTTCCTCATCATCCGTGTCTACACAGACATCACCCACATAGCAAAGAAAGCTCTCTTCTTATCTTTCCCATAGGTGTTCCCTTTGGGGCAGTTGTTTGCATAGTGACCCTTCTCATGTCAGTAGTAGCATGCAATTTCCAAAAGGTCACGCTTCTCACCATTGTTCCCTTCATTTATGTTGAACTTTCCCTTGCGATACATGGTACACATGGCTTTGGTAAGAAGTGTAGTTTCTGGATCAACATTTTCCAAATGCTCATCGTTGTTTCGTGCAATGATCTCAACATATGTTTCGACCATTAGAGCAATTCCTTTGTTCCCTCCAATCTTCCCAGCTTTCTCATCATTGTCGTACTTCAAAAGTTTTCCAAACAACTCATGAAGAGTGACAGTAAGAGTAGTTGGATTCTCTTTCAGGATTGCTTTTGTCATCTTGTGTCTCGAAGGAAGTCTATCGAAGATGCTGAGCACTTTCTCTTTTGGCAAGATTTCTTCATTTTTGACCCCATGAGCAACAAGATTGATGATGATCTCTTCAAAGTGAGATTGTTAGGAAGAGACAATGTCACAATCATTCATAGCAAAGTTGTAGAAGTCCTTTTTGGCCTGAAAACGAGCAATCTCATGGAGGTCAGAACTTCCCATGTACATTTGTTCCAAGGCAGCCCATTATTCCTTTGTAGTTGCACATGATTGCAACTTTGAAACTTCTTCAGTAGAAAGAGCGTTGTTGATGAGCATGTAAGCCTTTGAGTTCTTTTCAATGATATTGTAATCATTTTGACTCCAAGGATTCTTTCCAGAGATGACATCATCATGAAAAGTTTCATATCCCTTCTCAATGACTTTCCAACATTGTTAGTCATTACTCTTAATCTAGGAAATGAAGAGATCCTTCCATTGTTGGTATTGTCCACGAACAAGAAACGATGACTTATTGCTCTCGAGTCCAACTTCATGACTTGAAGACATCACTACATGTAGATCTGAAAGTAACACACAATATAGAGCAACTTGCTAAGATACCAATTGTTGAAAATAATATTTCAGACAATTAATGACAACACGGTTCCTTAGAGAGGAAAACTCAATCAACCAAATACTTGCTTTGAGAAAAACTTCTACCTCTAGGTTTTAGCCTAATAGGATTTCAAATATCTACTTGTATAATTATTTAAGTTGTAGAATCATGCAAATCTTCTCTCCACCTAGTCTCACACAGATCTTAGACTTCTAGACTTCAAGTGACACAACCTAATAATCACAAGAACACAAGAAACCCCAACAAAGTACTTCACACACAGTTCGTACCTTGTATCTCTATCACAATCACCTTGCAATGCTCGTATTTGTGTTGTACCTTCTTTGAGATATACACATAAACATATATAGTCATAGGAAGATGGCCCATCAATTAACCTAGAAGTCCACTAAGTGCTATCTAAGGTAACTAACAAGATCTTACCTAATTTTATGCACACAATTAAATATTAATTGTTTCCAACTATAAAATATCTCAAGATATGCTAAAAATCTTCTCTTTCTTCACGCCTTGCAGTTTAAGAAATCATCGATATATTCTTTCCAGATTTAGCATTCTTTCCAAAGTTCCAAGCGCGTTCATCTATGTGTAGTCACATCGTTCCTTTGGCACTGTTCCCTTTCTTTTTTTCTCTTCACAGCACGCGTATCAACATTTTGTTTTGCTCAACGTTTTTGTTGCATTGTTGACTCGTCGTTCCTTTACACCTCTACTTTGCTTCTTGTCTTAGTTTTCATTGTTCCCTAATTTTTTCATTATCCTGAAACTTATAGGAACAAAATAAACCATAACATCTAATGGTCTTTATCATCATCAAAACTAGAGGGAACATCATCGTTCCAACAACAATCAATATAAATATTATATAATAATCTATATACTAAACAAGAATTCATGATAGTGTAAGATATATCAAACATAAACACATATAATAATATATATTAAAATGGAATAGAATTATCTTAGATGTATTGAACATAATCACAATATATTAACTATATACAAATTAATCAAATAAAGTTAAGATAACCAAACTTTGCCTTACGTAAAGTTGTCATAAATCTCAAAGATAATATATTAAAAGGGAAATATCTTAGTCTTTTTTTTTGATGAGGAAAGAAATTAGACTAGCCTATCGTCTCACCGTAGGCCAGGATACTAGCCTATTGAAACCTCTTCTACAACGATGAATCAAACTCAACCCTAAAAGACTTACACACACCTCACTTCTTTTCTTTCTTCTTTTCGTTCTCTCTATTTTCCGTCGTCGTCGTCGTCACTTAGAAATGAATCCACATCTCTATTAAATACAACTCGGCAAACCCTAAATGTAAGAAGATAAGATTTATTCAAATATGGTAACACGAAGATATGTTTTTCTGGAGGAATAATATCCCTAGCCGTATATATTAATAAAAGGAAAGGATTCCCTTAAATTAATATAAACGGATGTGATAAGATTCTTCACTCTCCAATCCGCGTATCTAAGGAAAGAATCCCTAATACAAGGAATCGAGCTTCTCTCTCCATATCTCCTCCTACGGCTAGATCCTTCCAGCCGATGTCATTCATCCTTGACCGCGTGCATGATTCTGCGTTTGATTTGTTTCCATAAATAACACGCTAGATTTCTTCATTTCATTCGCAGCTTCGATCTTGTTCGTCACTGTTGTTCCTTCAGAGGTAACAAAGCACAAGAACATAGCTTTGTTCCCTCTTCAATCCTTTGCTGCGAAGGTTCCCTGAGACAACTGTCTTTGTTCCTGAAACACTTAGTACCCAGATTAGTTGAATGTTTGTCACTATCAAAACCTAAGGAATTCAACAAATTCCCCCTTTTTGATGGTGACAAACATCCTTGACAATAAAGCATATACATACGAGATAAAGACAGTTGTATGGGGAAAGGTTCTCCACACAAGACCATAATAGTTCCCCCTCAACACAGCAACATATGAAACCATATGCTGTTCCCCCTCAACCAAAGCTACCTGTCATTTTCCCCCTTTTGGCATCATCAAAAACACAATGAAGAGTTAGAGATGAAAGATAGCAGCCAGATGAACATCATTCTCAATCGCAGTAGATTGAAACACACGAACGCAGACAGCATGTTAAGACGACAACACGATATGCAAGGATAACATTCATGATCAATATGCCAGTCAGTGCAAACACAAGAATCAGAGACAAGGAAGTACGAAAAGAGAGGAGTAGATGTGCTAGGGAACAAAAGAGGTATGGGTTAGCCAGAGAAGTACGAAATAAGAACCACTGGGGCCAGCAGCTAGAGCAGAAGTATGATTAGCAATGGAATTCCTCTTTTGTTCCCACTCAGAGCTGTTGCTTCCTCATTGGCGTCAGCAACCACCATAGCCTCAACATGTAGAGGAGTGAATCTGTAGTGTCATCTTTTCCCTTCTTTGTGTGTCTTGTGATGTTCATTTTTTTTTTCAAACATCACAAACTTCAGCTTGCCTTCTTTCACCAGGGATTCATTCAGAGCTCACTACCTCTCACGCATAACATTAGCTTTCGAGCACGAACCTTCCTTAGGCAGTTGTAAGCCAGCATCACACACATACCTGTCGAACCCTATCCACAGACCACAGTGGCAACAATTCGTATTCTCGACTTTCCAGAAAAATAGAAGAGTGTGATGCATGGGTAATGTTACCAGAGAGGGTACAAAGAACATCACACAAAAGCATATATGAAAATTTTGCAATAATGTGTAATCATGAATGAGAGACTCCCAGATGTGAATGATTAGAGGGGCTCATAGGGAGCATCAGACATGATGGCTAAGGTAAGCTATAGAGTCAACAATCATTTGGGCTTATTATGAGGTATCAATGCATCAAGTTGACTCTTTTGGGCCGAAGGAAATCTGACTCATGTATTAGCAAGATAGCATAGAGAGCATGCATGAAATGTGCACATAAGTGAAGTATTAACATGAGTCTAAGCAAGTCAATCAACTAATGATCAAGAGAAGCAATGCAGACCAAGACATGATGATTCACCTTTCACACTTTACCATGTAATTTAGCCAATCATCGAGGGAACATAACATGTAGACAGTCAGTTTAGAGAGATCATACCTAGTTCCATACGAAACTGTTCGAATGGTTCCCTGTTTAGAGCCTTGGTGAAGATGTCGGCGATTTGATCCTTAGTTCCACAGAAATCCATTGTCACTAACCCTTTCTCCACACAGTCACATAAGAAGTGATGTCTTATCTCAATGTGCTTGGTACGTGAGTGTTGCACCGGATTCTTGGAGATATTTATGGCACTTGTATTGTCACAGAGAATGGGAATGGAGTTAAGAAGAATACCGTAGTCGCTGAGTTGTTGTTTGAGCCATATGAGTTGAGTACAACAAGCAGCAGCGGCTATGTATTCAGCTTCCGCAGTGGAGAGAGCCACGGAGTTCTGCTTCTTTGACCCCCAGGAAACCAGACCCGGCCCAAGGAACTGAGCCATTCCAGAGGTAGATTTTCTATCCACTTTGTTCCCTGCGAAGTCAACATCTGTGTATCCGACAAGATCAAGGCTTCCTCCCCTTGGATACCACAGACAAAGATCATCTGTTCCCTTCAAATATCTCAGGATCCTCTTCACTGCTTTGAGATGTGTCTCTTTGGGATCGGCCTGAAAACGAGCACAAAGACATACACTATACATAATATCAGGCCTACTGGCAGTGAGATATAGAAGCGAACCTATTATTCCTCGGTAGAGAGATGGATCAATTCCTTGCTCATGTTTGTCTTTTCCCATTGGATTGTTTAGAGATATGGGAGTGGTGAAGAGTTTTGCATCATTCATACCAAACTTTTTGACGCACTCCCTGAGATACTTCTGTTGGTGCACTTTGGTTCCCTCATCTCCCTAAGAGACTTGTAGACCTAGGAAGAAATTGAGTTCTCCAACCATGCTCATCTCGAATTCACTGGCCATCAGCTTAGAGAATTTCTGAACCAGTTTATCATCAGTGGATCCAAAGATGATATCATCCACATAGACTTGGACCACCAGAATATGCTTCCCTTCCTTCAGCAGGAATAGAGTCTTATCGACCTTTCCTCAAACGTATCCGTGTGTCAGAAGGAACTGTGAGAGCCTTTCATACCAGGCCCTCGGGGCTTGCTTGAGACCATATAGAGCTTTGTCTAAAATGTAGACATGGTCAGGTTGAGTGGTGTCCTCAAAGCCGGGTGTTTGCTCCACGTAGACTTCCTCCTTAAGAACTCCATTTAAGAAGGCAGTCTTGACATCCATCTGTTGCAGGTTGAACCCATGGAAAGAAGAATACGCAATTAGGAGTCTTATTGCTTCTAACCTGGCAACAGGAGCAAAGGTCTCATCATAGTCGATGCCCTCCTGCTGATTGTAGCCTTTCACCACCAGCCTTGCTTTGTTCCTTGTGACCTGACCTTGATCATCCAGCTTGTTCCTGAACACCCATTTGGTTCCAATCACGTTCTGTTCCTTGGACGGGGAACTAACCTCCAAACCTTGTTTCTTTCGAACTGATGGAGTTATTCTTGCATGGCGTTTATCCAGTCAGGATCCTTCAATGCTTCTCCTACAGTTTTGGGTTCTTGCAAGGAAAGAAAGGCATTGAAAGCACAAAAAAATTGTAGGGAAGAACGAGTGCTCTGTGGTGCTCCCTTTCTACAGTCTGTGACGATCAGTTTGACTGGATGAGCCCACTTTTGCTGGTAGTTTGGAACTTGGAGTTTGTTGATGTCGAACTCCTCTGAATCAGCATTGCCAGCATTTGAGCTTTCACCACCTGTCCCATCAGCATTAGGGCAAACTCCCCCCGTTCCCTCAACAGCAGGGCAGTCCTCAGAGGGCTCCGTTGTGTCATGACTTGGGCTCTGTTCCCCCTGAGGTGCCTGAGACGTATCCGGCGGGTTAGCATTCTCTTCATTGTCCCCTGAGTTTGTGGAGTTGGGAGTTCTCGGTGTTGAGAGATCATTTTGAGTTTCTTGATCTTAAGAGGTCTCACCACCGACAATGCTTTCAACAAGCTGAAAGAAGTCATCTTCGGATGGCTCGATATTGGAGGGAACTCTACCGGATTGTTCCTGCACATTGTTACCAGCCATGACAGATTCATCAAAAACAACATGAATACTTTCCTCTACCTTTCTGGTTCTCTTGTTGAAAACTTTGTAGGCTTTGCTTTGCTGAGAATATCCTACAAAGGTTCCTTCATCACTTCTGGGATCAAACTTCCCAAGAGAATCTTTCCCGTTGTTGTGGACGAAGCATTTGCAACCAAATGTGCGCAAATGAGACACATTAGGTTTCCTTCCCTTCAGAAGCTCATAGGCAGTTTTGTTCAGAAGAGGACGGATGGTTTCTCTGTTCAGAACGTAGCACGCATCATTCAAGGCTTCGGCCCAGAAACTCCTTGGAAGACCACTTGAGATTAGAAGAGTACGCGTCATGTCTTCCAGAGTTCTGTTCTTTCTTTCAACAACACCGTTTTGCTATGGGGTCTTGGGAGCAGAGAAGTTGTGGTTGATACCTCTGTTCCTACAGAGGGATATGAACTGAGAGTTCTCGAATTCAGTTCCATGATCAGTGCGAATAGACCCCAAGGAATGTCCAGTGCTCCTTTCGGCTTCCTTAAGCCAGGACTCAAACTCCGCGAACACTTCATCCTTTGTGGAGATAAATAGAGTCCATGTGTACCTGGAATAGTCATCAACAATAACAAAGACATATGCATTTCCCCCACGGCTCTTCGTGCGCATAGGCCCACAAAGATCCATGTGGACTAATTCCAGAGGACGTGTTGTACTTATATCCCTTTTTGACTTGAAGGAAGACCTCACTTGTTTTCCTTTAATGCATGCGTCACACACGTCACTTCTCATTGCTTCAACCTTGGGAAGGCCATTCACCAACTCTTGTCTATGAAGTTTGGATAGGAGTTGAAGGCTAGCATGTCCAAAGCATTTGTGCCACAAGTCTGTCGTCTCAACAATAGACGACAGACATAGGTCCTTGTCAGGGATGAAAGCAGGGTCGACCTTATAGACATTGTTGTCGCAGATCCCTTTGAGTAAGATTTTCCCTGTACTTAGACACTCAACATGAAAATCATCAGTGGTAAAGACTACCCTATTTTTTCTATTTTGACATAGTTGAGCCACACTAAACAGATCAAACTTGAGATTATTCACTAGATTCACATTATTCACAGTGATGTGTTTAGAGAGTCTTACCATACCGATACCACAAACCTCACCCTTACTCTTGTTTCCAAAAGTTATCGATGCCCCTGAGGCTGGCTGAAGAGAAGTGAACCATTCACTGTTCCCTGTCATGTGACTTGAACATGCACTGTCAAGGTGCCAAGAGCCTTTCCTTGCTTCCTCCTCGGATTTATGAGAACCACCTTCTGATATGTTGTGACCTTTTGAGCTCATCAAGCAGATATCCTTTGAGAGAGGAGATGCTTCATCATCTGAGCTGCAGTCACCCCACTTCGCAATCCTTGTTTGTTCCTCGTTGAAGACCTGAGAAGAACCTGCCGCTTTGTTGAGGCACCTTTTTGCGAAGTGTCCGTTGTCATAGCAGTGAGAGCATACAACCTTCTTCATGTCATTGTGAACCATGACCGAACCTTTAATGCCTTTGCTTTGAGACCATATCTTCTTCATGGCTTGAGTGATGAGAGCCATATCTACATCACCTTCTTGAGAGTCTCTATCCAAGGCATTTCCTGACGACATCTTTCCTGCAGAATCTGTAACTAAAACAAACAATCTAGAGCACCAGGCTCTGATACCAATTATTGGATCGTTAGAGTTACGTCTGACGGAACAAAAGCTTTGTTCCCACAAAAGTTGCAGCGGATAAATATAGCAGGAAAGATAACGACCGAACTCACGATATATAGTGGAAACCCTGATTAGCAAAACTAGCTTCTCAAGGAAAAACCACTACCTTCAAGCTTTCGCTTGAGAGGATTTTGAAGTGTGTACTTGTCTTATTGATTTCTTGCTTGATTACACTTGTATCCTGGACTTCGACATCTAAACAACCAGCTAGACTCGAAACCTCTTCTACAACAATGAATCAAACTCAACCCTCAAAGACTTACACACACCTCACTTCTTTTCTTTCTTCTTTTCGTTCTCTCTATTTTCCGTCGTCGTCGTCGTCACTTAGAAATGAATCCACATCTCTATTAAATACAACTCGGCAAACCCTAAATGTAAGAAGATAAGATTTATTCAAATATGGTAACACGAAGATATGTTTTTCTGGAGGAATAATATCCCTAACTGTATACATTAATAAAAGGAAATGATTCCCTTAAATTAATATAAACGGATGTGATAAGATTCTTCACTCTCCAATACGTGTATCTAAGGAAATAATCCCTAAGATAAGGAATCGAGCTTCTCTCTCCATATCTCCTCCTACGGCTAGATCCTTCCAGCCGATGTCATTCATCCTTGACCGCGTGCATGATTCTGCGTTTGATTTGTTTCCATAAATAACACGTTGGATTTCTTCATTCCATTCGCAGCTTCGATCTTGTTTGTCACTGTTGTTCCTTCAGAGGTAACAAAGCACAAGAACAGAGCTTTGTTCCCCTTTCAATCCTTTGCTGCGAAGGTTTCCTGAGACAATTGTCTTTGTTCCTGAAACACTTAGTACCCAGATTAGTTGAATGTTTGTCACTATCAAAACCTAAGGAATTCAACACAACCATTTCTATTTCCCAAGGACAAACCCAAATGCCTTTAAGAGAGTTAATAAGGCAAAGGTTGTCTCCTTCAATTTCAATTAAAGAGAGGTTAAGCTATTTAGCTTTTGTTAGGAAACGGAACTCTAGAACCTCGGTTCCCCTGAGAGTTCCTTTCCTCAGTTTCTCTACTTTTGAAGATGACAAATATTATGATACTAATGTTTTATCTCAAAGATGTGTTTTAAGGAACCACAGGAATATACCAAAGGCAAGAAAACCAAACAGGACAAAGAGAACCAAAGGAACAAGACAGAAGAAGGAACCCAGAGGAACCAAGGTGTACCCAGAAAGGTAGCATGCAAGGCTGCGATTTCCGAGAAATCTGGGAACACACAACCTAGGACAAAAGTTGTTGAAAACGACTTGTCCGAAGTTTCCAAAGGTCTGCCAATGTCCAGAACAAAACAACAAGATACCCAGAAACGCTGAACCTCAGACAGAAAAGATGAAAGCGACAGGACATAGAGATGTCACTATCCAGAAGACAGTTCCCAAGCGCCCAGCTTGCTCAACCTCAGACGAAAGCATTTGAACAACGACATAGCAAGACTCGTCTGAGGTAGTTGACCAACCAAGAGAGATTCTGAGCTGCCTAGGCTGTTTGCACATGCCAAGAACAACATGGACCAAGGAGAACCACTGATCCTAGGGCAAGCTCAATCTGTGGGAACCCAGAGAGGATTAAGCTGCGAAGAATCCTCTATAAAAGGAAGACTAACTCAAGAGAGTTATCTTCATGCACTGAAATACGAATCACACTCATTAGCAAATATCAAGTGTGAACCTTCAAACAAGATCATCAAAGCAAACCAAGATCAAGAGGAACCAGACAAGAAAGAGAAGAGCTGAGTGCTAAGTTCCTGTGACTGTAAGTGATAGTTCCTAGGTACGAAGGTCTGTTTCTTGGATTAATTATTGATTGTGTTAAGTTATCTAGGATTGCCTAACTGTGTGTAAGGCAAAGAAACTGTGTGTTTGTTCCTAGGATAAGCTGTAACCAAAAGAGATAAGAAATCAAGAAGTAGACCTTGAAATCCTTTCGAAAGAAAGGTAGTGGTTTTTATCCTGGATTGCTAGTTGGCAATCAAAGGTTTCCATTATAAGGAACTTGTTATTTGTTTGATTGTTTATTTCCGCTGCGAAGGGAACTTAGAATTCATATTCTGAGTTCCTTAAGTTGTTTTCTAACAATCACGATCCTACAATTGGTATCAGAGTAGGAAAAGCTCTAGATCTTTGTTAAGTTTGCAGATCATGTCTCAACCAAGCAAGTTTGAGCTCAGAATCTCCACCAACAAACCACATCTCCAAAAGAAAGGAGAAGAAATATGGTGGGAAAAGTGCATGGAAAGCCACATCAAAACCAATGACTACCAATGCTGGAGGATAGTCGAAAATAGAGATGGCTATGTCGACCTCACCATGAAGGAAGAAGATTGGAAACCAGAACACCATGTTATCATGGAGAAGAATGCCAAGGCCAGGCAGTTCATCCTAAATGGATTGGACAGAGAGGACATGGACAAGATCATAGGAATTAAGACGACCAAAGAGATGTGGAAAGCTCTCAAGGAGATGCATGAAGGAAGTGAGGAACTAAAGCAAAGCAGAAAGTTTGCTTTGGAAGGAGAATACCACACTTTCAAAATGATGGAAACTGAGACCATCTCAGAATACTACTCCCGCTTCAACAGATTGATTGAAAAGTTAACAGCGATGGGAGTCGATCTTGATGAAGTCTCCAAGTCCCTAGTGGTCATCAATGGACTCAACTCCAAATTCACCCTTCTGAAGGGAATCATGAAGAACACTCAAGGCATCCAATCCCTTTCCTTGACACAAATCATAGGGAAACTGGAGGTTGAAGAAGGAGAGCACACCAAAGCCAATACCGACAAGAAACTGGAGAAAGGAATTGCCCTCAAGATCTCCAAAGCCTTCTCTAGGCTCGAGATGGAGGAAGAGAACTCAGACTTAGAAGAAGAGGAGGACGAACTTACGGCCCTCTTCACAAAGAACATCAAAAAATTCTTTGTGAAGGGAAGGTTCCAAAAGGAGGACGAACTTACGGCCTCAGAGAAAGACCTCAGAGAAAGAAGGCTCTCGTAGCCTCATGGGAAGAAGACTCAGATGAGGAACTGGATCTCAGTGGCTTCTCTGGAGGAAGATGTCTCATGGCAAAAGGAGACTCAAGCGACTCAGAAGACCTTGAGGTAACTTCTGACGATCTCTTAAAATCCCTAGTTGATTGTGATAAGAAACAACTTCTTAAGATCATAAAGAAACTAGGAAAGGAAACCAGTTCCCTTCAACAAAAACTAGATGATTGTGAAGATGAAATTGCTTGCTTGACTGTTGAGAATTCTGTTTGGAGTAAGAAACTTGATGAAACTGAGAAAGACCTAGCTGAAACTCACTCCAAACTCATTGATATTAGGAATGTGCATGCTAGTCACCTTAAAACTTGCAAATCTTGTGATGACACTAGCATAGATTTTGTCAAAGTTCCCTTGCATGCTAACCCACCTGGAAATGACATGCTTCAATCCATAATTGATAGGTTAGACATTCTCACTAATTCCATTAATGAAAAAACGATAAATCAAACTGTTTTTGTGAGACAACGGCATGGAATAGGATATGTCAATAATAAAGGGAACAATGATGCTGAAGAAGAAAAGGCTAGGCGAGAACTTGTTGAGATGAATGAGAATCTCAGTATTGCTCTTGCCACTTCTCGTGATAGGAATCAATTCCTATCAGAGAAGATCATGGTCCTTGAGAACAAGGCTGAGGTTGCCAAACGTCTCAATGAAGGCTCTCAAAGTCCTAAGAAGGAACCAAAGGGAAAAGAAAAGATGGTTCCTGAAAACCAATGGTTCACCAATTCCTTTGCTCACAAAAGATATATTGACATGGCCCATAGCAAGGTTAGAAACAATGTTGATTTTAACAAAAGGAAAACTGAAAAACCTTTTAGGCCAGGAAAAGGAAAATATGGACATGTTGTTTACAATCATTTGTGTACCTACTGTGGTAATAATGGTCATTACAACACTGACTGTGCTAAGAAAAGGAACTTTGAAAAGGAGAAAAGTACTCATTACCATGAAAGGAACCAGTTCCCTGGCTACTCACAGACTAGGAATGCTAATCCCCCCAGTAAAGCCAAGCTTCGCTGGCTTCAGAAATCTTAGTTCCCTTGCGTGCAGAAAGAAGAGAGGCAACCCCAACTATGGTACATTGACAGTGGTTGCTCATGCCATATGACTGGAAGAAGAAATCAAATGACCTCTCTTCAACCTCTACAAGGTGGAAACATATCCTTTGGAGACAAAAGCAAAGGGAAAATCTATGGAATAGGAACTGTGAAACTCAACGACCACATTCAGGTACACAAAGTTCACCTTGTTGATAATCTTGGTTTTGATCTAATAAGTGTGTCACAGCTGTGTGATCAAGGAGACAATGAAGTTAGATTCAGATCCAACGAATGTTCAGTCCTTGACTCCTCAGGACAAATCATCCTAAAAGGGAAAAGATTCAACAATGTCTACATAATTGATCCATCCTTTGTTCCCAAGGAGAAATTTTGTCTCTCGACTGTGAATGACCAAGATGATTTGTGGCATCAACGCCTCGGTCATGCTAGCACCAAGCTGATTCAAAAGCTACACTCAAAGGAGCTAGTCAGAGGGCTGCCAAAGCTAAGTGGCACATCTCAGGAACTGTGCTCTGACTGTGTAAAAGGGAAACAGGCTCGTAGTTCCTTCAAGTCCAAAAACATGGTAAGCACCTCAAGGCCTCTTGAACTCATCCACATGGATCTGTGTGGACCCATGAGAGTCAGAGCCTACGAGGGAACAAGTATATCTTTGTTCTTGTCGATGACTTCTCTCGCTTTACTTGGACCATCTTTATTAAATCTAAGAGTGAAGTTATTGACCGCTTTAAAGATCTGGTTCCCTTGTTAGAAAAATCTCTTGATTGTTCACTCAATGCTATTCGGTCTGACCATGGTACCGAATTCGAAAATGGAGAATTTCTAACCTTTTGCAGTGAGCATGACATTGATCACAATTTCTCTGCACCATACACTCCTCAACAAAATGGAGTAGTGGAAAGGAAGAACAAAACTTTGGAAGACATGGCTCGGACTATGCTGATCTCAAGTGGACTCTCTCAATCATTTGGGCTGAGGCGATCAACACAGCTTGCTACATCATCAATCGAGCCATGCTTCGCCCAATCACAGAAAAGACACCCTATGAGCTCCGAAGAGGAAGAGTTCCCAACATCTCGCATCTGAGGGTGTTCAGATGCAAGTGCTTTGTGCACAACAGTAGGAAGGACAATCTTGGCAAATTCGACCCAAGAAGTGATGAAGGAATCTTCATTGGATACGCCTCGGGTAGCAAGGCGTACAAAGTCTTCAACAAAAGGACTAAAAAGGTAGAAGAAAGTATTCATGTTATTTTTAATGAAAAATCACTTGGAAAGATTGTGCAGAACACCACCAATTCCTTTGAAGACCCGTTTCCCAAGTCATATCAAGAAAATTCAGATGAAGATGTCACTCCACCCAGTTCCTGCACTGCTGCTCAGATCCCTCCAATGGCTCCTCCACCAGTTCCCATGAACAATGAACAACAATCCATTTCTGAGAACCATGAGCATGACGATAACATCTGTGGAGACTTCAATGACTCATCTTCCCACATGATCTTCAATGGAGAAGGTGATTCCAACCAGGAAGCTGAATGTTCAACTCAGAATGTCTCCATATCAAATGCTCTAGCTCCTAATAGAGAAAGAAGAGTCATCAAGCCTCCAGTCAGGTTTGAACATCTAACCTTATTTGCTTTCAATGATTTTCTGTCTATTGTGGAACCAAAGAACATAGGTGAGGCACTGAAGGATGCAGACTGGATCCAAGCTATGCAAGAAGAGCTCTATCATTTTGAAAGGAACAAAGTATGACATCTAGTTCCCCGTCCCAAGGATAAACACATCATAGGAACTAGATGGGTTTTCAGAAATAAGCTAGATGATACAGGAGCTGTGATAAGGAACAAAGCAAGACTCGTTGCTCAAGGATACAATCAACAAGAAGGCATCGACTATGATGAAACCTATGCTCCAGTGGCAAGGATTGAGGCAATAAGATTGTTGATTGCCTTTGCATCACACAAATGGTTCAAGTTGTTCCAAATGGATGTAAAGACAGCCTTCCTCAATGGAATTCTTCAAGAAGAAGTCTATGTAAAGCAACCACCTGGTTTTGAAGACGACGATCATCCAAATCATGTCTACTTTCTAGACAAGGCACTCTATGGCCTCAAGCAAGCTCCCAGAGCTTGGTATGATCGTCTTGCCCAGTTCCTACTCTCAAATGGCTACAGGCGTGGAGTCATTGATAAGACTCTCTTCATCCTAGAAGAAGAAGGTAACATCTTAGTGGTTCAAATTTATGTTGATGATATCATTTTTGGTTCCACTAACATGTCCCTTGTAGATAAGTTCAAAGACCTGATGAGCAGTGAATTTGAAATGAGCCTAATTGGGGAACTCACCTTCTTCCTCGGATTACAAATCACTCAAAAGAAAGATGGCATACAAATTCACCAACAGAAGTATGTCAGAGAACTATTGAAGAAGTTCAAAATGGATTCATGCAAGCCTCTCTCCACTCCCATATCCACCATTGCCCATTTGGATAAGGACCATTCGAGTCCTCTTGTGGAGGAGAAGCTCTATAGAGGTATGATAGGCTCACTCATGTACCTAACAGCTAGTCGACCAGACATTGTTTTTACTGTTGGCTTGTGTGCTAGGTTCCAATCCTGTCCAAGAGAAACCCACTTGGCTGCTGTGAAGGGAATACTTAGATATCTCAAGGGAACTGACTCTCTCTGCATTTGGTATCCCAAAGAGTGTCCCTTTGAGATAATGGGCTTCACTGATGCTGATTATGCTGGATACTTGGTGGATAGGAAGAGCACTTCTGGAATGGCACAGTTCCTAGGCCCTTGCCTTGTGTCATGGGGATCAAAGAAACAAGTCTCAGTCTCCCTCTCCACCACAGAATCCGAGTACATTGCGGCTGCCTCCTGCTGTTCCCAACTTCTCTGGCTAAAGCAACAACTCGCGGATTTTGGTATGTCTTATGGCCCTCTTACAATTCTTTGTGATAACACTAGTGCCATAAACATTTCAAAGAATCCTGTGTATCATACTAGGACCAAACATATCAACATAAGACATCATTTTCTTAGAGATCATGTTGAGAAGGGAAACATCATTATGAAGTTTTGTAGAACTGAAGATCAGGTTGCAGATATATTCACTAAAGCCTTGAATAGAGTTCCTTTCGATAACCTTAGATTGGAACTATGAATGATTCCTATAACCTAGTAGTGACTTTAGTATAAAGGTTCCTTTCCAGTTCCCCTGATTGTCTAGTTTAAGATTGTCAACTTGTTGAGTCTTGATATCTTTGTGTTATATCTGTTGCTTCAAACCCTACTTTTCATAATGGTCTCTTTAAAAAGGGTTTAGATAATTTTTTCTGGCTCGTGTCCTTCTGGTCCTCATTTTTCTTTCCACTTCTTCATTGTTCAAGTTTCTTTGAATGACCCAAAAGTCACAATCTGATCATATTTCTAACCCAACACTACAAGCCGAAATGATGATTGTGTACTAAGACCTTCCCCTGCCTCATTGCTCACTTTAATTCTCTATGATCCATCTCTAAACCCTCTCTGAGAATTACTGTGCAATGCGATAAATGGCCTACCCTGATTTCTTGTATGGGAACGTATTTTTCTGGTTCCATTGTTTAAACCCACATTAAAGGTTCCCACTTGTCCTTCTAGCACGTTAAATATATCGTCAGAAAGGAACCAGGATGAAGCATACTTCCAACGGCTACTTTGGCTCTCCCCCAAAGCTATTTATGGCAAAATCACAGAGGTCAGTCACATCCTATCAGTTGGCAGACCTCCCTCCTCTCTGAATGGGTAAGCTTTGAATTTGTATTGACCGTTCGGAAAAGCTGTAAAGAGCCTTCAATGCTCCAGATTCTCCCCAATCTTCTCAACGGCTAGATTTGTCTCAACGTCCCTTCCGCCCTCACCACCTTTAAGAGTTGCCCTGTTGCTCCAAGCTAATCCCACAACTCGCCATCTCTCTGATCTTCCACTTCTCTCTCTCTTAAACACAGAAAATCTTAACCTCTCAAAAATGGCCAATCCAAACCCCAATGTTATCCTGGATGAAGAGGAGGCAACCCTTCTCAAAGCCTTTCGCGAAAGGAAGGCATCATCTTCCTCCAAGCCTATTTCTACCACCACTTCTCCAAAAACCCAACCTGAAGATAAAACTGTGGAGACAACAACGGAGAAACCTGAAGAGAAACTTGAGAAGCCGTCAAAATCACAGGCTGAGGAGAAAGCCTTAGCCATCACCCCGGCCTCGGAATCGGCTACAAAATCCGTCCCCGAAGGTGACTCTCATGACTCCTCCCCTGACAAGTCTATCCAAACGCTCTCCAGCCCTGAGCCCTCACCAGCAAGCCTCAAATCAAAACCCTCTTCCAATCCCGGTCCCTCTGTTGCCACCAGGCTACAACAACGGAAAAGGAGTTCCCAAGCCTTGGTTCCCTATGATCCTCAATCCAACGTGCAGAAACCCTCCAAAAGAACCAAAGCCCTAACCGTCTCTGCCTCTTCCTCCCTGGGTCTCGTCTCCTCTCTCTTCTCTAAGAGGAAGATCCTCAAGCCCCTCATAATCGGCAAAGAGTTCTGGTCACAAGAACTGGAAGAAGAAGATGCGGATATGTTTGGAGAAGCCCTTGCTGAGTTCCACTCCCTCCTGCAGTACCAAGGATGGGACGAGATGTTGATTGAGCCCTTCTCTGCTTCTGATGAGGTCGTCCGCCTGTTTTACCAGTCTATCGAGTTTGTACCCACTAAAGACAACTGTCCCTGTAACGATGCTATTCTCATATGGAAGGGAACCAGCTATCCCCTATCCTCCAACCTCATCGCATCTGCTCTAGGGATTGAGTCCAGGTCTGGATTTGGCATTCTCCCTCAGAAAAAGGGGTGGCCCAAGGGAAAGGGCTATAAATCCAAGGGAGCAGTGGTCAAGAAAATCTACGACGGCGCCTCCCCCCAATCCTTGGAGACAAAGGATCTCTCCATCACAAACAAGATGTTACACTTCTGGATCACCCGTAATCTAGTTCCCAAACAGGAGCACAGGAACGACGTTCTCATCACATACGCCATTTTTATGGACAAGGTGCTCTCTAGTGTCCAGATTGATCTCCCTCGCATTGTGTTGGCTCATATGCAGTTCTGTTCATCCCATGCCTCCCATGCCCTACCCTTCCCTCATATCATCAAGTCTATTCTCTCTAACCTTCACCAATACCCAGATGATTTGCCTGAGACAGTCTATAGCAAGTGCCTTACCATGGCCACTGTCCGGAAGTTGAAGACAAAGGAAAAACAGCCCAACCCTTCTGACGCTCAAGCCAATCCGCCTAAGGAAAAGGCGAGTTCCCAGGCCCCTTCTAGCTCCCGACCACAGCTCAATCCCTCTTTAGACTCCTCTGCGATCCTCTTTGCTTTGGATCGTATTGAAAAAGCAATCATGGAAGGCTCGACTGCCATCCCGGTCGCCCTCCGTGATCAAGTACAAGAGTTGGGAAAAATGAGCTCAGCTGTGATAAGTCTGGTGAAAGTCCTTCAGATGAATTGGGAAGATGCAATTGGTGCTCATCAGGCCACAAGCCAAAATGTAGGAACTGACGACAAAGTTGATGAAGAGGAGGCCGTTGCTCTGCCATAGGAACGCTTGTTCTGGTTCCCAGTGCTGTAACATCACAGCGTGCTAGTAGTTTCCCCTAGGATCCTACTTCTCTTTTCCTTCCCCATGTCGTCTTTCCTAACGATTGCTTTTGTTGGTGCCCTCGTCGTTTGTTATTTTGTTGTTGGTTCTTGTCGGTGGTTGTTAAGTTATTAGTTTGTGTTGTTTTGTGGCTTATCTTATCCTTTCTATGAATAATGATCAGTGTTAAGTTTTAATGACTATCTTTTGGTTTCGTTCCAATGATCAATTTGTCTTTGTCCTAAGTTTCCATTATGCTTCTGTTATGGGATTTATGCATTTGCATATTCACTTGGATATTCTGTTCCTAACTAGCATTTAATCTTTTCGATGATGTCAAAAGGGGGAAGAAAAGGATAGGAACCTTGAACTTTGGAAACCACTTGACTAATAGGAACTCTGAACTAGTTCTACTTCTAAGGGGGAATTTGAAATAAACTCGTTCACTTGCTTAGGGGGAATTTGCAACCATTGAATGTTCCTCATTACTCTGTAATATTGAAAATCCCTTAAAACTCAATATGTTCTCATGAAATTCAAGTCCTATTATGTTGCCAGGTTCCTTGTATTTGTCATCATCAAAAAGGGGGAAATTGTTAGGAAACGGAACTCTAGAACCTCGGTTCCCCTGAGAGTTCCTTTCCTCAGTTTCTCTACTTTTGAAGATGACAAATATTATGATACTAATGTTTTATCTCAAAGATGTATTTTAAGGAACCACATGAATATACCAAAGGCAAGAAAACCAAACAGGACAAAGAGAACCAAAGGAACAAGACAGAAGAAGGAACCCAGAGGAACCCAGGTGTACCCAGAAAGGTAGCATGCAAGGCTGCGATTTCTGAGAAATCTGGGAACACACAACCTAGGACAAACGTTGTTGAAAACGACTTGTCCGAAGTTTCCAAAGGTCTGCCAATGTCCAGAACAAAACAACAAGATACCCAGAAACGCTGAACCTCGGACAGAAAAGATGAAAGCGACAAGACATAGAGATGTCACTATCCAGAAGACAGTTCCCAAGCGCCCAGCTTGCTCAACCTCAGACGAAAGCATTTGAACAACGACATAGCAAGACTCGTCTGAGGTAGTTGACCAACCAAGAGAGATTCTGAGCTGCCTAGGTTGTTTGCACATGCCAAGAACAACGTGGACCAAGGAGAACCACTGATCCTAAGGCAAGCTCAATCTGTGGGAACCCAGAGAGGATTAAGCTGCAAAGAATCCTCTATAAAAGGAAGACTAACTCAAGAGAGTTATCTTCATGCACTGAAATACGAATCACACTCATTAGCAAATATCAAGTGTGAACCTTCAAACAAGATCATCAAAGCAAACCAAGATCAAGAGGAACCAGTCAAGGAAGAGAAGAGTTGAGTGCTAAGTTCCTGTGACTGTAAGTGATAGTTCCTAGGTGCGAAGGTCTGCTTCTTGGATTAATTATTGATTGTGTTAAGTTATCTAGGATTGCCTAACTGTGTGTAAGGCAAAGAAACTGTGTGTTTGTTCCTAGGATAAGCTGTAACCAAAAGAGATAAGAAATCAAGAAGTAGACCTTGAAATCCTTTCGAAAGAAAGTTAGTGGTTTTTATCCTGGATTGCTAGTTGGCAATCAAAGGTTTCCACTATAAGGAACTTGTTATTTGTTTGATTGTTTATTTCCGCTGTGAAGGGAACTTAGAATTCATATTCTGAGTTCCTTAAGTTATTTTCTAACAATCACGATCCTACAGCTTTAGTTACGCTTTGTCTGAGAGCCAAAGCTTCAGTCATTAAAATGGTATTGTGGACACAACGATTTTTATCCATGAGTATTATTTCTGCTTTATCATTTCTGATAATAAAGCCCAAATCGGCTTCTCCACTGTTTAATTTTGATCCATCAAAGTTAATTTAATAATAATTTGTTTGGGGTTTAGTCCATCTTAAGTTTCTTTTTTTCTTGATTATTCCATCATTTTTCCTAGTTTTAATAATTTCTTCATCATCAATGAGTTTTGTTTTTTTTCCAGTTTAAAATGAGATTATGAATGTAGTTCTTGAGATTTTTGATTTTATCCGCAGCAGAATAGTTAAAAATAGTTTGGTTTCTATTGATCCAAAGTCCCCACCAGGTAGTGGCAAGACAGATAATCTCCTCCCTAGAGAGTGATTGGTTGATTTCATTTATTAAAGCTTTGAGTGTTTTGTTGTTTATGTTGATATTCTTAATTAATGATTGAATATGACTATTTTGAAGTTTGATGTGTTTTAGGGTAAAGGGACATTGAAGTAGAAAATGAATAATATATTCGACATGGTTGTTGCAACAATCACAAGCGAGTGGAACTGCTACATGTTTTTGTGTTAGTCTAAGTTTGGTTGGTAATCCATCATGGCATATTTTCCAGAGAAAGTTCTTGACCTTTGGGTATATGTCAAGTTTCCACAACCAAGAATATTCATTTAATGGTTGATTTTGTTGTTTGGTTATCATTTCAAATGCTGTTTTTGTGGAAAACCATCCGTTAATACTAGGTTTCCAATAAAGCCTATCAATAATAACATTTTTCGGTATAGGGATGTCCATAATTTTCTTGGTAGTTGAGATGTTAAGAGTATTGATTAATTTAGTGTGATCCCATTGTTTATTCACAATGAATTCACTGACAGTTGTATTTAGATTTGGTGTGGTGTTTGGTAGGCATCATTTAGTAGATGAGTGTCATTAAGCCAGTTATCTTGCCAAAAGTTAATGGCTTTCCTATCACCTATCAACCATTGGAGACTAGTTTTGAATTCAGTTCTTAATTTTAGTAGTTGTGACCATTGCCAGGAGAGATTGCCCTTTTTGTCATAAAGTAATATGTTAATATTTTTAAGATACTTTTCATTGATAACTTTAACCCATATATTATCCGGTTCAGCCAAGACTTTCCATATGAGTTTCATCTGTAATGCTTTGTTCATATCTTGGGTTTTTCTGATACCAATATCACCATTGGCCTTGTTTTTACATATTTTATCCCATCCTATAAGAGGTTTATAACTTGGATCTTTGTTTCAGAGGAAATTTCTATTTGTTTTATCTAGTTCCTTGTGAATGTGAGTTGGTAGCATAAAACATTGCATAAGATAATTTGGTTTAGCAGCTAGATTTGATTTAATGAGAGTTGCTCTTCCTTCAAGAGATAAGGAATTTGCTTTCCATTTGGAAAGTTGGTTGGTAGTATTCGTCACTGTATTTTGAAAAGTTTCTCTACTAACTTTGCCATTAATAATTAGGCAACCTAAATATTTTTCAAGTGAAGTGGTGCTTGGTATATTTAGTACAGAGTGTATAATGTTTTTTAGGTTGCTAGGCGTGTTACTAGTGACTTGAAAGGCTGATTTATGGTAATTAACACATTGACCTGAAATGTCACAATAGTTTTCAATAATTTGTTTGACTTTGGTACAAGCGGTTTGATTTGCTTTAGCAAATATTAGGATATCATCAGCAAAGGCTAAAAGTGGGATATTAGTACCCATTCTAGAAATTTGGAATCTAATTTGGTTACGATGAAGGTTACCTTCGTGTTGTAGTTTCCTTGCCAAAACTTTAGCTCCAAGGATGAATAAAAAGGGGGATAGAGGATCTCCTTGTCGTAGTCCTCTTTGAGGGAAGAAAATGTCCGTTGGTCCATTATTAACTAAAACTGAGAATGATACAGTTTCAATGCATTCTTTGATCCAACTAACAAAAAGGTCCGAGAATCCAAACTTTTTAAGTACTGAGAGGATGAAGTGCCATTCTATTTTGTCATATGCTTTTTCCATGTCAAGTTTGATGGCGATCCATCCTTCCTTTCCTTTCTTGGCCCGGAAGGAGTGGAAAATTTCATGAGCTATTAAAATATTATCTTGAATAGCACGTTTATCGACAAATGCTCCTTGTAAGGGATGAATTAATTTGTTTAGGATTGGTTTCATTCTTTCTGTTATTATTTTGGAAATAGTTTTATAGATGGTGGAGCATAGGCTAATGGGTCTGTAATGATTGGTAGAATTAAGGTTATTGCATTTAGGAATTAGTGTGATAAATGTATGATTAATTTGTTTTAAGATTTTTCCAGAATGGAAAAAACTTTTGATGGCTTTGATAACCGTTGGGGATTTATTGCTGCCAATGTTAAAGATAGCATTTTTAATTTCCTCATTTGTAATTCTTTTGGTGAGTTCTTCGTTTTCTTGATCCGATATTTCATTCTGAATATTCCCAAGATAGTCATGTAGAATATTTTGATTGATAGATCCTCTTTTGAATCTTTTTTCAAAATCGTTCCTGATTTCATTTCTGATATTTTCAAGACCGATGATAATCGTTCCATCTTGTGTTCGGATTTCTCGGATGATTTTCCTACTACGTCTACCATTTGCTATTCTATGAAAGTAGTTTGTGTTAGAATCAACTAGTTTAATATGTTTGGTTTTGGCTCGTTGACTCCAGTATTTTTTCTGAAAGGATAGTAAGTTATCTTTTTTCCAAATAAGTCTAGATTGTTTGGATATGAGATAAGGGGTAGGATTAGCAAGAATATCCCTTTGTATTTTAGCTAGATCCTCTTCTATTTTTTTGAGTTGTTCAAAAATATTCCCAAATGTTGTTTTATTCCATTTTTTAGTATTGACTTTAAGGGCCATGGTTTTCTTAACAAGATTGTACATATGTGTTCCTTGAGTGTCTAGTCTCCATGCTTGTTTAACTACATTTTCGAAGTCTTTTCTTGAGGTTCACATTTTTTCAAATTTAAAAGGTTGTGCTTTGAATGGATTAGGGTTTTCAAATTCTAGTGAAATGGGACAGTGGTCAGAGGAAGTGAATGCATGGTTTTTAGTAAAAATACCTGGGAACCATTGAAGGATTTGATCATGAATAAGAACACGATCAAGTTTTTCATAGATATTATTAATTTCTGTAAATTGTTTCTTCCAAGTAAATTCACCTCCTTGTGAAGGAATTTCTAATAGATCACAGTTATTTTTGAATTGCTGTAGTCTAATAAATTTAGAAGGTAATGGGTGGTTCCCTCCTTTTTTATCAGTGATGATACTAATTTCATTCAGATCTCCAATAATAACACATGGTAGATGCTTTTGGTTAATAAAGTTTGTTAAAGTAGTCCAAAATTCATCTTTTTCATTTTCTTTTGGAGGTGCATATGCAAAGATTAGCATCATACAATAGTTTTTATCTATAATTTTGTATTTAACTGCTATAAATCTTGTATCCACATGGGTAAGTTCGCAAATTTCATTTTGCAACTGATAGGATTTCCACATAATGCAGATACCTCCCGAGAAGCCCGAGGATGGTGAAAAATGGAAATTATCAAATCCCGCATTTTGCCATAGGAATTGTTTTGGTTCTCTCTCGGTTTTTGTCTCAACCAAGGCCATGATTTGAATTTTTTCAATTTTACAAAAGGATTCAATATCAGTCCATATGTTATTGCGACTGATACCTCTGCAGTTCCAAAGGCTTATCTTCATTAAAAACTATATGAAAGTTTTGCAAGTTTAATTAGTCTTGCCTTTTCTAGATTAGAAATTTGGTTATGGTTATAATTAGATTGGTTTGTAATATAGTCCTTTTTGTAGTAGTTTGCGATATTCTTATTACTTTTATTATGTTTGCAACTAATTTTAGAATTACCATAAAGATTTTCTTTATCATTATAAAATGATATGTTGTTAACAAGGGATGTCCTTTTTTTAAGAAAGGAAGTAAGAATTATATTGATGCAAAGTAAGAACATTTTTTTGTGAGATATCCTAAGGCATTCTGAGTTCTAGGGGAGTACATGGATCAGAAGTAAAGTGCTGCTGGATTAAGAGTTGTTAGAAAAGTGATGATAGGAAGTATGAGTAATCATGGGTGTGATAGATGCTTCACAGTGGCAGATGCACCAACACAAAAATGATCTAATCTGACAAAGATGAGGATCATTCATGTATTCAATATGTAGTATGGTATTATGGATATAACAATTAGATAAAGATGACCCATTTAATTTAGCACTGAAAAAGCCAGTGCCATAGATACAGTATAGAGGGGAGATGTAAACACTATTATTGATTTTCCAAGATTCCTGGCTTTGAGGAAGGTAAATCTGCTGACTTTTAATGCCGAGATTGTTGTTAAGCATCCAATACAGAATCTGGTGGGTGGATACTTGTTTGGTATGCAAGTTTTTATCAATGGTACTTGGGGAAGTCCTGCCAAAACCATATATTATAAGGGGATTAGTAACAATTATAATAAGTAATCTGTTGGTAGAATAATGGCAGGAAGACATGGAAATGAATGTAAGTTGCTCATACACACAATGTTTTACCACAAGGCAAGTTAAGAGGTTATGTAGGCTTTTGATTTGATCTAGGGATATCCCAGTTGTAATGAAGTCAGAAATCCTCATGATTGCATAAAGTAAGACAAAATTAGTAAGTAGTTTGTTAGTGTAATTCTAGAAGTCAAAACCAAGAGAAAATATCAAAATACTTCTCTTAATAAAGGCTTCATAACAGTTACAGGCCTGATGCATTATCTTACAAGTGGTCATACATGGAGAAGTCAGGGATAAAAGACAAAAATTACATGATAAGTGATTAAGATAAGAACTCATCCTAAAGATGTGACTCAGGATAAGAAGGCTATTAGGCCTGCTACAGACACACCAAGAACAGTTATGGTAGGCACTGCACTTGAGCAAAAGTGGATAACTTCTTATCTTAATCATAGAAAACATTCTGGATTACACCCTTGGTTTCTTGTTCCCCATCAGTGATGAAGAGGCAGTGTCATCCTCTCCCTCTATGGTTTTCCTCTTGCTAGAGCTTGTTGTAGAGGGAGCAATCTTTGTATGGACAGTGAGGACCCCCAGTTTATTGGCCATAGAGGAACCATAATTTCTAGATTGAGCAGAGTTGTTAAAAGTATGAAAAGACTCCTCAGAAGGAATCAGTTCATCAGCATCTGAGCTAAGAAGAGCATATAACTCTTCTTCAGTAAAGGGTTGGTCAAGATCATCATCAATAATCTCAAGGGGGGCCTCTTCTTCAAGGAGGTCATCCTCTTCCATATCAAAGTTCTCCTCTTGTCTACACAGCTCACTGTATGACATAATCTTCAGCTGAGATTCAACCATTGGAGGGAGAGATTGAGGGATCTCTCCATCTTTTACATTTTGGGGAAGTTATAGGAAGGGGCTCAGAGTATATGATTTTAGCTTTGGAAGAGCTAGAAATATCAATAATAGGATAGACAGTTTTTTTCCCTTCATCAAGGATAGGCTGGAGCACAGGGGGGATTGGAATCTGAGATGGAGGGTTAGGAATCATAATAGATGTAGTATCTTGAGTAGAAACAAGATTGTGAACCCCATGGCTAGGATCAAGAGGAGAGATTGTAACAGTAGGTATTTTAGTAGTAGCAAGGTTTTCAAAATATTTGTAGGTTCATTTTGTTCTGGTTTGTTCCCAATAGATTCCCCAGAACCAAGCTTGGAATTCTCATCCTCAGAGGAGTGGTCAGAAACATAGACAAAGGAGATGCCCCCATTAGAGGCAAGGTATGGTTTATGCCCATGGTCAGAATGGGCATCAACTTTTTTTGTCTTGGTAGAGACCTTAGTCCATTCACCATCATCATCAGTGAGAATACCCTTTTCAGGCAGGCCAGAGTCAGTTTTATTGGGATGAGCTCTCTTAATAGAGATTTGGAGTTTGGGAGGAGTGAATTTCCTCAAGGGACAAGTTGAGAACACATGGTTAAGATCCCCACAATTCCCACACCCTTCAGGCCAGTCTTCGAACCAAATTTTAAATTTTTCATAGACACCATTTTCATCTGGTATAAGGACATGGTTTTCAATGGTTTGGGATAAGTCCATTTGGACACAAATTCTGGTATACTTAGCCCATTTTCTTTTGCTAGCAAAGGGGTCTAGCTTGATGAGGGTGCCAATTTTATTTTCCTCAAGGATGGCTGCTATAGCTTCAGGAACACACAATTCAGCTTGTAGTTTAGGGATTCTAATCCATAGATCAATCTTTGAAGTTGGTTCAGTTTGGGTATCAAAACCATGGACCTATAGTTTTAACAGCAGAATTTGGCCAAATAAGTGATAAGGGCGACCCTCCCAGATTTTTTAAGGTCTAAAGGGTTGGCAAAGGAGATTTCAAACCATCCAAAATTTCGATCAAAGAAACTGATATCTCCTTTAAGGAATCTCTATTCAGACTTAAGTTTAGCAAATACTTTTGGAAGTTCCATAGGATTCCCTATAATGTACCCCATTAAGGCTGATTCTTTTCTTTTTTTTGCACTTTCTCTGACTTTAGCAAGTTTGGAAAGATAAGATTCAGAGCATATTTTAGTTTTGCCTTTGTTAATATGGGTTTCCTTGTTGTCAGCATTTTGTTTCCCTCCCAAGGGGGTGTTGTTAGTGTTGTAAACACTAGGGGGCCTGTTAAGGTCAGCTTGTGAAGCTGTTTTTTTGTTGTTATCAGAACAAAGAGCAACAGAGAAAGATGCAGTACCTTTACTCATAATGAATGAAGGTAAGCACCAAGTAGTAGAGATGTAAGGACAATACGCAGTTGACACACAAATAGAGCATACATAATCGAAAAGACCAGAAAAGGAATTTAAGAGAGCATTAATGGCGATATTGAAGTGGATAACACAAGCCAAGTAAAGCAAGCAATATTTATAGGCCGGTAAGTAGAGATAATAGTTGGAATTAGAGAAGAGAAGAGAGATGAAAAGAGTGCACCTTGATATAGGGTTAAAAGTAGCCCTCTGACGCCACCAGAAGACCAGAGAGACACACCTCCTTCCAGCGAGACACAAAAGCTTCCCAACAGAAGGCTTCCCAGAGAAATAGACACACACCGGTCGGAGAGGTGGGTGGATTCCAGGAAGGTCACCGCCTACCCTATCGAGCCCTATCTCCCACGGAGTCAGAGACAGGAGCATAGGTCTTCTCCCAAACCAAGAATCGAAGTCACAACTGCACTCCAGATGAATGGAATTTAGTTGATTACATTTTTTGTGCAGAAAGCCCCTTTTCCCTTTCGTCAGATTGCTTTCCCCCTTGTTGTCTTTTTGTCTAACCCTAACATGCTGGAGAAGGCACCAGCAGAGGGGGAATGTAGTAAAAAGGAGGTGGATTTTGCTTGGAAGAAGCTTTGATTGAGACAGAACAAACTCTATAGGGAGGTAAAGCCATTGGAGCTGGTATAGCAGGTTAGGGTTTTGCTTAAGGGGGAAAGGTGAGGGAGAGAGGTCGATGGGAGTGTTTTCCATTTCGATGTACACAGCGTAATTTGCATATTTTAGTCTTATTTAAGAGAATCACAATATAAAAAAGGAAGTAATTAAGATTTTGTCAAAGATAATATCAATAAAACAAAACAAATAAGGATAAATTAGATGATGAGACATGGCATAAGTTAGATTTGACATGTGGGTGGGGTAATGTGGAGTTTTTCATGTGGCTATAATCTTATTTTGATTAGATTAGTAAAAAAGCACCTCGAACATATTTAAAAAAAATAACTAAAATTCACATCTATAGCTTATGGCTTTCTAATTTAAAATAAAAGACACCTACTATGCAATCATAATATTTTATATATGAATGTACATAACATAATTTTTCTTTAAATTAAAGAGTTATCTTATTCAACAAGTATTGTAAATTTTATATAACACCCTCGTAGCAGGTTAAAAACACATAATTTAAGTCTCTATTTACTATTTTATTTATCTATTTTCTCTTAGCTTATAATACGTTATCAACATGAATTTACTCCTTTATTATTTTTGGGTCAATTTGTAAATACAATTTGTTGAAAGCTTTGTCGACGACTCGACATTTACTGCATGTTTGCTTAAATTATTTAACCATTCCTCTTTCATTCAGTTGAAACCTCTTGACCTTATACTGTTTGTTGAGTAATTGTTTGCCATATTGACCAATTCTTTTCCTAATTCATGTATTTCATGAACAACCCCATGTTCATTCTTATACTTAACTTTATTTTATAATTTAGTTTTCATATTATCTTTTTTTGGAAACGGTAAATGTATTTCCAAGGGAAATTAAAATCCCCAGGTATGATTTACAAAAGGTCTGAAGCATGTCGGAAAGAGCTTAGACTCCAAACTAAAGGATCAACTAGAAACAATCCTAGGAAAACACTATGACACCCACTCACAAGTAAACCAAACTGTATGTTCAGTTGAAAAAGTCATACCCAAAAAAACTCACTACTTGATACCTAATTTCCTAAGCCATATACTTTCCCTTTGAGAAGATTTCCTAAGCTTCCTTCTCAACCGGATTCTTGTGGTAGAAATTGCTGCCAAAGAACATTCTTGCACATTAATGTTCGTATTGATTAAATACTAGAGTTTCTCGCGTGCCAAATGTCGTACACTGCAGCTGAAAAAGCCGAGATACGTACCTCGAAGAAGGCTGAATTCTTGGAGTTGCTTTTATGGTAAATCTATAGCCAATGAGTGAGAGAATTTGCTGAGAATGGATACTCAAACCATTTCATAATCTTCTTCAAAACATTCTGCGAGAAGGGGCATTTGAACCAACTGTGCTCCATGTCTTTAGAGTGAGTGAGATAGAGAGGGCAAATAGGAGAGTCCATTAGCCCCATTTTTTTGAATTCTCGCAGCCATGGGGGGCCTATCCTTCACTGTAAGCCAAGTATCAAAAGAGGCCCGATGAAGGTGCCAATTCCCCCATATTGTGATGTCCCAATCAAGGAATGGACTCGATGGTCTCCATAAGTAATAGAAGTAATATGCAGTATGCTTCTTACTACTTAGATCCCATATAACACTCTGGTTAGTGGTAGGAAGAACTCGTCTCATTTGAGAGATGATATCTCTGGCAAAAAGAATTGACTTCCACATCCAATTGTCACCTTCCTTTCTAAGGACCTCCGAAATATTGTCCATTACAAAATAGGTTTTCTTAACCCAATGTACCCAAATGTTGTCTGCCTTCTTTTTGGCATAATGAATGAGTTGAGCAATATTGGCCTTATTCCAAAAAAAAGGATCTCTATGATTTTTTATAGTCCTCCTTCTTGGTAAGGCTGCGTAATTTCAGTCCAAGCAACAAGGCTATGTTTAGAGTTATATGTGCCACTCCACAAGAAGATGTGGAGCATCTTTTTTATCTATTTGAGGCATTTTTTTGGAAGAAGAATCGCCTTGATCCAGAAGTTACAGATACCACTGAGAACGAATTTAATGAGCTGAATTCTACATGTGTAGGAGAGGCTCATGGATGCCCAAGATTGGATTCGAGACTAAATCTTTGCCATAAGAGAAGAGTATTCACATGCCTTAAGTTTCTTAGAGTGTAGTGGCAGACCCAAATAAGTGACAGGGAGAGATCCACAAGAGAGTCCCGAGAAGTTGAGGATGTGGTCCCTAACCGAATCCTAAAGTTTGGCAGTGAATATATAACAGATTTTGACGAGTTACATTGTAGCCTTGAAGCATTAGGAAATTCAGAATCTACACTCTGAAGTAGGGAAAGAGACTGAAGGTCCCCTTTAGAGAAGAAGAAGACATCATCTGCAAAATCCAAGTTGATCATACGAACTCTCTTGCAATTTGGATGAAACCTGAAGGATGAGGAGAGTGGCATATATAATCAAGCTTTCGGTTGAGAAACTCCATGACTAAGGCAAACAAATAAAAGGAAAGAGGATCCCCTTGCCTGATGCCTCACTCACCCTTGAAGAAACCCACCAAGGATCCGTTAACATTGATAGTGAAGGATAGAGAAGTAATGCACTCTTGGATCAGATGCACAAAAAAAGGAGGGAATCTAAGGCCAACACTTTCTCCACATGAATTCATGAAGAACTTTCTTTAGTAGTAGTATTGTGCTTGTTGTGGGTAACCATCCTTTTCTACCCCAAAACATCAACTTGATGTATTGAACCCTCATCACAAGCCTATATGATAGTTGATCATATATCCACCCTAGCCTATCATGTATGAATACCCCTATGAACCCATCTATGTCAATCACAACTTGGGATCATTAACCATGATTGAAAAATAAATTGTTTCCATGCATAAATATTGCTTTTGTACTTGGATTCTTCTTGGTACCACTTCTGGTATAGAACCCATAGCCTAGGTAAACTACGCTTTAAGTTGAGGTAAGGAAACACATGGGGGAAAGGGTTGCAAACGGCTAGAAAGGTGTGTCACAATAATGAGTTGACATCAGTCGTCTTCGAGTATTGTGCATCAAAAGCAGAGTAATTTTTGAAAAGCAACGACCAGAAAGGGAAGCATTAAATGAAAGGAGACTTTGCAAGTGGACGTTGGGTAATGAAGGAGAGTAAATTTCTGGGAAATTAGACTTGTAGAATTGAAGGAAATCTGATCCGCCTTTGAGCATTTATAAAAGGAACAACTCAAAAGATAATAAGGTACATCATCTCTCTCTCTCTCTCTCTCTCTCTCTCTCTCTCTCTCTCTCTCTCTCTCTCTCTCTCTCTCTCTCTCTCTGCATCCAGTTCTAAAATAAAACCCTAATCTTCTCGAATGGCTTCTAACCCATCAACTCACAAGGCCGTCGTCACCATCGATGGAACTGAAAGCCCAAACACCCTCACCAACAAACTGAAATCCCTAATGAGCGGTGAAGCTATGGCTTAAATCACTGAATCCCTTCAGAAAGCCTCACACGTGACTCCACCATACCTCAAAAATCCATCACCACAACATCCTATCCATAAAACATCGTGTAGGATCGTGATTGTTAGATAATAACTTAAGGAACTCAGAATATGGATTCTAAGTTCCCTTCGCAGCGGAAATAAACAATCAAACAAATGACAAGTTTCTTATAGTGGAAACCTTTGATTGCCAACTAGCAATCCAGGATAAAAACCACTACCTTTCTTTCGAAAGGATTTCAAGGTCTACTTCTTGATTTCTTATCTCTTTTGGTTACAGCTTATCCTAGGAACAAACACACAGTTTCTTTGCCTTACACACAGTTAGGCAATCCTAGATAACTTAACACAATCAATAATTAATCCAAGAAACAGACCTTCGCACCTAGGAACTATGACTTACAGTCACATGAACTTAGCACTCATCTCTTCTATTCCTTGACTGGTTCCTCTTGATCTCGGTTTGCTTTGATGATCTTGTTTGAAGGTTCACACTGGATATTTGCTAATGTGTGTGAGTCGTATCTTAGTGCTTGAAGATAACCCTTGAGTTAGTCTTCCTTTTATAGAGGATTCTTCGCAGCTTCTTCTTCTCTTGGTTCCCACAGATTGAGCTTGCCCTAGGATCAGTGGTTCTCCTTGGTCCACGTTGTTCTTGGCATGTGCAAACAACCTAGGCAGCTCAGAATCTCTTTTGGTTGGTCAACTACCTCAGACGAGTCTTGCTATGTAGTTGTCCAAATGCTTTCGTCCGAGGTTGAACAAGTTGGGCGTTTGGGAACTGTCTTCTGGACAACGATATCTCTATGTCCTGTCGCTTTCACCTTCTGTGTTCGAGGTTCAGTGTTTCTAGGTATCTTGTTGTTTTGCTCTGGACATTGGCATGCTTTTGGAAGCTTCAGACAAGTCGTTTTCAACATATTTTGTCCGAGGTTGTGTGTTCCCAGATTTCTCGGAAATCGCAACCTTGCATGCTACCTTTCTGGGCACACCTGGGTTCCTTCCTCTGTCTTGTTCCTTTGGTTCTTTTGTCCTATTTGGCTTTCTTGCCTTCGGTATATTCCTGTGGTTCCTTAAAGCACATCTTTGAGATAAAATATTAGTATCATAATATTTGTCATCTTCAAAAGTAAAGAAACTGAGGAAAGGAACTCTCAGGGGAACCGAGGTTCCAGAGTTCCGTTTCCTAACAATTTCCCCCTTTTTGATGATGACAAATAAAAGGAACCTGACAACATAATAGGACTTGAATTTCATGAGACCATATTGAGATTAAGGGATTTACAACATTACGAATTAATGAGAGAACATTTAATGGTTGCAAATTCCCCCTAAGCAAGTGAACGAGTTTATTTCAAATTCCCCCTTAGAAGTAGAACTAGTTCAGAGTTCCTATTAGTCAAGTGGTTTCCAAAGTTCAAGGTTCCTATCCTTTTCTTCCCCCTTTTGACATCATCGAAAAGATTAAATACTAGTTAAGAACAGGATATCCAAGTGAATATGCAAATGCATCAATCCCATAACAGAAGCATAATGAAAACTTAAGGCAAAGACAAATTGATCATTGGAACGAAACCAAAAGATAGTCATTAAAGCTGAAAAACTGATCATTGTTCATAGACGGGTAAGACACACCATAAAACAACACAAATGAACAACTTAACAACAGTCGACACAAACAACAGTAAAAGCAATCGTTAGGAAAGACGACATGGGGATAGAAGAGGGAAGTAGGATCCTAGGGGAAACTACTAGCACGCTGTGATGTTACAGCACTGGGAACCAGAACAAGCGTTCCTATGGCAGAGCAGCGGCCTCCTCTTCATCAACTTTGGCCCGTGGCCTGATGAGAACCGATTGCATCTTCCCAATTCTTCTGAAGGACTTTCACCAGACTTATAACAGGTGAGCTCATTTTTTCCAACTCTTGTACTTGATCACGGAGGGCGACTGGGATGGCAGTCGAGCCTTCCATGATTGCTTTTTCAATACGATCCAAAGCAGAGAGGATCGCAGAGGAGTCTAAAGAGGGGTTGAGCTGTGGTCGGGAGCTAGAAGGGGCCTGGGAACTCGCCTTTTCCTTAGGCGGATTGGCTTGAGCGTCAGAAGGGTTGGGCTGTTGTTCCTTTGTCTTCAACTTCCGGACAGTGGCCATGGTAAGGCACTTGCTATAGACTCTCTCAAGCAAATCATCTGGGTATTGGTGAAG
Source organism: Rheum nobile (assembly GCA_027886185.1). Classification (NCBI taxonomy): domain Eukaryota; kingdom Viridiplantae; phylum Streptophyta; class Magnoliopsida; order Caryophyllales; family Polygonaceae; genus Rheum; species Rheum nobile. Next base: position 542,519 of record WOAB01000143.1, read on the forward strand.
GTTAGAGAGAATGGTCTTGATGATATGAGGGAAGGGTAGGGCATGGGAGGCATGGGATGAACAGAATTGCATATGAGCCAACACAATGCGAGGGAGATCAATCTGGACACCAGAGAGCACCTTGTCCATAAAAATGGCTTCTGTGATGAGAACGTCGTTCCTGTGCTCCTGTCTGGGAACTAGATTAAGGGTGATCCAGAAGTATAACATCTTGTTTGTGATGGAGAGGTCCTTTGTCTCCAAAGATTGGGGGGAGGCGCCGTCGTAGATTTTCTTGACCACTGCTCCCTTGGATTTGTATCCCTTTCCTTTGGGCCACCCCTTTTTCTGAGGGAGAATTCCAAATCCGGATCTGGACTCGATCCCTAGAGCGGACGCAATTAGGTTGGAGGACAGGGAATAGCTGGTTCCCTTCCATATGAGAATAGCGTCGTGACAGGGAGAGTTCTCCTTTGCGAGCACAAACTCGATAGACTGGTAAAACATGCGGACGACTTCATCACAAGCAGAGAAGGGCTCAATCAACATCGCATCCCAGCCTTGATACTGCAGCAGAGAATGGAACTCGTTCAGGGCTTCTCCAAATATTTCTTCATCTTCTTCTTCCAGTTCTTGGGACCAGAACTCTTTGCCGATTATGAGAGGCTTGAGGATCTTCCTTTTAGAGAAGAGAGAGGAGACCTGACCCAGGGAGGAAGAGGCAGAGATGGTGAGGGTTTTGGTTCTTTTGGATTGAGGATCATAGGGAACCAAGGCTTGGGAACTCATTTTTTGTTGTTTTAGCCTGGTGGCAACAGAGGGACCAGGATTTGAGGAGGGTTTAGATTTGAGGCTTGCTGGTGAGGTCTCAGGGCTAAGGAGCTCTTGGATAGACTTGTCAGGGGAGGAGTCATGAGAACCACCTTCGGAGAAGGATTTTGTAGCCGATTCTGAGGCAGGAGAGATTTCTTTCGCCTTCTCTGGTGCCTTTGGTGGCTCCTCAAGTTTTTCTTCAGGTTGGGATTTTTGAGAGATGGTGGCAGAAATAGGCTTAGAAGAGGATGATGCCTTCTTTTCTCTAAAGGCTCTGAGAAGAGCAGCCTCCTCCTCATCCTGGATAAGGTTAGGGTTTGGATCAGCCATTTTTTAGGAGCTAAGGATTTCTGTGTTTGAGAGAGAGAGAGAGAGAAGCAGAAGATCAGAGAGATGGAGAGTTGTGGGAATGGCTTGGATCGGGGAGAATCTAGCCATTGAGAAGATCGGGGAGAATCCGGAGCATTGAAGACTTATTGCAGCTTTTCTGAACGACCAACATATTTTCAAAACTTATCCATTCAGAGAAGAGGGGAGCCTGCCAACTGATAAGACCGGTCTGAGCTTCTGAGATTTGCCATAAATAACATATGGGGAAAGCCATTCTAGCCGTTGGAAACACGTTTCATCCTGGTTCCTTTCTGGCAATATATTCAGCGTGCTAGAGGGACGTATGGGAACCTTGAAGTGGGTTAAGACAATGGAACCAAGAACAATACGTTCCCATACAAGGAATCAGGGTAGGCCATTTATCGCATTGCACAGTAATTCCCAGAGAGGGTAAAGACGAGGATCATAGGGAAATAGATTGTGTAATGAGGCAAGGGAGGGTCATAGTACACAATCATCATTTCGGCTTGTATTGTTGGGTTAGAATATGATCAGATTGTGACTTTTGGGCCAACAAAGAAACTTGAACAAAGACAGAGTTGAAAGAATAATGAAGACCAAAAGATACGAACTAGAAAAATTTATCTAAGCCTTTTTAAGAAACCATTATGGAAAAGAGGGTTTGTAGCAAAAATATAACACATAGATATCAAGACTCAACAAGTGAAAAATCTTAAACTAGTCAATCAGGGGAACTGGAAATGAGCCTTTAAACTAAGGTCACTACTAGGTTATAGGAATCATTCTCAGTTCCAATCTAAGGTTCTCGAAGGGAACTCTATTCAAGGCTTTGGTGAATATATCTGCAACCTGATCTTCAGTTCTACAAAATTTCATAATGATGTTTCCTTTCTCAACATGATCTCTAAGAAAATGATGTCTTATATCTATATGATTGGTCCTAGTGTGATGCACAAGATTCTTTGAAATGTTTATAGCACTGGTGTTATCACAGAGAATAGTGAGAGGACCATAAGACATACAAAAATCCGTGAGTTGTTGCTTTAGCCAGAGAAGTTGGGAACAGCAGGAGGCAGCCGCGATGTACTCGGATTCTGTGGTGGAGAGGGAGACTGAGACTTGTTTCTTTGAACCCCATGACACAAGGCAAGGGCCTAGGAACTGTGCCATTCCAGAGGTGCTCTTCCTATCCACCAGGTATCCAGTATAATCAGCATCAGTGAAACCCATCAGCTCAAAGGGACATTCTTTGGGGTACCAAATGCAGAGTGAATCAGTTCCCTTGAGATATCGGAGTATTCTCTTCACAGCAGCCAAGTGGGTCTCTCTTGGACAAGATTGGAACCTAGCACACAAACCAACAGCAAAAACAATGTCTGGTCGACTAGCAGTTAGGTACATGAGTGAGTCTATCATACCTCTATAGAGCTTCTCCTCCACTAGAGGACTCGAATGGTCCTTATCCAAATGGGCAATGGTGGATATGGGAGTGGAGAGAGGCTTGCATGAATCCATTTTGAACTTTTTCAATAGTTCCCTGACATACTTTTGTTGGTGAATTTGTATGCCATCTTTCTTTTGAGTGATTTGTAATCCGAGGAAGAAAGTGAGTTCCCCTATTAGGCTCATTTCAAATTCACTGCTCATCAAGTCTTTGAACTTATCTACAAGGGACAGGTTAGTAGAACCAAAAATGATATCATCAACATAAATTTGAACCACTAAGATGTTACCTTCTTCTTCTAGGATGAAGAGAGTCTTATCAATGACTCCACGCTTGTAGCCATTTGAGAGTATGAACTGGGCAAGACGATCATACCAGGCTCTGGGAGCTTGCTTGAGGACATAGAGTGCCTTGTCTAGAAAGTAGACATGATCTGGATGATCGTCGTCTTCAAAACCAGATGGTTGCTTGACATAGACTTCTTCTTGAAGAATTCCATTAAGGAAGGCCGTCTTTACATCCATTTGGAACAACTTGAACCCTTTGTGCGATGCGAAGGCAATCAACAATCTTATTGCTTCGATCCTTTCCACTGGAGCATAAGTTTCATCATAGTCGATGCCTTCTTGTTGATTGTATCCTTGAGCAACGAGTCTAGCTTTGTTCCTTATCACAGCTCCTGTATCATCTAGCTTGTTTCTGAAAACCCATCTAGTTCCTATGATGTGTTTATCCTTGGGGCGGGGAACTAGATGCCATACTTTGTTTCTTTCAAACTGATGAAGCTCTTCTTGCATAGCTTGGATCCAGTCTGCATCCTTCAGTGCCTCACTTATGTTCTTTGGTTCCACAATAGATAGAAAGGCATTGAAGGCAAAGAAGGTTAGATGTTCGAACCCGACTGGAGGCTTGATGACTCTTCTTTCTCTGTTAGGAGCTATAGCATTTGATGTGGAGACATTCTGAGTTGAGCATTCAGCTTCCTGGTTGGGATCACCTTCTCCATTGAAGATCATGTGGGAAGATGAATCATTGAAGTCTCCACAGATGTTGTCGTCATGCTCCTGGTTCCCAGAGATGGATTATTGTTCATTATCCATAGGAACTGGTGGAGGAGCCATTGGAGGGTTCCGAGCAGTAGGACAGGAACTGGGTGTAGTGACATCTTCATCTGGATCTTCTTGATATGACTTGGGAAACGGGTCTTCAAAGGAATTGGTGGTGTTCTGCACAATCTTTCCAAGTGATTTTTCATTAAAAATAACATGAACACTTTCTTCTACCTTTTTAGTCCTTTTGTTGAAGACTTTGTACGCCTTGCTACTCGAGGCGTATCCAATGAAGATTCCTTCATCACTTCTTGGGTCAAATTTGCCAAGATTGTCCTTCCCATTGTTGTGCACAAAGCACTTGCATCCGAACACCCTCAGATGTGAGATGTTGGGAACTCTTCCTCTTAGGAGCTCATAGGGTGTCTTTTCTGTGATTGGGCGAAGCATGGCTCGATTGATGATGTAGCAAGCTGTGTTGATCGCCTCAGCCCAGAATGATTGAGAGCGTCCACTTGAGATCAGCATAGTCCGAGCCATGTCTTCCAAAGTTCTGTTCTTCCTTTCCACTACTCCATTTTGTTGAGGAGTGTATGGTGCAGAGAAGTTGTGATCAATTCCATGCTCACAGCAAAAGATTAGAAATTCTCCATTTTCGAATTCGGTACCATGGTCAGACCGAATGGCATTGAGTAATCAAGAGATTTTTCTAATAAAGGAATCATATCTTTAAAACGGTCAATAACTTCACTCTTAGATTTAATAAAGATGGTCCAAGTTAAGCGAGAGAAGTCATCGACAAGAACAAATATATACATGTTCCCTCCTAGGCTCTGAACTCTCATGGGTCCACACAGATCCATGTGGATGAGTTCAAGAGGCCTTGAGGTGCTTACCATGTTTTTGGACTTGAAGGAACTACGAGCCTGTTTCCCTTTTATACAGTCAGAGCACAGTTCCTTAGATGTGCCACTTAGCTTTGGCAGCCCTCTGACTAGCTCCTTTGAGTGTAGCTTTTGAATCAGCTTGGTGCTAGCATGACCGAGGCGTTGATGCCACAAATCAGCTTGGTCATTCATAGTTGAGAGACAAAGTTTCTCCTTGGGAATAAATGATGGATCAATTATGTAGACATTGTTGAATCTTTTCCCTTTTAGGATGATTTGTCCCGAGGAGTCAAGGACTGAACATTCGTTTGATCTGAATCTAACTTCATTGTCTCCTTGATCACACAACTGTGACACACTTATTAGGTCAAAACCAAGATTATCAACAAGGTGAACTTTGTTTACCTGAATGTGATCGTTGAGTTTCACAATTCCTATTTCACATATTTTCCCTTTGCTTTTGTCTCCAAAGGATATGTTCCCTCCTTGGAGAGGTTGAAGAGAGGTCATTTGATTTTTTCTTCCAGTCATATGGCATGAGCAACCACTGTCGATGTACCATAGTTGAGGTTGCCTCTCTTCTTTCTGCACATAAGAGAACTAAGATTTCTGAACCCAGTGAAGCTTGGCTTTATTGGGGGGATTAGCATTGCGAGTCTGTGAATAACCAGGGAATTGGTTCCTTTCATGGTAATGAGTACTTTTCTCCTTTTCAAAGTTCCTTTTCTTAGCACAGTCAGTGTTGTAATGACCATTCTTACCACAGTAGGTACACAAACGATTGTAAACAACATGTCCATATTTTCCTTTTCCTGGCCTAAAAGGTTTTTCAGTTTTCATTTTATTAAAATCAACATTGTTTCTAACCTTGATATGGGCCATGTCAATATATCTTTTGTGAGCAAAGGAATTGGTGAACCATTGGTTTTCAGGAACCATCTTTTCTTTTCCCTTAGGTTCCTTCTTAGGACTTTGAGAACTTTCATTTAGACGTTTGGCAACCTCAGCCTTGTTCTCAAGAACCATGATCTTTTCTGATAGGAATTGATTCCTATCACAAGAAGTGGCAAGAGCAGTACTGAGGTTCTCATTCATCTCAACAAGTTCTCGCCTAGCCTTTTCATTTTCAGCATCATTGTTCCCTTTGTTGTTGACATATCCTATTCCATGACGTTGTCTCACAAAAACAGTTTGATTTATCATTTTTTCATTAATAGAATCAGTGAGAATGTCCAATCTATCAATTATGGATTGAAGAATGTCATTTCCAGGTAAGTTAGCATGCAAGGGAACTTTGACAGAATCTATGCTAGTTTCATCACAAGATTTGCAAGTTTTAAGGTGACTAGCATGCACATTCCTAATATCAATGAGTTTGGAGTGAGTTTCAGCTAGGTCTTTCTCAGTTTCATCAAGTTTCTTACTCCAAACAGAATTCTCAACAGTCAAGCAAGCAATTTCATCTTCACAATCATCAAGTTTCTGTTGAAGGGAACTGGTTTCCTTTCCTAGTTTCTTTATGATCTTAAGAAGTTGTTTCTTATCACAGTCAACTAGGGATTTTAAGAGATCGTCAGAAGTTACCTCAAGGTCTTCTGAGTCGCTTGAGTTTCCTTTTGCCATGAGACATCTTCCTCCAGAGAATCCACTCAGATCCAGTTCCTCATCTGAGTCTTCTCCCCATGAGGCTATGAGAGCCTTCTTTCTTTGAGGTCTTTCTTCTTCCTTGGAGTCTTCCTTGTTGGGACAATTCTTAGCATAGTGTCCCTTTTCCTTGCACTCGTAACAGGAGACTTCCTTGAGATCCCTTCTGGGTCCATTGTTGGAGGAACTGCCCTTTTGGAACCTTCCCTTCACAAAGAATTTTTTGATGTTCTTTGAGAAGAGGGCGGTTAGTTCGTCCACTTCTTCTTCTTCCAGGTCTGAGTTCTCTTGTTCCATCTCGAGCCTGGAGAAGGCTTTGGAGATTTTAAGGGCGATTCCTTTCTCCAGTTTCTTGTCGGCATTGGCTTTGGTGTGCTCTCCTTCTTCAACTTCCAGTTTTCCTATGACTTGGGTCAAGGGAAGGGATTGGATGCCTGGAGTGTTCTTCATGATTCCCTTGAGAAGGGTGAACTTGGAGTTGAGTCCGTTGATGACCACTAGGGACTTGGAAACTTCATCAAGGTCGACTCCCGCCGCTGTTAACTTTCCAATCAATCTGTTGAAGCGGGAGTAGTATTCTGAGATGGTCTCAGTTTCCATCATTTTGAAGGTGTGGTATTCTCCTTCCAAAGCAAATTTTCTGCTTTGCTTTAGTTCCTCACTTCCTTCATGCATCTCCTTGAGAGCTTTCCACATTTCCTTGGCCGTCTTGATGCCTATGACCTTGTCCATGTCCTCTCTGTCCAATCCATTGAGGATGAACTGCCTGACCTTGGCATTCTTCTCCATGATAACATAGTGTTCTAGTTTCCAATCTTCTTCCTTCATGGTGAGGTCGACATAGGCATCTCCATTTTCGACTATCCTCCAACATTGGTAGTCGTTGGTTTTGATATGGCTTTCCATGCACTTTTCCCATCATGTTTCTTCTCCTTTCTTTCGGAGATGTGGCTTGTTGGTGGAGATTCCGAGCTCAAACTTGCTTGGTTGAGACATGATCTGCAAACTTAACAAAGATCTAGAGCTTTTCCTGTTCTGATACCAATTGTAGGATCGTGATTGTTAGATAATAACTTAAGGAACTCAGAATATGGATTCTAAGTTCCCTTCACAGCGGAAATAAACAATCAAACAAATGACAAGTTCCTTATAGTGGAAAACTTTGATTGCCAACTAGCAATCCACGATAAAAACCACTACCTTTCTTTCGAAAGGATTTCAAGGTCTACTTCTTGATTTCTTATCTCTTTTGGTTACAGCTTATCCTAGGAACAAACACACAGTTTATTTGCCTTACACACAGTTAGGCAATCCTAGATAACTTAACACAATCAATAATTAATCCAAGAAACAGACCTTCGCACCTAGGAACTATCACTTACAGTCACAGAAACTTAGCACTCAGCTCTTCTATTCCTTGACTGGTTCCTCTTGATCTCGGTTTGCTTTGATGATCTTGTTTGAAGGTTCACACTGGATATTTGCTAATGTGTGTGAGTCGTATCTCAGTGCTTGAAGATAACCCTTGAGTTAGTCTTCCTTTTATAGAGGATTCTTCGCAGCTTCTTCTTCTCTTGGTTCCCACAGATTGAGCTTGCCCTAGGATCAGTGGTTCTCCTTGGTCCACGTTGTTCTTGGCATGTGCAAACAACCTAGGCAGCTCAGAATCTCTTTTGGTTGGTCAACTACCTCAGACGAGTCTTGCTATGTCATTGTCCAAATGCTTTCGTCCGAGGTTGAACAAGCTGGGCGTTTGGGAACTGTCTTCTGGACATCGATATCTCTATGTCCTGTCGCTTTCACCTTCTGTGTCCGAGGTTCAGTGTTTCTAGGTATCTTGTTGTTTTGCTCTGGACATTGGCATGCTTTTGGAAGCTTCAGACAAGTCGTTTACAACATCTTTTGTCCGAGGGTGTGTGTTCCCAGATTTTTCGAAAATCGCAACCTTGCATGCTACCTGGGCACACCTGGGTTCCTCTGGGTTCCTTCCTCTGTCTTGTTCCTTTGGTTCTTTTGTCCTGTTTGGCTTTCTTGCCTTCGGTATATTCCTGTGGTTCCTTAAAGCACATCTTTGAGATAAAACATTAGTATCATAATATTTGTCATCTTCAAAAGTAGAGAAACTGAGGAAATGAACTCTCAGGGGAACCGAGGTTCCAGAGTTCCGTTTCCTAACACATCGAACCTCAAGCCAAGAGGAGGTAGAGCGCCCCAAAGTGGAGACTACCACCACTCCAATTCTGGTAGAGGAGAAGGAACTGTCACTACCAACGGTGACGAATAGAGAGAAGGAAAACGTATCTCTAGAGGATGTGAAGGAGATTGGAGCACATGACGTGGAAAATCTGGAAAAGGATAAAGAAGATAACATGTGAAAGGATCTCAAAAGGGATGAGGAAGCTAGAAAGATCAAAGGGATAGGATGTCTACTGCTGCAAAGCTGGAAAAGGATTCGGCCCCACTCATGGACACGAAGGAGGACATTTCCAAAGAGGTAAGTAAGTCAGCCACATTCCCCATGCTCAAGAGAACCACATCTCTCAAACGGGCTAGAGGACCATCTTCTGAGAAAGAAGACTCATAAAGATATGAGTCCGCTCCGTTCAAAAGGGTCACCCGCTCGAAGAAGGTGAAGAAGGATCCTGCCATCGACACCAAAAAAATCCAAAGAAAGAGTGCCAGAAAGGTGACACCTACGAAGATTGAGGAAGTCTTGAACGTGTCGTAGAGGGACTTCGCCAGAAGTGTGGTAATGGACCAGGAGATCCCGAAGGGGTTCGCCTTGGATGAAGTGATGGACTTGTTGATAAGGAAGAAATGGGAGAGTCTATTTTTAAGGGAGAAGGAGTTTGATCTCGTGCTAGTACGTGAATTTTACTCAACCCTGACCATGAAGAACAAGAAGAGGATGGTTAATGGGTCTTACACTCTAGAAGGAGAAACCTATAACTTCTCTAGTATAGAGTTGAGTAAGATTATCTAGGTACCGCACACTGGCTTTGTTGAACACCACAAGGGGTTATGGCCTGCAGACTGCGGCCACGAGGAGATGATCTTGAGGATGACAGAGGATGAGAACCTGATAGTGAAGAAGGAAGTGCACTACAACAAGATGGGGATACTACACAGGGTATTGTATCATTTATTGGTCAGTAATGTGGTACCAAGGGAGCAAAAGCTCAAATCATTGCACATCCAAGACTATCTCTTGATAGACCGAATGTTAAAGGAGGAAGCCATGAACCTTCCAAGGTTGATGATGCTTCACATGTCTTATGCAAGAACAGTCCCCGAAAACGCGCTCATGTACCCTGGTGTAGTCAAGAAGATATAGGCCTATCACAATCTGTACGCACCGAAGAAGGATATAATGGTGAGCAGAGTACTGGACAAGCCTACATTGAACAAGATGTTGTTCCAGTTTGTGAAGGGTCAGTGGGAGAAGATACCAGGGAAGGTTTGAGAAACTCAAGAAGGATGAAGATGAAGAGATTGGTGAAACTAATGAGCCTCTCTGAGTGCTTATTCGTGAGGTCAAGGGTGTGAAGAAGGACGTGTAGGACGACAAGGATATCTTGACATACCTCATGTGATGTGTTGATGAAAAAAATTAGTCTTCGGGACCTAGACCGATGTGTTTACTACCTTTGTTATCCTTATTTCCACTCCATTCTTATCATTCCCCTTATTTGTTTGTTTATTGCATTTTCTATGGTTTCTCTCATGCTACTACCTCTACTACTTGCTGAATGTTGTTCTTTTGCTTTTGGTGGGAATGTTGTAAGTGTTAGCAGGTTTAGCACTATATAAGTTATTAATGACAGATATAATGACTTTTGGTCAATATCTTCTTTGTTCCATTTAGTCCTAATATCATTTTTATGATGCCAAAAGGGGGACCATTATTGGGATGACTACTGATAGGGGGAACATACAAGCACATGTATTACTTTTCCAAAGGGGAACTATACCAATAGATGTCTTATATGCTTTTTTTCCCTTAACTTGTATTGAGTTTGTCACCATCAAAAATGGGGAATTTGTTGAAATCTTAAGTGTGATTACTCAAAGGGTTCCAGACTTCCTCTGTTTTTTATGCTTACAAACCTCCATGTTTTAATGTGTGCTAAGTGTTGTAGGAAGAGTACAGGACGCGTCACAAGTACTGAACGTGATCGACGCAAACATGGGAAGAAGTCTTGGACGCAATTAAGAAAGCCCAGAAGCGACAAGTCGAGACAAAGATACTTTGGTCAAAGAAGATATTTGTGTAGCTAGGCTTGGAGGTAAGGAAGATTGGGAAGAGCACGTGATTTGACAATTGAGTGCATCTTCCCAAGTCAAACAAATGCTAAACAAAAGTTGAACGTGACAGACGGAAGAAGGCGAGCCGTACCCATTAGAGGCGGAAAGTCTCTTTGCCATTTTGGGAAAGTTCTGGGCGGCGTTGGATGATGACTTAGAAAGCAAGCGTGGACTAGTTCCGATTGTGGAAGTTGGTGGACACAAGGTAGAAAGCAATCCTAGGTTGGCTAGACATTCAATCCTAGGTTGGCTAGTTGACAAGTCATAGATAGGCCTTAAGAGTGGTTTATAAGATTAAAGTGTTATACATGTTAACAATAGCTCTTCATTTTTAAGGTTCAAGTGAGGATAAAGAACTATGAAGTTATGCATTCTAAAGTGAGAGTAGTACCTAGAACGGTGACGTCTTGGGAATCCATCGTGTTGGCAGGTTGACGCTTATAAGACATCGGGCCTTACATCAACAACATCAATGCACAAATTCTTGATGATCTAAGGCGAAGCTTGACCAAGGAACAAGGGAGGTAAGATGTGTTGTTGCTTGTCGTATTATGGACATACCTCATAACACCGAGGAAAGGGACTGGAGAGTCCCAAATTTCTATGGTTTATAGAGTTTATGTTGTGATTCTTGTGGAGACGTTGGTGCCATTAACACGAGTTCTTGACTTCACTAATGAAGACAACAAAGAATCCTTAAGGATCACAATATACTTTATAGAGGAGCTCCGCAAGAGGGATTCTATCAAGTCTCGCGAGTTCAAAATAAGGTTTAAGGGTAACCATAAAAAAAAGTTGCGTCGATATGAGCTCAAGACGGGTGACTTCGTACTTTGTCGCACTGAAGTGGGAAAGGTGCATCCAAAGTAGGATTGTCCTTACTTGCTAGGAGAAGAAGTGGTGGATGGAGCTTTCAAACATCATGATAAGAACGTCAATGTGATTTCAAAGACTTGGAATGTGGCCCACCTCAAGAAGTATTGCGTGTAAGCTTATGCCTTTGTAATAATGTAGCGTCGATACACTTTTCATAATTGCTTATACTTGTCTCATTCTAAGTCGTTGAGATCACTAAAGTTACGGTTTGTGTTACCATTGCATTATCTTAAATCTATGAGAACCCCCAAGCTACACTTAGGGTTGCCATCTCGTTCGTTGAAGTCGACAAGATCCATCAAGCTATGCATGGGGCTGCCTTCACGTTATCTAAGTCGATGAAATACCTCAAGCTACACTTGGGGCTCCCTTCATGTTGTCTTAAGTTGAGGATATCCCTCAAGTTACACTTGGGGCTTCCATCGCGTTATCCTAAGTAGACGAGATCCCTCAACCTACGCTTAGGGCTGCTATCACGCATGTTAAAAATGATGAGGTCCCTCAAACTACACTAAAGGGGCCATCGAGTTTGGTTTGTATTGCGATTATTCTGTTATATCAAATTATTGATGTCGTCTGGGTAACAATGTTTAATAAGTATGAATCTAGACATAAAGAAAAAATGCCACAAAGGTGCATGCTATATGCATAAAAGATGATAGTCACCATTGTTACCCGATTACATTCTCAAAAAAGAAAAGCAAAACAAAGTTAGCAAGGTCTTCTTCTAGAGACATGCATGTCTCACTGCCGAAAAAAGATGATTTGTACATAAAAGCAATTATGATCTATTAGGAGCGGCCACGGTCGGCGTTGGGAGCTGTTGTTGATCAGCATTTGGCTCCACGTCCCTAGACGTCAAGGTAGATGGAGGCACTATTGCGACATTGGCTAGAGGACCTTCGTCCTTGCAACCCTCCTCCAAAGGCAAAGGGGGGTCAACAATTGGTGGCTCTCTAGATTGGTCGCAGTAATTGGCCGTGAACTAAAGAATTGATGGATCAAGGTGTTGGTACTTCGCAACGTCCTCGGACCCTGATTCTCTAGCCATGCCACTAATGCTTGACGAGCTCGTTCGCCTTTTTTACCTCCCTTTTGGGAGCACATTCGTCGACCAGTTGATGACCACATATATCAAGCTTGGAAGAATCCTCTCATTCCACCACACAAACTTGTGATTTTCCCTTTGCTTTTAACGATGTAAAGTAGCACGATGGAGTTGTACACAGGCATCAATATCACAATCGTGAACTTGACGCTCTCCACGTATCGAATTGGAATCTCTCCCAGTGCGATTTTGAGCTTGATTATCCTCGAGACGTTGACCTCCTCGCCAAATAACGTTATTAGTGTGACAAAGTATGGCCGTAGAGAGGTTGACGCAAAGCCCGATTGCTCAATGAGTGCATCTTGACTTCCTCATTGCTTGACCCTGCGCATTGGCTGAGGAATGTTGTATACAGAGGGAGGCTGACGGTACTCCATAGAGTGCATCTTGACTTCCTCATTGCTTGACCCTGCAAAGGATGACCCCCACGATGGTATTGATGCACTCATATGAACCTAGGGTTGGATCGCGCGACTCTTGGTAGTTCTTCTTTCTGCAACACCACCACTTCTTAGCCGCACCACCTGCCTTATCCAGAGTCCTTCCAACACTATTGAAGGTCTTGTCCTTTAGACCCCTATCAACTCTCTAGGCCCCCTTTTGGCGAGTTACGCCTCATGGCTCGGGGATTTCTCACCCTGAGGAGATATAGCATCGCGCACCTGTCTCATCTAGGCCATTAGGTGTTGACGCTTTCTAGTGTGTTGAACCTAGTATGTGTCATGTGCTGCAGACTAGCTTCCACAAGAGCCATCCCATTTCCCTCTAATTCTTCTTATATCTGTTTTATTGACCTTGACCACGGTTTTGATAGTTCAACCAAAAACCCAAAACAACTACCTCCTTTGCTTGAATTTGTCGCATGTTCTTCTTCCTTAAGGCTTCATATGTTTCGGGGTTCTTCTTGTATACAAAAAATTTAAAAGGCCCATATCCTAGATTCTCCATCAGCGCGGCATGGGCCACTGAGGGTTAAAACTCCGTGATCTGAACCACAACATCAGTGAAGCAAGTGAAGAAAATATCCAACGTCTCATCAAGCCTTTGCTTCACCTATAACAAATCTTTCATTATCTTCTTGCTCTTCCTGAAGTTGTTGAAATGAGAGATAAAAAATTCATTAAAGCGGAAGAAAGAGCGAATCGTCCATAGAGCTAGATGCGTGATCCAGGACAAAGCTTAGCCCTTTCATATGGCATTGTTAAAAGGTTAAGGCTCAAGTGAACAATAAACCCCTTCATATGGTCGTTAGGGCTGATAGAGCCACCATACCCCGACATGACCGGGGCATGAAAATTTTAACAGATCAGAAGTGAGAAAATCTCCATTGAAAAAAATGGAAAAAGTGTCCATTGACATTATAAGGTCCATAACAAGACCGTCTATAGCGTCGGATAGTGACCTTTACCAGATAACACACATGAGACGTCCATTAGAGAAGTTTCATGCTCTGGGACTAAATGCGAGCACCTAAGAGGATGACACGATGGAGGGCCTTTGTAGTCATGTCAAGGTTATCATTGGGGGTAGTAGTTGCTACCCCCTTCAGCTGGACCCGCCACGTTCACGAACACTGAGACGTACAAGTGATGATTTAGATTCCCGTAGAGGGCATGAATTGGTAGAATATGATTTCTTGTGGATGTTATGGTGAAAAAGTCCATACTGGTAGTGGCATAGATGCTTGGGGTTATGGGTTCCACCATGAGGCATATTCTCTCCCTGCCAACCGTAACCCTGAGGGTGAGGCACCTATTGGATTTCCCTATTGCCATGTGTAGTTGCCTTGGTCTTCCATGACCCAAATTGAAATGATCAGGCAGTCTTAGGAGGAAAGGCTCCCCACTAACGGCATTAGTGATGATTCCCAAATCGATAGCTGCCTTCTTCACAGGATGCTGAGATTGATCGCCACGTTATCCGAAGTTGATTAGTTAACTTTATCTTAAGAAAAACCATCAACCCATCTGCGAACGTAGATTTGTGTAATGAGGACTTTTGTGAAATGACGCTTAATGCGGAGCACCTGAGCTTGGGATTTGGCATTTTCTTCCGAGAGATTTTTCTAAATGTCCCCAAAAGAAGTTTTTGAAACAAATTCCTCTCTTTTATAAATAGGTTACAAGAGAAGACACGCAATTATGACACTTTTTGCACTTTTACTCCACTCGTCCTCCATGCTCAGCGAGTAAGTGATCGCATGACTGCCACGTGGTGGGATGAAGTGGACATGTCGAGATCATGTTTGCCACTGATCGATAGTATTTATGACCATCGCATTCCTACGTAATGATCATATCACATGCGATCATCGCGCAATCGATTGGCGATGGGGTTTCATTGTTAGATTGTGGCGACATATAAGGAATCATGGAATCCCCCATATGTCAATGTCGTGTTGGAACGTTGCCGCTCGAGGAACCGGGATGCTCTCATGGATGCCAACATTGCGTTGATGCGCTATAGTCCAAGAAGCAGTGATGCCCTTCTAGATGTCAACATCGTGTCGACATGCCATTGTTCCTAGGCGAAAGTACTGAAGGATTGTTGGTGTGTGGCACGTCTATATTGGTACACATTGTGTGTTGTACGAGATGAAGCAATCGTGGGTGCATCTGGGTTCTGCCAATTACCTCTTAACTAAGTCTTAGCATTAAAAAAATCAATAATACTATTTTCTCTAACTTTTATCTAGATATCATTCCCTTAATCTCTGAAGTAGATAAATGTTGGCCTTTGTGCTGAACCTACAAACTCGTAAATCAGAACTGCATTTTTTGAGATGTCACTCGACAATACACCAGGCTTGGATGGATTTCCATTAGACTTTACCCAAAATACTAGAATATTATAGGAAACTATATATGCACTATTGATAAATGTTTCTTTTACTCTCGAGAACTATTAAAATCTAAAAACCACTCATGTATTGCATCAATCCCAAAAAGTGACAATCTTATTAACATCAATCACTATCGACCTATTGGTCTCTGCAATATGACTTATAAAATCATTAACCAATAGACTTAAACCTCTGATTCCCAAGATTATAAGCCCTCTTCAAGCTGCTTTTGTCGAGGCTCGCTTAATCTAGGATAATATTCTATAGCCCATGAAATTTTTCACTCCTTTCATAACAATAAAGTGGGCAAAAGAGAATGGATGGTCGTTAAGTGAGACTTGGAAAAAGCTTATAATAAATTGGATTAGAAATTCCTCAAACTTGTTCTCATAAAATTTGGTTTTCTTCCTAACTGGATTTGACTCATTATGACATGTATCACCATTGCCTCATACTCTGTCTTGGTCAACAACCAACCCGAAAGAGAATTTGATCCTTCTTGTGGAATTAGACAAGGTGATCCTATTTCTCTCTTCTTCTTTGTTATTGCCACAAAATATTTAGCTAGAACCCTCATCTATGAAGCTCATCTTTTAGAGAAACAAGTAAAAATTTCTTTCATCTTGGTGGATGTTGGATCCCTTACCTTAACTTTGTCGATGATACCTTTACTCTAGTTGAAGCCCATCCTTGATAACTTTACCAATAAAAGTGGATTAGCTATCAACTATCATAAAATTTCCTTACACGTCTCCAATAATTTGAACAGAATTGAAGCTTCTTCTCTTTCATGATCTTTTAATATTCAGGTTACTAGAAGTATGGAAAAATTCATTGGCATTCCGATCATTCGTGGGAGAGTCAATAATGCTATTTTTGTTGATTCAATCTTATCCCTTAAAAATAGTTATCTGGATGGAAGGACAATTCGTTATAGCAAGTTGGCAATAGTATTTTGATTCAATAAAATTTGTTATCCAAAGTCAATTACCTCATGCGAGCTTTCACTTACTAAAAGGGATATGTAATTCCATTTAAAAAATTAATAATAATTACTTTTGAACAAATATACTCCAAACCGCCACCCTGATGTGACTCAGCCTGCGCCATATCAAGGTCAAGACACTACACCGCAGATGCCCATGGCACCTTTGCTAGGGCACGGAGAATCTCTCGGTGACACTTCTCCAAATCAAGGCGCGCTCAATCTCCACGAGGCATATGACCAATGTGACTATGAGGTCTGACGAGTTTCGGGCCAAGTGCATGAAGATTCAATGATCGCCTTGCTGCAACATGATTTGTTGTCGCCGAGCGTCGCGCCAACACATTCTCCTCGCAACCCACCGAGCAAAGCTACTCCAAATGTCTCCAAATTTCTACCACATGATTTTCATGCCCAAAGAAGCCTATGGAGCTCAGGAGTGCCTAGAAAAGTGGAGATTGGATTGGAGATGCCTCAAGATCAAGCAATGTCCCCGACACTAGCAATGTCACAATTTTATTACTAGGTGTTATCCAAATTGGCTCGTGACTTTGGGACATTTTTGTTGACACAAGCCTTACGAATTCCATAACAACATATCCAAATTTAAGCCCATTTGGAGTCGGGTTGTATTCGGATCACCGAGTCACTTCATTTAGTGTTTTCTCTTAAAACTCTTGGAATTTCTCATCTTTAAATTTGTCATTTCTTGCCATTATTTAGCCACGTTGAACTTGAAAAAATATCTTGAGTTTTCTCAGAAAATAAAACCCTCAAGAAATCAGTTTTGACGTCCATCTCCTTGGTGAGCTTATCGAAGGATTGTAGTTGCGAGAGTGGTGCGAACATCCACAATCAAACCTACATTTTCTCTGAATATTTTTGGTGCGTATAGCCTCTAATATTCAGTGACCTACCCCCTTAAATCATCCATTCAAATCCCATCATTCACTCAATCAAAACCTCATCAACACCCACCACACGTCGTAGGCGCCAAAGAGGAGTCCGAGGGCTTTGGTAGCAACTTCTCCTTGACCAGCTTCGAAGATCCTTAGTCAAGGGATATCAAGTGGTATCAGAGCCATCCTCAAGGTAAGTTTTCTCCTAACCTTGCCCTTTAAAGTCGCAAGTAAGGTTCATGCAGTAATCGCCATGTTTCGGCCTTGTTCTTGTGAGTTTGATTGCCAAATTTTAGTGTGTGTATCCTGCAACTTCATGGCCTTTCTTCCACTGTTTGGAGGTTGAATACAACCTTTCATATGTCCTAAACTGAAATCCAACTCCATGCTTCATAAAACCGACTTCATTAAACTAAGATTCATCAATTCAACTTCATTAAAACCAACATTTCACCTAGCCGGCCACTAGTGCCTTTTTTAATGCTTTTTTTTGCACTTATTTATGTATTTTATGTGATTTGCATGATATAAGTGAGAGCATAAGATACGAGAAACTCACGTAGGCCGAAAGTGAAGAAATATTGTAAGAAGTGAAGTTGAAATCAGTTGTATTGAAAAGTTATTTCATAAAGTTATAAAGTGTTGTAAACTGAGTTCAAGTGTTCTAAACAGTGAAAGGAAAATACTAAGCTCAAGAAAGAGTGGTTGGATCTAGAAATACCCGGTCTACGTAACAAAAGGGAAGACCATTAGACCAACCGAGAAAGAAACGAGCCTTTGTTTATTTGTTGAATTTTTTGTGAGTTGACTTGGAAGGCCTATGTGCTTAATAGCTTCTTGTGTGACTTACTTGTGTCTTGCAAACACCTAAGGTGAATAAATTTGTGTATGAAAGAAGTAACTCTTTTGACTAAACACAACTCCGAGCCATACCTTTGTGCTTGGTGAATTTTTGCATAACGATCTTGTGGTTTCAAGTATTTGTGGGGGCTGACTTGAGGAGGGCTGAGTACTGGGTGTGTGGACCCTAGCTTGGACCTTTGAGGAGTCAAGGAAACTAACCACTTGAGCCCTAGTTACGGCTTGAAGAGAGAAGGCTGAAGAAGCTTGAGGTAAGAATCTCAACTTGAACTAGTGATTCCGTTTTCACTATTCGTGTGTGTTCCTTGTTGTTGTGAGTTTTTGTCTTAGCAGCTATGTCCAACTGAGAGGAAAGTGTCACGTGGATGGATCTAGTTAGGAGAAACCACTCACTCTTGGCGACTTTCAAGCCTTGTTTGAGAGGGCACACATTGATCTCCTCCAAGCAATGGATGAGAAGCTTGTGCAAAGGCTAGAGAAACCAAGAAGTGTTGATGTCATGGACGCACCATCCCCTAGCCAACCCCAAGACACCTTGAGTTACCATTTCACCGAGGATGTGACCAAGGACGTGGTCATCCGATGGGACTTGTCACCAATTTATTATGAGTAACCAGAATATGGTGAGTTATTGTTAGACCCTATGGAAATGGGCGAAAGTTTGGTGAATCAAGAAGTGGTTGAGAAAATAAAGGCCCAAGTAGATAAAGAAGAGGAAGTGCTTGCAACCGCCCCATAGGAGAATGCGTTGTGATCTCTAAGATTAAAGAAGATCCTTTTGATCCAAGGTATGATACCTATGCAAACATGGAGCCAATATATGATGGAGAGAAACTTTTAGAGATTCCTCCTATGTTTGATGAAGAAGAGATTTTCAAGACGCCTCCAATATTTGATGAAGAAGAGCTTTTGGAGGTGCCTTTTGTAGAATTCATCCCCACGATTGACTATGGAAAACGAGAGCAAAGATTCCACCACCTATGCACCATTGTTGGTCATGACCAACCTTTATTGGCCTTTGTTTATTAGTGGAAATGATCAAAACGTGATTTCTGAGTCCATGGCTCAAAGATTAGGTCTTGTGACTCAGCCACAAAGTTCACCCCCTGTGATAGGATGGGTGAATGAGTGTCATGAGATTAACGTGGATAAAAAGGTTCATGTGAGCTTTAGCTTGGGAGCCTACTCGGATATGGCGATATTTATGGGGATGCCTACTCATGCATTTGATCTCATCTTAGGGCAACCATGGAAGTTCGACCTCAACGTCATCCATGAAGGCCGTCTCAATATGAATCATGTGAATAAAGACAATGTATGGTACTAGTTGGAGGCCATGAGTGCGAATGCATTAAAGGAGGCTAGGACGCGTGCCATGAACTTGGTTCATAAGAAGAAGAAACCATACGTATGTCAATTACGGCATGAGCTTTGCAAGCCACCTAGACCGAACGAGAAGAGTCAAGTCCATGCCCTCAAGTCATCCATTTTCCTCAAACCTCACGAGATGACCAAGCCACTCGCAAAAGAAAAGGGAGTCTTCTTGCCTATTTCTCTTGCTTTACATATCAGTCTAAAGGCACACTTCCAAAGATATCATGTTTATCTCTGTTATTTCCTTGGAACTTTGTCTAATCATTCCCATTCCATTCCTAAAAGTGAAACTCTAGGAGATAGGTCGCATATTAAGAAGGAGAGTCCTCTCAAAATCATACTTGTGCATTCCAGGAGAGTACATACAGTCCTGGCTAGGACAAGAAACTTTGTGTACCTAGGTGTTTTTGAGAAGCCTTGCTATTTAATGTTTTTTGGTGTAGGTCGTGTTGATTCGAGGTCAAATCCTTTTCAAGGGAGGGATGATGATGTCACTCAGCCTGCACCACATCAAGGTCAAGACACTACATCGCCGATGCCCACGACGCCTTTGCTAGGGCACGAAGAATCTCTCGACGACACTTCTCCAAATCAAGGCGTGCTCCATCTCCACAAGGCATATGACCAAAATGACCATGAGGTCTCACGAGTGCCGGGCCAAGTGCATGAGCAACATGATGCATCGACGCCGAGTGTCACACCAACACATGCTCCTCGCAACCCACAGAGCAAAACTACTCCAAATGTCTCCAAATTTCTACCACATGATTCTCATGCTCAAATACGCCTATGGAGCTCAGGAGTGCCTAGCAAAGTGGATATTGGCTCGGAGATGGCTCAAGATCAAGCAATGTCCCCGACGCTTGGCAATGTCACGATTTTGTTGCTAGGCGTTTTCCAAATTGGCTCGTGCCTTTGGGATTGTTGTTGGTGGACACAAGGCTTATGCGGTCCACAACAACATATCCAAATTTCATCCCATTTAAAGTTGGGTTGCTTTCGGATCACCGAGTCACTTCATTTAGTGGTTTCTCTTAGAACTTTTGGAATTTCTCATCTTTAAATATGTCATTTCTTGCCATTGTTTAGGCACGTTGAACTTGAAAAAATCTATTGAGTATTATCATATAGAAAACCCTCAAGAAATCAGTTTTCATGTCCATCTCCATGGTGATTTTATCCAAGGATTGTAGTTGCGAGAGTGGTGCGAACATCCACAATCACACCTACATTTTCTCTGAATTTTTTTTGGGTGTGTATATCCTCTAATCTTCAGTGACCTATCCCCTCAAATCATCACTTCAAATCCTATCATTCACTCGATCAAAACCCCATCAATACTCACCACACGCCGCCGGCGCCAAAGAGGAATCCGAGGGCTTTGGTGGCAACTTCTCCTTGACCACCTTTGAAGATCCTTAGCCAAAGGCTATCACACCCTCTCCTTATCTGGGATAAAATATGTCTTCTCAAATAGTATGGAGTTCTAAACCTTCCTAAATCTGAATATAACAATATTTCTCTTCAGATGAACCTTTTCTGGAAACTAATTTCATAGTAGAAGTATATTTGGGTTTGAATTATTCGTGACAAATATCTGGATAGAAATAACCTTCTATCTTTTGGCAATTGTGCAATGGTTGCACCATTAATTTTTGGACGGACAACTAGATCGAGGGTTCTAACCTTCACCCCTACTTTGACAATATAAATATTAATTCCAAAGTATCTGAGTTTATTAACCCTAACAAACATTTGGATTTTACCAAACTTAGCTTCATCCTTCCCCCATTTGTTTTCACTAAAATTATGAGCATTCGTATTTCCAGTGCAGACTTATCAGAAAAAATTATTTGGCTACCTGCATCACATGGAAACTTTTCGGTGAAGTCTTCCACTAAGCTTGTTACTCCCTCTCTTCAAAACCTCAACAGTGATTTCTCTTGGATGGAATAGGAAAATTCCTCCAAAAATCGACAACTTACATTGGAAGGCCTGCCCTAACTGCTTATTGACTACATAAAGATTGATAGATACTATAACAATGTTTTTTCCCATTGTTGTCTTTGCAACGACACAGATTAGGATTCCAACCATTTGTTCCTTTTGTTTTTATGCACATGTAAAATCTTATCCAATATAAAAATTAAAATAAATGTCTGTTTTCACATTCCTACTACTAGTGACTTTGTTCATAACCTTAGAAAAATCGTCTGTAGTTATCTAATGCATGTCAATATTTGATTATTTTTATGGTGGGACATGTGAAGATAACTTAATAATATCCTCTTCAAAATCCTCATGTGAACAATCAATCCCATATCTCTGACATAGCTTTCCTTCACTATAATGACTGGTGCTAGTCTACTAAGCACCTTACCAAAAATAAGACAAAAAATAGAAGAACCAAGCATGTGGTTTGAAAAAAAAACACATAATGATTTGATTAAACTTAACTTTGATGGATTAAAAAGATGTGATCAATCTTCCCATATTTGTTTTATTCTCAAAGATAGTCAATCCAACATTCTGGCAATCGATTGTAAGCAAATTCCAAGCACTACAATTCTCCAAACAGAAGCATGTGCTTTACTAGAAGGCATAAGACAATCCACAAGGTGTAAAAAAGCTTATTATAGAAGGTGATAACCTGGTCATTATTAACATAATTAAAAAAATCTGGAAGGTTCCTTGGGAAATTAGAAATATTGCTCTGACATAATTTCCCTTGTGAATTACTTTGACTCTGTCATTGTGTTTCATTGTTTTATGAAATGTACCTCTGATGCGGATTTCCTTGCCTCTAAACACATCAATGTTATTCGCCGTCGTGCGCTTATCTCTCATGCCAGCTCTGCGCACAATGATTTATGACCAGATTCGAAGATTGAAATTGGAGCATCTTCATCGTAATTCAGACCCTAGTTCTGATTATTTATAAAAATCATCCGGTGTGATAATTTAGACAATAAAGAGTCTAGTATTTGTATTGCAATAAAAATTCATCAACTTGCATAATAATTTCAGACTTTCAGCTATCTTTTTCATGTAGCTAGCTAAACTAAGCATTACATGTGATATGGACAATACATAGCATTTTTTTGTTTCCACTATTGCTAATATTCAATTCAATTCAATTCGTCTCTTACTACTATATTCTCATTTTCGTAATTATCATTATTATGGTTCGACAAATCACTTTCGTGTCTTTGTATGATTTTTGGAGCTTGGCTGGGGTACGAGTGACTTACGAGTGGGTTTTCATTCGTCTAAACGGTTTGAATTGAGTTTGGAAAATTTCCAATTATGAGCGAGACTACTCCGATTACGAGCGCGTTGAATATTATACTCCGTGTATTTTATCGCTAGTTGTATACTAAGCTTTATAACCCGTCCCTACTTTCTTATTGTGTCTATCTTGTTTATTGTGTACTTGCATCTATCTTGTTTATTGTGTATTTGGATCTAACTTGTTCCAAGTGATCTATCATTCATTTCGACCCAAAAACATAGGGTCAATGATCGAAAATCACCGGTCTAATATGTCATTTTGACCAAAATCACCTGATCTATTACTATTTACCAATAACCACCCGTATTTATACCTTCGTTAGCTGAGTAACACCCGGTGCCATGAACTCTACGATACCGGTGTGACCATGTTCTTAGACTGTGGAAGGTTCACCGCTGGAGTTGTTTGAGCGGCATGTTTCAGCTCTCAGGAAGAGGAGGAAAGCAGAGGATAAGGATATCTCCGACTTGGACTTCTGGTTGCCATTAGAATAGTCTTCGACGGCGGAGGCACGGCTACGGATTTGCTCCTATTGAGCGCCAGATTGGAGGGTTTTGATTTGTGGTAGACTTTTTCTTCTTGTGGGGCAACAGAAACGAAATCCACGTCCTCCTTGTAGTGGAAGAGGTATGTTTTGTTGATGATAAGTACCCTAGATTCTCGCGGTGGTGATGCTTGTATAAACAGATGAAGAGGAGGCAGAGGAGGATGTGGGGCGGAGGGCGAGGGTGAGAGAGAAGGAGGCGACATCAACGTGGTGGATGGGTCAGATTTGGAGGAAAGAGAAGGAGGCGACATTAGTGGTTGAGGAGGGGTCGGATTTGGATGAAAGAGGCGACATTAGCGGTTGCTCAAAAGGTATGTAACTCTTTTCAATTCTTTGATATATTAAACATGTTTATATTTGTGAAATTGATGCACATGTATTTGCAATTTGGGAAATTCACATGTGAAAAAACTCACCTAATTAATTTACTTCTTCATTGATTTCAATCTGGGTTAATGTTTTACTACAATTTTTTAATCCTTGAGGATTTCGGATTTGGGTCCATTTGGGTACGCACAATTTGTGGCATTTTCGTTATGGAAAAGATGGAAAAATAAGGGAAAATTAGGGTCAAATGAATGAGTTTGGGAGGTGTGTTTGTGGATTTAGATTTGGGATGTTTCTGGAGGTATGGTTGTGAATCAGGGTTTGCATATACGGTTGTATAAAAGATTGGATGGTGTTATCATGTTGAATCAGGCTTAACAATGGTCAATTTTGGAAATTTGAGTTGCAAGCAAGGATATTTTTGCCATTTTAGAGATAAAAACTGGTTTAAAGTATTAAAATATTAAGGGGCATAAATGTTATTTCACATTCTTGGCGGAGGAAGACGGAATTGTTGAAATAGGTGGTATTTTGCTAACAGAAGTCTATATAAATATAAATAGTGAGATCGGGCTATTTTGGTTGATATAACATATTGAACGGGTAATTTTCGGCATAGTAAGTTATTGTTGCTATATTCATATACTCCATATATTAGAAAATAAAAGTATAATAGTAAAAAAAGACTAAACGATCAGTTTTTCATGTAACTTTTTTTTGTGAGACAATATAGTGTCAACCCGCTTAAGTTAGGTTCCGTTGAATTAGGTGCATGGACCAATAGGATCAAGCAACCCATGATAAGTTTCAAATCCGGCTCAAGTTAAACAAAAGAATTCCTTGATCTTAAATCATTAGTTTTTTTTATGAGCATCCTAAATAATGAGTTGCAGCTAGTTCAAATGTTCAATTATGATTACATGAGTTTTGCTATTTTAAATTTCAAATCATTTCGAATTTGTTCGGCTCTTACCCAAAATTCAATCATTGTTTCGAACTTAGTTTGCTTCAAGTTAAGAAAGTTGATTAAGGTGTAACTTCTTGAAAACCTCAGAAAACAATTCTTCAGCGTGTTGTTCGTTTTGGCATATATATCGTTAAGTAGTCAAAAAATATATGTCGCTATGCGTCAAGGCAAGTCCAAGAAACACTCCATCAAAAGTGGTCCTCTAGCTACATATATAAGAAGTAAACTCCAAAATGGTCACAACTAGGCAATTAGCTGACCTAAAATAGGATTTTTATGGTAAATAAAAATTGCACAAAATCACAGCTTATGCATAATATATTTGCAATCTACACCTAAATTCATATTTTGTTAAACAATCTAATAAATATTGTAAATGAACAAAATATCGTATTTTTCATCTACTTTCACCAGAATAAGAAAAAACACAAAATTTTAGCTATGCTTAATTGTACATTTATCAAGAGTGAATAAAAAACTAGTTTGAACTGAAACCTAAATCCTCCAAATACCTAGACCAAAGACAAACCAAACTGATTCAGCCCCATTATGAACTGATATTATTAAAATTTAAGTTTTTCATTTTGTTATATTGATCAAACTTAAAAATACTATAGATGGAAGACTAAATAATGTTAATCAAGAAGTCCGATCATATGCAGACGACACTAAAGTTGCGGATGTGCAGACCACTTTTCGACCGTAGATTCGTCTTCATCCTACGATGCACATGCGACGGCCATTTTCCTATTAAAACCTACATTGAGGGGCAATATTTTCTTTTTGCCCTTCACTCTCTTCCTCCCGTTGCTCTCTCTCTCTCTCTCTCTCTCTCTCTCTCTCTCTCTCTCCCGAAAATCTCCATAGTTGAGCTCTCGATTTCTGCTTAAATTCCCTTGGTTTTCCTCTTCATTCAGTGCTCGAATCCTCTTAAAAAGCATTAATTAGTGTTTGTTTTTGCATTCCTCTTGTCAATTATGTCAAACGGCTTGAATTCGAGTAAGTGGATTAGTGTTTT
This sequence comes from Rheum nobile, assembly GCA_027886185.1. Lineage (NCBI taxonomy): Eukaryota > Viridiplantae > Streptophyta > Magnoliopsida > Caryophyllales > Polygonaceae > Rheum > Rheum nobile. Next base: position 568,087 of record WOAB01000143.1, read on the forward strand.
GACCTAGACTTGTTTGTGCTCAAATTTCCGATTCATCCTTCCATTTAATTCTTCCTTCCTTCTTCTTAATCTTATTCTGTTGTGTTTGTTAATGATTTCTCGCTTCTATTTCACACCGAAAAAACCGCCGCTGTTACACTGTTGAAAAATCTAGGTTTTGTTCTTCATTCAACTGCTTTGGTTCTGTTGTGTTTGGTCTTTGCATTGTTATTGTTTTTCCTACTCTTTTTGTGTTGTTTAATGTGTTTCTGCTACATTATTTTGTGTCTTATTTGGTTGTGCTACTAGATTTCATTGTTTTTAGATTCACAAAATTAATTCAAGATCAGTGTTGTCATCTCATGAACCTAGTGTTCATTAATGATGAACCTAGTGTTCATTAATGATGAACCTGCATTCAATTTCTTATGAACCTAATACAAACATTTTGTCTCTTGTTTGGTTGTGCTACTAGATTTCATTGTTGTTACATTCACAGAATCAATTCATTATCAGTGTTCTCAACTCATGAACCTAGTGTTCATTAGTGATGAACCTAATTCAATACCTTATGAACCTGATACTAATATATTGTCTCTCTGTTTTCAGTGTCTACACCTACCTCTGTTGCACCTGGCTATGATGTATCTTATGGATCTAGTTGCCCTAGTCTTGAAGAAATGTCATTAGATGAGAGTGATTCACAAGCACACTACGAGGCTCATTTATCTCAAGGCGGTTTGATATACTATGTTCCAGTTTTCTCCGCCTCTATCAAACCAGTGTTAGGAATGAAGTTTAGTATAGTAGACTAAGGCATTGCGTTTTACAAGCAATAAGCTTTCGAGTGCGGATTTGATGTTCGCCATGGATGTTCGTACAACAAAGGCGGAGTTGTTTCTTTGAAGTATCTATTATGCAGCAGAGAAGGTTTCAAGCAAGGACAAAACAACAAATGTCTTTGTACAAGGGTGTCGAATAGGGTCGGTTGTAAGGCCAAGTTCACCCTTCGTTTGGCTAGCAACTTTGGGTACAAAGTAGTTGCTTTTAATGAACGTCACACTCACAAAACCGTCGTCGACAACCATAGGAAGTTTATAAAGATGAGTAGGAAGATGGATGCGGGGAACAAGAAGTTTGTTATGAATTACGAAAAAGCGAGCATTGGTCTTGTGAGGTCTCATCGCATATTCAAGGAGATTGTCGGCGGCTACTCACATGTTGGTGCTCCTTCTATTGACTTCAAGAACTTCTGACGATATATGTTGGCTTACATAGGTGGTTCCGATGCGCATATGACGATTAACAAATTCTTCAAAAAAAAAGAACTATCCTCTGCGTTTTATTTCGAGTACGACGTCGACTCCACCGACCGCTTGACCCGACTGTTCTTGCGTGATCCCGTCTTGCGGAAGAACTTTTCACTCTTTGGTGATGTTGTATCATTTGACGCGACCTACCACACGATTAGGTAATTTTTAAACACTTTATCCCTTTTTGTTTTGTCTACTTGTATCTTGATTTCCATAGTGTAATTACTTTCTTTGCTCATGAACCTGTAGTAAAATGTTGTGAACCTACAAGCAGTATTGCATGAACCTTATGATGTCATTTGTCTGTTAGTTGTTGCTTTCATTTTATTTGTCCATGAACCTGAGACATAAACATATGAACCTTCTCTCAAGTGTTTGTGCACCTATCTCTCATACATGTGAACTTGTTTATCTGCTCTTGATTTCGAATTTATCTACAAGCTATAGGTACAATATGATCTTCATTCCTTTCACCTGCCTCGAACACCACATGACCAGTGTTAGGTTTGGTGTTGGATTAATATTCAAAGAGGACGCGGGTTGTATGTTTCGTTGTTGGAAAAGTTCAAGGAAGCTATGGTTCACGAGCCGAAAATTATTGTGACGGACCAAGACGCATCCATCAAGGGTGCTTTTGAGCAGGTTTTCCCACGCTCTCGCCATCGGCTTTGTATGTGGCATATCATGAGAAAAGTTACGGGAAAGAAGAAATACAATACTTACATAAGTGAGGTGTTCCGGAGCAAGCTCAACAACATCGTTTGGAGCCATGATTTGGAACCAGGAGAGTTCGAGACACGCTGGATGTCGTTGTTGGACGAATACCCATTGCTGGATTGGAGGTGCTTCAACGACATGTTTGCTATTCGGCATTGTTAGATCCCGACTTACTTTAGAGACATCCTCTTTGGTGGTTTGGTATGGACTATGTCCATTTCAGAGTCGGTGAATAGTTATTTTGGACACTTTAATGACAGATATTACTGCCTTGTCGAGCTTGTTATGCATTTTGACATTGCTATGGACACTTAGAGACACCAGAGTTGAAGACGCCTTTGAGTTTGGAGAAACACACCTCTGAGGTGTACACGATGTCTATGTTTCTACGTCTTCAGAAGGAGATTTGTGTTGCTTGCTACTCGTGTTGCATGGTCTCCATGTCGGACATCAATGGTAAAAAGTATATGGCATTAAGGAAGGCGATCTAAAAGTAGTGGAGGTTGAACTTTTGGTACTGAACGACGCCTTCATATATAGTTGCATGATGTTTCAACGTATTGAATTGCCTTGTCGTCATCTCATTTTTGTCTTCAAGAACTTGTGTTTGGATATGATCCCAACCAAATACATCCTTGTGGGGTGGATAAAGGATGCCACCATGAACCCGATCTTCACAATTTATGATATCGTTGTCAATCAGTGCGTAGCTATTGAAGAAAGGGAGTTGCTAATGAATGACCTTATTTCCAACGTCTACAATTGTGTCAGGCTACTAGGAGACAAGTTGGATCTGTTGAAATAATTTCCATCCCTTTTGAATGAGAAAAAGGCATCCTTCTTGAGTACGTTTGAGGATTCTTCTATCGGTGGTACTTTGAACCGACAACATTTGGAGACATACGCAGGAGTTGAAATTCCCTCTGAGGTTATCATTCTGCCACCCGAGCAAGCTAAGAACAAGGGAAGCGGCCAGCGTATCCCTTCTAGCAGAGATGTGTCGATTGCTGCTAGCCGTTCCGGACAGAGAAATTGCAGGAGATGCAAAAAGCATATCACTCACAATAGTCGCACTTGTAATAAAGTGCTATATTCTTAGACGTTTTTCTCAAGTTCATTCACTTTTAAAAGGCTTATTCAGTAGTTGTGTGGAACATGTTTGATTGCGTACTTTCAGTCGTGCGCGCTATCAAAGTAATCCTAATATGCAACTAGAGTATAGCATGCAAGTAAGGAGTCGAACCCAAGGGAATCAACACGTCAATTTCTATGTAATTACTAATTTTACAACTTTAAAGAACAAATGGGGGGAGATTGGTTTTCTACTAAGACTACACAAATGAAATGACACCAAAATCAAACTTAAGAAAATAAGAAGAAAGGGGGTTCCACCTAGCAAGTTTCCACACAACAGTTAACCAAGTTGATCATTGATTCCTCTCATGTTCATATTGATCCTATGGATTGTTCCAATTCTGATCTTGTTTATATTAACAAGCGAACCGGTCTTGTTAACACTTACTAATTGATAACCTAGAAGACCTTCTAAGTTGGTTCAATCAATAGCATAAAGCGTAAGATTAACGGATTGCAAACAAAGACTTAACACCGCAAGTATGTCATGCAAATCAATTTCCTTTTCACAATTGAACTCAATTTACCAATTTCATGCAATTGTGATTGCTACCTATAATTAGGGATTCCACCGTCTATCCCAAATCTAGCACCTAAATTACTATAGATTTAAACTAGGTGATCAATCTAGCCAAATAGATAGTAATAGAAATATGCTCAAGGAAATCAATACCAAATCCAAAGGGATGAACAAGAGAAATGAACCTTACAACCAAATTAGCTGTGTGCTTCCACGCTAGGCAAAACAGGAAATTAGTTCTGGTTCATGTTCTTCACACACAAAATCAAATCCAAAAGAGACAAGACAACTAAGTGTTCTTGAGAGAAAAGAAAGGAAAAATTCTGGTAAGAGGCTAGGTCTGGACGTCCCAAAAACCCTAATCTGAGCCCCTTAAATACCTATTAATTAAGCAAAACGAAACATCCAAGCAGAACAAGAAAATCGGAAGCTGTTCAGTCGCGCAGCAAAACCGCGACCAACCGCGGGTGATAGCGATCGCGGTTTGTGATCCCCAAGGTTCTGCTGGAAATCTTTTAACCGCTGGTCGCCATTAGTCGCGTCAGCTCGCGGTTTTCTCTCCAGCAACTTCTGTCTTTTGATCACCAGCTCTCCTACATGGCTTCGGGCTCCGTCTTCAACTCGTAAATGCTTCCAAAAACATCCACAATGCAGCTCCGCACCTCAAACACCAACTTACCTCCAAAACCCCGCCAAAGTCTCCTATAAATGTGCTAATAATCCCTAACTACGCCATACAAAATACGGCATATCAAACTCCCCCATACTTAGACCTTACTCGTCTCGAGTAACTAAAGAAAAGCTACCCTCACCAATATATGCAATCCAGGTCTCAGGAAGTATGACGAACCTTGTCTAGAGATTACAACAACTCAGCAATAAACATTCCAACCAAATCAACAACCAAATAGAGCAATGCGAAAGACAATAAAAAAGAACCCAACTACACCTTATCCCTCCAAGTGGTGGCCTACCCGAATCCTCCTATACTCCATCCCCTTATGTCGCCACGCCAAGCAAGAAAGTCCTAGATCACTCACACTCATTTTGCTTAAGCGCCCTTTTGGGTTTTCACCTAACCACACTTTTTTTTTATAGCTGGGCTCACCAATCTCGCATCACTCCAAGACTCATTTTTGCCTCAACCTAGTGTTGAGCGAGTCACCTTTTTTTTGCCTATGCGGCCCTTTTGGGTTTTCCACATATCCAAGGATTTTCTATGCCTTTTTCCATTTTTCTGGCTTTTTTTTTTTTTATAAAGAAAATGCAATGCAATGAGATATGTACAATGTAAAGTATTATCCCCTCCCCCATACTTGAATGACGCATTGTCCTCAATGTGATACAAAAAGGACCTGAAATGATTAGGGAAGGAAGACAAAGACTCACTGTGGTGGTGGATAGTAGGGGCCAGTACCCCTGAAGTACTCCTCCTGTGCTCTCCTCATTGCAGCAATGTCTTGCTGCATCTCCTCCTGGGTAGTCTGCACCTCTCTCATGCTATGCCCAAAATCAGAGAACTGGGCATACATATTCTCTTGCCTCACCGACATTCGGGCAAGCTGTGCAACCATATCACCTCTCCAATCAGATTCCTCATAAGAGGATCCAGCGTATCCTCTGGAAGGGCCTGCCTCATCACTCATGGGGGCATAAACAGGCTCAATATGCTCCTCCTGCTCATCCTCCATCTCCTCATCATCCTGACCTGGCTCATCGGCCCCGAGTGGATCTGATGGCAACATGAAATCCCAGTAGCGCGGACCAAACGGCATCGGTTGCGGCAGCCTCATCCTGTGAACTCCTCCTGCCAGGGAGAGCCATGTGTATCCTCGAATAGAATTTCCCTCCAAGAGATGTGCACGCCTTAATGTCTCCAAATCATAGACATGTGAACCAGTCAAGGGCGCAGGAAACTCGTCAGCCCCGATACAAGCCCTAGAAATGAGGGTGATCATTCCCCCCATAGAAATCTTTCCAGTTGATCTTGCCTTGTGCTTGAGGCAGCTATAGATGAATAACTCGACCCAATCCGGAATGACGGTACTCCTCGGGATCAAGCACCATAGAGTGGACAAATCCATTGCTGAGATCTTGTTGACCTCGCCTTGACCAAAGAACGTCATGGCGAGAACCTTATGAGCGAGCCTCAACGGAGGATGAGTGAGCTTGTAATTGTACTCACTACGAGATGGCTCAAGATCTTGCCCTGTTGCTGCGCGCCAGAAATTAAAATGACTCTGGATTGGGTCACTCCAATTTTTGGTACACTCAGCTGTGACACCAAAAATAGCTTTCAAGCTGGCGTAACTCAGTTTATATTCCTTCCCCATCAAATGAAACCGGATAGATTCATCATCATTGTCATCAACAATCGAGCATAGAAAATCATATGTGATCTCCCGATAGGTAGGAGCATTCCTACTCATGAATTCTTCCAATCCACCATGGGCAAGCAGCTGTAATGAACACTCTTCTAACCCGAGGACTCGCAAAGCATGAATGTCAAAGAATTTTGTGACTAAAATCGGCTTGCTAGTGAGGGCGTCCCTAACAGCCCGTTCTCGGGTGCTCAAACTCTTGCGTACTCCTCTAACCATGATGACTACGGTAATAATGCGAGAGAAGGACAAAGAGCAACTCACAACTGCTGTCTGCGGAGGAAAACCAAGAGTGGACGCGAGGAACAGCGATCGCGGTTTTTTTGGCTTGAAGTTTCTGTAGACAAATCGCGGGCTGACGCGATCGCGGGTGGTTGCGATCTGGGCCTGGTTCTGCTCGCGTGGAGTCGCCGGCTCCGTGAAGGTTAGCTTGGAGCGCTCGCCGGTGGTCGCGGTGGATTATAAGCTCGGTGGAGGCAAGGTGAAATGAATCGTTTGTGGGAGGGGTTTTTGTGGTTGTAGAAAATGAGATCTTGTGGGAAGGGGATGGATATTAGTGTGGTGGCTTGAGAGCTTTTGTGAGGAATTTGAAGTGGGAGAGTGATGGGTTAGGTTTGGGGTATGTGGGAAATGGAAGTTTGATGTTGTTTTGGGTGGAGATTGAGGTTGTGGGAGATGGAGGATTTATGGTAGAAATGGAGGTTTTGGGTGATGGAGGTAGGGTTTGGAGGAAGGAGGAGGTGAATTTGGGGATAGAACCGTAGGTTTGCCCCCTCCCTTTTTTTTTTTTTTTTGCATGGAAGGACGGACTTACAGTGGGGAAAACCACGAGCGGACGCGATCGCGGGAGGTCGCGGTTTTGGCTGCAGACTGCAACTGAACCTGTGCTTCGGGCATCCTTCCCTAACCACAAACACACTAAAAATGGAAGTTAAAATGAACAAAAATATTCAAAAAGAATTAAAGCATCACAAACCTCGGGTTGCCTCCCGAGAAGCGCCTTTTTTTAACGTCGTGGCTCGACTCAATGGTGCTCAACTCAAACCTCCGTCTCGGGCACCTCCAAACGTGCCTCCTTAAGAATTCCATTGTCGAAACCCTCATGATACGGCTTCAGACGCTGTCCGTTCACCTTGAAAACCTTGTGCGTCTCCCCATCAAATAAATCCACCGCTCCATGGGGGAAAACTTGGATAACGACATACGGTCCCGTCCATCTAGACCGGAGCTTTTCGGGAAAGAGTTTTAGTCGTGACTGAAATAAAAGAACTTTATCTCCGACCTTGAAGTTCTTCCTCAGAATGTTCTTGTCATTCCACGCCTTAGTCTTCTCCTTATAGATGACGGCGTTGTCATAAGACTCAAGACGGAGCTCTTCCAACTCATGCAGCTGTAACTTCCGAAATTCTCCAACTTCATCAACCTGCATATTGCACCTTTTCACGGCCCAAAATGCCTTGTGCTCAAGCTCCACTGGAAGGTGACAACCTTTTCCAAAAACCAATCTGTATGGTGACATCCCAATAGGAGTTTTGTAAGCTGTTCGATAAGCCCACAGTGCATCATCTAATCTCAAACTCCAATCTTTTCTATTGGGCCCGACAGTTTTCTCCAAGATTGTCTTGATCTCTCTATTGGACACTTCAGCTTGTCCATTCGTCTGCGGGTGGTAGGCTGTAGAGATTCTCTGGGTGACATGGTATTTCCTCAACAGAGCACTCACGGTCTTGTTACAAAAGTGAGTGCCCCTATCACTTATTATAGCCTTCGGGATACCAAAACGAGCAAAAATGTTCTCCTTCAAGAAACCTGCTACAACTCGTGAATCATCAGTTTTGGTGGCCTTCGCTTCCACCCACTTGGAAACGTAGTCCACCGCAAGTAAAATGTATAGGTTCCCGAATGAACTAGGAAACGGTCCCATGAAGTCAATACCCCAAACATCGAAAATCTCACAAAAGATGATCGGCGCTTGCGGCATTTCATTCCTCCGAGACACATTCCCAAGTCGTTGGCATCGATCACAGGTCTTACAAAAGGCGTACGCATCCCGAAAGATGTGAGGCCAATAAAAACCTGCGTCTAACACTTTTCTAGCTGTTTTGTTAGCCCCGAAATGTCCCCCACACGCATAGGAATGACAAAAAGTTAAAACCGATTGTACCTCATTATCTGGGAGACAACGTCGTATGACTTGATCGTTACAGTGCCTCCAAAGATAAGGGTCATCCCACACATAGAATCTGGCATCACTTCGCATATTGTCCCTTTGGGCCTTGGAATAGTTGGGTGGAAACTCTCCAATGACGAGAAAGTTCACCATATGAGCATACCATGGCTTAAAAGCTTTAAGTGCAAGAAGCGTCTCCTTTCGAGCAACATCGGAATTCATATCAAGTTGGAAACCGCGAGGGACTGCGGGCAATGGCGATCGCGATTTTGTGTCTGTTGTAGAGATGGAATCTGTCTGACATTCTGGAGAATAACCGCGATCGCGGTAGATCGCGTGGGGTCGCGGTTTTGCTGCTGCAGTAACTCCAAATAAAGTGTTGTCAGGGAAATTTCCTTGAATCTGCATTTGCAACTCAGACTTGTCATCTCCTTGCACCAGCCTGCTCAAATGGTCAGCCACCAAGTTTTCGGCCCCCTTTTTATCTCTAATCTCGACGTCAAACTCGCTCAACAACAAGATCCACCGAATCAGCCTTGGCTTGGCATCCTTCTTTGTCAATAAGTAACGAAGTGCTGCGTGGTCGGTGTAGACGATTACTTTGGTCCCAAGAAGGTACTTCCTAAACTTTTCCAAGGCAAACACAATTGCTAGCATCTCCTTTTCGGTGGTAGAGTAGTTCCTTTGTGCTCCGTTCAAAGTCATGGAAGCATAATGAATCACATGGGACGCCCTTGCTTCCTTCTGTCCAAGAACTGCTCCTACAGCAAGATCACTTGCATCACACATGATCTCAAAAGGGCGAGACCAATCCGGTGCCTGAATGATAGGGGCGCTAGTAAGACGTGCTTTCAACTCATCAAAGGCCGCTTTGCATTCATCGCTCATCACGAAATCAACCTCCTTCTTCAGCAACTCACACAAAGGAGATGGAATCTTTGAAAAGTCCTTAATAAACCTGCGATAAAAACCCGCATGGCCTAAAAAGGAACGCACTCCCCGCACGTTAGTAGGGTAGGGCAATGTCTTAATCACATCAATTTTGGCCTTGTCCACCTCAATGCCTTTAGCTGACACAACATGACCTAGCACAATTCCTTGTTCAACCATGAATTGGCACTTTTCTGAGTTAAGAACCAAGTTGGTTTCAATGCACCTTTTGAGCACTAAAGACAAATGATCCAAGCACGCATCAAAGCTGTCACCATGCACAGTGAAATCATCCATAAACACCTCAATGAAGTTTTCCACATATTCAGAGAAAATACTCATCATACACCGCTGAAATGTCCTGGGAGCGTTACACAACCCAAATGGCATCCTGCGATATGCGAAGGTACCAAAAGGGCATGTGAACGTCGTCTTTTCTTGGTCCTCCGGTGCTATGGCAATCTGAAAATATCCTGAGTACCCATCAAGAAAGCAATAGAAAGGGCGTCCGGCAAGTCGCTCAAGCATCTGATCGATAAATGGCAAGGGGAAATGATCCTTTCTGGTTACCGCATTCAGCTTACGATAATCTATACATACTCGCCATCCTGTTTGTAACCGGGTGGGGACCAACTCTCCTTGTTGATTCTCCACAATCGAGATACCTCCCTTCTTGGGCACAACTTGTGTAGGGCTCACCCACTGACTATCAAAAATGGGGAAAATCATACCAGCTTATAGGAGCTTCAACACCTCCTTCTTCACCACCTCAGTCATTGGTGGGTTAAGTCTTCTCTGAGGCTGCCTGATTGGCTTGGGATCTCCTTCTAGTAGAATTCTGTGCATACATGTGGAAGGACTAATCCATTTGATGTCTGCAATCGTCCATCCCAAAGCTATCTTGTGCTCCTTAAGCACCGATACCAATTTCTCCTCGTGTTCTTTGGAAAGACTATTAGAGATGATGACCGGCAACGATTCCTCTTTCCCAAGATACACGTACTTAAGATGCTTGGGCAGCTGCTTCAACTCAACTTCGGGTGCCTGCACAATAGAAGGTAGGAGCTTCTCGCTCGGCACTATTAGTTCCATGGGGCCACTGCCCAAATGGGTACGAGAATACTTACCTCCAGCATTCAGATGAGCCAAGACTACCTGCATGTTAGTGGATAAAGACAATTCTGCATGTGGATCCACTACATCATTCTCTATAATAGATTGCAACTCATCACAGCAAGTAATATCAAACACATCCTGAACTAAGGGCTCAATCACATCAATAGAACACAAGGAATGATCATCAATGGGATGTTTCATAGCATCATATATGTTGTATTGCACTTTCTCCCCATCAAATTCCATTGTAAGTGTTCCACTATTCACATCAATTTTTGTTTGTGCTGTTTTCATGAAAGGCCTTCCTAACAATATAGGTGCCGCATGCTCGTCATGTTCCATATCCAACACACAAAAAATCAGCAGGAAATATCAAGTCACCTACCATGACAAGAACATCTTCAACTACTCCCTTCGGATACACATTGGACCTATCAGCTAGTTGAACAACAATTCCGGTCTCATGCAAGGGTCCTAATCCTAGGGATTCATACAAGGAGAAAGGCAAAACATTGATAGATGCACCAAGATCAAGCATAGCTCTTTCAATTCTTATATCACCTATCACACATGGAATGCTAAACATGCCTGGATCACCACACTTTTTAGGCATTCGCCTTTGAAACACCGCAGACACATGCTCACTAACCTTGACCTTTTGTTTCCCTTTCAATTTTTGATTCCTTTTAATAGTGCAGATTTCTTTCAAGAACTTAGCAAACCTAGGAATACTCTTAACCAGTTTAAGCAATGGAATTTTTACCTCACACTTACTGAAGGTCTCGAATATTTCCTTGTCATTCTCCGGTCTTCTAGTCTCCTTCAACGCCTCAGGGAAAGGAGGGACCGGCTTCTGAGAGCATAGAGGTGGAAAGCTTGGACGGACATAATCATCAAGATGGTCCTGGTCTAAACCGCGGGAGGCAGCGGGTTCCGGCGATCGCGGTCTTTGAGTTGAGGTTTCTGCACAACTGTCTGGGGTATAACCGCGGTCGGGAGCGGGCGCGGTAGGTTGTGGTTTTTCTTGCAGACTCTCTTCTGCAGAATCCAGTGGGCTTTCATCGTCAAAATAGCGATCGCGGTAGGACGCGGTAGATCACGGTTTTCTATTTTCACATGCTGCAGAACCGTCTTGTAATTCACCCTGTTCAACAATAGGGCTTATATTCAGCTGCTTTCCACTTCTCAAAGTCACTGCACTCACATTCTCCCTCGGGTTGACTACCGTTTGTGACGGTAATTTTCCCGAATCTCGAGCCTCTAGATTACTCACAGCTTGAGCAATTTGTGCCACTTGTTTCTCAAGATTCTGGAGGGATGACTTTGTTTCAGCATCTTTCTGCATCACTGTCTGAGCCAAGGACTTGATCATTTCTTCAGCTGACATGGATGGTTTAGGGTTGTATGGTGGTGGCCTCGGTTGTTGTTGTTGCATGAGGTGAGGATTCTGAATATTTTGTTGATTACTCCACCTGAAATTTGGATGATCTCTATATCCTGGATTGTAGGTGTTAGAAAATGGATCATATTTTGGTCTTGGTTGCCATCCTCCTACAGCTTTCACCTCAACATTTGACTCCTGAAGCGTTGGGCATGCATCAGTTGGGTGCCCTACTTCAGTACAAATTCCACATGGTCTGGCTTGTGGTGGAGTGCCATTGAGCATAAAGCACTTCATCATTTCCTTCAACTCATTCACATCGGATTCAATCTTGGACAAAGAACCCATAGCCTTGAGACTCTCTCTTTTGCTAAATTGCCTTGAGCCTTCAGATAGCTCCTGAAACATCTCAAAAGCTTGGGGAGGAGTTTTGTTCAAAATGTTACCTCCAGAAGCGGCATTCACCATTCTACGCTCCTCATCCGAGAGGCCATTGAACAAGTAGAGGATGAGATCTTGATCACTGTAGCCATGGTATGGGCAACTTGCACATAACCGCTTGAATCTCTCGTAGTACTCATACAAGATTTCAGAACCTTGTTGTTCAATAGTAGCAATGGCTCTCTTTAGACTATTCAGCTTTGTGGCCGGGAAGTATTTCTCAAGAAAAGCTTTCTTCATTTCGGCCCATGTCGTGATGCTTCCCGGGGCAAGATAGTAAAGCCAATCATTTGCAGAATCCTTCAAAGTGAACCCAAACGCTCTCAACATGATGGTGTCAGCAGTAATACCCCTTGGCTTCATGCTAGAACATACCGCATGAAATTGCGCTAAGTGCTTGTTCGGGTCTTCTCCAGCAAGTCTATGGAAATGAGGTAACTCATGGATCAATCCTGCCTTTAGCTCAAAGTTCACTCCTTCAGCTAACTCAGGAATGGTTATAGCCAAAGGTTGTTGCTCCAAGTTCGGGGCAGTTAACTGTCACAAAGTCCTATCAGCCATCTCCGTTTGGTTCAGAAGTTCACGGGTTGCTCTTCGGTTCCTTAAAAATGTCCGCTCAATTTCTGGATCACAATCAAGAATGGGAGAATCAGTAGCACGGGTGTGAACCATACAGAAGGTTCACACCAAAAGTTGATAAACAAACAATTACAAAGAGAAAGAACAATTATTAATTCCCCGGCAACGGCGCCAAATTTGATTGCATACTTTCAGTCGTGCGCGCTATCAAAGTAATCCTAATATGCAACTAGAGTATAGCATGCAAGTAAGGAGTCGAACCCAAGGGAATCAACACGTCGATTTCTATGTAATTACTAATTTATCAACTTTAAAGAACAAATGGGGGGAGATTGGTTTTCTACTACACAAATGAAATGACACAAAATTCAAACTTAAGAAAATAAGAAGAAAGGGGGTTCCACCTAGCAAGTTTCCACACAACAGTTAACCAAGTTGATCATTGATTCCTCTCATGTTCATATTGATCCTATGGATTGTTCCAATTCTGATCTTGTTTATATTAACAAGCCAACCGGTCTTGTTAACACTTACTAATTGATAACCTAGAAGACCTTCTAAGTTGGTTCAATCAATAGCATAAAGCGTAAGATTAACGGATTGCAAACAAAGACTTAACACCGCAAGTATGTCATGCAAATCAATTTCCTTTTCACAATTGAACTCAATTTACCAATTTCATGCAATTGTGATTGCTACCTATAATTAGGGATTCCACCGTCTATCCCAAATCTAGCACCTAAATTACTATAGATTTAAACTAGGTGATCAATCTAGCCAAATAGATAGTAATAGAAATATGCTCAAGGAAATCAATACCAAATCCAAAGGGATGAACAAGAGAAATGAACCTTACAACCAGATTAGCTGTGTGCTTTCACGCTAGGCAAAACAGGAAATTAGTTCTGGTTCATGTTCTTCACACACAAAATCAAATCCAAAAGAGACAAGACAAACTAAGTGTTCTTGAGAGAAAAGAAAGGAAAAATTCTGGTAAGAGGCTAGGTCTGGACGTCCCAAAAACCATAATCTGAGCCCCTTAAATACCTATTAATTAAGCAAAACGAAACAGCCAAGCAGAACAAGAAAATCGGAAGCTGTTCAGTCGCGCAGCAAAACCGCGACCAACCGCGGGTGGTAGAGATCGCGGTTTGTGCTCCCCAAGGTTCTGCTGGAAATCTGTTAACCGCTGGTCGCCATTAGTCGCGTCAGCTTGCGGTTTTCTCTCCAGCAACTTCTGTCTTTTGATCACCAGCTCTCCTACATGGCTTCGGGCTCCGTCTTTAACTCGTAAGTGCTTCCAAAAACATCCACAATGCAGCTCCGCACCTCAAACACCAACTTACCTCCAAAACCCCGCCAAAGTCTCCTATAAATGTGCTAATAATCCCTAACTACGCCATACAAAATACGGCGTATCAATGTTCCCTTTTTTGTTGCTTAGACGTTTCTCTCATGGATTATAAATGTTGGTCACGTGAACCTACATGTCCACTTACGAACTTATAGTAACTAACACATGAACTTGAACCCATAAATTGTATTATATGAACCTTTTTAGTCACGTGAACCTACATGAAAAAGAATATGAACCTCAAGACCAGAAACATGAACATTATACACCATCTTCATGAACCTCCAAATTTTTTTACTTGAACTCACATTTTTCACATGTAGATTATATGAACCTATAAGTTCAACTTCATGAACCACTCAACTAAAACCTATGAAGCTACCAAAATAATTACTTGAACTCGTATATTACATTATATGAACCTCTTTAGTCCAATGAACCTACAGTAACTAACACATGAACTTGAATATGAAAATACACCTACGAACCTGCCATAATATCTACTTTGAACCCATAAATTGTATTATATGAACCTTTTTAGTCACGTGAACCTACATGAAAAAGAATATGAACCTCAAGACCAGAAACATGAACTTTATACACCATCTTCATGAACCTCCAAAATTTGTTACTTTAACTCACATTTTTCAGATGTAGATTATATGAACCTATAAGTTCAACTTCATGAACCACTCAACTAAAACCTATGAAGCTATCAAAATATATACTTGAACCCGTATATTACATTATATGAACCTCTTTAGTCCAATGAACCTACAGTAACTAACACATGAACTTGAATATGAAAACACATGAACCTCATACAATAACTACATGAACCTTCTGATGCACGTAATTGAATCCAATGCCCACTTTCTAAATTATATCAACCTTAAAGTTCATCTTTCTGAACCAACAACTTAAAACTAACTTCTACTACGTCTTAAAGCATTTTATGTGTTTATCTGAACATAGCTTCCCTTTTTGTGCCCACTTTTGCTATTGGTTTTGGTCGTAATGTTTTTATTGTTCCATTTGTTCTTTTCTATTACACTTGATGTCATTCTAGTCTATTTATCCTTTTTTGTTGTTTTGTATTAACGATGTCATGTTATTGTTGCTTTAGGATCACAATCTTTCATAACTAGGTTCATAACATTATGCACAAGGTTCATACCATGAACTTATTTTTGACGTATGAACATGCATGAGTTAATCAATTAACCTCCATGAGTTAATCAATAAACATGCAGGAGTTAGACAATGAACCTGCTATCCAAAACACAGAACCCTACACATTACTTGAAAACCTTTGTGAGCATAACTCACATAAAGCTGTCTTAATATCTTACTTACATGTTCTTGTCTCACACAATCCAATTTTCTACAAAACACCTATTGTCTTGCCTTTTCAAAACACCTAAAACAATCCTTACATATTAACCACCTAGTGCTCTCTATTGAGTTCTTTTTCAATACTATTAGCGTCTATGATCCTCTTCATCGCCTCAACCTTCAGATTATTGACGTCTGAGCTAATGATGACATCCACATACTTGATCCTCAACGCTTCGAGGCCCTTTTTCCTATTTTTCTTATTCATTTCAACTTCCCACTGCTCATTTGGTGAGCCCATGTACATCTCCATGTGCCTCATGGAATACACTGCAGACTTAATTTTGTCTCCTGGTTCTGTCCATGGCAGAGGCACAATTGATGCTTTTCTCTTGGCAGCTAGAAGCGCTTTAGACCTTTTGTGCCGCTTTGAGTTGGACATGTATTATGCAAGTAGCTTGCCATGGATAAACAACAAAAGATAAATTGTTTTTTATTACAATTTCATGTTCATAGAACTAAAAGTGCTAAACTAAACATTTTCAAATCTTTACGCACTTATCGTCCTCTCTTTTGCGCCTACATGCCGCTCCATGCTTCTGTCGTTGTGTCTGTTGTCCAGAACATGGATTGTGGAATTTTTTATGTCAAACGAGATGACATAGAAGTGATCATTGTTCGCCAGTATTGGCACAAAAACCTACAAAAAACGTAGTTTTAGAATACAAATATACACTTGACTCCGAAATAGATTTTCCATTTTTGTTGTTTTAATGATTACCATTGCAACATCTCTCATTAGCCGTTCATGCCCCATTTTCACTACAGAATCCATGTTTCTCATGAAGTCGAATAGCTTATTTTTCCAGTTTATTTCTCATTTTTCAATGCACACATTGTATTATCATTTTTAATCACATATGAACTTGTATTCCGTCATCCATGAAACTGTTTAATTTCAACTTCATGAACCACCAAAATAAAACCCATTAACCTACCAAAATAGCTACTTGAATCCGTATATTACATTATATGAACCTCTTTAGTCAAATGAACCTACAGATAATTAACACATGAATTTGAATATGAAAATACATGAACCTCATACAATAACTACATGAACCTTCTAATGCACTTCCTTTATTCCATCATCCATGAACCTCACAACTGTATTCCAAACCACATGAACACAAATGAGTTCATGAACCTAAAATTCAATCTGTATGAACTCTACATCATAATTCGTGAACCACATACTCATATATATATATATATTCCAAATCCAACACCTTAAGCAAACAACAATATATATATGTTTCCTATTCAGTATGTCATATTTCATTCACTTTCAGCATACCAACACACGCAACATGAATGCATTTATTTGAACCTAAAAAGAAAATTACATATTTCTTATAGGAATTCGCTATACGAACTCTTAAGATGTTGTGTGTATATACAAAGGCCCTGTTAGACTTGTTGTTGCTTTTATCTCGTTCATTGTAGTTCAAAACAGTACTTCAAGCATCAACAACCTTGTAGTGGACATCTATATCCATGGTACTGAACTCAAGCCTTGTTCTTTTTCGTAGATTGTCTTGAAACACCAACTCACTGTTCAATGAGTAAAAACAAACCATTTTAAACCTTTAAAAAGTCCTCAAGAGTAGACTATTTTATTGTCATTAAAATTTAGACAAACATTTTTTAAACAAGAAAAAACAACAACTTACCAATTGTCAGTTACTTTTGTGTCCACGTACTCCCAAACAACATTTTGCTCCTCACTTAGCTTTGCCAAGATTTCTATTGTTCTGTTCTTGTAAGGGCTCATTAGTGTCTCGACTGGCTTCTTATGCCTCAGCCCATCAGCCTGATCAGTTGTTGTTTCTAAACTTGAGAGCTTGCCTTTGCCTTTCACCAACGTCAACTTATATGTTAAAATCATATAACATTGTTGATTCACACAAAAAATAACATATATTTCAGTTTTATTTCTTCACCAACCTTTTGTTTTTTTGCCTTCTCTTTTGGTTGGTTGTCTTTTTCATCCACCTTCTTCTTGCCCTTGACCTTGCCCATTGTCATTTTAATTTAAGACATGAAGAAGTTAAACAATGTAGTGTGATATTGTAGGCTAAAACAAAAAAATAATAGCAAAAAACCTTAAGTCATCCTTTTTCGGTTCTTCTTTTTCTTCTGTTTGTTGTGGTGGCTCCTTGCTTCCTTCTCCCCATAGCTTCCTCAGTCACGCCTCTTGCCCCCATAGTATCTAGCTCTTTCGAGCTAATGAGTTTGAAACTAGGCGGCGTGAAATCCACACACCCCTTCTTCTTTTTCTCTTCCTTTGTCGCTTCATGCTCGTGTATCGACAGCTCTTTAGTCCCTTCACTTTCATCCTTATTTGTGTCGACTTCTCGACCACATATTTTTTGTTCTCTTTAGAGGTTGCTACCACATCTCCTTCCTTTTCTTCTGTTGTTCCTTGTGGTGCTTTTGTCGGCT
This sequence comes from Rheum nobile, assembly GCA_027886185.1. Classification (NCBI taxonomy): domain Eukaryota; kingdom Viridiplantae; phylum Streptophyta; class Magnoliopsida; order Caryophyllales; family Polygonaceae; genus Rheum; species Rheum nobile. The sequence continues at coordinate 585,942 of WOAB01000143.1, forward strand.
CTTCAATTGGTGTTGTCAACCCCTCTTCTTCATGCTCCTTTGCTTTCTCGAGCTCTGTACCCGCTATTACTTCCTTCTTTCTTGCATCACCGTCCTCTTTGGCATTTTCTAGACCAATTACCATCGTCTCTTTTGTTTGAGTCTGTCCCCTTGCTCTCGTGCCTTCCTTCTCATATTCCCTTACAATATCATTAACATCCCCCATCCATGTTCATTTATGGTGTAGTTGGATGGTCTAGCGCCATTAGTAGAAAAGCTCACCCTAGCCTTTGATTCTTCCGCCTTCTCAACCTGCTTGAGGCACTCGATGACCTACGGGTCATACCAGAACGGATGCTCGGAGTCCTCCCATATTGTCTCAAATTCATACTTTTTCTCTTCCTCCTCATTCTTCTTCTGCATGAGTGCCTGTGATGTAATGATCATGCTCTTCACCATCTAGTCTCCCTTGAATTCTTGTGGCAGATCATCCATCATACCAGCATTGACGATTATTACATTCGCTAAGATCATGTTATTCTCAACAAACCTTGACAAACAATCCTTCATTCATGAAAACAATACAGCATGTCACTCATATAAAAAAAACATGTTCAAATTAAAATGTCTTATCATTTTTATCACACATCTCACATGTACCATGTACCATTTTGACTATTACTATATGAACCTCTAGGCAAATTTACATGAACCCATATATACAAATCTATGATCCTACTACAATAGATACTTTAAACCACACACGACACAAGTTGAAGTTAATGAACCTATAATTGCATATCCATGAACCAACATTTAAAAACTTATGAACCTTGCACAATTTGTACTTGCACCCACACAATATAATATATGATCCCTTACTCACATGAACCTATAGTTGAACATGATCATGAAGGCCAAAATCCATGAACTTACTTTTAACAACATTATATGTGAACCCATGAATACAAATCTATGAACCTACTACAACAGATACTTTTACCTACATACCACACAAGCTGAAGTAAATGAACCTGTAAGTGTATCTTCATGAACCTGTATTTAAAGTCCTATGAACATTTCAAATTTTCTACTTGAACCCACACGATATAATATATGATCATTTACTCACATGAATCTACATTTTATATAACATGAACCTGAACACCAAAAATTATGAACTTCATACAAAACGTACATGAACATTTCAAAATATTTACTTGAACTCACATTCCACACATTTTAGATTATGTGAACCTTTAATTTCATCTTCCTGGATCACCAAATTGCAACCTATGAACCTAGAATTCCATCCACTTGAACCCACACGTTATACTGTATCACCTATTATTCACATAAACTTACACTTAAAAGCATATTAACATGTAGTCCAAAAATCATGAACTTCATAGAGTAAATGCATGAACTTTATGACAGAGTTACCTGTAGAAAGCTTGGTGCAAAGCTCTGCTTCTTTTCCTTCCCTTTGTCCCTAACCTTTGACTCTCCTTCCATGGCAGCCTTGCCCTTGTCTTGGACTATCCTCCTATGCCCAAACCCTTTGATCTTTATCTCATCCTTTTGTCGCTCGGCCAGGCTCTCATCTTTCCACCCTAAGAAGACGGGGGAATTGATTTGGTTGTACTTCCCAAGGATAGATACTCTATCAACGTGGAGCAACTGTTTACACGAACAACACACTCAAAACCACTTGTTTCCTTCTTGGCCTCTTTGTTCTTGTTTTTTTAGTCACATTTGCCAACTGCAACTTGTTCTTCTTCTTCTTCGGACTTGTAATGTTGTCCTTATATGGACTCTCTATTTGTTCCATTTCCTTCTTCTTTGAAATGACCAACTTCATGGTCCTTTTTTCTTTGCAAGTGAAGTCTTTTCTCTTTCCTTTTCCTTTTGTATCCACCTTGTCATGAATTGTAACAATCTCTTTGCCCTTCGCCTCGCTTGCCTTCCCCTTTGAAATTGTTGGTCTCGCTACTGAATTCATTCTTTTGTTTCCCTTCTTCGCTACAGGCTTCTCAAACTCATTGGAGTTCTCTTGCTTTTCTTCAGCTCTCTTGCGTAATTTTTTCTCAACGACAACATTTGTTTCTTTGTTGGAGGCATTGATGTTCCCTTCCTCTTCACGGTGCATGACTTCTTTCTACTGACTCTTATGATAGCCCTGATGCTCTCATTCCATGAACTTTCGTCCTCTAAATCATTATGCAAGTCGGTGCTCGATTCATCCTTGTCCTTTTTCTTGTCCTATTCCATCTCCTGTGAAAGAGTCTTCTCAACTGAATCATCTTCCTCGGTTTATGTTGCCTCAAAAGACTTATTTTTCTCTGCTTTTGTTGGTGCAGCTTTGTTGCGCATGCTAACTCTTCACTGTTGAACATGTGAAGCATTGTTGCACTGGCTAGTTCATGCCTGCTAAACAAGTGAAGCTTCTGTTGGTTCTTCTCTTGCTCTTATATTTGCATTGGCTTGTAATTTTTGAAAAGCTAGCTTTGCCAAAGGTATGTCCTCTACATACATATATATTAAAGTGTGTTAATGCATTACAAACATGGACCCCAGTCCTTTCCACATATTTATGAACCATACAACCAGTGCACATGAACTTGACACATAAAGCATAAGAACTCTTATAACACAATGTAGCAAATCACTAAGCCTATCTATGGAAGTTGTTTCAACTACACATGCACTCATATTGCTACACTCTTGAATGCTACCTTTATATCATAAGTGACTATAACACATGAATTCAACAAGAACTACATGTTTAAATACCATGAAGTTCGTACAAAAAACACATGAATATCATAACACAATGTTCACAATCCCTAAGCTTCAGTATGAACCTCTTCAATAAAGTTCATTAACCTATACAGTTACCCACATGAAGCTCAAGTTGATAACATAAGTCTCCACCCCATATCAATCCAGCAAGATCTACATGTATATATATGATGAACTTCATGTAAAAACACATGAACCTGATATCACAATGCTCAATATTCCTAGATTCTGCTATGAACCTGTTCAATATATCATGTGAACCTCAAAACAACACATGAACCTGGCATATAAGCACATGAACCAGAGTTTTCTCAACTGATTGCTTAAACTATTCACATGAACCTTATGGTTTACGAACTCATTCATGCATCAACTAACCCTAGAGATTTATATTATCCGAAATCCAAACTCAAACACGATAGTTCATATCCCAGATTTAACTTCCAAACCCTATTGTTCACTGGATAGTACATGGAAGTTGTTTGAAATCTTTAAAAATCGATAATCCAACTCCTAAAATGTATGAATTTTGTGGTTTTTTACCTTGTCCTTAAGATCTGATGTTGTTATTTGCTTGCTTGATTTCCTCATTATTCGACATTGTGCACTGAGATATTTTTGCTTTTCTTCTTCCAAGTGTTCGTAATTGTTTGAAGGTGAAGATTCCGAACTTGTTTTTCGAACTTCTTCTCTCAACTTTGCAGGAACTCGATTTTTCCTTCCTCTTTTCACTCGATTGTGGATTTGGAAACTAATTTTGCCTTTTCGGTTTTAATCTCAATCGTGGAGTGAAGATTGCGTAATGGGAAGGGTGGGTTTTCAATCGTCTCTTTGTGTTAATTGCGTCAAGGGTACAAGCGTCTAATTCGGCGAGGGCACTCGAAATTGCAAAAAAGCTACCGCGTGAAATCAGAAGTGCACACGTCTTCCTTCTTCTTGGTCTTTTCCGCATGAGAGTGTGCCTCCTGGCCATTGATTCTCGCATCCGACAGCTTGAAAGTGGTACGCACGTCCGCAGCATTAGTCTTTTCCGCATGAGAGTGCGCCTCTGTTAATCAAAGCCAAAGAAATCCAAACAACAAAGATTAGAACTCTAAAGATATATCAAGCCCAAATATACTTTAAGCGCTTTTTAAACCATAAAGTCTTCATGTCCTTGGACTACATACCATCCATTCACCCTAATCGTTTTTGACAAAACAAAAGTACAAATACTTTAATTATTGTAACCATTTTTTAAAATTTCACCTAAACTTTATATTAACTAGTTTAATTCGCGTGCCCTGCACGAATGGTTCAGTTCTCGTATCTTTCATAGGTCTGATATATAATTTGCATAATCTATTATCTCACCTCAAACAAAAAATCAAATAAAAACAAAATATTAGTTAGAGAGACTAAGAAAGATATTCAAAGATATGTTTATAAGTGAATACGATAATAAAAAATTACCAAAAAGTTACTAATAAATATGTGTAACAATAAAGTTACAAATCTTTTATATATTTTCCTCTTAAAGTTGAGCAACATGAGTCTTCATGGTATAATTTTGGGGAATATGTATGAACTTAATTAGAAAGTGTAATTCAAACTTCTAACTATAATAAAAATAAATTTCTATCACAATTGTGCTCTTATTTACAACCACATTAAGAAACCGAAAGTAAAATGATTGTTAATTTTTGAAGATTATAAATTATCTTTAATTAAGTTGTTAAAATGATTTTACATATTTGATAAATGATTTATCTTAATTTTTTCACTTTTATTTGGCATTTTTTAGATATTTTAATCAAATTATTAAAAAAAATGTATTCTAGGAAGATCTAAAAATATTTGGATAATATTTTCATTATAGAGATGTTGTTGAAATTGGAAAGAAATAACATATGAATTTGATATTAAAATAATATAAATTACATGAATAATTGAGGTGATAACACGTGGAAAATATGGTGTGGCTTAATTGCAACATCTGAAATGAAAAACCCCAAAAAAAATCTCGTCCTTAACCCCACCGCCGCCTCTCTTTCCCATCCCAGAAAAGCTTCAAAACTAGCCCCAAAATCCTTTATCTCCAAACTGATATCCCTAAACCTAGCAACAATCTTGCTCTTCTAACTCATCTCCCTCATATATTTTTCCTTTTCGATTATGAGGTCTTCAAATCGAAGCTAATTTGCGTCCAAACACGCATTCTCTTCTTCAATGGAAAATTGTACAAATCGTACCCAAAAAATTCGGCAACTCTATGTTCAAAGAATGGGCACACCTTCTTATTTGGGCATAGGCTCTTGGCTGGTGGTGGATGTACTCTTCTTCCTTTAATCGTTTCATGTTCCTTGCGGCGCTTCTAGTGGGAGTAGGTGATTTGCTCTTGCTTTCTCTCTAGTGCTTGTGGCGCAATCTGACGAGGTGGGTCGTGAAGATCTCTTCACCAATCATTCTCACAAAATCTGTTGAACAAACGTACAAGGGGGGCTTTGATGGCTCCATACCCTCCACCTTGACGGCGAACGATGAAGAAGACAAGTTGAGCATCCGTGCACCCGGACCCGTGACCAGAGCGAGAGCCCACGCCATCGCCCAAGCAACCCAGTTGTTGGTCACTAGGTGCATCCCAAGCATCAACAATGCCCCCGAGCCCATCGGCATGACCGCAGTCACATTTTTGGGTTTTGAGGTTATCTAGCCGAGGAGGTCGCATCTCGCGCTCCCTGTCGCGTGACACTCCTTGTGTCACGCACTCCGCGTGACGTTGCCATTGCGTGTCACGTGACACTCCCTGTCGCGCGCTCCCTGGCACGTCACATGCGGCGCGATCCATGTCGCGCGCTCCCTGGGGTGCGAGATCTTCAAGTTTCCATGTTTAGTTGTTTTGAGGTTAATTGGATATTTTGAGACAAATTTAGCAAGTTTTATATTTTTGGTGTTTTATGCTTGACGGAGCGCGCTCCACGCGTTATGGGACGCACGTCTAAGCCCATGTTTTTCTTAGGAAATTTTCTATATTTTAGCTTAATTTTAGTCTTTAAATACTCGTTATTTCCCTTCGTAAAACTGACATTTATTTTTGCTTAAGTTAATCAAAGTTGAGGTTTTCTCCTTGCATAAGCTATGGGCGTCATTTAATCTTGTTGTGGTTTTTATCTATCCCTAAAACTCATCTCTTTGAGGTCCAAAGCTCATCTCTTGAGCTGCTACGATCATCACTTTGATCTTCAACAAGATCCTCTCTTGGATCTCAACAAGGCCATCACGTTGGTCTCTCTATCCTACGATTTCCTTCCGGGATTTCGTGCAATTCATCAAGGGTGTGCACCCTTCGCTTCCATGGCATCCACGGAAGAAAATCCATCTCTTTGGCGATCAAGAAACATCGAAGACACTGCGAGACGCAAGCTTGGCGCTTGGCTTGACTACGTTGCGTTCCAGGGCACTTGCGAGCGTGACAATGGGGACTTTCGCATCAACTGGTATCAGAGCCATTGTCAAGCTAAGTCTTCTTTGTCTTCTCTTGTGAATCTTGAAATTTTTCTTGCGTAAAAATCCGTTCTTGCAACTGTTTGCCCACCGTCGCCCGCTACCGCGTCTGCCACCACCGTGCGTAGTCACTTATGACTGCCGCCCACCGCAGTCGAGCCTTACTTACGGCCTGCCCAAACCCTTTCTTGGCTTCCAAGAACCATATCTTTGACTTTTCAAAGTTTGTTAGCCAAATCTTATCTCTTTCCTTATAGCAATATCTTTATTTGCAAGTAGATAACTTTTCCTTATAATTTTTGTGATTTTTTTTATCTTTCCTCTTATTTGGATAGAATTTGCATCCTAGTTAGTTATTTCCTTCTTTATTTGTTGGAAAATATCTCTCTTCTCTCACAAGGCAATCAAATCTTGTGAGATTCTATCTATAAAAAAAAAGTCTTGCGTACGATAAAAATAAATTGTCTTCCAAAGAATTCCAACATTTTTTTCTAAGGAAGGACAACAAGAAAAACAAAAGCCTCAGGCGATCTATTGAAAGATTTGAACTTGATTGCTTGAATTGTTTGGATAAGGACATTTGTTTGGATTGACTATTGCTATCCTTTGCTTCAAGCCATACGTCAAACCAACCCTCCTCACGAGAGCCAAATTTTGTTTCCTTTATGTGGAAATTTTTATTGGTTCCTTGCGAGACAAGGACTTGGTTTGCCCTTGGTTCTCTTGCTTTGATTCGTTTGATCTCTTTCTTGTTTCATGATTCATGTAGGTGACTTCTATATGGACACTTTGAGTCCGCCAGCCACCCAAGCCGACGTTGCGTAGCGCACAGGAAGCCTACGCGGCGCTGCAGGCCCAACTCGCCGCGAAGGAAGCCGAGCTTTTCGTGCGCGAAAAGAGAAGCCGCCGCAGCGCTACGCGAGCGCAATGCCAAGATCACACAACTGCGTGCAGCCAATAGTGCACACTCGATCCCCATGTTCAACCCAACGGCGCAGTGGCCAAACGCGGCCGACGACACCGCCCTCTCTCGCGGCAAGGCGTCCGCTACAGCCCCAATCGTGCAACCTCCGTGGTTGCGCTCCTTGGTGGAAAGCCACCAAAACTAGCCAGGGCGCGTGGACGCGCGTGAATGATACAATCCTGACCTAGCGACTCCCTCCGCGCGCCATGAGCCCTTTGAAGTCATAGGGGTGGGCACGAAAAACTCAAAACTAAAACCGAACAAAAAAAACGACCATTTTTTTTGTTAACCTTACCGAATAAAAACTTACTTTCGGTTTCGGTTAACCGGCCAAAGTAACTTTCGGTTATTTGGTATGGTAATGGTTAGGGGTTTTTTTGGTCTCGGTTAACCGACTAACCGATATTATAAAAAATATATTTTTAGAATTATAACAAGATAACTAGTGTGGCCTACTAGTAATGGACACATTCTAACATGAAATGGGATGTTTTGCCTCGGTTTGAATCTCTCTAGATGCAACCACCCCTTTCCGTTTTTGTTATGTATAAATGAAATAGTGATTGTGGCTCATAAGCATAAGACAATAAAATTGAGGGTAATTTAGATTACTAATTATCATTGAAATGGGACAAGTAATCTTGTTAAGTGAAAGGGACAAAACTCATATCAATATACCACTGATAGATTACATATTCAAATGGCTAAGTTTTTCATCAATTTATTTTACTTATTTGTTAGTATATTTAATATATCAGTATAATATATAATATAATGTATATATTTGGACTTAAAATTGAGGGATAAGAACAAAAACACAATTTATCAGCACAAGATATTGGAATTGAGAGAGATTTAGGCTAGGGTACTAATTAATTTTGAAGGGAGATTGAAATAATTTGATGTTATGATGTTAATCTTGTTTCAATTATATAGATGTCAAACACCAACCTAGTGGAGATAACTCATATAAGAGATTAAAGTAAGGAAGATGGATTTGAAATGGTCACTAGGTTGAACAAGTCGATTTGTTCTCCGTCTTTAGTATTATATTGTTTTGTTCTGTGTCAAAATTATGGGGGTGGTAAACTAAATAACTCAATTTTTATTTTATGACCGTTGTTTTTTGTTTTACTTTTGTGCATTGTACATCAAGTTGCAATATAAAAAAGAGTTGAAAAATCAACTAATAGTAGTAGTTAAGCTTCACGAGAGCACAAAAGTATATTTATTTTATAACATTACGGTTTTTTGGTAAACCGAATAATCGTACCAAAACTGATGGTTAACCATTGTATGGTTAACCGAGGTTAACGGTATGGTTAATGGTATGATAACTGCACTAACCGAAATCTCGGTTAACCGAAGTTCGGTTAACCGACCATGCCCACCCTATTTGATGTGTCCTCTCCTCCGATGACAAGCCAAATTGTCAAAGGTGATGCCTTTGGATCTAGTCTTGGTTGGAAAGTCACTCGATGTTGTGATTCTGCTGTGGAACACGATGATGGGGATGATTGCGAGCGGAAGATCGCGATGAAAGGGTTTGTTAACATCGGCGACTGGGAAGACGGTGGCGACAACAAGGAACTCGGTGGTGATGGAAGCGATTTGATGGAAGAATTGTTAGCGGTGGCGGAAGCGATTTGGTGAATGATATAAGGCTTAAAAAGACAAGTCTTTGGGGTGTCGTAGCGTCGACTGCGGATGAAGGAGATGTGAAGATAGACTTTGCTTTAGAAGATCAAACGATTGCCATAGCGTCGGCGGCGGAGGGAATGGGGATGAGAGGGATATGGGTGACGTCCGATCAAGGGAAGGAGGAATTAACACTCTACTTGAAACCTTGAACTTTAACTTGAACGTAAGAAATAATATTAACAAAGTCGGGTATAAATAGGGGAGGTGAGACATCGGATGGGCCGAGTCGAACCTCGTGGGCTAGCCCATGCAAGCATGCAAAAGGCATAAACCCTAAAAGTTAGAATGACTATAAGGAAACTATCTAAAACGCTATGAAAGGATATTATGTAAAGCTATCAAAGGAAACTATCTAAAATGCTATGAAAGGATACTATGTAAAGCTATCAAAGGAAACTATCTAAAACACGCTAGAAATACCAAATATAGATAGTGTCTTCAAAGAATGTGTGAAACTCCTAACGCGGTGAAGATGACGACGAAGTGTCGCTGTCTTCAAAAGAACGTGTTGATCCGATGGTGGTGAGGACGAAGAGTCTTGGATTGGTTTTTGGGCTTCCTTGGCCAGCGACGACGCGTGCAACTGGTGATGCGACGGCGGAGGCGATGGCTTTGGACCAAGACCTTATGACTGGGCCCTATGAGCGTAGGCTCGTGGCTTCTTCCTCGTCTTGGGCCTTCATTGGAGGCAGGGTCACATCACCCTCCCCCACTTGGCTGTGAAGCGTTCCCGCTTCACCATCATCAAACTCTGGCTCAACATATGGTGTTAAGTCTGTGACGTTGAAGGACGCGTGGACTCCAAAATCTGGTGGGAGCTCGAGTTGATAGGCATTGTCCCCTATGGCCTTTATCACACGGAAAGGGCCATCTCCACGTGGTGCCAATTTGTGTTTACGCCGCGAGGGAAACCTCTCTTTTCGCAGATGCACCCAGACAAGGTCTTTGGGGGCAAAGACGACACGGTGGCGGCCTAAATTGTGCTGCGAGGCATATTGCACGGCCCTCCTCTCCAGCTGCTCCTTGGTTCGTCGATGAAGCTCCTGCACCTGCTCAGCGCGGTTGGAGGCGGAGACATGCATTGGGTAACGTAGTGGACGCGGCGACAGATCTAGTGGTGTCAAGGGGTTCATTCCATACACCACTTCGAACGGGGTCAGCTTGGTCGCCGTGTGCCTACATCTATTGTAACAAAACTCAACAAGTGATAGTAAGTCCTCCCAATGCCTAGGGTTGGCTTTGAGCATCGCGCGAAGGAGGGCTCCTAGGGTTCTATTCGTGACCTCCGTTTGGCCATCGGTCTGGGGGTGGTAGCTAGTGGAAAATAGGAGTTTAGTTCCTAGCTTACCCCAAAGAGTTCTCCAAAAATGACCAACGAACATAGAATCCCTATCACTCACTATGGTACACGGGACTCCATGAAGACGCACCACATGCTCAAAGAATAGATCGGCAATCTCACTAGTACTATGGGTTGTCTTACAAGCAATAAAATGTGCCATCTTTGAAAATCTATCTACAACCACAAAAATGGAGTCTTTACCTCGTCTAGAGAGGGGCAAACCCGTGATGAAATCCATAGATAAATCTTCCCAGGGGGCACTCGGAATGGGCAAAGGAGTGTAGAGGCCGTGAGGACTAGACTTAGCTTTGGCTCTCTGGCAAGTCACACAACTTCTACAAAACCTAGTCACTTGGTGGGTCATCTTAGGCCAAAAGAAATGTTCTCTAAGCGCGTCTAAGGTTTTCCTAATCCCAAAATGTCCATGACTCGCGTGTGCTTCCTCAATCAATAGGAGCCTAATGGAGGATCTAGGAATGCAAAGACGACTAGCCTTGTATAAATAACCCTCAGAAAGGAAATATGACTCAAACTCGCGAAATCTTAGGCATTGCTCGACTATAGGTGCAAAGAAAGGATCACTAGCATATAATTCCTTAAGCAAAGCAAAACCCAAAACTGTAGTTTGCACATGAGTTAAGAGAACATACCTTCTAGACAATGCGTCGGCAACGATGTTGTCCTTTCCCTTCTTGTGGACCACGACATAAGGAAATGTCTCTGGAAATTCCACCCAACGTGCATGTCGGCGATTGAGGTGGGCTTGGCTCTTCAAGTAGCTCAACGCGGCATGGTCAATGTGGATGACAAATTCACACGGCCAAAGGTAGTGTTGCCATGTCTTCAGCACGCGGATCAATGCATAAAGCTTTTTGTCGTAGGTGGGGTAATTGAGGGTGGCCCATGTGAGCTTCTCACTGAAATATGCTATGGGCCTCTTCTATTGGTGTAGCATACCACCAATGCCTATGTCTGAGGCATCGCACTCCACCTCGAAGGTCTTCGCAAAGTCGGGGAGTTGGAGCAATGGCGCATTGCACAAGGCCCTCTTCAAGGCTGAGAAGGCCTTTTCGTGGCACTGAAGCCAGACAACTGTGTTTCCCTTCTTTGTCAACTCATGTAATGGCGCGGCAATGGAGGAGAAGTCGCATACAAAATGCCGATAGAATCCCGCGAGGCCTAGAAAGCTTCACACATGTGTCAGTGTCGTCGGTGTTGGCCAATCTTTGATGGCCGTGATCTTCTCTTCTTCGACGCGTAACCCATCACGACTCACAATATAGCCCAGAAAGTTGGTTGACGTGGCGCAAAATGAGCACTTGGCCAAATTGGAAAATAGGTTCTCGCGTCGAAGGCACTCGAGCACTTGGAGAAGGTGATCGACATGGTCTTCTAGGCTCCGTGAATACACAAGGATGTCATCGAAATAAACGACAACAAACTTGCCAAGGAAAGATCTCAACACATGGTTCATCACGCGCATGAAGGTGCTAGGCGCGTTCGTGAGCCCAAAGGGCATGACAAGCCACTCGTAGAGCCCATACTTTGTCTTGAACGCGGTCTTCCACTCATCACCTTCTTTAATTCTGATCTGGTGATAACCACTCTTCAAATCAATCTTGGAGAAGAGTGTCGCGCCATGAAGTTCATCAAGCATATCGTCAAGGCGCGGAATAGGATGCCTATACTTGACGGTGATATGGTTTATCGCACGGCAGTCAACACACATTCTCCATGTGCCATCCTTCTTGGGCACAAGGATCACAGGCACAACGCAAAGCGAAAGAGATTCCCTTATGTACCCGCGATCCAACAACTCTTGAACTTAACATTGTAACTCTTTTGTCTCTTCTGGACCAGCTCTATACACAGCGCGGTTTGGTAAAGAAGCACCGGGCACAAGGTCAATCTGGTGCTCAATGCTTCTTAGGGGAGGTAAACCTTGTGGCAACTCGTCTGGGAAAACGTCGGTGAACGCGGCAAGCAACTTCGCGATCGCTAGTGGCAAGGGCGCGTTTGTCGACGATTCAGGGATGCATGGGGTTGGCACAAGCAGAAAGAATGGAGTCTTCCCAGTCAAACACGCCGTGAGGTCACTGGGCCGGGCTAAAAGAACGCGTTGCTCACAGGTGCCTTGCAAAGGACGCGGTGGTGGCAACGGATCGGCGAACTTTGTTGATGGGAAGGCACTGCTCGAATTATGTGGGGCACTTGGTGTCCCAGCTATGGCATTGTGTTTCTTCTTGCCAGTGCCTGGAGTAGACGAAGTGTTGCCAGATTTGGAGGAGTTCTGCCTTGGTAGTGCTTATGGACAGTCGTTTGACCTAGGAGACGCGGCCTCTATGGCTTTCTGGCGGTCGCGTTCAACCTGGTCCTGCAAGATCTCATGGGGAGACATTGGATGCAAAGTGACGCGCTTCTCGTGGTAATTGAACACATAAGTGTTCAAATAGCCATCATGGAGCACGCGCCTGTCAAATTGCCATGGGCGCCCAAGCAAAATATGGGTGGCGTCCATTGCAATGACATCACATAAAACTGAATCACAGTATTGGCCTATGGAGAAAGAAATTAAGCATTGGTGAGATACTGTGTTACCTAGACTAGATGATATCCATTAGAGGGCATATGGCTGGGGATGAGGCGTCGTGGGTAACTTGAAGTGTGTCACGACATTCTCATTGACAATATTCGCACATGATCCTCCATCAACAATGACACTCAAGGAAGTTGTTTGGACTAGAGCCCTTGTGTGGAACAAGTTCTCTCGTTGATCGCGTAAGCTGGCTTCCTTGACTGTGAGGAGACGACGCGTCACCAAGCTCAATAGTGTGTCCGCGTGCAGAGAAGCGGGTTCGCAGTCATAAGCGTCTTCGTCCTCTTCTTCGGTGCCTTCATTAATAGCGTCAAGTGTGGCCTCCTTGTCTTCACAAGATTCGTAGCCGGCGGCGGCTGTGGAGAACAACACCTTGCGAGCATTGGGGCAATCTTTCTTATAGTGGCCTCTTCTACCACATTTGTAACACTCAAGATCACGCGCGCGATCTGTGCTCACTGGAGCCTATCTTGGCGCGTTCTGGCACGGCACGGTGGTCGGTGTCGCGGGCTTCGCCTTGGAGGCTTAGCTAGATGCGGCTGTGGTAGAGGCACTAGGGCCAACATTAGTATAAGGTAATCCATCAGGGTTAGAAGAATACCTTTGCTGGCCACTGGGATATGCGTAAGACTTTCGGCGAGAGAGTTGGGCATGGATTTGCATCGCCGTGTGGGTGAGTGTGTTCAAGTCTTTGATGGGCAAAATCTCGAGTTGATCACGTATGTTGGTGTTCAAGCCACTCAAGAATTGCGTCCTCAAAGTCGATGGTGCAACGGAGATGTTGGCCTTGTAATACATGTCTTCAAGCTTGGAAAAGAACTCGAGTGGAGTCATCGACCCTTGGCGAGCCATGGAAATCTCCAATCTCATTTGATTCCTGTAGTCTAGAGGCACGTATTTCTTGGTCATCACGTAGACTAGTTGATGCCATTCTGTGACTCGTGTCCTGTAGCGACGAACGCAGTCATCTTCAAATCTATGCCACCACACGCAGGCGGCTCCTCGGAAGTTAAGCGTCGCGGCGTCGACATGCTCCTCAGGTGGTACTCGACAATATCTAAGGGTGTACTCCGTAGCCTGCACCCATTCAAGAAAAACAGAGGGGTTGTATTCACCATGAAAATGCTCAATTTTTACCTTGACATTGTGTCGCTGGTATCGAGGCTGGCCAGGTGCTTGGTTGAACGCGTTGTTTGGTGCGGCATCATAGAGAGGGTTCTCAAAGGCGCACAATCCATGTGGTCTATCGCGTCCAACCTGGTGTCTATCGCGTTGTGGGTGATCATCGCGGACGAACTCATCCCTTGGCGTGTATGCGTCATCGCGTTGACGTCTGTGCAGCCGGGCATCGTAGTTGTCGCATCAAATGTCCTTCTGCAAAACATCGCGGCGCTCGTCGTTAATGTCTCGAACGCGTTCTCCTTGGGGCTGGAGACGCGGTGGAGGTATCCAATCTGATGGGTGATCCTGCAATTCAAGTGGATCTCCAAGAGGGGGGTGAAAAAAATTAGGGTTGACCATACCTGAGTCCTCGATCTCTTCGTCATCATACTCGTCGAAGTCGTCTTGGACATTGGGTGTGATCGACGCGTAGCCATCAGATCTGTGACGCGATGCTCGAACACTCTGGTGTCGAAGGTGATCGTGTACATCATGGCTCCTTGGATGTGTAGGTGTGGGCCTATAGTGATCATTGCGTCGTGTAGGTCCATTGTCGTGACGACTTGGTCTTCTCGGCGTCGCGTCGGCTTGGGCAGCTTGACGACCTCGGACATCGCGTGGTGTGGAGTCTGGCATATGGCGCTGGGTTCCCCGAGAGGCATACCTATCATCAAAGTTGTAAGGTTCAGAGTACTCACCTTGAGAGTCATCGGCATCGCGGTCGGAGCCGGTGTCGTAGCCAGCGGGTGTGGCTTTGGGCACGTAGCGATCCGTCTTGGGAATGAAGCCTTGGCGGCTCTCAATGACACTCTACATTCTGTTGAGTTGTGGTTGATGTTGAGAAGTGGACGGCATAACTCCCTTGCCTTTGTCCACTCGTGTCTTCGATGGGACCGCGTCGGATGCTCCAATTGGAGGCGGCGCGTCCATATCACTAGGGGGTGTTGGAGTTGGCACAATGGGTGCCACTTGTTGGTTGGCTCTCAGAGTCGCGACCTTATGTCTAAGAGCCTGGATCAAGATTTGATCTTCGGACAACTCCGTGATGGAATCGCATTGTTGGGCTTGTAGTGGTTGGTCTAGAGGTAGACCCAACGGCTGGGGTTAGGGGTTGGTGGTGTTATCTTTGCGGTCGTCTGCACTGTGTCCAATCGCCATGGAACCTATAACAAGACGGCCAGACATGGGAGTAAAAACGAACCAAAAGACAACGAAGAACAACAACCAAGCAAATCACTAGTCAAGTCACAAAGTTCACGTAGGTAGGGCTTGTTTGGCTTGCCGTGAGGGCGGCTTGGCTTGCACAAGAGATGGTGTAACAAGCAAGTTGCAATCAAACAAACAAGAACAAATTGAAACCCTAAAACAAACGTAAACAAAGCAACCTAATTAGCAAGAAAGTACCTTCTAGGAAGCTTGACCTAGACGGCGGAGAGAGATAGAAGATGAGCTTAGACCGATGTGGGTTAGGGTTGCCTTATTTTGGCTTTTCCTAACTTTGGAAACTTTTTTTTTAATATCTTTTGGATATCTTTTTTTTTTTAATATCTGAGATCTTATCTTTTGATCTTTTCGGATTTGCAAAAGGAAACAAAAATAAAATCGGTCTAAGTAACTAGAATATCACAAGTGTGATCTTAGAGAAAGGAGAGAGAAGATAAGATTTGATATGATATCTTATAAGGAAATTCGGTTAACTTAACTAAAAAGCAAAATCTAGCAAACAAGGAAACTCTATCCACGCATGAAATAAGGAAACAAAATATTCTAGCATGCAAGATAACAAAATACCTAACACACCAAAACATAGGGAACAAGACAAAAAATTCGGCCAAGGTATTACCTTGTAGAAACCGAATAGGTGAGCAAAGATGGAAAATTTATGGTTTTTCTCTTCTTTTTCGCGCGAGAACTTACGAAAGCAAACGATGGAGGGGGGGGGGAATCGTGAACAAGATTGAAACTTGAGTTCGTGACTTACAAGACTGATGGGCTCTGATGCCAGTTGATGTGTCCTCGCCTCCGATGACAAGCCAAATTGTCAAAGGTGATGCCTTTGGATCTAGTATTGGTTGGGAAGTCACTCGATGTTGTGATTCTGCTGTGGAACACGATGATGGGGATGATCGCGAGCGGAAGAACGCGATGAAAGGGTTTGTTGACGTCGACGACTGGGAAGACGGTGGCGACAACAAGGAACTCGGTGGTGATGGAAGCGATTTGATGGAAGAATTGTTAGCGGTGGCGGAAGCAATTTGGTGAAGGATATAAGGCTTGAAAAGACAAGTCTTTGGGGTGTCATAGCGTTGACTGCGGATGAAGGAGATGCGAAGATAGACTTTGCTTGAGAAGATCAAGCGATTGCCGTAGCATCGGCGGCGGAGGGAATGGGGATGAGAGGGATATGGGTGACGTCCGATCAAGGGAAGGAGGAATTAACCCTTTTGGAAAGGTATTACCGCCAGTGACCCCAGTGTTCCTTACCGAGATCACCCCAGGCTTTACCGTTTAAATACAATTTATGAAATACAAATGATACATAATGATCAAAGCATTCAATTCCAAAACATAACATTGCCAAGGAAACAAGAGTTACGGGATTACAACTCAATCCCGAATAGGCTAACACAGAGTTTAAACCAAAAACAGCGGAAGTCTTAGAAAGTACATTACAACCAACGTCATTGTCCAAAAGATCTCAACCAGATTAAAGAAATAATTAAGACATTCAAAAACCACCGTCGACTCCATAGTCCTTCTATTCTTCTGAGCTACTTTCGATCTGATGTGCCGAATCGAACGGATGACACCAGCCCATATGCAGAGAACAAAGTTCGTGGGTTAGTCCATTTGAATAGACTAGCAAGGGTACAAAGCAGAATGGTTCGAAGCAGTCGTATTAGGTTAGACTCATCGCTTCTCGAATAATAATCGATGACGATAGTCAACCATCGTACTCCTACTGGAATAGACAAGAGGTATGCACAAGAGAAGATTCTGGAAGACTGAACCTTCACAGAAATTGACTCGAAAAGAAGACTCCAACGGAAATGAGTCTTTAAGGAAGTATGACAAATCTGGAATGTTTATAGAATCATATAACAATGATTTAAAAGTTGACTGAGATGCTTCGGTTCACGACCAACCTCATCACATACAGCTAATCCAGATTGGAAAGAGAACGTACTATGATCAAAGTTGAGACGAGTTTTCCTAGCTGCACTATAACTTAGCTGCACTACTCGCCGAAGGTTTATTAATTATGTGCGTCAGAGTAGCACTTATCTGATTTATGTTTCAAAAACACACATCACGTTATTAGACTTTTACATGTGTACCCCACCAATGGGACGACACATCTTAGTATACGTTTCGTCGAGAGTGACGTATACTGGAAGGTTTGTGACACCAGCTAAGTGTCATGTCTCTACACACTTGTGAAATAGACCGATCATGATCTTAGAATAGTACCAGATGGAGACGAGCCACCCCGATACCAGATTATAAAGAAACAACTGGACAGAGTCCGAGTGACGTTCCTATCTAACAGTGCTAACTAAACAGTTACAACACAATAACAGTTACAGGATAAATCCACATAAAGGCCCGAAAGGCGATCACAGATAATAGCGTTGTTCTAACAGATATACAACCTATTATATGATTTTCAAAACAGTTTAACAAAACCGTTTCCAGACAAACAGAGTATTCATTCCAAATTAATTACTCAGATAAACTACTGATAATTAATGTAAATATGGAACGAATGAGCAAGAGCGAACCGCCACTTGCCTTAATCCGCAGAATAGCCTAACGACGACAACTGGATTCCGGGCTCGACACGGGTATAGCTCCGATAGCACAACAACCTTCGAGTCGACCCATATAAGGAATCCTAAGTTAGATTCGACATAACCGTAGCACGAATCTAAAAACGACGAAAGAGAACAAAAGGAAAGACGCCACGACCACAACCAACCAAGCCAAAGCCACGAAGGCATTCTGGACACTGGCGGCGGTCGCTGTTCTTGGCGGCGGTCGCCGCATTCATCACGGCGGGCGCCGTGAAGAACACGGCGGGCGCCGTGAAGAACACGGCCGACTGAAACGAGAGAAATCTCACCAAAACGATGCGCGTTTCGACCCCTTTCCGCCTTGCTTGGGTTCTGACCTCCAAAGGCAACCAAAAGGCTTCAAAAGGGCTGCTGGAAACACCACCAAACGACACCGACGAGAGCTTGCAAACTCTAGCAAAACACAACTCCGACGACACGAAAATTTGGCAGAGGTTCGGTGTTTGGGATGGCTCAAATCTCTCCCCCAACACCTCCTTTTATAGCCAAAGCATCTGGAGCACAAAAAATGGGCCTACGAAGGCTAGTTCGGCGCTAACCAGAACCACGTCGGCGACCATCGGGCAAGGACTGCCGGACAACGACGGTGGCAATTACGGCGGGCGCCGTAATTTACGGCGGTCGCCGCCATAGCCTGGCACGCCAGCTACCACCTCGAGCATTGGGACGGCGGGCGCCGTGACTGTACGGCGGTCGCCGTTCTTGGATCCGCGACGGCGGTCGCCGCGACTGTACGGCGGTCGCCGTGATCAGCTTTTCCCGCCCGTTCAGCTTTGAATGAACATGACATTAAACCGGGATAAAAATTATCGTACGCGAACGAATATTAAAATCCAAGGCATGTTGTCTGTATATTATTTCACTGAGAAAAATATTACAGATATAGAGCACATTACAGAATATCTCAAACTCACTGTATTAGATCCGATGTACACAACGGGTACTCGGGAAAATTCCAAAATTCCCAAAATAACCTTACAAAAATACGGGGTATCACATCTCCTCCCCCTTAAAAGAAGTTTCGACCCCGAAACTTAGGTCGAAAATAACTCGGGAAAACGCCTGAGCATATCTGACTCGGTTTCTCACGTCTCCCAAGTAACTTCTTCGGTCCCTGACTTGGACCACAGCACTCGTACCAACGGCACGATCTTGTTGCGCAAACGCTTCTCTCGACGCTCCAAAATGCACACGGGCAATTCTTCATAAGTACCATTAGCTTGAATCTCGATGTCCTCATAACTAAGCACATGAGACTCATCTGGCACATACTTTCTGAGCAAAGATACGTGGAACACGTTATGCATCGGGTGAGCCGATGGCGGCAACGCCAAGCGGTACGCTAGAGATCCTACTCTATCCAGAATCTCGAATGGTCCCACGTAGCAAGGGTTAAGCTTCCCACGCTTACCAAATCTGAAAACTCCTTTGGATGGCGATACCTTGACAAAAACCTTGTCACCGACCTCGAACTCGACAGTCCTACGCTTCCGATCTGCGTAGGACTTCTGTCGACTCTGAGCGGTCAACATCCTTTGTCTGATTAAAGCAATGTCTGAGGCCGTCCTTTCGACCAACTCTGGTCCAAGCAGAATTTTGTCGGCATTATCATCCCAACAAATCGGAGATCTGCATCTGCGACCATACAAAGCTTCGAACGGAGCCATCTTGATTGTAGCATGCCTGCTATTGTTGTACGTGAACTCAATCAGACTCAAGTTGTCCTCCCAGCTAGTCGGACGATCGAGTACACAAGCTCTAAGCATATCCTCCAGGGTCTGGATGGTCCTTTCAGACTGGCCATCTGTCTGAGGATGAAACGCGGTATTGAACCTTAACTCGGTTCCCATAGCCTTATGAAGTTCCTACCAGAACCTTGACATGAAACGGCCATCTCGGTCCGATACAATGGTCTTAGGAATGCCATGTAAGCGGACAATCTCCTTCTGGTAGACTTCTACTAACTTATGGGTTTCCCATGTGGTCTTGATGGCTATGAAATGAGCACTCTTCGTAAGCCTATCCATAATTACCCAGATAGCATCCCTCTGACTTCGAGTCTTTGGTAGCCCAGTGATGAAGTCCATGGCGATGTCCTCCCATTTCCATTCTGGCACTGGGAGAGGTAGCAACTCACCACCTGGCATGCGGTGTTCGATCTTGACCTTCTGGCAAGTTAAGCACTTTGCCACAAAGTCTGCTACGTCCCACTTCATGTTTGGCCACCAAAACTTCTTCTTGAGATCCTTGTACATCTTGCTAGAGCCAGGATGCACAGAATAAGCAGATGAATGAGCTTCTCTCATCACCAACTGACGAAGACCTTCTGTTTCAGGCACACAGATCCGATCCTGAAACCAAAGTGATCCATCATCATGAACCACAAAACTGGGAGCTTTCTCATCCATCACTTCACTGCTTAACTTCACCAAGATGATGTCATCGACTTGCTTTTCTTTGATCTAATCCAGCAGTGTAGCCTGAATTTCCATCATACTCAGGTACCCTCTACGCTGGTCATACAAGACTTCAATGTCGCATGACTCTTGGTTTAGCTTGGTCTGAGCAGTAAGTAGAGCAACTACAGTCTCGTGCATTGTCTTCTGGCTTAGTGTATCAGCTACTACATTAGCCTTGCCCGGATGATACAACAACTCCATGTTGTAGTCTTTGAGCAACTCTAGCCAGCGGCGTTGTCTCATATTTAGCTCATTTTGAGTAAATATATACTTGAGACTTTTGTGGTCAGTGAAGACTTGGCATCTTATACCGTAGAGGTAATGCCTCCAAATCTTTAGCGTAAAGACAACCGCTGCTAACTCAAGATCATGGGTCGGATAGTTTTCTTCGTAAGTCTTGAGTTGTCTAGATGCGTAAGCAATAACTCTGCCTTTCTGCATCAGTACACAACCCAAACCATACTTTGAAGCATCACTATAGACCACATAATCGTCATTCCCTTCTGGGAGTGCTAACACGGGTGCCGAGGTCAGCCATCGCTTCAACTCCTGGAAACTGGCCTCGCACTTGTCATTCCAGACAAACTTCTTATGAACCTTGCGGAGTAGATTGGTCATAGGTAGAGCGATCTTTGAAAATCCTTCTACGAACCTTCTATAATACCCGGCAAGTCCAAGAAAACTGTGCACCTCCTTCACGTTTTGGGGCTGTGTCTAATTAGCCACCGCTTCAATCTTTTGGGGATCAACCATAACCCCATTTTTATTGATTACGTGGCCTAAGAAAGCCACTTCCTCCATCCAGAATTCACATTTAGACAATTTAGCAAAAAGTTGATGTTGTCTAAGGATTGACAAGGCAATCCGCAGATGTTCCTCATGGACTTCTTCATTCGGAGAATAGATCAGAATGTCCTCGATGAAGACCACCATGAACTTATCCAAGTACTGGTGAAAACATCGGTTCATCAAATCCATAAAGACAGCTGGAGCATTTGTAAGCCCAAAAGGCATCACTACGAACTCGTAATGACCATATCTGGTCCTGAACGCAGTTCTAGGAATGTCCTGCTCACGAATCCTTAGTTGATGATATCCAGATCTCAGGTCGATCTTGGAGAAAACCTTTGCTCCCTGCAACTGGTCCAACAAGTCATCAATCCTAGGCAAAGGATACTTGTTCTTGATCGTCACCTTGTTTAACTCTCGGTAGTCGATACAAAGTCGGAACGATCCGTCCTTCTTTTTGATGAATAATACCGGAGCACCCCACGGCGATGCACTCGGCCTGACATAACCTTTGTCAAGAAGATCTTCAAGTTGATTCTTCAACTCTTGCATCTCAGCTGGAGCCATCCGATACGGTGATTTAGAAATCGGTGCTGTACCAGGCTCAAGATCAATTGAAAACTCTACGTCACGGTTCGGGGGTAATCCAGGAATTTCTTCTGGAAAGACATCCGAAAACTCCCTAACTACAGGAATATCAAGAACCTCAGGTCCATCTTTCGTAGGCGAATCCAAGTAGCAAAGGTACCCGACACATCCTTGTCGTAGTAGCTTAAACGCAGCCATCGCATTGATCAGCTTGCCGTTATCAGCGTCATTTCTACCTTTGAACTTGCACACGAACTGGCCCCCAGATGACACCGTCACCATTCTTGAACTGAAGTCGATCACCGCCTTATCATGCGTCAGCCAATCCATACCGAGGATAATGTCGTATGGAGCCATGGCTATGCAGATTAAATCTGCCTCGAATTCCTTACCCTGAATGGTAATCGGAAAGTCGGACAGATGCTTGGTTCCCACCAAACGTTCTCCATTAGGAAGATTAACGACGAAAGGGTTGCACGAATCGTTGCACACTAAATCTAACTTGCTAACACAGCTATCCGAAATAAAGGAATGCGTAGCACCAGAATCAAACAGAATGCACACTGAAGTAGAGTGAAGGTATAGAGTACCTTGAGCAATTGGAGCGTTGGATCCATCTGCTTCACGCATCTCGTACAAGCGTTGGCCCTGACTTCCAGAGACAGCTAGGGCCTTTCCCCTGTTCTGAGCAGTCGTCTGCACTGAAGGGCTAGGAGTCTCGGCAGGCTTAAACCTAGGTCGGTTGCTCTGATGAACTGACCCTTGCTGTGACTCTACTCCCTTCTACTTCCCCTGCTTGCAGAACTTTTACAGATGACCATCACGTCCACACCCAAAGCACGACCTCTTCTCCTTCTGACACTCATTGCACTTGTGCCCAGCCGTACCACAGTTATAACACTGAACTGAACTCCTGGTCTGCCCTGACTGCTGAGTCGATCCTCCATGCGTCATCTCCGTCTTAGCTCGGCCGGACTTGGCAAAGTTAGACGGTGGCGCATGGCGCTTAAAACCACCTCCCTGGTTCTAGTTCTGCATCGACTTATGTCGGTTGCGCCTTTTGGTCGACTCCTCTAGAGTTATCTCCAGCTTATAGGCACAATCCACATACTGCTCCAAGGTAGAGCATGTGTGGTGCACCATTAACGGCTTGATATCCGGGCTCATCCACTCGTGGAAGTACCAGATCTTTTAAGCCTCACTGGTGATCTCGGCAGTGGCGTACTGTAAAAGATGATTGAACTTAGACGCCAACTCGGTCACTTTCAGACCATCCGTATTTGGGTACAAAAACTCTTTATGCTTCTCCTCTCTCATAGCACGAGAGAAAAAGCGATCAACCATCTTGGTCTTGAACATCGACCAAGTCAACACTGGGCTCTCAGCCAAACCTGTGTTCTCCCACCACTCGCTAGCCTCATCCTTCAGCTGAAGAGAAGCGATATGGACCTTCTCGGCCTCAGTACACTCTACGTTCCGAAATAGCCTCTCCATATGGGAGAACCAATGAGTCACTGGCTCCCCTTTCCCGTTATAGCAATTGGGCCTCATGGAAGTGATGGTCTTAAGAGCGCGACCATAGCTATCTCTAGCCCTGACGGCATTCTCCTGAACCACAGGGTTTCTGGGCTCCACAACATCAGGAACCGCTGGGTGAGTAGGCACTTCTTGCGCTTGAGGCGCACTGGGTCTCAATACGTCTGCAATTGCCTGCATCACAATCCCGTGAATCGCCTCAACAGCTGCGGCATCAAACAGTGCCGGCGCTTGGGTCTGATCTTGACCTTCACGCCTCTGCTGGACGCGAGACTCTGACTCGTGCTCATCCTGAACACCTCTTCCTGCTGGCCTGGGATCTTGACTAGTCCCAGCACCGGCTCGAATCGAGTTTCTCGTGCTTCTTGGGTTCACCATCTGTTTACCGATCCAATTCCAAGCATTCAATACATTAATATTATGCAATATACTTATGCAATATACCAATGTAAAGGAATTACTCAGAATAGATCAACTTGGCATTTTATAGATGAACCTTCGAACTGTTACACAAGCTACACATAAGTCTATCATTCGAGCGCTAGGACAACATTGCTCGAAGACATAAGTGTTTCTCAGAGTACTTGCCGCAATACTGAAATATTACACATAGTACAAACTTGGAATACTAAGAAACCAACTACTGCGATAAGCAACGCCAATTCTCATAAAGGCGTTCCAAAATGTCTCCCATAAGACTGGCTACTCGTGCATGGTCTCTTCGGACTAGGCTCACCATCGAGCTTTGGCGTTGGGTTTCGCACCCGGCTTGACCCTGAAGCACATGGTCCTATCTCAGTCATGGTAAGGTATGGGTCGTCCATGACTAGTCCTTCTATCACAGTCCTCCTCTGAGTACTGGCGATCAGCTCATCCCTCCGACGCTGCTGTTCTGCAGAGATTACCTCGCTCTGGCGGAGGATCTCCTGCAGCTCGGATTCCGACCTCCTTCTTCTTGGAGTAGGGATAGGCTGAGATTCCCTGTCACTTCTCCTAATACCGTACTCGGTATACAGTGCCTCCCAATTAGCTTCTGACATGGGTGCGTACTCTGGCACTGGTGGCAACTCTTGCATAGGTGGTAGCTCTGTACTGGGGTGAATAAATTGTATCCCCGTTTCCTGACTATCCACCAGCAAGTGCCTCAAGTCATCGAACTCCTGGTTTTGTCCGTTGAGGTCCATCTCGGTATCCTCCTCGGGATCATCCTCAATGGGGTCTTCTTCCTCTTCTTCCTCTATGGGGTCCTCTTCTTCATCTTCCTCCTCGCTCCCTTCAATAATCATATCCATCAGGTAATCATCATTGTAGTACCCACTCGCGTACCTAGACGATTCATCATTTTGCATTGCTTTCTCCCTTGGTGGCTCCACTGGCGTTGTCACAGGAACTACAGCATTCCTTGACACCAGCACTACCGACTCGGGAAGCACATGCTTGATCTCCTCAGATGGGCTGCTCGGGCCTCCAATCTCGAAGCACCTCTGGGGTATAGGGAAGTCTAGCCTCTCGGTAGACGGTGAATCCATCTCGGCATCTTCCGACCCCTTCTTCAGAGAGAGACATGCACCCATCTCCTATAGGATAACGATGAATGAATTAGTCTTTCTAGACATAGAAGCAAGCTTACTATATCAGACTATCCAGAAGACATGACTATGAACGGTGTTTTTAAATTCTTTTTACTTTGAAAATTCAGAGCCCTTTTTAAAGCATTTTCGAACACGGATAAATGGTTTATAAAAATCCCAAACCCGTTTTAAAACCTGGATCTGATACCACAACTGTAACACCCCCAAAACATAACCCTTTTGGAAAGGTATTACCGCCAGTGACCCCAGTGTTCCTTACCGAGATCACCCCAAGCTTTACCGTTTAAATACAATTTATGAAATACAAATGATACATAATGATCAAAGTATTCAATTCCAAAACATAACATTGCCAAGGAAACAAGAGTTACGGGATTACAACCCAATCCCGAATAGGCTAACACAGAGTTTAAACCAAAAACAGCGGAAGTCTTAGAAAGTACATTATAACCAACGTCATTGTCCAAAAGATCTCAACCAGATTAAAGAAATAATTAAGACGTTCAAAAACCACCGTCGACTCCATAGTCCTTCTATTCTTCTAAGCTACTTTCGATCTGATGTGCCGAATCGAACGGATGACACCAGCCCACATGCAGAGAACAAAGTTCGTGGGTTAGTCTACTTGAATAGACTAACAAGGGTACAAAGCAGAATGGTTTGAAGCAGTCGTATTAGGTTAGACTCATCGCTTCTCGAATAATAATCGATGACGATAGTCAACCATCATACTCCTACTGGAATAGACAAGAGGTATGCACAAGAGAAGATTCTGGAAGACTGAACCTTCACAGAAATCGACTCAAAAAGAAGACTCCAACGGAAATGAGTCTTTAAGGAAGTATGACAAATCTGGAATGTTTACAGAATCATACAACAATGATTTAAAAGTTGACTGAGATGCTTCGGTTCACGACCAACCTCATCGCATACAGCGCATCCAGATTGGAAAGAGAACGTACTATGATCAAAGTCGATACGAGTTTTCCTAGCTGCACTATAACTTAGTTGCACTACTCGTCGAAGGTTTATTAATTATGTGCGTCAGAGTAGCACTTATCTGATTTATGTTTCAAAAACACACATCACTTTATTAGACTTTTACATGTGTACCCCACCAATGGGACGACACATCTTAGTATACGTTTCGTCGAGAGTGACGTATACCGAAAGGTTTGTGATACCAGCTAAGTGTCCTGTCTCTACACACTTGTGAAAGAGACCGATCATGATCTTAGAATAGTACCAGATGGAGACGAGCCACCCCGATACCATATTATAAAGAAACGACTGGACAGAGTCCGAGTAATGTTCCTATCTAACAGTGCTAACTAAACAGTTACAGCACAATAACAGTTACAGGATAAATCCACATAAAGGCCCGAAAGGCGATCACAGATAATAGCGTTGTTCTAACAGATATACAACCTATTATATGATTTTCAAAACAGTTTAACAAAACCGTTTCCAGAAAAATAGAGTATTCATTCCAAATTAATTACTCAGATAAACTACTGATAATTAATGTAAATATGGAACGAATGAGCAAGAGCGAACCGCCACTTGCCTTAATCCGCAGAATAGCCTAACGACAACAACTGGATTCCGGGCTCGACACAGGTATAGCTCCGACAGCACAACAACCTTCGAGTCGACCCATAAAAGGAATCCTAAGTTAGATCAGACATAACCGTAGCACGAATCTAAAAACGACGAAAGAGAACGAAAGGAAAGACGCCACGACCACAACCAACCAAGCCAAAGCCACGAAGGCATTCTGGGCACTGGCGGCGGTCGTTGTTCTTGGCGGCGGTCGCCGCATTCATCACGGCGGGCGCCGTGAAGAACACGGCCGACTGAAACGAGAGAAATCTCACCAAAACGATGCGCGTTTTGACCCCTTTCCGCCTTGCTTGGGTTCTGACCTCCAAAGGCAACCAAAAGGCTTCAAAAGGGCTGCTGGAAACACCACCAAAAGACACCGACGAGAGCTTGCAAACTCCGGCGAAACACAACTCCGACGACACGAAAATTTGGCAGAGGTTCGGTGTTTGGGATGGCTCAAATCTCTCCCCCAACACCTCCTTTTATAGCCAAAGCATCTGGAGCACAAAAAATGGGCCTACAAAGGCTAGTTCGGCGCTCGCCAGAACCATGCCGGCGACCATCGGGCAAGGACTGCCGGACAACGACGGTGGCAATTACGGCGGGCACCGTAATTTACGGCGGTCGCCGCCATAGCCCGGCACGCCAGCTACCACCTCGAGCATTGGGACAACGGGCGCCGTGACTGTACGGCGGTCGCCGTTCTTGGATCCGTGACGGCGGTCGCCGCGACTGTACGGCGGTCGCCGTGATCAGCTTTTCCCGCCCGTTCAGCTTTGAACGAACATGACATTAAACCGGGATAAAAATTATCGTACGCGAACGAATATTAAAATCCAAGGCATGTTGTCTGTATATTATTTCACTGAGAAAAATATTACTGATACAGAGCACATTACAGAATGTCTCAAACTCTCTGTATTAGATCCGACGTACACAACGGGTACTCGGGAAAATTCCAAAATTCCCAAAATAACCTTACAAAAATACGGGGTATCACACCATCTCCAGATGAGGATAACTAGAGCGATTAATGCATAATGTTGTTTACATCACTTGATGCTCAGGTCTGGTGGATTCTCCTTTAGGATAAACTTTCATTTCTTAACCTCTGGGTCTTAGAGTAGTGAAATATGATCTCCTGATTTCCAAACAACTATGTAGTTGTGTACGTCTGTTTGCAAAAAGACATGAAATCCCTCATGTATTATGGTTAGTCAGCAAACAACTTTTTTTGGGTCGGTTTTTATTTAACTGTAAATACTCTGAATATGCTTTTCATTAGTTATCTTGACGGGTAGTCTCCATGTAACATTGTGCTTCAGAAACACCTTCCTGTTTGTTATATGTTTGTGGTCAATAAGGTTTTGATAAGTGGAAGTTCAAAACCTTTGGCTTAGGAGTGGAATTCACTTTTTGTTGTAGTAAGATTAGCTAGGTCTTAGTCTAATTGATTTCTGTAGTTATTGTAAATACTATGTAGGTAATATATGAAGCAATTTTTGATCGTCGGTAAGGTTTTGGTGAGTGAGGACTGTGTTCATGTGGTTAAAGATACTAACCTAATTGGTTCACAATTGTGATGGATGAGGTCTATGCAATGCACTGGTCGTTGTTGGTAAGAAGCAACATACCACTCGAAGTTTTGGACCGCTAATGAATTTGACGCCCTGGTTTGATTATGTTACTATATTGCTACCTAATCATAGATCGTCATTCCATTTGCTTCTTGATATTTTATGTTTAAAATCACCAGAAAGATCAACATTGATTTCACTGAGTACACCACTAACAACTAACCAGGACGTTTCCATTTAATGTAATTATCAACCATTCTGAAATAGCAATTTTCATGAAACACTTATTCAAAAAAAATGTGTCACTTGCTCGTATGCGCGTGCGCACGCGTAGCTCCACTAGTTATGTAAAAAGGAGCATATATAATAGCACCCACTAACAATTTATAAGATGCATTTAAAGATATCTAGGCATGTTAACGGTCGGTTTCCTGGGGAGTAGTATCTCTGTCCTCATCTCCATTTAGAAAAGCATTTCCCATCCTCACCCCATCCCCACGCGGGAAACTAAAGTTGTCCTTGTCCCCACTGAATCTCCATCCCCATCGGGGATTCTCCGTCCCCGTTAATTTTTCTCAATTAACATTCATTTCGGATAATGGGGAATCCCCACGGATAATGGGGAATCCTCGCCACATTGACATTCCTAACAATATCCATGTAGAGTTGTTCATCAGCCGGTCCGATTTTTGGTTTTGGACCGAATAGAACTGTTGAATTCCTTAGGTTTTGATGGTAACAAACATTCAACTAATCTGGTAACTAAGTGTTTCAGGAACAAAACAGTTGTCACAGGGAACCATTGCAGCAAAGGAGTACGGAGGGAACAAAGCGATCTCCACATGCTTTGTTTCCTCTCAAGGAACATCAGTGACGAACACCAATCAAGTTGCGAATGGATTGGAAGATATCCAGCGTGAAGATTATGGAAACTATCATGGAAGATCACGCGGTCAAGGATAAGAGATTTCGGCTGGAAGGATCTCACCGAATGAGAAGATATGGAGAGAGAAGCCGAATGCGTTATCTTAGGAAATTTTTCCTAAGATAATGATATTTGGAGAGAGAAGATTGTTATCTTTAGCCGATTATATTATCTTAGGAATTCCTTCCTTAGATAACGTAAGCGGTTAAAATAATATTCTTCAAATCATTGTGGATCTTCTTGTTACCAAGTTTAGAAAGATCTTATCTTGTTACGATTAGTTTTAGTCGTGGTGTATTTAATAGGAGTGTGGATTCATTTCTATGTACCAATCGACGACGACGAACTCGGAGCATTAAACTGAAAAGAAAAAGATAGTGAAGTTGTTTGTGAGTCTTAGAGGGTTGAGTTCGTATTCACCGTTATAGAAGAGATTTTCAAATCTAGGTGGAAAGTCTAAGATTTGGAGTCCATGCTACAAGTGTAATCGAACAAGAAATCAATAAGACAAGTAGACGCTTCAAAATCCTCTCAAGCGAGAAGCTTGAAGGTAGTGGTTTTTCTTTGATTAGCTAGTTGGCAGATTAGGGTTTCCACTATACATCGTGAGTTTGTTTCTTATCTTTCTTGCTATATTATTCCGCTGTACCTTCTATGGGAACAAAGCTTTTGTTCCCTCAGATGTAACTCTAACGATCCAATAATTGGTATCAGAGCCTGGTGCTCTAGATTATTTTTGTTATAGACTTTGCAGGAAAGATGTCGTCAAGCAATGCCATTGGTGATTCATTCTGGAAGCCTCCACTACTGAAGGCTAGAGAGTATGATTGGTGGGTGGAACAAATCGAGTCCCATATTTGTTCTCTCGATGGACAGATATGGAGAGTCATTGAGGTTGGCCCTATAACTATTCCGAATGAGAAAGATGCTACGAAACCAAAGCCAAGGGTTGACTACACTGATGAGGACTGGAAGAAGCTGGAGAAGAACAGCAGAGCTAAGAAGATCCTTCACATGGCTCTGCTTCCCTCTGATCTCAAGAAAATCATTGGCTACAAGACTGCCAAGGAGATCTGGGATGCTCTAAAACGCCTCCATCATGGAAATGAAGATGCCAAGAAAAACAGGATTCTTTCCTTGATGAAGGAGTACGATCAAATCTCTCAGGGAAATGATGAACACATCCAGGAATTCTACTCCAGGTTCCAGGGGATCGTAGGTCCACTTGAGTTCCTTGATGAAGAAATACCAGACTGAAAGCTCACTCATCACTTCATGCAAGGCCTCAACTCTCAGTGGGATGCGATTGCTCTCGCTCTCTACTCCCAGACTGATGTCAAGACTCTCACTATGGAAGAGGTTGTCGCAAAGCTTGAAAGCAATGCCTCTGTCTACAACCACAAGATGAACAAGAAAGGAGAGGAGAAGGCTAAAAGCATTGCCTTAAAGGTGGAACGCGCCTTTGACTTATCTCAAGTCGAAGATGAAGATGAGGATGGTGATGAAGATGTTGCTCTCATCACTAGAGCCATGAAGAAGATATGGTCTCGAAACAAGGACACGTTAAGTTCCTCTGAAGGGAACAAAGACATAAAGGATGTCATTTGTTACCACTGTCAAAACAAGGGACATCTTGCCAGAAACTGCTTCAAGAAAAAGGCAGGTCTTCCTCCGGCTCATGAAGGAAAGCAAGCAATGGTCGCAACCCGGGGTGATTCAGACTCTAATGACGAAGAATCGTCACACTCTAGGGATGTCTGCTTAATGGCCGTAGAAGACATCGATGAACCAAAAGGCAATCTGCACAAGGATGAGGTAACTGAATCTGATCTCATCTCAAGCTTGAAAAGTAAGTCAAAAGAAAGCTTAATTTCCTTCATTAAGAAACTTGTTCATGAGAATAGTCTTTTCAGTGAGCAAATTGAAGAAAAGGATGAATCGATCTCATGTTTGATCGAAGAGAATAAAGGTTGGGCAGACAAAGTGCTCAAACTTGAGAAAGTTTCATCCTCTTCTCCAAATCTCTGCATTCAGTGTCCTAAACTCAATGAGAAGATCATGTCTCTAGAATCCTTTGTTTCCTCACTTGAGTCCGAGTCATTAATGTTAAAACTGGGTAATGCAAAACTATCTAGTGATCTATCTAAACTTAGTGAGGAACAGAAGGAAAAGCCAAAAGGTATAGTGTTTGTTGCAGCCAAGAATGAAAAGAAAACTGAAAAGAAGGAAGTAACTCGCTTTGGAATTGGCTATTAACCTAAGCTTCTTGTTGATGGCACCAAGTCCAAAAACTCTAAAGTCGAAGGAAAACAGCCAGTGCAAGAAAAGGGGGAAAGTTCCTCGAAAGGGAACAATAGCAAAGACTGTTCAAATTTGACTGATGGGAACAAGGCCTGGTACCATGGACAGAAGGCTCATGCCATTTGGTTGAAGCAATCTCAAAGTGGTAAGTCCAATAATATTAATTTTCATTCTAGGATTGCTAACAAAACAATCTGGTCTGGACAGAGCAAGTATGTTGATCTAAAGTGTCAAAGGGTCTGTTGGTATTGTGGGCACTCCGGTCACTACAAATGTAACATCCCAGGCCAAGCTACCCCAGCCACCAAGCCGCCCAGCCACCCAATGGTGCCGGCGCCGGTACTGGTGCCGTCTGGTTGTCCAAGGGCCTGCAGCCCACACACCCAACCCTTTCCCCATTTAAATGGGTAGGTTGTTGCCCACGGGGATCGAACCCGGGACCTTTAGATACAAGGGCAATACCTTGCCACTTATATCACCAATTGCACTGCAGCACAATTGGTAACAAGTGGGCGTTCGGCCGCTTGTTAAAGCGTGAGGTCTCGTGTTCGAGACTCACGAACAACCTCCCAGCCATGAGGATTTGGTTGGGGTACATGGGCTGCGGCCCATGGATAGAGAAATGGCTGGCCCGATAAGGTCGGAGCCCCTCTCATTCAAAGTGTACTTTTTTGTAATACCCACACCACATTGGGCCGGCCCATCACAGGGCTGCAGCCCATACACCCCAACCCATCCTTGGTAGCTCCTCCTAATTAATTAGGAAGCTATTTCCAAGAGGTTGTTCGTGAGGCTCAAACTCGAGACCTCCCGCTTTAACAAGAAGTCCAACGCCCTCTTGTTACCAATTGTGCTGCAGTGCAATTGGTAACAAGAGGGCGTTGGACTTCTTGTTAAAGCGGGAGGTCTCGAGTTCGAGCCTCACGAACAACCTCTTGGAAATAGCTTCCTAATTAATTAGGAGGAGCTACCAAGGATGGGTTGGGGTGTATGGGCTGCAGCCCTGTGATGGGCCGGCCCAATGTGGTATGGGTATTACAACAAACATGAGTGCCTCCTAAAGCAACACAATGAGGAAGTTGCTCGCACTGCTAGGGAGAAATTGAATGTTGAACCTCCAAAAATCAAATATGTTGCTCCCACACCCAGAAAGTCTAAGCTTGTCTGGGTTCACAAAAACTAACTCTTTCTATGCAGGCTGAAGTGAGGAAAGGTTCCAGGTATTTCATTTGTACTTGATATAGTTACCTGGCAGGGAACAAAGGATGTCTCATCTCACTTCTACAGGCTACTGGAGACTAATCAACCCGATGAATCAAAGATAAGGGAAAAATTTGTGATTATGTGCACTAATTGTCTGTTTGTTTCCTGATCAACACTCAGGTACCATACATACCGAGATAAGACATCACCTCTTGCGTGACTGTGAGGAGAAAGGGTTAGCGTCCATGGACTTCTGTGGAACCAAGGATCAGATCGCCGACATTTTCACCAAGGCACTAAACAGGGAACCCTTCGAACAGTTCCGTATGGAACTAGGTATGATTTCTCTAAACTGACTGTCTATACGTTATGTTCCCTCGATGATTGGCTAAATTACATGGTAAAGTGTGAAGGTCTAATCATCATTTCTTGATTCGTAATCATTCTCCTGATCATTAACTGAACAACTTGCGTAGACTCATGCTTTTACTTCACTCATGTGCAAACATTCATACATGATTATCTATGCTATCATAATAATACATGAAACAGTCTTCTTTCGGCCCAAAAGAGTCAATTTGATGCTTTGTTCCCTCATTACAAGCCCACATGATTGTTGACTCTACAGCTTACCCTAGCCATCATGCTTGATGCTTCCTATGAGCCCCTTTAATCATCCACCTCTAGGAGCCTCTCATTCATGATTAAACACTCGTTATTTTCGTGTGATGTTCTTTGTTCCCTCTCTGGTAACAATACCCTCGCATCTCACTCTTCTAAATTCTCTGGGAAGTCGAGAAAACGAATTGTCGCCTCTGTGGCTTGGAGCTGGCACCTGACCAGTATGGTGTGTGATGAAGCTGAAGTCGTGATGCCTATCAAAGAATCCCTAAAAACCTAACTAAGTATAGCAGGCAAGTAAGGGTCGAATCCCAAGGGAATCAAAGGATCTATCTCTAGGTATGCAAGCAAGTTATCAACTAAGAACAAAGGGGTTTTGATGTTTAAGTTCTAAACTAATGAATAAAAACAAGCAATGATTAAAGTGAATGTAAATATGAATGGTGAGGGTATTCTACCTAACAAATATCCATACTTCAGTATGATAGGTTGATCCTAGGTCTCTCTTATTCAATCAATCCAATGGTTGTTCCTGTCCCTATTCTGAAATAGTTAATAGTCCTACCAGTCCTAATAAACCTAACTATCAAACAATCCCTACCAACCTTCAGGATTTAATTCAACAGCGGCAGTAAGCATAGGAATTGACCAGGACACATGCAACACTACAACCCGCAGTATTTAACATGCAATTGATTCTCTTCACAATAAACCTTCACAACTCGTTCATGCAAATTGTGTTTGCTACTCTAGATAAGGAATTTCAACCCGAAATAACCAAACCCTAGCAATAGAATATTACCAATAACAACTAGTTGCGTCCAACAAGCGAAATCAATAATAATCAATATGAATGAGCACAAGAGAATCAAAACAACCCAAAGGAAATAGAACAAGATTTATAACCTCACAACCAAATCAAACTGAAGGCTTCAATCGTCAGGCAGAATAATGGAAATTAGTTCCTTCTCATGGTTTGTGAGCAAGAACTAGGGAAAAGAACAAAACGTAAACTAAAATTGAATGATGATGATTGAGTTCTCGGAAAACTAGGTCTAATCTTAGCTAAACCTAACTCAAAGATAACTAACAATAACTTCCATAAAGAAATAAAAATGGAAATAAAAAATACTTAACGAAAAAGGAAATAAAAATAAAAGTTCGGAAAAACAAAGGCTTCGCCAGCGTGTACTTCCGTGGCCGCGGCGTGATTTCCGCGGTCGCGGAAATTAACTTTTTGCTCTCGAACGGATTCAGTGCTGGAATTTTCCGCGGGCGCGGATGACTTCGCCGCGGTCGCGGCAGTGACACTCTTGGCTCCGCGTCTCGCCTTCCGCCGCGGTTGCTTTCCTTCTTCCTTCTTGGTCGCAGCAGCTCGCGGCTCTTGTCTTCTTTGATCATTCGTGTGGCTCTTCCTTCTATTCTTCTTAGTCTCCTCAGGTGGTCTTCTCCTCGTCTTCTGGATGTCTTCAATTAGCTCCTCCAAACCACCAAATCCACACTTCTTCACTTCAACTCCATACTCCACAGTTGTGCTCTAAACCCCAATAAATGGCACCCTAAACACCGGTAATAATTCCTAGATAAGCACTACAAAGTAGAGCTGATCAAACTCCCCCATGCTTAAACATTGCTCGTCCTCGAGTAAGCTACAGTAAACCTACTCCTTCAATCAAATCCCCAAGGTCTCAGGAAGCATAGAAAAATCATCTCCACTAAGAATTGCACCTAACATCACTAGTAATAATTTAGTGTTTTATCCCGGTTCCGTGCCTTCATTTATCCCGGTTGTGAACCGAGATATTTAGTTCTGTGATAAAAAAGAAACCGTCTCACATCCGTGATAAACACATATTATTTATCACGGTCCTACAACCGTGATATATAGTCATAAAAACCGGTATTAAATAAGGCATGCGCGGTCCCTTATTGGTTAATATCACGGTTACGAACCGTGATGTCTTGTTTTTATAACCGTGATAAAAGATCAAATTCGAGCGCGCGTAAATATCATTTTATCACGGTTATTGATAGCGAGATGTATGATATGAAAATTCGCGCCAGATTAAAGATGTTTTCATCACGGTTTTCGGTATCCGGGATATATACAACTAGTCCGAAAAAACATTTTAGTACGGTCAATTAATATCCGGGATATAAAACCTTCTAGTTTAAGTTCCCAATGCACTAATTTGCTTGCTTGCCTGTCCCCTGTACTATATACATATTTCACCCACATTTCATCTTTGATTCGTCAAAGGCATACAACATACACACTTCTCATCTCATAACGAACCACACAATATTATGTCAAAAATTATATTTCATATACTTCATAAGAAGATATAGAGAACACGAGTTCAAATCGAGTTAAATAGTCGAATATTAAAGTAAATCAAAGTTGTACCTATGATTGCTAAGAATCAATATATAATCTATTTCAAAAATGTGTTCACTCCAACTAAAAATATACTAAATAAGTTTGTATCTACTAATACTTGAGTTAAGAGTTGAAATCTGAAGAATTTGAATCCCTTGCTAGCAATTGAGGACCTGAACAAGTTAAGAAAATAGAACATATATATTAGTTCAGATTACATGTATAAATGATTTAAACAAACGTGTAACTTCATTCTTACTTATATATGCACGAAATTTAAAAACCTTTAAAATGATTTAAAACCATATATGGTACTAAAAGATAAGAAATTTACCTAACTGTCAGTAATTTCACTATAAAATTCCATCCACTCCACTCGAATTTGATCAATTTCTTCTTGTGTATACTTTTCCTTTCTTGAATAATACTGCAAATTTAAAGACAAGTTAGACAGCATGTACAGTAATGTAGCTGCACCATTCGAGAAAAAATAGATAATTAAAATAAACAAAAGTTACCAAAAATAGTCAACACTAACAAAAGAAATTACTATATAGCACAATAACTGAAAGAACTTGTGCCTAAAACAGTAAAACTACCAGATC
Organism: Rheum nobile; assembly: GCA_027886185.1. Lineage (NCBI taxonomy): Eukaryota > Viridiplantae > Streptophyta > Magnoliopsida > Caryophyllales > Polygonaceae > Rheum > Rheum nobile. The sequence goes on from WOAB01000143.1 coordinate 622,005, forward strand.
AAAGGAGGTAATTTATCAAATAGCCTCCTTCATATATATATATATATATATATGAAGGATGTCCCCACACCAAACAAAAAATGATATTTTCAGCTTTGACATCCTCCGTTCCCAAAGCATGTCCCCACACCAAACAGATCAGAAACTCATCACTTCATATATATATATATATATAATGTCAATCTAGACAATAAGACATCCTTGAGATAATTTGTCAAATATCCAATACCTCTTCTGGGATCGAATTCGTGTATCGTTTATCAACGATCTCCCGCATGAATCGCAACACATATTATCCACAATCAACCTTCCTAGTGTGGAGAGGACACTACAATTATACAAATAAATATATTAGTATCCAACAAAATATCAGGCAACTTTCAAATAAAAGTCTACAATAGATAATATTTTTACTTTTATCTTAACCCATCGTGTGTGTTGGCGAGATTTCTTTTGATTTTTACCAGCCCAAAACATCCTTAAGCTCCTAGCGACAGAGTTATTTTTATAAGAAAAGAAAGTACAAGATATAACATTGCATTATATAACAAATAAACTAATTTTAATTATATAAACTTACGTGTCAATGAAAATCTGGACATCCATAGGAATCTCTCCTCGAAGTGGATCAAGGTAGTAGACAGTGTCATCTTTGACATTAATAGCCAGTAATACCCAATGCGACCTGGACATACCTCAAGTGTGAATGTAACTATAGCTTATAGAAGGTACTTTGATACAAATATAAAGAAAGAGATAAGTAGATTGATACCCAAAGTTGTATGGTGCTAAGACCATTTTCATCTCGATGTCTCCTCTAATTGAGTTAGCAATATATTGTTGGCGGTCAGTCAACGTCTTACGACTCTCTCCGGGAGATACACTTGATGGACAAAGGAATTCGTACATATGATCCACATTGTGACAATGTGTGTCCCACAAGTATCTACAAGCACAACAAAAATCACTTACCGTCTTGAAAAATTAATAATAATTAGTATAATATATCATCAACTTACTTGATATATAATGAGGTATGAGTTGCGGTTATTTCTTTTCCGTCCAACAATTGCCCAACGTCAATCTTACCAACTGAAATTGTGTGTTCATAACCCATGATCACATTAGACAACTTTATGTTGCGTATTGTATTCCCCATGGCACGATGGTACCAAAAAAAGTTTGGCATTCTATTGGTGTAGGATTCGACCATATCTCTTCTCGATGAAAGATGGATGATAGATTCATTGGTCGCAACTACTGGGTTTACCGCAATTTTCGGTGCTTCCTTTCGGGGTTTCTCCAAATCCTTGAAATTAGAGACAAAAATCAGATTTAACTCAGTTGAAACAAAAAAAAATGTAACCAACAATATCAAATTTAGATATACCGTAGTTGTTGAAACAAGTTCAATTGGCCATGCAACAAATCCGCCAATGGCCTGAAAAACTGTCTGAACTTCATCAGTAGGTCGTGGAAGCCCTACTTCTCCCTTTCCTGGCATAGGGGTGATTACTTGAACTTTAAAACACCCAGGATCCAATGCGCGATGGTGTAATTTAACGCCAGAGGTGGATCGACAAACACTACCTTTTGCCACTTGTTGGCCCATGTTTGGCCAAAACAAGGTACATGGCACAAACTCCTATAACACATATATAAAATACTTAACTTGTATGTATCAATATGTGCATTATAATTAAATATTATTTTAGAATTAGTTTGATAAATTACCTCATTTAAAGAGTTAAAAGAGGCAGATGGAGGGGCACAAGAAGGTTGAACAGTTGGACTACCCTTTTTTGATGATAGATGAATGGTAGATTCATTGCTCTTAACTCTCCCCTTAATCAATTTGGTTTGTGTCTCCTTAATACTTTGCACCGAGTCCTTGAATTAAGGACAAGTATCACAACAATAAAAATGTTTATGGCTCAACTTCAAGCATGCAATATATAAAATCCCCAAAAAAGATTAAAAAAAAGTAATAAAGTAACGTCCATCAATGCCTAAATACCAAAATAATTTACCTCATTTGAGTTAACCGTAGTATCTGGCGGAATAGAAGACGGGTCGACATTCGGAGCAACGGGCACTTGGGGTATGTGACTTCCAAATTGAGGGATAGGTATTGATAAATGAGGCAACTCTTTAGACACTTCTTGAAGTAATTTCACAATGAATCCTTGCATTTCCATAATTTCTGCTTGAGAATTTGTATGTCGTTCTTGCATTTCTTTTAGTTTTTCTCCCATCTTTTCCTCAATTTCTTTCACAGCACGTGCGATAGCAGCATCTGACATCGATGAATTTCGAGATGCACATCCATAATACTCCCTCATCGTGACATATTGACCAACTCCTCGAATACGTCTTGGGTGTTCTTCCTTGTCCAAAGCCAAAGATAATATATCTTGCCGCTCAGATATTTGAATCTCACCTAGTGATGCTTGTTCTGACAAATTCTCCTATAAATAGAAATTTAAAACATGTTAGTATTAGATGATGTTGACTATGAAGAAGATTTTGACAGCATACTTCAAGAGAAAATTCAGAAGAAAACTTGTGGACATACCATTATATTTACCAACTCTTGTACTTCAGGAGCAAATTGACCATCCTTTTGTAGTCGAGCTTTCTTCCATACATCTGCTCGTGATATATTAGAAGTGCCCAACTCTCTTTTCTGGAAAAGATTATCAATGTCAAAAAAGTACTTACGAATAAAATTTTAAACAATAATTAAGATGTACTAATTATTACCATTTTTGCACTTATCCCAGCATATCCTAAACGAGACCCTCGATATGAGTATTTATTCTTGAGAGAGAGTTGTCGATGTGCTTCACTTGATTCTTGTTGATTACATGTTAACACTAATATACATAATATACAAGCTTGTTTGAGTTTTGTGTTGCATTCCTAAAATTATTAAATTTTACCTTAAACTCTTCAGAATGCCGAGTGCTAATGAACCTATTCCATTGATCTTGATTAATGTATTGAGTATACATTTCTGGTGGACTTAAACGGAGATCTTCATCTTCATCAAACATATGATGTGTCGTCAAGTCCGACTTAAATCTCCTCCATAAAGTATTAGCTACCTTCAGTAACCAAAACTTCTTTTGTTGTGGAAGAATAAAAGCCATCTGGAAAAGCACCATATGAAAAATACATAGAAGTAATATATTAAAATAAAGACAACACAACTAGCAGTTCAAAATTGAAACAATACCAAAATCAAAACAATCCTATATTACCATAATATAGGATTGTTTGCTGATTGATGATTCTTTGTTGCCACATATAGATGTAGATTGCTTTGTATCTGATTAGTTTCAAAGTTACTCTTCAAAGAAATCGAAAGCATAATGTGCAGGGAAAGCAAAGAAGGTTGAGATGGAAGGGCAAGTGTTACAGATAGAAGTTTGACTAATCAAGTTGAGGTACTAGCAGATTCCTAAGTTATGTTTTCAACAATAGAGGAAAGAGGCATATACTAAATTAATTATCTCGCTAATTCATAAATATCATAAGTATGTCACTAAGTGCACAAATCAAACAATGCTTACCAGAACTTCTTTCCAAACCATATCTTTCAATGTTTGTGGGACGTTTCGCCAATCAGAGAATGTGATAGCCACTAACCGCTTAACGGTTGTGCCTATGTAACTCTTCAACTCAGCAGCATGTGGACCAATGGCTTGGCCATCATCATCCCATTCAACTTGAAATTTCACACCACTTGTGATAGCTTTAGTGACCTCGTTGGACATGATAGCTCCCCTAGTGCCACGTATTGTAGCGGACTCTGATTGTTTTTCTTTTACGGCATGTCTTTTAGAATTCATCTACAGACAGCAAAACCAGCAGTTAGAACAATCAATGAATATAGTATTTAATATATGTATATATATATATAAAATAAATCAAGTAACAATCATAGATATATAATGCTCTTAATCTGCAATGGGTAGATACCTAAATGATCTTCTATTTACATGATTATTTCCATCATAATAAAAGAAGTTTAGAGCAGCATCTCAAAGAGTACTCTTCATTCTAATTTGCTGTAAACAAATCCTACTTTAGGTTGGAGAACAATGCTTGTGGTCCCTGAGCTTGAGAGAGAGGTTGAGCTCCTCTGCGAATTGAGGAATACCCGCAAGGTGCGTAATTATTTTTCCATTGTTGAACTATTTTGTTAAGGACTAGATTCAACTGTTATATTTAAATTATCAGGAATTTCGAGTACTAAGGAATGAGCGTGATCACATTGAAGATAAGATTCATCATTTAGAATGGTCCCATAAGTAAGTTTCAATCTGGGAATCTATAATATGTGATGGTGAATCCTCAAAATCTTCTTCTCCATGCCATTTCCACCGTGTGTAGCCTTGAGATATAACGTTAATGATAAGGTGGTCCCTTATTTGGTCGTCACTAATCCACTTAACGAAAGAACACTTCACACATGGACAACGTATCCTCTGAGGATCAACCCCGTGGTTAAGCGAAAATTGAATGAAGTCATCGACACCATCAGCATACTCTTGTGACAAACGACTCTTACTCATCCAATCTCGATCCATTGTTCGAATGAAGTCTAAATTTGCTTATTTCTTATCAAATCAAGAACAGTAAATGAAAAAAAAATCAAAAACTAACCATTATTAAATTATATATATCTTGACTCATGTCAATCCATTACGATTATTAAAACTAAGAGCTATGTAACTGAAGTTTACAGTCAGGCAAAATTCAGTAAATAAAAATTATTCAGAGTAGACAAAATATGAAAATAAATAAACGACAAACTAGATGGAAACTAAATGTCAATTCAGCCATCTAAAAGTTATAGGACCTAATTAATTTTTTATTTAATAAATATCTCACTCCTAAACTGAAAATATCATACTAATTGACATTTAACTAGCATATCTAACAAATTAGAGCTCAATACTACAGCCATGTAATTTTAAGTTGGCCAAATCTGCACTTTACTGATGTTTTGTATGTTAAAATACACCAAATTTGTATGTTGGCAAGCTAATTTCAAAACTGAACTTTTCACTGTAAAGTTTTATTGTTTTGTTCTGACCTTGGTTTATCTTATTACAGTTTTATAGGTGATGAGTGTGCAAAGGATTGAGTATATAGACACATTGTGGGATTGAGCTACAGATGCACTTTTTGCTTCATATAAAACATTAGTCTTCTTTACAACTTCTTTCATTATATTTTGCAACACAAGTAGTAGTGTGCCAGTGTAGGAGTTTGCTAGTAAAATGGATCAAAAGATTTATCTATTGAAATAAATCAACATCAGGAAGGGGAATCAATTGCCTAAGAAACAGTATTTGAGACATAAAAAAACTTATCATTCTAAAACAGATAGTATTATACGATGTAAAGAGCAATTAGGAAGAAGAAATTGGTTCTTGTGGTACCTTGAAATTGTCGCTCCAAATTGCTGGTTTGCAACAAGACAACAACGTCGTCTCTTCCTTAGAATCCAATGCCGCTACGGTCTTCTAAATTCTTGTTATTGCGTTCCTTCAGAACAAAAAGGACAATTATAAGCTAAAACGCTCTTTACAAGCACAATTGTAACTAATGTTAAGAGAAAAAAACATGGACAAAAAATTACATAGAAGAAAATTTATCAAAAGCCTTGTGATAAATTTTTTCCAACGAAGAAAATTACACAAGAAGAGTCTCATAGCAGTAGTTTCCACAAGGAAGATATGCTCAAAACAACGGAAACCAACATAGAGCCATCACAAACTCCATCAAAAGAATGAAGAGATGATAAGAATAAAAAACACAAAGTTCTGATGTAAATTAAACCCTTGAAAAATACAGAGAGCTAAAGAGACATGAAGCCCTAGAAATTGAAAATCGCACACCTCCAGCTTAAAACCAATGGAGCTTGAATTAATGCACTTTTTTCCTTTACCGAGGGCTTCACGCCAGAACTATACAGCCTAGCAATTTGAAGTGAAGATTGTGAAGTCATTACTTGACCTCTTACAACCTAAGACAATTCTACAAACACCTTGTGGGCACAAACATATGTAAAAGTGCTTGAATCCCGCAAGAGCAATTAGGAAGAAGAAAATAGGTTGTTTCATCTTCAATCAGCAAAAGAACATATACAAAATTAGGGTTGGGATACCTTGAAATTGTCATTCCAAATTGCTGGGGAGAGCAGCGGAATTTTGGCCGGAATTTTGGCCGGATTTCCAGTGTCCTCTCTCTCTTTTGTGGTCGGAGTGAGGCTTGAAGTAGCTAGTTGCGCCGATGATGGTTGTGGGGAGAGCAGCGGGGGCTAGGAAGAAGGCGACCCCGATGGGGGCTACGCCGACGAGAGCTGCGAAGAGGGAAGAAGGTGACGCCGACGAGAGCTGCGAAGAGGGCGGCAAAGCTAGGGCGAGAGACGATCGATCAGAGGAGGGATGGAAGATTTAATTTTTGGTCTGTTATGTGCTTTTGGACAATTTTGTAAATTAATTTCCAAAAATTAAAAGATTAATATCATATGCCAATTGTTAATGTGCCGCGCGTATAAAAAAAATTATTATCACCTTTTTTTATCCCGGATTGTTTAGAACCGGGATATATTGTTTTTTACTTTTTGCGCCTTAATTTTTAATCACGGATATGCGGACGGTCCGTGATAAAAACGTTCCAAAATCTTTTTAAGACAGTCCTACACATAACCGGGATAAAAAAAAGGTGATAAAACTCTAAATTTGTACTAGTGCATGAACTCCAAGGCACCAATACAATAAGCTCAACACAACACATAACACAATATACAACACCAAATCACCACCACACACAACCAAGCTGAAAGGAAAGTAGGGTACTTCCCCCAAGCTTATCATGAACACCATAGAGTGAATAAAAATCTAATCCTAGTCTCACATCTACCTTCTTATGCCTCCCAGAGTGACCTATCCGAATCCTCATTATATCACCTCTTCTTATGTCACCACGCCGGGTAAAATGATGATTCCTAAAAGTCGGTCTTCTTCTTTTCACTCATTTTGCCAAGGCGCCCTTCCGGGTTTTCACCAAGCCACTCATTTCATTTTTTCAAAAGATGGGCTCACATATACTCACATCACTCTTGACAAAATATTACCCCAGCCTAATGTTGGTCCAAGCCACCTGCTTATTACCTAAGCCGCCCTTTTGGATTTTCGACTTATCCCAGGATTTTTTTTTTGCCTTTTTTCAATTTTTGGCTTTTTTTTCTTTTTCTTTATTTTTCTCCTCAACGACGTAGCAAGTATAGAATCCTCCCCCATGCTTAATCATTGCATTGTCCTCAATGGAATGAAAGACAAAAAGAATAGAAGCACAAGGAAGGAAGAAAAGTACTCACAACCGTCGCCGAGTTGGCTTGGACACTGAAATTGTTGCTGACGGTAGAACAATGAAGCACATGTCTCTGGTGTTTTGTGGGTCTTCAACATCAACTCCTACCGTGCAACCAAAAGGAATCCACTATGGTGAGTAGTGGAATGGCGAAGTAGTCGGGGCTGCACGGCCTTCAACAAACACATGGTGGAGCCCAGATGTAATCGTGGTAGGGGCTCTAGTGTACCTCCTCCTCAGCTGTCACTTGTAGGGCCATCATCATTGCCAATTAAATATGTGGGGCTAATGTCCTCCTTGGCAACATGATGCGCACCATCTCTCCATGGGAAACTCGGACAGCTGGCCTTCGGTAGAACTTATTTATTTTTTTGATTTTTTTTTTTAAATTCAAAGAACAAAACCTGAAGTGGGTTCCGCGGATGCGGAAGGGAATGCTTCTGACTTCATTATTTGGTCTCTGAGGCCCCTACTTGCACGTTAGTCTACTAACAAAAATAATACGAAAGATGAAACAAGCAAGGGAAATTATTTAATTACCTCGGGTTGCCTCCCGAGCAGCGCCTTAGATATTGTCGTGGCTCGACATGGATCCCTTCACTGAGTCTCAGCAATTGGTTCCTCCAGAACCGACTCCTCTATCACCTCGTTGTTGACTCCCTCATGGTAAGGTTTTAGCCTTTGACCATTCACCTTGAACGTGTTGTCGTTCTTCTCATCATATATTTCAACTGCTCCATGCGGAAAAACATGGGTGACAACGTAGGGACCCAACCATTTAGAGCGTAGTTTCCCTGGGAAAAGCTTCATGCGAGATTGAAATAGTAGGACTTTGTCTCCAACATTAAAGTCCTTTCTCAAAATATTCTTGTCATGCCAAGCCCTCGTCTTCTCCTTGTAGATGATTGTGTTGTCATACGCATCTAGGCGTATTTCCTCCAACTCTTGCAGCTGCAACTTGCGGAATTCTCCTACATCATCAATTTGCATATTGCACTTCTTCACAGCCCATAATGCCTTGTTCTCAAGATCCGCCGGAAGATGGCATGCTTTGCCATACACCAATCTAAACGGGGACATCCCAATGGGGGTTTTATAGGCTGTACGGTAAGCCCACAAAGCATCATTTAACCTCAAACTCTAATCCTTCCTATTTGGAGCGACCGTCTTCTCAAGAATGACCTTGATCTCTTTGTTTGATACTTCAGCCTGACCATTGGTTTGTGGGTGATAAGTTGTGGAAACTCTCTGCGTAACATGATATTTCTTCAATAGCCCCCTCACAGTTGAGTTGCAGAAGTGAGTCCCCATGTCACTTACCAAAGCCTTTGGGATACCCAATCTAGCGAAAATGTTCTCCTTTATGAAATTTGCCACCACTTTAGAGTCATCAGTTCTGGTGGCCTTCGCTTCTACCCATTTGGAAACGTAGTCCACCGCAAGTAAAATATATAGATTCCCAAAGGAGTTAGGAAAGGGTCCCATAAAGTCAATCCCCAGACATCAAAAATCTCACAAAAGATTAATGGTGCCTGCGACATCTCATTCCTTCGGGACATATTCCCCATTCTCTGGCATCGATCACAGTATCTACAGAAGGCGTTTGCATCTCGAAAGATGTGTGGCCAGTAGAATCCTGCTTCCAATACCTTCCTAGCAGTTTTATTTGGCCCAAAATGGCCCCCACATGCATGAGAATGACAAAAGGCTAAGACAGATTGTACCTCATTATCCGGAATGCATCGACGGATTACCTGGTCAACGCAGTGTCTCCAAAGATAGGGGTCGTCCCATACGTAGAATCGAGACTCACGCCGGATTTTGTCTTTTTGTGCCTTTGTAAGGTTCGGAGGGAATTCTGCTCGAACGAGGAAGTTCACGAGGTTAGCATACCACGGCTTGAGTGTGCGGAGCTCAAGGAGTTCTTCTTCCGAGCACAGTTCTAATGACGACTCAAGAGTGTTTCCGCGATCGCGGGTCTTAATCCGCGGTCGCAGGTATTCTTCAATCCTCTTTACGTAAGCAACGGACGCTTCGGGCAATTTTCCGCGGTCGCGGAAAATCATCTTCATCTGGGGTTGTTCGTGGAATTTTCCGCGGTCGCGGTTGTGTGTCCGCGGTCGCGAAAAATTCACTGTCGCAATACTCCACAACGTTCTTCTAGAAATTCCCCTTGAATTTGCGTCTCCTTCTTCGATCTATCCTCTTCATGCACGAGCTTGCTCAAATGATCAGCTACCAAGTTCTCAGCTCCCTTTTTGTCTCATATCTCCACATCAAACTCACTCAAAAGCAGTATCCATCGAATCAATCTTGGTTTTGCCTCTTTCTTCGTCAGTAGATACCGAAGAGCGGCATGATCCGTGTAGATGATCACCTTGGTACCCAACAAATATTGTCTGAATTTCTCCAGGGCAAACACGACAGCTAATAATTCTTTATCCGTGGTAGAGTAGTTCCGTTGTGCTCCATTCAGAGTCATCGAAGCATAATGAATCACATGAGACGCTCGTGCTTCTTTTTGCCCAAGGACCGCACCTACAGCATAATCACTGGCATCACACATAATCTCGAAGGGCTGAGACCAATCTGGTGCTTGAATAATTAGTGCACTTGTGATACCCCATAATTCTGTAAGGTTATTTTGAGAATTTTCCCGAGTACCCGTTTTGTACGTCGGATTTAATTCAGAGAGTTTAGGACATTCTATAATGTCCTCTGTATCTGTAATATTTTTCTCAGTGAAATAATATACAGATGACGTGCTTTGGATTTTAATACTCGTTCGCGTACGATAATTTTTATCCCGGGTTAAAGTTGTTGTCGTTCAAAACCAGAATTGACGCGAAGCCACAGGGGCGGCGACCGCCGCATTTATGGCGGCACCCGCTGTCGCCAGGCTCGAGGACTGGCGTGGTCGTCTTCCTAGCTGGGCGCCAGGCCTAGTGGCGGCGACCGCCGTGAAGTACGGCGCCCGCCGTAATTCGCACGCCGTAGGCAATTTGTGAGGCGGCGACCCTTGCTCTCCGCGACGCCCGCCATCGTTGTCCGGAGGTCTTTGCCCGATGGTCGCCGGCGAGCCTCTGGCAGCGCCGAAGTAGGCCTGTGGCGTCTCTTCCTAGGGCCATCATGGTGTCTCCTTTGCTTGGCTATTTAAGGAGAGGCTTGGAGGTCGGATTGGACCTCATTCCATAGCCCAAACTCTCCCGAAATTGTGCCTCGCCGGAGTTCTTGCCTCGCCGGATTCTGGAGCTTTCGCCGGTGTCGTTTGGTGGTGTTCCAGTGTACCTTTTGTGAAGCTTTTGGTAGCCCTTGGTGGTTAGAAACCAAAGCAGGTCGAAGGAGGCCGAGTCGCTCGTGTTTTGGGTGAGTTTTCTCGCCGTTTCTGTCGTCGGAGTTCTTCACGGCGACCGCCGTGTTCTTCACGGCGCCCTCCGTGATGAACTGCGGCGACCGCCGCCAAGAACGACGACCGCCGCCAGAGCCCAGAATGCCTCTTTGGCTTTTGGCTTTGGTGGTCGTCGTCGAGGCGTTGTTTCTTTCGATTTCTTTCATCGTTTTTAGATTCGTACTGTGGTTATGTCGGATCTAACTTAGGGTTTCTCTTATGGGTCGACTCGGAGGTTGTTGTGCTATCGGAGCTATACCCGTGTCGAGCCGGAATTCCGTCGTCGTTAGGCTTGTTCCAACTCTGCGGATTAAGGCAAGTGGTGGTTCGCTCTTGCTTAATCATTCCATGTTTCATTAATTATCAATTATTTAATTGTTAATTAAATTGGAGTGAACTGTTGTTTTGTTTGGGAACTAATTTCATAAATAAACGTGATTAAAGTAATGTTATGATAGGTTGTATATCTGTTAGAACAACGCTATTATATGTGATAATTACCGTGATGGTATTGTTGTGAATTTAATCTTAATGCTAGAATAGCATGTGGGTTAATAGGAAAACTAATCCAAGTAAGGATTAGCCGTTTCTATTATCTCTATGTTTAAGTTGATTGTCTGGATGGCTTTAATGTGAATAATTGTTGTGTTAGACTGTTTAGTTAACACGAGTGTTCGTAGGAACGCTAATCCAAGTAAGGATTAGTCATTTCTTTATAACTTAATGTTCGTAGGAACGCTAATCCAAGTAAGGATTTGTCGTTTCTTTAAATCGTAATACTCCTCGGGTTAATTTCCGGATAATAATTTAAGGGTCATGACCTATGCTTCTTATCCACCGTTAAGGATCTGAAGTGTTTTAAGCGCCATTGGATGAGCATAATTGCAGTCCTGTGTATTAAGCACTTAGCTAGTGCAATTAGGGTGGACGTACTGTCACCCTGTAAATTAAAGTGTAAGCACTGTGGTAGTGCAATCTGGGTGAACGTAAGATCACCCTGTGTAATAATAACTTTGTTGTTCTCGGAATAATGTTAAGTCTCGTGTGTGTGTTTGTGTGTTGTGTTAATTTGGGTCGACATGATTGTCACCCTGAGATTTAAGCTTTGTGCCGCTCTTAATAACATTAACGTGTTTCAGTAAAGAGTGTTTTGTAATTAAATAAGATATGTGCCCGAGTGCACATGATTAATAAACCTTCGGCGAGTAGTGCAGCTAAGTTATAGTGCAGCTAGGAAAACTCGTCTCGACCTTGATCACAGTACATTCTCTTTTTAATCTGGATTCGCTGTATGCGATGAGGTTGGTTGTGAACTGAAGCATCTCAGTCAACTTTTAAATCATTTGTGTGTGTAACTTTAATGTTCCCTAGCAGTTGTCATAATTTCCTTTAAGACTCAAATTCCTTTGGAGTCTTCTCTTCAGTGCATATCTTAATTGTTAAATCATTCCGTGAAAGTATCGGGTTATATATCGTTCCTTCAGTTTTTATTCAAGGGACAATAATAGTAAACGGTCACGATCACTCGAACCACTCTGCTTTGTACCCTTGCTAGTCTATTCAGTAGACTAACCCACGAACTTTGTTCTCTGCATGTGGGCTGGTGTCATCCGTTCAATTCCGCACATCAGGAGTTGATTCCCGGAGTTTAAGTAACCTATTGAAGGATAAGAAGCTTGCAGACGAAGATTTAAAGTCAGTATTTAAGTTGTTAAGTGTTTTAAGTTTGTTAAGTGTTACCTTGATGTATCTTCATAATTTAAGCCATGTTATAAGTTGGCTATTTAAAGTCTTCCGCTGTTTAATCTTTCAATTAATATGTAATTGTGTATGTATTTAAGCATTTCTGTTCTGGAAAAGCATGGGGTGACTTTGGACGGTAAAGTCTGAGGTCACTGGCATGTAATATCTCCGGTGTAAATTGGGGGTGTTACAGCACTAGTGAGGCGAGCTTTCAAATAATCAAATGTTTTTTTGCACTCCTCGTTAAACTCAAAGTTCACTTCCTTCTTCAGCAGCTCGCATAGCGGTGATGAGATCTTTGAAAAGTCTTTAATAAACCGGCGGTAGAAACCTGCATGGCCTAAGAAAGAACGCACTTCACGCACATTAGTAGGATAAGGCAGAGACTGAATTACATCAATCTTTGCCTTATCGACCTCAATACCCCTAGCAGACACTATATGACCTAACACAATGCCTTGCTCAACCATGAAATGACATTTTTCATAATTAAGAACCAAGTTGGTATCTACACATCTTTGAAGCACAAGTGATAAGTGGTCTAAGCATGCATCAAAATTAGCACCATGAACTGTGAAATCATCCATAAAAACCTCAATAAACTGCTCCACATACTCAGAAAAAATGCTTACCATACACCTTTGGAATATTCCGGGTGCGTTACACAACCCGAATGGCATCCTGCGATATGCAAAAGTGCCAAAAGGGCATGTAAATGTCGTCTTTTCTTGATCCTCTGGTACAATGGCTATCTAAAAATATCCTGAGTACCCATCCAAGAAGCAGTAATAGGGGCGACCAGCCAGTCGCTCGAGCATTTGATCAATAAAGGGTAGAGGAAAATGGTCTTTCCGAGTTACCGCATTCAGCGTACGGTAATCAATGCATACTCTATATCCGGATTGCACTCGGGTGGGGACCAACTCTCCTTGTTGGTTCTCTACAACTGTGATTCCTCCCTTCTTTGGGACAACTTGTGTCGGGCTCACCCATTTACTGTCAGAGATGGGAAAAATCATTACGGCTGTAACACCCCCAAATTTCGAAAGAATTGAAAGTGCTACTGCCGATGACCCCGGGCGAAAACCCCGAAGTCATCCCAGGCTTTTCCGATGACATAATTGTCTTAAACATAGTTACAATACTAAAATCATAACTTTTATTAAACCACATGGTCGCGGAATTACACGATTCCAAAAACGACCCAATTAATCAGAAATACAAAATCAGAATTTACAACGGAAGACTTACAACAAAATCACCTTTTTAACACAACGGAAGACTTTTAAACAAAACGACAAAATAACTTGTCAAAACACCGTTCATCTTCATAGTCGCTTCTAGCCTTCCCGGATCTTCAACACACCTGATGTGCCGAATCGAACGGATGACACCAGCCAACCATGCAAGGAATATAACGGTTGGTTAGTCTAAATGAATAGACTAGCAAGGGTACAAAGCAGAGTGGTTCGAAGCAGTCGTATTAGGTTAGACTCATCGCTTCTCGAATAATAACCGATGACGATAGTCAACCATCATACTCCTACTGAAATAAACAAGAGGTATGCACAAGAGAAGATTCTGGAGATCGAGTCTCACAGCAATCAATCCCAAAAGAAGACTCCAAAAGAAATGAGCCTTTACGGAAAATGATGACAAATGTTGGAAAACTCAAACAAGCACACATAACCACATCACACAAGTATCGCATACGAGCGATCTACTACTAAGACGAGTTTTTTCCTAGTTGCACTAGCGCCTAGCTGCACTACTCGCCCAAGATTCATTAATTAGGTGCCCTCAAGCACTTATCCGAATTAAATGACCACACACACACACATCACGTTATAAGCTTTTAACCTAACCTCCTGTCACGCAGGACTCGGAATGGAACTCACAGGATCCAAACCTCTAACATCTCGTCGAAGAATGGACCTCCCAGGATCCAAACCTCTTACTATCGCATGGGTCTCAGCTGCCCTTAACAGTTATAAAGAAACGCACATGGAACTCACGGATCCAGTCGGTCCTACGAATACTCGTGCTAACTAACAGTTTAAACACACAACAACCACACACAGGACCATCACGGCCCAACCTGCACAACTATCACCCTAGATTTAATAATCTAAAACACACACAATAAATCACATCAAAGACCCTTACGGCCTTCGCCTACACAACAAATCTATAATATACTAGCGTCGGTTCTAGCAGAATATACAACCTAGGATCTTATCAGTTTTTAATCACATAACGTTATCAAACAATTTCCAACATAATTAACAACCATCCCAAATTATTTAACAACAAAACTATTGATAAATAATCGAAATATGGAATGATGAGCAAGAGCGAACCGCCACTTGCCTTAGATCCGACAAGCTCGAACCAAGCAGAGCAACGTCTAGTTCCTGGATCTGAAACTGGAGCAGATCTTGGATATTAAATCCCTAAGAAATGGCCCATAACAAGACCCTAAGTTAGATTCAATACACTTATATATGAATCTAAAAGAATACAAGAAGAAACCAAAGGAAACAAGCAAAGCCCAAGGCCAAACCACACAAAAACACTTCTCGGACAGCCTTGCCGCGGGTGCGGTGGAAGGCTGCCGCGGGGTGCGGTGGAGTGAACAGAGGAGCTTCGCGAACAGCTCCCATGGCGGGGAAGAATTTTACCCAAATCGTGATGGCTTTGTTTTGCATTCGAATGACCTCAAAACACCTCAAAGCTTTAGTCAAACACTTGGGCAACCTTCTCCAACTCGTGTGGCCTCTCGAATCGAGCTTAAACAGCCCCGAAAATGGAGAAAACAGAGGGGAGAAAACAGAGAAAATGAAGAGAAGAAGAAGGAAGAAGAAGAAGGCTTTCTCCATTGGTTTCGACCCCCTTTTATACTCCAAATTCGAGCCTCATCTGAGGGGACAAAGGCGAAGGGCCACTTGGCCTGCCCAAATCTGCCCCAAAATATCTCCCCGAGCCACTTGCGCGAGGAAGACGAAGCCGTCTGGAATTGGCCCTTGCCGCGGGTGCGCCAGCACTGCCGCCGGGTGCGGTCACGGCTAATTATCACCTCTTTTATCCGAATTCGATTTCGTTCAAATTTTCTTAACTCCGGGTTAAATATATTCGTACATTAACGATACATTAACCCCGAAAACACCCCAATTGTATTATTCAATGCTCGGAAAAATTCACAGAGCTCATAACACATTACAGAATGTCCAAAACTCCCTGAATTAAATCCGTCTAGCAAACTAGGCATAAGAAAATTTTAAAAATAATTCCAAATACCCTTATAAAATACGGGATATTACAACAGCCTGTAGGAGTTTCAGCACCTCCTTTTTCACCACCTCCATCATTGGTGGATTGAGTCTTCTCTGTGGCTGTCTCGATGGCTTGGCATCATCCTCCAGTAAAATTATGTGCATGCAGGTAGAGGGACTGATTCCCTTTATGTCTACGATGGTCCATCCCAATGCAGTCTTGTGTTCCTTAAGCACTGCCACCAATTTCTCTTCTTGATTCTTGGAAAGCTTGTTAGAGATAATGACCGGTAGTGTGTCCTCCTTTCCCAGGAAAGCATACTTGAGGTGATCCGGTAGTGGCTTGAGTTCTATCTCTGGTGCCTGCACAACAGAAGGTAAAAGTTTCTCGCTTGGCACTGTTAGTGGGATGGGGCCGTTGCCCAAAGAACGAAAAGGGGTTATACCGTGTGCTAAGTGAGCCACCGTTTCCTGCAAGTCAGTGTCTAAAGCATAATACTTAGGTGGTTCTTCAACAGCATTCTCAATAGCAGATTGCAACCTATCAGAACAAGTAGTATCAAAGACATCTTGCACGATATGATCAATCACATCAATAGCACACAAAGAATGGTCATCAATGGGGTGTTTCATAGCATCATATATATTGTACTCTACCTTTTCCCCATCAAATTCCATAGTAAAGGTTTCACTACTTACAACAATCTTCGTTTGGGATGTTTTCATAAATGGCCTACCTAACAGTATAGGGGCTGCATTTTTATCGTGGTCCATATCCAGCACAAAAAAATCAGCAGGAAAAATCAAGTTATCAACCATTTCGGATACACATTAGATCTATCAGCCAATTGGAGAACTATTCCTGTTGCATGCAATGGTCCCAGTTGTAAAGATTCATACAGAGAGTAAGGCAAAACATTTATAGATGCACCAAGATCTAGCATAGCTTTTTCAAATTTAGTGTCACCTATCACACATGGAATGCTAAACATGCCTGGGTCACCACATTTCTTAGGCATACGCTTTTGAAAAACAGTAGAGACTTGTTCACTTACCTGGACTTTTTGCTTCCCTTTCAATTTCTGATTCCTCTTGATCGTGCATAGCTCCTTAAGAAATTTTGCATATCGAGGAATACTCTTGACAAGTTTAAGTAAAGGGATGTTTACCTCACATTTGCTGAAGGTCTCGAAGAGTTCCTTGTCATTCTCTGGTCTTCTCGTGTCCATTAACGCCTCAGGGAATGGCGCGGGTGGCTTCGTCGAGCCGAGCGGTGGAAAATTTGGCCTAACATAGTCATCCACGTAAGGGGCAGGTGATCCGCGGTCGCGGAGTGGCACCCGCGGTCGCGGACTTGCGTCAACATCTTTGGATGCATCAGGAGACAATCCGCGGTCGCGGAAATCTCTCGACTTGTTCCTCTTTTTCTTGGCTTTTTCCGCGGTCGTGGATTTCACTCCGCGGTCGCGGATTTTCTTCGGAAAAATCACCTCCTTCAGATATTGGTCCGCAGTCGCGGATTTCTGCGTGTGGTCGCGGAATCTCTTTTGCGACATCTTTTTCTACTATAGCTCCGTCTTCAGCCATACTTTCTTTCACATGATCACCTTCCTCTGTCAAGGGTGTGCTCCCCAACTGTATACCACTCCTTAGTGTCATCGCACAGACAGTCTCTCATGGGTTCTCTACCGTAGGACGTGGTAGTTGTCCGGATTCCAACTTGCTCAATGCTTGAGCGACTTGTTCAAGTTTTTCTCCCATCGAGGTTACAGTGCTAGCCATAGTTGCCATGTTCTGCATCATAGTGTTGAGTATGTCTTCACCGGGTATGGGCAAGCTTGCATTTTGGCCTTGGAATCTATGTGCATATGGTTGCCCATACTGTTGCGGAGTTCCATACGGATTGAACTGTTATTGGTATGGATTGAACTCATGGTTGTCATGTCCATGGGTAGGATATTGTTGATTCCTGTATCTCGGGTTATTGTGGTCCCTCCACCCTGAGTTGTAGGCGTTTGAATACGGCTCATATCTCGGTCTCTGCGGACCAAAACCTCTTATAACGTTCACTTCAGCTTCGGGATCTCCAAGTGTTGGGCAGTCATCAGTGGGATGCCGCGGATCATGACAGACTCTGCAAGCTTTAACTGGCCTTACTGCACTGGGGTTCGCTCTTATATTGAATTGTCGTGAGCCTTCAGATAGCTCTAAGAATAGCTCAAACGCTGCAGCTGGCGTCTTGTTCAGAATACTACCGCCACAAGCTGCGTTCACCAGTCTGCGGTCATCGTCCAGAAGCCCACCATAGAGATAGAGAATAAGAGCTTGGTCAGAATACCCATGATATGGACAGCTGTATATCAACTTCTTGAATTTCTCATAATACTCGTACAAAGTTTCACCGGCTTGTTGTTCAATATTATTGATTCTCTTCTTCAGGATGTTCAACTTTGTAGATGGAAAGTATTTTTCTAAGAAAGCCTTCTTCATCTTTTCCCACGCATCAATACTGCCAGGAGTCAAATAATAGAACCAATCCTTGGCCGCATCCTTCAAAGAGAAAGGAAATGCCCTCAGCTTGATCTGCTCCTCAGTGACTCCAGCAGGTTTCATGCTTACACAGACGGAATGAAATTCAGTGAGATGCTTGTTAGGATCATCTCCATTCAGACCATGGAACTGTGGGAGCAAATGAATCAAACCAGATTTTAATTCAAAGTTCACTCCTTCATCCAAAGTAGGGAACTGCACAGCAAGCTCTTGCTGCGCCTAGTTGGGTGCGGTCAACTGTCTCAAGGTACGATGTTGGTCAGCCATCTCAGAAAGTCTCACGCACTTCTCTGTTGAATCAAAATACTAAAGTAGACGGATTAGTAGCACAGGTGTGGATCGTAAGATAGATGCACACAATGGTTGACAAACAAACAAACAAACAAACAAACAAACAAACAAACAAACAAACAAACAAACAAACAAACAAACAAACAAACAAACAAACAAACAAACAAACAAAGAGATAGAAAATTAATTCCCCGGCAACATCGCCAAATTTGATGAGGCTGAAGTCGTGATGCCTATCAAAGAATCCCTAAAAACCTAACTAAATATAGCAAGCAAGTAAGGGTCGAATCCCAAGGGAATCAAAGGATATATCTCTAGGTATGCAAGCAAGTTATCAACTAAGAACAAAGGGGTTTTGATGTTTAAGTTCTAAACTAATGAATGAAAACAAGCAATGATTAAAGTGAATGTAAATATGAATGGTGAGGGTATTCTACCTAACAAATATCCATACTTCAGTATGATAGGTTGATCCTAGGTCTCTCTTATTCAATCAATCCAATGGTTGTTATTGTCCCTATTCTGAAATAGTTAATAGTCCTACCAGTCCTAATAACCCTAACTATCAAACAATCTCTACCAACCTTCAGGATTTAATTCAACAGCAGCAATAAGCATAGGAATTGACCAGGACACATGCAACACCACAACCCGCAATATTTAACATGCAATTGATTCTCTTCACAATAAACATTCACAACCCGTTCATGCAAATTGTGTTTGCTACTCTAGATAAGGAATTTCAACCCGAAATAACCAAACCCTAGCAATAGAATATTACCAATAACAACTAGTTGCGTCCAATAAGCGAAATCAATAATAATCAATATGAATGAGCACAAGAGAATCAAAACAACCCAAAGGAAATAGAACAAGATCTATAACCTCACAACCAATCAAACTGAAGGCTTCAATCGTCAGGCAGAATAATGGAAATTAGTTCCTTCTCATGGTTTGTGAGCAAGAACTAGGGAAAAGAACAAAACGTAAACTAAAACTGAATGATGATGATTGAGTTCTCGGAAAACTAGGTCTAATCTTAGCTAAACCTAACTCAAAAGATAACTAACAATATCTTCCATAAAGAAATAAAAACGGAAATAAAAAATACTTAACGAAAAAGGAAATAAAAATAAAAGTTCGGAAAAACAAAGGCTTCGCCAGCGTGTACTTCCGCGGTCGCGGAAATTAACTTTTTGCTCTCGAATGAATTCAGTGCTAGAATTTTCCGCGAGCGCGGATGACTTCGCCGCGGTCGCGGCAGTGACACTCTTGGCTCCGCGTCTCGCCTTCCGCCGCGATTGCTTTCCTTCTTCCTTCTTGGTCACGGCAGCTCGCGGCTCTTGTCTTCTTTGATCATTCGTGTGGCTCTTCCTTCTATTCTTCTTAGTCTCCTCAGGTGGTCTTCTCCTCGTCTTCTGGATGTCTTTAATTAGCTCCTCCAAACCACCAAATCCACACTTCTTCACTTTAACTCCATACTCTACAGTTGTGCTCTAAACCCCTACAAATGGCACCCTAAACACCGATAATAATTCCTAGATAAGCACTACAAAGTAGAGATGATCAGTGTGTAATGATAACATGCAACTGCTTGGGAAGTATTTTGTGCATTCAAAATTGAAGTTTTGGTTGTGGCGATTGAGACCTTTGGAGAATTTTATGGATTGGGTCAGAATCATTTACACAATGTATTTTTGAAGATATCTCACCAGTTGTGACTTCAAAAAAAAAAAACTGAAGTTGCGAACTCTGGGGAACAAAAGGAGGATCCAGATCTGAGGTAGGAACCAAGAAGGACGTCTCACACTCGCCTACACTGGAGGAACAACAAAGATATCCTATGAAGGGTGTGTATACACATCATATCTGAGGTACTCTTCATTTCTAGGCTCCTGGTATCAGTGGCGCCCGATTCATCTTTCTCTGCTTTCCCAACCCATCTCTTGTTCCCAGCACAACTATCTCCTTACCGCCTTGTTTTTTCCTTGTCTCTGTTTCACATGGTTGTCTTGATTGGCATGTTCATCATTTATGATTTCTGTGCGTATCGAGTATTGTCTTTGCATGTGGTCTATCTTTGTGTGCTTCAATCTAATGCAAAAGGGGTTGTTTTGCTTATCTTGCTATGCTTATTTTCTCTCGCTCTTTACTTATGTTTTTGATGATGCCAAAATGGGGAAAATGATTGGTAGCTTTAGTTGAGGGGGAACTAATCTGGTTTCATATGTTGCTAGACTGAGGGGGAACTGCTATGCCTAAGTGTGGAAAACTTTCTCTTCACAACTGTCTTTATCTCATGTGTATGGTTTATTGTCAAGGATGTTTGTCACCATCAAAAAGGGAGAATTTGTTGAATTCCTTAGATTTTGATGATAACAAACATTCAACTAATCTGGTAACTAAGTGTTTCAGGAACAAAATAGTTGTCACAGGGAACCATTGCAGCAAAAGAGTACAGAGGGAACAAAGCGATCTCCACATGCTTTGTTACCTCTCAAGGAACATCAGTGACGAACACCAATCAAGTTGCGAATGGATTGGAAGATATCCAGCGTGAAGATTATGGAAACTATCATGGAAGATCACGCGGTCAAGGATAAGAGATTTCGGCTGGAAGGATCTCGCTGAATGAGAAGATATGGAGAGAGAAGCCGAATGCGTTATCTTAGGAAATCTTTCCTAAGATAATGATATTTGGAGAGAGAAAATTGTTATCTTTAGCCGATTATATTATCTTAGGAATTCCTTTCTTAGATAACGTAAGCGGTTAAAATAATATTCTTCAAATCATTGTGGATCTTCTTGTTACCAAGTTTAGAAAGATCTTATCTTGTTACGATTAGGTTTTAGTCGTGGTGTATTTAATAGGAGTGTGGATTCATTTCTATGTACCAATTGACGACGACGAACTCGGAGCATTAAACTGAGAAGAAAAAGAGAGTGAAGTTGTTTGTGAGTCTTAGAGGGTTGAGTTCGTATTCACCGTTATAGAAGAGAGTTTCAAATCTAGGTGGGAAGTCTAGGGTTTGGAGTCCATGCTACAAGTGTAATCGAACAAGAAATTAATAAGACAAGTAGACGCTTCAAAATCCTCTCAAGCGAGAAGCTTGAAGGTAGTGGTTTTTCTTTGATTAGCTAGTTGGCTAATTAGGGTTTCCACTATATATCGTGAGTTCGTTCCTTATCTTTCTTGCTATATTATTCCGCTACACCTTCTGTGGGAACAAAGCTTTTGTTCCCTCAGACGTAATTCTAACGATCTAACAAGAACCGACCTAACCGATTATATCTGGTTCGGTTTTCGATTCCCGTGAAAACAATAATTGATTTTCGGTTTGGTTCGATCAGATTTGATTATTTTAAAAAACACCTAGATTCCTAGATAAATTAGTTAACCCTTATTCTATTCGGTCTAGTTAACCCTCATATTCGTATATCTAAGAGGTAGATCGGTCCAATTCGGTTAAGATCGGGTTAGTTTGGTTCAATTCGGCCCAAATTTGATTCGGTTCACTAAGACCGGTTTTAGTTACCTAAATTAACCAAATTTCAAAATGTACGGTTATTTTGGTTTATCAAACCAATGGAAATCAAACCAAACCAAACCCGAACCGAGTATATTTGGTTTGGTTTTCGATCTACTAAAATCAGAATTTTAATTTTTGATTTTCGGTTTGGTTTTATTTGGTTCGGTTTTGGACCGATGAAGTGCCCTAATCCAATGTCATAATATCACTTAAGTAACTAGACAATCCCCATTTTACACTTGTTTAGCTTGAGTAGTTTAGGTTACGATTTTAGAGAGAAAAAAATAGAGAAGGGAAATTCGGAGAAGAGAAGCTCGAAGATAGAAGCGCGTGATGAAAAGAAATATAGCATATGACCTAAAATCACAACCTAGGTATAGCATATGACCACCAAACAAAGCTTATTATGTCAATGATATATGGTAAGTGAACGTTCATCATTATGTATATAACACTTGTGAAAATATATTTAAATGTCATTTCCTAAGAAAAATAATGTGTGGTATGTACCTTCGTATTAATGATGTTTTATATTTATGTATGGATGACACTTTGTACGTATGGATATAATTAACTTGCTATGCAAGTGTAATTAGTTCATACATATATAAATGAAAATTGTAAAACTAACGTCGTTACGTACACATTGCATTGATGACACCTTGTATATATATTAATGACATTTTTTATATATATAAGGGTGACATTTTATGCGTAGATGACATGCACTTTTGAGATATGTCACCATTGCACATCACTGTCTTCAAATACTTCACAAGTGTCATCTCACAAGTGTCATCGTGTATACTATATATTGATGACGTACACCTTAGTCATATGTTTCGATGACACTTTTTATGAACGAATGTGTATATAAGGGAGCCACTTTTGTAGTGTCATAAAAGAAGTGTCATTAATATAAAGTTTCATTATCCAACGGACAAAAGAAATTAATCGGTCAACGCCAACCACCAACGAGTCACTTCGGTCAAAGGTGGGTCAATTCGAATGAGGCTGGATTGCGTGTGGTTGATCGGGATGAGATTGAGGGTCATGTTGTTGGCTTATTTGTTGAGTTATTTGGCACCAACTTCCTCGTTCAATCGCTTGATCATGCTATCTGTAGTAGAGGCCCGGTGGTCTCCTCCCAAGTTGTTGCCATCCTTACAGCTCCCATTACTAATGTTGAAATCAAGGAGGCCCTCTTCTCCATTCCCAACTCCAAATCCCATGGTCCCGATGGATTCAGCAGTGGTTTCTTTAAGAGTGTTTCGTCCATTGCAGGCAATCTTGTCATTCATGTTGTCCAGGAATTCTTTAGCAGCGGTCAAATGCTAAAGCAGATTAACCACACAGTTATTGCGTTGATCGCCAAGGTTCCTTCTCCTAATAGCATCAGTGACTATAGGCCTATCAGCTGCTGCAATGTGATCTACAAGACCATCTCTAAGATTATGGCCTCCATACTCAAGCAGATTATGGGTAGCATCATTGGAATTGACCAGGGGGCTTTTATTCCTAGGCGGAGTATTGCCCACAACATCTTGGTTGCCAGAGACATTGTCAAGCATTACATTAGGGCTCATGCCACCCCTCAATGTGTTGTTAAGGTCGATTTGCACAAGGCCTTTGATATCGTCAGTTGAAGCTTCCTCCTGCAACTCCTGAAGGTGTTTGAATTTCCTCCTATGTTCATCAATTGGATACAGCAATGCTCCTGCACGACCTCATTCTCGATCCTCCTTGATGGATGCCTTGTAGGGTACTTTCAGGGCAAGAGGGGCATCCACCAAGGGAACCCGATAGCATCCTATCTCTTTGCTCTCTCAATGGAGTATTTCAGCAGAATGCTTGTTAATCTGCGTGATGATCCCAACTACAGATTCCATTCCAGATGCAAGTGGTCGAGGCTCACCCACATCATCTTTGCCGACGATCTATTTTTGTTTTGTCGTGGTGACTGTTGAAACCCGATTCAACCCTTCGTGAAGACTTCGAGGGTCAACACACCCTCGACCCGGGTGTGCTTAGGAATTTGTTTGTTTCGGGGACGTCCTCAGCAACTTCCCAGTCTCTGGCTTCGCGTAGGGCGGGATCTCTGGCTTCACGGTTCAGTTCCGATGTTGATATATTTCTTCACACCTCTCCAGATTGCATGTAGTTGTTCTTGAGCTCCAGCAACTTTCTCATACGCGAGATTCACCTGAAAACACCCCGGAGATGGCTTTCCCCGGGGCGGGCTCTCCGACGCTCAAGTCAGTTTCTACATGAAGGGCATACATATATGTAGAAAAGTTAGGGTTGAGAGATTTGCAAACCTGTCAAGTTACCTTCGCGAAGGACTAGGCAAGCTTTTCATAACCTCGACTATCGCATTCGACAGAATTAGAGCATAAGTGGACCATAAACAAGTATACTCGTGTGGAATATTATACCATGAAGGGCTTACGCGAAGGAAGCCATATGAGCTACACGGAGAGGGCTTCGTGAAGCGGCTCTGTGAAGAAGGCCTCGTGAAGCAAGCTCGTGAAGCAAGCTCGTGAAGCTAGCTCGTGAAGCTAGCTCGTGAAGCAAGCTCGTGAAGCACTCTTGTGAAGCAGGCTTCGTGAAGCAAGCTCCCGTGAAGCAAGCTCGCGAAGCTAGCTCGTGAAGCAAGCTCGTGAAGCAAGCTATGAAGAAGGCTTCGTGAAGCAAGCTTCCGTGAAGCAAGCTCGTGAGGCAAGCTGCACCATACGTGGATAGTTGTGGCCGGCGGGAAGAGCTTCGCGACGGCGCGAGTTGCAGTGGCCGGCGGGAAGAGCTCCGCGATGCCAAGTTTCACGGAAGCGATATTCCCGAAGGCACGGGAATAGCAAATGGAGATCGGCCACGACCATGAGTGATATTCTTCCCCGCGGAGACCGGGGCTTCGCCATCGCCTATTCAAGCTCAGGCTGGAGATGATGACGGGCTAGAGTGTGAGGCGGCGACGGGGCCGGAGATGATGACGGGCTAGACCGGAGAAGGCGGCGACGGGGCCGGAGAAGGGCGAGATCCAGGGTAAGCCCGACGGCGATGCTCCTCATTACTGCCGGAGAGTGCGAGGTGTCTGCGGTTCTTGCCATAATATTGCTCTGGTTACCGGAATTCAGAGAGCTTCCTCCCTCTCTTCCCAAATTACAGCCACCGAGTCCCCTCTGAAGTCTCTTCCGCCTCTCCTTCCCCCGAAAGATCTCATGGGTATATATAGATGTTGCCATCCACTGCCGAGCCGCCAAGTGTCTTCTGCCCTGACACCAATCATTCCTCCATAACCGAATTCAGGTGGGCGTGAGCGCCTACGCGTAGGCTTATCCACGCGAGTGAAATCCGACTCCCACAGTGACCTCGGTTCCGCCTCCGCCCTCAAGGAAAAGTTGGATCTCTTCAGCAGTGTCTCTGGTCTTCGAGTCAATCGGCTCAAATCATAGTTCTTTATGGCCGGCGCTGATCAAACAGTTCGATATGGTATTCGTAATAGCCTGGGCTTCGAGGAGGGCACCCTTCCTATCAAGTATCTGGGTGTTCCTCTCCACTCCGCTCGACTATGCACTTCTGATTATCATGAGCTTCTCAGCCGAATCCAAGGTGTTATTAACTCCTAGACTGTCAGGATTCTCTCTGTTAGATTCAAAGGATCGTGCAGCCACGGTGCAAGTTTTGCTCGTCGTCGGAGTTGGAATCGCCAATTAGGGTTTCTCGGTGGACGGCGGCGGGACGGAGGCTCGGGGGTGATTTGTAGGCGGAGTTGTGGTGGATAGTTGGCACTCAATGTCTTCTTATAGAGGGAAGAAGAATTGGTTGCAGAAGTGAAAGGGAAGAGGAAGTGTGAGAGATGAACTCACTCGGCACACTTGGAATTTGACGCAAGGAAGAGATAGGTGAAAGAGAGAGAGAGAGATTTGCTCAAGCAATTTTTATAATTCTTACGTGCCCTTTTCAGATCTCAAAGAGACCTTATATAGGCTTACAAATATGGCAAGAATGCCTAAGGAAACGTCAAAATGTCCATCACAAAATTAAACCCTAGTCTTAATACCGAAAATATCCAAAAAAGGTAAGTCATTAACTTCAAAGGTAAATGTCTTCAAGCACTTCAAATATTATCTCGGCCAAGGCTTGGGCCCATGATAGTGGGGTACTAGGGCCAGCCCATGATGGTGGGAGTGCCGAGCAAAGTGGTCCAAGTGGCTCGGCGCCCCCCCTTGAATGTTCACTTGCCGCTAGCGCCGGGCTCGCCGACGCCTTGATGAAGGCAAAGAACCAAGCCTGGCTCGGCATGGCTTAGGGTAGCTTGGCAGGTCAAGCCCTTGTGGAGGTCTTGGAGAAGCTTCCTAGCCCTAGACCTCGTGATGGCGCCAAGAATTGCCTCGTCATCTTGAGTGTTGGCCTTGGAGGCTCTTGTGCCCGGCGCGGCCGGCGCCTTGGCCTTGACTTGGCCAATGTCTCCCTTTGGCTTGGCTTTGGCTCTCCCATGCATGTCTTGGTCATCTCCAGCTCTAAGTGTGTCATCCATATGCTCCGTGCCTTGATCCAGCTCTTGGTCCTCAATAGTGCCCACGGAGAGCTCCTCGGCGGCGCCTAGGTTGTCTTCGGTGTCTTGACCTTGATGTGGCATGGTCACATCATCCTCCCTCTCTTGAAAGGGATTCGACCCCGAATCTAGCTCTTCTTGGTCATCTTCCTCCTGCACACAATAAGGCATCAAATCAGAGACATTGAAAACATCATGTACACCAAAGTTAGGAGGGAGGTCAAGCTTGTAGGCGTTGTCATTGATCCTCTCAAGCACTTGAAAGGGTCCATCGCCTCTTGGCTTGAGTTTGGAGTTGCGGAGCAATGGGAAGCGCTCCTTCCTTAGGTGCAACCATACTAGGTCACCCGGTTCAAAAATCACTTCCTTTCGCCCCTTGTCCACATGCTTCTTGTATTGGCCGGTCCTCCTCTCAAGTTGCAACCGTGTGTCTTCATGCAACTTCTTGATCCTTGCAGCTGCATCCGCACCTTCTTGGCTTTCTCGCTCCTTGATAGCATAGGGTAGGAGCTCTAGTGGTGTGGTGGGATTGCGCCCATAGACCACTTCAAAGGGTGTCTTCCTTGTTGCCGAATGGACCGTCCTATTGTAGGCGAACTCAATGAAGGACAAGCTATCCTCCCACCTGCGCAAGTTAGTCCTCAAGATAGTTCTAAGCAAGACACCAAGAGTACGGTTGACCACCTCGGTTTGGCCATCCGTTTGAGGGTGGCAAGTAGTAGAGAAAAGAAGCTTAGTTCCAAGCTTAGCCCAAAGAGTTTTCCAAAAGTAGCTTAGGAACTTAACATCTCGGTCCGACACAAAGGACCTAGGAACTCCATGCAATCTCACAACATGATCAAAGAAAAGGTTAGCAACATGAGATGCATCATCGGTCTTATGGCATGCAATGAAATGTGCCATTTTGGAGAACCTATCTACTACTACAAAGATGGAGTCTCTCCCTCTCTTAGACCGTGGCAATCCCAAAACAAAGTCCATGGAAATGTCTTCCCAAGGTAGTTTAGGGATTGGTAATGGAGAGTAGAGACCATGGGGTTGCATTTTGGCCTTAGCACGCATACAAGTAGTACAAGAAGCGCAAAGCTTCTCAACCGCTCTTAGCATCTTAGGCCAAAAGAAATGTTCTCTAAGCACATGTAAGGTCTTAAGGACACCAAAGTGCCCCATCAACCCACCCCCATGTGCTTCTTGCACAAGTATAGCTCGAATGGAGCCCTTAGGGATGCACAACCTATGACCTTTGAACAAAAATCCATCATGCAAGTAAAATTGTCCCTCACTTCCCTTAGACTTACATGCGGCTACTATAGCACAAAAATCAGAATCAAGAGCATATAAGTCTTTCATGAAAGTGAAACCAAGCAACTTTGCATCCAATATGGTCAATAGAGTGTACCTCCTTGATAGGGCATCCGCCACCACATTGTCCTTTCCCTTTTTGTGTTTTATCACATAGGGGAAAGACTCAATGAACTCCACCCACTTGGCATGCCTCTTGTTGAGCTTGCTTTGGCCCTTCAAGTATTTCAATGCCTCATGGTCGGAGTGTATGACAAATTCTTTAGGCAATAAGTAGTGTTGCCAAACTCTTAGCACACGTACTAAAGCGAGAAGTTCTTTGTCATAGGTGGGGTATTTGAGCTCGGCACCCCCAAGTTTCTCACTAAAATAGGCAATGGGTTTGCCCTCTTGCATGAGGACACCTCCAAGGCCTATTCCCGAAGCATCACACTCTATCTCAAAGATTTTGTCAAAGTTAGGCAATGATAGAAGTGGTGCTTGGGTGAGCTTGGCTTTGAGGCTAGCAAAGGCCGCCTCTTGTGTGGCGCCCCATGAGAATGTCACACCTTTCTTGGTGAGCTCCGTGAGGGGCGCAGCCAATGTGCTAAAGTCCCTCACAAAGCGGCGGTAAAAGCCAGCCAAGCCTAAGAAGCTTCGGACTTGAGTCATAGTAGTAGGTGTTGGCCATTCATGAATAGCTTTCACCTTCTCCTCGTCAACTCTCAAGCCCTCCTTACATACCACAAATCCAAGAAATACCACATGATCCGAGAAAAAGTGGCACTTCTTGAAGTTGGCATATAGCTTCTCCTTCCTAAGGACCTCAAGAACTTGCCTAAGGTGATCCACGTGCTCATCAAGATTATGGCTATATACTAAGATGTCATCAAAGTACACAACCACAAACTTGCCAATGAAGCGCCTTAGAACATGGTTCATGAGCCTCATGAATGTTCTAGGAGCGTTGGTGAGTCCAAAAGGCATCACCAACCACTCATATAATCCTTGCTTGGTCTTAAAAGCGGTTTTCCATTCATCGCCTTCTTTCATGCGAATTTGGTGATAACCACTCTTAAGATCAACCTTGGAAAACACACTCGCTCCATGCAACTCGTCAAGCATGTCGTCCAATCTTGGTATGGGATGGCGGTACTTAATGGTTATGTTATTGATCGCTCGACAATCAACACACATCCGCCAAGTACCGTCCTTCTTTGGTACCAAGATGACCGGAACTGCACAAGGGCTAAGGCTCTCCTTCACATAGCCCTTGTCAAGCAATTCTTGGACTTGACGTTGCAACTCTTTTGTTTCCGCGGGCTTAGCGCGGTACGCAGCCCTATTAGGTAGTGTTGCCCCCGGTATGAAGTCAATTTGATGTTCAATACCTCTTATCAGAGGCAACCCCTTTGGCACTTCCTCTTGAAAGAGATCATCGAACTCTAATAAAAGGCGAGTGATGGGCCGCGGTAGTCCCTCAAGATCATTCACGTTGAGGAGTATGTCCTTACGAATGAACAAAAGACATGACTCCCCACTCTTGAATGCTTGGACGACTTCCTTAGACTTAGCTAAGAGCATATGACTAGAGGCACTTCCCTTGCCCCCAATCGCCATTTTCTTACCTTTGGCATGCTCCTTAGCTTGGGTCTTGCGTTGCTCCCTAGCCACATGGTCAGCCATGATTTCATGAGGAGCTAAGGGATGGAGAGTAATCCTTTTCCCACGTAAATGGAAGGAATACTCATTGCTCACCCCTTGATGTATGACGCCTCTATCAAACTGCCATGGCCTTCCCAAGAGAAGGTGGCACGCAGTCATAGGCAACACGTCACACAAAACCTCATCCTCATAGCCACCAATTGAGAACTTGATTGTGGCTTGCTCCTTAACCTTTAGAGGGGTGTCGGAATTCAACCAACAAAGTGTGTAGGGTTGTGGGTGAGGAGTAGTGCTTAGGTTGAACCTAGACACTACTTCTTGGTCAATGATATTGCAACATGACCCCCCATCAATTATCATACTACATACTTTGCCATTGATAGTGCACCTAGTATGGAAGATGGTCTCCCGTTGGCTAGGCATACTTGATCCCTCCGAGGCTATAAGCACCTTTTTAGCCACAAAACAGTCCCCATGGGCTGCAACAACATGCATCTCTTCCTCCTCAGCCTCCTCATTCTCAACAACCTCTACTTCATACTCATGCTCATCCTCGGATTCGTACTCTCCTTGAGTATTAAGTAGAACTTGCCTTTTTGAGGGGCAATCTCGGGAATAATGCCCTCTTCCTAGACACTTGTAACACTTGATGTCCCTTGTTCGGTCCTCGCCCTCCTTTCGTTGGGGTTGGACTCTACTAGGGAACTCTCGTCTAGGGTGATTAGGATTATCACCCCTAGTCGGTTCCAAGCGTCTAGGTGGAGGTGGTGCTCCTTTGGGACTTTGCCAAGGGCGTGAGCTATTCCCTTGGGGGCGTCTAGAAGATAATGCTTTATACATACGATTAGTATAATGAAGCACTTCCTCCATAGGCGTCCCACGAGGAAAATGTTGCTTACTCACGACCGCTTTGAGTTCATTGTTGAGATGGTTAATGAACTTAGAAATAAGATACCCTTCGGGAACTCTAAGCCCGGACCTAAAGACCAAGGTCCTTAGTTCCGTATAGAACTCATCCGGGGTTTTATTCCCTTGCTCAAGTTGTTCCAATCTTTCATGAACTCGCTCGGCATAGTCATCCGGAACAAACCTATCTCTAAGAGCCCGTTTGAGCTCTTGCCATGTAGTCACTTGGGGGTGTCCATGGAACTCTCGTTCCTCTTTGTCCCCAAGCCACCATTGATAGGCAAATCCCTCAAACTTGATCGTAGCTATAGCTACTCGTTGAGCTTCCGAGTAGTCATAGTACTGGAATATTTGATCGGTCTTTTGTTCCCAATCAAGATATACCTCAGGCTCACAATTTAAACCAAAGCATTGTACCTCCAATTTTATTCCATGGGGCCGTGGCTGCTCCAAGTTAGCCGGATATTGGTTGCCATAGCCGCCGGTGCCGCGTGGTTCGTAGGCCGTATAGCCGCCTTGTCCTTGCCCTTGGGACGCTCCGCCTCGGTTTGGTGCATTCCTTAGAGGATGCAGCAAGGGTCTTTGAGACCTAGGGACGTCATGGGGCTGCATTCTTGATTGCTCTCCAAGCCTTAATCCGGGATCTGCATGGTTAGTTCTAAAAGGCATAGTAGAAGAAGCAAAAGGCAATGAAAAATTAGAAGAAGCATATTCTTCCCTTGTAGTGCTCATGTGATGCGCATGCCCTTGGAAGCCCTCGGTCATAGCTTGAGTGGGCACAACCGGAGGTGGCAACGGCCAAGTAGTTAGGGGCGCCGAAAGTTGATCTCCCGGTGGCGCAATGCCTAGAAGGGAGGAGGTGCCGGCACTTGCTTGCGGCAAAGACCCTCCTTGGCCTTGGACGGACGAGGCACCTTGTATGGTCCTCCATTTCTCCTCCATGGTGCACATGAAGGCAGCTTGTTCCTCCCTAATGGCGCTCCATTGTTGTCGGGCGCGCTCGTCGGATTCCTCCCTAGAATCTTGAAGGGCTTTGAGAAGCGTCTCCATGGTGAGAGCCGAGACCTCAGTGGGGTCCTCATTAACCGCTTGCTTGTCTTTGGGATTCACCATCTCCAACCTTCACAAAACAAACACACGAGAGCCAACAAAAACCCAAAGAAACTCCAACAAAGATACGTCACAAGTAAGATTGCCAAATTTGCCTAATTTAAATTAGGACTCGGAATCCAACAAGTTCTCGGGTGAGGGTGGCTCCTATATGCAAAGACTCACAAAAATCAAAAATAAAGTGCACCACAATCCTTGTCAAAAGCTTAAGTAATTCACAACTCAAACAATTCTTGTAAGTACTTGTTTCCTATTACCACTTACTAATGTTAGCTCGAGCAAAAGGAATTACAACTTCACTTACAATCACAAAGATAAGGTACGACTTCTTCTCTTTTTTTTTTTGACTTGTTTTGGCTTTCTCTTTTGTACAATATCAAGCCGAGTTTTTCTAAGAGTCTTCTTTCTCTTTTTTCTTTTTTTGTAAAGGAATGCAGAAAAC
The DNA here is from genome assembly GCA_027886185.1 of Rheum nobile. Lineage (NCBI taxonomy): Eukaryota > Viridiplantae > Streptophyta > Magnoliopsida > Caryophyllales > Polygonaceae > Rheum > Rheum nobile. Next base: position 654,124 of record WOAB01000143.1, read on the forward strand.
GAGAACTAAGCTTGCAATACAACTCGAGTAACAAAAGCGTACGCACTTCGGATTCGTTCCTCCACAAGAGAGGTTCGGTTTGCAATTTACGTAAACAATTAAACTCGGATTGTATATGTGCCAAATAAGGAAAGAAAAGACTCAAAAGATCCTATACTAAGTGCACAACTAAATGGGCTTTAAGAGGGTTGAAGGTTACAACTTTTCAAATTCAACAAGTATTAAATGCAATTAAAGCACACAATAAAGCCAAATTTGAAGGTTTAATTCTTCCACTCTAAACGTCCACTTCCTATAGGATAATCAGATTTCTAGATCTAACCTAGATGCAAGACACACGACACAAACACAAAGAAAATCAAGAACAAAGAAAGAACAAGATTCGGACAACAAACTCACAACTACGCATGCAAAGGCACGAAAACAAAGAACTTGTAGGACTTCGGACCTTGAATTTAAAAGAGGAATTTGAGCAAAACTTACGCGCTCTGATACCAAATGTTAGATTCAAAGGATCGTGCAGCCACGGTGCAAGTTTTGCTCGTCGTCGGAGTTGGAATCGCCAATTAGGGTTTCTCGGTGGACGGCGGCGGGACGGAGGCTCGGGGGTGATTTGTAGGCGGAGTTGTGGTGGATAGTTGGCACTCAATGTCTTCTTATAGAGGGAAGAAGAATTGGTTGCAGAAGTGAAAGGGAAGAGGAAGTGTGAGAGATGAACTCACTCGGCACACTTGGAATTTGACGCAAGGAAGAGATAGGTGAAAGAGAGAGAGAGAGATTTGCTCAAGCAATTTTTATAATTCTTACGTGCCCTTTTCAGATCTCAAAGAGACCTTATATAGGCTTACAAATATGGCAAGAATGCCTAAGGAAACGTCAAAATGTCCAGCACAAAATTAAACCCTAGTCTTAATACCGAAAATATCCAAAAAAGGTAAGTCATTAACTTCAAAGGTAAATGTCTTCAAGCACTTCAAATATTATCTCGGCCAAGGCTTGGGCCCATGATAGTGGGGTACTAGGGCCAGCCCATGATGGTGGGAGTGCCGAGCAAAGTGGTCCAAGTGGCTCGGCGCCCCCCCTTGAATGTTCACTTGCCGCTAGCGCCGGGCTCGCCGACGCCTTGATGAAGGCAAAGAACCAAGCCTGGCTCGGCATGGCTTAGGGTAGCTTGGCAGGTCAAGCCCTTGTGGAGGTCTTGGAGAAGCTTCCTAGCCCTAGACCTCGTGATGGCGCCAAGAATTGCCTCGTCATCTTGAGTGTTGGCCTTGGAGGCTCTTGTGCGCGGCGCGGCCGGCGCCTTGGCCTTGACTTGGCCAATGTCTCCCTTTGGCTTGGCTTTGGCTCTCCCATGCATGTCTTGGTCATCTCCAGCTCTAAGTGTGTCATCCATATGCTCCGTGCCTTGATCCAGCTCTTGGTCCTCAATAGTGCCCACGGAGAGCTCCTCGGCGGCGCCTAGGTTGTCTTCGGTGTCTTGACCTTGATGTGGCATGGTCACATCACTCTCCTATGCGGGTAGGATGCAACTCATTAACTCTGTTCTCTTAGGCATCATTAGTTTCTGGATGCATTCTTCCCTCTTGCCCCTTTCTGTCCTTGCTCGTATTCAACGGCTCCTCCACAACTACATTTTGAGCGGTAGTAGTAATTCTAGAAAATCTCCTATTGCTTGGGAGGATATCACCAGGCCTAAATTTGAGGGTGGCTTAGGCTTCAAGGAGCTCCTAGCCTGGAACAGGGATTGCTGGACTAGATGGTTGCTTGAGATTGACCACGATCTACCCAATCTCTGGGTTTACTGGGTGAAGAATTCAATTCTCAATGGGCTGTCAATTTGGAGTTATCACAAGAAAGACTCAGATTCTTGGCAATGGAAGTTGATGCTCAGGGAGAGGGACAATCTTATCACTCTCAAAGCTCAGATGAGTGATGTTGAATGGCATGTTATCTGGATCACCCCTTCCTCTAAGGAATCTGTAGCTATGATATATGAGAGGTTTCGACAACATCGTCCCATCTCGTCATGGGGGACTACCGTTTGGATGAGGACCAATATTCCACGTTGCTCCTTCATTACCTGGCTAGCAGGTAGAAACCGAGCTCCCACTTGTTCGAGGTTAGCTCGCCTCGGACTCCTCCAATCCCCTTGTTTTCCTTTGTGTGAGGCTCATGAAGAGACTATAGCTCATCGTTGGTTTCTTTGCCCCTTTTCTATCAATGTTCTAAGTGTTGTCATGAACTGGACTGGAGTGCTCAATTTTCCGGACACGCTTCAATCTTGGCTGCACATGATTAGCAACAGTAAATGTCGAGGTAGCTTTGTCTAAAAGCTCTGGGTTCTGGCTATCACCTCCGTTGTCTACCACATCTGGCATGCCCGTAACCTCAAAGTTTTTTACGGTCGCGCCATTTCTGTCCAAGAGTGCGTCAACGCATGCCTTTCCAACATCAAAGCACTGGCTGTTTTTGAAAGGATAAAATCATCAATCCAGCGGTGGTTCATTCTTCTCAACATTAGCTAGCTCCGTTGATTGCTTTTTGCTACCTGATTCTCATCCTTACTTCATATTGTGTCCTGAGGCACACTGATTACTTTTTGTAAAGAACTCTTGCCTTCTTGGCCTTTTGGCTGGGACCATTCTGTGTAAATGATTGTTGCTGCCTTTAGCAACACTTTTAGAATGCAATTTATCTTATTCCAAAAAAAAGGTGGGTCGATTCGGTTAATAACAGTCCAACTTGATCAATGGATGATCAAACTATTAACAAACTAAGTAATAAAATAATGTAATTACAAAGGGAAAAATTAAGGGTTTTTTTGGGAGAGGTCTTTATAAAGATATTTTTATTTATAATGTCCTTTTTGTAGAGAAGTAGTTTTTGAAATTTAAAATATGTGAGGTATCGGAAATTGTGAAAGGTAAAAAAAAGTACTTTTTACAAATAAACTCCTTATAACATGTCAAACAAATCCTAAACTAAAATATAAAGTTTAGAAATCTAATAAAACTCATTGTTGTTAGACGGTGAATTAAGTTTTCAAAATAGGCCTTTGCGCATAATTCTTTCTTTATTTTTTTCCATATTATTCAACTACATAGGTTATTATCGTTCAAGGAACTCATCATTACAGTTCTATGTAATTGGTAATTATAATCGGTAATTTCCTAAGTGAGGAATTAACCTATAGTTTGGATTAATGTATAATAGCTTATGTTATTTTGAGAGTTAAAGGAAGCTGATGGGCTTGCAGCCCAAGTTGAAGAAACGGCCCAGTTGATCTCAGTTGCCCAGATTGACAGACCCGACCCGTTGAGGGAATCGGAACTCCGCGTGTGTGACCTGTGAGCTTGCTATATAAGCTTCTGCTATTCTCTCTCCAGACAACAATTCACTCTGCTTTTGCATTGCCACTTTTCTGAGAGAGAGATCTAGGGTTTCAGTGAGAGCTTGCACGGATCCTTCGACGGTGGTTCGATTGCTCTGTTCGCCGGTGAAGCAAGCTTTGCTTCTGGCGATTCCAAGACCAGACGATGGTCTATCTTGGAGGTGGCTTTCCCTGAAGGTTCTCATACGTGCTCCTGGGTGCTCGACTGTGGTTCGAGGGCTTGAGATTTGTTGGCGACTGGTTTCAGGGAGTTTCTTCTGATCTTGTTTTGCTTCTACTCTTGTAAATCTTTGTCTTACTTAGTGGATTTGGCTTCCTGTCTTGAGGCCACGAGGAGTAGGCTTTGTCCGAACCTCGTTAAAATATTCTTGTGTTCTTTTGTTTTTGTTCTCTGTGAATATCTGGCTTGATTCGAACATATATGCTTATCAAATTGGTATCAGAGCTTTGTTTCCCTATCTTACATGCTATCTTATAATCTTGAGTGATTAGATCTGCAAATCTAGGGTTTTGTGTTGCTCTGTGTATGATCTTGGCATCCTGCTTCCGCTCACTAGTCTTGTTCGAACTTGCTTTGTGTGATTGCATGTTTCTTCTACTTCTGTGTTCTTGAAACTGCATATCTTGACTTGTGACTCCTGATTATCTTCTCTAAATCTTGATGTCACTATACTTTATGTAATTCTTGATCCTTAGGTTTCAGTGAAAGTCTTACTCTCTGTGACCTAGATCTGTGATTACTGGTGTTGTGTGACCGTTGGTGTCACATGATATTCTTGAATATTGTGTTATTTCAAGCTATCTCTCTTTTGTGTACAAACTGTACTTATTTCTTCATTCTTGTTTACTGTTAATTGATTAAAATTCCTACTGACTTGTGTGTTTTGCTAGGTACAATGACAGAGAATAACATAAGAATGAAGCCCTTTGATGGGACCACAGACTTTGCCATGTGGCAAGTGAAGATGAAGGCCATCCTCATAAAGGAAAAATGCAGTAAAGCCATCAAAGAAGACTACCTGGCTGAGACATCAGCTGCAAGGAGAGTGGAGATGGACGAGCAAGCCCATTCAGAGATCCTCATAAGGCTATCTGATGAAGTGACTCGTCAAGTGGTAAAGTATACTACCACTAAAACTCTCTGGGATGCTTTAGAAGCATTGTATCTCACTAAGTCTATGCCGTCTAGGATATCTCTTTTGTGCAGATGATTTACATTTAAAATGGATGTTAATCTAACCCTTAATGATAACCTTGATAAATTCCTTAGGCTTACCCAAGACTTAGAAAGATGTGAGGATAACATAAAATAGACTCATCAATCTGTTTTACTTTTGAATGCCTTGCCTGCTCAGTTTGATAACTTCAAAGATGTTATTCAATTTGGTAATGAAACTTTGACTAAGGCTAAGATCAAGGAATCTATTACTCAAAAGAATGAGACCTTAAAAGTTTTTAAGACCAAGAATTCTGATAAGAAACCTGAGACTAAAGCTGAGGCTTTAATGGCTAATGGCAAACCAAAGAAAAAGTTTAAACAGAAAAAGGATAAGAGAAATGAGCCTTCTACCTCCTCTAATGAAAATGATAAAAAGAAGAAGTGCTTCTACTGTGGGAAGCTAGGTCATTTTATCAAGGACTGTCATAAAAAGAAGAAGGCTGACTCCAATAAGAATGAAAATGAAAACTCTGCTTCCTTGTTTGAGTCTCATGATTACTATGAATGTGAACTCCTTATGTGTTCTGACTCTTCTATTGATGATTATTGGATTCTTGACTCTGGTTGTACCATGCATGCTACTCCTAACAAATCCTTCTTTAGCTCTTTGATTGAGTTCAATGGTGGTAAAGTTATGTTAGGGGATCATAGTTCTCTTGCTATTAGGGGGGTAGGGAATGTTCCTCTATGCATGCATGATGGTAAAATAAGAGTTTTACAGAATGTTAGATGGGTGCCTGAATTAAGAAGAAATCTATTATCTGAATCTGCCTTTGATGATCTTAAGTGTCATATTGTTACTCATAATGGTATAAGAGAAGTTATCAAAAATAGGACTACTGTTATTAAGGGAATTAAGAAGGGTGGGCTATACCATGTTATAACTTCACCTGAATTAAATCTCTCCAAAATTGAGAACAACCTGACCTTAGATCAAACCAAGTTGTGGCATAATAGAATGGGACACATAGGAAATAAAGGCCTGAACTATCTGCATAAGCATGGTTTAATTGATAAAAAACCTGCTAACTTGAGTTTCTGTGAAGATTGCATATTTGGTAAAAAGACTAATGATTCTTTCTCTAAATCTACTTATGTTGCTATCTCACCTCTTGAGTATGTGCACTCAGATTTGTGGGGTCCAGCACAGGTAAGTACTGTTGGAGGTAAAAGGTATTTCATATCCTTCATAGATCATTATTCTAGGAAAGTTTGGCTTTATTTGCTAAAAACTAAAGATGAGGCCTTTAATGCTTTCAATACCTGGAAATGTGTTGTTGAAAACCAATCTGGAAATAAACTCAAGTGTCTTAGGACTGATAATGGCCTAGAGTTTTGTAATCATGAGTTCAATGAGTACTATCTTAAAAATGGGATTAAAAGGCACCTAACAGTGCCTGGAACTCCCCAACAAAATGGTACTGCTGAAAGAATGAATAGAACTTTGTTAGAAAAAGCTAGATGCATGCTAATAAGTTATGGCTTAAAACACTCACTTTGGGGGGAAGCTGTTACTACAGCAGCCTACCTTATTAATAGATCACCTTCATCTGTAATTGACTTCAAAACACCTCAAGAAATATGGATAGGTAGAAAATCAAGCCTAGCTCACTTAAGAGCCTTTGGCTGCACTGCTTATGCCCAAATTTCTCAAGGAAAACTGAAGCCTAGAGCCCAAAAATCTGTTATGTTGGGCTATCCAGAGGGTGTAAAAGGATATAAACTTCTCCTTATACAACCTCATGGATATAAGGTGATTATTGCTAAGAGTGTTACTTTTAATGAAAATGATTTTCATTTCAAGAAAATTCTAACAGCTGTCATTGAGAAGACAGGTACTCATGAAGATGAAGCTGAAGCTGAGACTTCCAGCAGGCAATTCTATGAGCCAGCTCCAAATCAACTCCCAGTTGAAGAAGAGTTTGATCTTGGACAACTCTCCATGAGTCAAGGGGAGTCCAGTGAAGGAAGGACTAGAGATCCCTCAAGTGAAACAGAGGAATCTAGTGGGGGTCCAGAGGAGATAGGAAGTAACAATTCACAACAATTGGGGGATGGAAACAGGGAAGAAAACCTTATTCCTATTACTAATTGTCATTATGTTGCTAGCTCTTCTAGTTTATCTAAGTCTAGTTCAGTAGAATTGCATGAAAATGAATCTGAAGTGCATGAAACTGAACCTGAAATTGAAACTACAGACTTAGACAATTACCAACTAACAAGAGACAGAGCTCCTAGAATGAGGATACCATGCAAGAAGTTTTCTTCCAATATTATTGAATTTGTTACTGCTGCTGTTGATATTGGTATTGTTGACTATGCCTTTATAACTGCTGATGTGATTAAAAAACACACCTATACTCCTGATACATATGATCAAGTTGTTAAGTGTTTAGACTCTAAGAAATGGCTTAGTGCTATGAATGAAGAGATGGAATCCATGAAAACTAATAAAACCTGGACTCTAGTTTCTAAACCTGACAATGCTAAACTCATTGCTTGTAAGTGGATTTATAAGATTAAAGAGGGTAATAGTCCTAATGATCCACCCAGATTTAAGGCTAGACTTGTGGCAAAAGGGTTTACCCAAAGAGAAGGAATAGACTATAACAACATATTTGCACCTGTAGTTAAGTATAAAACTATGAGGCTGCTTCTTGCTATGTGTACTGTGTTTGATTGGGAACTGGAGCAAATGGATGTGAAAACTGCTTTTTTACATGGTGAATTAGATGAAACAATCTATATGAAACAGCCTAAGGGCTTCACTGATGAGAAAAAACCTAATCATGCTTGCCTTCTTAAGAAATCTACATATGGTTTAAAACAGTCTCCTAGACAGTGGAATCTAAAATTTGATGCTTGCATGATTAAATTAGGTTTTACAAGAAGCAACTATGACACATGTCTTTACTTCAAGAACATTAAGTCTATATCTCCCTTATATGTGCTCTTATATGTGGATGAAATATTATTGATGTGTAGTTCTAAAGTCTTAGTCTCTGGTGTGAAAAATGACTTAAAACTGCATTTTGATATGAAAGACTTAGGTCCTGCTCAGATGATCCTAGGGGTTAGAATTAAAAGAGATAGAAAAAGAAAGTTAATGTGGTTATCTCAAAAAGATTATGTCCAAAAGGTCTTGGATAGATTCAATATGGATAACACTAAACCCACTTCTATACCCTTAGGAGGGCATTTAGAGCTGACCAAGAGAAGTTGTCCCAAGAACCAGTCAGATAGAGATGCTATGTCTAAAATTCCTTATGATGTTGTTGTAGGCTCAGTTATGTATGCTATGTTGTGTACTCGACCTGACCTTGCCTTTGCCATCAGTGTCCTTAGTCGATTTATGTCAGATCCTGGTAGTGACCACTGGACAGCTATGAAATATACTCTGAGATATATATGTGGAACTAAAAACTTGTGTTTAGTTTACTCTGAACATAGTAAGAAAAATGAGTTACTTGGCTATGTTGATTCTGATCATGCAAGTAATAAAGATAATAGGAAATCTACTACATCTTATTTCTTTACTTGGGCTGGTAACTGCATTTCTTGGAAGTCTCAACAACAGTTTGTTGTGGCTTTATCTTCTACTGAAGCTGAGTATATAGCAGCTATTGAAGCTGCTAAAGAAGCTACCTGGTTGACTGGTTTGTTGAATGAAATTCAGTGTGTTTCTTATGTTCATACCCTGTATTTGTGTAGAGATCATGTCTATCATGATAGATCTAAACATATTGATGTGAGGCATCACTTTATTCGTGATCATGTTGAGAAAAAACAGATTGTGATATGTAAAATTAAGGGTGATGACAATCCTGCAGATTTTGGAACCAAGATTGTGCCAGCTGACAAGTTTGCATTTTGCAGGGACTTCTTGCATATTTGGGATGTTCCTTGATGAATGCTGATGCATTGGCCGACGATGGTTGGTTGCTTGAAATCCGCTCCTGCTCAGTAAATGGTTGTGTTCTACAGTTAGAGTTAGGCACTGTAAGACTTAGTAAATCAAGAGGGCATATTATAATGGGTAATTTCCTAAGTGAGGAATTAACCTATAGTTTGAATTAATGTATAATAGCTTATGTTATTTTGAGAGTTAAAGGAAGTTGATGGGCTTGCAGCCCAAGTTGAAGAAACGGCCCAGTTGATCTCAGTTGCCCAGATTGACAGACCCGACCTGTTGAGGGAACCGGAGCTCCGCGTGTGTGACATGTGAGCTTGCTATATAAGCTTCTGCTATTCTCTCTCCAGCCAATAATTCACTCTGCTTTTGCATTGCCACTTTTCTGAGAGAGAGAGATCTAGGGTTTCAGTGAGAGCTTGCACGGATCCTTCGACGGTGGTTCGATTGCTCTGTTCGCCGATGAAGCAAGCTTTGCTTCTGGCGATTCCAATACCAGACGATGGTCTATCTTGGAGGTGGCTTTCACTAAAGGTTCTCATACGTGCTCCTGGGTGCTCGACTGTGGTTCGAGGGCTTGAGATCTGTTGGCGACTGGTTTCAAGGAGTTTCTTCTGATCTTGTTTTGCTTCTATTCTCGTTGATTGCATAAGTTGTATACTAGATCCAAACATAATACTCTCTTGTAAATCTTTGTCTTACTTAGTGGATTTGGCTTCCTGTCTTGAGGCCACGAGGAGTAGGCTTTGTCCGAACCTCGTTAAAATCTTCTTGTGTTCTTTTGTTTCTGTTCTCTGTGAATATCTGGCTTGATTCGAACATATATGCTTATCAGTAATCAAGCACTATGTTTGTAGTAACTTAAACAGTAATTGGGTATTCAATTACTGTGTCCATCACCTGTCACGATCCATCAATGGTCTCATTAAAATTTTAAACTGTAGTTTTAGAACGGCATGGCTACTTCCACCCTGACACGGTGCTATTTGCACCGTGTCAGGCACGCGGCACTCACTGCTGCATGGCAGTGAGTGCCGGCGGTGGGTCCGGTGGTGGGTGCTGGCCGGCGGTGGGTCCGGCGACGGGTGCCCTGGGCGCCGCGTGGAGGGAGTTCGACCTGGCGCCACCGCGCGGTGGTGGTATCGGGAGTTCGATCTCGCCGGTGATGGATGATCTCGTTGTTAATGGACGTCGGTGATGGGTTTAGGGTAGAATATTCGGTGGATTTCAATCAGAACTTATGTTGCATCCGTGAATGAATTACTTTCGGTGGATTTCAATCACAATTTTTCGGTGAATTTTAAGAACTCGACCCGAATCTGACTCGGTATTTTTTAAGACTCGATATAATTTTGAAATTCAATATTTTTTAAATATCGAAGAAGAACCCGACTCGACCTAAACCCGACCCGAACTCAACCCGAAAATTTGTACGACTCGATCGATCCACCGTCGGCCACCTCCGACATTCACCGCCGGCACCCCACCACTGGCCACCGCCGCGCGGCAGCCGGCGCGTGTCAGAAGCACTGTGGCGCAGTGCAAATAGGTTCTGCCTTTTAGAATTAAATATGTCTTAATAGTGATTAGTGAACTACTAAAATATAAATATGAGTATTCAAATGTAATTTTATTTATTGTATATACTAATATAAAAACTATGACCTGACAATTGAAATTATGAGAATTTTTCTAGTCTTCACCTCTAATTTTGAATAGCAAATTTTATTTGTAAGAATACTCGTAGATGACCTTTGTCAAGATGGACCCTTTAAATATCTTTTATAGAAAAGCAAAAAAGTTTAATTTAGACTAGTTTAGAGTATTTTCATCACCATTTTTAGAACATGCCAAATCTAGCTTTCACACTAAGAGTGTCCTTTTCCATTATAATGTAGCTTTGCTCTGTATAGTCAAACAATGGAAGACCTCAACATAAAAACCAAACACAAACCTCCAAGATTTGATCTGTTTACCAAAATTTTGGAAGAGTATTTTCATCCCCATTTTTATCCTTCTTTTAAACAAATTGTCCATTTAATCCGTGGTTACTGGTTAATCAATCTCCAGTGCATCCTCCTCCGACCGCTCAAATTGAAGTCTTGTTTTCCTATTTGATAGTTGTCATTTGTTTCTATATTCATTATTTTAATTTATGTCTAATCTAATAATTTGTATCATCTAATATTTGTAACATATTTCTTCTAATAAAATTATTTTAAATAGAACTTTCAAATAGAAAAATTGTCTTATTATTTACAGAAAGTAATCTTATTGATTTATATTTTCTTCATTTTTTAATTATTTCAATTTTTTTCATTAAATTTATTTTACCTCATTTATATTTTTTAATCTTTCATATAAGTTTTTCACTCTTTAGTTAAGGTGATACCACGCCTACATATATATCATACATTATTTATGACTTAACTTATTGCACAGGGCCTCCGAATTTGATTGGACGACCCTGCTACTTATACCATATATAAGGGTGAGGTTGGGGCAAGTCTTGGGATATCCGAAGAGTATGATCTCTTGTATCGAACAAAACCAAAAACACCAAGTGTTCTCTATTTGATCTTGCCTTGTTCAATAGAGGAGTGATTGTCTTATCCCAAATCAGATTTCGTGCAACCCGAGGCTACGAGATTAAGGGTCGAAATATTGGTTTTGGAAAATGCTCAAACACGATTCAATCAATATCCGAGTCAACCGAAGTTTGATCAACAATACACCCCAATACAACATTCAAAACCAATATTTTCCGTGTTTGATCAATGGCGGCTGCATCGGTACGTGAGATGACATCAAAGTTCGGAAAGTTGGAGAAGTTCGAAGGCGTGGACTTCCGGAGATGGCAAAAGAAGATGCATTTCCTCCTCACGAAGCTCAAGGTGGTGTACGTCCTGAGTATGCCAATGCCACTCATGCCGGAGGATCCGGAGAATGAGCCCTTGGAGGTGACAAGGAAGCGTAACAAGTGGGAGAATGACGACTACATATGCCGTGGCCATATTCTAAACGGTATGTCGGATTCGCTCTTTGATGTCTACCAGAATGTCGAGTCCTCAAAGGAGTTGTGGGATGCGCTGGAATCCAAATACATGGCGGAGGATGCTTCTAGTAAGAAGTTTCTTGTAAGTAATTTCAACAGTTATAAGATGTGTGATTCCGGGCCGGTTATAGAGCAATTCAATGAAGTGCTTCGGATCCTAGGGCAATTCGCCCAACACAACATGAAGATGGATGAATCTATCTTGGTGTCGAGAATTATCGACAAATTGTCACCTTCATGGAAAGACTTTAAACACATGTTGAAGCACAAGAAGGAAGAGTTGTCTCTTGTACAACTCGAAAGCCATTTGCGTATAGAGGAATCTCTATGACGTGACAATTGAAATTATGAGATTTTTCTAGTCTTCACCTCTAATTTTGAATAGCAAATTTTATTTGTAAGAATATTCTTAGATGACCTTTGTCAAGATGGACCCTTTAAATATGTTTTATAGAAAAGAAAAAAAGTTTACCCCTTGTTTGGTTGAACGTGAGAAATTAAGTTCCTGGGAATTTAGCTACTTCCTAGGAATTGTAAATTGCTGAAAATTACGAAATCATGTTTGGTTCAAAATTATTATTTTTATATTAACATAGGAAGTAATAATATTTCCGTTTAAAAATGCAGGAAGTAGATCTTACCTACCTCTTCAAGGTAAGTGCGATTCATTTAATTGGAGGAATTGCAACTTCCTGAAAAGTAAATTCTCACGTTTTATTTTTGAACCAAACACAAAAAATAAATATATTTCCTGAGAAAGTTCAACTTCCTGGAAAGTGTAGCACGAACCAAACGAGAACTTAATTTAGACTAGTTTAGAGTATTTTCATCGCCATTTTTAGAACATGCCGAATCTAGCTTTCACACTAAGAGTGTCCTTTTCCATTATAATGTAGCTTTGCTCTGTATAGTCAAACAATGGAAGACCTCAACATAAAAACCAAACACAAACCTCCAAGATTTGATCCGTTTACCAAAATTTTGGAAGAAGTTCTTGGTTTAGTCCCTGACTTGGAGTTGGAAAAATCAACTCTATATAGAGTTAAAGAAATCTTGATTGTTAAATAAAAAATTTAACAGATAAAAAAAAATTCTTTTATTTTTTTGTGACGGATTTACTTTTTTGCTATAGGATTTTAGAATCTACCCATAGATGTTTTATAAAACTACACCTTAACGTGATGGCATTTAAAAGCATCCTTACAAATACAAATTTGTTATTCAAAACTAGAGGTGAAGAACGACTAGAAAATTTATCGTAATTTCAATTGTCACTTCATAGTTTTTAATGTATATTTTAAATAAAGTTACATTTGAATACTCAAATATATATTTTAGTAGTTCATTATTAGGACTCATTTTATTCTAAAAATATAAAATAAATACTTTAAAGATATTTTTTATTGGATCGTAACAAATTCTGGAGAAAATTACTGAATACTCGGTTATTGAACAAAGTACTTAATTTCAACCTTGAACGATAAAAACATATACAGTTGAATAATACGCAGGAAAAAAAAAACACTTCACTATAGGTTAAAATCCTTATTAAGCAAAAAGTGATTCGAGATTAAAACCCATCACCTTTTTAGGCTTCTCAGTAGAGAATGTTTCAAACTTCTATTATTAATTGGTTTTTTCTATAAATGGGCACACTATAATAACATTATTTTTAATAATAAAACTTGATTTTTAACAATAATTTTTTTAATTATTAGTTTAATTTTTTTTTACTAAGGGTTTATCCATTCACTTTTAGAAAATATTTTGAATATAATTTTTTACTTTAGTTTGTTAGCATGTGTCCATGAGCACACACTAGAAAAACCGTTATTAATAGATCGGTTTTTCTAGTGTGTTCTCATAGGCACACTCTAACAAGCTAAAGTAGGAAACTATCTATAAAATATTCTTTAATAGAGAATGAATAAACTCTTAAGAAAAAATATTAAACTAATGGCTAAAAAAATTATTGCTAAAAATGGGCTTGTTAGAGTGTGTCCATGGACACACACTATTATTAGGGGTTTGTTAGAGTGTGTCCATACAAATTGAAAACTGGAATAAATCGAAAAACTGGAACCCTGACTGTCTTACAGAAGACAATCATAAAACTTATAAAACGAACATTGTAAGACGACCAATAAAGAAATGAAAAAAGCCTCCGGATAACATAATTAAAATCAACACAGATGGATCCACCAAAATCAATGGTGAATCTAGTTTTGGCTATATTTTCAGGAACAACACGTGAAAGCCACTTTTCCTCTATGGGGATAAATGCGGTATTTCAACCCCGCTTAAAACAGAAACACTGGCAGTAAGAAATGTTCTGGTAAAGGCTTATGAATTAGGCATTACCAACATTCATCTTGAATGTGACAACCTTACCATCGTGAATGTCCTTAACCAAATCTGGCACTGTCCATGCGATATTGAAATGCTAATTTCTTATATCCTGTGTATTTTACAATTGTTTTCTTCAGTGTCTCACGTCTTTCGAGAAACCAACGTCGTGGCCGATTTCATCGCGAAGAAGGTTCATCAGGTTCCCTTGGAAGACTTTAGAAATTGTCTAGAATTTATAATTCGCATCCGTAAGGATGCTATAGATTGAGAAACCGACTCGTCTGTGATTTCCAATCTAATTTTTACCTTATCAAAAAAAAAAAAAAGACGTACACTAGAAAAAAACCTTAATCGATCAAGCTTTGTAAAGATACCTTGGAGACAAACTACCTAGAATTTCACTAGAGGAACTACTCTAAGCCCTTCGCTTAAACCTGATCTGAACAACTCAACAAGAAACTAAACTCGTACCCTCTTTCACGTTCTCTACTGGCATTTAGTTCCTGAAGCAGTCATCAACCTTTCTCTTCAACATGACGATTCTATTTCGAGGTTCACTTCTCTGATCTTTTTCTTCTTCAAAATCTTAACCTAGGCTGCTTGAGATAAACAAGTTTAAAATGGGGTAGGTGATCCTGAGAATCCAACGAGTCGAGATAAAAAGTGGTGCAATGTCAAAATTCATACCTCCTAATATAAACATAAAGCTAACGTATAGGAAGGGCTTCACCTCACATTATATATTTGTGATAATATAAAGTTATACCACAATAAATTAGATATTGACAACGATAATTTGCAAATCCCACTATCCTAGACTCCCTCCGATCACATTTATGTGCCCTGTGAACATATATAAAAAAAAGTTAAAGGTAGGGTTTTGTCTCCTGTTTCACATCTAACACTCGAGTCAGTATTTGGGGTTTTTAGTAAAGAATTCAATTAATTGAATGACGTAATCATCTCTATTTAAGGGAGAAGTTAACTTTTACTCCAAGCAATATATTTTCCATAAAGATAAGCACAAGAATAACCTCCTTAATTAAGAATATTCAGAATAAATAAAGATATTTTTACCTCTGAAAAATATTATATTTTAGAACTCATTTTTTATCTCCACAATATTGTTAATCTTTTCACTTGGTCGATGGTAGGGATGGTAACGCGTCGGGAATTTTCATTCCCTGTGGGGAGGGGAATCCCTGCCACGGGATTGGGAACAGGGAATTCAGACGAGGATGGGGGCGGAGACGGGGGAAAAGTTTGATCTCCACGCGGGAAAACCCACGGGGATCCCTGTCATATACATGATTATTCTAATTTTCTTAACATTTAACCCTAAATTTAATGCCCTGTTGTCCGTAAATCTCATATTATCTAAACCTTAAACTATAAAAATTCCTTTAGCCCTAATAATTATGTGCAATAAAACAAAAAAAAAATAGGTTTTTTTTGTAAAACGGGGACGGGGATCTCCGTTGCGAAATGGGGACTCGACGGGGACGGAGGAGATTGGATCCCCGTTCGGGGATGGGGAATGGGGCGGTAAATCCATAAATGGGAACGCATAGGATATTCCCCGCCCTTATGCCATCCCTATCGATGCGGCAAACTCACTTCTACAAATACACCCCTCAAATGACAACTAATCCGGCCTAGTTAATATTTTTGCCATTTTTTTTTATCAGTCTATTATCTTAGTCTCTTTATTTATCCCACATTTTTTAACTGGTTTAATATCTCATTCAGAATATTTGTAGTAATTTTCTCAAAATAAATATATTTCAAAATTGTGCAATGTCCATCTTGGGTGACTTGAACTTGGATTATATTATTTTGGATTTCTCTCATTTTAAATCCTAGGTGGAAAAATGCATATTTCTCTATCCTTGCAATTTTCATCGTGACAAGTCAGACTTCTAAGTTTTGTGGAAATATGGATCGGGAATGAGTTGAGTTTATCCCATGTCGATCAATTATAGAATATGACTTGGGTTTGTTTACTTCTCCTTCGATATGATGTTTTTTTTCCTTCATACCCGTTTATCCTATTATCGAGCTTTTTCATCTTTCATTCTACTAGATATGAGATATGTCTTGTATATCAAATCACTTTCCAATTAAAAGAAACATCAGATTTTATACTAAAACGTGAATCTAGAATTTTTAGCATAAAATTGATTAATCGAAAATAAGAATCTTATTTATCTTTCTTTGTCCTACATTCTAATAATAACCAAGGACTTGTGGTCATGTTCCGTAACGTTTTATAAAAACTCTTGGGTGGATTCTAAAACCCTATAGCAAAAAAAAAGTAAACCCGTCCAAAAAAATTAAAAGAAAAAAATCATGTATAGATATGGAGAGAGAGAAATAATTTTAACCGTTACAATTTTATTGAACGGTCAAGGTCTCTTCAACTCTACATAGAGTTGATTTTTCCAATTCCACATGAACTAAACCCTCTTGAATGATCTTCTTCTTGAAGATGAGGCCCTCCAAATATGTTTTTGTATTAAAGAAAAAATACTAGTTTAGACTATTTTGGTGTACTAGCTTTCAACATCGATCGCTATTTCTAAAAAATCTAGTTTAGACTATTTGTGAGCCTGAAGTCTAGCTTTCAGACTCAGACTATCCTTTTCCATTATAATGTAACTTTGTTTTAAATAGTAAAGAATCGAAGACCTCTAACATGTACATCATAAAAACCAAACACAAACCTCCAAGATTTGATTCGTTTACCAAGCTTTTGGATGAAGTCCTTCGTCATTGTCGGGTTGGCTGACAAAGAAAGGGAAAAAAATGTTCTTTTTTATTAATCAATTTTATGTTATAAATTCTAGATCGGCTTTCTAATACAAAAGTTGTAGTTTTTTTTAGTTAGAAAGTGAATTGATATACGAGACATATCAGGTATATCAAAATACCGTAAAACTTGATAGCCGGATAAATCGATATTAGAAAAACATCATATTAAAGGAAAAATAAACAAACCCAAGTCATCTTCTATAATCGACACGGATAAACTCAACTCATCCTCAATCTAAAATTCCACAAAACCTTAAAATAATCTAACTTGTCGCAGTATTTGCAAGGATATGGAAATAGCCATTTTACGACCATGATTTTGTTGGTTCATAGATGGTACTAGGCTATTATAATAGTAGAGGGGGATTCGAACTCGTGGCGTCATAGTCACGGGATGTCATACTTATCAAATAAACTAGAAAGACTCGACTATGACCCAAATTTTATAATGAGACAAATCCAAACATAGATGAACAGGACGATATGTAATTTCAATTAAGATGATAATGTGGGTGAAAATTGAGCATTTTTTCTTTAAAAAAAAAATTAGATCGACCTAACTTCGAAATAATCTCTTGTTAGTGTTAAAACCTTCGACGATGAAACTTTATTTACCATAAAATGTTTATCCGGCGCCTCTTATTTGAGTGTTGTTTTTTTGTTTATTGATATTTGAGTGTTGTTAATTGCACCATTGAAATGTCAAAGTTGACTCAGATTGGCTGTGCTTGAAACCATTGTGTTTTCCCTTTTCATTAACATCTTAGAATGCTCTGAATCTACACACTAACAAGCATTCCAAGTGATGCAGCAGCATTATCCCAAAAACAGAAGAAAAACTTTCTTTGCACGCGCAGACGCTATAAACATACAAGCTATTCTCTTTATTGAGTTCCACATACAAGGTAAAAACAAGACCTATATACTCAGGTTTCGAAGCGTATCGACGCGATCTATGACATCCAAAGCCTTGATCCGGTCGATGTCGAAGTTTATGATGGGAACCGAAGACGGCCTCCTCGTCGAGTAGATCTCTCTTTTGTGCTCCCTGGTAGGAGAGTGGTCACTGCTCTTACTCAGCCTGTTGTGTTTGCTCAGCCTCGTCTTCACCGTCCCAAACTCCTGACTCTTGCTTATTCCGGGAGTGAGCTTTCGCTTCGTCACGTCCTGCAGCATCTCGCGATCCTCAACCGTCAGCGTCCGGGATGCGCAGCTGGCGCTCTTCTGCGACGATGACGACGTCTTTTGGTTGGGGGAGTGTAATGGGGACTTAACAGGGCTGCTCATGGTAGCTCTTGATTGCTTGATGAGGTGGTGGAGCCACGCCACAAGGTCAAGGATCTGCTTGTCCGTCTTTACCTTGTCTGCGTGGTGAAGGGTCTCGATTCTGAGCAAGCTTGCCTGCCCAGCTGCAGTTCGGCTCCCGTCGCAACTGATAAAATTCAACCAACTTAGAAACTTTGTCCTCGGAAGATTTTTCGAGCATATAGTTACATTTGACCCTTACCTGGAATTTGCCCATTCTCCAACCCAGCCAAATCCGTGATGAGCTCTGAATTCGTCCAAACCCAAAACCACAAAAGAGATGAGTACAAAGAACATGACAAAACTACTTTTGGATCAATGCTTTCAAAATTCGAGGAAAAAACCACCATAACCGAGTCTTACTTACTTGGTTGTGTTTGCAGCGATAGGTACAAGCCATTGCAGAGTTTTCTCCATTTCAGCTTTGATTTGTGGGACAGGAAGCTGCAAACAATAGCGCTTCAGATAAGCATGTCTGAAATGCCATTAATAAACAAGGATGTAACGTGACCCTCCACAATATTGTACGGAGATATGGTAGCCATTTTTGTGCATCCATATATAAGACAACTATAGAAAAATTGAACGGAAGTAATTGTAGTGTAACAAGAGAGTGTTTTAGCATTTATTTACTCAGCGACAACTGAAATAGGCGTACTGAGACTGAGAGACAGTCCTTCAACCAATTATGAATTCATACCTCCGCCTTTGGCTGAAAGGATTGCAATTTGGATCTTAAAGCTGCCTTTATATTGGGTGGCAATCCATGATACAAAGCATCCCTTGTATTCGGGGGAACAGAATTTGGACGAGACACCTGCTTAGAAACCAGAGCTACTTTGTTAATCACAAATATTTCTTAAATGTGTCGAATGCGTGAAATAAACATAAAAATACTAATGGTACTCGACTAAACAGAATATTATGATATTTCACTGCCTCACATTGTGTTCTGTACATCATGTATGTAAAGTCTAGGAGGGGCAGGGATTGGCATGTTCTGTTGCTAGGGTAAATAGGTTGTGATGCAGTTTGTACATGAAATGTAATATTGACTACATATACTATTTAAGCTCTAATAAAAAAAAAAAGAGACTGCAACTATCCTACATATCTAATAGCAAAAATGAGCCGTGAAGAGACTGACAAACTTACCAGCGTATCAATTTGAGTGATAATGTTTGCGTAATGCAAAGCAAGACCAGCAGACCCCAACTTCTGCTGACTGTAGGAAGACAACTTCGGCAGTGTGTTTTCATCTGCACAACATCACATCAAAACGAGAGAGGATCATGTGGCTTTATAAACACGCATAACTTCAGAGGGTTTGCAAATAATGTGTGGCAATTTCAGAAGCTACCGAAAAAATAAAAGAAGGCAAAGTAGCAAGAAATCATCACTAGTCTCAGACGAAGATAGCATTTAGTAACAATGAAGATCAAGCTTCAAGTAGTGACTGATTCATGGTAGAGATAACAGAGTACAAGTTCATATGACCAATTCCTCTACCATTTAACTCTTTATTGTTCTTCTATGGGAAAGAGGGAGGTACCCTCGATGACAATTGTTGGGATAACCAAGACATAAATTGGGGAAAACCTAAGTGAAAGTCAAACCTGTACAGGCAGAATTGAATTGTTAGATTGACATCTCCATCATCACATGTAAGCATTGATTTGGTAGTAATTTTAATGGAAATCACAAGACATATTGTTCTAAACTCAATGGATCAGCCAATCCTATGGCAGATATATAAACCACGGCTACGTATCTATAGGAATTTTTTTTCCTGTAAGCAACGGAGCCCTTAGAAAGGGCAAATAACGTACAAATCAGTACTACGAGTAAAAAGGTTGGTTCCATACCAGCACTACCAAAGGCTTCGTGAATCTCTAAATGCAAAAAATGTACAACATCTACAAGCTTCTCCATCACCTACAACAAAAAAAGAATCGTATGACGACTCAAATAGTACAGTTAATACTTAACATAAAACTGTTCAAAATAAGGCAAGACATGGCAAAAGCATAAACATTTAATAAGTGGAAAAGAACAGGATTACCGCACTTAATGGATTATAGTGCCGTAATCCAAACGCAACCTTGGTGTTAGTAACTAGTGAGTCATTTTCCCTCGAACTGAGTAATGGTTAGTCTACTTCCCAATTAGTAGAAATAGTCAATAATGATAATAATAAATAATGGTGATATAATGTACTAGCTGCATTATTTTAATGATTTCCCAAATAAAAGCCTAAAGATTTATTTTAGGAGTTCAAATTTTATCTTATCCCCTTGCATACAAGTGCTAAAACATAAGTGTAGAGCATTTTGCAGAACAAACGGCTTCTTTTTGTGGAAGCTTCTATTCCAAGTTTTTCAATAGGTTCACACATTTAAGAATAGATAACCTGAAATTTAATCAGGGAAACCGAGTCAAGAAGAAAATTTAACCATGAAGTTGCAGCTTCAATAAATAGACCCTATTTGTCCCTATATATCACAAATACCACCATTATTTAACCATATATATCACAAATACCACCAGTTACCTCCTCCAAAATCCTGGACCAAAGTGATTTTTTCTTCAAACTCCTTACATGCTTCCTCTGACTCTTCAGTTCTGGCCTCAAAATTGCAAGACTTTCTCCTGCAAATAAGAGAGCAAACACCATATCGTTATCAAAGAATGTATCTATTATACATAACCATTCTGAATACCTGGGGAGGTGAGGACACAGGAAGATACACTCAACTTCTTAAACACACCATTACAACTACATCATTACTAACAGAGGAAAAGTGTAGTACATGAAGGGCCGACCGAGGGATGGAAATAGAATAGAAAAGAGCTTCTCCTGTGAAAGATTCTGTACAACTCTCTTTTTCTTCAGTAGGTATTGAAAAATTATGTTCAATTTTCTATCATATGTTCGACTTTGTTCCCACTACAGTCCAATAATTACTTGATAGGGAAAATCTTCATTACTCCATTATGAAGATAGGTTTAAAAAATAAATTAGACAGATTATTCTAGATGAAACTCTCAACCACCAGCAGGCAGCTCTCGAGAAACCAACGAATAATGAAGAAGTGAACAGGTCACACCTCACACTCAAGATGCTTACCTCTCTGAGTTGTACTAGGATTGTCCTCCTCTTGCAATTTACGACGGTAATCTTGCTCAAACCTGTCCAAGGCGTGCAATTCATGATACAACTCCTGCAAAGAAAGTGACGATCACATAAACTGAA
Organism: Rheum nobile; assembly: GCA_027886185.1. Taxonomy (NCBI): domain Eukaryota; kingdom Viridiplantae; phylum Streptophyta; class Magnoliopsida; order Caryophyllales; family Polygonaceae; genus Rheum; species Rheum nobile. The sequence goes on from WOAB01000143.1 coordinate 675,417, forward strand.
GGAAAAGACATCTAAAAACATCTATACAAGATAATCATGCATCTATATGTTGCAAAGGTGTCAAATTACATTCAGAAGAAAAGTGATGAGCACCTGAGAGAGTGCTCCTAGATAATAAGAATTTTCATCGACCAACAAAGTGATGAGACTACCTCAAGCAGCTAAGGGGGAGGATTACGCAATTATCTACTTGGATTCAGTTTAAGAAAGCAATATTAAGTGACTCAAAAAAGTAAACCACCCGATTTTTAATATTCAGATTTGTTCATGTATGAGAGAAAAAGAAAAAGTCTCTTACAGACCTGTTTACCAGGAAATAGAGATATAGAAGGAAATAACTCACAGAAGTGTATTGCACTAATGTCATCAACTGCTGCATTATCGTCTCAGCATCTTCCTTTAACTGCTTTTGTGGAGTGAGCTCAGTAGCTATCCTGAGAATCACAGAATACAGCGAAGTAAGAACCATTTAGATGACTTTTTGACACTAAATAAACAAAAAGCAATGTAATTACTTCTCAAAATAGCGGTCCAAGTTGTGCCATTGAGGATCTTTACAACGATTTCCAAAGCGTACCACCTCTCCCGAAAAAACTTTCAGCTCTTCCCTAATAACATTTTGGAAATTAATACAACATAAGACAATAGCAAACACAATCAAGATGACTTTTAAGAATTTCTTCTACCGATATCTACCTTTTGTCAGCTGCAGCAATTCTCAAAAGTTCATCTACATCTTTTGATATCAAATTCTGCACACCTTCTGAATGAAGCACAACCTCCTTCAGATATTTAATGTTCTCCTTTGAAAGAGACTGCATGAGGTTCACACCTTTAACAGTTGTGTTCGCAACTTCAAATGCCAATATCGATATTTTGTTTCCTTTAGTTGTCACCCCTGAAACAAAACCACCACTAAGGTGCAAACTTGTCATGCTGCTGGCAACTGTGTCCAAAACATCTACTGCCTTTCCTAGACCAGTGGTTCCGGCTTTTCCCAAAAGGGAGCTCATCTCTGAGACCTGCACATGCCCCAAAATAGGGGTTAAAGTAGGAAGAGAAGAAAATTATCTGAATTGTAAGCCATTCATATGTGAACTAAATCAGTCCCAGAACCAGAAGTGATATCAACCATTCGAAGCTATCCACTAAATGATTACACAGCACAAGTAATCAAAACTAAACAGAATGTCACTAATGAACTCAAAGAATACACCTGATGGTGTGAGACTGATGCCTTAGGCAATCAGCTGCTACTAGATGGAGCACATACACACAAAGGAAACATCAAGGCTCCTTGTGAGCTTCTTAGGATTTAGGAATAAAACATCAACAAATGAGGTAAAAATGCTTTACCCATTAAAAGCGATAAGATACGCTATATTGGCTCTCAATACAGCCACATATCAGATTTACAAGCTAGCTAAACTATATAAGAAACAAGCGCAAATTCTAGCCCTTGCCTTATGGAGTTATTGGCTAGTAGAGCCAAGCTTGAGCGTAATCCAGTTACTAGCTCAATCAGCCAAGGCTGAGTGATATCAAGCTTGAGCTGAACTCAAAAGTAGTTTTCATACCTTTAGGCTTTAGCTCCCGTAAATTAATAAAGAGTTATATCAACCTTATCGGTCCATGGCCATTGACCCAATGAGGTATTTATAAAATGAAAAACTATTAAAGATTCACCAACAAGCCTTATTGATTTGCATAAATGCATGTCCGTAATATTAGAACTTTTCGCTGACAGGTAAAGGACCACATCATGTGACTTACTCTTGATAATATCAACAATGTACAGAGAGGTGGGAAATTTTCCCAAGAAATTCAACAATATGGGTCAAAAAATGAAAATGATGCTTCTGTGAGGACTAATAAAACCATTAATTCCTCAAGTTTTGACACAGATTGCTATATCCTAGCACAAAAATAGAACAAAAGGAATTATGATGTATTAGTATATTAGGTTTGTCCAGTGAGTCCATGAAAAATAAGGAGCACTGCAATGAGCAAACCTGCATCGACGGCCCATAACTAGCAACTTTCACTTTCATATTGAGGCGAGGAAAAGGAGGAACATACTCTAAAGTGATATGTGATGATTATTAAAATATGGAAAACCAAAAAGTCTTCACTAAATAGGACAACAAACTATACAAGGACAGCCATCATCATTTTCCACAATTCAAGCTTTGAAGGGAAAGGCCTCAGCCTCTTATTCAGGTATTATCCAATTACAATCATGTAAAACCTAGAAAAGATGAGGAATGCTAACTCATATCATAAACCCAGATTTACAGAGGATTGTGGGACCCATGAACATCAAAATATTTTACCACGTCTGATCTTCATAATGAAAACAGCATATATCATCAAGGCAGATAATGTCTTGAAATGACAGTCAAAGCATTGTGGAACACTTACCTTTGCAACAGCTGCTTGTTTTGACTTTGCTGATCTGGTATTGAGAGATAACGCCCTAGACAAGGTTGGGATGCCGTCATTGATATCGTCTAAGTTTATCCCATATGAATGTCCAATCCCATATGAATCCTCATTACTTAGTTCCGGAAATGAAAAGGGTTCTTGTAATTGTTTGTCTACATTTGACAGAGTTGAACTGCTGTCTGATTTAGGACGCACTGTGTGGCACTCCGCAAACAATCCAGACCCATTATGATTTTGACAATTGATATGTGAGAAGTTACCGCTTGGAGCATGCTCAATAGTGGCACTTCTTGAACAAATTCCACCCATTTCACAGGAAACTTATGCTATAAATTACTTCCTATTCCGAATTTTTCCCAGAGTTCTCAAATATCTGGGAGGAAAGAATCAGTACCAGATGCAATTGCCAATGCATCTCAAAGTCTAAGAAAAATAGCAGACCAATGTCAACACAGCCACAAACAGTGCAAATTTCCAATCACTCGACTATACCCCGTCCCTTTGATCACAAAAGGAAAACCTAATTTAACCCCAATCCAGCAAAATTCAACAGTGATGACCTTCAAAGCACAGGCGACAAAGCTGCAGACCACACAAAACTCAGAATTAGCTTTAAATTTTACCCACATCAAGCAATACCCAAAATTGGGAACCATAGCATTCAAATCCCTTACCCACACATCCAAATCCCCAAAAAAGCAGAAACAAAAAAAAAACAATGAAATGAAATGATCTAACAATTGGTCAAAATGCTATGAAAAGGAAACCCAGAATGAAGAGAACAATATAATTAATACTGTAAGTAGAGCGTAGCAGAAGGGTAACAATCCCAAACCCCAAAACAACGGTAGCCCAAAAATGGAACTATTTTAGCAGCTCAACATCATACAAGTGCAAGTAAGAAAACTTGATTTGCTGCAAAACCCAGAAAATTACAAGGTAGAAGAAGCTTACACACCAAAGACAGCAAGCAAGTGAGAAAGAAAGAGCTGGATCTGTGGGAGAACAACGGAGATTCGTTTGAGCCTTCTTATTTTCCAGCCCCCTTAACAAGGTAAGATGGTGATGGTGTTGGTAAAGAAGTCATGCAAAGGTGATGGCCATAAACGTATGGGCAACCAAATATCCAGAATAGGTTGAAGAAACAAACCCAGCCCTTACGGGGAGAGAGACTCGTAGAAAGGTACAAATAATACAGTACTAATAACACCGTAGAAAATCTTATCATATACTCCGTACAAGTGTAGAGAGAAAAACGGAAGACGACACAAATGGTAATTAGTCAAAGTATAAAGTGAAAATTGAAAATGTATTCTCGCCTTTGGGATCAATTGTATTTATTCATAAGGCAAATGTATTTGACCTAAAAAAACATGAAACGCTCTCCGTACGAAGAGAACTCGAAAACCCTAAACACCTCAAATCAGGGTTTCGCCGCCGCCTCTACCAAAATCAGCCCCTGAAAGCTGCTCTCGGATCCCTCCGACCAAAAGAAATTTCTTCCCAACCTCGTCGGTGAAGATGATGGTGGTGTCGAAGCTTCGTCTTCGGCTGTTAACCCTGGATCTGAGAACACATCGCCGAACGATGTCTTCGAAATCCTTTCTCTGAAGAAAAATCCAGCGGCGCCCTGTTGTGGGTCTTCTCCGACTGGCCGGCGTTCGAAGCCTTCTCTCAATAGAACTTCCCCGATGAAGGTGTGGGATCCGGGGGTTCCCTGTGCTCGCCTCCATCCTCGGAGAGTTGGGCCGCTTTGGTGGCGGAAAGGGTGGGAAACGACTACGCGGCTTGGTGCTTCTGCTCTCCGCTTGCCTCTTGCCGTGAGGTCTCTCCCGCCGGTGATCGAGGTTCAGATCTGTGGGCGAAGTGGGTATGGCCCTAATCAGACTAAGTCTCAGGCCATGAGGATGGATCTTATCCAGCTTGAGAAGACCCACAAGGGCTGCGTGAAGAGTGGAAAAAGGAGTCATGCTTCCCTTGCTGTTTTCAGATCTGCGGGGAGTGTTGGATTGTCTTTCGTTCCGTCTCGCTCAAACTTCTTTCCTGGAAGGACTCTCCTCTGGAATCTCAGGTGTAGTCTTTCCTTTGCTTACCTTTGGACCTTCTGCTGTGCGTTGTTTGTTTCGACTTGTGATAGTTATATTGACTGTGAATGCCTGAACCTGCTTTCCTCTATTCTTTCTCTTGCTTTTCTGCTTTCCCATTGCTCTTGCTTGTGTCCTTGTTGTTTGTGCATTTGTGCTTATACTTGTGAGATCTCTCTTGCCTTTACCAATCTCAAGGATAAAGGGAAGCGAACGATAAAGGAGATGTTATGTTTTGCTATGGGAGAACCTAATATCTATGAAAAAGCCCTTATCCAGAACTTTGAACCCTTGTCTGTAAAAAATTCTGAGGTGAACCCTCTGCTCATGGCTAAGACCAACTCTGATCTTCCTTCCAGACCTGTTATTTGGTATGGATATGAGTTGTTATGCCCCATGTATGCTTCTCTTGACTATCTTATTGATAGCTGCTTACTAGCATTGAACTTACTTGACCTCCCTAAGTATTGCACTGATCAGTGTTGGTTTTATCGCTCAATTGGTTGTGTGATACTTTGTATGCTTACTGTGTACCTGAAGCTGAACTTTGCTCATACTGAACAACTTTATCTCGAACCCCTGAATGAATTTGATCGAAATTTATGGGATCGACATTTGATGTCATATGCTTTTATCTGTCTTGGCAGGCATTCCCTATGCTACTACACCTGTCCAGCTTATAACTCAGACAATCAAGATCATTATCACCCTGCTTGCAAGCTTGTTGGGTTTTTTTACCACATAAAGAATCAGTCCCTAAATTCCATGTGTATGGTATACATCTTTATAACTTTGTATGACAATTATTGGAACCAAAATTGTTATATTTTGGCCCCTGCCATCTGGAGTCCCTTGTGGATACACCAGCAGTTAGAAACTATCAACTTTATGAACAAATTCTTCAATAGAGCCGTGTGTGTGTGTTTGGCAGGAACTTTTGCAACAAGGATTGAAGCTTTGAAACATTCAAACTTATGTAACATGACAGAAGACCAAAATGACGAAAATGGTTCCATTTGTATGTCGTTTGGCAGGAACTTTTTTGTGAGTATTTTGGGTGACCCCCACAGTTTTCTGAGTATCTTGGGTGACCCCCATAGTTTTCTAAGTATCTTGGGTGACCCCCACAAAACCACAGAACAATTCTGCTTGAGAAAAGCAAACAACAAAACAAACAAGGACTCCAAGAACAATATGACTATGACCACTGGACAAAATAGAGGAAATAAACATAAACTCTGTAGATCGCTCAAAATCTTTTCTTGGATAATATGCCATGAACAACAATGTCCGTCACTGGGGGAACGACTCCAAAACAGACGACACCAAAACCATGATGCACCTGATTGTTTAAATCATTGGAATTCACAGAACAATGAACACTATAACATCATGACCAAAATCATTTCGAAGTCCCCTATATGTCTTATGATATGGGGCAAAATCATGATGAGTTTTTTATGAAGATTACAACCTGGAATTGCCGTGGGATCGGAAAGAAAACCTTCTGGACGGATGTTGAATCCTTCTGCAAAATTGAATGTATCCAATTATTTGCACTCTTTGAAACTAGAACAAACAAAGAACCAAGTGAACAAATTTGGAGAAAAGCAGGCTTTGATCAATTTTACTGTATCCCGGCCATGAGATTTTTGGGTGGCATCTGTGTTATGTGGAAGACCTACCAACTTACAAATGAAATCCTTGAAATTGATCAGATTGATACGAGGTTTATCTCGGTCAAGTATACTAATCAAATCTCGAACAAGAAACTTATGATAATCCTTACTTATGCTCCTCCGAATGAGGCTGGAAAAAATGTATTTTGGAATGGTCTCACCTCCTTTATTAAAAATTGCTCCCTTCCGTGCATTGTCATGGGAGATCTGAACGAAATTCAAGATCCCTCTGAGAAATTAGGCGGTTTATCACCACCACTGACTAAATTCGCAAGATTACGTCATTTTAAAAATGAATGTGAACTAATAGATACTACTATTCAAGGAAATGGCTACACTTGGCGAAAAAACACTACAGAAATTGACAACTTATATGAAAAACTGGATAGGGTACTCATCCACCACCAGATCCTTCAATGGTACCCAAATATCTGTACCAAACATTATGCTTTTACAAGCTCGGACCACTGTCCCATCTCTATTGAATTAGACTCAGAAACACCCTTTAAAAATCAGCCTTTCAAATTTGAGAATATTTGGATGACCAGAAAAGATTTCAGAAATGTTGTAAAACAAGCCTGGAGAACCAACTATCACGGATCTAGATTATATAATCTGGTATCCAAAACAAAAGTATTGAAGAAACATGCAAAAGTCTGGAACAAAAGCACTTTCGGTAATGTTTTTACTCAATTACAAAACATAGAAAAACAACTCTCTGAAATCCAAACCAAGATCTGTAGTTCCCCTACAAGTGACCTTATTAAGAAAGAAATTAGAATCATGGAAAAAAAGGAAAAGATACTTTGCTTCCAAAAAGTATATTGGAACCAACGAGCAAAAGTCAAACACATCAAATTCAACGACACAAATACAAGCTATTTTCATAAAATAGCAAGTGGAAGAAGAAACAGAAAAATCATTAAGGAAATTAAAACACAAGAAGGTACTAGCATTACGGGGGAAGAAAACATTAGATCGGAAATAAGAAATGATTTCATCAAGAGATTCAAAAGTGAAACCATGAACCAAAGACTATTTTTAGACAATTTGGAACTAATTCAATCTGAAATATCCAACGAAGAGAACCTAGAACTAATCAAGAATGTTACAAATGAAGAAATTAAAAGGGCTGTCTTCAACATTGGTTCGAATAAATCACCAGGCCCAGATGGTATGACAGCAGAATTCTACCAAAAATATTGGGATATCGTAGGCCCATCTGTGATTCAAGCTGTGAAAAGCTTCTTCCTATCCGGGAAATTGCTCAAGCAGGTTAACCACACATTCATCTCCTTAATACCAAAATGTGACAACCCGAGCTCTACCAATCATTATAGACCTATTAGTCTTTGCTCCACAATCTACAAAATAATTTCAAAAATCTTAACAACTAGACTCAAAGGAACCATAGAAAAATTAATCCACCCCCTACAAGGTGCCTTCGTTGCAAACAGGGCAATTCAGGATAATATTCTTATTGCCCATGAAATGTTCCACTGCTTCAAATCAAAAAAAGGAACAGAAGGTTTCATTGCCCTTAAATTGGATATGGAAAATGCGTATGATAGAATTGAATGGGACTTTATCCTCAAAACGATGGAAAAGTATGGCTTTCATGGAAAACTTATCAACTGGATTAGGGAATGTATTACTACAGTTTCATTCTCGGTACTGGTAAACAACGGACCAACAGAAATTTTCAAACCAACAAGAGAACTGCGACAGGGTGACCCACTCTCCCCTTTCCTATTTATCTTGGGATCTGAAATATTAGCTAGAAAACTACAAAAGGCTTCAGAAAGGCCTCGCAATCCATTAGGATTTCAAATCACTCAACAAGGATCACAAATTCCTTTATTGGCCTTTGCTGATGACATTATAATCTTCTCAAAAGCCAAACAAGAGCATTGTAAAGAAATAAAGGACATTGTTGCTGACTACTGTAAAATCTCTGGACAAAAAGTGAATTTTCACAAATCAGCGTTTCAAGTGACTAAAAAAGTCACTAATCAAAAGAAAATAGCCATTCAAGGTATCCTCACCATTACAAATATGACATCCCTTGAAAAATACCTTGGTTGCCCTATTATCAATGGTAGAGTCACCTCGAATACGTTCTCTGATCTTCTACTCAGCACACAACAACAACTTGCAAAATGGAAAGCAAATTCTCTCTCCCAAGCAGGAAGAACAACTTTAATCAAAGCCAACCTGGCTTCGAGGCCAAACTTTCTTATGCAAAGCTTTATGCTACCATCACACACACACAATGAGCTTGACAAGCTAAACAGATCTTTCTTTTGGAACAAGGATAGTTCTTACAAACCTCTGATAGGCTGAGAAAAAATTTGTAAACCAACAAAACAAGGGGGCCTTGGTGTAAGAAAATCTAAGGATATGAACAAAGCTCTACAATTCAAACTGCTTTGGAAAATCCTGGTAGAACCAAATAATTATTGGGTTAAAGTGATTACACACAAATACCTGAAAAATGACCATATCCTCCATTACAAGAAAAAAAGAAGCTGTTCTTGGCAATGGTCAAAAATGATTGAACTCATTGATGAATTCAAATCAGGACTAATCTGGCAAGTTGGAAATGGCAAAACAATTAAATTATGGCTTGACAATTGGGTTTCCAGATCCCCATTGAGTGAATCTATAAAATTACAAGCTACTTTGAACAAAGATGCTACGGTAGCCGACTTTATGCTATCAAATAGAACATGGAACAAGAACCTAATAGAACAATACCTACCTCAAGATTTAGTAACAACAATTACTTCTATTCCGATACCGCTGAATGATATTCATGACAGAATGTATTGGGAATCCAGTAAGAATGGCTGGTTCTCTACAAGCTCTGCCATGGAATTAATTAATAAAAACAAAAGATATACTGCGTATGACTCCAGTTGGATATGGAAATTAGACACCTATCCCAAAGTAAAAAACTTTATTTGGAAAATACTGAAAAATGATCTACCGACAAAATCACGACTCACAGAAAAAGGGGTAGTTGTTCCCCAAGGTTGCATTAGATGCAATGCGCAATTGGAAGATATAAATCATCTCCTATTCCAGTGTACCCATACCAAGAAAACATTAGAGAAAATAAACCGATCAACATATGATATTATCACCTCTATAAATATAGTAAATAGAACAATCAATGAAATCATTGATGAAGTTCGACAGAAAACTGATCACTTGTAGTTCATAGAATTACTGGTCTCCTGGTGGGGAATCTGGTTTTACAGAAACCAACAAAGCTTTAGAAATTCAAATATTGGAACCAACTTCATCAAGGATGTTCCGACTTTTATCAAGGAACAAATGGAGAACTGGAACAAGACGAAAAGTTAGAACCCTGACTGCCTAGCAAATGACAAGCCAAAACACCGCACAACAAATTACGTCAAACGACCAATCAAAAAATGGAAAAAACCTCCTGAGCAAAATTATCAAAATTAATACTGATGGATCAACCAAAACGAATGGTGAATCGAGCTTTGGCTACATCTTTCGAAACAATAAAGTTGAACCTATTTTCATATTTGGGGGAAAATGTGGCACCTCTACCCCTTTAAAAATGGAAACTATTGCGGTCAGAAATGCCCTGGTAAAAGCCTATGAATTAGGCATTACCGACATTCAGCTTGAGTGTGATAACCTGACTGTTGTGAATGTCCTTAACTGAATCTGGCACTGTCCATGGGATATTGAAATTATTATTTCTGATATCCTATGTGTTTTACAACTTTCCTCTTCAGTGCAGATTCTCCATGTCTTCAGGGAAACAAATGGAGTGGCTGATTTCATAGCGAAGGAGGCCCATCTACGTTCCTTGGAAGATATTAGAACTAGTTCAGATTTTGTAAATCTCATCCACAAGGATGCTATAGACTGAGAAACCGGCTTTCTGTGGTTTTCGGTCTAATTCTTACCTAATCAAAAAAAAAATTGTATTTATTCATAACCTAAAGTTTATAAGTTAGGGTAGTTGAGGGATGCTATGGGTCTATTATCTTATTAAAGTAATCTAATGTGAATATGTGAGTGACAAAATTTAATCTAACTAATTAAGGATTTGTTTGGTGCATCATGCATGCAATTATAATGATATTTTTATTTATAAAGGCATTTATTAGAAAAAAGTACTCTTGATGCATTGGAAAATGTATAGTTAGTTTTTCACAATTTTTTCCACTTTTTTTAATAACTAGTAGAAAATCCCGTGCGGAAAATTTAAAATTATAGTAAAATTAATATATGTTAATGTGTAGTTTATTAGTAAATATATCTTTTAATTAAACATTAGCATTTTTTTAGAGTTGATATATTGTAGATAAGAATTCATTTAATTCAAACCACGATATATCGATATTACACCCGATTAGAGTGAAAGTAGAAAATAATAGCAAACTAAATGATTTGAACATAAAGAACTGCAATCAGTCTTTACTTTCGTCTAGTTAGATGTGTACAAAGTTTTGTTTATGCTAACACCACATTCATCCAACTTCAGCTTTCGTTAAAATATCGAAAGAAATCACATTGTTCACCAATTGTCTTCCTCCATTAAGCACTGAGGATTTCGGAATAAAAACTTGCAAATCCTCCCTTTTGCGAGCTCTTGAACAACCTACATACAACTGACCATGAGAGAAGCAAGGTTGTTTCAAAAAGACACAAACATGCTGCAGTGTTTGTCCTTGTGATTTGTGTATATTCATTGCAAAACAAAGCTTTATCGGAAATTGTCGCCTTTGGAACTAAATGGATATTTGCTTGATGAAGGCGGGCTTAGACTAATTCTTGGTAGGAGCACTTGTTTTCCTTTGTAATAATCAGTAGATATCTCGCACAGTATTAGATTTTTATAAAATTCTTTACAAATCAACCTAGTACTATTACACAAACCATTTGGAGGATCCAAATTGCGAAGCAGCATGACAGGACAACCAACTTTGAGTACCAATTCATGAGGGCTCATTCCCGAAGGACATAAAGTATTTAAGAATTCATTTGGATATAGATTGCAATTGTCATCAATGATTGTGTCTATACTTTTATATGTAGTACTTACTCCATGAAATCTTTCTATTAACAATGCATTAATGTTATCAACACCATCGTTTGTTGGAGTCAAAATTGCTCTTTCACTGAATTTTTTTGAATTGAAATGCTAATCATACATTTCAGGATAAACACTGCTCACCAAAAGATCAGTACATTCATCATCAACATAGTGACAATTAATGATTTCTGATGGCAATTGAATCGTGGCACTTTCATCAGTTTGGAATTTTCCATTACCCAGTTGCAGTAGAAATTGTGAAAACTCTGGATCCTACTTTGCTCTTATGTTTGTAGTTAATCTAAATTTGATCAACATGCCAATTCCATGCTAGGTAACATATTGGACCAATAGATCTTGAATCCACGCTAGAAGCAGAATTGTCCCCTCCACCCAACAATGGCCTTTAGGAATCTTTAATGCATCATATGAAGTTGATGAACTAATCCAGTCATCGGGCAAAGCAACTATTCTCTTTATATGTTTCTCCTTGTAGTTACTTGGGGAGCTGTTTATAGTCAGAACGGGGTAAAGAAAGCGAATTAGAATTCATATACGTAAAGATAAATATCAGCAATTACGAAAAATATACTCCTTAGTCTATAGGAGAAAAGAAGACACTACATCATTGAAAAGTCATAATAATGAAGCAGAACCAATTCTTGCAACGCAAAGCATCTTACATATTTGATGCATGGAACAAATTTTCATGAAAGGAGGCAAATTCAAGAATTATGTGACTCACTCAAAGTAGAATGTCCAGATAAAATATAAAATAATATTACATCAATTAAATTAAAGGATGCATATATTTTTGTGGTCCAAAATCACCCCCACTCACGCCTTCACCAGTTCTTATTTATTCCTCGTGCCTAAACACAGTAAAAAGAGGGAAAAAGCAATTCACATACAAAAGCTTGAGCAAGAAAAAAAAAATCTCCCACACCATAGAAATCGGTTTCTGCTCATAGATTTTCAGAATATCGATCGTCTTTTACCTTGCTAGTTGGATCTCGTTTCACGCCGATGTTGGAAGTTCGGTTGATTGAAGCAAATTGAAGTCCAATCTTATTATTTGCTTGTTGAATTTGTGTTTTCATTGATTTGAATACACGTCTCTTCATGAAATGGATAGAATCATAATGAAATTAACCACGAAATAAAATAAAATAAAATAGAAGGATCGTTCATTGATAGAGAAACTTATACTTACAGATGGAGGAAGAAGGAAGACAGAGTTTAGCAAAGATGAATATGGTGTTGTATGTGATGATTTGAAGGAAGAGATGAGGGAGGAGCTTGAGCCGAGAAAACAAGCATATGGGGATGATGTTGATTGTGTGGTGGTGACCGACAATATATATATAGAGAGAGAGAGGGGGGACTCAGGTAAAACGAGTCTTGTGGTAAAACGAGTGGACAAATCTAGGACGTTGGATGAGAGGTAATGGACGGATGGATTAATAAGATATATAATAGGTAGGGTGTGGTTACATGCACAAGATCATGCTTAAATAAAACAATTATAGATATGTGGAAAGATTTAATTATGCTTTTAATTTTTAAATGCTAAAAAAGGATTGAATATTGAAGAGAGAAAAACCAAATCAAATTACATTCCTTATATCTCTCTTTAGAAGATTCGCCGCATATCCTCAACTCCTCCATAGCCACGTGTGAAAAACTTATCCAAAAGCTACATATTGATATTCATGTCTCTGTAAATGATATGTGCATCGTTGTATTTGATATGCATGTCTCTAGTATTGATATTCATGCATACACTGTGTATTAGTCATGAATATCGTTTATGTAATTTTGAATATATGTTATTCGTTATCATGTTCAGTCGTATACATACTGATATTCATAAACTCTGAATAGATATGCACTATGTGGTAGTTGATATTCCAATTTAAAATATTTGTATTCAAGTATATCACATTCACGACCAAAGAAATGCATATATACACTGCATATATTATGCATATCAATATATGGAATATGCATATCTCATCCACACAAATGAATATCATATTCACGGCCAAGGAATAATCCATAATTACAAATTGCATATCCAATTATATTCTGCATATCACTATATGGAAAATGCATATCTCATCCACATAAATGAATATCACATTCACGACCAAAGAAATAATCTATAATTACAAATTGCATATCATACAAGTATATCTGAATAACAATATTGTTAACATGAATATCATAATGCCCAACGTCGCCACCGCAGGAGTTCTCAAGCAGTCCGTCGCTGACTGGCATTTCCATGTCCACACCACCCTTCTCCACGTCGCCGCCGCACTCCTCGCTTGCCCCACCGGATTCCTCCGGCAAGCCTGCATCCTCAGAATTTGGATAACCCAAATCCCTTAAATCAAAGAACTCAAGAAACCCTAAATCTGGCATCAAATGGATTTTTAGATATAAGAAGATCAGTTTTAATGCCAGATTTCAATAGATTTGAACACCACGAAAAAAAACCTAAATGAAACATCATGAAATAAAAAAGCCAAAGAATCCTAAATGAAACAGAGAGCATGGAATAGAACAGAGAGCTCGTTGGGGAATTTCATCGAACACCATGAGGACAAGCAACCACCTCATCGGCCTAGTCAACTTCCTCACCTTCCTCCTCTCGATCGTCATCCTGGGCGGCGGGATCTGGCTGGCCACCCGCGCCAACTCCACCGACTGTCTCCGCTTTCTCCAGTGGCCGCTCATCATCATCGGCGCCTCCATCGCCGTCGTCTCACTCGTCGGGTTCGCCGGCGCCTGCTACCGCAACACCTTCCTCATGTACATCTAACATGTGGGCCATGTTCTTCATCCTCGCCGCCCTCATCGGATTCGTCATTTTCGCCTACGCCGTCACCGACAAGGGCTCCGACCACCCCATGTACAACCGCGCCTATGAGGATTACTACCTCCAGGACTACTCCGATTGGCTCAAGGATCGGGTCTCAGATCCGGGTTACTGGGCCAACATCAGAGCCTGCCTTCGCGATTCCGGCGTTTGCGCAAAGCTTCGGAAGAGAGGATTGAGAGAAGACGATGAAATCGTAAATGGGGCAATTTCAATTGATTGTGAATATGGGAAGTGGGTAAAATGTATCCCTAAAAATCTGCTTGGGAGATAAATTTGGTGTGTGCAAACCTACGTACAAATTTTCACCCCCATTGAATAAATCTAGTCCGTTGATATTACCCTCATCTAATGGCTTTAATTTGTCCACTCGTTTTACCCTAATAGGCTGTTTCACTAGAGCCTAAATCTATCTATATATATAGATTGAAGAAAAAAGTCGGTGAATGGAAAAGAAGAGTCGGTGCAGCAGAGAAGAGTCGGTGAGGACACTGACGCGTGGAAGAAGAAGGCAGCATAGGGTAAAAGTGTAATAAAGGAATGTAAATAGGGCAAATAATATACTGTTCATTTCAAGATCTTTCATTTTTAGTATAGTAAGGATATGGTGAAGCAAATCCATAACTATAAACTTAATTTCACCCTAGATTCAAACGAGTAATGGTATATACTAGTCAGATTCGGGTCGGGTCAAGTCGAGTTCGGGTTAAATCGGGTTTCGGTTGATTAGGACGCATTAAAAATTCTTGAGTCGGGTAGTAACGGGTTCATGTCGATTTTACATTTAATAAAGTAATTAATAATAAACTAATTAATATTATATAATTATTTAATAAAGTATATTAAGATGTTTAATATAAATGAAATAACGGTGTCCCTAGAGCTTGGATTCGGTTCGAGTCCTTCAAGTTTAGGTTCGGGTCAAGTTCAGATCCTTCGGGTTCAGATCATTTTTTACCCAATGACTTTTGAATCGGGCCGAATCTTAACCCTAAAACATCGGATAAAGTCATATTTTCAAATCGAGTAAGACTTTAACAGGTCTAGTCACTCCTCAAACTCATATTCGTTATTCTTCCATGCATCTTCTATATATCATGTTAACACCCTAGAGTTTTTTTAACACTAGATAAAAATAGAGGTTAAACAAAAAATAGATAAATGTTATTTTCAAAAGCACCCTTATTTTGTTTGCAATAGAATAGTTGGCCACTTCCAACTAAGATGAATCCAGTATGAAATAAAGTGATCCCGTAAACTTTACCTGTATTTTATTCATAAGACTTGAGATTTTTTGTTCGAAAAAAAATAATCAATTTTTAGTTGGAGGAATCACTATAATTCTCAATATACTTCAAGTCTTCAACGATCAAGGTGAACTATTTTCTAAAAAATCACCATAATCCTTTAACTTAGTGAACTTCGATTTGCAAACACAAAGATGAGCTACGTTGGATTCACAATCTAAATAATAGCACCAATTGCCCGTAGAAATCCCAAAACTTCGAGACAAAAAGTTATGGGTCGCTATCAGTCCACAAAAAGAAAGTTAAGTTCACACATATTTTGACCTTTTCAACATTACATTATTAATTAATTCTATCATACATTTCTTGTACTTGCAACTTGAAATAATCCTCCAAGGAATGTTTGGTAGTCAACTGTATTTTTTTAGGTACGTACACCAATCACCCATATCAGTAGTTCCATGATATTACCCAGTTCTGGTATCCAAAATTTCGACCTCCAATACAAAATTATACACAATTTTGTATCACACTTGAAATGTATTTACAATTTTTATCTATAGTTCATTTGATAGAGAGAAACCATGAGTTACGTTATGCGGTAAAATCCATTAACTTAGCTCACAAATTTTATTATATATGATCATCGCACCGTGTTTGGCCCTTGGGCCATATAATGCACATTTTCTCTCTTCTAACATAGTATAACATGCATCTTATTTTGGCCGAGTCTTCTAACATGTATAGAAACATGCCATAAAAGAAGACATCTGCGGTATTTTCTTAAAATTAACGATCTATGGTTCAAAGTTACTTCTTTTATACTTTTTTTTAGCATACTTCTTTTATAATAATCTTGCAGTTCCGGCAATAAAACATATAATAGATATGATGAGTATTTCAAAAGCTTTTATCGTACAAAATGACCCACTTGAATGTGATCAACCAAAATTTGGGCCCATTGTTTGTCTTTAGGTAAGTTTTTATCTTAAGCAGTCCTTTTCGTAATTTACTCCTTTCTAGGGGCTCTTCTTTTCAACATAGACCTAGTCAATTATTTGGCCGCCTTGACTTTAAACAAAGACTAAATGTGATTTATTATTAGGGTAAGATTCGGGTGTGAAAGCTGCTTAGAATACAAAATACGAAAGAATACTAGCCGTCCACGGTGGCGAGATCTACGGCAGGAGAGAATAGGAAAAATAACATTTATTTATTCACACGCGCGCTCACTGTGTTATTCGCTCGCCTTCAAATGCACTTTATGTTTATATGTTTGCACTTTACGTTTATTTTCTTGCACTTTATTTTTGTTCGCTTGCACTTAGTGTTTATTTGCTTGCACTTTATGTTTTTTTTGCTTGCACTTATTCTTATATGCTTGCACTTTATGTTTTCCTGCTTGCACTTTTGTTTATCTGGTTGCACATTGTGTATATTCGCATGCACATTTTGTTTGCTTGCATTTTATTCTTATATGCTTGCCAACAATGTTTTTCTTCTTGCACATTGTGTATATTCGAATGCATTTTATGTTTATTTGCTTGCACTTTATGTTTATTTGCTTGCACATTATGATAGGTTCAAGGGATTAAACAACATAAAGTGTAAGCCAATAGAAAGAAAGTGCATGGAAATACAGAATAAAGTGCAAAGCAAGTGAACAGAAAGTGCAAGCAAATATGAGATTAAAAAATATTTAAAATGCAAGCAAGCGAACATAAAGTGTATCAGAATAATGAATAAGTGCAAGCGAATAGAACGAAAGTGCAAGCTTTTCAACAGAAGTGCAAATGGTTAAAGAGGAAGTGTAAATGAATAAAAAAAAGTGCAATGGAATAAACAACAGAAAAGTGCAAGCCAATAGGTAGAAAGTGCATGGAAATACAGAGTAAAGTGCAAGCAAGTGAACAGAAAGTGCAAGCAAATATGAGATTAAAAAATATTTAAAATGCAAGAAAGCGAACAGAAAGTGCATCAGAATAGAACGAAAGTGCAAGCAAGTCAACAGAAAGTGCAAGACAATGTAGAAGAAAGTGCAAGCCAATAAAAGAAAGTGCTAGCGAATAGAGCAAAAGTGCAAGCGAATAGAACGAAAGTGCAAGCTGTTAAACAGAAGTGCAAGTGGTTAAATAGAAAGTGCAAAGGAAAAAAAAAGTGTAAGCAAATAAACACAAAGTGCAAGCAAGTGCATGGAAATACAGAGTAAAGTGCATGAAAATACGGAGTAAAGTGCAAGCAAGTGAACAGAAAGTGCAAGCAAATATGAGATTAAAAAATATTTCAAATGCAAGCAAACGAACAGAAAGTGCATCAAAATAATGAATAAGTGAAAGCGAATAAAACGAAAGTACAAGCTGTTAAACAGAAGTGCAAATGGTTAAATAGAAAGTGCAAATAAATAAATAAAAAGTGCAAGTGGTTAATCGATTATAAAAAACGAAATCGAAAATAGTAATGGAATCGAAAATACAAGGCCGCAGCGAAAAGCTGGAGCGAAAAAAAAAAAAAAGCGCGTCCATATGAAACAATGCAAAAAACTGAAATAAATCAAACGGCTAAAAAACTTTCGTATTTTGTACGTTAAGCCACTTTCTCACCTGACACTTATCCTTATTATTAACCAATTTTTATATATATAAAAGAAAGGCAAAAATCTCAAAACTTTATTGAAATGACAAAAAGCTAAAATATTAATTATTAATAACTAAAGTAAATATAATACTGTTATTGATTAGTGAATATTGCCATATCATCTAATATTAAGAAATATCACTAGGACCTTGTTGGTAAGGATGTTCTTTCTTGTGTCTCAAGGTGCTGAATGGTGTTGCTATGCTTGAACAAGTCAACCATACTTTCTTATCTTTAATTCCCAAAGTTGATAACCCATCCAATATGCAGGATTTAAGGTCGATTAGCTTGTGTAGTTGTATAGTATTGTGTACAAGTTTATCTCTAAATGTATTGCTAATAGAATGAATGGTATCTCGGGTGATTCAATAAGCCAGAACCAAAGTGCTTTTATAGAGGGTAGAGCTATTACTGACAACGCCATTGCTGTCGTTGAATGTTTCCATTACTTGAAGAATAAAAAGACTGGCAAATGTGGCTAAATGACAATCGAACTTGATATGTCCAAAGCTTTTGATAGAGTGGAGTGATGTTGCATAGAAGCAAGTATGCAACATATGGGTTTTCATGCTAACTGGATCGCTTTGGTACTCAAATGTGTTAACACTACTTCATTTTTAGTTCTCCTCAATGGCTCTCCTACCATATCTTTTGTTCCTTCAAGGGGGTCTTAGACAAGGGGAATCTCTATCCCCTTATCTTTTCCTTCTCATCATGGAAGGCATTTCTAGTCTCCTCAATGTTTCTGTTCAGAATGGGAAGATTCATGGTTTGAAGGTGGCTTCATCAGCTTCTCATATCTCTCATTTGCTTTTTGCTGATGACTGCATCATATTTGCTAGAGCTAATCTTATTAAGGATGGAAATTTGAAAGATATTCTACGTTTATTTGAAATGGGGACAGGTCAGAAAGTCATTTTTTTCGAAATCTGAGGCTTCTTTTAGTCCTAATGTGAGCAGAACTACCAGAGATTCTATTTTGCATCTTCTTGGCTTTCGTGAGATGGTCTCTTATAATAAATATTTGGGCCTTTCACTTGTCTTTGGAAGATCTAAGAAGTTATCTTTCAGAATGTCGTTGATAGAGTAAGGAAGAAAGCTAATGGGTGGAATGTCACCAGCCTTTCCCAAGCAGCTCGTGAGGTAATCATCAAAGTTGTTCTTCAAGCCATCCCATCTTATATTATGAGCTACTTCAAACTGCCTTTGTCAGTCTGTCATGAGCTAGACACAATATTTGCTCAATTCTGATGGGGATCACATGATTAGAAGAAAATCCACTAGACTAAATGGAGTCTTCTCTGTGCTTCTAAGGATGATGATGGTTTGGGTTTCAAAAGTTTTGAGGCTTTCAATCTTGCACTTCGTGCAAAAAGATTTGGAGTCTCCTTGACAACAATTCATCTTTAGTTGGGTTCATCCTGAAAGCAAGATATTTCAAGAATTTTGATGTTCTTTATGCAAATTTAAGTTCATCCCCTAGTTTTGTCCGGAGGAGCCTACATCAAGCTATCTGAGTTGTGAAACTGGGCTACTTTTGGGAACTTGGCAATGGTATTGACACAAAATTTTGGAATGACAGATGGCTTCCTCGACCTAACTCTTTCTGTTTAATCTCTCCTCTCATACAATCTGAAGCTCATCTCTCTGTGGCTTATTTTTTTACTGAAATATTCATGACTGGAAGTGGGATGAACTCCATCACAGGTAGACCTGGCAAAAGCATGACTGACCCGACAACTCGACCCGCCTAATATTTTTAGGATTGAGACTCGATCCGAAAATCAATGGGTCAAGAAAGACCCGAACCCGATGACCCGAAAAATTATGGGTTTGATATGACCGACCCGTTGGGTTAACCGACCCGACCCAATCATATGTATGACCTAATTTATAATGAATATTATACTACTTTTTTTTACTAATGAGTGATATAATATTGATTATGTTATTATTATCTTTCTATTAAGAATATTATTTTATTGTTAAAAAAATATTATTTTATTAGTAAAAATAATAGTTTATTATTAAAATTATTATTTTATTATTAAAATCATGATTTTATTATAAAAGTTTTTTGTAAAAAATCATTAAAAAAAATGGCACTTTGGACTCGTTGGGTCGACCCGAACCGGCACCAAACCCGACAAGACCCGACTGAACCAACCCGTACTTGTTAACGACCCGATTTAACCGGAACCCGGTTGACCAAAAGATGAACCCGACCCGCCCGACCCGATTGCCAGGTCTAATCATAGGATATTACCTTATGACATTGATTTTATTCACTCCATTCAGTTGGTTTCCCCTCTCATCCCTGATGTCAAAAGATGGTGTTTTTCTCGTGATGGTTGCTTTTCTGTTAATTCTGCTTACAAAGCTATCTTAAAGGTTTAGGACCCTGCTAGCTCTTCCAACTGAATTCACACATGGAGATTGTTGCTCTTTGGAGGTTAGTTTGGAAGTTAAATGTGATTCCCAAGGTGATTTTTTTTTATGGATGGCTTTGAAGTGCTTCTTACCTTGTCTACAGATTCTAAAATATAGGTTATGATCTTCACTGAAATTTGCTCTCTTTGTCATGGTAAATATGAATCTGTCCTCCAGAGTTGCTCTTTTGCTAAAGAGTTTTGGTCATAGTTTCCTCAGTTTCTTAGTTCTTTTCAAATTAAGCCTTCTTCCTTCTGGAGTTAGTGTGATTTTGTGCTTCATTCCTTCTCATCTTCCAATCAGGAATTGTGGGCTGTCTCCATTTGGGCTCTCTCGAATAACAAGAACACGGGAATTTTTGATGATGTTGGGAAAACACCACAGAAACTAATGCATTCTGTTTTAAATGTTATTCTCCCCTCCCATCAGTATGCTTCTTTGTTTCCCTCATTCAGCTCTCAACTAAGGGCTCCTGTATAGGTTTCGTCTTCTTCCTGTTTTCTCTACTGTGATGCTAGTTGTTCCCCTGATGGTAAGTCTGCTATTCGTTTTTTGTTTATGTCGTTCTAATGGTTCTATGCTTGTGTTAGGGAGTAAATCTTTAAAACCTAGCACATGTATGCAATGCTTCAATGATGCCTAAAACTCATTTTGGTCAGCTTGTTTCCTTATTTAAACTTTTATCTGCTAGTTTTACTTCTTGTATTCTTTAGTTTATTCTTAGGAACAATAATTTTGTTGCACATACTGCTACCCAGTATGGGTTATCCTTGCCACCTATGGCTAAGGTGTTATTTGCACATGCTTCGTAGTTGCCAACTTGTTTGGCTTGTAAGTTGTACTCTTCCTTTTATTAATAAGACTAGCTCCTTCCTAAAAAAGAAAAAAAAACTAGTGATCATGTGCATGGGGAATATTTTTCTTTTTCTTCTTATTAATATAATATATTAATAAGAAAATTTTCTTAGGAAGTGAGTTTGGCCAATTTTACAATTGTCTCTATTAATGTATGGGCTTCATATATAAAGTGTCCAAGTTCTTTTACTTATAAAATGTGTATACAAATACATGTTTCTTGTTTATACATTTTTTCGCGTAGTATTTTTAATCCATCAAGATGACACATGTTTCTTGTTAAACTTGTAATCAATGTTAGTTTTGCATCGTTGATTTGAATTAATATAGGTAAATGGTGTAACATTAATAACGTAGAGAAAATTATTAATATATAGACTAATATACAACTATTTTTTTCATAAGAGAATATAGTATATTAGATATGACCTTGATAAATAGATAAGGTCTTACAGCTGAACAAAAATATGACAACAAATAAATAGATATATTGATAAGTATACAACTAAATTTTAAATAAGAGAATGTGACATGTAAGATCTCACATTGCATGTTGATCGCGATGAGTTATTTCACTTGACATTGTAACTGATAAAATTTCTTATCCTCAATTCTAAATAGTGTCGATCTAATTTCACCATTAATTTGATAGACGATATTACTTATATATATAAAAAATTAATTATATACAGAAGAAACTTTTATTTCAATAAAAAATATTATTCCATAATTGTAAATTAAAATATAATATTAATTTACATAGCTTGATATTTGTTTATTTGATCCTCCCACATTAGCACATTATCTGAACCCTCTCATCACCCAAAACATAAACATACTTCTTCATCATACAATCTTTTAATCTATCCATCTTTATTTGATGCTCCCACATTGGCACATTATAACTCCTATATTAAAGATATCTAGTGTAATTCTCATGTCAGGCACGAGTTTTTACGTCATATACATACTGAATTTAAGATATTAATAATTATTAAAATCAAACTATGTATTAAAAATAGATCTAGATAATATTGATATTAAAATCAAATTTGGATCATAATTTAGTATCTCAATCATCTATATAATTAGGAAATTTTGGATTTGTATATAATTAGGAAATTTTGGATTTGTATTCTTTGTGATTAACTTGTAATCTTTGTGCTTGATTTGTATTTAAATTAGGAAAAATGAGTGATAGGTTTAGGATAGTAATCTTTGATTTATAGTTAGATTTATTTAAAAGAATTGAAAAAAGAAAAAATGATATGTGGTGGGTTTAATGAGGGAGTGTCATGTGACAGTTTTAATGAGGGAGTATCATGTGGCGTAATTAGGTTCTAGTTTAGTAGATATATAGTACGTTAGGAAATTTTGGATTTGTAAATAATTAGGAAATTTTGGATTTGTAATCTTTGTGATTAACTTGTAATCTTTGTGCTTGATTTGTATTTAAATTAGGAAAAAATGAGTGATAGGTGTAGAGTAATATCTTTGATTTATAATTAGATTTATTTTTAAAAAGTTGAAAAAATAGAAAATGACATGTGGCGGTTTTAATGAGGGAGTGTCATGTGGCGGTTTTGATGAGGGAGTGCCATGTGGCATAATTAGGTTCTGATTAGTAGATATATATTAGATTAGAAAATTTTGGATTTGTATATAATTAGGAAATTTTGGATTTGTAATCTTTGTGATTAACTTGTAATCTTTGTGCTTGATTTGTATTTAAATTAGGAAAAAAAGAGTGATAGGTTTAAGATAATAATCTTTGATTTATAAATAGATTTATTTTAAAAAAAGTTTAAAAAAATAGAAAATGACATGTGACGGTTTTAATGAGGGAGTGCTATGTGACGTAATTAGGTTCTAATTTAGTAGATATATAGTAGATTATCTTTGTATTATGCTTTTCTTGAAACATTTTAATCTATCCATCTTTATCATAAAATAGAGTTCAATACAACCAAACCCTTATTTACATTGGAATTAATTAAAAAATCTAAATATAATACGTGAAAGGTTTGGCAAGTTTTTTTTTATGGAAACAAACATATTATTAAAAGCATATAGAGGACCACATACAAGCCAGAGGAGCTGGCAGTTGAGAGGCATGAGAATACGATACCATTGCCCCAACAGGCAAGGAAAGACCAAATTGGGATAACGAGTGAGCAAAAGTATTCTTAGACCTAGGGAGAAAATTAAATTACAGACAGAAAAGGAACAGAGTAAACTACAAATCGAAGAAACAAACTGTCCAAAATTAGTTCTTGGAGGCGGGGAAGAAGAATTGCAAGCATCCACGAGTCTTATACAGTCAGAATTGATGTAGAGTTGAGGGATCCCAAAATCCAAAGCAAAATGGAGCCCTCAAAGAACAGCTCTAGCCTCAAGAGATTCTATGGTTGTTGATGGTTTTAAAGATTACTCCCAACAATAATCAAAGAATCACCGAACTAGAAATAAAGAAACCAACATCGGCCTTACCTGAGGAAGACAAACTGACATCACAGTAGAGAGAATAAGCAATTTGGGGCAGAGGGTGGGAACGAGGAGTAGTGTTGGAGAGACAAGCAATGCCAGAATTCACAGAAAAGGGAATATGAAAGAAAACCATTTGCTGTAAATCCGAAGGTCCCCAACATTTTGAAGCAAAAATTCTAGAGTTGCGGTTCCACCACAAGACCCAAATACAAGTAGCCCACAGTGCTTGATCGCTGGAGGACAAAGAGGAAACAATAGACTCCTACCAGTCCCACATAAAGGTTTCATTGTAAGGAAACTGTGAAACTGGGGAAACAGTTTCCAAAAATCAACAGCAAAAGAACAAACCTTATGGATGTGAATGACAAATTCAGTTTTCCTCCCACAGCAAGAGCAAACATCAAAAAAATTTAATTTTTTGTATTTAAGAACCTGGAGGCAAGGAAGAAAGTTCTTAAGAGATCTCCACAAAAAGTTTCTAACTTTACGAATAGTGTCCAGGTGCCAAGCCTTCCTCCAAAGTAAGGAAGCATTACTACACGTAGAATGAGAAGGACATGCAGAAGAGCCAGAAGAAGACTTAATGAAATTTTAGGCAGATTTCACAGTGAATGAGCCATCTTTTGAGTAGAACCATCTTCTAATGTCTGCAGTAGAAGGAGAAATGAGCTGCAAATTGTGCACATATTCAAGATCAATATATAGTGTTTAATTTACTGTGAAGAACATGTCATTTCCAGTCATATGAATTACAATCAAAGAGATCAGCAACCTACAGATTAGCATCATAGAGAACATGAGGAGAAATGAGACTAGAAGAGTGAGGCCGAGGAATCCATTTATCATTCCAAAAGCTAACAGACTGACCGTTCCCAAGTTCCCAAAAGCATCCTTGTTGAATGACCCAAATGCCTTGGAATAAGCTTCTCCAAACAAAACTGGGATTGGACCCCAGAGAAGCTTGAGTGATATTGCCATTGGGGAAGTATCTAGCTTTAAGAGTGAGCCCAACAAGAGAGTTAGGATGTTCCATAAATCTCCAAATTTGCTTAGCAAGTAATGTCAAGTTGAAAGCCTCAAAGTCTCGAAAGCCCATACCACCTTCATTTTTAGGAATACAAAGTTGTTTCCATTTAATCCAATGGATCTTAGATTGCTCTTAAGAACCCCCACCAGAACTTAGCAGCAATAGACTCAAGATCATGGCAAACTGAAATCAGTAATTTAAAACAACTCATAATGTAAGATTGTACTAAAGTCGTTACAACTTTGTAGTTAACCTAATATTAATTTGCATTATGAGTATTTACTTATTTGTACTTGAATTAGTTGGCCTAATAAGGTTTAAATAGTTTTATTGAATAATGTATTTAGAAAATAATTAATCATTTTTTCCTACCATACGCTTTCTTTCAATTCACAATTACTTTGATATAGCATTAATTTAATTCAATCATAAATATTTTTTTTGATTTTCTCAAATTACATTTACCCGTACAAAATTATCTCCAAAGTTGTAACGACTTTAGTACAATCTTACATTATTCAATAGTTTCTCAAATTACATTTATCTCCTCTAAATTGTGTTATCATAATCAAATTAACACCACTGTAATGAAAAAGGTGGACTATGTTAATAAAACATAATCAGCCAAATATAATCTAGCACATAGAACAAATACAAAAATTCCACATATATATAATTCATTAAACATCATACACATTATTATTCTCTATAAAGCTCAAACTTAAATTCAACTATCTATACATATATTAAAGTTGGCTCATTTAGAGCCTCCAAAACAATTCTAGACCCACCTTGCTAATGTGACATTTTTTTTATTTTTTTTTATTTACATAATTTTATTTCACTTTAAATACAAAAACTTAACAAATTACAAAATTATCTTTACAAAATCTTAATAAATTACAAAATACCAATAATTTAGAAAGCTTTAAAGTAACAAATCTTACCAAATTAATTTATATGATATTTTGATTTTCATCTTAACCTTTAAATTTTAACAACGCATATAAACAACAAGACTAAATTTGTTTACGTGAAGTTATATAATTTTTTACCAAAAGAATCTAACAACAGTAATTAATAGCCAATCAAAGTTTGGAAATTTAGTTAAAAGATTTTATTAATGACTACTTTAAATAAGTTGAAAAATAGAGTACAAAGATTTAATTAAAATATATACTAAATGAAAAATGAAATTGATCTTAATCAGTGGTGTAAAACAAAATAAGTTGATAGAATTTAAGAAAAATCACTAGAGAATTGTTATTCTAATATATATTTATTCTAGGTTGTCAAAATCTAAATAATTCAAAAAGAACAGTTCTATGATAAATTATTTTTTTCGTTCATTTTACTCAGTAATAGAATAACCTAAGCTATATAGGAGGCTTGTAAATGAAGAGCTTTAATATTTCTTTGCCAAATTATAATTTACTAATTATTTAATATAATAAAAAATAAAAAAAATGATTTTTCAACAACTTGGACCTAAAATCACTCTCATGGCTCAAAAAATAAAACTTCAACAACAAGACTAAAGTTGTTTATGTGAAGTTCTTTTGGTTAAAAATGATTCTTTTGGTTCCTTCGAGCTCAAACTATTTAAAAAAAATTATGAAGTATGCATTTAATATGTTACATAATATGTACAAATTATTATGTCATTCCATAATATTAACAAACTAATTAATATGTCACATGAATGTACTGTGTATAGACCTAATATTTACTTGATTCTGACCTACGTACTTTGACCTAAGTTTCTTAATCATAATATATTCTTCTATGTAGTATATTTTTAGATTCCTAATTTAGTTTGACTATATATGTGTTTAATTTTTTTATAGATCTGCAGATGAGCGATGATCAATTGAAAAATTATACTATTGTTGAGATTGATAAATTGTTACAGCGTAATGGAAATAGTTTTCGTACGTATCCATCAATGCCTCTTTCAGATGACATAATCATTGCTGAAGGTCTGAACAAGCTCATACAAGATGAATTGCGTTATGATAAAGAAAAACTACAAGAAGAACATATGAGGCTTATTTCTATCTCCACCGATGTACAAAGAGGGGTATATGATGAAATCTTGAATGTTGTATCAAGAGGTCAAAGGGGTGTCTTCCTTTCATATGGATATGGCGGTACTGGTAAAACATTCATTTGGAGATCACTTTATGCTGTAATACGATGCAAATGGGGTATAGTTCTAACTGTTGCTTCAAGTGGCATTGCCTCTCTTATAATTCCAGGGGGCAACACTGCGAATTCGAGGTTTGCTATACCGATTAGTATATACGAGAACTCAATTTGTGAAATCAAACCAAGTACATTCTGAAGGAATATGTACTTTAATCAAGATGTCACTTACTAATAATAGAATATGATTATAATGGAGATTAATAATCCAGATATTTTAGGTAGTCTTAGTGCTTTGCTAGAAGCCAACTATGACTTATGAGATAAATTATATTTGACTCATTGCTATTATATTCGGGTCCTATAAGGTCACACACAATAGAGTAATTGGACTAGATCAAAGCAACCCGAGGCCCATAATGGAACTAGGGAAATTCAACCATATGTATTATTGGAATATTGGATTATTCATCAAGTAATAATAAAGTGTTATCTATTTATTCGATGACATAAGAAAAGTTATTTTTTGAAAAGATAAGATATTGTATCAACCATAGTTATCATTTTCTAGTTAAAGGATATTTATCTTATGAGATATATGATAAGATAATATATAAATTTTTTATATATACTTTTCTATTATTATAAGATAATAAAACAATGAATAAAATAGTATATATTAGATATATATATAGAGTGCGGTTCCGGTGCGGAGCACTCTTCCCGTGCGGACGTACGGACATGCACTATAGGGCCTTATTTGTGCACTTTAGAGCCTTATTTGTGCACTTTTGCAAAAATTTTGAAAAATGCTTGAAAAACAATTTGTAAAAGGTTTTTTTTTTTTTGAAAAAGTGCACAAATAAGACATTAAAGTGCACAAATAAGGCCCTAAAGTGCATGTTCCGTACGTCCGCACGAGAAGAGTGCTCCGCATATGATCCAAACTCTATATATATATTCACATTCTTCAATAATTGAAAAAGACCAACTTTACGTGAAAGTTGAAGGAAGCCACAAAACTAGTCTTGCACGCCGTACCTCTAAAAGTGGTGGTAGGAAAAAGCTTTGTTTATTTTCTAGTTTGTTCGTTCTAGCAAACGAAGACAAGACGATCTAGTACCGTACTCGTGTGGACTAAATAGATGAGTCATAATTGAGGCTTTATTCTTCACGGTGATCTCGGAAACAAGTTTTGTATTAAAAGATATATTACTCTTTCATATATGATTCGTATCAAGTTTATGCATGTGATTCTAAGTTAGATATTAGAAAACTGTTTTCTGAAATTTCGCTTAAAGCATCTAAATCCGTGGTATCAGAGCCTCTTGCATAAATTGATATGATCATGATTAAAGTTGTTAATTTTAATGCATGTTATTTATTATTTTGGTTCAATTTAGTGGTAAAATTAATATATGGATTAACTTGTATGATTAAAATTATAATTTTAATTGATTGAATGCATAAGGTTATGACTTTCATGTAAATAATATACTCGAAAAAATCAGCCATTAGGACCAAATTTTAAGTGTTAAAAATTCTAATATTATGCTTAATTTTGACCCCAAAATCGATTTGTATGTTTAATTTATGCAAGAGATATGATTTATTGTATAAATCATAATCACACATATAAATACTAGATTTTTCATGTTGGTGAAAATTGATTCAAACCCTAGAAAATTAGAATTTCATGCTTTGAATGCTTAAAGTTGATTAATTTAATGTGTGTAATTGGTTCATACATTATTTTTTCAAAAACATTAATTTTCTGAAAATTACACCATATTTTCCTTAAAACCATCAAATTTTGTGATTTTTACAAAATTTGAGTGGGAGAAGGGATAAAACCGTGGATGGGTGGCCAAAAGTGGCTCACGGCGGTGCGTGGTGGCTGGCGGCAGGCCAGGGGTGGTGCAACGGCAGTCCGGGGTTGCGGCTGGCCACGCGGGCTGGCTGGGGTGGTGGTTGCATTGTGCGGCTTGAGTGGGGGCTGAATTAGGTTAGGGTTTCCTAAGGTATTTTACCTAAGATACTAATTACCTAAAATAATATGGATATAAGATATCTTATCTCTAGAGTATATTTTATCCAATTATACATGGTAATGATTAATATTGGTATTAATTCCATATATGATTTTATTGAATTAAAGTAATAAGAAGATTGGATTAATTATTTTATGAGATAATTTAGTTAATTTGATCTTAAAAGTCAATTAATATGATTAATAGTCTACTCTTGTCTTAATATGCCAGTTTCAGTTTTTTTTTTTGAAAGCGAAACGCAGGATCCTTGTTTAAGCAAGGATCGTGAGTTTCACCTTTTTTTCTTTCAAAACTGAACTTTTTTTCCCATAATCATGTAGAGAATTTCAATACGAGTCCGTACATACAAAATTCGTCCAAAACGGACATCGTTTGCCCCTCCGAAAGCCCAAAAAACGAAGTCTTCCTACATTTTTTTTTTACAATTTGGTGGCCAGCATATAGCGCATTATAGTGAAATTTTTTGATATTTTCGGCATTTTTCTACAATAATTTTGTATAAGATTTTAATACGAGTATATAACTATACGTTAGAACCATAATATATAATTATAGTATATAGCAATAGTATATAACTATACAATATAACAATAGTATATAACTATACGATATAACAATAGCATATAGCTATAGTATTTAACAATACGATATAACAATAGTATATAACTATAGTATACAACTATACGATATAACCATAGTATATAACTATTCGTTAGAACCATAATATATAATTATAGTATATAACCATAGTATACAACTATAGTATATAACTATAGTATATAACTATAGTATATAACTATACGATATAAAATTTATATATAACCATAGTACGTTAGAACCATAATATATAATTATAGTATATAACTATACAATATAACCATGGTATATAACTATAGTATATAAATGAACGATATAGCAATAGTATATATATAACTATACGATATAAAAATAGTATATAACTATACGATATAACCATAGTATATAGTTATATATTATGATTATATCTTATAGTTATATCCAATTTGGTTATATCTTATGGTTATATCCTATAGTTATATACTATGGTTATATCTTATAGTTATATCCAATTTGGTTATATTGTATCGTTATATCCTATAATTATATACTATGGTTATATCTTATAGTTATATCCAATTTGATTATATCATATCGTTATATCATATAATTATATATTATGATTATATCTTATAGTTATATCCAATTTGGTTATATCTTATGGTTATATCCTATAGTTATATCCTATGGTTATATCCTATGGTTATATCCTTTAGTTATATACTATGGTTATATCCTATAGTTATATACTATGGTTATATATTATAGTTATATCCTTTAGTTATATACTATGGTTATATCCTATATTATATACTATGGTTATATCATATAGTTATATCCAATTTGATTATATCATATCGTTATATCCTATAATTATATACTATGGTTATATCTTATAGTTATATCCAATTTGATTATATCATATCGTTATATCATATAATTATATATTATGATTATATCTTATAGTTATATCCAATTTGGTTATATCTTATGGTTATATCATATAGTTATATCCTTTAGTTATATACTATGGTTATATCCTATAGTTATATACTATGGTTATATCTTATAGTTATATCCAATTTGGTTATATCTTATGGTTATATCCTATAGTTATATACTATGGTTATATCTTATAGTTATATCCAATGTGGTTATATCTCATGGTTATATCCTATAGTTATATACTATGGTTATATCTTATAGTTATATCCAATTTGGTTATATCATATCGTTATATCCTATAATTATATACTATGGTTATATCTTATAGTTATATCCAATTTGATTATATCATATCGTTATATCATATAATTATATATTATGATTATATCTTATAGTTATATCCAATTTGGTTATATCTTATGGTTATATCCTATAGTTATATCCTATAGTTATATCCTATGGTTATATCCTTTAGTTATATACTATGGTTATATCCTATAGTTATATACTATGGTTATATATTATAGTTATATCCTTTAGTTATATACTATGGTTATATCCTATAGTTATATACTATGGTTATATCTTATAGTTATATCCAATTTGGTTATATCTGTAACACCCCTAGGCTAGTGGTGCTACAGTGCCATAATCCAAAGGATTATAAGGCGGGTAAAATAAAAAATTTGCAAAACATAACCCATATATATATATAAAGCAACACAGCAGAAACCTGTAAAACCTGTTCAGAGTTTGAAACCATAATCAAACTTAACACACAGAAAGTACTACAATAATTTACAACCAAAAGCTAACAACAAGTTTGACCACTTCAAGGTCCAAAACCAAAACGATACATACAACTAGTCAAAGTCCAAAACCAAAAGTAGAGTTCTCGACTCCAACCCGATGGTGATCAGAATCCTCCTTGCTGGCGCTAAACCTGAAAAGCCTGATTGACTGAGGGACCCGATACCCCAGCCAACCACGGCACGTAAACCGCAGTTGGTCAGTCTCGTGAAAGACTATGGCAAGATTAGTCCAGCCAAAACAGTTTCAAAACCATAGAATTATCATGGCAATCAACAATACCAAACAACAAAAGATCATACAATATATACATACAATATATATCATATCATACCGACCAATCAACATAAAACACACGCCTAAACACAAACACACTCTATCACATAATCATCCAATACTCAATCTTATCCAATTCTACACGATACTAATCTCTTTCAATACATCCTAAAACTCATCACAAGCATAGACGAAAAGAACGATCCAATCCAACTTCATCTCCATTCCTAATACCTCAATCAACAACCCTAAGCACATACACATCTTATGACTGACTTACAACCACAGCTAATCAATTAGACTGAACTCGCTACTGCACTACACAACAAATTCAATTATCCTTCACATCAATAAACACATAAGCATCAACGATATAATCATTACATAATACAATCATAACCAAATTAACGATCCAGGCCAGCCACCCTTCTGGTGCCGCCGATTCGTCAACCTCGACTGCAACTCATACCTCAAACTCAACTCGCATTGGCACACACACCCTCAAGATGGGAAACCAATCTATACAGTCAAACAACGCAACCAACCTTCATAATCCACCAGTTACCAACAACAACCATACCAACAGAATTTACCACCTTGACCAGTTACAACCAACAACTATAACACACGAAATTCACAATCACAACCACTATTCAACATACAACCAATAAACACACACTCACACACACTCAATCCAACACACACACACGATCCAACACACACACATACACATTCAAGCCAACACACACACACGATCCAACACACACACACGTGTCAACAGACACTAATCACATTTAGTCATATATGACTACCACGTCAACATTTAATCAGATACGCTATAAGACAATTCATATCACACGCACATACCCATTTCATCATCATAACATTCAATCAATACAAACAATAATCAATATATACTAGTCATCACCATATCCGACCCAAGCAACCAAGAAAGATAACTCAACTCATATTCAACCAATCACAAACAATTAAAATATACATATATATCACTTTAAACAACCACTTAATCAGGTACGCAAGCAACCCTTTCACACAATTACCACTTCACAACATCTCCGTCTCCACCCCCACATCACCTAGGTGAGACAATTCACAACATCCCCGTCTCTACCCCCACATCACCAAGGTGAGACAATTCACAACATCTCCGTCTCCACCCCCACATCACCAAGGTGAGACAATTTACAACATCCCCGTCTCCACCCCCACATCACCAAGGTGAGACAATTCACAACATCCCCGTCTCCACCCCCACATCACCAAGGTGAGACAATTCACAACATCCCCGTCTCCACCCCCACATCACCAAGGTGAGACAATTCACAACATCCCCGTCTCCACCCCCACATCACCAAGGTGAGACAATTCACAACATCCCCGTCTCCACCCCCACATCACCAAGGTGAGAAATTCACAACCTCGAAAACCCACTATCCACACCATACCGACACCAATCAACCAACACAACGACAATCAAAATCACATAACCACACCTTATCACACACCATCACACATTATCACATATCATCACACACACATCATCACACATCATCACACATCATCACATATCATCACACACACATCATCTCACATTATCACATATCCTCACACACACATTATCTCACATTATCACATATTATCACCCGAGCAATTATATAGTCAATCAAACCAATAAAATAGCTCAAGCAATGGTAAAACAATTTATGAAATAAACTAAGCATAAATCAATTTATAAAATATATAAGTTTGCAAGGATCCTCTTGCCTCAAGTCGAACCACAACGACCTCAGAGATCTCCAGTCAATCCGAACGAACCTGTGAAATCAATCCGAGCAAATCACTGGCATTAATTACTCATCCAATCCACAACCAAATAAAACCCCAATTCAAAACCCTAAAATCAAACCCTTAATTAATTAGGTCAATCACACCCTATCTCAGTCAATTTATGCCTGTGCAATTCGAATGAACCCAGCAAATTAAACCCCCAAATCAAACCCTAAATCATACCTTCACAAAATTCAGCAATCACACCCACAAAAATCAACCCAATGGCTCACGAAATTGCTCTTCCACTGCCCACGAAGGATAAATCAACATCAATTTGGACCACTATACAACATCAATTCGAACCACACAATATCAATTCGAACACATACAAAAATTCAGCCAAAATCGAATTAACCCTTAACTCATAAGCTTACCTTGTCGACAACCCCAGCCACCACACGAACCAACTACACCGGACAGCAGCTCAACAACAACAACAACAACACGGCGACAGCAACAATTCGGACCACAGCAAACACACAATTTCGCTGCACAGTTCGCAGCTCACACTCAAAATTCAGCAAGAAAAATTCAGTCCAAACCGAACCCAAGCAAACCCAACAACACCTTACCTCTTCGTGTCCTCGCCGGAAGAGCTTCTGACGCCCGAGACGACGCAGTCCACAGCAGCTCGTGCGACACCGCAGCAACACGAACCAGCGAAGCAACTCGGACGCGGACAGCAGCTGCACAGTTCGGCTCCACAGCAACGAACAACAACTCGAACACGGAGGGAACAAAGGAGGAGAGGTCCGGTCGGGCTCGCCGGAGAAGGAGCTACTCGGTTGGGCACGAAGAGGGTCGGATTCGTCGGGGAAGCTGGGCACGGCTGGGAACTCACACGGGAGAGAGAGAGGCAACCAAGAGAGTTAGGGATTTAATCCCCAAATTCCCATTTTTCCCCCTTTTTAGTAAACCCCATAATTAATTTACCAAAATGCCATTATCAACTTATTTGGGGTATTTCAATATCTTATAGTTATATCCTATGGTTATATCCTTTAGTTATATACTATGGCTATATCCTATAGTTATATATTATGGTTATATCGTATATATAGTTATATCCAGTTTGGTTATATCTTATGGGTATATCCTATAATTATATACTATGGTTATATCGTATAGTTATATCCAATTTGGTTATATCATATCGTTATATCCTATAGTTATATACTTTGGTTATATCCTATAGTTATATACTATGGTTATATATTATAGTTATATCCTTTAGTTATATACTATGGTTATATCCTATAGTTATATACTATGGTTATATCTTATAGTTATATCCAATTTGGTTATATCTTATGGTTATATCTTATAGTTATATCCAATTTGGTTATATCTTATGGTTATATCCTATAGTTATATCCAATTTGGTTATATCTTATGGTTATATCCAATTTGGTTATATCTTATGGTTATATCCTATAGTTATATACTATGGTTATATCTTATAGTTATATCCAATTTGATTATATCATATCGTTATATCATATATGTATATATTATGATTATATCTTATAGTTATATCCAATTTGGTTATATCCTATAGTTATATACTATGGATATATCTTATAGTTATATCCAATTTGGTTATATCGTATAGTTATATACTATAGCTATATACTATTGTTATATACTATAGCTATATACTATTGTTATATCGTATAGTTATATACTATTGGTATATCGTATTGTTATATACTATAGATATATACTATTGTTATATCGTATAGTTATATACTATAGCTATATACTATTGTTATATATTATGGTTCTAATGAATAGTTATATACTATGGTTATATCGTATAGTTATATACTATAGCTATATACTATTGTTATATTGTATAATTATATACTATGGTTATATCGTATAGTTATATACTATTGTTATATCGTATAGTTATATATATTATTGCTATATCGTTCATTTATATACTATAGTTATATACCATGGTTATATCGTATAGTTATATACTACAATTATATATTATGGTTCTAACGTACTATGGTTATATACAAATTTTATATCGTATAGTTATATACTATTGTTATATCGTATAGTTATATACTATGGTTATATACTATAATTATATATTATGGTTCTAACGAATAGTTATATACTATGGTTATATCGTATAGTTTCATACTATAGTTATATACTATTGTTATATCGTATTGTTTATATACTATAGCTATATGCTATTGTTATATCGTATAGTTATATACTATTGTTATATTGTATAGTTATATACTATTGCTATATACTATAGTTATATACTATAATTATATATTATGGTTCTAACGTATAGTTATATACTCGTATTAAAATCTTATACAAAATTATAGTAGAAAAATGCCAAAAATACCAAAAATTTTCACTACAATGCGTTATATGTTGGACATCAAATTGTAAAAAAAAGGGTAGGAAGACTTCGTTTTTTGGACTTTTGGAGGGGCAAACGATGTCTGTTTTGGACGAATTTTATATGTACGGACTCGTATTGAAATTCTCTACATGATTATGAAAAAAGTGCAATTTTGAAAAGAAAAAAAAATTAGTGAAACGCAAGATCCTTGCTTAAGCAAGGATCCTGCGTTTCGCTTTAAAAAAAAAAAAAACTGAAACGCAGGTATTTTGCTTAAGCAAAATACCTGCGTTTCGTTCTAGTACAAAAACTCAGTTTCTGGGTATAATTTAGACTCAAACGCGGGTATATAGCTTAAGCAAAATTTCTGCGTTTCAAAGTATAGTGTACGAAGACAATTTTTATAGTGTACAAAGAGCCTTAGTTTAATATTTGATATTATATTATGCATGTATGATTTAATATTATGATATTATTGTTGCATGCGGTGACTGGTATGGACCAAAATAGGATAGAAAATATGATTTACGTATCGTTATTGTTTTCTTGTACACGATCTACGTATCGTTATGTATTTTTGTGATTTAATTTTCAAGTAATTAGATTAGATTTTCATTATGTAACAAGAAAGAAATCCTATGAAGATTCCAGGATGGAGATCCAAAGGAGAATCAATGATGGAGATCCAAGAGATAAGAAGAATCTATGAAGGTTAGATTTTATGGATTTTTAGGGGCCATACTAGGATTACATTTATTTATTGCATTTATTTTGCTTTAAATATCTCGAAGTTTATGCTTGCATGTTTATTTATGTTATTTTGGTCACTAGTAAATAGACTTGCATGATAAACCTAGTTCCCTAAAAAGAAAATTGAGATTTTGCCTTTCCAAATCATAACCTATAAGGCCCTTGAAATTTGATGGATATGTTTTGCCAAAGCAAGGTGTCCTTCTTTGACCTTGGGATAGTACGTGTAAATCCATATGGTTTACAACCTTTATTTGATTATACTCAACAAAAGGCCAAAAAATAAAGTTTTGGATTTTGAGGCATGTGATTGATTTGGCATACAATGTAATCTATCAACCAAGAGTTATAAATGTTATAACTAGTAAAATTACTTACCTTGATCACATAGGATTTAGAAAAGTGACAAAGTACGCCTAAAGTTTTATCTGAATTAGGATATTGGAATCATTTTATTCAAAGGGAAAATATTAATTAATAAAATGTGCATTAGCTTATTTTTGTTTAAAACATGTTTAAATTTTGTAAGCTCTTGCATGACAATCATGATTTATATTTTGCATGTTATTTATATTGTAGATATCATGTCTAGAAACGATAATTCAACAATCATCAACTTACGTTTGATTCTTGAGAAGAATAAGCTGAACGGAAACAACTTCCTCGATTGGGAAAGAAATCTGAGAAATGTTCTTAGGTCTGAAGGAAGAGAGAATGTGCTTGATACCCCTATCCCAAAATTGACTGCTATGTCTACTCTAGAGGAGATAGAAGAGGAAAAGCGGATCAGAGATAAGTCAGTGATTGTCACTTGTCTTATGCTGACTTCCATGAAATCGAACCTTCAAAAGAGGTTTGAGAGGATGGATGCTTACACCATCATTCACAACCTGAAAGTTATGTTTCAAGAGCAAGCAATGATGGATAGATATGAGACTCATAAGGCAATTCTTGATTGCAAGCTTGAGAGAGGCAAGCCAGTTAGTGCTCATGTATTCAATATGATTGGACATTTTGAGAACATGGAAAGACTTGGCTTCCCCTATAGTCAAGAGTTGACTACATACATCATACTCCATTCTCTACATGATGGATTTGCTCAAATCAAGTTGAACTTCAATATGAATGGAGTTGGAAAAACACTTGAAGAGCTACATGGGATGCTCAAAACAACTGAGCAAAATCTCTTTGTTGACATCAAGAAAAAGATTCCGATGGTCAATAAGGGAAAATGGTTCAAGAAAGGGGCACTTGGACACTAGAAGAAGAAAGTGCAAGGGAAGGGCAAGCAAGTTGCACAACCCAAGCAGACTTCTGAAAAAGCTAAAGTAGTTGTTGACCATGATTGTTTCTACTGCAATGCAAAGGGGCATTGGAAGAGGAACTGCCCAAAGTACTCAAAAGATGAAAAAGTGTCAAAAGAAGTAAAAGGTTGCCTAAAGGAGTGATAGACTTACATGTTAGAAATGGAGCAAAAGTTGACGCATTAACAGTAGGAGATAATAATTTATCATTGCTCTTTGGTTTAGTTTTAGAATTGAATAAGTGTTATTCTATTCCTGCTATTACCAAAAACATCATTTCAGCTTCTCTATTGGATACTGAAGATTGTGACATTATTAAGAATACTTGTTGTTCTTTTATATGGATGATGTGTTTTATGCCAATGCTCAATTGAGTAATGGACTTTATATGTTGGATTTAGAATCCTATGTCTATTACATAATTACTAAAAAGCAAAAAGCAAATGATTTAAACACTACTTACAACATTGTCATTTGGGTCACATAAGCTATAAACGCATACAGAAGCTCCAAAATGATGGACTTCTAATCTCATTTGATTGTTAATCATTTGAAACATGTGAATCTTGTCGAATGGTAAAGATGACAATGTCACCTTTTACTGGGGTAAGTGAAAGGGCAACTAAACTTTTGGCCCTAATACATACAGATGTACGTGGACCAATGAGCACAAAAGCTAGAGGTGGTTATAGATAGTTTATAACCTTTACTGATGATTTAAGTAGATATGGATACATATACTTAATGAAGCATAAGTCTGAATCTTTTGAAAAGTTCAAAGAGTTTCAAAATGAAGTTGAAAATCAACTTGGCATAAAAATTAAAGCACTACGATTTGATCGTGGTGGTGAATATTTGAGTCAAGAATTTGATCATCATTGAAGAAGTTGTGGGATCCTCTCACAACTAACTCCACCAGGAATACCACAATTGAATGGTGTGTCTAAGAGGAGGAATATGACCTTTTTGGACATGGTTCGGTCTATGATGAGTTTTGCTGATCTTCTAATATCTTTCTAGGGATATGCTCTCACAACTGCAATGTTCACACTAAATAGGACTCCGTCCAAAGCTGTAGATAAGACATCATATGAGTTATGGTCTGGAAGAGTTCCAAGCTTGTCTTTTCTAAAGATTTGGGGATGTGAAGCTTATGTAAAACGTTTACTAGCAGTTAAGCTTGCATCCAAATCAGATAAGTGCTTCTTTGTAGGGTATCCTAAGGAAACAAAAGGATACTACTTCTACAATCCCAGTGAGCACAAAGTGTTTGTTGCTAGGGATAGTGTCTTTGTGGAAAAGAGAATTTATTTCCAAAACGTCAAGTGGGAGAAATGTTGATCTCGAAGAAGTTCGAAAAAAGCAACAAACTGAGCAACAAGACGACATGGATTACACCATGTTAGAGACGATGATATTTGGGGACCTAATCCCGCAAGGGAAGGCAACCTATACACAGGAGGTAGTGGAGTCGCAATACTTCATTCCCATCGTTCCTCCATAATCTGATTCTAATGAGACTCCACAAAATGTTGTGGAAAATCCTCATGTTGTTCAACCTACACGTAGATCAGATAGGCCCAGAACGCAACCAAAGAGATATATTGATTTCATATTGACTACGAGTTTGGATATCCTGCTTTTAGAAAGCGATGATCCTACTATATACAAGCAAGCTGTGGCGAGTCCAGACTCCGAGAAATGGAGCGTAGCCATGAAGTCTGAAATGGATTCCATGTCTGAGAATCAAGTATGAGACTTGATAGATTTGCCAGATGGGGTAGTGCCCATAGGGTGCAAATGGGTTTACAAACTCAAAACATACAATGATGGAAACGTAACAATTTTCAAAACGAGACTGGCTGCAAAATGTTTTAGATAGATTCATGGTATTGACTATGATGAAACCTTCTCACCATTTGTCATGATTAGATCCATTCGGATATCCTAGCAATTGCAGCTCATTATGATTATGAGATCTGACAAATGGATGTCAAGATCGCTTTTCTAAATATGTATTTAGAAGAGGATGTGTACATGACACAACCTGAGGGTTTTGAGGATCCACATAATCCTAGGAAAGTATGCAAGCTTAAGAAGTCTATTTATGGACTTAAGCATGCATCAAGGAGTTGAAATCTTCGATTTGATGAAGTGGTCAAATAGTTTGACTTCATCAGATGTGAAGAAGAACTTTGTTTTTTACAAGAAGTTTAGTAGGAGCAAAGTGGTTTTCCTAGTCTTGTATGTGGATGACATACTACTCATTGGAAATGACATTCCTATACTGGAGTCCGTTAAGGACTGACTTAAGAAGTATTTCTCAATGAAAGACTTAGGAGAGGCCGAGTACATATTATGCATCAAGATTCATATGGATAGATCTAAGAGACTTATTGGACTAAGTCAATGAACTTATGTGGATACGGTTCTTGATAAGTTCAATATGAAGAATTCCAAGAAGGGATTCTTGCCTATGCAGCATGGCATACATCTCAGCAAGAAGCAGTGCCCAATGACACATGCTGAGCTAGAGAGAATGAGTAAGATTCCTTATGCATCAGCAGTAGGATCCATCATGTATGCCATGATATGTACTCGCCCAGATGTTGCATCTGCTTTGAGTATGTGCATCAGATACCAATCGAATCTAGGTGAAGCACACTGGAATACAACTAAGAACATCTTAATGTACTTAAGAAGCACTAGAGATGATCTCTTGGTGTATAGAGGGGATGATGAGTTAGTCGTTAAGGA
Organism: Rheum nobile; assembly: GCA_027886185.1. Lineage (NCBI taxonomy): Eukaryota > Viridiplantae > Streptophyta > Magnoliopsida > Caryophyllales > Polygonaceae > Rheum > Rheum nobile. The sequence continues at coordinate 716,114 of WOAB01000143.1, forward strand.
GATGTGAAGTTTTGCAAAATACATACGGATGACAACATTGCAGATTTGTTGACTAAACCTTTATCTAAGCATGATAGTCACACTAGGGCTAAGGGACTCATGCACATTGGAGAATGACTTTGAGATTGTATTATTTTGAGATTATGGATGTTGATTTCACGACTGTTGAAACATTGCATCATGTTTGTTTTTGAAATGAAGTTTCATTATTATTTAATTGTGGTTTATAATTAAATAAAATGTCCTAATAATTTATAATCATCAAATAGGATCATCATAAAAGTTATGGTGGATGAAACCCTATTAAGTGAAATGATATTATGAATTATGAGTTGTTCATAGTCTAAGTCATTAAATTGGACATAAATAACTCAATACAGGTTATTATGTAAGTTGATTGATAGCTCCAAGTTTCATGGGCTATAGGGACATGGAGATGTCTATTCAATTACATGGACATGTATGGTGGATACGTGTTGGGCAAACCTACCTTAAGATTTTTCAATTGAGTTGTAGAATTTTAAGTTGAACTATGATTAGTAGATTCATCAGACATGAGTGAGATATACCTCTTGCTTTGTGATTGATAGTCTTTGACATTGTCAAACACCGTTGCGTAAAAGACAGTTATAAAGGTAGTGATTGGGATTACTGAAAATTGAGTGGGAGCTATAGTCACAAAAGATTGGAGAAGTCCTCCTATTTATATATCTGTATATATATATATATATATATATATATATATATATATATATATATATATATATATATATATATATATATGGATAGGAACGGTGTCTTGGTCACTTGAAGAGTAAGAACTGAAAATGCATGGTCGTGCTCAAATGGATTAATAGTAATAATTTGTTTTGACAGTTCAAACCCGGAGTTCAAGAAACAATTTGAATATTGGTATGGATTACATAAGATGTTATCATATCATCAAAATAGACACTAAGTGACAAAGGAATTGATATTGCACACTTGTTTTTGGACAAATGGAATATTGAAGGAATATGTTTTTTAATCAAGATGACAATTACTAATAATAGAATAGGATTATAATGGAGATTAATAATTCAGATATTTTAGGTAATCTTAGTGCTTTGCTAGAAACCAACTATGACTTATGTGATAAATTAGATTTGATCCATTGCTATTATATCCAGATCCTATAAGGTCACACACAATAGAGTAATTGGGCTAGATCAAAGCAACCCGAGGCCCATAATAGGACTAGGGAATTTCGGCCATATGTATTATTGGAAGAGTGAATTATTCATCAAGTAATAATAAAGTGTTATCTATTTACTTGATGACATAAGAAAAGTTATCTTTTTGGAAAGATAAGATATTGTATCAATCATAATTATCTTTTTCTAGTTAAAATGAGATTTATCTTATGAGATATATGATAAGATAATATATAATTGTTATATATATATATACTTTCTTATTCTAATAAGATAATAAAATAATGAATAAAATAATATATATTAGATATATATATTCACATTCTTCAATAATTGAAAAAGACCAACTTTACGTGAAGTTGAAGGAAGCCACAAATCTAGTCTTGCACGGCCGTACCTCTAAAAGTGGTGGTAGGAAAAAGCTTTCTTTGTTTTTTCGTTCGTTTTAGCAAGCGAAGACAAGGCGATCTAATACCTTACTTGTGTGGACTAAGAAGATGAGTCATAATTGAGGCTCTATTCTCCAGAGTGATCCCGAAAATAAGTTTTGCATCAAAAGATATGTTACTCTTTCATATATGATTCGTATCAAGTTTATGCATTAGTTTTCCTAATTAATATATCACTTCACATATCATTTCTTTTTTAGTTTCTATAAATTTATTGTGATACATGTGAACAATATTGTTCAAATTTTCTTCTTTTTTACTAATATTATGAGTTTATGATTAATATTTTTTAATAAAAAAATACATTTTTTTATGGTTTATGTTAATATAATATAATTTTAATAGATATACACATAAAAGTGATATTAAAGCTATACTAAAACAACACCTTAATAAAAATATCCCGTGCATGACACGGGTTCTGGACTTGTATACCTTATTTCCCTCCTCTTCAAATCCTTCCAAATACCCATAACCAAATATACCCTTAGGTAGTGTTCTAAAAATCCCCGCCTAGGGCCGCCTAGGCCCCGTCTAGGCGTTAGGCGGTCATCCACCGCTTAGGATCCCGTCTAGGGCTGCATAGGCGAGAAGAAGTCTCAGATGTTGTGGAAGCAGTAACATCGTAGGAGATGACGGATGCATAGAACATAGTTTTGGGTGAGGCCTTATAAAATAAGGCCCAAAATAAACATCAAACTTCATCCCAACATATTTTTATAAGCAATTAATGAATTTGGGAGAACATAGTCAAATAATCACATTGATCATGCATTAGTTTTTAATCCGCTTAGACCCCGTCTAGGCCCCCGTCTAAGCGCTAGGCCCTCCTCACCACCCAACTCCCGCATATCGACTTTTAGAACATTGCCCTTAGTCATTTTTTTTTGAAACGCCCTTAGGCGGCAGTAAGGATCTTCTGGTCCACACCCCTGTCCCATGCCAATCAACCCGTTCAAACCCCAATTACCCACTTTTTTCATTTTTCATTAAACCCTCAATTATATTTATGAAAGGCTGAGATCATTTTGGGACATGAAATGGGACATGGAGTTGGACCAGAGGATCTCCAGTGATTAGGCGGAGTTAATGCTTAATACTGTGGCTTCATTTGTAAAGTGCCAGCTTGGCATAGGTTGTTAGGTCTTGCTGCTAGTTAGTTCATTCTCACTAAAGTGGCGTGTATTTAAGCAATTAATGAATTTGGGAGAACATAGTCAAATAATCACATTGATCATGCATTAATTTTTAATCCGTTTAGACCCCGTCTAGGCCCCCGCCTAAGCGCTAGACCCTCCTCACCACCCAACTCCCGCATAACGACTTTTAGAACATTGCCCTTAGTCAATTTTTTTTTTTTTTTTGAAACGCCCTTAGGCGGCAGTAAGGATCTTCTGGTCTACACCCCTGTCCCATGCCAATCAACCCGTTCAAACCCCAATTACCCACTTTTTTCCTTTTTCATTAAACCCTCAATTATATTTATGAAAGGCTGAGATCATTTTGGGACATGAAATGGGACATGGAGTTGGACCAGAGGATCTCCAGTGCTTAGGCGGAGTTAATGCTTAATACTGTGGCTTCATTTGTAAAGTGCCAGCTTGGCATAGGTTGTTAGGTCTTGCTGCTAGTTAGTTCATTCTCACTAAAGTGGCGTGTATTTGAGCAAGCCTTGTTCAGCAACAACTTTTCAATAACAAACACACAATTTGTTCTCATGGATTCTCTGTCCCAGTTTCCCTTTTACTTGTTCTGTTTTCATCAAACAGATACAAAATTGACATGGCATCACACTGATTTCGATTGATTTCTCGAACCTTTTGATTCTTCCGCTTTTTCTCTGCTCTTTTTTCTTCGCGGTTGAGAGTTCTTACCTACGATTTGCGATTTCGACGCGCATTTTGATCAGTTCTCGATCATTGCGATTTCTGTGTTTCTGTCTTGCGATCTTTGCGTCGATCCTGAGAATGGAGCCAGATTCTGTTGTTTTCGATGACTCCGATCCTTTCTACCTTCATCCTTCGGAAGATCCTCGTCTTGTTCTTGTTTGCGAGCCATTTGAGGGATCCGGCTTTAGCCTTTGGAATCGTCGCATGATTCTGGCCTTATCTGCCAAGAACAAGCTCGGATTTGTTGACGGATCTTGTTCTCGACCAGAATCGTCTTCTCCAAGGCTTGGTGCGTGGGAAAGGGCCAACGCCATGGTCATGTGCTGGCTTCTACGTTCTTTGCATCGCGACATTGCGGACAGCGTCATCTACAATTCTTCTGCTCAGGAGATGTGGCGCGAGTTGGAGGAGCGTTTTGGTCAGCCCTATGGCGTTCGCCTTTACCAGATTCACAAGGATTTGGCTTCTGTAAGTCAAGGTTCAGGTAGTATCACTTCCTATTTCACCAGGCTTAAGCGTCTGTGGAACGAGCTTGACAGTCTACAGAATTATCCAGTTTGCACTTGTGGCGCATTTCAAGATGCGGTACAGACACACAAGCTTATGCAATTTCTCATGGGATTAGACGATTCCTACACCAGCGTTCGTGCCAAAATTCTCATTATGACTCCCTTACCATCCATTAGCCAGGCTAAATCTCTTTTGATCCAAGAGGAGGAAGGGCGAGGAGTTCAAGCCAGCTCTCAATTTGCTCTTCAAGAATCGGCTTCTCAACGAGCTTCAGATCCAAGGCGTCCTGGTTCTCCAATTGTGTGTCTCCATTGCAAGAAAACTGGCCATCCAGTTGAAAAGTGCTACCGACTTCACGGTTTCCCCCCTGCTAATCGCAATAACTGATCAATGCGTTCTGCTAACAATGCTCAACCTGACTCGCCAACCTCTTCTCATTCCAGTGCTTCTATCAATTTCAACTGCTTCTCTCCTTGTTGACTGCTGCTAAGTCCTCTCCAAGAAGTTTCACTGAATGCGTCTCCTTCGGTGAATTTTGCTCATGTTTGTTCTGCCTCTCCTCTTGCTTACAATTTTTCTCAAGGCCTTTGGATTGTTGACTAGGTGCAGGGTGCTAGTGAACACAAGTTCTGTGATCGATCTTTGCTTAGTATCATTGGGTTGCTTAATCAGTCTTGTCTTGTTTCTACGCCTACTGATCAGCGGGTTCAAATTGCTTTTTGTGGAGATGTTCAGTTTAGTTCTTCTTTTGTGCATAAAAAGGTGTTGCTTCTTGAGAGTTTTTAGACATAATCTTCCCTCAGTCCAGAAATTGTGCAAGCAGCTATCATGTTGGATTGCTTTTACTCGTGCATTATGTAGGACCCTTTTCCGAGGAAGCCTCGGTTTGTTGGTAAAGCTAATGTAGGCCTTTACTTCCTGCATCAATTTGCTCTTATTCAGTCTTCTAATTCGCCTTCTTGTAATTCTGTTTCTCGACACTTATTCCAAATAGCACTTTGGTTGAATTTGAGGCTAAAGGATGAATGACAAACAAAAAGATGATGGATTACTTCTAAAGTTAACATTGGAGGCATCATGCATCCGATATGGAAATTGGATGTCAGCGTGGTTAAGACATTAGGACTTAAACAGAAGAGCATAAGTGAAAACATACCTCACGAGCTTTTCCCAGCTGAAGAATCCAAGATGAGAGCCTCCAGTTCATCCACAATAGCAATTATAGCACCACAGCGAAGTATTGGTCCTAGCAAAAAAAAGGCAGAGTCGGAGAACCGAAATATTACAAAGCATGTGAAAAACTAAGCGTGAACAAAAACTTAAAATCATTCAAGTTCGCAGAATCACAAGAGATCGAAACAAAACGAGAACGAAGCCAAGATTTGTTTACGCAGTTCGGTTATCCTACTCTGCGGAGTCTCAGCGGGGAGACTCACCCCGTATGCACTAGTAAGAAAGACGAAATCGTCAAGCGGGTTACAACAAGATTGAATCAACAAAGCAAGCAAAGGATCAACCAGATCTACAAGATCTAACACCAGAAAAACAGAACATTGAACGAAGAACAAGGGAGGAGAGAATCTGGAGATTATCCAGGAAGCTTCTTCAACGAATGGATTCGCCAAGAACAGGGTCAACAGCCTCACGCGTCGCTGAGGAAACGAACGCGCCACCGAGAACCACCTTCTCTCTCTCTTTTCTTCTCTGCTCTCTCTCTCTGTGAGTGGGATCTGATTTTCACAAATGAAAACGGCAGCTCTCAACCCTAGCTTGGAGGAGGCTTATAACCTTCTTCTGGAGCGGGCTAGCAACTGGATGCCAGCTGGGCCGAGAACAATTATGGGCCTAACTTCAACAGATACCAAAACAGGCCCATTTACAATATAAAGCTTAGAGCCATCCGACTCGGGATCAACCCGGGGTTGCTCCAAACCGAACATCGTAGTGAACCCGGTCTAGCACCTGATTAAGACCTTAGACCCGGTTCAAACCCTTACACACACTGCTTTGACTCAATTAATAAACCTTGATGATATACCAACACTTGTGCTAAGCTAAACTTGGATTAAATGACATAACAAAACGCCCCCTTAATCCAGAGTTAAGCCTTAGCTGACTCCATCTTCCCAAACCTAGTGCATACTTGAGGGATGAGACTTCCCTTTCATCATTGACCCATTACACATCTTAGTGAACATCATAGATGTGTAGAGCATTCCTGCAGAAAACGAATTTGTTAGTAGGCACAATTTTGGTACCAAAATCTGCAGGATTTAAATCACCAAGAATTTTCTTTACAGTAATTTCCTATTCTTCCACTTTATCTCTAATAAAGTGAAACCTGACATCAATGTGTTTGGTTCTTTCATGATACACAGGATCCCTGCATAAGTACAATGCACTCTGGCTATCCATGTTCAGCACAGGCAAATAAGTCTTACCCTCAATTTCTTTCAATATACCTTTCAGCCAAGTGGCTTCTTTTGCAGCTTCAGTAGCAGCAATATACTCAGCTTCAGTTGAGGATAATGCTACTATTGATTGCTGTTGGGACTTCCAGGATATACAATTCCCAGCCCAAGTATAAAAGAAAGCAGTAGTAGACTTACGGTTGTCTTTATTACTAGCATAATCCGAGTCTACAAAGCCATGAAGCTCTGTTCTGGGACTATGCTCAGCATATACAAGGCCCATACCTTTAGTACCTGATATGTACTTCAAAGCATATTTCATAGCTTGCCAATGTTTCTCCCCAGGGTTTGACATGTACCTGCTGAGCACACTAATAGCAAATGCCAAATCTGGCCTAGTACAGAGCATTGCATACATTACTGAACCAACAGCTACATCATATGGTATATTTTCCATTTTAGCTTTTTCAGAGTCAGAATTAGGACAATCATGCTTAGAGAATTCAAGGTGACCACCCAAAGGGATGGGTGAAGGTTTTGCATTGCTCATAGCAAACCTATCGAGAACTTTCAGTAAATAGTCAGATTGAGACAAATACAAAGTTCTTTTAGTTCTGTTTCTTATGATATTCACACCCAATATTTTCTGAGCTGGACCAAGGTCCTTCATGTCAAAGTGTTTCTTTAAGTCATTTTTCACACCAGCAATCACAACCTTAGAATTGCATATTAACAAGATATCATCTACATACAGCAGGATGTATAAAAGGTGCTTAGACTTAACACTTTTAAAATACAAGCATGTGTCATACTGGCTTCTTTTAAACCCTAAGGATCTCATGCAAGAGTCAAATTTCCTATTCCATTGCCTAGGTGATTGTTTCAGTCCATATATAGACTTTTTAAGCAAGCAAGCATGGTCAGGTTTGTTCTTGTCTATAAAACCCTTGGGTTGTTTCATGTAAATAGTCTCAATGAGATCACCATGTAAGAAAGCAGTTTTGACATCCATTTGTTCAAGTTCCCAATCATAAACAGCGGTCATAGCAAGAAGGAGACGCATGGTCTTATACTTAACAACAGGGGCAAATATTTCATTGTAGTCAATACCCTCTTTTTGGGTAAAACCTTTGGCTACTAACCTAGCCTTGTATCTAGGAGGGTCATTAATATCAGCACCTTCTTTAAGTTTATAGATCCACTTGCAGTCAATCAATCTAGCCTTGTTAGGTTTAGGGACAAGAGTCCAGGTTTGATTAACATGCATAGATTGTATTTCTTCATGCATGGCCTTAATCCATTCATTTGATTTGGGACACTTAACAGCTTGTTCATAGGTCTCAGGTGTGTAATTTTTAACCACATTAGCAACCAAGAAAGCAAACTCAACAATTTTGTCATAACTCTCAACCAAGTTAGCATCATATTTCTTATTAGGAATCCTGAGTCTAGGTTCTCTATCACGCACAAGTTGATAATCAGACAGATCATGCACATTACTCTGATCAGATATATCATGCAATGGCAAATTGTCATGTAAATTTTCAGGTTCAGAAGCATGGACATTATCATGCAGATTTTCAGAATTATGATCATGAGCATCAGACTCATTTAAAGCTTGGTTAGAGTGACTTACTGCCCCACTTAATTGGTGGGTTTGTGGAGTTTCATTGCTGCTCGAATTGCTATGTGTCTGCACAGGGACATCTTCAGTGTCCTCTTGTTCTTGGGGTTGACCCAAGTCAAACTCCTCCTCTTCATTGGGAGGCAGGTCCTGGTTGTTGTAGAACTGTCCATCAAGGATTCCAGTGGGTGGAGTCTGGTGAGGGGTACCTGTAAGCTCAGCAGATGGCATTAGTTTGGTTTTAAAATGGTATTCCTCCTCATTAAATGTGACAGACCTTGAAGTTATTACTTTATACCCATGGGGTTGTATAAGTAACAACTTGTAGCCTTTGACCCCTTCTGGGTATCCCAGCATAACACATTTCTGGGCCCTTGGTTGTAGTTTGCCCTGTGATATTTGAGCATAAGCACTACAACCAAAGGGTCTCAGATGTGCTAGGTTGGGAACCTTGCCAGTCCACATTTCTTGTGGGGTCTTAAAGTCTATCACTGAGGAGGGGGATCTATTTATGAGGTAAGCAGCTGTGGTGACAGCCTCACCCCACAAAGATCCCTTCATGCCAGCATTAAACAACATACACCTAGCTTTTTCTAGGAGAGTCCTGTTCATCCTCTCAGCAGTGCCATTCTACTGAGGGGTGCCAGGAACAGTTAAATGCCTTTTTATGCCATGTTGCTTACAGTATTCATTGAAGGAATTATTGCAAAATTCTAGGCCATTATCAGTTTTTAGGCATTTTAGAGTATACTTGGACTGACTTTCAACCATAGTTTTCCAGAGTTTGAAATTAGCAAAAGCTTCATCTTTGTTTCTTAGCAAATAAATCCAAACCTTTCTGGAGTAGTGGTCAATTAGAGATAGAAAATATTTTCTACCTCCAATTGTTTCTACTTGGGCAGGCCCCCAAAGATCAGAGTGGACATACTCTAGGGGCCTGTCAGCAATATAGTTGGACTTAGGAAAGCTGTGTGCAGTTTTCTTACCAAGAACACAAGTTTCACAGAATTTCAAATCACTAGGTTTAAAATCAATCAAGCCATGTTTATGCAAGTATGTCATGCCTTTGTTACCAATGTGACCTAGTCTAGCATGCCAGATCTTAGTGAGATATAAGCTGTCAGACTTCATACTAACACTGGAGACATTAAGTTCAGGAGTGCCTTGTACATAGTACAGACCTCCTTTCTTAATGCTTCTTATAAGGACTGTGTTATTTCTAATCACATCCCTTATGCCATGGTGAGTAATAATCTGACAGTTCATATCATCAAACATAGATTCAGATAACAGATTCCTTCTCAAGTTAGGAACCCATCTCACATTCTGCAGAGTTCTTATCTTACCATCATGCATTTTCATGGGGATTCTACCTATGCCTTTAATAGCAAGAGAAGTATTATCACCTAGCATGACTTCACCATAATCACATTCAGTCAAGGATTCAAAGAAACTCCTATGAGGAGTGGCATGCATAGTACATCTAGAGTCTAAAATCCAAGAATAAGAATCATGATCAGAGGCACAGACAAGAAGCTCATTAGAGTACTGAGAATGGCATTCACAAATATTACACCCATTAGGAACTTTTTCTTTTCCTTTCTCCTTATTTTTCTCATCTCTAATCCTTTTGTGGCAATCCTTTATCCAGTGACCATCTTTGTTACAATAATGACATTTAGCATATTTCTTGTCACCATTGTCAGTTTTCTTATCAGACTTGTCCTTCTTAGGCCATTTATTAGCATTCTTTTTATATTTGCCTTTAGCCATCATGACTTCACCTTTAGCCTCAGTTTTAGACCCATTTTTAGTCTTAAAAACTTTCAGAGATTCATTTTTCTGGATAATGGCTTCAGTTATTTTAGTCATAGTCAAGGTATCTCTACCATATTGTATAACATCTTTTAAGGTGTCAAATTGAGAGGGCAAGGCATTCAGTAAGAGGACAGCCTGATGTTCTTCCTTAATCTCATCATCACATCTTTTCAAGTCTTGAGTCATTTTCAAGAAAATGTCAAAGTTCTCATGCACAGTCAAGGCAGCATTCATTTTAAAAGTAAACAGTTTGAATAGCAAAGAGATTCTACTAGGCAAGGATTTGGACAAATAGATTTCATCTAATGCTTCCCACAGAGCTTTAGGTTGAGAGTGACTTACAACCTGACGAGCCACGTCGTCAGCCAACCTAATCATGATCTCTGAGTGGGCCAATTCCTGGGTTTCTTTCATCTGAGCATTGGTAGTCCCTATCAACCACTCTTCAGATATAGCCCTGTAGCACTTCTCCTTTATGAGGATTGCCTTCATTTTGACCTTCCACATTGCATAATCTGAATTACCATCGAACGGCTTAAGCCTTATGCTATCACCCATCTTTTCAGTACCTGAGACCACAGAAACTGCAGTAAGTACAACAAGGGTAATAAAAGAGAACCAACTTGAAAAACAGAGAGATCAAATGGGAAAGTTCTGCTCAAGCTGGACTTGAGAAACAGAAAATTCCACAATCACTGAGGCTGGCTTGACCCTCTGAAGTCAAGTAACACAGAAACCTCAATGAGTTCTTTCAGAAACGAGAATGTTTCTTAAGAACCTAAGTAGTACAAGATCTTGTTTGACTCTAAGAGTCAAGAAGCAAAGACTTGACTACTTGGATGTCCTGCTTAACCTAATTAGGTCAAGAAATAAGACACCACAGGGACTCGCAGCAGAGATCAAGAAACAACGAGATCAAGCAAGTCAGAAGATTCAACAATCAGTATAACAAACACCACAAGACAAAGTCAAGAACTGATGCATGCAAATAGAGGGGAGTTTCAGGATCAAAGTATAGCAAACCAAGGATCCTAAAACTAGCAGAGATCAGGCAGGAGCAGCGGAAGCAAGATCGAAGCAGTAAAAGCTCTGATACCACTTTGAAAAACTAAGCGTGAACAAAAACTTAAAATCATTCAAGTTCGCAGAATCACAAGAGATCGAAACAAAACGAGAACGAAGCCAAGATTTGTTTACGCAGTTCGGTTACCCTACTCTGCGGAGTCTCAGCGGGGAGACTCACCCCGTATGCACTAGTAAGAAAGACGAAATCGTCAAGCGGGTTACAACAAGATTGAATCAACAAAGCAAGCAAAGGATCAACCAGATCTACAAGATCTAACACCAGAAAAACAGAACATTGAACGAAGAACAAGGGAGGAGAGAATCTGGAGATTATCCAGGAAGCTTCTTCAACGAATGGATTCGCCAAGAACAGGGTCAACAGCCTCACGCGTCGCTGAGGAAACGAACGCGCCACCGAGAACCACCTTCTCTCTCTCTTTTCTTCTCTGCTCTCTCTCTCTGTGAGTGGGATCTGATTTTCACAAATGAAAACGGCAGCTCTCAACCCTAGCTTGGAGGAGGCTTATAACCTTCTTCTGGAGCGGGCTAGCAACTGGATGCCAGCTGGGCCGAGAACAATTATGGGCCTAACTTCAACAGATACCAAAACAGGCCCATTTACAATATAAAGCTTAGAGCCATCCGACTCGGGATCAACCCGGGGTTGCTCCAAACCGAACATCGTAGTGAACCCGGTCTAGCACCTGATTAAGACCTTAGACCCGGTTCAAACCCTTACACACACTGCTTTGACTCAATTAATAAACCTTGATGATATACCAACACTTGTGCTAAGCTAAACTTGGATTAAATGACATAACAGCATGCGTATTAGATTGTCATGGCTTGATTATTTTGATAAAATTCAAGCTCAATAGCCTACACAAAAAGAATAGAAATATGAAAAAGGATGATGCTACATCTGTATAGTAAGTGTGATCATATGGCATAAAAATACTGTTAAAGTTGTGGATTTGTGACACTTTCTCAATTGAAAACTAGCATTCACTTGGATAGTTCCTGATGATTCTGTATAGTTAACATTAGTATGTGGAAAAGTCATTCTCATACTAGATGGGTCAGTAACTAAATGTCAACTCAAAGGCCTGTGGCATATGTGGTTAATGCAATTTTGTTCCCCATTTACCCTTCAGTCAAAGAAAGAGAATCAAATTTCTGTTTTGCTAACATATTTTGGACAGAAGTTTAATGGGACAATGCTTTTGGCTGATGCTATATACAAGGCATTTTCTACCTGTCGCACTACATTCTGGCGAATACTGTAGTATGTTGAAATTGTATACTTAATTTGGATATATTATCGTACACATTATAAAGGCATACACCTTTTCCTAGCATACAAATAATTTGGAAAAAAATGGGCCATTGTATAGCCGTTGAAAAATAGCCATTTGAAATATAGCCTTGTGTACGCAAAAATATAGCGTACGCCATATCCATGCGCACCAAACGACTATATTTGCACCAGTCGAATTTTTCCATATAAATAGTAAAACTCATTCATCCCACTTCCATATCCGAAAACAATCTTACCAAAATGGATATAGATCGAGAAAACACATATTGGAGTAGGGAGAAGAGGATGAAGATTTCGACGATGGCAATTTCGAGGTTAGTAATGCATACATGTTTGTAAAAACAATATGTGCGTGATAGTTTAGGTATGGATGTATAAAAGTTCATATAGTTCTATGGGAGTTTTGTATGCAATATTGTATAAAGAATAAGGTATATATTGAAAGATTAGTATTTTGGAGTTGCGGAGAAGAGAATGGAGATTTAGCGGTATACATAGAGGTCTATATTAGTTATGAATTTGTAGATCTTTAGTTTAGTTATGGATGAATAAAACTTCACGTGTTGTTATAGTATTAATGTTGTAGTTTTGTTGTATAGTATTAATTATTTAATTTTTTATGGTTAGTCACAAATTGAAATGAATTTATTGTAAGTGTAGGAAGAAATGAATAAATTTCGCAAATCGTAATCAATATATATTGTAACATTATTAAATATGTCAACATGTATATGGGAAAAACTATGAAGATGAATTTCGTAATGATCTAAATCGCGATAGCCGAGAGGAGTTGGTTGATTGGGCTAAGAAGAGGGGCGAGATTTGATGATGGTTTTAGTCATTCGTATCTCAAATGTCAGAAGTGTTAGTTTGACGTGCGGGCACTTTGGTAAATATAGATCGGGGAGGAAGAAAGTTACTGAAGAAGATTCAAAGAAGGATGTTGAGGTAGTTCATGAAACCAACTTAAGAAGTCCGGATGCACATTTGAATTGTATGGTGTTGGACTGAAGAAGAAGTCAAGGGAAGAGACTCAAAAATGGATCTTGAGTGTGTTAGACGGACGCCACATCCATAAGCTTTTGACTAACTTCCTTGGGCATGCATACATGGGCCGAATGACCCCGGATGAGGAGCGCATTGCCAGGAGGTTGGATGATAAGTTCATGACATCGAGGACTATTGTTGCGGAGTTGTGGAGATTCTTCTCCGGAAATGTAACATCCATGAAGCAAGTTTCCAACTTTTTGCAAAAGATGCATTACGAGGATCGTGAGAAAATGACGGTTACCCAATAAAATCTAAACTTTTTGCAACAAAATAGGTGCGAAGTGCACCCTCTTAAAAAACTGTCTACGAGTGAAGTGGATATCCTTTTTTTGCTCACCCGGACTCACTGCACCAATTGAAGATGTTCCCGTACGTGGTAGTTATCGACGCCACATACAAGACAAATAGGTATGTAATGAATTTGTGTCTTAATTTTTAATACAATTTAATAGTAGTAATATTTATCATCCATTTTAATTGCTTATATTCTTTTGTTTTCTTACATTCATCCATAGGTATAACTTTCCATTGGTGGAGATTGTCGGTTTTACTTACACTCACGTACAAGACTTTCAACATTGCCTATGCATTTATGCAGGAGGAAGAACTTGTGCATTACACGTTCATAATGTAAAAACTTATGTATTTGTTTGAAGAGGCGGGAGTAATGCCGACGACCATAATGATTGATCGAGAGAAGGCCCTCATCGATGCAATTCAGATAGTCTTCAAAGGTCGAGTTAAACACCTTTTGTGCTGGATTCATATTAAACACAACATCAATGCATATGCTTCCCCGATCTTGAAGGTTAAAAGACAAGTCAAAAGGTTTTGCGACTAATGTTGGGCACTTTGGTGTTCAACCATAGAGAAAAGCTACGAAGAGAGGCTTGTGAAATTGAGGATATCGTGGAAGAGTGGCCTCGTTCGATACATTGAGAAGACGTGAACTAATCCTCACAAGGAAAACATAGTCATAGCATGGACGGATCATCATATTCACTTCTTTACAAGGACTTCAAACATGTATCCCTTGTACATTGTTTAGTAGTTTCTAGGTTCTAGGCCTTAGTGTGGTACTAAAACGAGGCTTTCTCTGTGTTTTGATAGGGTTGAGGGTATGCATCATGCGTTGAAAAAAATTGTGGATTCTAGAGTTGGTGGTTTTAATAGAATGGTAGTGAGGATCCACCATGCGATCGATGGTCAAATTGGGCAGGTGAGGGCAAGCATGAAGATGTCACGGATCAAAAGACCAACGGTGTTTGACATCGTGCCGTCAGAAATAAGAATGTTGTTTTGAAGGCTATTCTACAAAGTGTCGGAGAAGTGCTTGAAGATGTTACTGAAACTGCATAAGCAGATAAAGAACGATGATGTTTCGGAGGATTGCGATGATCACTGGATGAGAAACTGCTTCAGCATGCCATGTGTCCACAAAATTGGAAATGCCATCCACTACTACAAAATAGTCAATATATCTTGTCAGAAATACCCCAGGCGTGTAAAATACGAGGTATAAAGCCTTGAAAATTGGACAATAAATTATATACACCGTCTGGGTTAAATATCCGGGGTATAAAATCAAAACAAATCCTGGAAAATCCCAAATACCTCATATATCTTATATCCGGGGTATTTTGATGAATATATACATCGTCTGCATAAACTCCCGAAATATTAGACATGAAAATAAATTTCACTTTACTTTCAGAACCTAATTAAACCTAAATCGATATCGTCTCCTACCTAGCGCTCTGCTGTTCATCGTCTCGTACCTCTGCTGTTCTGCGCCGATCCTGCTCATCGTCACCAGCCTCCTCTTCGTCGGCGTCTGGTCACCCTCGTCTCCTAGCTCTGCTGTGGTGGTTCGCCATTGAAAGTGGTGGTCATCTTCGTCTTCTTCTGGTACGTCCGGCCGTTTACTGTTTAATTTCTGCGCCTTCGTCTTCTTCGTCTTCTTTTGGTCACCATCCTCCTCTTCCACTTTACTGTTTAATTTCTGCGCCGTGGTTCTTCAATTTCTGCTCGCTGTGGTTCTTATCCGGCCGTTTATGCTCGCCGTGGTGGCAGGTGGCCTTGGTGGTTCTTCAATTTCTGCGCAGTACGTGGTCACCATCCTCCTCTTCCACTTTACTGTTTAATTTCTGCGCCATGGTTCTTCAATTTCTGCTCGCCGTGGTTCTTATCCGGCCGTTTTTGCTCGCCGTGGTGGCAGGTGGCCTTGGTGGTTCTTCAATTTCTGTGCAGTACGTGGTGTTCTTCAGTTGGAAGGTGGTCAATTTCCGGTTTCTACTTGAACTGGTTCTTCAAGGTCAGTTCAACGCCGCCGTACGTGGTGTTCTTCAACTTTTTTTTTTGTGAATTTACTGGCTCTAATTAATTATACTGTTTTTTTTTAGGGTTTCAGTAATTTCTACCTCTTCAATTTGTTGCATTATAGGTAAGTTCCAATTCAATCTTCAATTTCATTGTTCTCCTTGCAATTTGTTGTCAATTTGTTCTTGCATTTGATATATCCACCTTCCAACTGTATACTTCTTTGTGTTTTTTGCTTAATATATATCTAGAAAATGGATCGTTCATGGATGTCGATAAAAAATCGCTCTGCAGTTAAATATGAAAAAGGGGTGGATGAGTTCATTAAATTTGCACTTGACCATGGTTGTGACCCTACTAGAATGAGATGTCCATGCAAGGATTGTTATTACTCCAGGCTTATAAAGGTTGATGAGGTTAGAGAACATCTTATTTTTTGGGGTATCATTGCTGATTACACATGTTGGATAGGGCATGGAGAGAAATCTACTGCTAGGCATTCTACAAGTTGTGAGGATTCTGATTATGAGAACACGTGTAATGTTTTTCAAGACGGAGATGACAGATTAGATGATATGATGGATGATATTGAGGGGGATTTCGTTAATGATCCAGATAAGTTTCATGATTTGGTAACTAATGCAAAAATTCCATTATATAATGGGTGTACAGGATTTACAAAGTTGACAGCCTTGCTGAAATTGTATAATCTGAAAGCAAGACATGGATGGAGTGATTCTAGCTTCAGTGATATACTTGACTTGATGAAGGAAATGCTTCCTGAGGATAATAGTCTTCCTGTGAGTACATACGAGGCAAAAAAGACATTGTGCTCCATGGGCCTGACTTATGAGAGAATACATGCTTGTCCTAATGATTGTATTTTGTACCGAAATGAATATGCTTTGTTGGAGAAGTGCCCAAATCCTGATTGTGGTGAACCACGGTACAAGAGGAAGGGTGTTCCAGCAAAGGTGTTATGGTATTTTCCTATAATTCAGAGGTTTCAGCGTTTTTTTGGCAATCCTGAAGATGTGAAAAATTTAATTTGGCATGCAGACGGTCGAGTAAAAGATGATAAAATTCGACACCCGGCTGATGCTACACAATGGAAAAAAATAGACGAACTGTATCCGCAGTTTGGAAATGAAGAGAGAAACTTACGACTTGCTTTGTCTACTGATGTGATGAACCCTCATGGAAATATGAGTTCAAGTCATAGTACATGGCCGGTAGTGTTGATGATCTACAATCTTCCTCCATCCTTATGCGTGAAGCGCAAATATCTGATGTTGTCTTTGTTGATTTCTGGTCAGAGGCAACCTGGATTTGAAATTGATTATATTTTTATTATGTTATTGGCCAATCGAGAAATTTGGTGTATAAATCTGTAAAAATTAATCTAGTTCTGTTGCCATGGTAATGAGAAAACAATTAGCAAGGATAAGGTTGCTCAATTTGGGGGAATATTATACCATAGAAAACAAAAAGTTTAAAGCTTCCTTGTGACTTTATATCTTATTGCTGGTGTTTTAATTAGTATAACATGGTTTGTTTGGAGAGATGTGTATTGTGCAAAGATTGTGGTCAAACTCATAAACTATTCATGAGAGGTTGCTTGTCTCTGATTTCATCCTCAATGGAAGCTTGCACACAACTTTACATGGTAACTTTCCCTTCCTTCTCTTCTCTTCTTATGATTTAGTTACGACTAAAATTTAACTTGCTTACACCTTGTATTGGAGGATGGTTTATACTGCATTAATCTTTATATATTATGGATTGTTGCGTCGAGCGCGAATTGCGAAGCTTGCTTACGCCTTGTATAATGGTGCTCGGTAGATTATGGAGCATTAAAAGATCAAGGAAGCATGATAAGTTTATTCCTTCTCTATTAATAACTGAAGTGAGTATAGACATTAGATAGTGAAGTGGTTTTTTTCTGAGCTTGGCATTGGTAACATAGGAAATTGGTTGTATAGACATGAGAATGGTGTCGGAGCTTGGCTGTTGGTGGGTAACAATAGAATGGTGTCGGAGTATGTATCTGCTGAATTATGCTCGCTCCATTGCAAGGAATTGCAGGCTATTCAGACGACCTGGTCACCATCCCTTGTTGTCTTCTTCAAAATCAACACCAACACAACTCTTCTTGGTGATGATGGTGTGGGCATAAGCGCTGTCATCAAGGACCCATATGTATATATGGTCGCCGCTGCTACACCCTGCTCGCTAGAAGACAAATGTGGCTGAGGCGATGGTTCTCGTCTTGCTTCTGGAGGCATCATGTGCTAGTTTTGTTTAAGTTGGTACTTGGAAGTGTCGATGTACTAGTTTTGTTTAAGTTGGTATGTGGAATTGCTCTAGTGATTATTGTAACTTTCTCTTGTTTTTCAATTGTGTCATCTCCCCTGTTTTGACCATCAGTAAAAGTGTAATTAAAGGTTCATACGTAATACACTAAAGGTTAATACATAATGCACTAAAGTTTCATACGTAATGCACTAAAGGTTCATACCTAATTCAACATGCCTCACGCGCTACAAAAGAGAGAAGTGAGTTGAGTGTTGTTGCCCACCGCCGACCCTAATCTGGCGGTGGCGACTTGGCCGGATCCACCTCTCCATCATGGGGAGCAGCAAGAAGAAGAAACGACATAGCAAGCGTCTCTCTATGAAGCTCTCCTCCCTTTCCCCCTCCCTCGACCTTGACCAATCTCTTATTGTCCCCTCTAAACCCTCTAGCCCGAATAGCAGTGACAATAGTCCATTCCTCTCTCTACCGGTGTCTCTTATTGCCGGTAACAACTCCCGTCTCCTTCAAGACGCCCCCCCCAAAGCTCCCATCGCTGGCTATACCA
This sequence comes from Rheum nobile, assembly GCA_027886185.1. Taxonomy (NCBI): domain Eukaryota; kingdom Viridiplantae; phylum Streptophyta; class Magnoliopsida; order Caryophyllales; family Polygonaceae; genus Rheum; species Rheum nobile. The sequence goes on from WOAB01000143.1 coordinate 734,620, forward strand.
ACTCCAACTCTAAAACCTTCAAATCCTCTGTCTCTTATTGCTCAACCTAGCTCTGTCCATCACCCATTGTTGAATCTTGTAAGTGCTCAACCCTCAGCTCCCCTAGCTGCTACTGCTCATGGCCAATCTGCCTCGCCTAGTCATCCTCAGGCTCCTGCCATCCCTAGACAATATGCTAATGTTGTTAGGAATGAAGAACTGGACCTAAACCAATTCCTTTGCAGTTCGTGGAAGGTATCTCCAATGGCATCATCAAATTCACCAAAGCCGATGTTACAGACCTTGTTGAGAAATGGAACCTTACCTTGGTTGGAGCTCCTGTAGGGGACAAAACCCCTTTCAAAACAATGAAGAGATTTGTTGCTTCTCATTGGACCAACATATCCCAACCCAAAATTATCAGGAAAGAAAATGGCTTGTTTGTGTTCCATTTTGAAAAGGAGGAAGATATGGCAGCTATACTAGAGCGCGACCCTTGGCTGCTTCACGGTCAACGACCCATTATTCTCAGGAAATGTCGGGAAGGGATGGACCTAGATCTTTCATGCCTTGATGTCATTCCCATTTGGATCACCTTGCCGGACCTAGACGTAAGATTTTGGTCTGAGCACATGCTCACCAAGATTGGATCTGCGATTGGCACCCCGGTCCTAACTGATTTCAATTCAGCTCACCAAGAAAAACTTGCCTTCGCTAGGGTCATGGTGGAGATATCTGCTAAGACTGAGCTGCTACGAGAAGTGCAATTTCATGGAGAAGATGGAGAAATCATTTGCCAGAAAGTGATATACAACTACTCACTATACCAAATGCCAGGTCTTTGGCCATAACTGCAGCTCCATCACAGCTCAATCTGCCCCTTTGAAGCCTCCCAGAGGTCCTGCTCGTCAGCCTCAACCTCGCCAGCTTCAAGAGGGCCTACTCCCCTGCCCTGACTTCTCAAAACTCCTTGCACCACAGCAAACTGTCCCCCCCAACCAATTAAGTCTATCCCCACCCTAACCATGACTCACTCAGAAAATATCTCTCTCCCTCCAAAGCATCCCTATGTTGCGGATCAACTGGAATACACCAACTCCACTATGCATAATAAATGCTTTCCTTCTCTTGTCACTACTTCCCCCAATACTGCACCCCAGTCTGCAGTTCCTACTTCAAAGCTTACAAAAATCTCTTCATCCTCTACCTCTCTCTTAACCCCATCTTTATCTGATGCTTTGCATCACTCCCCTACACTTGACATGGGCAAGAGCCCCTCAAAAACCCCTCCCAAATTACCCAATGTCTAGCCTCACTATTGTCTCTTGGAATGTCAGGGACCTCAATTGTCCCAACAAAAATGCCTCTCTCAAAAATATTGTCTCCTCTTCCCACGCTGATATCATGGCCATCATTGAAACTCACCTCCACTCTCCCAATCTCCAATCCCTCTCTACCTATCTCTTCCAAGGCTGGAATCACCTCTCCAACCTCCACTCTTCCCCTAACTGCCGTATATGGCTTTGGTGGAACCCATCCAAAATCACCATCACCCCCATCCACATCTCCAACCAAATTATTCACACAAACATTTCCTCTAGCTATGGTACTGCCAATTTTGCTGCCTCGTTCATCTATGCCTGCAACACCGCTCAAGAAAGAAATTCTCTATGGCAAGATATCTCCAATATCAGCCAAACTGTCCAGGGTCCTTGGACACTTATGGGTGATTTCAACAATGTTCTTCACCCTACTGAAAAGCTTGTGGGTGAAGACACCCACCCTCTCTCTGTGTCGACTGAACTTGAACATTGTCTCAACCTCACTAGGCTCTTGGACCACCCTTATTCTAGCTACCACTACACCTGGAATAACAAACGACACTCTAGAAGTAGAATCTGGTGCAAGCTGGACAAAATTTTGATTAAAGTGGAATTCAGTCTTCCCCCATTCCACTGCTACCTTTGCCCCCCAGATACCTCTGACCACTCTCATGGCATCCTCAAAATTCACCCGTACGTCTAACACAAACCTAGACCATTCAGATTTGACAACAACTGGGCTCATCATGAGCTTTTTCTCTCTACTATCGCTGAAATTTGGGATTGTGCTTCTAAGGGCAGCAGTATGTTTCGCATCTTCGGCAACCTTAAGAATCTCAAAAAATCTCTTCGTAAATTTGATAGCATCAAAATGGAGCAACTTCACTCAAAAGTCCAAGACTTCAGAGCCACCTTAGTCAACGTCCATACTCAGCTGCAAGCCAATCCCTATGATCAACATCTCATCTCTCTTGAAGAACAGACTCTCGGAGAGCTCAACTCTAGCATGAACATGCTGCATTCCATTTCTAGCCAACTTGGAAAAATTTGGTGGCTTTAATACTCATATCAATGCTCCTCTTTCTTCTACAACCGCATTAAATTGCACCGAAGCTCCTCCAATATCCCATTTCTTATCAACAACAAAGGTGAAACCTGAACTCAAAAACTTGAGATTGCCAATGAAATTATTAGCCACTATGATAAGCTTTTGGGCTCCCCTTGCAATAACTCTCCCCTCATCACTTCCTATCTTCACAAGAGCCCTATGATTCCCCCCTAACATTGGCATGCTTCTGATCAGAAGCTTCACTGATGCTGATATTAAGAAGGCTTACTTTTCTATTGGAAACAACAAAACCCCGGGTCTGGATGGATTTGGCTCCTTATTCTTTAAAAAGGCCTGGAGTGTCATTGGCAAAGATCTCCTTGAAGCAACTCATCACTTCTTTTGTACTGGCAGAATGCTTAAGCAGGTGAATCACACTATCATTTCCCTCATCCCTAAAACCAACGACCTTTCCAGTATCAACAACTTTAGACCTATTGCTTGTTGCACCACCATCTACAAAGACATTGCCAAGATTCTTGCGGGGCGTATCAAAGAAATTATGCCCACTATCATCTCTCCCAATCAAGGCGCCTTTATTCCAGGCAGATCTATTCACAATAACCTTTTTCTTTGCCAAGAAATTCTCAAACACTATGACATGAAGTACTCCTCTCCCAGATGTGCCATCCAGGTTGACCTAAGGAAAGCTTTTGACTCCATTAGTCACTCATTCATTATTCAGGCTCTCCATGCTTTTGGCTTTCCCCGCCAACGGGTCTACTTGATCAAACAATGTATCACTATTGTCCACTTCTCCATCTCCAAAAACAACACTCCTTGTGGCTTCATCAAAGGTCATCGGGGTCTTCGTCAAGGGTGCCCCCTGTCGCCTTATCTCTTTGTTATTGGCATGGAGTACTTCTCAAGAATCATCAAACACAAAACCAGAGACCCAAACTTCAACTTCCACCCCTTCTGCAGTCGTATTCAACTAACTCATTTATGTTTTGCAGATGACCTTATTCTTTTTTTTCGAGGTGACATGGAATCGGTTGCTATCCTCCAGTCTACTCTTACTACTTTTGGCTCCATTTCTGGCCTGACCAGTAATGTCTCCAAGTCCTCCATCTTTTTTGGTGGTGTGCTAGAGGAAACCCAAAGACAAATCACCTCCACCCTTCGCATCTCGGCTAGCACTCTCCCCATGAATTACCTTGGTCTGCCCATGAGCTCCAAAAAGCTTTCAATCCAGGACTACAAACCCCTTATTGGTAAAATCACGACTAGAATTCAAGCTTGGACTTCTAAATGTCTTTCGTATACATGACGTATGGAACTTATCAGAAGCACACTGTTTAGTATGAATACTTATTGGTGCAACGTCTTGCTTATTCCCATCTCTGTTATGGAGAAAATTGAAAGCTTGCTTCACAGTTTTCTATGGACTGGAAAAGATGCCAGCAGACGTGCTCTTGTTTCTTGGGACACCATCTGCAGGCCAAAAATCTATGGAGGGATGGGATTCAAAGAGCTTCTTTTATGGAATAAAGCTTGCATTGGGCGCTCTATTTTTGAACTTTCGGTTGGAATGGATAGTTTTTATCACACTTGGGTTTGCAACTACAAACTCAGGAGACATTCAATCTGGACCATTCAAGCTAAGGATAGTGACAACTGGTGTTGGCAGACCATTGTTCAGCTCAAACAAGACCTTCTTGACCTCTCATCCATCTCTGATCTGGAACGAATCATGCAGAACAGTAATAACAAATACTCCACCAAGGAAGTCTATAATATCCTCATGCCATTCCCAAGTAACTCGTCAAGTATGTACAACATCATCTGGGGTGGTCTTAACTCGCCACGATGTAGCTTCACTACCTGGCTAGCCTTGCACAAAAGACTCCCCACCCTCTACAGACTTCACCGCTGGGGAATTTGCACCACCAACACCTGCATTTTGTGCCATGAAGGCTTATGTGCAAGTTAATGGGAATAAGTACTCTCGTGCCTTTAATAGCTGGAGATACATTTTGGCAACAAATTAGTCATTTTGCCTAACCTCTGGGTTAGCTCATTGGAGCCTTGTTGGCTGCCTTTATGTCTTGACTTCTCTTGTTTGCCAACTTGAACTTTCTATATTCTCCTCCCTTTTAATCTATAACCGAAAGTTCTTCAAAAAAATAATATACTAATGGTTCATACGTAATATACTAAAGGTTCATATGTAATACACTAAAGGTTCATACATAATATAAGAATGATTCATACTAAAAAAGTTATGGATCATGAGTTTATTTTTAAGTATCTATGTGTGAGGTTCATACGTAATACACAGGTTCATACATAATATAAGAAAGGTTCATACGAAATACACAAAAGGTGTAACACCCCCAAATCTTAACCCATTTGGAAATGTATTACCGCCAGTGACTCTGATATTCCTTACCAAAGTCACCCCAGGCTTTACCGTTTGAATACAAATCATGAAATACAATGATACAAAATGATAACTTTATTCATATAAAACATGAGTCCCGAGATTAAATCTCAATCCCGAATAGGACAAATACAGAGTTTAAACAAAGTACAGCGAAAGTCTTATAAAAGATATCACAAAAAGGGTTGTGATCGTAATGATCACCTGCCCAAGGATCTCAACCTGATTAAAAGATAATTATTAAAACATCCAAAAATCACCATCGTCTTCATAGTCATTCTAGTCTCCTCATATCTTCGCTCTATCTGATCTGCCGAATCGAACGGATGACACCAGCCAACCATGCAGAGAATAATTGCGGTTAGTTAGTCTACTGAATAGACTATGCAAGGGTACAAAGCAGAATGTTCAAAGTAGTCGTATTAGGTTAGACTCCTCGTCTCTCGAATAAAAGTCGAGTATGTTAGTCAACCACCATACTATACTTGAATATGACAAAAGGCATGCACAAGAGAAGATTCTGGAAGACTGAATCTTCACAGAAAGTGACCCGAAAGAAGACTCCAACAGAAGTGAGTCTTAAGGAAATATGACAAATCTGGAACGTTTAAAGAATCAGACATCAGTGATTTAAAAGCTGACTTAGATGTTTCGGTTCACGACCACCCTCACCGCTTACAGCGAATCCAGATGGGAAAGAGAACGTACTATGATCAAAAGTCGAGACGAGCTTTCCTAGTTGCACTATTTACTTAGCTGCACTACTCGCCAAAGGTATATTAATTATGTACACTCGGGCACTTTATCTTATTAAATTCCAAAACCCACATTACGTTATAAGCTTTTAAACATATGCCCTGTCACGCAGGACATACAAATAAGGAATGGACCTCACCGAATCCAAGCCTCTGGACTTATATCGAAGGAATGAACCTCGCAGAATCCAAGCTTCTACTATCGTAGGGTCTTGATCGCCCTTTTCCCCAAGTTATAAAGAAACGAATGGACCTCGCGGAGTCCAGGCGTTCCTACGAATACTCGTGCTAACTAACAGTTCGAGCACAACAATAATTCAGGATAAATCCACATAAATGCCCTCAAGGCGAACATAAATAATAGCGTTGTTCTAACAGATATACAACCTATTATAATATCATTATTACAGTTTCCAAAATAGTTTATAAAACCAATTCCAGATAAACACAGTAATCATTCCAAATTAATTACTCAGATAAACAACTGATAATTAATGTAAATATGGAACGATGAGCAAGAGCGAACCGCCACTTACCTTAATCCACAGAGTTTGAATGAAGTCTAACGACGGGATCCCGGGCTCGACACAGGGACAGATCTGGAGCACAGATTCCTTCGGATCGACCCACAAAGAAACCCTAAGTTAGATTCGACAAACAACAATACAGATCTAAGAAAGAACGAAAGGAATCGAAGGAAACGAAACCCGAACGAAGGCCACGGAAGCCACGACAGCAACCGGCCAACAACCAAACTTGCGGCGGGCGCCGCCTTCACCGCGGCGGGCGCGCCTCCCATGCGGTGGGCGCCGCCCAAAGGCAACTCTTCACGGCGGATGTGGCTTCTTCACGGCGGTCGCCGGGCTCTTCACGGCGGGCGCCGCTTCTAGCCGGCGGTCGCCGGTTCCTCACGGCGGGCGCCGTGTTCTAGCCGGCGGTCGCCGCCTTCAAGCCGGCGGTCGCCGTCGCTAACAGAAACCGAAATACGCGAGAAGAAAACTTACCCGCGACGATCGATTTGGCTCGTCTTTCGCCTTGCTTGGTTTCTAGGCTTCTAAGGGCCTCCCAAGCTTCTCTTGGCCACCGGAAACGACACCAAACGAGCTCCGACGATCGGCTTGAGTTTTCCCAGAGAGAGCGTTTTTGAGAGTTTGAGAGCTTTTAGAGTCTTGAGAGTGAGCTCTCTTTCTCCTCCTATGCCTCCTTTTATAGGCAAACCCTAATGGAGGAAGGTGGTAGGAAACTTCCTTTTTCCTTTGTTGCCTCTTGGATAATAACCTTTTGGGTAATAATCTTAACCCCAGGTTAAATATACTCGTACACAAACGAATATTAACTCCCAAAATACGTCGACTGTATATTATTTCACTGAGAAAAATATTACAGAGATAGAGCACATTACAGAATGTCTTAAACTCCATGAAATAAATCCGACGTACAAAACGGGCTTTCCGGAAAAATCCCAAAATTCCAAAATATCTTTATAGAAATACGGGGTACCTCTCCCTTAAAAGAAGTTTCGACCCCGAAACTTAGGTCGCAAATAACTCGGGAAAACGTCTGAGCATATTTGCTTTGGTTTCCCAAGTAACTTCCTCTGTCCCAGACTTGGACCACAAAATTTGTACCGACAGTACGATCTTGTTGCGCAGTTGCTTCACACGGCGTTTGAGAATGCGCACTGTCATCTCCTCTGAAGTACCATTTGCCCAAATCTCGATATCCTTATAGCTCAGCACACGAGACTCGTCTGACACGTTTTTCCTTAGCAAGGATACGTGGAACACATTATGCACTGGGTGTGCCGATGGCGACAATGCCAAACGGTACGCTAGTGATCCTACTCTAACCAGAATCTAGAATGGTCCCACGTAGCGAGGGTTAAGCTTCCCACGCTTACCAATCCTAAAAAAAACTCCCTTGGATGGCGATACTCTGACAAGTACCTTGCCACCAACCTTGAACTTGACACTTCTATGCTTCTTATCTGCGTATGACTTCTGTCGACTCTGGGCGGGCAACATCCTCTGTCTAATCAAAGCAATGTTTGAAGCTGTCCTTTCAACCAACTCTGGTCCAAGTAGAATCTTGTCGGCGTACTCAACCCAACAAATCGGAGATCTGCATCTGTGACCATATAAAGCTTCGAACTGAGTCATCTTGATCGTAGCATGCCAGCTATTATCGTACGTGAACTCGATCAGACTTAGACTGTCTTCCCAGCTAGTCGGATGATCGAGCACGCATGCTCTTAGCATATCCTCAAGGGTCTGGATGGTCCTTTCAGACTGACCATCTGTTTGAGGATGAAATCCTGTACTGAACCTCAGCTCGGTTCCCATGGCCTTATAAAGCTCTTGCCAGAACCTTGACATGCATCGGCCATCTCGATCCGATACAATGGTCTTAGGAATGCCATGTAAATGGACAATCTCTTGGTGGAAAACTTCTGCTGACCTCTGGGTCACCCAAGTAACCTCAGTTTCCAATGCAAACACTATTGCTGCTAGTTCTAGGTCATGTGTTGGTTAGTTTGCTTCATAGGTTTTCAATTGTCTAGATGCGTATGCAATAACCTTGCCCCTCTACATCAAAGACACATCCCAACCCATTTCTCGAAGCATTACTATAGACCATATAACCATCATTCCTTCCGACAACGCCAAAACTGGTGCATAAGTCAGACACTGTTTCAACTTCTTGAAAACTGGTCTTGCACTTGTCATCCCAGACAACTTCTTGTTGACCTTGCGGAACAGACTGGTCATAGGTGGAGTGATCTTAGAAAAATCCTTCCATGAACCGTCTGTAATGCTCAGCAAGCTCTGGGAAACTGCGCACCTCGCTCACACCCTGAGGCCGCTTCCAAACAACTACTGATTCACTCTTCTGGGGAATAACCATAACCTCATTCTTATTGATCACATGGCCTAAGAAATCCACTTCTAGATCCAACAATCGCACTTAGCCCACTTTGCGTACATCCGACTTGGTCTAAGGACCGATAAAGCAATCCGCAGATGTTCCCTGTGAGCTTCCTTGCTCGGGAAAATATCAAAATACCATTAATGAAGACCACTATGAACTTATTCAAGTACTGGTCTAAAACATCGATGCACTAGGTTCATGAAAACTGCTGGAGCATTCGAAGCCCAGATGGCATGACTACAAACTCGTAGTGACCATCTCTCGTCCGAACGCAATCCTCGGAATATCATCCTCATGAATCCTGAGCTGATAAAAACCAGATCTCCGATCGATCTTGGAGAAAACTTTTGCTCCCTGTAGTTGATCCAACGGATCATCACTCCTTGGCAACAAATACTTGCTCTTGATCGTGACTTTATTCAACTCTCGAAAGTCAAAACAAAGTCAAAACGGTCCATCTTTCTTTTTGACAAATAAAACTAGGGCACTCCTACTTAAGGTGATGCACTCAGCTTTATATAACTTTTGTCAAGAAGATCCTTGAGTTGCTTCTTCAACTCTTGCATCTCAACAGGAGCCATCCGGTATGGTGCCTCAGAGATCGGCGTGGTACTCGGCTCGAGATCAACGGCAAACTCCACGACACGATTTGGGGTATCCAGGAATATCTTCTGGAAAGACACCCGGAAATCCTCTAACCACAGGAATATCAAAAACTAAAGTCGATCACTGCCTTATGACGCTTCCGTCAATCCATACCGAGAATAATTATCGTATGGGACCATGGTTATTTAGGTCAAATCACTTTGAATTTCTTACCCTTGATGGTAATCGACAATCCCGACAGACGATTTGTTCTAACCAAATATTTCATATTAATAATATTTATAACCAAAGGTTCACAAACTTAGCCGCATACAGAACTTAACTTACAACCATCCAAAATGAAAGTCTGGGTAGCACCCACATCAACAACACATTAACAAAAGTAGAACGCAGATACAAAGTACTCTAAGCATTAGGAGCATAGGGTCCATCCGCCTCATGCATCACGTAAAAGCGTTGACTCTGACTTTCAGAAGCCACTAGGGCTTTCCCCTTATCCTGCGCAGTTGTCTGCATCGAAGGAGAAGTCTCTGCTAGTGTAAACCTAGGTTTGTTGTTTGGATTAACAGACCCCTGTTGTGACTCCGCTCCTTTTTGCATTCCCTGCCGACAGAACCTCTGCATATGTCCTTCCTTTCCACAACCAAAACAAGTCTTCTTCTTATTCCGACATGCAAAACTCTTGTGCCCAGATGCACCACAATTATGACATTGGATCAGACTCTTGCTCTGACCCGATTGCTGAGTTGACCCATCTCGAGTCGTTTCTGTCTTTGCCTTGCTAGACTTGGCAAAATCAGAAGGTTGTGCAGGACGTTTAAACCCACTTGCCTGAGGCTGGTTCTGCACTTGCCTCTGGCTATCACGCTTCCTGGTTGACTCCTCCAGAGTTACCTCCAACTTGTAGGCCGCATCCACGTACTGCTCGAGAGTAGAGCATGTGTGGTGCACCATCCATGGTTTAATATCTGAGTTCATCCATTTTTGGAAGTACCAGATCTTCTGAGCCTCACTGGATATCTCTGGTTCAGCATACTACAGCAAATGATTGAATTTAGTGGCAAGCTCGATCACCTTCAATCCATCCATCTTAGGATACAAAAACTCCTTGTGTTTCTCCTCCCTCATAGCACGAGAGAAGAAATGGTCCGTCATCTTGGTCTTAAACATTGACCAAGTCAACACCGAGCTATCAGCTAAGCCAGTACTCTCCCACCATTCACTGGCTTCTTCCTTCAACTGTAGAGAAGCTATGTGCACTTTCTCCGCTTTAGTGCACTCAACATTACAAAACAACCGTTCCATGTGGGAAAACCAATGAGCCACTCTGACTGGCTCTCCTTTTCCATCGTAGCTGTCGGGTCTCATAGAGTTAATAGCCTTCAGTGCTCGGCCATAGTCACCTCTATTCCTGACTGCTTCTCCTCGGTGTTCATAAACATTAGGTTCCTCGAACCTATGAACTACTGGCGGAATTGGCACACCTTGTACCTGTGGTGCGGCAGGTTGCCTAGCATCGGCGATTGCTTGCATCACAATTCCCCGAATAGCTGCAACAGCTGCTGCATCAAACACTATTGGAGCGTCGGCCTGAGCTTGGCCATTGCCTCCAGGGTTATTTTGGGAAATAGATTCGTGTTCCCCCACATGGTCTGGAACATTCCTTGCATTTGGTCTGGGGTCATTACTCGGCCCAGCACCAGCACGGATAACGTTCCTCGTGTTCATCATCTGTTTACCGATCAAATTCCAAGGATTTTATCACATTAATATCATTCTGATATATTTATCGTAATAAAATCAACTTAGAATAGATCAATCTTGGTAATTTCTATTGATGAACTTAAACTATTTTACAACTTCACATTAGCCGATCTCTTTCTTCTGAGAGAGACATGCACCCATATCCCATAGGGTAACGATGAAGGGATTAGTCTTTCTAGACATAGAAGCAAGCTTCCTACATCAGACTATATATAGAAGACATGACTATGGACGGTATTTTCAAATTTTTTTCACTTTGAAAATTTAGAGTCCTTTGAAAACACTTTTCGATTAAAACGAGTAAATGGTTTTTAAATACCCAACCCGTTTTAAAACTTTTAGCTCTGATACCACAACTGTAACACCCCCAAATCTTAACCCATTTGGAAAGGTATTACCGCCAGTGACTCCGATATTCCTTACCAAAGTCACCCCAGGCTTTACCGTTTGAATACAAATCATGAAATACAATGATACAAAATGATAACTTTATTCATATAAAACATGAGTCCCGGGATTACATCCCAATCCCGAATAGGACAAATACAGAGTTTAAACAAAGTACAATGGAAGTCTTATAAAAGATATCACAAAAAGGGTTGTGATCGTAATGATCACCTGCCCAAGGATCTCAACCTGATTAAAAGATAATTATTAAAACATCCAAAAATCACCGTCGTCTTCATAGTCATTCTAGTCTCCTCATATCTTCGCTCTATCTGATGTTCCGAATCGAACGGATGACACCAGCCAACCATGCAGAGAACAATTGCGGTTGGTTAGTCTACTGAATAGACTATGCAAGGGTACAAAGCAGAATGTTCAAAGTAGTCGTATTAGGTTAGACTCCTCGTCTCTCGAATAAAAGTCGAGTACGTTAGTCAACCACCATACTATACTTGAATATGACAAAAGGCATGCACAAGAGAAGATTCTAGAAGACTGAATCTTCACAGAAATCGACCCGAAAGAAGACTCCAATGGAAGTGAGTCTTAAGGAAATATGACAAATCTGGAACGTTTAAAGAATCAGACATCAGTGATTTAAAAGCTGACTTAGATGTTTCGGTTCACGACCACCCTCACCGCTTACAGCGAATCCAGATTGGAAAGAGAACGTACTCTGATCAAAAGTCGAGACAAGCTTTCCTAGTTGCACTATTTACTTAGCTGCACTACTCGCCAAAGGTATATTAATTACGTACACTCGGGCACTTTATCTTATTAAATTCCAAAACCCACATTACGTTATAAGCTTTTAAACATATGCCCTGTCACGCAGGACATACAAATAAGGAATGGACCTCACCGAATCCAAGCCTCTGGACTTATATCGAAGGAATGAACCTCGCAGAATCCAAGCTTCTACTATCGTAGGGTCTTGATCGCCCTTTTCCCCAAGTTATAAAGAAACGAATGGACCTCGCGGAGTCCAGGCGTTCCTACGAATACTCGTGCTAACTAACAGTTCGAGCACAACAATAGTTCAGGATAAATCCACATAAATGCCCTCAAGGCGAACATAAATAATAGCGTTGTTCTAACAGATATACAACCTATTATAATATCATTATTACAGTTTCCAAAATAGTTTATAAAACCAATTCTAGATAAACACAGTAATCATTCCAAATTAATTACTCAGATAAACAACTGATAATTAATGTAAATATGGAACGATGAGCAAGAGCGAACCGCCACTTGCCTTAATCCGCAGAGTTTGAATGAAGTCTAACGACGGGATCCCGGGCTCGACACAGGGACAGATCTGGAGCACAGATTCCTTCGGATCGACCCACAAAGAAACCCTAAGTTAGATTCGACAAACAACAATACAAATCTAAGAAAGAACAAAAGGAATCGAAGGAAACGAAACCCGAACGAAGGCCACGGAAGCCACGACAACAACCAGCCAATAACCAAACTTACGGCGAGCGCCGCCCCACTTGCGGCGGGCGCCGCCTTCACCGCGGCGGGTGCGCCTCCCATGCGGCGGGCGCCGCCCAAAGGCAACTCTTCACGGCGGATGTGGCTTCTTCACGGCGGTCGCCAGGCTCTTCACGGCGGGCGCCGCTTCTAGCCGGCGGTCGCCGGTTCCTCACGGCGGGCGCCGTGTTCTAGCCGGCGGTCGCCGCCTTCAAGCCGGCGGTCGCCGTCGCTAACAGAAACCGAAATACGCGAGAAGAAAACTTACCCGCGACGATCGATTTGGCTCGTCTTTCGCCTTGCTTGGTTTCTAGGCTTCTAAGGGCCTCCCAAGCTTCTCTTGGCCACCGGAAACGACACCAAACAAGCTCCGACGATCGGCTTGAGTTTTCCCAGAGAGAGCGTTTTTGAGAGTTTGAGAGCTTTGAGAGTCTTGAGAGTGAGCTCTCTCTCTCTCCTCCCATGCCTCCTTTTATAGGCAAACCCTAATGGAGGAAGGTGGTAGGAAACTTCCTTTTTCCTTTGTTGCCTCTTGGATAATAACCTTTTGGGTAATAATCTTAACCCCGGGTTAAATATACTCGTACACGAACGAATATTAACTCCCAAAATACGTCGACTGTATATTATTTCACTGAGAAAAATATTACAGAGATAAAGCACATTACAGAATGTCTTAAACTCTATGAAATAAATCCGACGTACAAAACGGGCTTTCCGGAAAAATCCCAAAATATCCTTACAGAAATACTGGGTATCACAAAAGGTTCATACATAATATAAGAAAGGTTCACATTAAATAAATACAGGATCATGAGTTCATTTTTTTGGTATCTATGTGTGAGATTCATACGTTATACACGAAAGGTTCATACATATTATAAGAAAGGTTAATACGAAATAAACAAAAGGTTCATACAGAATACAAGAAAGGTTCACATAATATGTATGAACCTCGTGTATAGTGTTTATGAACCTCTTGTATAAGAGTTTTCGAACCTCGTGTATAGTGTTTATGAACCTCTTGTATAGGAATTTATGAACCTTCATTTAGGGTTTATGAATCTTTAGAATAAGGTTTATGAACCTCTAAAATAGGGTTTTTGTATGTGAGGTTACACTAAAGGTTCATGCATATTATAAGAAAGGTTCATAAAAAATATAAGAAAGGTTCACATAATATGTATGAACCTCGTGTATAGTGTTTATGAACCTCTTGTATAATAGTTTATGAACCTTCATTTAGGGTTTATGAATATTTAGAATAAGGTTTATGAACCTCTAAAATAGGATTTATGAGCCTTCATTTAGGGTTTATGAACCTCTAGAATATGGTCTATGAACCTCTGTTTAGGATTTATGAACCTCTCGCATAATATGTATGAAACTAGGTACATTAGTGCATTTTAATAACGTATTGTCAACCTACGTATAAGTTTGTTAACCACTAGCATAAGGTTTGTGAACCTTAGTATAAAGTTGTTTGTGAACCTCTGTTATAAAGTTTGTGAACCTTTAGTATAAATGTTATGAACCTATGATACAAAATCTATGAACCTTGGTATTTTTAGTGTATTGCGTTCAGAAAAAAACAATTGGGTTCATGGAAAAAAAATACCCCTCCGCATGCATTGTTCACGATATTTACGAAATTGCCACTTTAAATGAATCGGATTCATTTTTTCGTTGAACCGGCCCATTTTTCTCCTTCTAATCTTAGCCCTCCACTCCTCTCATCTGACAGCTCCTGTTCATCCACATTCTACACAATAAGGGAGGTCCCCATAGGAGTCGGACTATATATTTATATGCACCTACTTCCGTTGTTGGATGAGTTTATATTCCAACAACAATTCTATGTTTCCATGTCATTTTACCCACCTATCAGAACGATTTGCGTGAGCCGCTTCCGGATGCCAACTCTACTGCTCAAGCTTCGCCATTGCGGGCTTCTTTAATGTTTTTGCCATATTTGGTCACGCCATAATCTCGTTGATGAGAATTTGGAAAGGTTGTTATTCTATGTTGATTTGCCTATTCTATGTTGGTCCGCACTTCTTAATTTCAACGTCTCTATTAAAAATCCTGATCCTCACCCGCATTATAAGCTCATCATACTTTCGTTGTTCATCGTTTGGATATCTCTTTCTCACCACTATTTTGGGGTTCGCCACGTTGAAGTATCTCAAGCACAAGACGACGTTAGCGTGCAGCAGAAGATCTAAGCCAAGTAATTAAGTCGCCATAGTTTAGTTAGGGCTTACATTGTTTTGTTTTTTTTGTTCACTTACTTTTTGCAACTCTCTTCCATGCCAATAACAATGAACAATATAATTTTGTAAATATCTCTTGGCTTAGCAAGATTCATAATATATACAAGTGAAATATATTTTGACTCCAATAAAAACGAACATATGGATTTTTTTTTGATATAGAAGAACTTGAGGTTCCAGGAAAAATCAACCAGGATCCTCGAGAGGCCGAAAAAAAGGGCATCCGGAACAACCGACAATAGCAAATAAAAGAAACAACAAAAGAAAACAAAAAACAACAAGGGTTCAAAAGAAACAAACAAACCGAAAGGAGTAAAGACAAAAGGCTAATCGATTAGAAAGGCTCAAACATGGGTTGGAGGACACCAACGCGATGATGAAGCATCCGGGAAGCAGATACAAGACACAATTTGGAGGCACAACGTCGATAGAAGCCACCAAGGATCACACGATTATTATCTCGATCTCTAAACCGGAACAACAGTCTCAAACTAAACCTGAAATCAAACTATGTTGAATCGACGTGTGTTAGATAGGGAACAGTGATATTGTCCATGTACATCGGAAATATTTAGATTCAATAAGTAACATCAAGACATTTTCTTTATAAAGGAAACTCAATCAACCAAGTAGTTGAAAAGAGAAAAACTTCTACCTCTAGGTGTTACCCTAGCATGATTTCAAACCATATACTTGTATTATTTATAAGTTGTACAATCTCACAAGTCTTCTCTCTACCTATTCTGACACAGATCCTAGGCTTCTAGACCTTGAATGTAATCAATTCACAAATAAACAAGAATACAAGAACACAAGAAAACCCTAAGCAAGAACTAAACCCGTACCTTGCCTTTGGATCTCCTGGTCTCAACTTGCTGTAAGCTCTGGTGTGATAGCTGAGATACCTTACCCTAAGGTATGCTCATCTATATATATTGTTATTAAAGATCTCTTACCAAATATCAAATAGTTAGCAACCCGCTATATAAGGTAACAATGAAAGATTTATTTCTAAACTAAACGTTTCAGCTTAACAACTCATTGTTTTCTTATATAAAGTTTCCTAAGACATGCTGTTGAATCATAGTGTGTTAGACAGGGAACGGTAAAACTGTTCCCTGGACAACGGAAATAACAGAGATTCAGTAGTAACAACAAGACAATTCCTTAGAGAGGAAACTCTATCAACCAACTAGTTGAAAAGAGAAAACCTCTACCTCTAGGTGTTACCCTAGGAGGATTTCAAACACATGTACTTGTATTATTAATCAAGTTGTACAATCTCACAAGTCTTATCTCCACCTAATCACACACAGTTCTTAGGTTTCTAGACTTTGAGTGCAATCAACTAGTAACAACACAAGAACATAAAGAAAACCCTAAGCAATCAAGTACATACCCGTACCTTGCCTTGGATCTCCGATCTCAACTTTGCAATAAGCTCTTTGTAGTCTTCAATGTGATAGCTGAGATACCTTACCCTAAGGTATGCTCATCTATATATAGTGGTAGCAAAGATCTCTTACCAAATTACCAAATAGTTAGCAACCCCGCTATATAAGGTAACGGTGAAAGATTTTATTTCCAACTAAACAATTCAGCTCATAAACACATAGTTTCCATATAAAAACTTTCCTAAGACTCGTTATTTAGCTCTTCTCTCTCCGAGTAGATCTTCAAATATGGTTTCCATATGTAGCGGTCTTCACCTGGGAACAACTGGCACTTCATGCATTCTGCATTGTTCCTTAAATGTTGTTTCCATGTATAAAAGTTTCCTTATATGAAATATACGCGCGCTTCATTCTTCAATTTACTTCTGCGTAACTGTTCCTTGTTTCCACAACGTTCCGTTGTACTCCTCTGCTTTCTCTTCTTCACATGATTTCCATTGTTCCCTAATTCTTTCATAAAACCTGAAACGCATAGGAACAACAAAAACCATAAAACCTAGTGGTGTTTATCATCATCAAAACCAGAGGGAACGTCAAGGTTCCAACAATTTCCCCCTTTTTGGTGATGACAAACCCACTCAAAAATTGTTCGATCAAAACATAGTAATAAACAAGTCAATATAACTCATCATGTATCTAAGATCAAGTGTTAAGCAAAATTTTATATCAAATGAATAATTTCAGTTCATACCTTCAAGTTGCATCATCGTTCCCCCTCAGCACTAGCATCGCTCAGTAAATCATAAAGAATTAGGAACAATAAGACCGTTACCTCTCTTTACTGACTTCATCGCACAATTTTCCACACTTCCCCCTTTTGGCATCATCAAAGGATAAAAAATAACCAGTGGAACAATAAGAGCTAAGACAACAAATTACTAGCAAAAGATAAGTCTATTCATCTAGCAGGGAATTGATTACAAAATATCAAAAACAACTTGGCAAACAACATAAACAGATCAAAGAGCAAACAACTTAATAAGATAACATAGAAAATCCAAAAGAAGAGGGATAGACGGGCTAGATAGAAAATGGGTCCACTCAAGACTCAGAATCCTCCTTCTGGTCCTTGTCCTTGTTGAGGAAGTGTTCAAGAAGCAGAGACAAGATGTTCTTTATCTCATGCAGCTCAGCCAACATTTGGCCTTGCACAAGGCTGTTCCTTGAAGTTCCTTCACTAGGAACAGTTACGCAGTGACCAACGGAACTTCATGCGTTTCAGGTTTTATGAAAGAATTAGGGACAATGGAAATCATGTGAAGAAGAGAAAGCAGATGAGTGCAACGGAACGTTGTGGAAACAAGGAACAGTTACGCATAAGTAAATTGAAGAATGAAGCACGCGTATATTTCATATAAGGAAACTTTTATACATGGAAACAACATTTAAGGAACAATGCAGAATGCAGGAAGTGCCAGCTGTTCCCAGGTGAAGACCGCTACATATGGAAACCATATTTGAAGATCTACTCGGAGAGAGAAGAGCTAAATAACGAGTCTTAGGAAAGTTTTTATATGGAAACTATGTGTTTATGAGCTGAATTGTTTAGTTGGAAATAAAATCTTTCACCGTTACCTTATATAGCGGGGTTGTTAACTATTTGGTAATTTGGTAGGAGATCTTTGCTACCACTATATATAGATGAGCATACCTTAGGGTAAGGTATCTCAGCTATCACATTGAAGACTACAAGGAGCTTATTGCAAAGTTGAGATCGGAGATCCAAGGCAAGGTACGGGTATGTACTTGATTGCTTAGGGTTTTCTTTATGTTCTTGTGTTGTTACTAGTTGATTGCACTCAAAGTCTAGAAACCTAAGAACTGTGTGTGATTAGGTAGAGATAAGACTTGTGAGATTGTACAACTTGATTAATAATACAAGTACATGTGTTTGAAATCCTCCTAGGGTAACACCTAGAGGTAGAGGTTTTCTCTTTTCAACTAGTTGGTTGATAGAGTTTCCTCTCTAAGGAATTGTCTTGTTGTTACTACTGAATCTCTGTTATTTCCGCTGTCCAGGGAATAGTTTTACCGTTCCCTGTCTAACACACTATGATTCAACAACATGTCTTAGGAAACTTTATATAAGAAAACAATGAGTTGTTAAGCTGAGCCAACATTTGGCCTTGCACTCCTCTGCACAAGGTTGTTCCTTGAAGTTCCGTTGCACTCCTCTGATACTTCATCTTGTTAATGTTCACCATGTCAAGCTCAGTGACCATGGGAACCTCACCTTCTGCTCTATAAACCTTTTTTTTCCTTCTTCTTCTTCTTCTTTTTTTTTTTTAATTCTTTTTGCAGCAAAGTAGTCGTTCCTATCTACAGTTCCATCACATCAACATTCAATGCAAGCTTCTCACTGAAGCAACTTTCACCTGCAAATCTCAACGTTCCTCAGACTGTTCCCAACATTGATGTTCATGTTCATTGTTCATGTCTCAGTTCCCCCTTAGGCAAAGCTCCATCAAGACGACTCCGAGATACTTGAGTGGATAGAAATGCTAGTTTGGATACTTAAATTGGGTTCATACAAAATTGCAAAGATATATCCAAACAAAAATAGGGTAGGTGTAAGATCGTGATTGTTAGATTAAGAACAAGGGAACTAAGAATACAGATTACAGTTCCCTTCGCATCGGAAATAAACAATCAAATATAAATGAACAAGTTCCTTATAGTGGAAACCTTCGATTGCCAACTAACAATCTAGGATAAAAACCACTACCTTTCTTTCGAAAGGATTTCAAGGTCTACTTCTTGATTTCTATGACTTCGGTTACAGGTTACTCTAGGAACAAACACACAGTTTATTTGTCTTACACACAGTTAGACAATCCTAGATAAACTTAACAGAAAGTATAATCAATCCAAGAAGCAGTCCTAAGCACTAAGGAACTAACTCACTTACAGTCACATAAACTAGCACACAACTCTCGGGTTCCTTGACTGGTTCCTCTTGATCTTGGTTTGAGTTGATGATCTTGTTGAGAGTTCACACTTTGATGTTTGCTATGAAGTGTTATTGTAGTGCTTGAGAATAACACTGAAGCTTGTCTTCCTTATATAGTGTATTCTCGAGGTTGAGTCTTCTCTCGGTTCCTACAGAGCAAGCTTGACCTAGGTTGTGTGGTGATCCTTGATTCACGCTGACTTAGACATGTACCGACAACCTAGGCAACTCAGAATCCACATTGGTTGGTCAACAACTTCAGAAGAATCTGTCATGTCGTTGTCAACCACCTTTCGTCCGAGGTTCAGCAACCTAGATACTTTGGAACTTTGCTCTGGATGGTGACAAGCTCTTTGACATGTCGCTTTCACAGACCAATGTCCGAGGTTCAGCGTTCTGGATAGCTTGGAGCTTTCCTTTGGATGGTGGCAGGCTTTAGAAGCTTTGCTCATGTCGCTTTCACCATCTTTTGTCCGAGGTTCAGCGTTCCCAGCTTTATCGGGAAAAGCAAAGTCACATGTTGCACTTCTTGGTTCCTTTGGCTTGCTTGTTTGGTTTCTTTGTCTTGTTTGGCTTCCATGGTTTCAGTAACTGTCCTGTGGTTTCTTTAAACACATCTTTGAGATAAAACATTAGTATCAAAGTATTTGTCATCTTCAAAAGTAGAGAAACTGAGGAAATGAACTTTCATGGGAACTGAGGTTCCTGAGTTCCGTTTCCTAACAATTTCCCCCTTTTTGATGATGACAAATATAAGGAACCTGACAACATAATAAGGACATGAAATTCATGAGAACAGTTGAGCTAAGAGATTTACAACTTTACAAAATAATGAAAGAACATTCAATAGTTGTAAATTCCCCCTAAGCAAAAGAACTAAGTTATTCGAGTTTCCCCTAAAAAATAGAACGGGTTTAGATTTCCTATAAGTCCAGTAGTTCCAAGAGTTCAAGGTTCCTATCCATTCTTCCCCCTTTTGACATCATCGAAAAGATCAATTAACTTATCAAGTGTAGGATATCAATGTGAAATAAACAATTGCTTTAAACCCATGACAGTTACCATAATAGAAACTGAAGGCAAAGACAAATGATGCATTAGAAACATACCCAGAAAAGTTCATTAGACATTAAAGCCAATACAATGTCCATGATGCATAGTGGAAAGAAAAACAAAAGATCACAAATAACTTGAAAAACATAAGAGAGGGAGAGGGGAGGCAGGTAGGATCCTAAGGAACTACTAGCACAATGTGGCGTTATAGCACTAGGAACTAGGAGAGACATTCCTATGGCTTCGTAGTGTCCTCCTCCTCTTCAGCATCCTTCTGTTCCTCAGTTTCCTCTTCTTTGCCTGCTTGAGCTCCTCCAGTTACAGCCTCCAAGGTTTGCTGAATCACACTCATTAGACCGGATATTGCATTCCTGGTCTTTCCCATTTCTGTCACTTGATCACGGATGGTAAGAGAGATAGCATTGGTTCCATCTGTGATAGCTTTTTCAATACGACCCAGTGAAGCTAGGATCGCAGAGAAGTCTTGGATATGGTAGAGTGGAGGCAGAGAGCTTGGAGTGGCTTGGGAACTTGCCTTTTCCTTAGGCAATTCCGCTTTTACTTCAGAGGGAGCATCCAGGTGGTCTTTGGTTTTGAGCTTCTTCACCGTTGCCATGGTGAGGAACTTGCTGTAAGCAGTTTCATTGAGATCGGCTGGATACAGGTTGAGCATTGAGAGAAGGTTTTTTATGAGGTAAGGAAAGGGAAAGGCATGGGATTCGTGGGATTGACAGAATTGCATGTGGGCTAGCGCCAGCTTAGGCAGATCAACTTGTTTCCTAGATAGAATTTTCTCCATAAGGATGGCATCTGTGATGAGAACTATGGCTCTGTGCTCTTGCCTGGGAACCAGATTCTGAATGATCCAGAAGTTCAGCAGCTTGTTGGACAGAGAAAGCCCCTTGGTCAGCAGATTCCTTGGATTGTCGCCATCATAGAGCATGCTTACTACCTCAGACTTGGTTTTGTACCCTTTTCCCTTTGGCTAAGTCTTCTTTTGATGTAGAATGCCAAAGCCAGACTTGTGCTCAATTCCTAAGGCAGAGGCAATGATGCTTGGGGAAAAAGGAAACATAGTTCCCTTCCATTGAACGATGGCATCGTTGTAGGGAGAATCCGCCTTGGCTGGCACAAAGGTCATATTTTGGTAGAAGACTCGAACAACTTCATCTGAGACGGAGAATGGTTCCACCAAGATCTGGTCCCACCCTTGGAACTAGAGCAGAGAGTGAAATGCGCTGAGGGCATCACTGAATTGAGCTTCATCCTCCTCTTCAAGGGGCTGGGCCCAAAATTCCTCACCAATGATGAGGGGTTTGAGAATCTTCCTCTTTGCGAAGGAGGAAGACACTTTCCCCAGGGTGGAGGTGGAGGTTATTGCTCTGGTGGACAAGGAAGAGAGGGCTGCTGATTTTAGCTTTTTGGAGGGGGTCGGCTCTTCTGAGGCAGGGTTGAAGGGAACCAGGGCCTGGGAACTCCGCTTGTGAAGCTTGAGCCTGGTTGCAACTGAGGGAGCAAGCTTGGATTTGAGGCTGATAGGCGAGGGATCAGAGCTGTGAACCTCCAGAGTATCCTTGTCTGGAGATGAATCATGGGAACCACCATCAGAGACGGTGCGAGTAGCTGATTCAGATTCATGATGGAGTTCCTTTTCCACCTCTTCTGTTTGCTTGGGTAAGGGTTTTTTTGTAGGGGTTATATCAAGGGATTTGGAGGATGAGGCGGCTCTCTTTTCTCTGAAGGCTCTGAGGAGAGCAGCTTCTTCCTCATCTTGAGCAAGGTGAGGGTTGAGGTCTTTGTTGGCCATTTGAGGAGTTTGGTGTTTTTGAGAGAGAGAAATGAGCAAGAGAACGAGAGAAAGCGAGAGGATGAGAAAGCTAGAGAGGGCAAGGGAAGCAGAGTGCTCGGCTCATTCAAACAGGAGCCCCTAAATAACCCTTGAGCAGCGTTTGGAGCCGTTGAGAATCAAGCCGTTGGGGAGAGAGATTTCTGGGAACTCTGATATTTGGAAACAACTCTTTTACTTGCAGCTTTTTCGGCTTTACAACGGTCACAATTTCAAAAAGCAAAGGATAAAAAATGGCAACAATACAGGGTTGATCAGAGTCTCTGACGTTGTTGATTTGCAATAAATGCCATCTTGGGAAGAGCGAGTTTTTACTAGCCGTTTGGAGAACTGCCTTACCTAGTTCCTTTCTGGTGATTTTTTCATTGTGCTAGAGGGATATATGAGAACCTTTGATGTGGGGATTTAAGACATAGAACATGAAAGTACGTTCCCATAAAAGAAATCGGGGAAGGCCATTTATCGCATCACACACTAATTTCCAGAGAGGGTTAAGAGATGGATCATAGGAAATTAGATTGTGCAATGAGGCAAAGGAGGGTCATAGTACACAATCATCACTTTGGCTTGTATTATTGGGTTAGAATATGATCAGATTGTGAATTTTGGGCCAACAAAGAAACTTGGACAATGATTGAGTTAAAATGAAAAATGAACATTCAAGGAGAAGAACTAGAAAAATTTATCAAACCTTTTATGTAACCATTATGGATATGAGGGTCTATTGCAAAAGAGATAACACAATGATTCCAAGACAAAAGTAAGCAAAAGGATCTGAACTAGTCAATCAAGGGAACTGTAGATTAACTTTAAACTAAAGGAACTGCTAATTTATAGGAATCATTCCCAGTTCTAATCTAAGGTTCTCGAAGGGAACTCTATTCAAAGCTTTGGTGAATATATCTGCAATCTGATCTTCAGTCCTACAAAATTCCATAATGATGTTTCCTTTATCAACATGATCTCTAAGGAAGTGATGCCTTATATCTATATGTTTGGTCCTAGTATGATGCACAAGATTCTTAGAAATGTTTATAACACTAGTATTATCACAAAGAATAGTGAGAGGACCATAAGACATACCAAAATCCGCGAGTTGTTGCTTTAGCCATAAGAGTTGGGAACAACAAGAGGCAGCTGCAATGTACTCAGATTCTGTGGTGGAGAGGGAGACTGAGATTTGTTTCTTTGAACCCCATGACACAAGACAAGGGCCTAGGAACTGTGCCATTCCAGAAGTACTCTTCCTATCCACCAAGTATCCAGCATAATCAGCATCAGTGAAACCTATCAGCTCAAAGGGACACTCTTTGGGATACCAAATGCAGAGTGAGTCAGTTCCCTTGAGATATCGGAATATCCTTTTCACAGCTGCTAAGTGTGTTTCTCTTGGACATGATTGAAACCTAGCACACAAGCAAACATCAAACACAATATCTGGACGACTAGCTGTTAGATATATGAGACAACTTATCATACCTCTATAGAGCTTTTCTTCTACAAGAGGACTTGAGTGATCTTTGTTCAAATGGGCGATTGTAGAGATAGGAGTGGAGAGAGGCTTACAAGACTCCATTTTGAACTTTTTCAACAGTTCCCTGATATACTTTTGTTGGTGAATTTGTATGCCATCTTTCTTTTGGGATATTTGCAATCTGAGGAAGAAGGTGAGTTCCCCTATGAGACTCATTTCAAATTCACTGCTCATCAAGTGTTTGAACTTATCTACAAGGGACAGGTTAGTGGAACCAAAAATGATATCATCAACATAAATTTGAACCACTAGGATGTTACCTTCTTCTTCTAGAATGAAGAGAGTCTTGTCAATGATTCCACGCCTGTAACCATTAGAGAGTAGGAACTGGGCAAGACGATCATACCAAGCTCTAGGGGCTTGCTTGAGACCATACAAGGCTTTGTCTAGGAAATAGACATGGTATGGATGATCACTGTCTTCAAAACCGGGTGGTTGCTTGACATAGACTTCCTCTTGAAGAATGCCATTGAGGAAGGCGGTCTTTACATCCATTTGGAATAGTTTGAAACCCTTGTGTGATGCAAAGGCAATCAATAACCTTATTGCTTCAATCCTTGCCACTGAAGCATAGGTTTCATCATAGTCGATTCCTTCTTGTTGATTGTATCCCTGAACAACAAGCCTTGCTTTGTTCCTAATTACAGATCCTGAGTCATCGAGCTTATTTCTGAAAACCCATCTGGCTCCTATGATATGCTTATCTTTAGGGCGGGGAACTAGATGCCATACTTTATTCCTTTCAAACTGATGAAGTTCTTCTTGCATGGCTTGGATCCAATCTACATCCTTCAGTGCTTCACCTATGTTCTTTGGTTCCACAATAGATAAGAAAGCATTGAAAGCATAAAAGGTTAGATCTTCGAACCTGACAGGAGGCTTGATGGTCCTTCTTTCTCTATTGGGAGCTAGAGCATTTGATGTGGAGGCAGCTTGATTTGAACATTCAGCTTCAACTTCTATGTTGGGATCACCTTCTCTGTTTAAGAACATGTGAGAGGATGAATCATTTATGTCTCCACATGTATTGTCTTCATGTTCATGGTTCCCAGAAATGGATTGTTGTTGATTGTCCATGGGAACTGGTGGAGGAATTTGTGCAGCTGGGTAGGAACTGGGAGGTGTGATGTCTTCATCTGGATCTTCTTGAGGTGGCTTGGGAAATGGATCTTCAAAGGGGCTAGTGGTGTTCTGCATATTTCTACCAAGTGATTTCTCATTAAAAACAACATGAACACTTTCTTCTACCTTTTTAGTCCTTTTGTTGAAGACCTTGTATGCTTTGCTGCTTGAGGCATATCCAATGAAGATCCCTTCATCACTCCTTGGGTCGAATTTGCCAATATTATTTTTCCCATTGTTTTGCACAAAGCATTTGCATCCGAACATCCTAAGATGTGAAATGTTGGGAACTCTTCCTCTTAGAAGTTCATAGGGTGTCTTCTCTGTGATTGGGCGAAACATAGCTCGATTGATGATGTAGCAAGTTGTATTGATTGCCTCAGCCCAGAATGATTGAGGGAGTCCACTTGAGATGAGCATAGTTCGAGCCATGTCTTCTAAGGTTCTATTCTTCCTTTCCACTACTCCATTTTGTTGAGGAGTGTATGGTGCAGAGAAGTTGTGATCAATGCCATGCTCACTGCAAAAGGTTAGAAATTCTCCATTTTTGAACTCAGTACCATGGTCAGAACGAATAGAATTGATGGAACAATCGAGAGATTTTTCTAACATGGGAACCAGATCCTTAAATCGTCCAATGACTTCACGTTTAGATTTTATGAATATTGTCCAAGTAAAACGAGAGAAGTCATCGACGAGAACAAAGATATACCTGTTTCCTCCTAGGCTTTGAACTCTCATGGGTCCACAAAGGTCCATGTGAATGAGTTCAAGGGGCCTTGAGGAACTTACCATATTCTTGGATTTAAAGGAACTCCGAGCTTGTTTCCCTCTTACACAGTCTGAGCATAGTTCCTCAGATATGCCACTTATCTTTGGGAGGCCTCTGACTAGCTCCTTTGAGTGTAGATTTTGGATTAATTTGGTACTTGCATGACCAAGACGTTGATGCCACAAGTCCGTTTGATCATTCACAGTTGAGAGACAGAGTTTCTCCTTGGGAATGAAGTTTGGGTCAACAATATACACATTGTTGAACCTTTTGCCTTTTAAGATGATTTGTCCCGAGGAGTCAAGGACAGTGCATTCATTTGATTTGAATCTAACTTCATTGTCTCCTTGATCACACAACTGTGACACACTAATTAGATCAAAAGCAAGATTATCAACAAGATGGACTTTGTTTACCTTAATGTGGTCATTGAGATTCACAGTTCCTATCCCACGAATTTTCCCTTTGCTTTTGTCCCCAAAGGAGATGTTCCCTCCTTGGAGGGATTGAAGAGAGGTCATTTGATTTCTTCTTCCGGTCATATGGCACGAGCAACCACTGTCAATGTACCATAGTTGAGGTTGCCTCTCTTCTTTCTGCACACAAGGAAACTAAGATTTCTGAACCCAGTGAAGCTTGGCTTTACTGGGGGGATTAGCATGTGATTTATTATTGCAAGTTTGTGAATGACAAGGGAACTGGTTCCTTTCATGGTAGTATGCACTTTTCTCATTATCATAGTTCCTTTTCTTAGGACATTCAGTGTTGTAATGACCATTCTTACCACAATAGAAACACAAACGATTGTACACAACATGACCATATTTTCCCTTTCTTGGCCTAAAAGGTTTTTCATTTTTTTTATTGAAATCAACATTATTTCTAACCTTACCATGAGCCATGTCCACGTATCTTTTGTGAGCAAATGAGTTAGTGAACCACTTGTCTTTAGGAGATACTTTCTCCTTTCCCTTAGGTTCCCTTTCAAATGCCTTAGGGTCCCTCTTTGGACTTTTAGAATTTTCTACGAGAAGCTTGGCAACCTCAGCCTTGTTCTCAAGAACCATGATCTTCTCTAATAGGAACTGATTCCTATCTCGAGAAGTCGCAAGAGAAGTACTGAGGTTCTCATTCATCTCAACAAGTTCACGTCTGACCTTTTCATTTTCAGCATCATCATTGATCTTGTTGTTAATGTATCCAACTCCATGGCGTTGTTTCACAAAGACAGTTTGATTAACTGTTTTTTCATTTATAGAATCAGTGAGATTATCTAACCTATCAATTATAGATTGAAGCAAAACATTTCCAGATAGGTTATCATGCATAGGAACTTTAACAGATTCTATCTTAGACTCACTACAAGATTGACAAATTTTAGGGGAACTAGCATGCATGTTCCTAATTTCCACAAGTTTGGAGTGAGTTTCAGTGAGAACTTTCTCGGTTTCTTCAAGTTTCTTACTCCATACAGAATTCTCAACAGTTAAACAAGCAATCTCATCTTCAAAATCATCAAGTTTTTGTTGAAGAGCACTCGTTTCCTTCCCTAGATTTTTTATGATCTTTAGAAGTTGTTTCTTGTCACAATCAACTAGAGTTTTTAAGAAGTCATCAGAAGTTACCTCAAGGTCTTCTGAGTTGCTTGGATCTCCTTTTACCATGAGGCATCTTCCTCCAGAAAATCCACTCAGATCTAGTTCCTCATCTGAGTCTTCTTCCCATGAGGCCACAAGAGCCTTTTTCCTTTGAGGTCTTTCATCTTCTTTGGAGTCTTCTTTGTTGGGACAGTTCTTAGCGTAGTGTCCCTTTTCCTTGCACTCATAGCAAGAGACATCTTTGAGAGCTCTCCTTGGTCCAGTGTGAGAGGAATTGTCCTTTTGAAACTTTCCCTTCACAAAGAATTTTTTAATGTTCTTTGTGAAGAGAGCTGTAAGTTCATCCTTCTCATCTTCTAAGTCTGAGTTCTCCTGTTCCATTTCAAGCCTTGAGAAGGCTTTGGAGATTTTGAGGGCAATTCCTTTCTCCAGTTTCTTGTCAGCATTGCTTTTGGTGTGTTCTCCTTATTCAACTTCCAGTTTCCCTATGATTTGAGTCAAGGGAAGAGATTGGATACCTGAGATGTTCTTCATGATTCCCTTAATGAGGGTGAACTTAGAGTTAAGTCCATTGATGACCACCAGTGATTTGGAGACTTCATCAAGGATGACCTCAACAACTGTTAGCTTTCCAATGAGCCTGTTGAAGCGTGAATAATACTCAGAAATGGTTTCAGTTTCCCTCATTTTGAATGTGTGGTATTCTCCTTCTAAAGCAAACTTCTTTCTTTGCTTTAGTTCCTCACTTCCTTCATGCATATCCTTGAGTGCTTGCCATATCTCTTTCGCCGTCTTGATTCCTATGACTTTGTCCATATCTTCTCTATCCAGTCCATTGAGAATGAACTGTCTAGCCTTGGCATTATTTTCCATGATGACATAATGCTCAGGTTTCCATTCTTCATCCTTTTGATTGAGATTGACATAGCCATCTCTATTCTCGACTACCCTCCAGCATTGATAGTCATTGGTCTTTATGTGGCTCTCCATGCACTTGGCCCACCATGTTTCCTCTCCCTTCTTTCGGAGATGTGGTTTGTTGGTGGAGATTCCGAGCTCAAACTTGTTTGACTGAGACATCTTAGATCTGCAAACTTAAACAAAGACCTTGAGCTTTTCCTGCTCTAATACCAATTGTAGGATCGTGATTGTTAGATTAAGAACAAGGGAACTGAGAATACAGATTATAGTTCCCTTTGAAGCGGAAATAAACAATCAAATATAAATGAACAAGTTCCTTATAGTGGAAACCTTCGATTGCCAACTAGCAATCTAGGATAAAAACCACTACCTTTCTTTCGAAAGGATTTCAAGGTCTACTTCTTGATTTCTATGACTTCGGTTACAGGTTACTCTAAGAACAAACACACAGTTTCTTTGTCTTACACACAGTTAGACAATCCTAGATAAACTTAACAGAAAGTATAATCAATCCAAGAAGCAGTCCTAAGCACTAAGGAACTAACTCACTTACAGTCACAAAAACTAGCACACAGCTCTCGGGTTCCTTGACTGGTTCCTCTTGATCTTGGTTTGAGTTGATGATCTTGTTGAGAGTTCACACTTTGATGTTTGCTATGAAGTGTGATTCTTGTTGTAGTGCTTGAGAATAACACTAAAGCTTGTCTTCCTTATATAGTGTATTCTCGAGGTTGAGTCTTCTCTCGGTTCCCACAGAGCAAGCTTGACCTAGGTTGTGTGGTGATCCTTGATTCACGCTGACTTAGACATGTACCGACAACCTAGTCAACTCAGAATCCACATTGGTTGGTCAACAACTTCAGAAGAATCTGTCATGTCTTTGTCAACCACCTTTCGTCCGAGGTTCAGCAACCTAGATACTTTGGAACTTTGCTCTGGATGGTGACAAGCTCTTTGACATGTCGCTTTCATCGACCAATGTCCGAGGTTCAGCGTTCTGGATAGCTTGGAGCTTTCCTTTGGATGGTGGCAGGCTTTAGAAGCTTTGCTCATGTCGCTTTCACCATCTTTTGTCTGAGGTTCAGCGTTCCCAGCTTTATCGGGAAAAGCAAAGTCACGTGTTACACTTCTGGGTTCCTTTGGCTTGCTTGTTTGGTTTCTTTGTCTTGTTTGGCTTCCATGGTTTCAGTAACTGTCCTGTGGTTCCTTTAAACACATCTTTGAGATAAAACATTAGTATCAAAGTATTTGTCATCTTCAAAAGTAGAGAAACTGAGGAAATGGACTCTCATGGGAACTAAGGTTCCTGAGTTCCGTTTCCTAACAGTAGGGAACAATGAAGATCCAGATAATTATACCCAGTAAAGATTGGTAAACAAAATGAAGTTCATAGGGAACATTTACCTGGATCAAGGCTTGGGATGGCCGTGCAACCGATTATCCTTTTGGCTAGAGGTGTTCATCCGGTCCGGACCGGACCGGGTTTTTTCAAAATGCCGGACCGGAGACCGGTCCTTATTTTAAAAAATAAATAAATTAAATTCTTATTTGATATCTAAAAAAAATATAAAAAACATTTATACTCCTAATTTATTAAATTAAGAAAAATATCTATAAAAAAACATTTAAACTCCAATTTTTTTTTTTAAAAAATAAAATAATCCGGTCCACCGGTCCGGACCGGTTAAAATCCGGATTTGGACCGGACCGGACCCGGATTAATGGAAAAACATGGACCGGAGACCGGACCGTAATTTCACCGGTCCGGGTTGTTTTTGAACAGCCCTACTTTTGTCTTGTAATGAGGGTGCATATAATCAAATAGGTCGCTTTGGGCTTGAAAGGAGTTGTTATCATGTAAAATTGAAGCACATAAGATCAAGAATAGAAGTTGCAAGAGGTTATGTCATTATGTAACACAAAGCACATAGCAAGAGTAAACAAACAAACATTTTGCAAATAACATGCTGTATAGAAGTTGTTCCCTAGGTTAAGATTGATCATTCTAGCCAATCACTGAGGGAATAGTAGAAGTGGAGTTTCTCAGTTTAGAGACATCATCCCAACGAGCATTCTCAAATGCTCAAAGGGTTTTCTATCCAGTGCTTTAGTGAAGATATCTGCAACTTGATCTTATGTCCTGCAATGATCCATTCTAATGAAATTTTTCTCAACATTGTCACAAAGAAAATGGTGACGAATATCCATATGCTTAGTACGTGAGTGATGAACATGATTTTTGGAAATGTTGATAGCACTAGTATTATCACACATAATGGGAACGATGCCAAGAGACATACCAAAATCCTCCAATTGTTGTTTGAGCCATAATACCTGGGTAGGAACGGTGGTTTGTTGTTCCCAATACCGACTTCATGAGTTGAAGACATTGTTACTTGTGAATCTGAAAAGAAAAACACACAATCTAGAGCGAACATGCTCTGATACCAATTGTTGAATCGTAGTGTGTTAGACAGGGAACGGTGTGATTATTTCCTGGGAAGCGGAAATAAACAAAGATTCAAAGTAACAACAAAGTTCCCAAACGTATACTTGTATTATTAAGAATTGCACAATCTCACAAGTCTTCTCTCCACCTATACCCTAGGTTACAAGACTTGGAGTGCAATCAACTCTCAATGACACAAGAACATAAAGAAAACCCTAAGCAATCAAGTATAAACCCGTACCTTGCATTGGATCTCCTGATCTCAACCTTGTAATAAGCTCCTTCTAGTCTTCAATGTGATAGTTGAGATAACCTTTCCCTAAGGTATCCTCATCTATATATAGTGGTAGAAAAGATCTCTTACCAAATTACCAAATAGTTAGCAACCCCGCTATATAAGGTAACGGTGAAAGATTTTCTTTCCAACTAAACAACTCAGCTCATAAACACATAGTTTCCATATAAAAACTATCCTAAGACTCACTATTTAGCTCTTCTCTCTCCGAGTAGATCTTCAAATATGGTTTCCATATATAATGGAGTCAATCTGGGAACAACTGGCACATCTCTGCGTTTGCATCGTTCCATAAACGTTGTTTCCATATATAAAAGTTTCCTTGTATAGGAACCACGCGCGCTTCATATTTCCAATTTGCTTATCGCGTAACTGTTCCGTGTTTCCACACGTTCCATTGTATTCCTCTGCTTTCTCTTCTTCATACGTTTTCCATTGTTCTCTAATTCTTTCACAAGACCTAAAACTCATAGGAATAACAAGAAAACATAAAACCTAATGGTATTTATCATCATCAAAACCAGAAGGAACGTCAAGGTTCCAACACATGCTAAATACGACTTCTTCCTTCAATGAAATCTTCAAATATTGTTTCCATAAATAGCATTCTTCACATGGTAACAGCTAAACAATCTTTGCATCTCAGCATTGTTTCTTATCCAGTTGTTTCCTTGAATACACCTCTTCACAATACGCATTTCACATCTTCAGGTTCTTCAGCGTAGATGTTCCTTGTTGTTCACAACGTTCCTATCACTCCTTTGTTTTCTCTTCTTCACGTGATTTCCATTATTCCCTACTTCTTTCATTAAACCTGAAACTCATAGAAACAATATAAACGATAAAACCTAATGGTGTTTATCATCATCAAAACTAGAGGGAACGTCAAGGTTCCAACAATTTTCCCCTTTTTGGTGATGACAAACCCATTCAAAAGTTGTTCGATCAAAACCAGAGTGTAATAAGCAAGTCAATTTTAATCATCATGCATCTAAGATCAAGTGTTAAGCAAAATTTTATATCAAATGAATAAATGCAGTTCATACCTTCAAGTTGCATCATCGTTCCCCCTCAGCACTAGCATCGTTCAAAAATCATAAAGAATTAGGAACAATAAACTGTTATCTCTCTTTACTGAGTTCATGTCACAATTTTCCACACTTCCCCCTTTTGGCATCATCAAAAGATCAAAAGTAACCAGTGGAACAACATATCTAGTGCAGCAAATTAATATCAAAATGAAAGTTCAATATTATCCACAAGGAGATGATTACAATCATCATGGCAAAACTTGACAAATAATAACACAAAATCATAGAGCAAACAAAGCAATAAGACAACATAAGAAAAACAAGAGAAGATAGGAATAATGGGCTAGGATGAAAAATGGGTCCACTCAAGAATCGAAATCCTCCTTCTATCTTTGTCCTTGTTGAGGAAGTGTTCAAGAAGCAGCGACATGATATTCTCGATTTCACGCAATTCAGCCAACATTTGGCTTTGCACTGAGCTACTCCTTGATGTTCCTTCACCGATTTCACGCTTGATGATCTCAGACGTGGGCAGAGTTCCCTTATCATCACCTTGATACTTCATCTTTTGAATATTCACCATGTTAAGCTCAGTGGTCATGGGAACTTCATCTTCAGCCCGGTAAACTCCTTCTTTGTGCAATATGAGCTTGATTAGATTGGGGTAGGCGAGAGAGTGAGCCTTCGCAGCGCACTTTGCCATGTGTTGAAGACCAACCCTTGGAAGGTCAATCTTCTCCTTGTGCCAAAACCTATCCAACAAAAGCAGATCGGTGGCAGTGATTGCATTCCTCTTTTCTTGCCTAGGAACGACAACTTTCATGATGATATGATGCGCTATTCGCTGAGGCAGAGTCAGAGTAGAGACATGCGTAGCACCTGATTTGGAATTCAAGAGGCGCCTTGCACTTGCTTGCTTGGCCTGTTTTTGTGCATTAGAGATCTTATCGCCAGGAATGTCGTAGTACCCATCAGTGGCAACACCCAGCAAGCGGGTGACATTGGAGATAGTAAATGACAGTTCCTCCCCAGAAATTAACGATGTTCCCAATATCAGTGTTCCATTCTCTGTCCCCCCTTAAGCAATGCTCCTTTGATTCGATTCTAATGCTCTTGAGTGTATATAAAAGGATATTTTGGATATTTAATTGGGTTCATACAAAAATCAAAGATATATTCATACGAAAAGTAATGGTGGGAACAAAGATGATCCAGATAATTATACCCAGTAAAAATGGTAAACAAAGAAGGTTCATAGGGAACGTTGACCTGTATCATGGCTTAGGTAGGCTTAGCAACCAATTATCATTTTGGCTTGTAATGATGGTTCAAATAATCAAATTGGTTGCATTGGCAAGAAATAGATGTTATCATATTGAATTGAAGCACATAAGATCAAGCATACAGTTTGCAAGAATTGATGATAGCAGAGAATTATGAACAAACATGTATCAATTAATAAGCTGCATAGAAGATGTTCCCTGATTAAGATTGATCGATCTAGCTGATCGACACTATTTTATAGTGTAATCTAGGGGTTGTTACCAGTTTTGAGGTTCCATTTGGATGGATTTAGAGCACAATTGTGGAGTTGAGAGTTAGAGACTAGAAGTGAAATGGGATTTACAGAGGTTTGAAGTGCATTGAAGAGTAGAAGAACAGTGGGCTGAATTAAAACGGTTCGTTCTCTTTACTCAGATGTCCAAATGGAGTGATTCCAATTCGAGGAGTTAGATATTGAAGTCTACTGCAAGTCCTCAAAATATGAGCGCAATCCTAGTTGGGAATCAAAAGTTATGGCATTTTTACGGAAGTGTCACAGAAACTGAAGAAGTCGTCGCCACCGCACCCCGCGGTGGGATGGCCGCACCCGCGGCGAGCACAATAGAAGCGAGGATCTAGATTCTGGAAGACCACCGCACCCCGCGGTGGGTGTCACCGCACCCAGCGGTGGCGACGCGCTGAAGAGATTCTTTCCGAGTTTTATTTCTGTTTTATTTTATTTCCGAGACTTTGTTTCCAAGTTTGTTTATTTCTTTTCTTTATTTCTGAATTATTTCCTTAGTATTTAAGTTAAGTTTAAGACTCTTTTAGGAGAATCCATTCTCAAACCCTAGTTGCCACCTTTCTACGTTTTTCTCTCACAAACCCTAATGGAGAACTAAACCTCCATTGTTGCACTTGACAGTTTGAAGCCAGCAATTGATTGGTTGTGAGTTTTCTACTCTTGTTCGTTTTCCTATCTAGTTGGATTAATTCTCTTGCGCTTGATTGTTTATTGGTCTATGTTGATTTATCTAGATTGATCACCTAGGTTTATTGATATCTTCCTGATTGCTAGGACTTGTGATTCCGGGTTCGGGTTGCATATCTAGTAGCAAACATGATTTACATGAGCGGGTTGTGAGTTTTCATCGTGAGAGAGAGTTAATTGCATGTTATAGTAACGGGTTATTTCTATTGCATGTATCTTGTTAAATCCTTGGTTGAATGCTATTGCTTTATTGAGTCTTGAAGGTTTTCGGATTTGACCTAGTAATAAGTACTATTAGGGCTGGTAGAACTAATAGTTACCTAAGATCGGGATAAGGACAGCTATAGGAAAGATAAGAACTTGAGGCTAATAGAATTCAGTGATCAACCATATCTCTTGTTGTGTGGATCTTTGTCAGGTGTGACGTTTTCCCCCACCATATTCACAACCTTTACTTGCAAATTTGTTTACTTGTTTTCTTGCTTTATTTACTTGGTTACTAAGAAACTCATACAACAACCCCCTAGTTCCTAGTTGGTAGTTTACGAAACACACGAATTGATAACCTGATTCCCTGTGGGATCGACCCTGACTTGCTTGCTATACTCTTTAGTAGGTACTTTAGGATTTATTTGATAGGCATACGACTTTAGCCCTGTCAAATTTGGTGCCGTTGCCGGGGAGTCAAAATTTCTGTTTTTGTGTGTTTGTTTGTTACCAACTTTGGTGTTGACCTATCTTATGGTTGACACCCGTGCTATTGATAGTCCACTTGTTGATTTAGATCCAGAGATCGACAGGACGTTCCACAGGAACCGCAGAGAACACACCGCCCTATAAGTTGCAATGGGTGACCAAACACTTCGGCAATTGACTGCGCCGAATCTGACTATGCAACCACTAGCTGTGACAATCCCCGCCATAGGAGATGGCGTGAATTTTGAACTAAAGCCGGGGCTGATTCATTTGCTCCCAACTTTCCATGGGCTAGCTGGAGAGGACCCAATCAAGCATATGGGTAAATTCCACATTGTCTGCATAAGCATGAAACCGGCGAACGTCACTGAGGAGCAAATCAAGATGAGAGCTTTCGCGTTCACCCTCAAAGACGCAGCCGATGATTGGTACTACCATCTACCCACTGGAAGTATAGACACGTGGAACAAGCTTAACAAGGCCTTTCTTGAAAAATACTTTCCCGCCAAGAAGGCGAATAGCTTGAAGAAGGCTATAAGCAACATTGAGCAAGAGGAGGACGAGACTCTATACGAGTATTATGAGAGGTTCAAGAGACTTTGTTCAAGCTGCCCATTCCACGGGTACACAAATCAAGATCTAGTGCTTCATCTTTACAATGGTCTGCTGGACAATGAAAGAAGGATTGTTGACGCTGCATGTGGTGGCAACATTCTTAACACAACTCCGGGGGCAGCCATGGAAAAGATTCAGGAGATGGCAGAGGGGACAAGAAGTTTTGGTAGAACTTCTACCAAGAGAGGAGTCAATGCTGTGAACTCCAATCGCTCAGAGCTAGCAAGCGAGATTGCCGAATTGAAGGACATGGTGAGGAGACTAACGCTGTAAGGAACTCCTCAACAACTCAAAGCATGTGGGATTTGTGCTGATCAATTCCACCCCACCGATGCATGTCCTCAATTGCAAGATGATCCGAATGCTGAGGTGAACCATGTAGGGGGTTATGGACCTCCAAGACCTCAGAACGATCCATACTCCAGCACTTATAATTCGGGGTGGAGAGACCACTCGAATTTCAGATGGAGGGATCAACCGAATCAACAACAACAACCTCAGTTTCAACAACAACAGCAGCCAAGACCTCAATTTCTACAAAGGTCGCAAGATCCACAACCGGGTACGTCTGCTTCAACTGAAGATATGCTCCAAGCTTTGACGAAACATTTCACTACTCATGTTCAAGCTACGGGGTCAAGCATAAAGAATTTGGAGACGCAGATGAGCCAAATGGCTGAAGCCATCACGAGGATCGATGCAAAGATGTCGGGAAATCTACCATCTCAAATGGTAGTTAACCCACGGGCAAATGTTAGTGCTGTAACCCTCCGAAGTGGAAAGCAATTGTCTGTCGCTCCTAGTGCTGAGAATGACGATTCAGGAGAAGAAAATTTTCTGGAGGATCACCGCACCCAGCGGCAAGAGGATCGCACCCACGGCGAGAATGAAGAAGAGGAACAGAATGCTTTGTCGAGTCCACCGCACCCCGCGGTGACGGTACTGTTTCTCGAGATTTTTCTGGGGATGCACCGCACCCCGCGATGGCTTCTGACCGCACCCGCGACGAATCTTCTGGAGCTGTTAACGAGCCTTATGTGGACACCCACGTTCGTCCATACTTTCCTCCTCTCGGTTCCGAAAAGCCACCCACCCCATTCCCAGAGGCGCTCAAGGAGAGAAGGGTCATCGACGACAAGGACCTTTTCAAAACATTCAGCAAGTGTGAGGTAAACATCCCTTTACTCAAACTTGTTAAAAGTATTCCCAAATATGCTCGCTTCTTGAAGGAACTTTGCACAATCAAGAGGAAACAGAAGCAGAAGAAAAAGAAGCAGGTCCAGGTGAGCGAGCAAGTATCCGCTGTGTTTCAAAGGCGTATGCCCAAGAAGTGCAGTGATCCAGGTATGTTCTCTATCCCTTGCATCATTGGTGAGACAAAAATTGATAAAGCTATGCTAGATCTTGGTGCAGCTATTAATGTCTTACCATTGTCATTTTATGAGTCTCTTGGTCTGCCACCACTACAGGACACTAGGCTAGTTATTCAATTAGCTGATGGAACCAATGTCTACCCGAAAGGGGTTGTTGAAGATGTCCTCGTTATGGTAGATAAGCTGATTTTTCCCACTGATTTTTATGTTCTTGATATGGGTGGTGGTACAGGTGCACATATGTTGTTAGGTAGACCTTTCATGAAAACTGCAAATACCACAATTGATGTCAGAAGTGGGAAATTAACTATGGAATTTGATGGGGATGGAGTTGAATATAACATATATGATGTGAAACCTATCATGAATGCCTCTTTAAACTTTGTTGATGTAATGAGTCCGAACCCTTTGGATGAATTACAACCTATAATAGAGGATTCCATAGTTGACTTGCCTGTCGGTATTACTGTATCTTCTAACCTACAGGAAGTCACGGCTTCATTGGATGAGAGGGGTGAGTCTCCTACTTCTCTTTTGGGCATTGGCCCCACTGTGCTAACTCCGAGCGAGAAGCTCGTCCCCGCTATGGTGCAGGCCCCTGAAGTTGAGGCTAAACGCCCCCCTGATCGATCTAAGTATGGGGGGGAGGCGACTAAGAAGATCAAGGTGGAGGAGCCGCTGGAGAAGAGGAATGGTCTAAGGTTCAAACCTTTCCATGATTGGTTCAGGAAGGAGGTGCTGCATGAAAGGGTTCCTAAGGAACCTGATGCTGTGGATTGAGATTGTCTGAGCCTCATGTCGAGCCAACGACATTAACCAAGGCGTTGCTCGGGAGGCAACCCGAGGTATTGTTTTTTCTCATGTCTAAGTTTGTTTTTGTTTTTTTGTTTCGTTTCGCCTGTGCACTAACACGCAGGTACGAAAGAAAAGGTTCAATGGAGGTTCTGGAGAGCTCACCGCACCCGCGGTGGGCACCCCTTCATTTTCTCTTGTTTCAAAAAAAAAAAAATCGGGAAAAAAAATCAAAAAAAAAAATCAAAAAAAATTACAAAAAAGAGTTCTACCGTAGGCCAGCTGTCCGGAGTTCCCCATGGAGAAGGTGCGCATCATGTTGTCAAGGAGGAGACATTCGCCCCACACATTATTTGGCAACGATGATAGCCGTACAATTGACAGCTGAGGAGGAGGAACACTAGAGCCCCCACCATGATTAGATCTGGGCTCCACCATGTGTTCATTGAAGGCCGTGCAGCCCCGCCATACTTGCTATACCACTACTCACCAAAGTGGATCCCTTTTGGTTGCACGGTAGGAGAAGATTATGGAGTTGACGAAGACACCCATACAACACCAGTGACCTGTGCGTATATTGAAGACCGCCAACAACAAACGAAGTGTCCAAGCCAGCTCGGCGATGTTGTTGTAACACCCCGTAATTTTTAAGGGTATTTTGAATTATTTTCAAATTTTTCTTATGCCCGTTTTGCTAGACGGATTTAATTTAGTGAGTCTCGGACCTTCTCAAAAGGGGTCTGAGCTCTGTAAAATTTTCCGAGCATTATATAATACAGTTGAGGTGTTTTCGGGGTTAATGTATCGTTAATGTACGAATATATTTAACTCGGAGTTAAGAAATTAACCCAAGTTGAGTTCGGATAAGTATTAGCGAAGTCGGCTTAAAACCGCGACCGGCCGCGATCGCGGTAATGCCTTTTGCAGAGGCGGTCGTCTTCCTCGCGTGGCGGTTACTGTAGCTCTGTTTTTTGGCTCGGTTGGGATATTTTTTTGGGCAGGCCAAGTGGCCCTTCGCCTTTGTCCCCTTGTCCCCTTGGAGGTGGTCGGATTTGTGCTATAAAAGGAGGTGAAGACCGAACCCTTTCTTTCTCTTCTTCTTCCTTCTTCTTTCTCCTCTGTTTCTCCTATGTTTTTCACCATTGTTGAGCAGTTTTGGAGCTTCGTGAGAGGGAGATTTCGAGTGGTTCTTGAGTCGAGAAGGTGCTCCTGGGTGTTGTTGGAAGCTTTGAGGTGTTGGGAGATCGAACCATAGACAAATCGAAGGCAAACAAATCGGTTTGGGTAAGAAATTCTCCATTGTTGTCTCGCGAGCTAGCCACTGTCACAGCACGAAAACCGCGACCGACCGTGACCTGCCGCGATCGCGGTATGTGTGTCCGAGTGTGTGTTTTATGGTTTGGCTTTGGGCTTTGCTCATTTCCTTTGATTTCTTTTCATATTCTTTTAGATTCATATATGAGTATATTGAATCTAAGTTAGGATCTTGTTATGGGTCGTTTCCTAGGGATTTTTATTCCAGATCTGTTCCAGTTTTGGACCCAAGAGCCGTTGTCTCTAAGCTTTGCTTAAGCTTCTGCGGATTCAGGCAAGTGGCGGTTCGCTCTTGCTCATCATTTCATACTTCAATTAATTATCAATTGTTTGTTGTTAATTAATTTAGGATGATTGTTAATTATGTTGGGAACAGTTTTGATAACTATATGTGATTAAAAGATGATATTATACTAGGTTGTATATTCTGTTAGAACCGACGCTAGTATATGATAGATTTGTTGTGCAAGTGAAGGCCGTAAGGGTCCTTGATATGATTTATTGTGTGTGGCTTAGATTATTAAATCTAGGGTGATAGTTGTTCAGGTTGAGCCGTGATGGTTCTCTGTGTGATGTGTTTGCGTGTTTAACTGTTAGTTAGCACGAGTATTCGTAGGAGCGCCTGGATCCGGTGTGTTCCATGAGCGTTTCTTTATAACTGTTTAGGGTAATTAAGACCCAATGCGATAGTGAAAGTTTGGACTCTGTGAGGTTCATTCTTTATAAGGGCGATTAAGACCCAATGCGATAGTGAAAGTTTGGACTCTGTGAGGTTTATTCTTTATAAGGGCGATTAAGACCCAATGCGATAGTGAAAGTTTGGACTCTGTGAGGTTCATTCTTTATAAAGGCGATTAAGACCCAATGCGATAGTGAAAGTTTGGACTCTGCGAGGTTCATTCTTTATAAGGGCAATTAAGACCCAATGCGATAGTTAGAGGTTTGGATCCTGTGAGGTCCAGTTAAAAGTTTATAACATGATATGTGTGTGTGTGTGGTCATTTAATTCAGATAAGTGTCTGAAAGCACCTAATTAATGAACTTTGGCGAGTAGTGCAGCTAAGAAAAGCTCGTCTTTCCAGGCAAGTGGTTATGAATTAATTTGAAATAATTAAAATATGATATTATATTAGGTTGTATATTCTGCTAGAATCAACGCTAATATAAGAAATATGCTGTAATCATGTGACTTGAGATCGTGATGTGATTTGTGATATGTGGAATTGCTTGGGATGTGTTTGTGTGAATTATTGGTGAAGCCCTTGCTTAGTCTATTCATTAGACTAACTCTTGTATTTTTATATTTCTGTAACGTCATGGGGGTGTCGTTCGTCCGTTTCGGCACATGCAGATCCGAGAAGGCTAGAGCGACTATGAAGATGAACGGTGTTTTGACAAGTTGTTTTGTCGCTTTTTTACAAGTTTTCCGCTGTGCTATTTTGTATTTTGTTAAAGACTTTCGCTGTTGTATTTCTGATTATTGGGTCGTTTTTGGAATCGTGTAATTCCGCGACCATGTGGTTTAATAAAAGTTATGATTTAGTATTGTAACTCTGTTTTAAGTCAGTTATGAAGTCGGAAAAGCCTGGGGTGACTTCGGGGTTTACGTCCGGGGTCATCGGCAGTAACACTTTCAAATAGGGTTAAATTTGGGGGTGTTACAGTTGTGAGTTATTTTTTGCTTCTCCCTGTGCTTCTTTTCTTTTTGTCTTTAATTACATTGAGGACAATGCAATGTTTAAGTATGGGGGAGAGTTCTATACTTGCTACGTTGTTGAGGAGAAAAATAAAAAATTGAAAAGAGCCAAAATTGAAAAAAGGCAAAAATTGAAATCCTGAGATAAGTCGAAAACCCGAAAGGGCGGCCTAGGCAATAAGCAGGTGGCTTGGACCAACATTAGGCTGGGGTAATAGTTGGTCTAGAGTGATGTGAGTATATTGTGAGCCCATCTATTGAAAAATGAAATGAGTGGATTGGTGAAAACCCGAAAGGGCGCCTTGGCAAAATGAGTGAAAAGAAGAAGAGTGATTATTAGAAATCCTCATTTTACCTGGCGTGGCGACATAAGAAGAGGTGATATAAGGAGGATTCGGATAGGTCACTCTGAGAGGCATAAGAAGATTAGGATTAGATTTTATTCACTCTATGGTGTTCGGGATAAGCTTGGGGGAAGTACTCTGCTTTCCTTTTAGCTTTGGTGTGTGGTGTTGTATTATTGTATGTTGTGTTGTGCTGTGCTTATTGTGTTGGTACCTGGAGTTTATTGTTAGGTGGAATTCTTGGAGGGATTGATTTTTCTATGCTTCCTGAAACCTTGGGGATTGATTGAAGGAGTAGGTTGACTTTAGCTTACTCGAGGACGAGCAAGGTTTAAGCATGTGGGATTTGATCGGCACTATTTTATAGTGTATTTCTAGGGGTTGTTACCAGTTTTGAGGTGCCATTTGGATGGATTTAGAGCACAATTGTGGAGTTGAGAGTTAGAGACTAGAAGTGAAGAAATCATGGGATTTACAGAGGTTTGAAGTGCATTGAAGAGTAGAAGAACAGTGGACTGAATTCAAATGGTTCGTTCTCTTTACTGAGATGTCCAAATGGAGTGATTCCAATTCGAGGAGTTAGATCTTGAAGTCTACTGCAAGTCCTCAAAATATGAGCGCAATCCGAGTTGGGAATAAAAAATTATGGCATTTTTACGGAAGTGTCACAGAAGTTGAAGAAGTCGTCGCCACCGCACCCCGCGGTGGGATGGCCGCAACCGCGGCGAGCACAACAGAAGCGAGGATCTAGATTCTGGAAGACCACCACACCCCGCGGTGGGTGTCACCGCACCTAGCGGTGGCGACGCGCTGAAGAGATTCTTTCCGAGTTTTATTTCTGTTTTATTTTATTTCCGAGACTTTGTTTCCAAGTTTTTTTTTTTTTTTTTCTGAATTATTTCCTTAGTATTTAAGTTAAGTTTAAGACTCTTTTAGGAGAATCCATTATCAAACCCTAGTTGCCACCTTTCTACGTTTTTCTCTCACAAACCCTAATGGAGAACTAAACCTCCATTGTTGCACTTAATAGTTTGAAGACAGCAATTGATTGGTTGTGAGTTTTCTACTCTTGTTCGTTTTCCTATCTAGTTGGATTAATTCTCTTGCGCTTGATTGTTTATTGGTCTATGTTGATTTATCTAGATTGATCACCTAGGTTTATTGATATCTTCCTGATTGCTAGGACTTGTGATTCCGGTTTCGGGTTGCATATCTAGTAGCAAACACGATTTACATGAGCGGGTTGCGAGTGTTCATCGTGAGAGAGAGTTAATTGCATGTTATAGTAACGGGTTATTTCTATTACATGTATCTTGTTAAATCCTTGGTTGAATGCTATTGCTTTGTTGAGTCTTGAAGGTTTTCGGATTTGACCTAGTAATAAGTACTATTAGGGCTGGTAGAACTAATAGTTACCTAAGATCGGGATAAGGACATCTATAGGAAAGATAAGAACTTGAGGCTAATAGAATTCAGTGATCAACCATATCTCTTGTTGTGTGGATCTTTGTCAGGTGTGACGTTTTCCCCCACCATATTCACAACCTTTACTTGCAAATTTGTTTACTTGTTTTCTTGCTTTATTTACTTGGTTACTAAGAAACTCATACAACAACCCCCCTAGTTCCTAGTTGGTAGTTTACGAAACACACGAATTGATAACCTGATTCCTTGTGGGATCGACCCTGACTTGCTTGCTATACTCTTTAGTAGGTACTTTAGGATTTATTTGATAGGCATACGACTTTAGCCCTGTCACTAGCCAATCATTGAGAGAATAGTGGACAGAGAATTCCTCAATTTAGAGAGATCATCCCAAAGAGCATTCACAAATGCTCAAAGAGTTTTCTATCCAGTGCTTTGGTGAAGATATCAACATCTTGATCTTCTGTCCTACAATGATCCATTCTATTAAAAAATTTCTCAACATTATCACGTAGAAAATGATGACGAATATCAATGTGCCAAGAGACATACCAAAATCCTCCAATTGTGGCTTTAGCCACAATACCTGGGCACAACATGATGCAGCAGCTACGTACTCAGCTTTAGTAGTGGAAAGGGCAAATGAGTTTTGCTTCTTCAATCCCCAAGAGACAAAGCATGGGCCGATGAACTGTGCCATCCCATATGTGCTCTTGCGATCCACAATGTGGCATGCAAAGTCAGCATCCGTGAAGCCCACAAGTTCAAACCCATTGTTCCTTGGATACCAAAGGCATAGATGATCGTTCCCTTTCAAGTATCACATGATACGTTTGACTTCAATTAGGTGTGACTCCTTAGGATTTGCCTGAAATCTAGCACAAAGACACACACTAAACATGATATATGGCCTACTTGTCGTTAGATAGAGTAATGAGCCAATCATTCCTCTATACATTGTAGCATCCACATCTTTTTCATTCAAGTCTGCTTCAATG
Organism: Rheum nobile; assembly: GCA_027886185.1. Lineage (NCBI taxonomy): Eukaryota > Viridiplantae > Streptophyta > Magnoliopsida > Caryophyllales > Polygonaceae > Rheum > Rheum nobile. The sequence continues at coordinate 778,196 of WOAB01000143.1, forward strand.
CGAGTGTTAGGAGAAATAGGGGTATCAATGGGTTTAGATTTATCCATACCATACTTCATTAACAACTTCTTGATGTATTTTTGTTGATGTACTCTTGTTCCCTCAAAAGATTGAGATACTTGTAATCCAAGGAAAAATGACAATTCCCCTATCATACTCATCTCAAATTCACTGCTCATGAGATTTTTTGAATTTCTCTACAATTGCAGGGTTAGTGGAACCAAAAATAATATCATCAACATAGACTTGAACTACGAGAATCTCACCTTTGTGTTCCAAGAGGAACATTGTCTTGTCAATCGCACCACATCTATATCCATTAGGAAGAAGGAACTATGCCAGCCTATCATACCAGGCACAAGGTGCTTGCTTAAGGCCATACAGTGCCTTGTCCAGTGCATACACATGGTCAGGATGATCTAAATCTTCAAAGCCATGGGGTTGTTTCACATAAACGTCCTCTTGAAGGTAGCTACTGAGAAAGGTTATTTTGACATTCATTTGGTATAATGTGAAACCTTTGAAGGCAACATAGGCGATGAGAAGTCGAATGGCTTCAATGCGAGCTACTAGAGCATAAGTCTCATTATAGTCTATCATTTCTTGTTGGTTGTAGCCTTGAGCAACCAATCTTGCCTTGTTCCTTTTCACAGTTCCAGAGTTATCGAGCTTGTTCCTAAATACCCATCGAGTGCCAATTGCATGGTTGTTGTTGGGCAAGGGAACCAGTCTCCACACCTCCTCTCAAATTGGTGTAGCTCTTCTTGCATAGCAATGATCCAGTCTGGTTCCTTCAATGATTCCTTGATTGTCTTTGGCTCTACAAAAGAGATAAAAGCATAGAAAACACAAAAGTTATGCAATTGGGAACATGTATCTCTTTGATCAAAAGGTGTGATGACAGCGTCAACCGGATGATTCTTTTGGATCCTAGAACTTTGTGATTCCGAAACTGGAGCTGGAAGAGGAACTACATTAGTAACAGTAGTTGAGGATGAATACAATGGAATGGAAGCATCATCTGTTGTCTCTTCCTCAGTGAATGTTCCTACATCATCACTCACTTGGCCATCTAGCACAAGTTATGCATCTGAGTTATCACCACCAGTAGTTCCATCAGGAACATTGGTAACACTGCATCTATTGCTTGAGTGATATTGTGGGAACGTCAGGTGCTGGTGCAATAGTGGTATTAGCAGTTCTACTATTTGTGGTGTATCCTAGAGAACCAGTAGTGCTCCCACCAGCGTTGAGGGCATTGTTCCCTGTACGTGGATTACCACAATGATTTCAATCATCACCATCATCATCTAAGTCTTCACGTTGCATTCGTGGAAGGTCATTATCAGGGAACGGCGTGTTGGAATCATCACTTACAACTTTTGAGTGTTCATCAAAGACAACATGAATGCTCTCTTTGATCTTTTGGGTTCTCTTGTTGTAGACTCTGTAAGCCGTGCTTGCTTTGGCATACCCCAAAAAGATTCCTTCATCACTCTGTGGATTAAACTTCCCCAAGTTGTCTTTCCCTTTGTTGTGAATGAAACACCTGCAACCAAAAGCACGCAAAAGGGAGATATTGGGCTTGTGATCCCTGATTAGTTCATAAGTAGTTTTATTGAGCAAGGGTCTTAGCATAGCGCGGTTAAGGATATAGAAAGAAGTGTTGATTGGTTCAGCCCAGAAGATTCGAGGAAGATTGCTAACAATAAGCAATGTTCTAGCCATGTCCTTCAAAGTCATGTTCTTTCTCTCAACCACTCCAGTTTGTTGTGGTGTTCTAGGAGCCGAAAAGTTATGAGAGATGCCATGTTCCCTGTAGAATCCAGGGAACATTGCATTCTCAAACTTCGTTCCATGGTCGGATCGAATGTCGCTTAGCTTTTGTCCCAAATTTGTCTCCACATTCTTGATGAATGACTAAAATGTATCAAATACCTGTTCCTTAGAAGAAAGAAAGATTGTGCATGTATATCTAGAGTAATCATCGACAATAACAAACACATACTTGTTCCCTATATGACTTCTTATCCTCATGGGACCACAGAGATCCATATGGATCAATTCCAAAGGGCGAGAAGTAGTAACACCAAGTTTGCTCTTGAAAGAGGAACGTGTTTGTTTCCCTCTAACACATGCATTGCAAACTCCATGGGTCTCATATTAGACATTTGGAAAACCACGAACAAGTTCCTTCTTGTGGAGTTTGTGGATGAGTTGAAGATTGGTGTGTCCAAGCCTTCTGTGTCACAATTCCATCTCTTCAGTTAGAGACGCAAAGCACAGTTCCCTTGTAGGCTTGAAGGTTGTGTCAACAGTATACACATCATTGAATCGGACACCCTTCAACACAATTTCCTTGGATTTTCTATTCCTTACGTAGCACTATTGAGACGTGAAGACAGTCTCATTGTCTCCTTGATCGCACAGTTGAGCTACACTCATAAGATTAAAACCAAGTTGGTGAACCAAACTAACTTCTTTTATCTTGATGCTTGAGTTCAAAGCAGCTTCTCATGTTCCTACTATTTCTCTGGATCTATTATCTCCAAGGGCAACGCTTCCCCTAGAGTGTCATTGAAGTGAGGTGAGGTGATCTTTATTTCCCGTCATATGGCATGAGCATGCGCTATCAATGAACCACCTATTGTTCCCCCTCACTTCATCCTGCATTTGGAAAGGTTAGTGTTTAGCGACCCAGGCAAGCTTGTCTTTACTTGGTCGCTGAGAGACAAAGTGATATTCCCTAGGCTTTGCATAGAACATGTCAGGAGATGCATCATAATAATTATTCAAATCAACATTGTTACTCCTACTGTTCTTGCGCTGAGTGTGCTCTTGAGTGAACTTCTTTTTCTTAGCACAGTTTTTCACAACATGATCATTGTTCCCACAATGCCAACATATCTTGTAATAATCCCCCAAGGTGTATTTATGATTGGGAATAGGGATTCTACGTTGTTTGGCTCTAACTGGATTAGGGGTACTCAATAGGTTTCCCTTGGATTGTTTAAGATACATCTTATAGGCAGGTTGGCCTATGTACAAGGATTGGTTTGCATTCAGCCCATTCTCTAGAGTTTTCACACGCTCCTCTAGGTAAAAGTTCCTATCCTTGGTGCTCTGGATTTTCATATCCTTCAACTCTCTAAGCTCAGGTATGGTTAACTCATGTTCTTCACTCTCTTTCTTTTCACCCTTATACCCTACACCAAATTTGGACTCAACAAAGGTAATCTCTTCCTCCTTAAGCTTCTGCTAAACTAGAATAGAGTGGATTTTGTTAATCTGAGATTTCATCTGAGACAGTTCCCTCTCAGTCTTAGTGGGTTCATGAGACAAGACAACATTAGTATTGTTTGACACTAGGTCCAAGCATAGAGAAACATTCTCCTGTCTAAGTTTTTCAAGTTCACTGCGAGTAGCATCACATTTATCACAAGGAACGGCAGAGGAACTAATAGTTCTAGATACAGATTCTTTCAATTTAGCACATTTATCTTCAGAAACATTCAATTACTCTTGAGTTTAAGATTTTCGTTATACATACTTTTAATAAGAGAGATCAAAGCCTTTTTATCATAATTGACAAGAGATTCAAAAAAGGTTTCAGAAACTACCTCTTGTTCCTCGCTTGATGACTTCAGAGTCATTGTACACATTTTGTTGTTACCCCATGCCTCTGGCTCATCATTAGAGTCGACACAATCATCACCCCAGACAGCAACGAAAGCTTTCTTCTTGTCGTTCCTAGTATTGTCACCATTGGTGTTGTCTGAGTTGTTCCCCTTTGAACACTTGTTAGCATTGTGACCATTGTCTTTCCAGTAGTAGCATGTAACATCCTTGTTATCACGTTTCTCACCATCTTCTCCCTTGGTGATTTTATCATCAATCTTTTCATCACCAAATTCAATGATTTTCCAGCATTCTTCATCGACGTCCTTCATCCAAGATGCGAATTGATCTTTTCGTTACTAGTATTGCCCTTGGGGTAGAGATGGTGGCATGTCGTCTTCAATCCGAGTTCGTGACTTGAAGACATTGTTACCTGTGAATTTGAAAAGCAAACACACAATCTAGAGCGAACCTGCTTTGATACCAATTGTTGAATCGATGTGTGTTAGACAGGAAATGGTGATACTATTCCCTGGGCAGCGGAAATATATAGATTCAATAAGTAATAGCAAGACAGTTCCTTTATAGAGGAAACTCAATCAACCAAGTAGTTGAAAAGAGAAAAACCTCTACCTCTATGTGTTACCCTAGCAGAATTTCAAACCATATATTTGTATTATTAATAAGTTGCACAATCTCACAAGTCTTCTCCACCTATACTCACACAAATCCTAGGCTTCTAGACCTTGAGTGTAATCAACTCACATATAAAGAAGAACACAAGAAAACCCTAAGCAACAACTAAACCGTACCTTGCCTTTGGATCTTCTGATCTCAACTTACAGTAAGATCCGGTGTGATAGTTGAGATACCTTACCCTAAGGTATGCTCATCTATATATATAGTGTTAGCAAAGATCTCTTACCAAATACCAAATAGTTAGCAACCCGCTATATAAGGTAACAATGAAAGATTTATTTCCAAACTAAACGTTTCAGCTTAACAACTCATTGTTTCCTTATATAAAGGTTCCTAAGACATGCTAAACACGACTTCTTCCTTCAAGGAAATCTTCAAATCTTGTTTTCATAAATAGCATTCTTCACATGGTAACAGCTAAGCAATCTCTTCTTCTCAGCATCGTTTCTTATCCAGTTGTTTCCTTGTATAAACCTCTTCACAGTACGCATTTCACATCTTTAGGTTGTTCAGCGTAACTATTCCTTGTTGTTCACAACGTTCCTTTCACTCATCTATTTTCTCTTCTTCACGTGATTTCCATTGTTCTCTACTTCTTTCATTAAACCTGAAACTCATAGAAACAATATAAACCATAAAACCTAATGGTGTTTATCATCACCAAAACCAGAGGGAATGTCAAGGTTCCAACAAACTCCATATCAGAAAGAGTGAATCTTGAAATTTTAAAAAAGATGGTGGCTACTGGGATCGAGTAGGGTGGTCTTCGACGATGTAACAAAATGACTAGCGTCTTGATGCATTATTGATGGAGGGAGTCATCGAAGCTGTATGAGACACCGACAGGGGTATCGCCATATCTTCTTGGTCGGTGGTGGTCGTGGCTTCTCGCTCGGAACGGGATATTATTTAGGGACTAATTATTAATATTTGATGGATATAATAATATTTTGAAAGCCTAAAGCAGGAAATAATATATAAGATGAGGATTAGGATTGAGAAAATTTGGTATTATCTAGATGACTATGTGTTGGATCGAAACCAAGTGTTAGTAACAAAGTAAAGTACTGTTCCTATATAGGAAACGGTAACTTTGCACAGTGGAATAACACAAATAACAACACAATCACGTAGAGAGGAAAACTAAATCAACCAACTTGTTGACAAGGAAAAACCTCTACCTCTAGGTGTTACCCTAGCAGGATTTCAAAGTCTACTTCTTTTATTGATAAACACGAGCTACACAAATCAAGCAAAGATTCAACGTAAACTAGATTTCCCTACTAGAATACTCTATAAGCTTAACAACCCTTAGCACGTATTATCAACTCACAACAAACTCAAAATCACTGAAAAGTTACCTTCGTCACCTCAGAAACTTCCTGTACGAAGCTCCTAAAGATCGCAACTCTCCTTGACGTAGGAACGACTCTGTCGTTCCCTTGAGCCAACAGCCTTGAAACTCGTCTCTTGAACTCCAAGCTGTGTTCTTGCTCTCTAATGGCTACCGAGAAACCTTCAAAACTCCTAATGTCCTCTCTCTCTTGGATGCTCCTCTTTCTCTCTTAGAAGCATGTCAAACTAGGTTGATAATGTCTTGTATTTATAGGCCTCCAAAGGATGACAAAAATATAATTTATTTATGGTCTAATCTGATATATTATCCCATGAATAACATTATATCTTTCCATCAAACAATATCCTAAAATACCACAAACAATATCTTCCAACTTGACATTAGCTTGTTTCCATAAATAGATCTTATCTCTCTATGATAATTATGACCCATTATCTGCAAGATATAATCTTCACTTTCCTTGTTTGAACGTCTCTTTGTGCTCCAAGCAAACATTCGAAACCCTAGACGCAATATCTCGCGATTTGCTACTTCGTTGGAACGTTGACAACTTTCTTTGCTCTGTTTTCCTTGTTCCCTGGAATCTCCATTCATTCTATTCTTCTTGAGCTTTGATGCTCTTGTTCATATTGTTCCCTAGGATGACAGATCCATTATTCACAACCATTGTTCCTTAGAACTTCTCCAAATAGCTCTCATGCTTTATGTTGTTCCCTGAAACAATACTCAAGAACAAACCATCAAATGCATGATGTTTATCATCATCAAAACACCTAAGGTTCATTGAGGGAACCTTCTTTCAACAATTTCCCCCTTTTTGATGATGACAAACCCATCTTCAAAAATGCACAATAAGGCAATATCAAAACAATAGATATGCACATGCAGAATCATCAAACATGGATAAGTTCCCCCTTATAAATATATCCACTAACTAGCTCTTCAACCTCCTAATCTGAATTCCTTCCACATTTCCCCCCTTTTGACATCATCAAAAAGACCTTGAAAACCTTAAAGGAACGAAACAACAGATTATCACATGAAACATAAATTTCATCAAGAGTTCTCCCACTTAAAGTTATTATGCATGCAATGAGTGATAAAACATATAATCACAATCATCAAGAAGTAACTTCATCACAAATATTAAAAAACGTTACAAAAGAATCAAGAGATAAGGATATTAACTGCTCGGTTCTTTTGAGAGGGGATGTGTTAGACATGCCACAAAGTTCCCTAGTTGAAGACCTTTACTTTCCACACTTGGATTGTTCCATCTTCAAGCAAACTTCCTTTCATGGCTTCTTTTGTCACACTGTTCCCTTTAGGAACATCTTCTTACACATCTTCGCACTGTTCCATTTGGAACTTTTCTTCATTCTGATATTTTTTCTTTCCCCTTTTTTTTGAAGGATTTTTTTTCTTTTTTTTTTCTTCTTTTCATCAAGTAACATTCTGATTTCTTTTTGTTGAGGGAATGGTCCCTCTTCTTGCATCTTCAGCCAATCTTCAATGTTCAACGGGTAGTGTTCCCTTTGAATTGAACTTTTGCCCAAGCTCTTGGAATCTTCAAGATCCTCAACTGAAACAACCTCATGGCATATCCAATAGATATAAAGGTACATTTGGACTGTTTATTTTTAGGGTTCAAAAAATTCAACAAAGAAGTCCAAATCAAAATTCGGTAGGCCTTTTGTACCATCCAATGTTTTACCTTAGTTGTGGACTCAACAAAGAAGGGCTCATAGAGGCAAACATCATTGGACTCAACTAGGGTGGGTCTTTGAAATCAACTATCATGTCGGCTTATGATGAGGGTTCAAAGATCAAGCTGATTTCTTTAGGCCAAAAGAAGAACGTTTTCTAACACCCATGTTGACGTTAAATCATGAATCATGCTATCATACATTCACACACACATGAATGAATAATAACTCAGAGGATAAAACATAAAAACGAAATCACATAACACATGGTAATATGAGGTCACAGTTCCTTCTTAGTTAACTCATCTTCTCTAGCCAATCATCGAGGTACTTATGAAAGTAGTCCAAACTAGTCAGTCTAAGAACATCATTCCTAGATACATTCCAAGGGATCAACATAAACATGAAGTAAACACGTAGTAAACATGCAACTTGTGAGAAAGATACTTATATCATTTCTTGGTTCCATGGGACAGTTCCCAATTGCTTTGACCTCGCCGTTCCTAGGCATCGTTCCCCCTGAACTGGTTGTCTCGTGTTCTCTCATTTGGGAGTCATTCCCATTAAGCTTTAGCACTTCTTACCAAGCCATAAGTGAGTTCTAAACTCATTGTTCCTATAGGTTATGAGGGATTAATCTCCATGAAACACCTCTTCCTAGGCTGTTCCCTCATACCTACCTGTAAAACAAGCTAAGTCTTGTTCTTGGGCACCCAAACAAAGTTGGGTTCCCTTGGGTTAGTCCTAACACCAAAAGACTCAACAATTCCATAATCCATATAGCGAGAATGCACATAAGGATTAGAAAACTTACCTCTCATTGGTTGTTGCACTCGTTGGGCATTGTTCCTTGATGTAGGAAACCTGCGATCGTTCCTGAAAGCATAGTGCCTACGTTGTTCCCATCTCACATAGCTTTGCCTAGCTTCTATTGTGGTGGAGTCTTTCTTCCTTGAAACCACGTTTCCTTGTGTGGTGTCTTCTTCTCAGGCCTTGGTTGGTGCTGACTTGCACCTTGTGCACTTGATTCTGCCTTAGGAGCAACGTAGCCTAAACCAGCGGTATGGTTCCTAGTGGCTTGCTTAAGCCAAATCTTGTGCGCTTTTGTTCCTGCATACCAAGATTGGTTAGTAGAACCATTGTTTTCAAGAAGACTTACCTTAGCCTCCAAGTGCTTGTTCCGGTCGTTGGCACTTTGCAACTTCCTTTATAGAAGAAACATTTTCTCCTTCTCTTCAGCCTTGACATCAGGTTGTTCCTTAACAAACCGCATCTCATACAACTTCTTCTCATTCTTAAGGTTAGTAGCAACAAGCTCATCGACCCTAAGTTTCATCTTTTCCAACTCATTTTGGTCAGATGGAACAGTTCCCTCTTTAGAACTAGCATTCTCCAAGTCTTCTAAAAGTTTTAACTATTCTTTCTCAAGACTCCTCACGTTACCATGCAGTTCCTTATTCTTACAACTTATATCTTCAACATTAGATTTAAGAATAGCACACTCATCATAAGATAAGGAACAACTAGCAACATCAAGTTGTTCACTCAACTCTTCATTTTCCCTATAAACTTTCTCAATAAAGACTATCAGGGAATGCTTGCTACAATCCTTCAATTCATTGTAAATGTCAGAGTTGCTTACCTCATCCTCGGAATCAGAAGCACACTTGATGCGTTCCTACTAGGATTGAAGGATCTCAGATCTTGTTTGGGAAGTCGCACGCGTCTTGTTGGAGGAAGATAGGGTGGAACGCGGGCTTCGGAAGGCGGCAGCGGAGGAGAACAACTCGAAAGAGATCGAGTTCTTGGCCGTAGCATCGGCAGCGGAGGGATAATCTCGATGAAGATCGAGTGGTGGCCGTAGCGTCGGCGGTGGAGGAAGGGGTTGAGAAGACAGAGAGTGTTTGACATTCGATCAAAAGGGAGGAGGCAAATGGCTCTCAATACTCAAGCTTTGATTAATATGAACGTAACCTAATATAGAAGAACGAGTTGTCCTTTTATGCTAGGTCACGGGACTCGGATGGGCCGAGTCTCGATTAGTGGGCCGGCCCACGCGACATGCGGGGAGCACACGCCCCAAAAATAAATAAAACCATTAATGTCTCAAGAGATTACATTCTGTTCAAAAAGAACGCGTTCATTGGATGGTGGAGAGAAGACAGACAGAGAACGCGTTCTCTGGGCTTGGTTGAAGACGCTTCAAAGAGAACACGATCTCTTGGGTGCCTTGGCTCTGGACGACGCGAGCGACCAAGGATTGCGTCGCGTTGGCGATGGCTTTAGCGCGTGCTCTTGTGATTGGCCCGTCTGAGCGAATGCTCATAGCCTCTTCTTCCTCAGAGGCATTCATGGTGGGCAGGAGCGCATCACCCTCCCCCACTTAGCTGTGAAGCATCCCCGCTTCACCTTCATCGAACTCAGGCTCCACATAAGGCTCCAAGTCGGCGACATTGAAGGTCGCGTGGACACCGTAGTCTGGTGGTAGCGTGATCTCGTATGCGTTGTCCCCAATGGCCTTCACAACTTGAAAAGGGCCATCACCACGGGGGGCCAGCTTGGATTTGCGTTTTGTTGGGAAGCGGCCTTTGCGAAGGTGCACCCACACTAAGTCTCCTGGGGCAAATATAATGTGGTGGCGCCCACAGTTGTGTTGTGTGGCATACTGTTCAGCGCGGCACTCTAGATGTGTCCGCGTTCTTTGGTGCAACTCTTGGATCATCGCGGCGCGGTTGGCCGCGGTGGGGTGCTCAACATTCTTCAGTGGGCGATGTAGCATGTCCAGCGGAGTCAATGGGTTGCTTCCATACACCACTTCAAATGGAGTGAGCTTTGTGGCTGAGTGCCTGGACCTGTTGTAAGAAAACTCAACAATGGCAAGTAAGTCCTCCCAACGTTTTGGGTTGGATTTGAGCATGGTCCTAAGCAGGGCTCCTAAGGTTCGATTAGTCACCTCAGTTTGACCATCAGTTTGGGGGTGATAGCTAGTGGAGTATAAAAGTTTGGTTCCCAACTTCCCCCAAAGTGTTCTCCAGAAAATTCCTACAAATTTTGTATCGCGATCACTCACTATAGTGCACGGTATCCCATGTAAACGAACCACGTTGTCAAAGAACAACGCGGCGATCTCACTGGCAGTGTGTGTGGTCTTGCACGCGATGAAATGGGCCATTTTGGAAAACCGGTCTACAACTACAAAGATAGAATCCTTACCCCGGTGAGAGAGAGGTAAACCTGTGATGAAGTCCATAGACAAATCTTCCCAAGGGCCTAAGGGGATAGGTAGAGGCGTGTAGAGACCATAGGGATGGGAAGTGGATTTGGCGCGTTGACATGTGACACAACTGGTGCAATAGCGCGTCACCTAGGTGGTCATACGCGGCCAAATGAAATGCTTGCGAAGAGCAGCTAATGTCTTGGTGACCCCAAAATGACCGCATCCTTCATGGGCTTCTTGGATGAGGAGTTTCGTAATTGGGGAGCTAGGAATGCACAAACGGCCTGCTTTGTAAAGGTAACCCTCATGGAAGAAGTAGGTTTTGAACTCGCGGTCCCTAAGGCATTGTTCGACAATGGGCTTAAAGAAAGGATCAATCAGATATAAATCCTTAATCAGTGTGAAGCCAAGAAGTTTAGATTGAGAATGAGTAAGGAGAACATACCTGCGAGAAAGGGCGTCGGCGATCACATTCTCCTTACCTTTTTTATGCACCACCACGTAAGGAAAGGTTTCCATAAATTCCACCCAGCGAGCATGGCGGCGGCTCAGGTGTTCTTGACTCTTCAGATAGCTGATGGCCGCATGGTCCGAATGGATCACGAACTCGCGTGGCCACAGGTAGTGCTGCCATGTCTTCAGGACGCGAACTAGCGCGTAGAGCTCCTTGTCGTATGTGGGGTAATTCAAGGTGGCCCCAGTGAGCTTCTCGCTAAAGAACGCGATGGGCCGTTTCTCTTGGTGGAGCAATCCACCAATCCCCACATTGGACACGTCACATTCCACTTCAAAGTATTTGTTGAAGTCGGGGAGTTGTAGCAGTGGCGCGTTGCATAGGGCTGCTTTTAACGCGTTGAACGCGTTGTTGTGTGATTCCTTCCAAATCACCGCGGCGCCCTTCTTTGTGAGTTCATGTAATGGCGCGGCGATGGAGCTGAAGTCGCGAACAAAACGCTTGTAGAAGCCAGCCAAGCCAAGGAAACTTCTAACCATTGTTGGCGTTGTGGGTGTTGGCCAATCTCTGATGGCCTTCACTTTCTCCTCATCAACGCGTAGTCCTTCCTTGGAGACCACGTAGCCTAGGAAGTTTGTAGTGTCGGAGGCAAAGCGACACTTGCCAAGGTTGGCATACAAATGTTCTCATTTCAAGCACTCTAACACAAGCCTAAGGTGCTGTACATGAGTCTCAAGACTACGCGAATAGACCAAAATGTCATCAAAGTACACCACTATGAATTTCCCTAAAAAGTCCCTCAAAACATGGTTCATGAGCCTCATGAAGGTGCTTGGCGCATTGGTGAGGCCGAAAGGCATGACTAGCAATTCATAGAGACCATATTTTGTCTTGAACGCGGTCTTCCATTCATCACCCTCGTTCATGAGAATCTGGTGATATCCGCTCTTCAAGTCAATCTTGTGAATAGAGTCGTGCCATGCAACTCATCTAGCATGTCATCAAGGCGTGGTATGGGGTGCCTGTACTTGACTGTGATCTGATTGATGGCGCGGCAGTCCACACACATTCGCCACGAGCCATCCTTATTCGGAACAAGGATCACTGGGACCGTGCAAGGGCTTAAGGATTCCCTCACATATCCGCGATCCAGAAGTTCTTGGACTTGTCGCTGGAGCTCCCTGGTTTCATCGGGGCCAGCGCGATAAGCAGCTCGATTGGTGAGGGAGGCACCAGGCACCAAGTCAATTTGGTGCTCAATGCCTCGCATAGGGGGGAGGCCTTGGGGAAGCTCTTCTGGGAACAAGTCATTGAACTCTTCAAGCAACTCAGCGATCTCGCTTGGCATGGCTTCCAGTATGGGGGCGGCTTGGGTATAAGGCATTGGCACGAGAAGGAAGCAGGGTGCCTTGCCACTCAAAGGGGCAATGAGGTCACTTGGTCGTGCCAAGAGCAGCCTGTGCTCACAGGTGCCTTTCAAGGTGTTGTTGCTCGGCGCGGTCTTTGACCCTTCTTTGGTGCGCGTTCTTTCCATTGACGCGTTGTCTTTGGCAGCGTCTTTGTTCCCAGGTAAAGAACGCGTGCTACTGGGAGTCTAGTTCTTTGAGGCTTCAATTGCCTTCTGTCTATCACGCTCAACCTGGTCCTGTAAAATCTCATGAGGCGTCATAGGTAAGAGCGTGACGCGCTTCCCGTGGTAAGTAAACACATAAGTGTTTAAATACCCATCGTGAAGAACGCGCCTGTCAAATTGCCATGGGCGGCCCAACAAAAGATGTGTCGCATCCATGGTAATGACATCACATAGAACATAGTCTGTATATTGACCAATGGAGAAGGAAATGAGACATTGACGAGTTACAGTATTACCAAAACTCGAGGAAATCCATTGGAGGCCGTATGGTTATGGGTGAGGAGTGGTTGGCAGGTTGAAATGAGTGACCACCTTCTCATTAATGATGTTGCAACAGCTGCCTCCATCAATGATTACGCTCAAGGTCGCGGTCTTGACCAAGCAACGCGTGTGGAAAAGATTCTCGCGTTGATCACCAAGGGTTGCTTCCTTGACAGTGAGCAGACGGCGCGTGACAAGGCTGAGAGTTGTGCCTTCATGCAACGCGGTGGCTTCACAGGTGTAAGCATCCTCATCATCTTCGAGCCCTTCCTCGATGGTCTCAAGCGCGGCGTCGTCCTCCTCAAAAGATTCATAACCCGCGGAGGTTGTGGAGAAGAGGACTCTCTTGTTGTTTGGGCAACTCCTCATGATGTGCCCTCTGCCTCCACACTTGAAGCATTCTATATCACGCGCGTGTTCCTGGGTTGGTGATGTACCCTTTAGTGGTGGCGCGCGTGGAACAATGGTGGGTATTGCCGCGGTCTTTCCTTGTCTGTTGGGATTAGACGCGGTGGTTCCTGGGGAAGGACCGCGCACATTAGTAGAAGGAACTTGACTAGTTTGAGAGTCATACCTTATTTGACCATAGGGTTGGTAGGGTCTTTGACGCTTGTGCACAATCTGGTTGTGGAGTTGCATTGCAGTGTGCGTTAGCGTGTTGAGGTCCTTGATGGGAAGGATCTCCAACTGGTCTCGGATGTTGGTGTTAAGACCACTCAAAAACTTCGTCCTCATCGTGGAGGGAGCCACGCTAATGGACGCCTTGTAGTACATATCCTCAAGTTGCGAGAAGAACTCAAGGGGGGTCTTCGAGCCTTGTTTTGCCATGGCAATGTCTAGGCGCATTTGGTTCTTGTAATCCTGGGGCACGTACTTGAGTGTCATCACAAACTTGAGCTGGTGCCATTCAGTGAGGGGCACCAAGTTCCTCCTTATGCGATCATCCACGAAGCGATACCACTAAACTCTCGCGGCGCCACGGAAGTGGACTGTGGTGGCGGCCACGTAGTCCTCTTCTGGGACTTGGCAATAGATCAACGTGTACTCTGTGGCCTGCAACCATTCAAGAAAAACTGCAGGGTTGTATTCACCAAAAAAGAATTCAACTTTTACCTTTATGTCGTGGCGATTGAGCCTGGGAGCATTAGCTTGAGGCCTTTGTTGCAAACGCGGCGCTGGGATATCCAGGGGGCATACCCGTGGCCTTGGGCCGGTGGAAAGTGGGCATGTATTTGTTGTTGCCTTTGCGCGCCAAAATTGCCGCGTTCATTGCCAAGCGGGGCCTGTTGCTCCATCTCCTGGGCGCGTCGGCTTTGGTGGTGTCCTTGTTGGGCTGCGTCGTGGCGAACATCATAAGGCATGTCATGCCTTCTGTCCATGTTATCGCGCCTGCGGAAGGGCGCGTTGGCCATGTTTGCGCCTTGGTTGAGCCTAGCTGGGGGGATCCAATCGGTTGGCCTGTCTTGCAACTCCATAGGGTCGCCGAGTGGTGGATGGAAATTTCCGGGATAGATCATCCTTGAGTCCTCCATCTCTTCATCATCAAACTCCTCGAACTCGTTTTGGTGGAAAGGAGTGTAGGAGAAGTAGCCATCTGAGCCATAATGAGGCGTCCGCGTACTTTGGTGGACCAGATGGTCCTCCACGTTGAATGGGACTAGGGTGGGAGCATGGCGACGTTGATGCGGCACTGCGTCTTGGGCGTGATTGGATCGTCACGGTCTGCCTTCGTCGCGTTCTGCTCGTCTGGCTCTGCCGGCTAGCGGTGTAGAGGCAATCTCGCGTTGGCGCCTTGTTCCTCTGACTTCGTACCTGTCATTGAAATCATAAGGTTCAGAAAACTCACCATGGGAAACCTCTTCGCGGTCGGAGTCAGTTTCATCGCGGACTGGTGTTGCCTGTGGTGCATAGCGGTTGCGATGCGAGACGTAGCCTTGGCAGCTTTCTATCACGGATTGGATCCGTTGAAGACGCGGTTGCAAGTTGGAGGATGAGGGCATCAATCTTTTGCCCTTGTCGACGCGTTGTTTGCTTGGCCCGACTTCTGTTTGTCGCGGTGTGACTAGAGGATCCATGGGTATTTGCAAAGTTGGTGTTGGTTGTACCATCGCAGCGCGTTCCCTTGCCTGGAATTCGGCAAGTTGGCGCCGAAGGGCTTGGATCTCGCGTTGTTCCTCTGAGAGCTCCAGAATGGGTTCTGTTGGAGGATTTGCGAGTGGCACCACTTCATGTTGGGCGAGCTGTTGTTGTTGTGGGGGATGATTGTTGTCGTCTCCTTGAACATTCCCATCAGTGGGTGCCATAAGGCTACCTATAACAATATGTCCATCCATCGCGAGTAAAAATGCACAAAAGACAATATAAAACCAATGAACAAGTAAGCACTCAACAAGTAGCAAGTGTTCACGTAGGATAGCGCGTTCTTTTGGCCTTGAGGGCGGCTAGTAGGCAAGCAAGGCAAGTGTGATATGCAAGCACAAAAGCAATGAAACCAAAGGAAAGAAGTCTTAACCTCTTGCGTAAAGAACGCGTACACACAAGACACACTTACACACGTGACACTAGACGGTGGAGAGGTGAAGAAGATGAGCCTAGCCGTTGAGGGGAGAAGGTTGCCTTATTTTGGCTTTACTTCTCTTGTTTCTGAAAGTCGCGTTTTTTTTTTATATGCGACTTGTTTTTTTTTTGAATTTGAAATTCAAATCCGAGATCTTAGTCTTAAATGAAGATCGGATAAGAATTAAATAAAATAAAATAAAAATAAACGGCTAAGTAACTTAAGGAAAGAAATCGCTAGATTTACGTGATAGGAGAGAGAAAATGTAATGCAGATTTATGACGATCACACAAGCAAATATGGAAAGATATGAATGCGAGATTCACGCGATCAATTAAGGCAATTTTCGAATTAATTATGCAGATTTCATGCAAACAAATCACACAATTTTTGCTAGGTGATCAAACAATTATCGGCCAAGAGATTCTCTTGTAGACACCGATGGGACAGGCATGTGTATGAGAGAGAAAAAATTTCAGTGATTATGGCGGAAGCAAGGATGATGGGTGATTAAAAAAAAATCGTGAACAATTGAGAACTTGATAAGCGACTTACAAGATCAAAGGCTCTGATGCCAGTTGATGCGTTCCTACTAGGATTGAAGGATCTCATATCTTGTTTGGGAAGTCGCGCGCATCTTGCTGGAGGAAGATAGGGTGGAACGCGGGCTTCGGAAGACGGCAGCGGAGGAGAACGACTCGAAAAAGATCGAGTTCTTGGCCATAGCGTCGGCAACGGAGGGATAATCTCGATGAAGATCGAGTGGTGGCCGTAGCGTCGGCGGCGGAGGAAGGGGTTGAGAAGACAGAGAGTGTTTGAAGTTCGATCAAAGGGGAGGAGGCAAATGGCTCTCAATACTCAAGCTTTGATTAAAATGAACGTAACCTAATACAGAAGAATGAGTTGTCCTTTTATGCTAGGTCGCGGGACTCGGATGGGCCGAGTCTCGATTAGTGGGCCGGCCCACGTGATATGCGGGGAGCACACGCCCCAAAAAGAAATAAAACCATTAATGTCTCGAGAGATTACATTATGTTCAAAAAGAACGCGTTCATTGGATGGTGGAGAGAAGACAGACAGAGAACGCGTTCTCTGGGCTTGGTTGAAGACGCTTCAAAGAGAACGCGATCTCTTGGGTGCCTTGGCTCTGGACGACGCGAGCGACCAAGGATTGCGTCGCGTTGGCAATGGCTTTAGCGCGTGCTCTTGTGATTGGCCCGTCTGAGCGAATGCTCATAGCCTCTTCTTCCTCAGAGGCATTCATGGTGGGCAGAGGCGCATCAACACTGTTCCTTAGCCACCAAACACAACTTGGTACTTGCCCATGACTCCAGATCGGATCAGATTCGGAATCACTTCCCCATGTGGCAAAAAAGGATTTCTCCTTTCGCTTGCCCTTTTCCTTCCTAGAAGAGTCATCATCATCCTCCGACTCCTTCTTCTGGGGACAGTCCCTAGCAACGTGCCCCTTTCTTTCACAATTGTAGCAAACAATGTTAGGATGCTTCTTTAAAGACTTGCCTTGATCTTTGCAATCCTTGTCTTTCTTGTTGAGGAGGCCCCTCATAGCATTCATGATGAGAGCCACTTCTGGGTCCTTTTCCTCCTTGTCCTTCTTGCCCGCCTTTACTTGCTTCATTGCTTTGGAAACTTTCAAGGAAATCATTCCCTACTGAGGACTTTCATCTTTATAAGACTTCAGCTTGTCTTCGTGAGAAGTGAGAGATCCTATGAGGTGCTCCAAAGGTAAGGAACTCAGATCCTTGGCTTCTTCAATCGCCGGTACCTTAGGAATCCACTTCTTGGGTAGACTTCGCACCACCTTTCGAACTTGATCTTCGGTGGTGTACACTTTTCCTAAACAAGTTAGCTCATTAACAATAACATTGAAACGAGCAAACATCTCCTTTATGGACTCATCCTTTTCCATCTTAAACAGTTCATATGTTTGACAAGAAGATCTATCTTGTTTTTCTTAACCTCAATGGAACCATCATGAGTCGCACACAACAAGTCCCACATTTGCTTAGCACTTGTGCAAGCCGAAACCCTACTATACTCACTATCACATAATGCATGGATAAACAGTTTCATAGCCTTGTGGTTCTTAGAGATCACCTTCTTATCAACGTCATCCTAATCACCCTTTGATTTGGGAACGGTCTCACCTTTATCGTTCTTCTTGGAAGGAACGATTGGTTCATCAACAATGATATCCCAAAGGTCCAAGTCCTCACATTTGATGAAGATCTCCATCTTTTTCTTCCACCAACCGAATTTCTCTCCTTCGAAGAGAGGAGGACGCGCCATTGAGTAGCCTTGATTGTTCCTGTCATGAGTACTCATCTTTTCTTGAAAACTAACAAAAATCTAGAGCAATCTTGCTCTGATACCAATTGTTGGACCGAAACCAAGTGTTAGTAACAAAGTAAAGTACTGTTCCTATATAGGGAACGATACCTTTGCACAACGAAATAACACAAATAACAACACAATCACGTAGAGAGGAAAACCAAATCAACCAACTTGTTGACAAGGAAAAACCTCTACCTCTAGGTGTTACCCTAGCAGGATTTCAAAGTCTACTTCTTTTATTGATAAACACGAGCTACACAAGTCAAGCAAAGATCCAACATAAACTAGATTTCCCTACTAGAATACTCTCTAAGCTTAACAACTTTAGCACATATTATCAACTCACAGCAAACTCAAAATCACTGAAAAGTTACCTTCGTCACCTCAGAAACTTCCCATACGAAGCTCCTAAAGATCACAACTCTCCTTGATGTAGGAACGACTCTGTCGTTCCCTTGAGCCAACAGCCTTGAAACTCGTCTCTTGAACTCCAAGTTGTGTTCTTGCTCTCCAATGGCTACTTAGAAATCTTCAAAGCTCCTAATGCCATCTCTCTCTTGGATGATCCTCTTTCTCTCTTGGAAGCATGTCAAACTAGGTTGATAATGTCTTGTATTTATAGGCCTCCAAAGGATGACGAAAATATAATTTATTTATGGTCTAATCTGATATATTATCCCATAAATAACATTATATCTTTCCATCAAACAATATCCTAAAATACCACAAACAATATCTTCCAACTTGACATTATCTTGTTTTCATAAATAGATCTTATCTCTCCATGATAATTCCGACCCATTATCTGCAAGATATAATCTTCACTTTCCTTGTTTGAACGTATCATTGTGCTCCAAGCAAACATTCGAAACCCTAGACGCAATATCTCGCAATTTGCCTCTTCGCTGGAACGTTGACATCTTTCTTTGCTCTGTTTTCTTTGTTCCTTGGAATTTTCATTCTTTCTCTTCTTCTTGAGTTATGATGCTCTTGTTCATATTGTTTCCTAGGATGACAGATCCATTAGTCACAACCATTGTTCCTTAGAACTTCTCCAAATAGCTCTCATGCTTTCTATTGTTCCCTGAAACAATACTCAAGAGCAAACCATCAAATGCATGGTCTGTGTCTATATATACGTGCATAAATTAGAAGTCTGATCACTGCTGGAAACACGCAAAATAGTCATGAAATTAACCTCGAACATACCCTCAAATTTAACCACGAAAAAAACTTACCCTCGAAAAAAGCCTCGAATGTACACACGAACTAATATTCGGAGCAAAAACGGTCGAGGCTAAACTTGGCAACAAAATTTTAGCCTCGAATTACTGTTTCGAGGTTAATACCCTCGAAACAAAATTCGAGGTTAAATTCGAGGTTATTTACCCTCGAATTCGATAGAGGCCAATTTCGTGGTTATTTGGCCGCTAATATAACCTCGAATTGTTTTCAATCCTATACTAAGGGCTAGGATGCCGTTGCTAAATGGGATTGTATTTACCCCTATTTACCCTCCAATTTAGCCACGAAAATAGTCACATTTTTATTCTCTATAAATATTGCATTTTAACCTCGAAAAAAAATCGTTCCTAAATTCATTGTTATATTATTATCATGTTTTCAAGCAATTTCTATACTATTACTTTGTTCTCAAACAATGCCTAATTCTTCTCCAAGAATTCAAATCAATATACCTGTGATAATGCCCTATATATAATAAGACAGTTCATATATAACAAAGTGGAACAACCACATAGATATCTAAAATTAATAATATAAAGATGTTCATAAGAGTATTCTCTAGACATACACGACATAATCATAGTTCAAAAGGATGTATGTCATCATTGCAAGACAATCGTAATAAAAAAGATAGATGTTTCTTGCAAGGTCAGCCAAAAAGAAGTATAGAGAGTCTAAAGCATAGTTATAGTACTAATTAGAGGAGTTGATATTTGGAACAGGGTTGCCTTGAAGTTTAAGAAGTTGTTGAAGCATGATGGATTGGAACTTGAGTTGTTGTTGTTGCTGTTGTTTTTATTGTTCCACAAGGTCAAGTAATGTCGTTCAAAGATCTTGAATCTCCTCTTTGAAGGGCTGAACTTGATCCTCTTGATACGCTTGTGAGAATTGAGGTTGACTAACGGAGGTGTCAAATGCTCTAGTGCGTATCAGGGTTGTACCTTGTTCTCCCAAAGCAAATATTCTCCCATTCTTAGGTCCATCGCATGCTTGAACCCATAATTCTTGCTCAGCTAAGCAAGTAAGAGCATCTCCACTATCAACATCTTCTTCTTTTTTATCGACACTATCAACATCTTGAGTGGCAACTAAGCTATCAATTTTTTCCTAAAAGATTTGAAGTCATGTAAAATAGGCCAATAATTATATTCAGTCAATAACTATACAAAGATAGGAGAATAAACAAATTTAGTATTACTTGATTTTCTTAAACAAAGATAGGAGAGTAAAAGATGTGAAGTCATGTAAAATAGGCAAATCATTCATTGTGGTGTCTATAGGATTGCAAGATTAAAGTGGCATGATTGTATTTATTATTATTTGATCCATGTTCTGTGCTTCTATATGCTTCGTGAGGAAAGATGAGAAATGTAGTTTTATTTAAAGATGCATCAAAACTTAAAAAAAAACTATGTCACGAAAGGTAATTAGATAGGAGAAGGATTTAAAAAAAGAACTATGTCAGGAAATGCAATGTTTAGCATTCTAAACTACTAAAATACTTAACAATTAAGATTGTACTAACCACAATTGCAGCTGGTTTTGGCCCGGTCCATGTCCCATTTTTCTTTTGCCAACACCTTCGCACCACATCCGAGATCGTGGTCTTTTTGCCATATTTTTCCTCCTAAGGACATAAACACATTTAGTTGTATTTAACTGGTCAGATACTTATGGATGCTCTGGTCAACTTGATAACTCAAAACTCGAGATCTCATACCATAGAATGTCACGAACACCGAAGAATCCAAACAAGCAAGTTGTAATATCTGGATACAGAAAAATGCAGCAATGGTATATAGAACACACTAAAGCAGCAAATGACGCCGCTCATCAATAATAATGTAATCTTATAATAGACAAGGAATACTAAAGAGCCAAAATTATATTGTACACATGTCTTCTCAAGGAAAATAACTTACCAATGGAATCCACATATATAGATGGATAAAATACATATATAGATGGCTTATTAAGTTCGGATTTTTCGGCTAAAAAAAGTCCAGATTTATTAAGCAAATTGAAATAAGAAACAGAACGAGGATTGGATGCAAACCTGAGAATCGTGGCGACTGTGGCGGCGGTCGGACAGTGGCGACGTCCGAGCAGAATAAGGATTTGTTGCAGACAGTGGCGGACGGTGGCGCGGACGGTGGCGGCGAGGAGTGAGGGAGAGGAGTTGCGAACAGTGGTGTTGAGGATTTGGGGCTGACGGACGGTGGCGCGGACGGTGTTGGAGGTGGCGGTGAGGAGAGGGGGAGAGGAGTTGCGAACAGTGGCGTTGAGGATTTGGGGCTGACGAACGGTGGCGCGGACGGTGTTGGAGGTGGTGGCGAGGAGAGGGGGAGAGGAGTTGCGAACAGTGGCGACGGTCGGTGGCGCAGACGAGGATTTGGGGCTGATGGACGGTGGCGCGGACCGGTGTTGGAGGTGGCGGAGGATGGTAGGAGATGAGAGGTAGAGAGGAGAAGAGAGGCGGAGAGGAGAGGATGAGAGGAGGCGGGCAGAGAAGAGAGGGTCAGAGGGCATTTCAATTTAGGGTTCTTTATTTATATCAGAGGTGGGAACGAAATTAGAAAGGAATTTTTATAAGTCGGACCAACGCCCAGGAATTGTCCTTGCCGGACGAGAGAAGATTGATTCTGCACCTCCATCTGTGACACTTCAGGAGAATTGCCATAACCTTCTTCTCACTCAATATTTTGGTCTGAAATTTTGGGGAGGCAAACAAGATGCGTAGATCTCACTCCTCGCGTTGGAATCATCGCATTTGGATTCCTGAGCAGGGAGAATGAATTTTTACAAGTCGGACCAACGCCCAGGAATTCTGCCCAGATCTGCTCTTCTTCGTCTCCGATCTGCACAGATCTAGGTCTGCTCTTCTTCGTCTCCACTCCGCCCGATCTGCTCTCCTTCGTCTCCACCCCGCCACCACTCGCTTCCCGGCGTCAGACCCACCGCCGGCCACGCCCAGCCGCCACCACTGCCACTGCTGTGCACGGATCTGTGTTGAGTGGCTGCCCTAGGGTACAAAAAAGAAGAAGTTGTGGGCTGATTACAAAAAAAAGAGAGAGAGAGAAGAAAGAGACATCAGCCAAAATTCGACATGGCATGTCGACTTTCAGATTGGCGCCCGCCCGATACCCACTTGCGTCGTCGACGTTTTGCTGGATATGAAGGAGAGTTCTTGGAGTGGTCCCGGCACATGGCTTACTACTTTAGCCAACGAGACTACGACCAAGACGAGCAGTGTGACGTCGCAATCAGTTGTCTCACTGGCTACGCCCTTGACTGGTGGTTTCGTGTAGAGGATTTGTTGGATCGTTAGAGTTACGTCTGAGGGAACAAAATCTTTGTTCCCACAGAAGTTGCAGCGGATTAAAAACAGCAAGAAAGATAACGAACGAACTCACGATGTATAGTGGAAACCCTGATTAGCAAAACTAGCTTTTCAAGAAAAAACAACTACCTTCAAGCTTCCGCTTGAGAGGATTTTGAAGCGTGTACTTGTCTTATTGATTTCTTGTTCGATTACACTTGTATCCTGGACTTCGACCTCTAAACAACCAGCTAGACTCGAAGACTCTTCTACAACGATGAATCGAACTCAACCCTCAAAGACTTACACACACCTCACTTCTTTTATTTCTCTTTTTCGTTCTCTCAGTTTTTCGTCGTTCAAAGCCGTACCTAAGAAATGAATCCTCACTTCACTTAAATACAACTTGGTTAAACCCTAATCATAACAAGATAGGATATTCTAAAATCGGATTACAAAAGATATGATTTTATTGGAGGAATAATATCCCAACCGATTATATTAATTAAGGAAGGAGTTCCTTAATTAATCCAATCGGAAGGATGTTCTTCTTCTCTCTCCAACTGCCTTATCTTAGGAAAGATTCCTAAGATAACACAATCGGGTTTTCTCTCTCCATATCTTCGCGCAATCCGGCTTGATCCTTGGAGCCGAAGTCTTCATCCTTTACCGCGTGTGCTTCTTGATTTGTTTTCTTAATTCAACACGCTGGATTTCTTCTTTCCTTTTGCAGCCTTGATCTGGTCTGTCACTTCAGTTCCTTGAGAGGTAACAAAACACTTGACAGGACTTTGTTCCCTCTGAGATCCTTTTGCTGCAAAGCTCCCTGGGATAACTTCCCTTGTCCCTGAAACACTTGGTACACATATTAGTTGAGTGTTTGTTACCATCAAAACCTAAGGAATTCAACAAATTCCCCCTTTTTGATGGTGACAAACACCCTTAACAAGAAGGCATATACCAACTAGAAAAAGACAAATATGACATGAAAGTTTCCCACTAAGACACAGTTAGTTCCCCCTTAGTTCAACAATACGTTTTACCTGTTCTGTTCCCCCTCAACCAATGCTACCTGTCATATTCCCCCTTTTGGCATCATCAAAAACATCAGTAAAGAGTTAGAGAGGAAAAAGTCAAGGCCAGATAAACATAAACACCCCTGGTCATTAATTAAAAAAAGAACTTAAAAACATGCAAACACCGCCAAGACAGACAAAACATCAAAACATAGTCAAAATGCCACACCGGGCACACAAATCAAATAACAAGAAAAACAACTAAGAGGGAGTAGATGGACAAGGGAACAAAAGAGGGGTAAGGACAGCAGGTAAGCGATCAGGCATCACTGTGACCAGCCGGTTGAGCCGATGCGTGATGAGAGATAAGTGCGCGCACTTCTACCATGAGACGTCTCACATCCTTGCAGAGACTTCTCACATCCCTCCCCAGAGACAAATTCTCGTTCCGTTCCCCCTCAAAGTTGTCGGCCTCAGAAACCTACATTGCCTCGGAATCCTCTACTGCCTCAGAAGCTGCAGGGGCACTCTCAACCTTCACCCATCCTTCATTATCTTGAAGAACGAACTGCATCTTGTGCAGGTTACTGGCGTCGAACGGGCGGGAGAAGATGCTCACGTCCTCCGACGGGTTGTACACTTTATGGTACTCAAGGATTTTCTTGACAACCCGTGGGAAGGGAAGAGCGTGCTGGAGAGTGTTCCTGGCGTGGGCCATGTGCTACATCAGAATCTTCGGCAGGCTAATGGGCTCCTTCTTCAGCATTAGGGACAGTAGGACAATGTCCAAGATTAGAAGCCGGTTTCTCTTCTGTCCCCTTGGCGTGATGTTGCTGATGAGGAAGTGGTACATCACTTTGTTGACAGCGGACATCTCTGAGATGTCGAGATCAGCACTCCCTTGAGGGTTCTCAATACCAGCAACAACCAATACAGCCTCTCAGTAGGCAAAGTCCTTCGGCCACCTTCCTTTTGGGTATTCCCCATACCCTTCATGTGGAACGCCCAGAGCAACACCAAGCTCAATGCTTGCGAACATGTGGACCTGCCCTTCCATCTTGTAACTCCCCAGAACAGCATGGGGGCGAACTTCCATCGCGTAGGTAGAGTAGAACTCCCTTAGCACCACCTCATCCATCTCCTCTTCCTCCATAAACAGATTGCTCCATTTTTGGGTCTCTAACAGATCATACACCCCTTCCAGATGGTTCTCCAGTAGGAACTCAGGGACGACTCGCAGCTCCTTGACCACCGACTTGTGGCTCATGTCTTTGACATCATCAGCCGCCACCTTTCCTTTGGCTTTGGCCGGCTGATGAAGTTGGCTTTGACGGACAGGAGCGGCAGACACCTTGGCTTTCTTTGCGTTGTTCCCCGAGAGGGGTACTGACTCCTCATCGGAGCTGACCGTTATCGCCTTCTCAGACTTCCTTTGAGAGCGTGTCTTCCGCTTGGAGGAGCAGGCAGTCTTCACCCTGCCAGAAATCTTAGGAGCCTTTGGGGGCTCCTCCTCATCAACTTCCTCAACCAGTTCCTTGTTGAGGTCCCGCACAACTGACTGAATCTTCTCCTTCACAGCAAAGTGCTCATCAGCTGTGACCGGGGTCTCTTGACGGGGCATCTCCTCCATCTCCTCATCAATGGGGTCAGGATGGGTTGGAGAGGAATGAACCTCCTCTATTTCAGTAGAGGAGATGGTGGTTGGGACGGCTGAAGAGGTTTTGGGGTTAGGGTTTTATGGAGCGGGGTCTGTGTTTGGGGCTACGAAGGGGACCATGGCGAGTTGGTCTTGGGTTGGTGATGGTGGAGGGGTAACAGTGGTGGTTGCTGGAGTGGTGGAGGTGGAAGGTAGGGATTGGGTAATGGCGGCGAGGAGAGCGGGGTCGGTTCCCATGGAGGACAGTTTGGTGAGGAGGGTTTGGAGGTCTTGGGCGATGGTGTTGGGGAGGTTTGAGTTGGAGGCCATTTATGTCAAAGAGGGAGAGTTCTGGGAAGACGAGAGACAGAGAGGAAGGGAGAGATTGCTTGAGGAAGATAAGGAAACAGTGAGGAGGAGACTTACCCGGAGACTCCAATTTATAATTTTCACCGAATCTTCTAGTGTTTCCAAAGATAAATTCCAATCTTTTCAGTTTCCAACAGATAACAATTGCAATCTTCCAACTTCCCAAAATAAAATCAGAATCTCGTCCAAATCCGACTTATCCAGCCGAATTACCCTTCCCAACTTCTTTCCATCAAATCAGCCCTAAATGCTCAACACGGCCCAACACAGACTTCCATCATTACACCCTGCAAACACACGTCACCTCAACCTGCAAGTCACAGAAGCCGAATCATTTTCCCGCCAAACCAAAAAGTAGTAGGGTGTTATGCTGGGGGTTAGTTACCAGAGAGGGTACAAAAGACCATCACACCAAAATATATGATATTTGCGATTGATTTTTACATCATGCCTGAGGGGTCTCCAGTTGTGGATGATAAGAGGGGCTCATAGGAGACTTCAAACATGGCGGTATAGGTAAGCTGTAGAATCAACTAGCATTTGGGCTTATGATGAGGGAACAAAACATCAAGTTGATTCTTTTAGGTTGAAATAAAGCTGAATCATGTGACAAGTGATGACATAGAAGATCATGCACGACATTCAATACATCAAGGAAGTAGAAGCACATATTCAAGTCAAATGTTTAATTAATACCCAAGGAAGAGAATGCATATCAAGACATGAAAGTTCATCTTTCACAATTTACCACATAATCTAGCCAATCATCGAGGGAACACAACAAATAGACATGTAGTTAGGGGAACAAACCAGGCTTCGTATGGAACTGAATGTAGAGTTCCCCAACAGGTGTCCTAATGAGAAAACTAGCGTTTGATCCTTTGATCCACAAGTTTCCCTGTATGCCAATCTTTCTCGACACAGTGATGTCTTTCCTAGATGTACATGGTACCTGAGTATTCAAACAAGGAACAATTTAGCCATTAAGTCCTTATCCACATATCCGTTTCCTTTACCTTTGTCACCAGGCACTTGAGTCTCGAACATTCCTGCAGAAGTGAGGTGAGACTCGCTTCGTTCCCTGTCAAGTAACTGACCCTTGTACGAATGAAATACCGAGAACTTTCCTCACTTTATTCTACACAGAAAGAGTTAGTTCTTGCGAACCCAGACAAGCTTATGCTTTCTGGGCACAGGAGTAACATATCTAATTTTAGGAGGTTCAGCATTCATTTTCTCTCTAGTAGTGCGAGCAATCTCCTCATTGTGTTGCTTCAGAAGGCACTCTTGCTTGTAGTGACCAGAGTGTCCGCAATACCAACAGACCCTATGGCACTTCAGATCTGCATACTTGCTCTTTCCAGGCCAAATTGTTTTGTTAGCAATCCTTGAATGAAAATCAATATTATTGGACTTACTTCTTTGAGATTGCTTCAACCAGATAGCATGAGCCTTCTGTCCATGATACCAAGCCTTGCCCTCCTCAGTCGAGTTTGAACAGTCTTTGCCTTTGTTCCCTCCGGAGGAACTGTCCCCCTTTTCTTTTACAGACTATTTTCCTTCGACTTTAGAGCCTTTTTGCTTGGTTCCATCAATAGGAAGTTTGGGTTGATAGCCAATCCCAAAGCGAGGCACTTCCTTTGACTCAGTCTTCTTTTCATTCTTGGCTGCAACAAAGACAATGCCTTTTGGCTTGTCCTTCTGTTCCTCACTGAGTTTGGTTAGATCACTAGAAAATTTTGCATTTCCTAGTTTTAACATTAATGACTCAGCCTCGAGTGAGGATACAGTGGACTCCAGAGACACAATCTTTTCAGTGAGTTTAGGACACTCAGAGCAAGAGTTTGAAGAGGAGGATGAACCTTTCTCAAGTCTGAGCACTTTGTCTGCCCAACCCTGATTTTCTTCGATCAAACCTGAGATCGATTCATCTTTCTCTTCGATTTGCTCACTGAAAAGACTATTCTCATGAACAAGTTTCTTAATGAGAGATATCAAGCTTTCTTTAGATTTGCTTTTTAAGCTTGATAAGAGATCAGATTCAGTTACCTCATCGTTGAGTAGATCTCCCTTTGATTTATTGGGAACTTCAATGGCCATCAGGCATACATCCCTGGAGTGTGACGATTCTTCGTCGTCTGAGTCTGAGTCTCCCCAGGTGGCAACCATTGCCTGCTTCCCTTCATTTGCTGGAGGCATTCCTGCCTTTTTCTTGAAGCAGTTTCTGGCCATATGTCCCTTGTTCTGACAGTGGTAGCACACCACATCTTTTAGGTCTCTGTTCCATTCGGAGGAACTCGACGAATCCTTGTTTCGAGACCATATCTTCCTCATGGCTCTTGTGATGAGCGCAACATCTTCATCTTCATCTTCGACTTGGGACAAGTCAAATGCCCTTTCCACCTTTAAGGCAATGCTCTTCGCCTTCTCCTCTCCCTTCTTGTTCAGCTTGTGATTATAGACAGAGGCGTTGCTTTCCAGCTTAGCAACAACCTCTTCCATGGTAAGAGTCTTGACATATGTCTGAGAGTAGAGAGCAAGAGCAATGGCATCCCACTGAGAGTTGAGGCCTTGCATGAAGTGGTGAGTCAACTTCTAGTCTGACATTGCTTCACCAAGGAATTGAAGTTGACCAATTAGCCCCTGGAATCTGGAGTAGTACTCCTGAATGTGTTCATCTTTTCCCTGAGAGACTTGGTCGTACTCCTTTATCAGAGAGAGAATCCTGTTCTTCTTGGCATCTTCATTTCCTTGATGAAGGCGTTTCAAGGCATCCCAAATCTCCTTGGCAGTCTTATAGCTCATGATTTTCTTGAGATCGGAGGGAAGAAGAGCCATGTGAAGGATCTTCTTAGCCCTGTTGTTCTTCTCCAACTTCTTCCAGTCATCATCGGTGTAGTCGACCTTTGGCTTTGGCTTTGTCTCATCTTTCTCATTTTTGATATCCAAAGGTCCGACTTCAATGACTCTCCAGATCTGTCCATCTAGGGAACATATATGAGACTCAATTTGTTCTACCCACCAGTCATACTCACCGGCCTTCAGAATTGGTGGCTTCCAGAATGAATCACCGATTGCATTGCTTGACGATGACATCTTTCCTGCAAATTCTGTAACGAAAACAATCTAGAGCACCAGGCTCTGATACCAAATGTTGGATCGTTAGAGTTACGTCTGAGGGAACAAAAGCTTTGTTCCCACAGAAGTTGCAGCGGATTAAAAACAGCAAGAAAGATAACGAACGAACTCACGATGTATAGTGGAAACCCTGATTAGCAAAACTAGCTTTTCAAGGAAAAACAACTACCTTCAAGCTTCCGCTTGAGAGGATTTTAAAGCGTGTACTTGTCTTATTGATTTCTTGTTCGATTACACTTGTATCCTGGACTTCGACCTCTAAACAACCAGCTAGACTCAAAGACTCTTCTACAACGATGAATCGAACTCAACCCTCAAAGACTTACACACACCTCACTTCTTTTCTTTCTCTTTTTCGTTCTCTCAGTTTTTCGTCCTTCAAAGCCGTACCTAAGAAATGAATCCTCACTTCACTTAAATACAACTCGGCTAAACCCTAATCATAACAAGATAGGATATTCTAAAATCGGATTACAAAAGATATGATTTTGTTGGAGGAATAATATCCCAACCGATTATATTAATTAAGGAAGGAGTTCCTTAATTAATCCAATCGAAAGGATTTTCTTCTTCTCTCTCCAACTGCCTTATCTTAGGAAAGATTCCTAAGATAACACAATCGGGTTTTCTCTCTCCATATCTTCGCGCAATCCGGTTTGATCCTTGGAGCCGAAGTCTTCATCCTTTATCGCGTGTGCTTCTTGATTTGTTTTCTTAATTCAACACGCTGGATTTCTTCTTTCCTTTTGCAGCCTTGATCTGGTCCGTCACTTCAGTTCCTTGAGAGGTAACAAAACACTTGACAGGACTTTGTTCCCTCTGAGATCCTTTTGCTGCAAAGCTCCCTGGGATATCTTCCCTTGTCCCTGAAACACTTGGTACACATATTAGTTGAGTGTTTGTTACCATCAAAACCTAAGGAATTCAACAGGATTATCGCCGGACCCATGGTTGGCAACCCGTCATCACTTGGGAGCAAATTGTTTATGTTATGACCCGACACTTCGCTCCGAGTGTTGATCCAGTAGCCTACGCCGCCCGCTCAAAGCAACAGACCAGACCATACCTTGAGCGCGTCTTTGCACGTACCCCAATGCACTCTTTTGAGGGATTCCCTGAATGCACCCCAACGTGCGTCACGGTGCTCCTGCCCCCAGCTCTGGTACCCCCTGTTGCGCTCGTCCCTGCTACGACGCCAACTGCACCAACCGCTTCCGCACCAGCACCCGATCATGAGATCACTCAAACTCCAACCGTCGTGCCTCTGGAGCCAGCATCCACCAGACCACCCCCTCTGGTCATCTCGGCACCCACTTCGATGGTCCCCATGGTGTTGGATGTGCCTTCCCTCGTTCCCATGCCCACGACTTGTGAGTCTTTCATTTTGGCTCCTTCAATGGACATTACGCATCACCAATTCCGATGTATATGGTCCTTTACATGTGTTGATCGACTGTTCACCCTTGTGCCTACATGTTCGAAGCGGGGACGCTTCGATTCTAAGGGAGGGAGAGTTATGCGGTCCTGTCCCGCCATCAGATGGTCCACTAAGAGCCGGGGACGACCGAGACCATGGTGTCCTCCCTTAAGTAGGACTTAGCATAGTTTATTATATATTTCCTTATTATTAGCGATTGCTTGTTTTAATATGTTTCTCTTTTATGCATTTTCTATTTCGGATGTGCGCTCCTCTTATGCTTAAGAGGGCCGACCCATTAGTTAGAATAAGGCCTAAGCCCATTAGGGTTTTGGCTGAGCTCTTTGGCTATAAGTAGCCACCTTGTACTTCATTTCTAATTACGTTGAAATTAAAGCTTAAGCCTCAGTTGAGATCATCTCCTCTCTTAAGCCTTCAACGTCACCCTTGTTACTTGTCCCAAGTCTATCCCAAACACAACCCATTGGCGATCCCGGTGAATTGCTCGATCTAGATCCGTGCGCGAGACGAGTCGACCCCTCGATTCGTATCAGAATATGTTTCGTGGTTAAATTTGAGACTAAAGTTGACAAAACCCGGGTAAAATTTACACCAATCCCGCCATGTAAAAATACTCCCGCCAGTATTTGTGTGGGGAAAATTTTGTTTTAATTTTCATTATAGTATTATTAAATCCCGCCATTATAGTATTATTAAATCTAAAATTGTTTTGTCAAACATATAAATATTAGATAGATAATAATAGTTTCAACAAAAAGCATAGATAATAATAATTTCAACAACAAAAAGCATAGATAATAATAGTTCAATTATCATCCTCATCTTCAAGCTCATCTTCTTTGTCGATATCATTTTCATCATCTTCGGTGTCTGTGTCAGACGGAAAATCATCCTCTTCAATATCATTTTCATGCTCAGTGCTATCTGAATCATATTCTCCTTCGTCGTTTACACCACTTGGATCTAGTAGGTATATGGGTAACTCACCAATTGATGCTCCAGTGAATTGATCTCCTTGAAACTCATCTTGTTGTAATGGCTCGTGATTCGCTTCCTTCTCTCTATATTTCTGCTCTATTATACATCGAGGTTTTGTCTTACACACGGCCCTCCAATCTGCACGAGTACGACTTGCTCCAGGGGAGTCTGCATAGTAAACTTGGGTGCACTGCTGAGCTAGGACAAAAGGCTCATAGTTGTTGTATCGTTTCTTCACATTAATCTCCTGCAACTTGTACTGAGGGTGAACATTTGTCCCTCTTCTTCTAGTGGGGTCATACCACAAACACTTAAATAATACAATCTTTTTGCAAGGCAGGCCGGTGAACTCAAACTCTAAAATTTGATCTATCATCCCGAAGAAGTCTGATTAAGATTCACCTCTGCTGCAAAATCTGGAAAGGTACGATCCAAATGTTTCCAAGCCTCTGCATGAGATGGGTGACTCATGATTCCTTCTTGATCAGGTGTGTACTCTGCATGCCAACGCATGTGTTGGGCAGTTTCCTCCATGGCGTACAGCTGCTGCAGACGTGGGGTTAAGGGCAAGTATCGTAAACCTTTCTCGGAACAAGTTTTCCCTTACATGTCGAGCGTTCTTCATATCTCGGACTTTTACATAATTTACACTCTATGGCATCAGCATCCTCCTTCCAGAATAACATACAGCTGTTAGGACATAAATGTATTTTCTGTACTGGCAATCCCAAAGCTCGAATCAACCTCTTAGCCTTATAAAAGTTCTTGGGGAGGTTGTGGTTCGGTGGTAAGATCTCCCCGACATCATGAAGAAGTCGATCAAACCCAGCTTGTGACAAATGATAGTTGGTCTTAAATGACATGAAATTGCTAACTGCATACAACAATGTAATAGCACAACCGGGATACACTGGATCAGTTGCTGCCTTTAATACATTGTAGAATCGCTCAGATAAAAATGAAGAGTCATCATGGTTGGGACTAATAGTTGTTATTGGTTGTGGCATAGGGTCATGTCCCTCATTAGTAGGATCAACTGAAGTGCCAGTGTCGAACCATTGAGGTGGAAAAAAATCAGGTCCAGCAGCATCAAAAACCATTCTCTGACAAGGATTCAGATTATCAAGTATATCCATCCCAACTCCAAATAAAATGAGATCATGATGGTATGAGCTAGATGACTCCTCTCTAGCATGAGCTTGAACCAAGGGTGGCTCCCCATGTGCAGTCCAACGATAATAATTGTCAACAAAACCTTTTCTGTATAGATGAACACGCACGGTTTCCACATCTTGAAATTTCTCATTCTTACACTTCGCACATGGACACCTAATATTCTCTTCGTCCATCAAATGCACTTGGGATTTTGCAAAGCGGATGACATTTTCAACTCCATCAAGAAATTCTTCATTCCAACCGCCACCATTTGAAAGATGTCGAATATACATCCAATGACGTGTATCCATCTGAAAATTACCAAGTAGATATTGTTAGAATCATTATATATATATTACCAATTCTAATTATTGAGATCTATATAAGTGTCTATTTCAGATATGAAAGCAACATGTAATCAGTTGCTTGTAAGAAATTCCTTTTCGAACAAAAAATGTAATATATAAGTGTCTATTTCATTTCTTTTTTCACTAGAGATAAATTTCGGTGATCATTAATAGTTTTTCAAGTTAATTGGAATATACCGTTTTCATTATATAGAGATCGATAAATACATACCAATTCTAATTATTAAGACCTATATATGCATATAAGACAATAAAGAAAAGTATTATATTATCAAGTAGAATTTTTTTAGAAGCATTATATTGCCAAGTAGATAAAAAATTGTTAGAACCATTATATTATCAAGTAGAAAATTTCTAGAAGCATTATGTAAACTTACCTAAATCCAAAAGCCTAACACACATGAAAATACCCTCGAATATACCCCAAAAAATACCCTCGAGAGTTACCAAATTAGCCACAAATACGCCCTCAATATAGATTTCGAGACTAAATTAACCATAAATCTACCCAAGAACAAATTAAATTTAAGACTCCATATATAATCACCAAATTAGCCACAAATACTCCCTCGATATACATTTACAATGGCCACAAAGATGAACTCAAGGCTATTTTGGATTCTATATATATATATATTGAAGCAAGTAAGACTTGAGTTCACCTTTTTATCCAAAAACTAAACATCTCGAACATGACAAATAGAGAAAACATGTCTAGCTTAGATCTACTTATGTTAAATGAAAAATTAATATAAGAATTGTTACATATCGATAATGAAGATCTTGACAACCAAAAGCACTACATTAACTTTAATTTGATTCTTTTTGAAATCACTTAAGCAAAGTTGTGAAGATATGAGAAGGAAAAAGCTAGAATGGAGGAGTGTTTCTATGGAAGAAAATGAACAATGGCCATTTGCGAACTGTTGAAAATCAGGTGGTTGGATACTAGGTACGAAGTAGTTGGGAAATTGAATGTTTTATTAATTATGTGAAATAGCCTTGAACTTAGCCATCAAAACAGTTCGAGGGTAAAATCGACGATAATAGCCTCGAGATTAGCCACAAATGTAGCCCTAAATGTACAGGTGATGCGTTAGCCTCGAAACTGACCACAAATATGATTTTAAGGCTATTTAACCTCGAAACGTACCCTCCAATTTAGCGTGGACTGGACTTTGGAGGATATTTTAGCATCAAATATAGGCACGAATTAGGCAACGACATATTTCGAGCCTACACGACCACGAATCTACCCGCGAAAATTATTTTCGTGGCTATATAGCCACGAAAGTTGGCCACAAATTAATTAGTGGCCACATAGCATCGAATTTTCCTTTCGAGCCTAAATTCATGCCTATATATGCACAAATTTAGGCTCGAAATAATTCGTGGGTAAATTTTCGAGACTATTTCACGTGTTTCTAGCAGTGCATAACAGAGCCGATTTCTGCCAAGGAGTATCTCGGATGGGTAATTAAAGCTAGGGAACAATCTTATGCTAATAGTTTTTTTTTAATTGTTGGTTTGATTGGCTAGAGACAAGATTGTCAGTTCGTGTCTGTAGGAATCAAATCCAAAATTTCTGAATAAAACACTTATGGGAGATCATCGTCAAACAACTAGACTAACTAAATGTTAGTTACCTTATGTTAATAAGTTGTAGTACCACTTGTCCAACTGAATATTAATTATCTTGTGCTAATAGGAAGTCATACGTACATACCTAAAATCTCATAGGGGCTATTTGCTCGTTTAACACTCATATTTTGACTCAACAAATCTCTTGCTTTAACTCTTATATCATCACTAAAATATCAATGGTCTTTTTATCAAAATACTAAGAAAGGATGGTACTGAAGAAATAAATCCTAAAATAAAAATATATGTATAGACAAACAAAAACATATAAAATCAATAAAGAACAACATATAAACGTGATAGGTAACAAAAAACCTTCATTCACAATGTACAGACAACAACAACAACAAAACGTAATGCGTGTATGTTATATAAACGTGAAGATGTATACATATACAAAATGGCAAATCAAATGATCCCTATGGGTGAAGATATACATTTATAGAATAGAATAACGCTCAAGTAAAAAAATAAATATTAATTAACAACGGAGATATAATTTCAGCTATATAGTGTTGGTGATTTTAGTTTCATCAAGAGACCGTTCCCATATAGGGAACGGTGCCATTTAGTGTGATCAGGATTCATACGACACTATAAGATCTCACTTAGCTACATCACGGGTTTGGAGGTGTGGAGTACACACTCGTGTAAGTATACTTGAGATTCTGAGGGAGACATTAAAGATATGTGACGTTACCCATATGGGAACAGTGCATCAGAGAGGTTAATTGTGTCTTTAAGACATATCGACGTTACTTAAGGTTGAACGAGTGGTCGTTCCCTGGAGGGATCAGCAGTTCCCTAGGTGGGAACGTCAAGTTCCCTGAGGCATGGTTAAAGTTCCAGCACGTGATTAATGTGTTGTAACCGCTTTGGTAACCGTCGGAATAACCACCTCTTAACTACCTTAAATCAGTTGATAAACTGATAGAAGTAGTTGGATATCCTTGGAAACGGTTGGTGACAGTTGGAACGGTTGATAACCATTAGTAACCTCTTGTAACTGTCGTAACCGTTCCATGTAACCGCCCGAAAACCTATAAAAAGGCATTTCGGTAATAGTGTTGGGTGATCAGAAAAAAAGCACGAGTTCTCTATCTGAGTTGAAGTCATACTCCATAAATACATTAACATAGTTTAGTTCCCATCAGAAGCCTTGAAGGGAACTAGAGGGTTTGTCTTATCTCACTTCAGATTTTGCGGATTCCCTAAGGCTTAGTAAGGGGTAAAATTCTGATTTCGGAAAGTGTTCTCACGATTCAAATCTTATCTGAGTTACAACGTTCATTGATCGTTTCCTATTGAAACCGAAGTCAACATCAAGAGAAGATTAAGACTTACAGGGAACAGTCGTCTCAACATACATTGTTCCCTTATTCAGCATACATTGTTCTTACAATCGAAATCAGAATTTTTGGATCAATGACGACTGTTCGTGAGATGACGATGAAGTTCCAGAAGTTGGAAAAATTCGAAGGGATGGATTTCCGCCGTTGGCAAAAGAAGATGCATTTCCTCTTGACCACCCTCAAGGTGGTATACGTCCTATCCACTCCCATGCCAGAGATAGTCGATGATGAACCACTTGAGGCCGTGAGGAAAAGGAGCAAATGGGAGAACGATGACTACATTTTTCGGGGCCACATCTTAAACGGTATGTCTGACTCCCTCTTTGATGTGTACCAAAATGTTGAATCCGCCAAGGAACTTTGGGACTAGTTGAAGTACATGGCTGAAGACACCTCAAGCATAAAGTTCCTTGTGAGCAACTTCAATACATATAAAATGGTTGACTCAAGACCAGTGATGGAGCAATATCATGAGATACTCCGTATCTTGGGGCAGTTTGCCCAACATAAATTGAATATGGACGAGTCCATGTCTGTGTCAAGCATTATTGACAAATTGCCTCCATCATGGAAAGACTTCAAGCACATGTTGAAGCACAAGAAGAAAGGTATTTCCCTTGTGGAACTTGGCAGCCACTTGCGTATTGAAGAGGGCCTTCGTTCGCAAGAGAAAGGAAAGGAGAAAGAGACTCCTAATTCTTCCACCATCAACATGATGGAAGAAGGTTCCCATAAGGGTAACAACAAGAAGGGCAAGAAAAGGCCGCACAACAACACAAACACCGGTCTCAACAAGAAACCCTCTCAAAAGAGGTGTTGGAATTGTGGGAAGCTTGGACATCTTAAGAAGGATTGTTGGGCTGGAAAGGGCAAGAAGGGCAACGTTCCCAACCAATCTGCTCAAGGTTCCAAGGACCAAGGGCAGAAATCTCATCAAGGTCAGAAAGGAACGGTTCCCTCGAATGGAACTGTTCCCTCTTTAGTAACATTTCCTGGTTTGGACTTTGTTCCTAATATTTATGAGGCCTTCTTTGTGTAGGATGATGAGATAGCATGGTGGGTTGACTCGGGTGCGACCACACATGTGTGTAGGGACAAGTCAATGTTCAAGATCTTCGTTCCCTTGGATGATGGACGTGTCCTTCATATGGGAAACGAGTCAACTGCCCCCGTCTTAGGCAAAGGCCAAGTGGAGTTAGAGTTCTCTTCTGGGAAGACTTTAATTCTGAAAAATGTGTTGTATGTACCCAGAATAAGGAAAAATGTAGTCTCTAGTGCTATCCTTAACAAGTTAGGCTTTCGGCAAGTGTTTGAAGCCGATAAATATATATTATCTAAGGGCGGTGTATTTGTAGGACATGGTTACCTATGTAATGGTATGTTTAAGCTAAGTATTAATAAAGTTATGAATTCAGCTTACATGACTTGTGGTCAAGGTTCTATTTCTTCTGAACATGTTGTTCCCTCAGTGGGAACGACCCCTTCAAAGGGTGTTGTTCCCTCGGAGGAAAACGTTTCCTCTCTATGGCATGCTCGACTAGGACATGTTCATTATAAACGCATGCTTGATATGTCTAAAAATGGTTTAATTCCTCCTTTTGATATGAGTATAGAGAGGTGTAGAACTTGCATGCTTACTAAGATAACAAGACAACCGTTCCCTAATGTTCAGAGAAATAGTGTAGTGCTTGATTTGATTCATAGTGACTTATGTGATTTTCATGCTTCTCCGTCCTTGGGAAATAAGAAATATGTTGTTACTTACATAGATGATTATTCCCGTTATTGTTATGTATTTCTATTGCATGCTAAGGACGAGGCCCTAGATAATTTCAAAATTTATAAAACTGAAGTGGAACTTCAGTTGGGAACAGTGATCAAAAGATTGCGCACCGATAGAGGTGGTGAGTATTTTGACCCAGAATACTTCCAATCCGTAGGAATCATTCATGAAACCACGGCTCCCTATACACCACAACAAAATGGTGTCGGAGAGGAAGAATCGAGTTCTTAAGGAAATGGTCAATTCCATGCTTTCCTACTCAGGTTTGAATGACAGATTTTGGGGTGAAGCCATGTTGACGGCTTGTTACCTATTGAATAGGGTTCCTATCAAAAGGAATAAGACTACCCATATGAGCTTTGGTTCCAAAGGAAGCCAAATCTGAATTATCTTCGGGTTTGGGGATGTAGGGTGGTTGTAAGACTACCCGAACCCAAGCGAAAGACTTTGGGTGAAAGAGGTGTTGAATGTATCTTTATTGGATATGTTGAGTATTCCAAGGCATATAGGTTCTATGTTATTGAACCTAACAAGTCTATTTCGGTTCACTCCGTTATAGAGTCAAGAGATGCTATCTTTGATGAAAAACGATTTTCATTGACACCTTTACAAAAAGTCATTGTTCCCAGTAATAATGGAGACAATGATAGTGTTCCCAGTACAAGTGGCAACATTGATATAGATGTCCAACCTGGGAACGGTGAACCAGAGATCCGAAAGAGTAAAAGAGTAAGGAAGGGAACGTCCTTTGGCCCTGACTTCCATGTTTACTTGGTAGAGGGAACAAGGGATGAAGTTGGATCCCAATACTTGTATTGTTACAATATTGAGGATGATCCAAAGACGTTTATTGAGGCAATGAAGTCTCAAGACATTTTCTTTTGGAAAGAGGCCATAAATGATGAGATGGATTCCATCATGGGGAACAATACATGGGTTTTAGCCGATCTTCCCCCTGGCTATAAGCCATTGGGAAGTAAGTGGATCTTCAAGAAGAAGATGAAAGTGGATGGAACCATAGATAAGTTTAAGGCCCGATTGGTTGTTCAAGGCTTTTGTAACACCCCCGATTTATATCGGTAGTGCCACACGCCAGTGACCTCAGACGTTGCTGTCCGATGTCACCCAAGGCTTTAATCGGAACAATTAATCTTAAATAAACATGTTAAACAACGAATGATTAAACAGCGGAAGACATTTTCATATAAACCTCAATACTTTTATTAAAAGATTTCTCCCAATACGAGAGGAGTGTTTTACAACAGAGTGAAATCCCAGCGGAAAACTTATAAATTACACAGCGGAAGACTTTAAGAATAAACCTAATACATGACTAGGTTATAAAAATACATATTAAAGTAATACTTAATGATCTTGAAATACCGGCACTTAAATCTGCGACTGCAAGTCTCTTCTTCAATTTGTTTACTTCGAGTCCTCGGGAACCGACCACTGATGTGTCGTATAGGACGGATGACACCAGCCAACCATGCAAGGAATAAAACCCGGTTGGTTAGTCTAATGAAAGACTATGCAAGGGTAAAAACAGATGGTTCTAGTGATCGTAACCGTTTACTATCATTGTCCCTCAAATAACAACCGAAGGAACGATATATAACCCGGAACTTTCACGGAATGATTAAGGTTTAGACATGCACTAAAAGAAGACTCCAAGGAATTGGGTCTTAAGGGAAATGTATGAAGAGAAGACTCCAAAAGATTGAGTCTTATGGGAAAGTATGACAAATGTTTGGGAATATTATAATTTCACACAAGCGTTTAAAAAGACTTGACCATTTGGGTCCACGACCAACCTCACCGCGTAATGCGAATTCAGATTTGGAAGGAGGACTTACTCTAATCGAAGTCCAGGCGAGTTTCCAAGTTGTACTCCTCGCCCGAGGGTATATTAATTATGTGTATAATCGCACTTATCTTATTTAATTTCCAAAATGCACATTTACGTTATAAGCTTTTATCATATAAATATATCATCTCGAGTAACTACGAAAGTTTACCATATCGAGTGACT
Source organism: Rheum nobile (assembly GCA_027886185.1). Taxonomy (NCBI): domain Eukaryota; kingdom Viridiplantae; phylum Streptophyta; class Magnoliopsida; order Caryophyllales; family Polygonaceae; genus Rheum; species Rheum nobile. The sequence goes on from WOAB01000143.1 coordinate 817,523, forward strand.
ACGAAAGTTTATGATCTCGAGTGATTACGAAAGTTTAACACAGGGTGACATTACGCCACCCAATGGCACTAGCAAGGTGCTGAACACTTCTTATCCTTACAGGTGGGTAAGAAGCAATGGGTCATGATCTGGAAAGCCTTAGAGAATTGTTATACTAATACTGAGTTATAAAGAAATGATTAATCCTCATAAGGAATTAACGTTCCTACGAATACTCGTGCTAATCTAGCATTTACGTTTACATTTAAATCCACAACAAAACCATTACGGTCATCACAGATATAAGCATTGTTTCTAGCAATATATACAACCTATTATAATATCACATTTTAATCGTATCAAATACGTTTATCAAATTTGTTCTCAAACGAAAACAACAGTTCACTCCTATTTAATTAACAATTAAAAGCAATTGATAATTAATAGAATATGGAATGATTAAGCAAGAGCGAACCGCCACTTGCCTTAGACTAGACGAACGATTGAGCGACGACGGGTTTCTGGGTCCGGAACCGGAACGGGAACCGGATTACAGATTCCTACGGACAACGACCCCACAACGAAACCCTAGGTTAGATTCAACAACTAAAATATACGAATCTAAGGAAGAACAAACCAAATCGAAGGAACGAAAGTCCCGACCGAGATCGGCAATACCCAAGGCCATGATCGCGATTGCCCAGACAATCCGCGGTCGCGGTGGGCACTTCCACGGTCACGGTCGTCGAGGACGAGTGTCCGCGAGTGCCAAAGGCAGCGGGCGCGGCCGGACTTGTCACAGCCGTGATCGCGGACATGAACTCCGGCGACCCAAAATAACGAGGAACTCACCGGCGGGGACTCCTTGGGGATCGATTCGCGGCGGCTTCACTTCAGACCTCCTTTGCGCCTCCAATACAACCACCCTACGAGCACCACCACCTCCCACGAGAGCTCCGGCGACGACTTCAAATTTTCCGGCGAAAGCTCGAACTCCGGCGACAAGCACCTTGGGAGAGAGAGATCGGGATTTGGAGTGCTCTCAACCCTCCGAATCGAATCCCATTTATAGGCCAAGGAGAGAGAGCAGCCTGACAAGATCAACGGTGGGGCGAGGGATCGACGGCGACGATGAGCACGTGGCTCGCATGCCCGACTGTGCCCTCTACACATTTCCGCGGTCGCGGTGGGCTCTGCCGCGGTCGCGGAAAATTCAAAGCCCAACTCCTCTGGGAGCTATTATTCCGCGGTCGCGGAATTGCCCTTTTCGCGTCTGTTTACCCGGGAAAAGGTTTGGCATGGGTTTAAAACCCCGGATCTTAAATATTTGTACCCAAACAAATATTCTAAGCCCCGAAAATACATCGAATGTATTTTATACCTCTCAGGGAAATAATACAGAGATCGAACACGAGCTACAGAAATTCCGAACTTTGCCTAATGCGTCCCGAAATTGACTAGGGTTTGGGAAATTACCCAAATACCCTTACTAAAAATGAGGGGTATTATAGCTTTAGACAAAAGTATGGAACCGACTACTTTGATACCTATGCACCGGTTGCTAGGATTACCACCATTAGGCTATTGATTGCCTTGGCTGCTATTCACAAGTTGGTTATACACCAAATGGATGTGAAAACAGTGTTCCTTAATGGGGACCTTGAGGAAGAAGTGTATATGAAACAACCCGAAGGGTTCGTTATGCCCGGACAAGAGCATAAGGTGTGCAAATTGGTTAAATCTTTGTATGGGCTGAAGCAAGCACCAAAACAATGGCATCAAAAGTTTGATGAGGTTGTGTTGTCCAATGGATTCAAACTGAATCAATCCGACAAGTGTGTATATAGCAATTTTGATAATTCTGGGAACGGTGTTATAATTTGCTTGTACGTGGATGACATGTTGATATTTGGAACGGATCAAAGGCAAGTAGACCTTACAAAGGCATTTTTGTCATCACAATTCTCCATGAAGGACATGGGGGAGGCCGATGTTATCCTAGGGATTAGGATAAGGCGGGGAACGCAGGGCTTATCGTTGTCTCAATCTCATTACATTGAGAAAGTATTGGAGAAATTCAATTGTGATAAGTACACTCCTTTGAAAACACCATATGATCCAAGTGTTAAATTGTTCCCTAACAAGGGAAAATCAGTTATGCAACTTGAGTACTCAAGGGTTATTGGGTGCTTGATGTATGCCATGACAAGTACTAGGCCGGATATTGCTTTTGCAGTAGGGAAGCTTAGTCGCTATACTAGTAATCCTAGTACATATCATTGGCAAGTGGTTCGACGGGTACTTCAGTACCTTAAGGGAACAATGGCTTTTGTCTTACTTATAGTGGATCACCCTTGGTGTTAGAGGGATATTCAGATGCAAGTTAGATCACAAATGAAGAGGATCATTGTTCCACTAGTGGGTGGGTGTTCCTTGTTGGTGGGAGTGCCATCTCATGGGCTTCCAAGAAACAAACTTGCATCACGAGTTCCACCATGGAATCGGAGTTTGTTGCCTTAGCCGCTGCTGGGAAAGAAGCGGAATGGCTAAGGAACTTGATATATGAAATTCCATTATGGGAAAAGCCAATTTCACCTATATCAATCCATTGTGATAGCGTTGCAACTTTGGCTAAGGCATATAGCGATGTATACAATGGGAAATCATGCCACTTGGGTGTGAGGAATAGTGCGATAAGAGAGCTCATTACGCATGGGGTGATTTCGGTGGATTTGGTTGGGGACTTGGTTTCCAAGTCGGCTAAGGGGATGGGATTAAGACCCATATAGTTTTCTAGCGGTGGGGTACCCAATTCCTTTCCAATTAACGTTGGGAACGAATTCAATGTGGAAAGCCTACACCTAGAAACTGAGAGCATAAAGGAACAGTCCCCAGGTATGTGCTCTGTTCCTACAAGTTTAGAGGTTGAAAGCAATTTCTTAATAGTTTATTTGAAAAAGTGCAGATTGTAGGTGCACGATTGAGGATGCGTTCCTTAAAAGGATCTACCTATATGGGCGTGAAGATTGGCCGCTTCATGAAGTGAAAATTGGCCGCTTCATGAAGTTTGGGTTGACTTCAAAATGCTCACGAATGGATAAGGACTCAAGGCCATTAAGAGAGTCAAGTTAGACTATGGAATTGTATAGTCATTCATGTGTGTGTTATCTTCATGCATCCAAAGAGGTTGATTGGTTCAATCCTTAGGACACCATGATTCCCGGGTGTTTGAAATGTGTAATTACACTAAGACAAAAATTCAATCATTTCGATATTTGTGTTTATGCATGATTTTGGGATGAAGACTTGCTTATTTTGTGAATCAAGGATTACACTAAAATGGGGGAGGATTGTTGGTGATTTTAGTGTCATCAAGAGACCGTTCCCAAATAGGGAACGGTGCCATTTAGTGTGATCAGGATTCATACGACACTATAAGATCTCACTTAGCTACATCACGGGTTTGGAGGTGTGGAGTACACACTCGTGTAAGCATACTTGAGATTCTGAGGGAGACATTAACGATATGTGACGTTACCCATATGGGAACAGTGCATCAGAGAGGTTAATTGTGTCTTTAAGACATATCAACGTTACTTAAGGTTGAACGAGTGGTCGTTCCCTAGGTGGGAACGTCAAGTTCCCTGAGGCATGGTTAAAGTTTCAGCACATGATTAATGTGTTGTAACCGCCTTGGTAACCGTCGGAATAACCACCTCTTAACTACCTTAAATCAGTTGATAAACTGATAGAAGTAGTTGGATATCCTTGGAAACGGTTGGTGGCAGTTGGAACGGTTGGTAACCGTTAGTAATCGCTTGTAACTGTCATAATCGTTCCCTGTAACCGCCCGAAAGCCTATATAAAGGCATTTCGGTGATAGTGTTGGGTGATCAAAAAAAAGGCACGAGTTCTCTATCTGAGTTGAAGTCATACTCCACAAATACATGAACATAGTTTAGTTCCCATCAGAAGCCTTGAAGGGAACTAGAGGGTTTGTCTTATCTCACTTCAGATTTTGCGGATTTCCTAAGGCTTAGTAAGGGGCAACATTCTGATTTCGGAAAGTGTTCTCACGATTCAAATCTTATCCGAGTTACATCGTTCATTGATCGTTCCCTATTGAAGCCGAAGTCAACATCAAGAGAAGATCAAGACTTGCAGGGAACTGATACGCCGTATTTTGTATGGCGTAGTTAGGGATTATTAGCACATTTATAGGAGACTTTGGCGGGGTTTTGGAGGTAAGTTGGTGTTTGAGGTGCGGAGCTGCATTGTGGATGTTTTTGGAAGCACTTACGAGTTGAAGACGGAGCCCGAAGCCATGTAGGAGAGCTGGTGATCAAAAGACAGAAGTTGCTGGAGAGAAAACCGCGAGCTGACGCGACTAATGGCGACCAGCGGTTAACAGATTTCCAGCAGAACCTTGGGGAGCACAAACCACGATCGCTACCACTCGCGGTTGGTCGCGGTTTTCTAAGCGATTGAATAACTTCCGATTTTCTCGAACTGCTTGGCTGTTTTGTTTTGTTTAATTAATCTAGGTTTTTAAGGGGCTCGGATGAGGGTTTGAGGCCCGTCCAGACCTAGCCTCTTACCTTAATTTTCCCTTTCTTTTCTCTCACAAAAACACTTAGTTTTTCTTGTCTCTTTTGGATTTGAATTGTGTGTGAAGAACATGAACCAGAACTAATTTCCTGTTTTGCCTAGCGTGGAAGCACAAAGTTAACTCGGTTGTAAGGTTCATTTCTCTTGTTCATCCCTTGTTGGATTTGATATTAATTTCCTTGAGCATATTTCAGATTTCTATATTTTTGACTAGATTGATCTCCTGGTTTAAATCTATAGTAATCTAGGTGCTGGATTTGGGATATACGGTGGAATCCCTAATCGCTTGTAGCAATCACAATTGCATGAAATTGGTAAATTGAATTCAATTGTGAAAAGGAAATTGATTTGCATGGCGTACTTGCGTTGTTGAGTTTTTGCATGCAATCCATACATCTTACACTTCATGCTGCTGATTGAGCCAAACCTAGGAGGTTTTCTAGGATTATCAATTAGTAAGTGTTAGCAGGATCGGTTGGCTTGTTAATATAAATAAGATCAGAAGAGGAACAAATCAAAAGGGTGAATATGAACATGAGAGGAATCAATGATCAACTTGGTTAACTTCTGTGTGGAAACTTGCTAGGTGAAACTCCCTTTCTTCTTATTTTCTTAAGCTTGATTTTGGTGTTATTTCATTTGTGTAGTCTTAGTAGAAAACCAACCCCCCCCCCCATTTGTTCTTTAAAGTTGATAAATTAGTAATTACATAGAAATTGACGTGTTGATTCCCTTGGGTTCGACTCTTTACTTGCATGTTATACTCTAGTTGCATATTAGGATTGCTTTGATAGCGCGCACGACTGAAAGTTAGCTATCAAATTTGGCGCCGTTGCCGGGGAATTAATAATTGTTCTTTCTCTTTGTAATTGTTTGTTTATCAACTTTTGGTGTGAACCTTCTGTATGGTTCACACCCGTTCTACTAATTCTCTCATTCTTGATTGTGATCCAGAAATTGAGCGGACATTTTTCAGGAATCAAAGAGCAACCCGTGAACTTCTGAACCAAACGGAGATGGCTGATAGGACTTTGAGACAGTTAACTGCCCCGAACTTGGAGCAACAACCTTTGGCTATAACCATTCCCGAGTTAGCTGAAGGAGTGAACTTTGAGTTGAAAGCAGGATTGATCCATGAGTTGCCTCATTTCCATGGACTTGCTGGAGAAGACCCAAACAAGCACTTAGCGCAATTTCATGCGGTATGTTCTAGCATGAAGCCAAGGGGTATTATTGCTGACACCATCATGTTGAGAGCGTTTGGGTTCACTTTGAAGGATTCTGCAAATGATTGGCTTTACTATCTTGCCCCGGGAAGCATCACGACATGGGCCGAAATGAAGAAAGCTTTTCTTGAGAAATACTTCTCGGCCACAAAGCTGAATAGTCTAAAGAGAGCCATTGCTACTATTGAACAACAAGGTTCTGAAAGCTTGTATGAGTACTACGAGAGATTCAAGCGGTTATGTGCAAGTTGCCCATACCATGGTTACAATGATCAAGATCTCATCCTCTACTTGTTCAATGGCCTCTCGGATGAGGAGCGTAGAATGGTGAATGCCGCTTGTGGAGGTAACATTCTGAACAAAACTCCTCCCCAAGCTTTTGAGATGTTTCAGGAGCTATCTGAAGGCTCAAGGCAATTTAGCAAAAGAGAGACTCTCAAGGCTGTGGGTTCTTCGTCCAAGATTGAATCCGATGTGAATGAGTTGAAGGAAATGATGAAGTGCTTTATGCTCAATGGCACTCCACCACAAGCCAGACCATGTGGAATTTGTACTGAAGTAGGGCACCCAACTGATGCATGCCCAACGCTTCAGGAGTCAAATGTTGAGGTGAAAGCTGTAGGAGGATGGCAACCAAGACCAAAATATGATCCATTTTCTAACACCTACAATCCAGGATATAGAGATCGTCCAAATTTCAGGTGGAGTAATCAGCAAAATATTCAGAATCCTCACCTCATGCAACAACAACAACCGAGGCCACCACCATACAACCCTAAACCATCCATGTCAGCTGAAGAAATGATCAAGTCCTTGGCTCAGACAGTGATGCAGAAAGATGCTGAAACAAAGTCATCCCTCCAGAATCTTGAGAAACAAGTGGCACAAATTGCCCAAGCTGTGAGTAATCTAGAGGCTCGAGATTCGGGAAAATTACCATCACAAACGGTAGTCAACCCGAGGGAGAATGTGAGTGCAGTGACTTTGAGAAGTGGAAAGCAGCTGAATATAAGCCCTATTGCTGAACAGGGTGAATTGCAAGACGGTTCTGCAGCATGTGAAAATAGAAAACCGCGATCTACCGCGTCCTATCGCGATCGCCGTTTTGACTATGAAAGCCCACTGGATTCTGCAGAAGAGAGTCTGCAAGAAAAACCGCGACCTGCCGCGCCCGCTCCCGACCGCGGTTATACCCCAGACAGTTATGCAGAAACCTCAACTCAAAAACCGCGATCGCCGGAACCCGCTGCCTCCCACGGTTTTGACCAGGATCCTCTTGATGATTATGTCCGTTCGAGCTTTCCACCTCTATGCTCTCAGAAGTCGGTCCCTCTTTTCCCTGAGGCGTTGAAGGAGACTAGAAGACCGGAGAATGATAATGAAATATTTGAGACCTTCAGTAAGTGTGAGGTAAACATTCCATTGCTTAAACTGGTTAAGAGTATTCCTAGGTTTGCTAAGTTCTTGAAATAAATCTGCAATATTAAAAGGAATCAAAAATTGAAAGGGAAACAAAAGGTCAAGGTTAGTGAGCATGTGTCTGCGGTGTTTCAAAGGCGAATGCCTAAAAAGTGTGGTGATCCAGGCATGTTTAGCATTCCATGTGTGATAGGTGATATAAGAATTGAAAGAGCTATGCTTGATCTTGGTGCATTTGTCAATGTTTTGCCTTTCTCCTTGTATGAATCCCTAGGATTAGGACCCTTGCATGAGACCGGAATTGTTGTTCAACTAGCTGATAGGTCCAATGTGTATCCGAAGGGAGTAGTTGAAGATGTTCTTGTCATGGTAGGTGACTTGATATTTCCTGCTGATTTTTTTGTGTTGGATATGGAACATGACGAGCATGCGACACCTATTTTGTTAGGAAGGCCTTTCATGAAAACAGCACAAACAAAAATTGATGTGAATAGTGGAACACTTACAATGGAATTTGATGGGGAGAAAGTGCAATACAACATATATGATGCTATGAAACATCTCATTGATGATCATTCCTTGTGTTCCATTGATGTGATTGAGCCCTTAGCTCAAGATGTGTTTGATATTACTTGTTGTGATGAGTTGTAATCTATTATAGAGAATGATGTAGTGGATCCACATGCAGAATTGTCTTTATCCACTAACATGCAGGTAGTCTTGGCTCATTTGAATGCTGGAGGTAAGTATTCTCGTACCCATTTGGGCAGTGGCCCCATGGAACTAATAGTGCCGAGCGAGAAGCTCCTACCTTCTATTGTGCAGGCACCCGAAGTTGAGTTGAAGCAGCTGCCCAAGCATCTTAAGTACGTGTATCTCGGGAAAGAGGAATCATTGCCGGTCATCATCTCTAATAGTCTTTCCAAAGAACACAAGGAGAAGTTGATAGCGGTGCTTAAGGAGAACAAGATAGCTTTAGGATGGACGATTGCAGATATCAAAGGGATAAGTCCCTCAACTTGTATGCACATAATTCTACTAGAAGGAGATCCCAAGCCAATCAGGCAACCTCAGAGAAGACTTAACCCACCAATGACTGAGGTGGTGAAGAAGGAAGTGTTGAAGCTCCTACAAGCTGGTATGATTTTCCCCATCTCTGATAGTCAGTGGGTGAGCCCGACACAAGTTGTGCCCAAGAAGGGAGGTATCTCGATTGTGGAGAATCAACAAGGAGAGTTGGTCCCCACCCGGTTACAAATAGGATGGCGAGTATGTATAGATTACCGTAAGCTGAACGCGGTAACCAGAAAGGATCACTTCCCTTTGCCATTTATTGATCAGATGCTTGAGCGACTTGCCGACAGTCCATTCTATTGCTTTCTTGATGGGTACTCAGGATATTTTCAGATTGCCATAGCACCGGAGGACCAAGAAAAGACAACGTTCACATGCCCCTTTGGTACCTTTGCATATCGAAGGATGCCATTTGGGTTGTGTAACGCACCCGGGACATTTCAGCGGTGTATGATGAGTATTTTCTCTGAGTATGTGGAAAACTTCATTGAGGTGTTTATGGATGACTTCACTGTTCACGGTGACAGCTTTGATGCATGCCTGAATCATTTGTCTCTAGTGCTCAAAAGGTGCATTGAAACCAACTTGGTTCTTAACTCAAAAAAGTGCCAATTCATGGTTGAACAGGGAATTGTGCTAGGACATATTGTGTCAGCTAAAGGCATTGAGGTGGACAAGGCCAAAATTGATGTGATTAAGACATTGCCCTACCCTACTAACGTGCGGGAAGTGCGTTCCTTTTTAGGCCATGCGGGTTTTTATCGCAGGTTTATTAAGGACTTTTCAAAGATTTCATCTCCTTTGTGTGAGTTGCTGAAGAAGGAGGTTGATTTCGTGATGAGCGATGAATGCAAAGCGGCCTTTGATGAGTTGAAAGCACGTCTTACTAGCGCCCCTATCATTCAGGCACCGGATTGGTCTCGCCCTTTTGAGATCATGTGTGATGTAAGTGATCTTGCTGTAGGAGCAGTTCTTGGACAGAAGGAAGCAAGGGCGTCCCATGTGATTCATTATGCCTCCATGACTTTGAACGGAGCACAAAGGAACTACTCTACCACCGAAAAGGAGATGCTAGCAATTGTGTTTGCCTTGGAAAAGTTTAGGCAGTACCTTCTTGGGACCAAAGTAATCGTCTACACCGACCACGCAGCACTTCATTACTTATTGACGAAGAAGGATGCCAAGCCAAGGCTGATTCGGTGGATCTTGTTGTTGAGCGAGTTTGACATCGAGATTAGAGATAAAAAGGGGGCCGAAAACTTGGTGGCTGACCATTTGAGCAGGCTGGTGCAAGGAGATGACAAGTCTGAGTTGCAAATGCAGATTCAAGGAAATTTCCCTGACGACACTTTATTTGGAGTTACTGCAGCAGCAAAACCGCGACCCCACGCGATCTACCGCGATCGCGGTTATTCTCTAGAATGTCAGACAGATTCCATCTCTACAACAGACACAAAACCGCGATCGCCGTTGCCCGCGGTCCCTCACGGTTTCCAACTTGATATGAATTCCGATGTTGCTCGAGAGGAGACGCTTCCTGCACTTAAAGCTTTTAAGCCATGGTATGCTCATATGGTGAACTTTCTCGTCATTGGAGAGTTTCCACCCAACTATTCCAAGGCCCAAAGGGACAAGATGCGAAGTGATGCCAGATTCTATGTGTGGGATGACCCTTATCTTTGGAGGCACTGTAACGATCAAGTCATATGACGTTGTCTCCCAGATAATGAGGTACAATCGGTCTTAACTTTTTGTCATTCCTATGCATGTGGGGGACATTTCGGGGCTAACAAAACAGCAAGAAAAGTGTTAGACGCAGGTTTTTATTGGCCGCACATCTTTCGGGATGCGTACGCCTTTTGTAAGACCTGTGATAGATGCCAACGACTTGGGAATGTGTCCCGAAGGAATGAAATGCCACAAGCACCGATCATCTTTTGTGAGGTTTTCGATGTTTGGGGTATTGACTTCATGGGACCGTTCCCTAGTTCATACGGGAACCTATACATTTTACTTGCGGTGGACTACGCTTCCAAGTGGGTGGAAGCGAAGCCCACCAAAACTGATGATTCGCGAGTTGTAGCAGGTTTCTTGAAGGAGAACATTTTTGCTCGTTTTGGTATCCCGGAGGCTATAATAAGTGATAGGGGCACTCACTTTTGTAACAAGACCGTGAGTGCTCTGTTGAAGAAATACCATGTCACCAAGAGAATCTCTACAGCCTACCACCCACAGACGAATGGACAAGCTGAAGTGTCCAATAGAGAGATCAAGACGATCTTGGAGAAAACTGTCGGGCCCAATAGAAAAGATTGGAGTTTGAGGTTAGACGATGCTTTGTGGGCTTATCGAACAGCCTACAAAACTCCCATTGGGATGTCTCCATATAGATTGGTCTTTGGAAAAGGTTGTCACCTTCCAGTGGAGCTTGAGCACAAGGCATTTTGGGCCGTGAAAAGGTGCAATATGCAGGTTGATGAAGTTGGAGAATTTCGGAAGTTACAGCTGCATGAGTTGGAAGAGCTCCGTCTTGAGTCCTATGACAACGCCGTCATCTATAAGGAGAAGACTAAGGCATGGCATGACAAGAACATTCTGAGGAAGAACTTCAAGGTCGGAGATAAAGTTCTTTTATTTCAGTCACGACTAAAACTCTTTCCCGGAAAGCTCCGGTCTAGATGGACGGGACCGTATGTCGTTGCCCAAGTTTTCCCCCATGGAGCGGTGGATTTATATGATGGGGAGATGCACAAGGTTTTCAAGGTGAACGGACAGCGTCTGAAGCCGTATCATGAGGGCTTCGACAATGGAATTCTTGAGGAGGCACGTTTGGAGGTGCCCAAAACCGAGGTTTGAGTTGAGCACCATTGAGCCGAGCCACGACGTAAAAAAAAGGCGCTTCTCGGGAGGCAACCCGAGGTTTGTGATGCTTTAATTCTTTTTGAATATTTTTGTATATTTTAACTGCCATTTTAGTGTGTTTGTGGTTAGGGAAGGATGCCCGAAGTGCAGGTTCAGCTGCAGTCTGCAGCCAAAACCGCGACCTTATGCGATCTCTTCTGGTCGCGGTTTTCCCCACTGTAAGTCCGTCCTTCCACTCAAAAAAAAAAGAAAAAAAAAAGAAGCAAACCTACGGTTCTCAAAATCCCCAAATTCACCTCCTTCTTCCTCCAAACCCTACCTCCATTTTCCAAAACCTCCATTTCTTCCATAAATCCTCCATCTCCCACAACCTCCATCTCCACCCAAAACAACATCAAACTCCCATTTCCCACATACCCCAAACCTAACCCTTCACTCTCCGACTTTAAATTCCCAGCCGCCGAACTCTCCAAAAAACCCCTCCCACAAACGATTCATTTCACCTTGCCTCCACCGAGCTTATAACCCACCGCGACCACCGGCGAGCGCTACAAGCTAACCATCACGGAGACCGGCGACTCCACGCGAGCAGAACTAGGCCCAGATCGCGACCAACCGCGATCGCGTCAGCCCGTGGTTTGTCTACAGAAACTTCAAGCCAAAAATCGCGATCGCTGTTCCTCGCGTCCACTCGCGGTTTTCCTCCACAGATAGCAGTTGTGAGTTGCTCTTTGTCCTTCTCTCGCATTATTACCGTAGTCATCATGGTTAGAGGAGTACGCAAGAGTTTGAGCACCCGAGAATGGGCTGTTAGGGACGCCCTCACTAGCAAGCCGATTTTAGTCACAAAATTCTTTGACATTCATGCTTTGCGAGTCCTCGGGTTAGAAGAGTGTTCATTACAGCTGCTTGCCCATGGTGGATTGGGATAATTCATGAGTAGGAATGCTCCTACCTATCGGGAGATCACATATGATTTTCTGTGTTCGATTGTTGATGACAATGATGATGAATCTATCCGGTTTCATTTGATGGGGAAGGAATATAAACTGAGTTACGCCAGCTTGAAAGCTATTTTTGGTGTCACAACTGAGTGTACCGAAAATTGGAGTGACCCAATCCAGAGTCATTTTAATTTCTGGCGTGCAGCAACAGGGCAAGAGCTTGAGCCATCTCGTAGTGAGTACAATTACAAGCTCACTCATCCTCCGCTGAGGCTCGCTCATAAGGTTCTCGCCATGACGTTCTTTGGTCAGGGCGAGGTCAACAAGATCTCAGCAATGGATTTGTCCACTCTATGGTGCTTGATCCTGAGGAGTACCGTCATTCCGGATTGGGTCGAGTTATTCATCTGCAGCTGCCTCAAGCACAAGACGAGATCAGCTGGAAAGATTTCTATGGGGGGCATGATCACCCTTATTGCTAGGGCTTGTATCGGGGCTGACGAGTTTCCTGCGCCCTTGACTGGTTCACATGTCTATGATTTGGAGACATTGAGGCATGCACATCTTTTGGAGGGAAATTCTACTCGAGGATACACATGGCTCTCCCTGGCAGGAAGAGTTCACAGGATGAGGCTGCCGCGACCGATGTCGTTTGGTCCGCGCTACCAGGATTTCATGTTGCCAATAGATCCACCTTGGGCCGATGAGCCAGGTCAGGATGATGAGGAGATGGAGGATGAGCAGGAGGAGCATGTTGAGCCTGTTCATGCCCCCATGAGTGATGAGGCAGGCCCTTCCAGAGGATACACTGGATCCTCTTATGAGGAATCTGATTGGAGGGGTGACATGGTTGCACAACTTACCTGTATGTCGCTGAGGCAAGAGGGTATGTATGCCCAGTTCTCTGATTTTGGGCATAGCATGAGAGAGGTGCAGACTACCCAGGAGATGCAGCAAGACATTGCTGCAATGAGGAGAGCATAGGAGGAGTACTTCAGGGGTGCTGGCCCCTACTATCCACCACCACAATGAGTCTTTGTCTTCCTTCCCTAATCATTTTAGGTCCTTTTTGTATCACATTGAGGACAATGCGTCATTCAAGTATGGGGGAGGGGATAATACTTTACATTGTACATATCTCATTGCATTGCATTTTCTTTAAAAAAAAAAACCAGAAAAATGGAAAAAGGCATATATAAATCCTTGGATATGCGGAAAACCCGAAAGGGCCACATAGGCAAAAAGAAGGTGACTCGCTCAACACTAGATTGAGGCAAAAATGAGTCTTGGAGTGATGCGAGATTGGTGAGCCCATCTATATAAAATAAAAATTAATAAAATTATGAGTGGTTAGGTGAAAACCCGAAAGGGCGCCTAAGCAAAATGAGTGTGAGTGATCTAGGACTTTCTTGCTTGGCGTGGCGACATAAGGGGACGGAGTATAGGAGGATTCGGGTAGGCCACCACTTGGAGGGATAAGTTGTAGTTGGGTTCTTTTTGATTGTCTTTCGCATTGCTCTATTTGGTTGTTGATTTGGTTGGAATGTTTATTGCTGAGTTGTTGTAATCTCTAGACAAGGTTTGTCATACTTCCTGAGACCTGGATTGCATATATTGGTGAGGGTAGCTTTTCTTTAGTTACTCGAGACGAGTAAGGTCTAAGTATGGGGGAGTTTGATACGCCGTATTTTGTATGGCATAGTTAGGGATTATTAGCACATTTATAGGAGACTTTGGCGGGGTTTTGGAGGTAAGTTGGTGTTTGAGGTGCGGAGCTGCATTGTGGATGTTTTTGGAAGCACTTACGAGTTGAAGACGGAGCCCGAAGCCATGTAGGAGAGCTGGTGATCAAAAGACAGAAGTTGATGGAGAGAAAACAGCGAGATGACGCGACTAATGGCGACCAGCGGTTAACAGATTTCCAGCAGAACCTTGGGGAGCACAAACCGCGATCGCTACCACCCGCGGTTGGTCGCGGTTTTCTGAGCGACTGAACAACTTCCGATTTTCTCGAACTGCTTAGCTGTTTCGTTTTGTTTAATTAATCTAGGTTTTTAAGGGGCTCGGATGAGGGTTTGAGGCCCGTCCAGACCTAGCCTCTTACCTTAATTTTCCCTTTCTTTTCTCTCACAAAAACACTTAGTTTTTCTTGTCTCTTTTGGATTTGAATTGTGTGTGAAGAACATGAACCAGAACTAATTTCCTGTTTTGCCTAGCGTGGAAGCACAAAGTTAACTCGGTTGTAAGGTTCATTTCTCTTGTTCATCCCTTGTTGGATTTGATATTAATTTCCTTGAGCATATTTTAGATTTCTATATTTTTGACTAGATTGATCTCCTGGTTTAAATCTATAGTAATCTAGGTGCTGGATTTGGGATATACGGTGGAATCCCTAATCGCTTGTAGCAATCACAATTGCATGAAATTGGTAAATTGAATTCAATTGTGAAAAGGAAATTGATTTGCATGGTGTACTTGCGTTGTTGAGTTTTTGCATGCAATCCATACATCTTACACTTCATGCTGCTGATTGAGCCAAACCTAGGAGGTTTTCTAGGATTATCAATTAGTAAGTGTTAGCAGGATCGGTTGGCTTGTTAATATAAATAAGATCAGAAGAGGAACAAATCAAAAGGGTGAATATGAACATGAGAGGAATCAATGATCAACTTGGTTAACTTCTGTGTGGAAACTTGCTAGGTGAAACTCCATTTCTTCTTATTTTCTTAAGCTTGATTTTGGTGTTATTTCATTTGTGTAGTCTTAGTAGAAAACCAACCCCCCCCCCCCCCCCCCCCCCCCCATTTGTTCTTTAAAGTTGATAAATTAGTAATTACATAGAAATTGACGTGTTGATTCCCTTGGGTTCGACTTCTTACTTGCATGCTATACTCTAGTTGCATATTAGGATTACTTTGATAGCGCGCACGACTGAAAGTTAGCTATCAAATTTGGCGCCGTTGCCGGGGAATTAATAATTGTTCTTTCTCTTTGTAATTGTTTGTTTATCAACTTTTGGTGTGAACCTTCTGTATGGTTCACACCCGTGCTACTAATTCTCCCATTCTTGATTGTGATCCAGAAATTGAGCGGACATTTTTCAGGAATCAAAGAGCAACCCGTGAACTTCTGAACCAAACGGAGATGGCTGATAGGACTTTGAGACAGTTAACTGCCCCGAACTTGGAGCAACAACCTTTGGCTATAACCATTCCCGAGTTAGCTGAAGGAGTGAACTTTGAGTTGAAAGCAGGATTGATCCATGAGTTGCCTCGTTTCCATGGACTTGCTGGAGAAGACCCGAACAAGCACTTAGCGCAATTTCATGCGGTATGTTCTAGCATGAAGCCAAGGGGTGTTATTGCTGACACCATCATGTTGAGAGCGTTTGGGTTCACTTTGAAGGATTCTGCAAATGATTGGCTTTACTATCTTGCCCCGGGAAGCATCACGACATGGGCCGAAATGAAGAAAGCTTTTCTTGAGAAATACTTCTCGGCCACAAAGCTGAATAGTCTAAAGAGAGCCATTGCTACTATTGAACAACAAGGTTCTGAAAGCTTGTATGAGTACTACGAGAGATTCAAGCGGTTATGTGCAAGTTGCCCATACCATGGTTACAGTGATCAAGATCTCATCCTCTACTTGTTCAATGGCCTCTCGGATGAGGAGCGTAGAATGGTGAATGCCGCTTGTGGAGGTAACATTCTGAACAAAACTCCTCCCCAAGCTTTTGAGATGTTTCAGGAGCTATCTGAAGGCTCAAGGCAATTTAGCAAAAGAGAGACTCTCAAGGTTGTGGGTTCTTCGTCCAAGATTGAATCCGATGTGAATGAGTTGAAGGAAATGATGAAGTGCTTTATGCTCAATGGCACTCCACCACAAGCCAGACCATGTGGAATTTGTACTGAAGTAGGGCACCCAACTGATGCATGCCCAACGCTTCAGGAGTCAAATGTTGAGGTGAAAGCTGTAGGAGGATGGCAACCAAGACCAAAATATGATCCATTTTCTAACACCTACAATCCAGGATATAGAGATCGTCCAAATTTCAGGTGGAGTAATCAGCAAAATATTCAGAATCCTCACCTCATGCAACAACAACAACCGAGGCCACCACCATACAACCCTAAACCATCCATGTCAGCTGAAGAAATGATCAAGTCCTTGGCTCAGACAGTGATGCAGAAAGATGCTGAAACAAAGTCATCCCTCCAGAATCTTGAGAAACAAGTGGCACAAATTGCTCAAGCTGTGAGTAATCTAGAGGCTCGAGATTCGGGAAAATTACCATCACAAACGGTAGTCAACCCGAGGGAGAATGTGAGTGCAGTGACTTTGAGAAGTGGAAAGCAGCTGAATATAAGCCCTATTGCTGAACAGGGTGAATTGCAAGACGGTTCTGCAGCATGTGAAAATAGAAAACCGCGATCTACCGCGTCCTATCGCGATCGCTGTTTTGACTATGAAAGCCCACTGGATTCTGCAGAAGAGAGTCTGCAAGAAAAACCGCGACCTGCCGTGCCCGCTCCCGACCGCGGTTATACCCCAGACAGTTATGCAGAAACCTCAACTCAAAAACCGCGATCGCCCGAACCCGCTGCCTCCCACGGTTTTGACCAGGATCCTCTTGATGATTATGTCCGTTCGAGCTTTCCACCTCTATGCTCTCAGAAGTCGGTCCCTCCTTTCCCTGAGGCGTTGAAGGAGACTAGAAGACCGGAGAATGACAATGAAATATTCGAGACCTTCAGTAAGTGTGAGGTAAACATTCCATTGCTTAAACTGGTTAAGAGTATTCCTAGGTTTGCTAAGTTCTTGATATAAATCTGCAATATTAAAAGGAATCAAAAATTGAAAGGGAAACAAAAGGTCAAGGTTAGTGAGCATGTGTCTGCGGTGTTTCAAAGGCAAATGCCTAAAAAGTGTGGTGATCCAGGCATGTTTAGCATTCCATGTGTGATAGGTGATATAAGAATTGAAAGAGCTATGCTTGATCTTGGTGCATCTATCAATGTTTTGCCTTTCTCCTTGTATGAATCCCTAGGATTAGGACCCTTGCATGAGACCGGAATTGTTGTTCAACTAGCTGATAGGTCCAATGTGTATCCGAAGGGAGTAGTTGAAGATGTTCTTGTCATGGTAGGTGACTTGATATTTCCTGCTGATTTTTTTGTGTTGGATATGGAACATGACGAGCATGCAACACCTATTTTGTTAGGAAGGCCTTTCATGAAAACAGCACAAACAAAAATTGATGTGAATAGTGGAACACTTACAATGGAATTTGATGGGGAGAAAGTGCAATACAACATATATGATGCTATGAAACATCTCATTGATGATCATTCCTTGTGTTCCATTGATGTGATTGAGCCCTTAGCTCAAGATGTGTTTGATATTACTTGTTATGATGAGTTGTAATCTATTATAGAGAATGATATAGTGGATCCACATGCAGAATTGTCTTTATCCACTAACATGCAGGTAGTCTTGGCTCATCTGAATGCTGGAGGTAAGTATTCTCGTACCCATTTGGGCAGTGGCCCCATGGAACTAATAGTGTCGAGCGAGAAGCTCCTACCTTCTATTGTGCAGGCACCCGAAGTTGAGTTGAAGCAGCTGCCCAAGCATCTTAAGTACGTGTATCTCGGGAAAGAGGAATCATTGCCGGTCATCATCTCTAATAGTCTTTCCAAAGAACACGAGGAGAAGTTGATAGCGGTGCTTAAGGAGAACAAGATAGCTTTAGGATGGACGATTGCAGATATCAAAGGGATAAGTCCCTCAACTTGTATGCACATAATTCTACTAGAAGGAGATCCCAAGCCAATCAGGCAACCTCAGAGAAGACTTAACCCACCAATGACTGAGGTGGTGAAGAAGGAAGTGTTGAAGCTCCTACAAGCTGGTATGATTTTCCCCATCTCTGATAGTCAGTGGGTGAGCCCGACACAAGTTGTGCCCAAGAAGGGAGGTATCTCGATTGTGGAGAATCAACAAGGAGAGTTGGTCCCCACCCGGTTACAAATAGGATGGCGAGTATGTATAGATTACCGTAAGCTGAACGCGGTAACCAGAAAGGATCACTTCCCTTTGCCATTTATTGATCAGATGCTTGAGCGACTTGCCGGCAGTCCATTCTATTGCTTTCTTGATGGGTACTCAGGATATTTTCAGATTGCCATAGCACCGGAGGACCAAGAAAAGACGACGTTCACATGCCCCTTTGGTACCTTTGCATATCGAAGGATGCCATTTGGGTTGTGTAACGCACCCGGGACATTTCAGCGGTGTATGATGAGTATTTTCTCTGAGTATGTGGAAACTTCATTGAGGTGTTTATGGATGACTTCACTGTTCACGGTGACAGCTTTGATGCATGCCTGAATCATTTGTCTCTAGTGCTCAAAAGGTGCATTGAAACCAACTTGGTTCTTAACTCAAAAAAGTGCCAATTCATGGTTGAACAGGGAATTGTGCTAGGACATATTGTGTCAGCTAAAGGCATTGAGGTGGACAAGGCCAAAATTGATGTGATTAAGACATTGCCCTACCCTACTAACGTGCGGGAAGTGCGTTCCTTTTTAGGCCATGCGGGTTTTTATCGCAGGTTTATTAAGGACTTTTCAAAGATTTCATCTCCTTTGTGTGAGTTGCTAAAGAAGGAGGTTGATTTCGTGATGAGCGATGAATGCAAAGCGGCCTTTGATGAGTTGAAAGCACGTCTTACTAGCGCCCCTATCATTCAGGCACCGGATTGGTCTCGCCCTTTTGAGATCATGTGTGATGTAAGTGATCTTGCTGTAGGAGCAGTTCTTGGACAGAAGGAAGCAAGGGCGTCCCATGTGATTCATTATGCCTCCATGACTTTGAACGGAGCACAAAGGAACTACTCTACCACCGAAAAGGAGATGCTAGCAATTGTGTTTGCCTTGGAAAAGTTTAGGCAGTACCTTCTTGGGACCAAAGTAATCGTCTACACCGACCACGCAGCACTTCGTTACTTATTGACGAAGAAGGATGCCAAGCCAAGGCTGATTCGGTGGATCTTGTTGTTGAGCGAGTTTGACGTCGAGATTAGAGATAAAAAGGGGGCCGAAAACTTGGTGGCTGACCATTTGAGCAGGCTGGTGCAAGGAGATGACAAGTCCGAGTTGCAAATGCAGATTCAAGGAAATTCCCCTGACGACACTTTATTTGGAGTTACTGCAGCAGCAAAACCGCGACCCCACGCGATCTACCGCGATCGCGGTTATTCTCTAGAATGTCAGACAGATTCCATCTCTACAACAGACACAAAACCATGATCGCCGTTGCCCGCGGTCCCTCACGGTTTCCAACTTGATATGAATTCCAATGTTGCTCGAGAGGAGACGCTTCTTGCACTTAAAGCTTTTAAGACATGGTATGCTCATATGGTGAACTTTCTCGTCATTGGAGAGTTTCCACCCAACTATTCCAAGGCCCAAAGGGACAAGATGCGAAGTGATGCCAGATTCTATGTGTGGGATGACCCTTATCTTTGGAGGCACTGTAACGATCAAGTCATATGACGTTGTCTCCCAGATAATGAGATACAATCGGTCTTAACTTTTTATCATTCCTATGCATGTGGGGGACATTTCGGGGCTAACAAAACAGCTAGAAAAGTGTTAGACGCAGGTTTTTATTGGCCGCACATCTTTCGGGATGCGTATGCCTTTTGTAAGACCTGTGATAGATGCCAACGACTTGGGAATGTGTCCCGGAGGAATGAAATGCCACAAGCACCGATCATCTTTTGTGAGGTTTTCGATGTTTGGGGTATTGACTTCATGGGACCGTTCCCTAGTTCATACGGGAACCTATACATTTTACTTGCGGTGGACTACGTTTCCAAGTGGGTGGAAGCGAAGCCCACCAAAACTGATGATTCGCGAGTTGTAGCAGGTTTCTTGAAGGAGAACATTTTTGCTTGTTTTGGTATCCCGAAGGCTATAATAAGTGATAGGGGCACTCACTTCTGTAACAAGACCGTGAGTGCTCTGTTGAAGAAATACCATGTCACCCAGAGAATCTCTACAGCCTACCACCCACAGACGAATGGACAAGCTGAAGTGTCCAATAGAGAGATCAAGACGATCTTGGAGAAAACTGTCGGGCCCAATAGAAAAGATTGGAGTTTGAGGTTAGACGATGCTTTGTGGGCTTATCGAACAGCCTACAAAACTCCCATTGGGATGTCTCCATATAGATTGGTCTTTGGAAAAGGTTGTCACCTTCCAGTGGAGCTTGAGCACAAGGCATTTTGGGCCGTGAAAAGGTGCAATATGCAGGTTGATGAAGTTGGAGAATTTCGGAAGTTACAGCTGCATGAGTTGGAAGAGCTCTGTCTTGAGTCCTATGACAACGCCGTCATCTATAAGGAGAAGACTAAGGCATGGCATGACAAGAACATTCTGAGGAAGAACTTCAAGGTCGGAGATAAAGTTCTTTTATTTCAGTCACGACTAAAACTCTTTCCCGGAAAGCTCCGGTCTAGATGGACGGGACCGTATGTCGTTGCCCAAGTTTTCCCCCATGGAGCGGTGGATTTATATGATGGGGAGACGCACAAGGTTTTCAAGGTGAACGGACAGCGTCTGAAGCCGTATCATGAGGGCTTCGACAATGGAATTCTTGAGGAGGCACGTTTGGAGGTGCCCAAAACCGAGGTTTGAGTTGAGCACCATTGAGCCGAGCCACGACGTACAAAAAAGGCGCTTCTCGGGAGGCAACCCGAGGTTTGTGATGCTTTAATTCTTTTTGAATATTTTTTTATATTTTAACTGCCATTTTAGTGTGTTTGTGGTTAGGGAAGGATGCCCGAAGCGCAGGTTCAGCTGCAGTCTGCAGCCAAAACCGCGACCTCACGCGATCTCTTCCGGTCTCGGTTTTCCCCACTGTAAGTCCGTCCTTCCACTCAAAAAAAAAAAGAAGCAAACGTACGGTTCTCAAAATCCACAAAATCCACAAATTCACCTCCTTCTTCCTCCAAACCCTACCTCCATTTTCCAAAACCTCCATTTCTTCCATAAATCCTCCATCTCCCACAACCTCCATCTCCACCCAAAACAACATCAAACTCCCATTTCCCACATACCCCAAACCTAACCCTTCACTCTCCCACTTCAAATTCCCAGCCGCCGAACTCTCCAAAAAACCCCTCCCACAAACGATTCATTTCACCTTGCCTCCACCGAGCTTATAACCCACCGCGACCACCGGCGAGCGCTACAAGCTAACCGTCACGGAGACCGGCGACTCCACGCGAGCAGAACTAGGCCCAGATCGCGACCAACCGCGATCGCGTTTGCCCGTGGTTTGTCTACAGAAACTTCAAGCCAAAAATCGCGATCGCTGTTCCTCGCGTCCACTCTCGGTTTTCCTCCGCAGACAGCAGTTGTGAGTTGCTCTTTGTCCTTCTCTCGCATTATTACCGTAGTCATCATGTTTAGAGGAGTACGCAAGAGTTTGAGCACCCGAGAACGGGCTGTTAGGGACGCCCTCACTAGCAAGCCGATTTTAGTCACAAAATTCTTTGACATTCATGCTTTGCGAGTCCTCGGGTTAGAAGAGTGTTCATTACAGCTGCTTGCCCATGGTGGATTGGGAGAATTCATGAGTAGGAATGCTCCTACCTATCGGGAGATCACATATGATTTTCTGTGCTCGATTGTTGATGACAATGATGATGAATCTATCCGGTTTCATTTGATGGGGAAGGAATATAAACTGAGTTACGCCAGCTTGAAAGCTATTTTTGGTATCACAGCTGAGTGTACCGAAAATTGGAGTGACCCAATCCAGAGTCATTTTAATTTCTGGCGTGCAGCAACAGGGCAAGAGCTTGAGCCATCTCGTAGTGAGTACAATTACAAGCTCACTCATCCTCCGCTGAGGCTCGCTCATAAGGTTCTCGCCATGACGTTCTTTGGTCAGGGCGAGGTCAACAAGATCTCAGCAATGGATTTGTCCACTCTATGGTGCTTGATCCTGAGGAGTACCGTCATTCCGGATTGGGTCGAGTTATTCATCTGCAGCTGCCTCAAGCACAAGACGAGATCAGCTGGAAAGATTTCTATGGGGGGCATGATCACCCTTATTGCTAGGGCTTGTATCGGGGCTGACGAGTTTCCTGCGCCCTTGACTGGTTCACATGTCTATGATTTGGAGACATTGAGGCGTGCACATCTTTTGGAGGGAAATTCTACTCGAGGATACACATGGCTCTCCCTGGCAGGAAGAGTTCACATGATGAGGCTGCCGCGACCGATGTCGTTTGGTCCGCGCTACCGGGATTTCATGTTGCCATTAGATCCACCTGGGGCCGATGAGCCAGGTCAGGATGATGAGGAGATGGAGGATGAGCAGGAGGAGCATGTTGAGCATGTTCATGCCCCCATGAGTGATGAGGCATGCCCTTCCAGAGGATACACTGGATCCTCTTATGAGGAATCTGATTGGAGGGGTGACATGGTTGCACAGCTTACCTGTATGTCGCTGAGGCAAGAGGGTATGTATGCCCAGTTCTCTGATTTTGGGCATAGCATGAGAGAGGTGCAGACTACCCAGGAGGAGATGCAGCAAGACATTGCTGCAATGAGGAGAGCACAGGAGGAGTACTTCAGGGGTGCTGGCCCCTACTATCCACCACCACAATGAGTCTTTGTCTTCCTTCCCTAATCATTTCAGGTCCTTTTTGTATCACATTGAGGACAATGCGTCATTCAAGTATGAGAGAGGGGATAATACTTTACATTGTACATATCTCATTGCATTGCATTTTCTTTATAAAAAAATCAGAAAAATGGAAAAAGGCATATATAAATCCTTGGATATGCGGAAAACCCGAAAGGGCCACATAGGCAAAAAGAAGGTGACTCGCTCAACACTAGATTGAGGCAAAAATGAGTCTTGGAGTGATGCGAGATTGTTGAGCCCATCTATATAAAATAAAAAATAAAAAAATTATGAGTCGTTAGGTGAAAACCCGAAAGGGCGCCTAAGCAAAATGAGTGTGAGTGATCTAGGACTTTCTTGCTTGGCGTGGCGACATAAGGGGACGAAGTATAGGAGGATTCGGGTAGGCCACCACTTGGAGGGATAAGGTGTAGTTGGGTTCTTTTTTATTGTCTTTCGCATTGCTCTATTTGGTTGTTGATTTGGTTGGAATGTTTATTGCTGAGTTGTTGTAATCTCTAGACAAGGTTCGTCATACTTCCTGAGACCTGGATTGCATATATTGGTGAGGGTAGCTTTTCTTTAGTTACTCGAGACGAGTAAGGTCTAAGTATGGGGGAGTTTGATACGCCGTATTTTGTATGGCGTAGTTAGGGATTATTAGCACATTTATAGGAGACTTTGGCGGGGTTTTAGAGGTAAGTTGGTGTTTGAGGTGCGGAGCTGCATTGTGGATGTTTTTGGAAGCACTTACGAGTTGAAGACGGAGCCCGAAGCCATGTAGGAGAGCTGGTGATCAAAAGACAGAAGTTGCTGGAGAGAAAACAGCGAGCTGACGCGACTAATGGCGACCAGCGGTTAACAGATTTCCAGCAGAACCTTGGGGAGCACAAACCGCGATCGCTACCACCCGCGGTTGGTCGCGGTTTTCTGATCGACTGAACAACTTCCGATTTTCTCGAACTGCTTGGCTGTTTCGTTTTGTTTAATTAATCTAGGTTTTTAAGGGGCTCGGATGAGGGTTTGAGGCCCGTCCAGACCTAGCCTCTTACCTTAATTTTCCCTTTCTTTTCTCTCACAAAAACACTTAGTTTTTCTTGTCTCCTTTGGATTTGAATTGTGTGTGAAGAACATGAACCAGAACTAATTTCCTGTTTTGCCTAGCGTGGAAGCACAAAGTTAACTCGGTTGTAAGGTTCATTTATCTTGTTCATCCCTTGTTGGATTTGATATTAATTTCCTTGAGCATATTTCAGATTTCTATATTTTTGACTAGATTGATCTCCTGGTTTAAATCTATAGTAATCTAGGTGCTGGATTTGGGATATACGGTGGAATCCCTAATCTCTTGTAGCAATCACAATTGCATAAAATTGGTAAATTGAATTCAATTGTGAAAAGGAAATTGATTTGCATGGCGTACTTGCGTTGTTGAGTTTTTGCATGCAATCCATACATCTTACACTTCATGCTGCTGATTGAGCCAAACCTAGGAGGTTTTCTAGGATTATCAATTAGTAAGTGTTAGCAGGATCGGTTGGCTTGTTAATATAAATAAGATCAGAAGAGGAACAAATCAAAAGGGTGAATATGAACATGAGAGGAATCAATGATCAACTTGGTTAACTTCTGTGTGGAAACTTGCTAGGTGAAACTCCCTTTCTTCTTATTTTCATAAGCTTGATTTTGGTGTTATTTCATTTGTGCAGTCTTAGTAGAAACCCCCCCCCCCCCCCCCATTTGTTCTTTAAAGTTGATAAATTAGTAATTACATAGAAATTGACGTGTTGATTCTCTTGGGTTCGACTCCTTACTTGCATGCTATACTCTAGTTGCATATTAGGA
The DNA here is from genome assembly GCA_027886185.1 of Rheum nobile. Taxonomy (NCBI): domain Eukaryota; kingdom Viridiplantae; phylum Streptophyta; class Magnoliopsida; order Caryophyllales; family Polygonaceae; genus Rheum; species Rheum nobile. The sequence goes on from WOAB01000143.1 coordinate 842,184, forward strand.
TTACTTTGATAGCGCGCACGACTGAAAGTTAGCTATCAGGAACAGTCGCCTCCACATATATTGATCCCTTATTCAGCATACATTGTTCTTACATATAGTAGGAGAATATCTGAAGATGTATTTTTAAATGCATTAGATTATTATTTATCTGTAAAACAAAAGCAAGGTTATGATAATAATATGTAACTAGTGTAGTACATGTATCCTGTACGGGTGAACGTATTTAAGTAGTTTAAAAAAAATTATCTTATGTATATTGTTTAAGAATTATATAAATGAAAGATTGAAATAACAATAAATTTGTTTTTTTAAAATAATATGTTCAACATTTTATTGTTAATTATGAAACTCGTATAAATATATTATATTTCATTCATATTTATTCTCATACTTGTTAATTATATTGATAAAGTGTTATTTACTCGCAAAATAACAAATGTGATATCGTTTATTCAATAAAATGTGATACAAAATAATTTTGATGAAGATTAAATAAAGATAATTTTCAATTTAATGACTATAGGGTATTAATTCATCAATGAGTCATTTACAAACTTATTTGGAACAAAAAGTATTGACTCCTTAATGTATGTCGGCTTCATCTATACTATTATCTTTTCTCTTCTTTCCATATTGACGATGCTCATCATCAATCAAGTTGGACGAAACACGTTGTCGTAAATCAATATATATAGAGAGAATGCAATGCAATTTGCTTCAAAAATTCAAATTTTAATTAATGAGTATAATTCATACTATTTATCTAGTCACATTTAAAGGAAAGTATATTTAAAGGAAAGTATTAATGGAATGACTATTTAATTGAAAATCTTAAGCAAACAACAATTAGTGAGAAAAAACATAATAAAGTAAAAAATATAGTTCAATCAAACCAAATAAAATCTTAACAAAAAAAATATCTCATAAATTGTAAATAATTAATAGGTAATAACTAAGAAGATGCAAAAAAAATTACGGTCAAATTTAGTTAGTTCAACTGCCAAAAATAATTTACTTAGATCAAATGATAATGAAAATTCAATATTGTAATAATAACTCTTAGCAACAAAAGACTTCAAAATTTAGATATTTTATCTTTAAAAAATTTAAAATATTTTCTTAGTCAACTGAAATATTGATTATTTAGTCATTTTTTTTCTCTAAGAATGCTTTACTCTTATTCCAAATTTTTATATACCATTTTTTATAAATAATAAAAAAACACCATTTTATGTTTTAGAATATATAGTTTGTTTGTATAATAACAAATATCACTCTAAATATTGTTACTCTTGTTGATATAAATCAGGTCAAAATACATATAGTACTTGTAAAATTTTGTTAAATAATTTATTCAAAAAAATGAACAAAAATGTTAAATTGTTTGTTAAGATTTGTTAGTTTACAAATTATTCAATAACAGTTGTAATTTAAAAAAAATATAAAATGTGGGCTCAGAATTGTTCTGATCATTGTAAATGAAAGAGTTTTAATATAGATATATAGATATTACATACATAATATTCGGCCCATGTGAGGTTAAATTTTCTCTAGATAGATGGATACAATTAGATAAAAAGAATATAGGGTTTATACAGTGCTGATAGTTAAATATAATATTATAAAAAAGGTTAAATAATAATTAAGGTGGGAGAGAGATTGCATGATATATATAATATGTGTTGAAATATTATTGTCAAACTATATCATAAGAAGAAAAGAAAATGTTGAGATTTTATTGTACACTTATCGTTGATAAAAGTATAATTCATCCAATAAATGTGTAGGATTCCGTTTGTATGCTAATAATTAGAATGAAATACATAATTAATTTGTTAAGATTTGTTGGTTTAATTTTTATTTAAATTTGTTAGATTTAAAATTTGCTAAATTAGTGATATAATAATAAATTATAAATTTAAAAACATCAAGAATTATAATAATTTTGATGGCTTTTATATGATAAATTTAATATATATATATATATATATATATTTGATATAGCCTCAAAAACGTCCTAAAAACACTCTCATGGCTCTAAAGGGGAGAGCTTTAATATATATATAGGGACGCTCAGGTAAAACGACTCTTATGGTGAAACGAGTGAATAAATGAGGAGCGTTGGATGGAAGGAGATGGATGGATGGATGGATTGATAGGTTGTAGATATTTTATGGTGGGTGTGTTACCATAAAACAAGGTCCACAATATACAATTACCTAAAAAAACGTTTGAAAAAAAAATCTAAATTAGGAGAGAGAATAGCTTTTTGAATTTTATTAATTAACCACCTCCAAAATACAAAGTTAAATATAGATTTGGAGAGAGAAATATACTGCAAATACGCATATTCAATTGGTTACGATTTTCGGATACCACCATGTTTTTAGTTAATACGCATATTCAGTGAAAGTCCGTACATATCAATATATTTAATTAGTTGAAAATTAACATTATGCATATCGACACGAAAATTATGAATATCATTAAATATTATTTGCATATCAGTTAATTTTGTTCATGTTCCATCGTAATTATGAATATCTGTTATTCGGTATCATGCATATCTCATCCACACAAATGAATATCATATTCACGGCCAAGGAAATAATCCATAATTACAAGTTGCATATCATACAAGTATATTTTGCATATCATTGTACAAAAAACGCATATCCAATCCACATAATTGCATGGCCGCGATCGCTGCCCTTGAACCGCGCCCGCGGCTTGTTCTTTCCTGGCACTCAGCGATATCTTCCTTGGCCGCGCCAGCGGCTTCCTTTCCGCGCCCGCGGCTTATTCTGCATATCAATGTAGAGAAAATGCATATCTCATCCACACAAATGAATATCACATTCACGGCCAATGAAATAATCTATCATAAAAAATTGCATATCATACAAGTATATTCTGCATATCAATGTATGGAAAATGCATATCACATCCACACAAATGAATATCACAATCACGGCCAGTGAAATAATCTATAATAACAAATTGCATATCATACAAGTATTATCTGCATATCAATGCATGGAAAATGCATATCCCTTCCATACAACTGAATATCACATTCACGGCTAGATACATAATCCATAATCACAAAATACATATCATACAAGTATGTCTGAATATCATACATAGACCCTAAATTAGAACTCTAAATCAGCCGGCGGTAATGGAGGACGCCAATAATCCACGAGCCAAAAAATTACACATGCAAAATCGAATGAAAACCCTAAATTAGAACTCCAAATTATGTACGCAAGGTTAAAGACGATGACCCTATATGGAGCATTTGGGAAATTTGGAAACCCTAAAAACAAACAAGCATCACGCAAAAATCAATTAATCGGTTAATGAAATAATCCAATTAATGTATGGAAAATGCATATCACACCCACACAAGTGAATATCATATTCACGACCAATGAAATAATCTAATTAATCGGTTAGGTATGAATCATGCATATCACACCCAAGAAACTGAATATCACACCCACAAAATGTCTGCATTTTCCATACATGAAGGATGGATGATAAAAAGGAACAAATTTGGGGGAAATTCGATTCTCACCGGAAACGACACAATGACGTTAGCAAGTCCTCGAAAGCACCGAAACCGAAATCCCACGGAACTTGCATTCGCCCCCCAAGCCAATGTAGCTTATCCGCGTGAACGTCGGCCCACGCGCCTCTCTATTTCCGGCGACTTCACCCTCACCCTTATCATGCGCCTTTCACGCTCTTCCTCTCTCTTCCCAGCCGACGCTTTCTCATTGCCACTTATTCTCACCCCTTTCTCTCTCTCTCTCCTCTCTCCTCCCTCCCTTCTATGCGTCCCCCCTCTTAGATCGGATCGCCATTGCCATCATTCTCGTCGTCCCTCACCAGATCTGAGGTTTCTCCATGGAAGAGTTAACCGGTTCGATGTTTCCTCCGCCGCCGGCGAGCCTTGGCCACCAGCCGTGCTCTATGCCGATGAGGGAGGATTGATGGAGCGAGGACGCGACCTTCACCCTGATCGAAGCCTGGGGCCAACGCTACCTCGATCTCAACCGCGGTAACCTCCGCCAGAAGCACTGGCAGGAGGTCACCGACGTCGTCAACAATCTCCATGCGCATCTCGTCGTCAACAATCTTCATCCTCACCACCCTCATGGGATTCGTCATCTTCGCCTACGCCGTCACCGACAAGGGCTCCGGTTCTTCATCCTCGCTGCTTCCTCCAGTTGCGAGAGAGGTGATGGAGTCGGAAAAGAGGAAGATGGAACTGCGAGAATCGGGGATGAGAAAACTGAGAGAGAGATGAAAAGGAAGATGGAACTGAAAAGAGAATCGGGGGAGAATCACGATTTTGGAAACATTAAAACAAAATCCCAAAAATAAGGCAAATGGGATATATTAGGTGTGTGTGATTCCACCCTTTAAATGTGTGCCTTTTTAAATTAAGTTATGTCATGTATCTTCTGTTAAATCAAATTATGAAAGTTAAAATAGTTAAATTAAATTACTCTATTTCTCTCTTTATGTCTTCCCCTTTAACTTCTCCCTCCTTTCTCGTCTTCTGAATCTCAAATTATTTCTCTCTCTTTCTGTCGTGGTCATCAGAAAATTTTGCATTCTTGTTTTTCTCCTCCCACTTACAAGCTCCAGCTACATCTCCCACCTGCAACCAAACAACTAACAATTAACTCAAAACGCCAAACTCCTTGAATGTTGTCGTCATCAGATAGATCTCCTCTCCTCCGATCACTCGTTGCACTCTGGCTATCCAAGCGTTGTGTTGCCCACTTTCCTTCTCCCTATGCCGCCACGCCTTGCAAGGTGTCTCTTGTATCAAAACCGATCGATATTCTCCTCAAATGCTCCTCCGAGCCTCTACTTGTTGGTACTTCCAATTCAACTTCCGAAGGAGAGATAAATCATTTTGAAATTCAAAAGACGAGAGAGAAAAGGAGGGAGAAGTCAAAGGGGAAGAAAGGACTCACGATCACAAATTTTGTCCTGAATGTGCATCTTTTTCACGCTCTCATGAGAGAGATCTTTCCAACGTGATCATTTCTCATACTTTAACTCATTTAAAAAATTCTTAGAATGTTTATCGTAGTGTAAAAACACAAGTATTTCATAATAGAAAAATATAAGTTTAAATCTATTTGTTTTGTAATGTAAATGTACATTTTCCAGCGTCTTCAATTTTGCGGACGTAGCAGAGGCCTAAAGGAGGCTAGAGAGAACGTTGGTGTTTGCGCCGATGTATTTGAAGACAGAGGTCGTGTCGAGAGTGGATTGGAATTTGAAGTTCTTCCATGGAGATATGAAAATAGTGACATGTATATGAGGAGATTCATGGAGATAGGATGTGGCATATCTCACTGCTCTATTTTAAAAAAAAAAAAAAAAGTTGGATGATGTGACATATAAGCGAAATGAATGTGGTGATGACACGTATACGAAATAAATGTAGTAATGACACGTAAGCTTTAGGCTTCTCCTTCAGTGTATATATAGATACAAATAGATAGTAGATTTTAATTATCGCAAATGAATTTTAATAAAGACAGGAGATGAACCAAATTGTATAAGCTAATTTGGACTGGTTTGATTGGATTCAAGTTGGGGAAAGGTAAAATGGGCTTCTCAACCCCAATAACCATCTAACCCACAGTTTAATTTGGATTTCAAAGCCCAAACCACATTCCCTTTGCCACTACCAACATAGTTCAAAAGTTCGATTAGCCATAAGTTCGGTAGTAGATCGTAAGGCTTCGCTCCAATCCGAAAATGTAAGCGATCATTGACTATATTGTATCATATCACTCACCTATCCGTGATTCAGTTCAGTTTCTGTATCTAATTGTAAATTTTGGTTGGATTCAGTCTTCAAAATTATAATTAGTAATATATGATTCAAAAAAATAGTAATCTACCCACCTCCATGGCAAAAACACGGTCAATAACCTCCAGAGTGATCACAAATCAGACTAGGCTCCCCGCACCTAACAATGGTGGCAGTAGAGCCCATAGATGAGACAACGCACCACAATGACGCGACTATGACCACCAAGGCTTTCAAATGACTCCCGACAATGGTTCGAGCGGGCTAACAGAAGACAAAAATGCCTTGTGGGTGGTCCATTTTAATTGAATGAGTATGAGGGGTGTTTCAGAGATAGTTGTGAATTTAACGAGTATTTAGGGCAAAATGACATATTTAACTAATGATTTTATTGCAATTTCACCTTGATTTAAACCATTTAAACATTATTTTATTGATATCATTTCTATATATATATATATATTTAAATGTAATGCAGATTAAAATGTTGCTTTTATATGTCTAATTTATATCTCATAGAGTTATAGAGTTTGGATTATAAGATAAATATGGTTAAGGTGAATAGTCAAGAGTGACAAAATTGTTAATACAATAAATTTTACTATTTTTATTTTTTGGAAAAATATAATCTAAAAATTATATTTTGGAAAAAAAATTATATATATATATATATATATATCTAAATTTTACTATAACTATAATATATTATATATAAATGAGATAATACATATGAACAGGCCGAGTTGATTCAAACCTAGAATTTTTTTAGTCGTCAGGTTCAATTTTCAAGTCGAGTCTCAACCCTAAAAATACCGGACGAGTTGGGTCGGGCATGTTTAGGCATGTCTAGTTCTTATATATTCATTTTGAGTGCTAATATATACACTTCAAATATGTATTTATAGGTTGTCGAAATAAAACTAAATTAACAAAATAATTGGAAATTGTTTACCCAATTTTTTTTAATTCAGAATTCTTTTCTATATAAAAATAAAATATGTTTTTAATTAAAAAAATTACTATATCTTTTAATCTTTACTCTTCATCTCCTTTAATCCAATGGTCACCATTGCTTTTTACTACACTCCATAAACTTACTATACATGTGACCTTCACTCTATATTTATACCATCCGTCTATAAATATACATCCCCCCTAAACATTAAAGACGAAGGAATGTCTTTGTTAAAAATTTAGCCACATGGCTTCCTATTTATCTGACACTTGGCTTTCTAAATATGTAACACGTGTTTTAAATTTTCTTTCACAACTTTATTCTTCATCCCACCACTCCCACGATCTGCATTTTGGGTTGCAACTGTCGAATTGTAACCTCTCTCATGTACAACAATTGTGTGAAGTGGGTTGTCGAATGCCTGGGCCAGACCGACCCGTCCGATAGAGAAGCTTTATCCTGAAGAGTTCGGGTTATTCTTTGTTTGATTTGATTTTTGCAGTCACCAGAGAAACGAACTTCTGAGCGGCGCCTATGCTAAACATCGGAGAGCTGTCGAGGCGGTATGCGTAACGGAGGAGATGAGTAGATGACAATGTGGGTCACAACCTAACGCAGAGAGAACACAAAATTTGCAAATCCAATTGCTTCCTTATGGTGTTTATGCTTTCTCGAGGTTAGATTTTGCATCTTAGTGATTAAGGGTTCATGAACTCGGTGGCCATGAGGTATATATTTGTGTAGATAGTCTCTGTTTACTAAAATTTGTTGAATGATCTACATGGTAAGGGGAAATTGTGGATTTTTAATGGTATGCACACTACCTGTTTTCTAAATATCCGACTGAGAAACTTGTGTTTTGATGGGGATGGATAGTGAGTACATATGAGTTGACATAATCTAATTCTCTTTAGATAAGATTTGCTAAGTTGTTGTCTAGAATTTCTTAGTCCGTTGCATTCCACAAGTTCATGGACAGAGCTGCTGTTTCTAGTGCTTCTGCTGCAAGGAATTATGGATTAAACATAGTAGCAGAAGACATACAAATTAGTGGTTGAATTTGAATGTTAGGAGCTTTTGATTTGTGCAGGATGATTCTGATAATGTCTTAGCATTGTTTTCTCACTGGAAGAGGGTTATGGTTCTCTTAATGCATTGACTCTTTTCACTTTGAGGGATATCAACCTTACAAAGGTATCTTCTTATTTTTTGTAACGATTCAAAGCAAATAATTAGTCTTTCATTGTTGTTATCTTGTGATTATTGTCTTTTGTTTCTCATTTATGTTAGTTAACTAACGCTTTCTCATGATACATGTGCCCACTAAATTGAAAGTCCATCACTACAAATGAGAAATAATGAATCTTCAAAGTAAATCCACAGACATCTTTCAAAGTGTTCAACTTTTATTAGCATTCTTCAAATTATCATTTAACTCAATATATATAATGCCAGACGTTTTGACTACCTATTCTACCTAGACTTTAAAACTTCTGTGGCTAATTCAAATGCACAAAATGCTCTCAGGCATCTTGATGTTTAACTCCTATCATCTTCCTTGAATGTTGATATTAGAGTCTACTATTGACACCTGTACTACTACAATTCTTTCTTCACATTTCTAAGAGGGCGTTTGGTTTGACAAGGGGAAACGAAAAGGGATTGAAAAATTAAGGGAATGGAAAGGAAATGTGTTAAAATCAAATTTTGTTTGGTTTACCCCATGAATGGAATGATTACGTTTGCATTACTTTTTTAAGTGTTTGGTTTGTTAATTATTGAATTACAATTTGAGTTTTTTTTTTTTTAATTTTGCCAAATCTATACATAACCAGACATAAAGTACAAAATCACAAGTACCCAATTTATACATACCAACGAATCTCATGAAGCAAGAAATTAGTAGGAAATTCGAATCTCATAATCCCTATGTTGAGTGATTATGAGATTCAAATCTCATAATCTGTTCTTCAGAAGGAAACTGAGGTCAGACAGTACTCACCGAGTTCACCCAACGAGCGGCGCCAACGAGAGGTGTGGAGGAGGCGATCGAGCACCGCCAGCGAGCGAGCGAGCGAGCGAGGTGTGGAGGAGGCCCTAGAAAGGGAATGAAATGTCGTGAATTTGGGAAGGAAACAGATCGAAGATTGTCTCCTGAATGAAAACCCTAAAAAGAATGCCACCAAATGGCCTATGCTGTAAACGGGCTTTGTATCCGTTTGTTTTGGCCCATTTAGAGCTAAACAAACGGGCCCTAAATCAGTAACATTTTGTTCATTTGTTACCATATTGTTTAATGAGTGTGTGACTATAGTGAATAAATAGTTAGGCTTTATTTATTGTTTTTCATGTCATTCAATATATGTTGGGTATTGATGCAGAGGAAAGACTTACACTTACAGATGCACGCATTAGTTTATGCTTCCAACCAAGGTGTTGATAGCTTTTTTCTATCTACTTTATCCTTCTTTGATATAAACTTTGTTTCCTATTGCATTTTTTGTTATTTGACATGTCGTTGCTTATTATTCTTATAATTTTTCTAAACAACTAACTCAATTTTCCGATTGAACTAAATTATATCCCCGCATCAATTCGAATTTCTTACATTGCACATGAATTCTATATAAATCATGTATTGACAAACTCATTTTTAAATTAAAACTAAATTATATAACAACCAACTTATTTGCTAACTCATAGGTTGCATTAACCCGTGCATGACACAGGCATTACACCAGTTACAAGTTAAAATGATCGTAATTAATTTGTTAAGCAAACGTATGACCGATTTACCCCATGGACAACGAATGGGTGAACCTGGAAAGATCAACGGATGGATGATAAAAGGGCCGTCCATCCATCACCCGACCACTAATCAATTCATCTTCACTAAATTGAGTTATAATGCAAAGTATTTTATGATACAAGCCCTTTGGATTCCAAATGAGTAAGAGGTGTCACCAGGTGCACGCATGATCTGATATTCCTTGTCCTAATAACAAGAGAGGAGGATAAGTATCCATCACATTTTATTTTCTGTCAGTAGAAAAAATAACCCAATTTAATGTTATGAGATCTGATATTCCTTGTCCTAATAACAAGGGAGGAGGATAAGTATCCATCACATTTTCTTTGGTGTCGGTAGAAAAAATAACCCAACTTAATGTTATGAGAATGCATGCAACAGCTCCACAAACACACATGTATAGTTGAAGCTAGACTTGTCATTGGGTTATGCGGCTTCAAATTTGAGTCATTTACAGGACTGGTAGTTTTGTATTGCATGTCTAATTGTAACACAGTTGATCGTAACCCTAAAATTATCAAGTCAGGAAGGTTGGGTTAGGTTGGATGGATTTTGCAGTATTAAATCTAAACCAATTCAAGTTGATTTATTTCATTCATGTTCAGGGTCGCTCATTCTCACATGACGCAGTTCAAGTTGAAAAGTGCTCTAACCTTAATCCTGTAAGGCCAGGTCTTCACGTTGGGTCACAACTAAAGCTATAAATCTAGATTCCTAAGAGAGATATGTAAACGTTTCTCTGGAGACATCTGATAAAGAGAGCTAAGAAAATTATAATTCCGGCGATCAAACACGAGAAAAGAAAACACCCTTGAAATAGAGAAAACATACCTCACGAACTTTTCCCAGCGGTAGAATCTGAGATGAGAGCCCCCAGTTCATCCACAATAGCATCATAGCAGAAGAAGTATTGGTCCTAGCAAACAGGCAGATTCACCGAACCGAAATATTACTAGGCATGTGGATTAGACTGTCATGGCTTGCTTCTTTTGATAACATTCAAACTCAATAACATGGCAAAAGTTTAAGCATTTAAGTAACCCCCGTATTGGTTTGACGTGCCACAAGATTGTTTTTTAAAAAGCCAATGTTATATCTATGTAGTATGTGTGATATGGAGTAAAAATATTATTAAATTCATGGATTTGTAACACACCCCTTCGACTCTTCCAGTCTAAAACTAGTATTCACTTGGATAGTTCCAGATAATACTGTATATATGTAACATTGCTCTGCAAAATTTTCATTCTCATATTAGATTGATCAGTAACTAAATGTCAGTTCAAAGTTCTGTGGAATATGCAAATTTGTTCCGCATTTACCCATTCTTTCTTGATCTCTCCTGTTTTGAGTTATCAATCACTTAGTTTTCTTAACCCTCCAGTCGAAGAAAGAGGATCAATGTTTTGTTTTGCTACAATATTTTGGATCGAATATTAATGGGCCAATACTTTTTAATTATACTTATAAACTAGTAGTTTAGAACTGATCAAAGTCATCAAACTAGGGAACGGGTTACATACCAGTGTTTGAACCATCCCAACACGTTGAGATCTGAAGACAGAAACTGTTTTAGCAAGATCTAATGCCGACATATCTCCCACAATAATCCTTTGTATAGAATGATGAATGGTGCAGTATGTTCCCGTCCTACCAATTCCTGCACTGCTCAAATTAAGGAATGTATCAGATGTAGAAGTAGCTCTTAATTAAACTTGCACAATCAAGGGAAAGCAGGAATAACAACAAAACACGAGCTATAATCTAAAGAGCTAAAACTCAGGTGAACCTGCAGTGCACCACTATAGGGCCCAGCTTGGGGGACAAATGATATGTTCTTCTCAAAATCTCCCGAACAGCTAAAGTGTTTGTAGGAACGCCATGATCTGGCCACTCAGGATACTGAATATGTAACACCGACAATGGTGGCTCCTCAGACTGCAAGAATGGATACAGAGAAAGAAAAGGGATCCTATGTGTCAAACTGTAAATCAATAAAGGCACTTTCACTTGGCAAGAGCACAACTGAAATATCTTAATTTGTTTTTGAGCTTCAGTTCAAAGACCAAGAACATTTACCACATCGATCAACAATAAGCTTAACCTCAATCTCCAGGCTTCAATAATTATGCCAAACTATGCTTTAGCTTTTTCTTCTTTATAGAGAATTCAGTAGTTTACGTGTTTCAGTGTTTGCTTTGCTTTCTTTAATCAGAACTTGGCCATCACAAGGCTCTTAGCTAATCCTTCCCTATTTCCATACTCACTTTGCAGAACATTCGGTCAATCAGTTACACAACAGGGTAACTACAGAAGTGAGTAGAGTACTAGACTGCCACAATGCAAAGACTTGCATACAGGGTTGCACATCATTTCCTTTATAACATCTGCAAGAACTATCAAAAATATGGTTTGCATACTCTGAAAGACCACCAGTAGTACTAGCAGTGGTGCATGACAACAGGTGCTAATATCAACAATGATAGGTTGCACAGAGATTCAATGTGATACATTTCATTAGATTTTATACTAGCATTTTTATGTTTAGAATTCAAAAAGTGATCGAAATATTAGACTGTATTTTGACTTCTTGGACAATAAATCATTTCATTCAGCAGGAAGCATGAGTACTGGCCTTATTCAGCAAACTTCTAGCTTTAAGTAAATAATCCTTTCTTTTTCACATTCTTTTCCTCTGAGTGATCACTGCCATTGCTCAAATGTCATTGACTGATTCGATATATTCTTTTAGCAAGGTCAAGATATTACCTCAGCTTTAGTCACTTCTAAATGCCTCAAGATTAAGGAGCTCCCAGTTGATTTAATCCATTTGGTAACTATACACATATTACCAAATTCTCTAGGACCATTCTCTGCCTGAAAATAGTCACCACATTTCACGATCTGCACAGAAGTTCCACCCAAAACATGAATTAAGATGCCATAACAACAAAAAACATTACCTGATACAATTGAACATATATCACAGAAACTATCACACCACTAAAACATTAAATAGATTGCATAAATCAAAACCTATACAGAAGTGCTCATCAAAACCCTGCTTCCACAACCTCTCCTGGACATTTCACAAATGCTTGTATGTGCACAACCCACAAACAAATTCAAACATGACCATAAGAAAGAAAAAGGACATTCAGTTGTTCATGGTTGTCACCAATGTGACAACATCTGGAGTCTTTATTGGATAAGAAAGAAAAAATGGTAGCCAGCTGAATTTAATTTCAGTTTAAACAAAGTACAACTTAGTCTTTCTTGATGGCCTTGCATCTGGCATTTAAAATCCACTTAATCATACAATAAAGGCAGCATATCTTGAAGTACCGTGAAGCCTGTACAGTTAAGTACCTTATAGTTGTCAACTAGCCGAGTTAGCATCACAATTGCAGGGCAACGGTACTGGAATACCATCTCCCAAAAGTCTTCATATGTGCGAGGTAGTGGACCTTGTGTGGCTATAAAACGGGCAGCATCTTCAGCAGTAGAAGCCTAAATTTTAGAAGCAAATTGGTAAGTCAATGAGGGACATAGTTGAAGATATATGCCATAGCTAGTAACTACAGGGGAAAATAAGAATATGTAATGGAATTGGATATTAATCTGCAATTTCATACAGAAAAAGATCATACTTGAACAAAGCTTGCATTGATATAACCCCTTGCTGAAGGCCTGTAGTCACTTGACGAGTTCAAAACAACCCTAGTGTTGTCATCTGAAATTAACGACAAATTGTTTTAATATTTTGAAATCTGACCTGAAGTTTGGCTTTCCAAAGAAAGAAAGAAATTGGCTAGAGCCTCACATGGTATGACATCTGCATATCTATTTTTGTTCACATTAACAACATCAAGGGCTACTGAGCACATTCTCTCCAATTCCGAGTGTCTGATCCTTTTCGTCTGATTAAACAAAACAAACGTTATGAGATCAATATTACTTAATTGATCTAGTACAAATAAGAATCGTATAATGTGGTACAAAGTTGACCTAACATAACAAGAGAAGAACAAGAGATCCGTTGCTATTTTATCATGCATAACTAGCTATTAATCAAGGGTTAAAACAAATGACTACATTAGCGAGACAAATATAAAGGAAGATAAACTAATTACTGTAGGCCACTTAAGAGGGCATTTAATTAATATTAGTATAGCTATGTATGGATATTGTGTCCGGATATTGGGTGTTTGGCTAGAATTTGCCGCCCTCTTTCTCCTTGCTCCTACTCGAATCACCAACCATCTTCCACCTTTCTCTGCCTTATTCCTTTCAGTCCTCCTCTCTCTTGCCCGTTCTTTGTCTCCAAGGAGACGCCGAATCCTGCTCCCTCGTCGGTGGCAGGAATGATTCATACCCAGGGTAGGGAGTTGGGTATCAAACTGTCCGTATAGCTCATGCTTAAAATCAATTTTACAAGGATAAGCCACCATTCCAAACACCAAGTAACAGGTTGGCATTCCTGATACTGATACCAAACAAGGACCCAACTCTTCCAGAGCAGTTTTTCTCACCAGGAAACGAGGATGTTGAAGAGGATTTTCCTAAACTATTAAATCATTAGAAAGATGTCATAAATCCTAGGATTGTTTACGAGGAAATTCGGTATCTGCAAATTATATCCAAAATTCGTCAAAACCAGATGCCAATATGTTAAATGTCTCTGATATTGTAACAAATGCTGAGTCAGCATTTGCTTTATACTCTTTCTCTCTCCTTTCTGTTATTTCCCTCCCGAAACTGGCTTGGAGAGTAAGTCATTGAGACTCTCAGATGAAGGGATAAATAAGGAGCTCTAGTCTTCTTTGTAAGCTCAGTAGAGCAGAATCAAACTCTCAGAGAAAATGGATTGTTTCTTCATCTCTCTCTCTTGTCTATCGTTTCTCTCTGTTTTCTTTTCAATCTGATTCTGTTTGCTTGATTCATCTTCATCGAGTCATCACAATATAAACAAAATCTCGAGTGGTCTATAGTTTGAGGCAGCTGAACAGCCTAAACTGGTATAATTGATATCAGAAGTTCATAGTACAATCTCCTTCGGCCCCTAGTGGAACAAATTGATCAGTCCAAAACCTCATTTTGCAATCCTCATGGAAATCTAAGCCGCTCAGAGTACAAATTATGTCCATAAAAGCAAGATACTAATGAATTAGGGCATAAATCGAAATGAAAAAGTCCAACTCTCGTAAAAAGCATTACCTGAAGGGAGTCAAATTCGCGAAAAATAACCTCTTTTGAATTGAGCTTGACTTTGAAAGCCTCGAGAGCTCGAGTGCAATGCTGGACCTGATCTGCTGAGAGAGACAAATTGGGTGGATTGTTCGACTCAAAATCAAACAAGTTAAAAGGAGGAGAAGACGAAGAAGGAACGGAAATGGGATTTCCTCCGCCGGCGGCAGCCATATTGGGTTTCCGGCCTCGAGTTCGAGCCCGTGAAGAAGAAGTAAGATTCCCCGTTGTTGTTGCAGCGGGGGAGAGAGAAATAGGGGGTGATTGACAACGCAGAGAGAGCTGTGGGCTTGGGAACGGTGTGTTCCTGTTGAAGAATTTGCAAATGCTCTTCTTCTATTACAATCTACTACAATTAAAAATAAATCCCCTCCTTCGTAGTTACGCAACGTGTCACATAGACCTGGTAAAATATGATCCGATAACCCGATCCGACCCATCTAATATTTTTAGGGTTGAGACCCAATCCAAAAATCAATGGATCAAGAAAGATCTGAACCCAATGACCCGAATAAATCTGAGTTTGATATGACTTGATCCGTTGGGTTAACCGACCCGACTCAATTATATATATTACCTCATTTATAATGAATATTATACAACTTTTTACTAAATAGTGATATAATATTGATTCTGTTATTATTATTTTATCATTAAAAATATTATTTCATTATTAAAAATATTATTTTATTAGTAAAATTATTATTTTATTAGTAAAATTATTATTTTATTATTAAAATTATGATTTTATTATAAAATTTATTATAAAAAATCATTAAAAAAACTGACACTTTGGACTCGTTGGGTCGACCTGAACCGGCACTAAACCCGGTAGGACCCGACCCAATCAACCCGTAATTGTTAAGGACCTGATTGACCAGAACCTGATTTAACTGAAACCTGGTTAACCAAAACCCGAACCCGACCCGCCCGACCCGATTGCCAGGTCTACCTTTCGACCAATTTTCACAATCCGTTTTTTACGTATTTACTTTTTAGCGCATAGGCAAAATTGTCTTTCAGCGCATATGTTCACACGTAACGTGGTGAATGGCTCACCACGTTACGTGTGAAAAAACAAATCCATACATAACGTCGTGAGGAGAGGGTTCACACGTTAAGCGCGGAGAGTGTCCCCATGTTCAGTAGACCTCTTTTTTTGATTAAGTAACGTTATACGAAGTATTTCGGTGTTCTTCGCTTAGTATCGAGTTTTACAATAAGGTTGAAGTTACGATCGTATTGAGTCATTTACATTGTTATGACCATTATGCCCTTCCAATGTAAAGTTCTCGATCGAGTCACCCGTCCGCTTCCAACCTAAAGATAGCGTATGTTTAAAGTTTATGGTTTATGACATATAATACTTAGTAATGTTATTTGTGTTTAGTTGTAGTATTTATTTGTGTTTTAATATTGTATATGAACCATAAGATTGTTTTTAAATAGGCATTAGGGGAGGGCTACCCCCATTGTGTAGCCCAACTTGTATTAATCTTTATAAGAACAATACAAAATGATCATCAACCTAGAAGACAATACAAATTGTTCATTATGCTGGTTGACTACAACCATATTTAGCACACAATACAGAAAATAATACAAATTGATCATAAACTTAGAAAAAATTAGAGAAAAGATATGACACTGCTTTAGCGTTTGAAGAAATTAGGGTAGTCTGTAGTGAACATTCGCTTCATATGATATATCTGGTTTGCTAAATTTGCTTGCTCCCTACAAAGGTTGATAGTACATAAACAACATTACACAAAAGATACGACATTAATCACCTACGATGTACATCATTTAGTAGATTGAAGTTATACCTACGAATGTTATCAAGATCTTGATTTTCCTTAACAAGATCTTGTTTTTCCTGCCATTGTTGTCGAATAACCGCGTGTGCCCTCTCCTCGTACATTGGATCAATCCACTCCCTGAAACGACACCCCACTTCTGGGCATCCCCAATACCTCATTTCGTAGTTCCACTGCAAATCCCAAGTTCGGACAAATGCTTTGAAATTACAGTAGCATAGCCTATATGCGTTTGTTGATGATTTTGATGAAGATGCCATTATTTGTTGTAGTGTTTGGGTTCTTACAAATATCATAAATCCATTAATATCATAAATCAGTGTTACTAAATCGATAGAAACTGAAAGGAGAAGCTTACCCAAAAGTGTATATGTAGGCGCCGCTTCTGTTGGAATTGTTGTAGTGAACAAACAACCCTAATGCTTCTTATATAGTGAAAAAACAGGCAATGTGTTTGACAACTAATAACCAGGTGGAAAAAACCTGACTAACGTGTTTGACAAATGTTTGACAGTTGTTGTATATAGTTGTATACAACTGTGGTCACGAGTCTTTTATCATAAACCTCAAAACACTAAACCCTAAACCTAAACCTTAAACCCCCTCTAAACCTGTAATACCCCTCATTTTTAGTAAGGATATTTGGGTAATTTTTCCCAACCTTCGTTCAATAATTATTTCGCTTTCAGAGGAGTTCAGATTTTCCGTAACATCCATGATCTTCGAAATAATTCCTTGAGTGGTATAAAATACATTCGATGTATTTTCGGGACTTATAATATTTCTTTGGATACAAATATATAATTCTGGAGTTAAAACCATGCCCATATAATTTTTCCGGGCAAAAAGACCGGATTTGGCCTCCACCGCGACTTTGTGCACACCGGCATGCGTGCCGCGTGTCTTCTTCGCTGTCGAGTGCCTGCTCCTCCACGTCGGGGCTGGGTTTCTCCTTGGCTTATAAAAGGGAGCCGATCGAAGGGATTGATGGGCACCACTCCCGTCCCTTGTGTGATACCCCGTAATTTTGTAAGGTTATATTGGGAATTGTGGAATTTTCTCGGGTACCCGTTGTGTACGTCGGATTTAATTCAGGTAGTTTGAGACATTATGTAATGTGCTCTGTATCTGTAATATTTTTCTCAGTGAAATAATATACAGACATTATGCCTTGGAGTTTAATTGTCGTTTGCGTACGATAATTTTTATCCCGGTCTATCGTCAAGCTCGTTCAAAACCGAATGGGCGGGAAAAGGGGGAAACGGCGACCGCCGTTCAGAAACGGCGACCGCCGTGGTTGGGCCCGAGAAGTCAACGTGTCAGCTTCTAGCTGGCCGCGACAGGCCTAGCGACGGCGACCGCCGCGTGCCCGCCGCAGGCAAAATTACGACGACCGCCGTGATTGTCCAGTGGGCATTGCCCGCCGGTCGCCGGCGTCGTTCGAGGCGCGCCGTTGCGTCGTTTGCCGCGTCTGAGGGTTTGCAGATCACTCCTTGGGGTTTGCCTATAAATAGACGAGCTTGGGCATAGGTTTTGGGTCATCTACAACCCCGAATCGCTGCCAAAACTCTCCCTTAAAGTGAGTTGTGTTTTCATCGGTTTTCTTGTGCTCGCCGGAGGTGTCGTGGTGTGTTTCCAGAGTGCCTTGGTGAAGCTTTTGGTTAGCCTTGGAGGTTAGAAGCCAAAGCAAGTCGAAGGAGGCCGAACCGCTCGTGTTTTGGGGTGAGATTTCTCTCGTTTCAGTCGGCCGTGTTCTTCACGGCGACCGCCGCCAAGAACGGCGAACGCCGCCAGTGCCCAGAACGCCTTCGTGGCTTTGGCTTGGTCGGTTGTCGTCGTGGTGTCTTTCCTTTCGTGTTCTTTCGCCGTGTTTAGATTCGTACTGTTTATGTCGGATCTAACTTAGGGTTCCTTTTATGGGTCGACTCGAAGGTTGTTGTGCTGTCAGAACTATACCGTGTCGAGCCCGGAATCCAGTGACGTCTTTAGACTATTCTGTGGAGTAAGGCAAGTGGCGGTTCACTCTTGCTCTTTCGTTCCATATTTACATTAATTATCAGTAGTTATCTGAGTAATTAATTTGGAATGAATATTCTGTTTGTCTGGAAACGGTTTTGATAAACTGTTTTGAAAATCATATAATAGGTTGTATATCTGTTAGAACAACGCTATTATCTGTGATCGCCTTTCGGGCCTTTATGTGGATTTATCCTGTAAATGTTGTGGTGCTGTAACTGTTTAGTTAGCACTATTAAATAGGAACATAACTCTTGTTTCCTCGACAATAACTCCGATTGTAACTTACTTTCTTAGTCTTCCGCTGTGTTTGGTTTAAACTATGTTTTGACCTATTCGGGATTGGGTTGTAATCCCGTAACTCTTGTTTCCTCGACAATGTTATGTTTTGGAATTTAATGCTTGATCTTTGTGTATCAATTGCATTTCATAAATTGTATTTATTTGGTAAAGCCTTGGGTGATCTCGGTAAGGAACACTGGGGTCACTGGCGGTAATACCTTTCCAAAAGGGTTAAGTTTTGGGGGTGTTACAGTTGTGGTATCAGAGCAAAAAGTTTTTAAAACGGGTTTGAATTTTTTATAAACCATTTATCCGTTTTCGAAATGCTTTAAAAAGGACTCTGAATTTTCATTCTGAAAAAGAATTTCAAAACACCGTTCATAGTCATGTCTTCTTTATAGTCTGATATAGTAAGATTGCTTCTATGTCTAGAAAGACTAATTCCTTCCTTATTGTTCGATAGGATGGGTGTCTGCTTTTCTATCGGTAGGGGGTCGGAAGACGCCAAGTCGGACCAGCCGAGGCTAGATTTTCCGATACCTCAGCGATGTTTCGAGGTTGGAGGCCCGAGTAGGCCGCCCGAAGACGTCAAGCACGTTCTCCCCGAGTCAGTTGTCCTTGTAGCCAGGAATGCTATGGTCCCTAGACCTGCACCTGTGCCGCCACCAAGGGTGGAGGAAGTACAGGAATGGGAGCAGGAAGATGAGTTATCAAGGTATGAACAAGGGGTTTACCAAGACGACTTTCTGCTGGGACCAATTCCCGAGGAGATCGAGTACGAGGACGAGGAAGAGGAGATGCTTGAGCAAGATCCTGTCGAGGACGAGGAGATGATCGAGGATGATTCCGAGGATGAGGATCCCATCGAGGATGGTCCCGAGGATGAGGATCCCATCGAGGATGATCCCTAGGAAGAGGATCCCATAGAGGATGATCCAGAAGAGGATCCAGAGTTGGACCTTGGAGGGCAGAATCAGGAGCCTGGTACAGGATTGTCACCAGTGCCAGAGTACGCACCCATGTCAGAAGCTGATTGGGAGGCACTGTATACCGAGTACGGTATTGGGAGAAGTGATAGGGAATCTCAGCCTATCCCTACTCCAAGGAGATGGAGGTCGGAATCCGAGCTGCAGGAGATTCTCCGCCAGAGCGAGGTAATCTCCGCAGAACAGCAGCGTCAGAGGGATGAGCTGATCGCCAGTACTCAGAGGAGGGCTGGAATAGGAGGACCAGTCATGGACGACCCATACTTTACCATGACTGAGCTAGGACTATGTGCTTCAGGGTCAAGCAGGGTGCGAGACCCATTGCCAGAGCTCGATGGTGAGCCTAGCCCGAAGAGACCATGCACGAGTAGTCAGTCGTATGGGAGACTTTTTGGAACGCCTTGAGGAGGAGTGGCGTTGCCTATCGCAGTAGTTTCGTTTCTTAGTATTCCAAGTTGTACTTTGTGTAATATTTCAGTATTGCGGCAAGTACTCTGAGAAACACTTATATCTTCGAGCAATGTTGTCCAAACGCTCGAATGATAAACTTATGTGTAACTTGTGTAAGAATTCGAAGGTTCATCTATAAAATGCCAAGTTGATCTATTCTGAGTGATTTATTTACATTGATATATTGCATAAGTATGTTGCATAATATTAATGTATTGAATGCTTGGAATTGGATCGGTAAACAGATGGTGAACCCAAGAAGCACGAGAAACTCGACTCGAGCCGGTGCTGGGACTAGCCAAAACCCCAGACCAGCAGGAAGAGGTGTTTAGGATGAACACGAGTCTGAGTCTCGCGTCCAGCAGAGGCGTGAAGGTCAAGATCAGACCTAAGCGCCGACTCTGTTTGACGCTGCAGCTGTTGAGGTGATCCGTGGGATCGTGATGCAGGCAATTGCAGATGTCTTGAGACCAAGTGCGCCTCAAGCACAAGAAGTGCCTATTCACGCAGCGGTTCCTGATGTTGTGGAACCCAGAAACCCTGTGATTCAGGAGACTGCCGTCAGGGCGAGGGACAACTATGGCCGCGCTCTCAAGACCATCACTTCCATGAGACCCGACTGCTATAACGGGAAAGGGGAGCCAGTGGCAGTGACTCATTGGTTCTCCCATATGGAGAGGTTGTTCAGGAACGTGGAGTGTACGGAGGCCGAGAAGGTCTATATCGCTTCTCTTCAGCTGAAGGAGGAGGCTAGCGAGTGGTGGGAGAGCACTGGTTTGGCTGAGAGCCCAGTGTTGACTTGGTCGATGTTCAAGACCAAGATGGTTGATCGCTTTTTCTCTCGTGCTATTAGAGAGGAGAAGCATAAAGAGTTCTTGTACCCTCAGACTGATGGTCTGAGAGTGACCGAGTTGGCATCTAAGTTCAACCATCTTCTACAGTACGCCACTGCTGAGATCACCAGCGAGGCTCAAAAGATCTAGTACTTCCACGAGTGGATGAACCCGGATATCAAGCCATTAATGGTGCACCACACATGCTCTACCTTGGAGCAGTATGTGAATTGTACCTATAAGCTGGAGGTAACTCTCGAGGAGTCGACCAAGAGACGCAACCGACAGAAGTCGATGCAGAATCAGAACCAGGGAGGTGGTTTTAAGCGCCCTGCGCCATCGTCTAACTTTGCCAAGTCCGGCCGAGCTAAGAAGGAGATGACGCAAGGGGGATCGACTCAACAGTCAGGGCAGACCAGGAGTTCAGTTCAGTGTTATAACTGCGGTACTGCTGGGCACAAGAGCACTGAGTGTCGGAAGGAGAGGAGGCCATGCTTTGGGTGTGGACGTGATGGTCATCTGCAAAAGTTCTGCAAGCAGGGGAAACAGAAGGGAGTAGAGTCGCAGCAAGGGTCAGTTCATCAGAGCAACCGACCTAGGTTTAAGCCTGCCGAGACTCCTAGCCCTTCAGTGCAGACGACTGCTCAGAACAGGGGAAAGGCTCCAGCTATTTCTGGAAGTCAGGGCCAACACTTGTACGAGATGCGTGAGGCAGATGGACCCAACGCTCCGATTGCTCAAGGTACTCTATACCTTCACTCTACTTCAGTGTGCATTCTGTTTGATTCTGGTGCTATGCATTCCTTTATTTCGGATAGCTGTGTTAGCAAGTTAGACTTAGTGTGCAATGATTCGTGCGACCCTTTCGTCGTTAATCTTCCTAATGGAGAACGTTTGGTGGGAACCAAGCATTTGTCCGACTTTCCGATTACCATTCAGGGTAAGGAATTCGAGGCAGATTTAATCTGCATTGACATGGCTCCATACGACATTATCCTCGGTATAGATTGGCTAACGCGTCACAAGGCGGTGATCGACTTCAGTTCAAGAACGGTGACGGTGTCATCCGGGGGCCAATTCGTGTGCAAGTTCAAAGGTCGAAATGACGCTGATAACGGCAAGCTGATCAATGCGATGGCTGCGTTTAAGCTACTACGACAAGGATGTGTCGGGTACCTTTGCTACTTGGATTCGCCCGAGAGGGATGGACCTGAGGTTCTTGATATTCCTGTAGTTAGGGAATTTTCGGATGTCTTTCCGGAAGAAATTCCAGGATTACCCCCGAACCGTGTCGTTGAGTTTTTTGTTGATCTCGAGCCTGGTACGGTGCCGATTTCCAAATTCCCGTATCGGATGGCTCTAGCTGAGATGCAAGAATTGAAGAATCAACTTGAAGATCTTCTTGATAAAGGTTATGTCAGGCCGAGTGCATCGCCGTGGGGTGCTCCGGTATTATTCGTCAAAAAGAAGGACGGATCGTTCCGACTTTGTATCGACTACCGAGAGTTGAACAAGGTGACGATCAAGAACAAGTATCCTTTGCCTAGGATTGATGACTTGTTGGACCAATTACAGGGAGCAAAGGTTTTCTCCAAGATCGACTTAAGATCTGGATATCATCAACTCAGGATTCGTGAGCAGGACATTCCTAGAACTGCGTTTAGGACCAGATATGGTCATTACGAGTTCGTAGTAATGCCTTTTGGGCTTACAAATGCTCCAGCTGTCTTTATGGATTTGATGAACCGATGTTTTCACCAGTACTTGGATACGTTCGTGGTGGTTTTCATCGACGACATCTTGATCTATTCTCCGAATGAAGAAGTCCACGAGGAACATCTACGGATTGCCTTGTCAATCCTTAGACAACATCAGCTTTATGCTAAATTGTCTAAATGTGAATTCTGGATTAAGGAAGTGGCTTTCTTAGGCCACGTGATCAATAAAAATGGGGTTATGGTTGATCCCCAAAAGATTGAAGCTGTGGCTAAGTGGACACAGCCCCAGAGCGTGAAAGAGGTGCGCAGTTTTCTTGGACTTGCCGGGTATTATAGAAGGTTCGTAGAAGGATTTTCAAAGATCGCTCTACCTATGACCAATCTACTCCGCAAAGTCCACAAGAAGTTTGTCTGGAATGACAAGTGCGAGGTCAGTTTCCAGGAGTTGAAGCGACGGTTGACCTCGGCACCCGTGTTAGCACTCCCAGAGGGGAATGACGATTATGTGGTCTATAGTGATGCTTCCAAGTGTGGTCTTGGTTGTGTTTTGATGCAAAGGGGCAGAGTCATTGCTTACGCATCTAGACAACTCAAGACTTACGAAGAAAACTATCCGACCCACGATCTTGAGTTAGCAGCGGTTGTCTTTGCGCTGAAGATTTGGAGGCATTACCTCTACGGTATAAGATGCCAAGTCTTCACTGACCACAAAAGTCTCAAGTATATATTTACTCAGAAGGAGTTAAATATGAGACAACGCCGCTGGCTAGAGTTGCTCAAGGACTACGACATGGAGTTGTTGTATCATCCGGGCAAGGCTAATGTAGTAGCTGATGCACTAAGCCGGAAGACAACGCACGAGACTGTGGTTGCTCTACTTACTGCTCAAACCAAGCTAAACCAAGAGTCATGCGACATTGAAGTCTTATATGACCAGCGTAGAGGGTACCTGAGTATGATGGAAATTCAGGCTACACTGCTGGATCAGATCAAAGAAAAGCAAGTCGATGACATCATCTTGGTAAAGTTAAGTAGTGAAGTGATGGATGGGAAAGCTCTCAGTTTTGTGGTTCAGGATGATGGATCACTTTGGTTTCAGGATCGGATCTGTGTGCCTGACACAAAAGGTCTTCGTCAGTTGGTGATGAGAGAAGCTCATTCATCTGCTTACTCTGTGCATCCTGGCTCTAGCAAGATGTACAAGGATCTCAGGAAGAAGTTTTGGTGGCCAAACATGAAGTGGGACGTAGCAGACTTTGTGGCGAAGTGCTTAACTTGCCAAAAAGTCAAGATCGAACACCGCAGACCAGGTGGTGAGATGCTACCTCTCCCCGTGCCAGAATGGAAATGGGAGGACATTTCCATGGACTTCATCACTGGGCTACCCAAGACTCGAAGTCAGAGAGATGCTATCTGGGTAATTGTGGATAGGCTTACGAAGAGTGCTCATTTCATAGCCATCAAGACCACATGGGAAACCAGAAGCTAGCCGAAGTTTACCAGAAGGAGATTGTCCGCTTACATGGCATTCCTAAGACCATTGTATCGGACCGAGATGGCCGTTTCATGTCAAGATTCTGGAAGGAACTTCATAAGGCTATGGGAACCGAGTTGAGGTTCAGTACAACGTTTAATCCTCAGACAGATGGCCAGTCTGAAAGGACCATCCAGACTCTGGAGGATATGCTTAGAGCTTGTGTGCTCGATCGTCCGACTAGCTGGGAGGACAGCTTGAGTCTAATTGAGTTCACGTACAATAATAGCTGGCATGCTACAATCAAGATGGCTCCGTTTGAAGCTTTGTATGGTCGCAGATGCAGATCTCCGATTTGTTGGGACGATAATGCCGACAAAATTCTGCTTGGACCAGAGTTGGTCGAAAGGACGGCTTCAGACATTGCTTTGATCAGAGAAAGAATGTTGACCGCTCAGAGTCGACAGAAGTCCTACGCAGATCGGAAGCACAGGACTGTCGAGTTCGAGGTTGGTGATAAGGTTTTTGTCAAGGTGTCGCCTTCCAAAGGAGTTTTCAGATTTGGTAAGCGTGGGAAGCTTAACCCTCGCTACGTGGGACCATTCGAAATTCTGGATAGAGTGGGATCTCTAGCGTACCGTTTGGCGTTGCCGCCATCGGCTCACCCGGTGCATAACGTGTTCCACGTGTCTTTACTCAGAAAGTATGTACCAGATGAGTCTCATGTACTTAGCTACGAAGACATCGAGATTCAAGCTAATGGTACTTACGAAGAGTTGCCCGTGCGCATTTTGGAGCGTCGGGAGAAGCATTTGCGCAACAAGATCGTACCTTTGGTACGAGTGCTGTGGTCCAAGTCAAGGACCGAAGAAGTTACTTGGGAGACGTGGGAAACCGAGTCAGATATGCTCAGGCGTTTTCCCGAGTTATTCTCGACCTAAGTTTCGGGGTCGAAACTTCTTGTAAGGGGGAGGAGATGTGATACCCCGTAATTTTGTAAGGTTATATTGGGAATTATGGAATTTTCCCGGGTACCCGTTGTGTACGTCGGATTTAATTCAGGTAGTTTGAGACATTCTGTAATGTGCTCTGTATCTGTAATATTTTTCTCAGTGAAATAATATATAGACATTATGCCTTGGAGTTTAATTGTCGTTCGCGTACGATAATTTTTATCCCGGTCTATCGTCAAGCTCGTTCAAAGCCGAATGGGTGGGAAAAGGGGGAAACGGCGACCGCCGTGGTTGGGCCCGAGAAGTCAACGTGTCAGCTTCTAGCTGGCCGCGACAGGCCTAGCGACGGCGACCGCCACATTTACGGCGACCGCCGCGTGCCCGCCGCAGGCAAAATTACGGCGACCGCCGTGATTGTCCAGTGGGCATTGCCCGCCGGTCGCCGGCGTCGTTCGAGGCACGCCGTTGCGTCGTTTGCCGCGTCTGAGGGTTTGCAGATCACTCCTTGGGGTTTGCCTATAAATAGACGAGCTTGGGCATAGGTTTTGGGTCATCTACAACCCGAATCGCTGCCAAAACTCTCCCTCAAAGTGAGTTGTGTTTTCGTCGGTTTTCTTGTGCTCGCCGGAGGTGTCGTGGTGTGTTTCCAGAGTGCCTTGGTGAAGCTTTTGGTTAGCCTTGGAGGTTAGAAGCCAAAGCAAGTCGAAGGAGGCCGAACCGCTCGTATTTTGGGGTGAGATTTCTCTCGTTTCAGTCGGCCGTGTTCTTCACGGCGACCGCCGCCAATGCCCAGAACGCCTTCGTGGCTTTGGCTTGGTCGGTTGTCGTCGTGGCGTCTTTCCTTTCGTGTTCTTTCGCCGTGTTTAGATTCATACTGTTTATGTCGGATCTAACTTAGGGTTCCTTTTATGGGTCGACTCGAAGGTTGTTGTGCTGTTAGAACTATACCGTGTCGAGCCCGGAATCCAGTGACGTCTTTAGACTATTCTGCGGAGTAAGGCAAGTGGCGGTTCGCTCTTGCTCTTTCGTTCCATATTTACATTAATTATCAGTAGTTATCTGAGTAATTAATCTGGAATGAATATTCTGTTTGTCTGGAAACGGTTTTGATAAACTGTTTTGAAAATCATATAATAGGTTGTATATCTGTTAGAACAACGCTATTATCTGTGATCGCCTTTCGGGCCTTTATGTGGATTTATCCTGTAAATGTTGTAGTGTTGTAACTGTTTAGTTAGCACTATTAAATAGGAACGTTACTCGGACTCTGTCGAGTCGTTTCTTTATAATCTGGTATCGGGATGGCTCGTCCCCATCTGGTACTATTCTATGATCATGATCGGTCTCTTACACATGTGTGTAGAGACAGGACACTTAGCTGGTGTCACAAACCTTTCGGTATACGTCACTCTCGACGAAACGTATACTAAGATATGTCGTCCCACTGGTAGGGTACACATGTAAAAGTCTATAACGTGATGTGTGTTTTTGAAACATAAATCAGATAAGTGCTACCTTGACGCACATAATTAATACACCTTGGGCGAGTAGTGCAACTAAGTTCAGTGCAGCTAGGAAAAACTCGTCATGACTTGAATGTAGTACGTTCTCTTTCCAATCTGGATTCGCTGTAGGCGATGAGGTTGGTCGTGAACCGAAGCATCTCAGTCAGTTTTAAATCATTGTTGAATGATTCTGTAATATTCCAGATTTGTCATTACTTCCTTAAAGACTCATTTCCGTTGGAGTGTTCTTTCGAGTCGATTTCTGTGAAGATTCAGTCTTCCAGAATCTTCTCTTGTGCATACCTCTTGTTTATTCCAGTAGGAATATGATGGTTGACTACCGTTATCGGTTATTATCCGAGAAGCGATGAGTCTAACCTAATATGACTGCTTCGAACCAGTCTGCTTTGTACCCTTGCTAGTCTATTCATTTAGACTAACCAACCAATGTTTTCCCTTGCATGGTTGGCTGGTGTCATCCGTTCGATTCGGCACATCAGTTAAGAAGTAGCTCAGAAGATTAGAAGGACTATGGAGTCGGCGGTGGTTTTTGAATGTTTTAATTATTTCTTTAATCAGGTTATGATCCTTTGGACAATAACTCCGATTGTAACTTACTTTCTTAGTCTTCCGCTGTGTTTGGTTTAAACTATGTTTTGACCTATTCGGGATTGGGTTGTAATCCCGTAACTCTTGTTTCCTCGACAATGTTATGTTTTGGAATTTAATGCTTGATCTTTGTGTATCAATTGCATTTCATAAATTGTATTTATTTGGTAAAGCCTTGGGTGATCTCGGTAAGGAACACTGGGGTCACTGGCGGTAATACCTTTCCAAAAGGGTTAAGTTTTGGGGGTGTTACACCTTGCTCGACCTCCCAAGCTCCCCTCTCGGTCCTCTTCCCGCCGGCAAACCAGAACCGCGCCGAGCTTCTATGCTTCACCGCCGCTGCTGCTCTGCCCCTGCTGTGTTGCTCTGTCGTTGCTGCTCTTCCTGGCGTCGTGAAGCCATCCCAGCTCCGCCGCGAGCGCCGCTACTGTAGTCGCGTGTAGTTGTTGCTGCGTGCCGTCGTTGCCGCCGCTGCCGTCGTTGCCGCTGCTGCTGCTGGTTGCTTCTTCCCCGGCGACGAGACATCCTCCCCGGCGAGAAGGCACCCAGCGCCGACGGAGTTGCCATTGTTGCTGTTGGCGGCGTTGTTGAAGGAGGAAGAAGACAAAGGGTGGACCCCCCCCTTAACAATTCCTGTATTGGGCCGAGACAAAGCCCAATTCCCTTTTTGTCCAAATTTTACCCGAGATCAATCGAGCGTTATACGTTAATTGCGGGATCGCGTGTGGACCCGTAATCCTGCTAGAGCTATCTGAAGCATAGGCCATATCCTCAGAAAAGATATCATCAGTAGTCGTCTCGTCTAGATTCATCGCCGAATCTACTCAAGGCAAGTGGCGGTTCGCTCTGGCTTATCATTCCATATTTCTATTAATTATCAATTATTTAATTATTAATTAAATTGGGATGAATTATTATTTTCGTTTGGGAACAGATTTGATAAATGATGCGATTAAAAGGAATATTATAATAGGTTGTATATACTGCTAGAAACAACGCTATTATATATATATGATTAAAATACAGATATTATAATAGGTTGTATATATTGCTAGAAACAACGCTATTATATCTGTTATTTGCCTCGATGGCATTGATGTGGATTATTGCTCATATGTTTTAACTGTTTAGTTAGAACGAGTATTCGTAGGAACGCTATGTACCTTGCGGGGTTTAGTTGTTTCTTTATAACTGGTGTTATGTGGATTTTATCCCTAGTACTTTCTCTGGTCATGACCTTACCCTTACTCAGGGTATGATGTGCACACAGCTGGTGCCGATTTTAGGGATTTAGTTCCCGACTATATATCTCGATATCCTGAAGGATGAGATGATCTAAAAGCCTATAACGTAATTGTGCGTTTTGAAATTGAACAAGATAAGTGCTTTAGTGCACATAATTAATATATCTTCAGATGAGTAGTGTAGCTAGGAAAACTCGTGTAGGCTTTGATCAGAGTAAAGTTCTCTTTCCAATCTGAATTCGCATTGTGCGGTGAGGTTGGTCGTGAACCGAAACATCAAGTCGTTTTAAATGCTGGTATGAAATTATAATGTTCCCAAACACTTGTCATACTTTCCGATAAGACTCAATCTCTTGGAGTCTTCTCTTCATACGTTCCCATACGACTCAATTCCTTTGGAGTATTCTTTTCAGTGCATGTCTAAACTTTAAATCATTTCGTGAAAGTTCCGGGTTATATATCGTTCCTTCGGTTGTTATTCGAGGGACAATGATAGTAAGCGGTTATGATCACTAGAACCATTCTGTTTCTACCCTTGCATAGTCTTTCATTAGACTAACCAACCGAGTTTTATTCCTTGCATGGTTGACTGGTGTCATCCGTCCTATACGGCACATCAGTGGTTAGTTCTCGAAGACTCAAAGTAACTGATTGAAGGAGTGACTTGTAGTTGTAGATTTAAGTGCTGGTATTTCAAGGTCGATAGACATTACTTTAATGTATGTTTTTCATAACCTAGTCATGTAATAGGTTTATTTATAAAGTCTTCCGATGTATTATCACTCTGTTGTAAAAACACATCTCCTCGTTTAACGAGAGATCTTTTAATATAAATGGTTGAGTTTCATTTAAAAATGCCTTCTGCTGTTTAACCTTTTGTTATTTAATATGTTTATTTAAGTTAATTGTTCCGATCAAAGCCTTGGGTGACATCGGACAACAACGTCTGAGGTCACTAGCGTGTGGCATTTCCGACATTAAGTCGGGGGTGTTACAATTATGGTATCAGAGCAATGGCTTTAAAATTTCTTGGCCTATAGTTAGGTTTGATAATTTTCGAAAATTAAATTCGAAACTATTTTCAACCTATGTTCTATTAAAAAGAACTTTGAAGATTTGACTGTTGGATTTAAAAGTTTTATTTACTCCTTGAAATTTAAAATAATGATTTAGCTATTTGAACTTCAAAAGCTATTTATAATTGGTGTATAAAATGTCGTGTTATAAGCGATTAAATTGAGTTTATGGTTATAACTTTAAAATTTTGATTTTGGGTCTTAAAAGATTTTGTGATAATTGTATCACTAGTTTGCGAAACTAAAATGTATAAATAATTGTTTTTATAGGGTTTAAAGGTATAAAGTATGAAGTTTGAAAGCATCGGGTTTAAAAATAAGTGGTTTTCAAACTTCTGCAAGATTCGAGTTGTTACTTATTCCTTAGATCCATTCTTAGGAATATCATTTCTCTTTAGATGGAATGTCATTTAAAGGTTGACATTTCTCCAAGAGTTCCCACTTTCGAGTAAGTCAGAAGAAGGTCGTTTTGCGGTTAATGGTGGTGGGCCAGTCAGACTAATATAAAGTTATTAGTTTGGACCCTTATAAATCGTATCATAACATAACTGACTCAGTGTCATGTACAAGTTGGAAAAGTTCTAAACAAACGTTATGGTTCATCAACAGTGATGGACACCCGATCCACCAACCAAGCAACTAGCGAGAGTCCTAGCAATGGATCTCGAGTTCGGCTGATGAGTGTTACTCCACAAGGGAAAGACGCGGGATCTGACTCACGTAACAGTGACCCGACCCTGCGGCAGGATATTCTTCAGGGACAAGCGGACCCCCAAGCTGCAAGGGGAGTTCCACCTCTTGCCCCGATCATGCTGAATGCAACGACTATGGGGCAGATAGTAGGACTGGTGGTCGAAGTACTAATGACCCAGATAATACCGCAAGCTCAAGCGGCCCCCATACCTCAAATCGCAGCCAGTATGGAGGCACAGATCGAGACAAGGAGCGGGCAACAGAATCGCAGGGCTGGCTCGTTTAAGCGCCCGGCGTCGCCCACCAAGATCGAGAAGTCTGGTCGTACTAGGATCAAGACGACTCCGTTCAATTCCGCCAAAGGCTCAGGCTGGAATAGCGGTGGGATTGTATGCCACAACTGTGGTAAGGCTGGGCACAAGAGCCCTGGTTGTCAAAAGGAAAAGAGGGTATGCTACCAATGTAGGAAGGAAGGCCACATGAAGGCATACTGTAAGAAGAAGGACCTAAAGCTAAAGCAAGTAAATCAGGCCCCAAATGTTGGCAGTGGACAGAACTCGAGGGCGAAAGTGTCTGCTCCAGAGCAATATGTTGCTCGTGATAAAGGCAAGGCGCCTATGGAACCTTCGGGTCAAGAGCAGTGACTCTTTGTGATACGTCACCCCGATGGGAGAAAAGCTTTGTACAAGTGGTAGCATTTTATAAGGCTTTTTAGATTATGGAGCGATGACTCGTGTCGATAGTCTCCATAGTTCAGTAATCTGTCTACTCGACTTTCTATCAGATGTTTTCTGTAATGCTTCGATCAATGAAGGAGTGTTCCCTTGTTTCGGAAATTACTAAATTCATCACTATTGCAAATTGTTCGTTCATACGAGGCTCCGTGAGTGCCAAAAACAGTTATGCCGTATGGATAAAGATTGTCAGTAAAAGAGGGGTAACGTATGGAACCGAGGTGTTCGTTCCCTACATGGTTAACACTAGGGTCGACTCCACTATTGAATTAGTAGATCCATTCTTAGGAATCTCTCGTTGTTCTTGGAGTAATGTCGCATCGGTATGACATTAATTACTCCCTTTGTTGAGCGGACGAGCGTTATCTCGTAAGTTGAGTTTTACGAAATTTATTAGGGTGAAGGAAACAAATGTGTGTGGTTAATGCTCTATGGGACGATTTTTTTTCTCTCATATGTGTACCCTGAATATTTGTTTTGATAAAAGTAAGTATGAGTGAACTACAGGAAGTTCAGAATACCTCGTTATGAGGTCATGATATAGGCATTGATGTGGAAAGATTGTTGAGAAGGGAATGAATGTATAAGAGGGATAGTTCATAGGGAATCCAATTTCTCTAAACAGATGATATCAAGTTAGCGTTTCGCTACTTGGTAAAGGGAGAGGTCTCATGTTCGAGTGTCTCCAACAACCTACTGGAAGTGGCGATTAAATTGGTGCCACCAGTGATGAGTTGGGGTGTATGGAATGCAGCCCTATGATTAGGCCGGCCCAAAGTGGCGGAATGTTACATAAAAGTGCATTTTTTTTTCTCGTGAAGTCATAGGGATTATGGTTATGGATGTTGTAAGTGAATATGTCCATTGTGGACCAGAGGATTAGACTCTCGGAAAAGCTAAGGGTGTGAGGTCGTAGGTATTGTCTTGGAAGATGTACCTAAGATTCGTTATGAGGCTTCCTTAAGAGAAGCGATAAAAGGATTGGACAGAGAGTGATTGATGTCTGTTACGACGATTTGATGTCACGTTAAGGGAAATAAAGTGATTAGGCACAACTGTGCTAATAAATTTATTGCGATCTTATTTCGAGGAAACTAGAGGTATGAGTTAGCGGTGAACTTTAGGGCCAAATGACTGAATTTGGGAAGTTGTCCTTTCAGGGAATAAAGAGTTATGACACTTGGGAATTTACAAGGTTCGATATTTGGACTTTATGTGAATGGGCCATCCATAAGGAGTATAGTACAACCCTTATTGGAAAGATCAGGTTGTGAAGTTACTGTGTTAGGAAAAGGCCACTTAAATGGAAAGATTACAGTTTAAGGATAGATCATATTGATGATTCCAATAAACTAAAGGATTTAGAACATAAATTAAGTTTGTGTGTGCTTAAGGATAAGGTAACAATGCTACTTGTGTATATCTATTAAAGGATTAGGACACAAGTGATTGATTCTGTTGATAATGAATCATTTAGCAATATGATACTTTGAGGAAATAGGAGTAAGATCTCATGTGATTTGTTTGGGGAACATATGAATAAATGTTGTGATTATTCTTGGAGAAAGTTAAGGAATCTTAAAGGATTTAAGTTAGAGATTGCTTAAAGGAATACGTTAAATTATTCTTATAAGGATTTTTGGTTAGAGATGGCATAAGGTCAAACTTACTTTCAGATAAATAATGGAATTGTGGGAGGTACCTTTAAGGAAATTGAGGATGTAATGTTTCGAGGTTACTAAGATTTGATAATTGGGTTGTAAAGAGTTAATGTGTGAACTTTGGGATTGTTTATATAAAGAAATTGGAAAAGAGATGCATGTTCTCCTATTGAAGATACAGTAATGTCGTTATGATAATTTTTGGTGTAACCAATTATGGGATGATATGAGTAAAGATTTTGAGTTAAAGATCTGGCACAAGGGCCAAATGTGATTAAGGTAACCAATGAATAAGTGAGTCGTGTATGTAAGAAGTAAGGTCTATATGACAAAGGGAATTACTAAGTTGAGTTATAGTTGAATTCTATGTATGTACTCGAAGACCGGATTGTCGAAAGGAGGTTAGTAGAAAGATGTTGTAGTCTTCTATGTAAGGACATCAAGGTCTTTAGGAGGAATAGAGCATAACATCAAGGTTATATTGGAAATTTGAGTGAATACTTTGATTAGAGAAATGGTAATCCTGTGAATGGTCATATCTGTCCTAGCTAGAGTAAAGAAAGTAGACAGTATATTGTAAGGGGAATCATGACCGAGTAAGTAGTTCGATTTTGGCGATATAAGTTATGAAGACCAAATTGGTTAAGGATACCAACCTAAGGAAGTTTGGGTATATACTTCGAGAGAAGTTTAGAGATAAGTGAAAGAGAATATGTATTCTCATAATTAAGGTATAGTGAGTCTATTGTGGTGATCATGACTTTGAGGATGGTCACGAGTTAGTACAAGTATAGCACATGGAGATAGGATATGCGAGATAGTGGTATCATCTCTGTCTTCGGGGGAGTGATAAAGGGTGAGGTCTCGTGTTTGAGACTCATCAACAACCTCCCAGAGATGGGGATGGGTTGGGGTGTATGGGCTGCGGCCCATGGCAACAACGGACGCTGGAAATGGCTGGGCCTGGGCTCGGAGCCACTAGTGGGCCGTCTGTAAACCATAACAATGCACTTTTTAAGATCAGATAGTGAGATTATGGTGATTCCAGTCACCCTTAGTTCAGCGATGCTAGTTTCGGGGTCAAAACTATTTTAAGGGGGTAGTAATGTAATAACCCTCATATTACCATAGGGATAGCATGGTAGAATGGGTTGGATATGGTAAGAAGATTGTAAGGTTGAATAGCTTAGAATAAGGATTGCTTCTCTGAGCTGTTATCGGCCAAGTTTCGGGGTCGAAACTTCTTTTATGGGGGAAGTGATGTAATACCCCTCATTTTTAGTAAGGATATTTGGGTAATTTTTCCCAACCTTCGTTCAATAATTATTTCGCTTTCAGAGGAGTTCGGATTTTCCGTAACATCCATGATCTCTGAAATAATTCCTTGAGTGGTATAAAATACATTCGATGTATTTTCGAGACTTAGAATATTTGTTTGGATACAAACATATAATTCCGGAGTTAAAACCATGCCCGTATAATTTTTTCGGGCAAAAAGACCGGATTTGGCCTCCACCGCAACTTCGTGCACGCCGGCATGCGTGACGCGTGTCTTCTTCGCTGTCGAGTGCCTGCTCCTCCACGTCGGGGCTGGGTTTCTCCTTGGCTTATAAAAGGGAGACGATCGAAGGGATTGATGGGCACCACTCCCGTCCCTTGCTCGACCTCCCCAGCTCCCCTCTCGGTCCTCTTCCCGCCGGCAAACCAGAACCGTGCCGAGCTTCTATGCTTCATCGCCGCTGCTGCACCGCCCCTGCTGTGCTGCTCCGCCGCTACTGCTCTTCCTGGCGTCGTGAATCCATCCCAGCGACCCAGCTCCGCTGCGAGCGCCGCTGCTATAGTCGCGTGTAGTTGTTGTTGCGTGCCGTCATTGCCGCTGCTGCTGGTGGTTGCTTCTTCCCCGGCAACGAGACATCCTCCCCGGCGAGAAGGCACCCAGCGCCGACGGAGCTGCCATTGTTGCTGTTGGCGGCGTTGTTGCTGTTGTTGTTGAAGGAGGAAGAAGACAAAGGGTAGACGCCCCCCCCCCCTTAACAATTCCTGTATTGGGCCGAGACAAAGCCCAATTCCCTTTCTGTCTAAATTTTACCCGAGATCAATCGAGCGTTATACGTTAATTGCGGGATCGCGTGTGGACCCGTAATCCTGCTAAAGCTATCTGAAGCATATGCCATATCCTCGGAAAAATATCACCAGTAGTCATCTCGTCTAGATTCATCGCCGAATCTACTCAAGGCAAGTGGCGGTTCGCTCTGGCTTATCATTCCATATTTCTATTAATTATCAATTGTTTAATTGTTAATTAAATTGTGATGAATTATTGTTTTCGTTTAGGAACAGATTTGATAAATGATGCGATTAAAAGAAATATTATAATAGGTTGTATATACTGCTAGAAACAATGCTATTATATATATATGATTAAAATACAAATATTATAATAGGTTGTATATATTGCTAGAAACAACGCTATTATATCTGTTATTTGCCTCGATGGCATTGATGTGGATTATTGCTCATATGTTTTAACTATTTAGTTAGAACGGGTATTCGTAGAAATGCTATGTACCTTGCGGGGTTTAGTTGTTTCTTTATAACTGGTGCTATGTGGATTTTATCCCTAGTACTTTCTCTGGTCATGACCTTACCCTTACTCAGGGTATGATGTACACACAGCTGGTGCCACTTTTAGGGATTTAGTTCCCGACTATATATCTCGATATCCTGAAGGATGAGATGATCTAAAAGCCTATAACATAATTGTGCATTTTGAAATTGAACAAGATAAGTGCTTTAGTGCACATAATTAATATATATTCAGACGAGTAGTGCAGCTAGGAAGTAGTGCAGCTAGGAAAACTCGTATAGACTTTGATCAGAGTAAAGTTCTCTTTCTAATCTGAATTCGCATTGTGCGGTGAGGTTGGTCGTGAACCGAAACATCAAGTCGTTTTAAACGCTGGTATGAAATTATAATGTTCCCAAACACTTGTCATACTTTCCGATAAGACTCAATCTCTTGGAGTCTTCTCTTCATACGTTCCCATAAGACTCAATTCCTTTGGAGTCTTCTTTTCAGTGCATGTCTAAACTTTAAATCATTTCGTGAAAGTTCTGGGTTACATATCGTTCCTTCGGTTGTTATTCGAGGGACAATGATAGTAAGCGGTTACGATCACTAGAACCATTCTGTTTCTACCCTTGCATAGTCTTTCATTAGACTAACCAACCGGGTTTTATTCCTTGCATGGTTGGCTGGTGTCATCCGTCCTATACGGCACATCAGTGGTTAGTTCCCGAAGACTCGAAGTAACCAATTGAAGGAGTGACTTGCAGTTGCAAATTTAAGTGTTGGTATTTCAAGGTCGATAGACATTACTTTAATGTATGTTTTTCATAACCTAGTCATGTAATAGGTTTATTTATAAAGTCTTCCACTGTATTATCACTCTATTGTAAAAACACATCTCCTCGTTTAACGAGAGATCTTTTAATATAAATGGTTGAGTTTCATTTAAAAATGCCTTCTGCTATTTAACCTTTTGTTATTTAATATGTTTATTTAAGTTAATTGTTCCGATCAAAGTCTTGGGTGACATCGGACAGCAACGTCTGAGGTCACTGGTGTGTGGCATTTCTGACATTAAGTCGGGGGTGTTACAAAACCCTAAACACAAAACCCTAAAACCTAAGGGGGAAATGTATCACCACGTTACGTGTGAGCACCTCCAACACTTAACGTGTGGGAGATGCTCACACGTAACGTGGGGATATGATGGATGTAAAACACATTGAATTAACGTCTTGTCCCCACCTAACTGAATTAATGGTCCCCTAACTTCATCTTCTCCGGCTAAGGACACAATTTTGAGCCTAAACCCTCAAATTTTAAGCACCCAAAATTTTTAAACACCCTCAATTTTTTCAAAAAAATAGGACAACATGAACAACAATGATTATTGGAACAACAATGATGAAGAGGATCCACCTCCAAATGAGGTAATTTCCCTTATTTGAAGTTACAGTTTTCATTTTTTGTTAGGAACATGTTCAAAGTTTTGATCTTTAGTTGTTGAAAACAATACATGATATTTGTTGTTTAGGTGTTAGAAACCAAGTTTTACATGCTAGATTTTGAGGGATACATGTGTAAGAAAGCAAGATCCACGTTACATTGAAGAAATATATCCACACATAACGTGTGAAACATGTTCACACATAACGTGTGAAACATGTCCATACATAACGTGTGAAGCAGCTCAACACGTTATATGTGGAGATGCTTCCCACATAACATGTGAAACTGCTCCACACATAACGTGCAAAATAGCTTCCTTAAAGGGAATTATGGTTCACACTTAATAATTAGTTCACTACTTGATGAGACGATTCCATGTGTATGCAGGCGAACCATTTTTTGTACGAGGGGTTGAACAATATTTCGCTCGATGATTGGAGCACCCCACAACAATCCTTTTCTGGTTGGGAAACACTTCATGAACTGTTGTCGAAATGGAACACACCATCTGAGTGGAAAATACCAGAAGAGATACCATCCTTCTCACTTGGAGTGTTTGACGAGAGATGTCCACCTCCAGAAGCATCTTTATCTCATATAGAGACTCAGAATTCAGTTTCTGCTAACCCACAATTTGGCTTTCCATCCCTACACACACAGCCTCAGTTCATAAATGATCCAGAAGAGGATGTTTTCGTCTCTGCTGATTATTCAGAGTTCTTCACAATAGACCAAATCTGGGAGTCCAGAGAAGAAGCATTTAAATGGGCGCGGGAGACTGCTATATGTCATAACTTCTGCATCATAAAGTGGAGGAATAAACCTTCCATAGGAGGAGCCCTTAGGGGGACTTGGTTACTGACAAGGCCGGAAACCGGTGTCGTTTTCCTGTCAAAGAAATCCTAATTCACCTACTAAAGAGTATAGCAAACAAGTCAGGGTCGATACCACAGGGAGTCGGTTATCTGTATACAACTGACGTGTGACTAACAAGTAATAGGGGGGTTTTAGAATAATCGCAAAGTACCAAAGATGCAAGCTTAAAAACTTAGAAGAAATATGATGAGTGGAAGTATTTCACTAGACAAATATCCACACTGCAGATGAAATAGGTTGATCACTGATAACTATTTTTCCAAGTTCTTTCCACAATCTTATAGTTGTTCCCACCCTGATCTTAAGTACTATCGATTCTCACAGTTGTCGATAGACTTATTACTACGTCAATGGGAAAGTACCTCCGATTCTCACAGTTGTCGGTGTACTTTACCACTAACACAGCAATAGCAATGCACACAAGGATATAGGATACATGCAAATAGAAGAAAACCTTACTACTTAACATGTAAATAATTCTCTCTCACAATTGCACACTCGTATTCCACTATATGTAACAATTGTGTTTGCCACTAGGTATGCACTCGTATTCCACTATATGCAAACCCTAGCACTATGATAGATATCGATAAACCTAGTTAGCAACTCTAGATAAATTAATACAAACCAATAGACAATATGCTCAAGAGAATTAAACCAACTTCATAAGATATAGAACATGAAATAGAAATCTCATAACCAATTCATTGCAATGCTTCAATTGTCTAGTGAAACAAAGGTGTTTAGCTCTCCATTCGTTCAAACCCTAGATCTGGAATGAATAAAGAGAGAGGACCGACGTCTTCTCAAAACTAAAAAAAACTCTTAAATAGGTTTTAGAAAAGAACTAAACCTAGCAATTAAAATTAAAGGAAATAAAATAATAACAATTGCTAAATCCGAAAATGCTAAAAAGGAAACAAATAAACGCTGGTCGCGAGGCGTCGATCTCCACCGCGAGGCGGTGACTTCGCTGTGTCGCCTTCTAAGAGATTCACCGCCGGGTCGCGGTGGCATGTGGCGCGGGGCGGCTACTGTTTCTTCAGTCTTCATCATCTGCTCTTCTGCACTACCAAGTAATGGTAGCCTTCCTCCATTAAGCAGATCTTCTCCTCCATTCTTCATCATCCTTCATTAAGCTGTAAATCCTTTGATATCTGCACTTCTCAACTCTTCTCTTGGATTACAGACTTAGCCTAAATCTACACCAAAACTCCATCTAAATCATGTCAATAATCACTAGTTAAGGTGCATGAAATGGCACCTATCAAATTCCCCCACACTTAGACCTTTACTCGTCCCGAGTAAATCAAAACTAATCATACTCTAATCATCAAACACCAAGGCCTCAGGAAGTGCGAGCAAACATGATACCAGTGACTACAATAACTCAATACTCAGCTCCAGACAACCAAAATAAGTGATGCGAGAAAAATCTATTCCTAACTCTCGTCTAGCTCCTTATCGCTCCAGAGTGACTTACCCAAACTCCTTATATCACCTCTGCTTATGACGCCAACCTCTACAATGATCCTAAAATCACTCCTTTTTCTTTACGCTCATCTTGCCTAGGCACCCTCTTGGGTTTTCACCTAGCCACTCATTTCATTTTACTAGACATCTCATTTGTACTCACATCACTCCAGTCCACTTTTGCACCGGTCTATACCAGTCGGACTACCTGCTTGTTACCTGAACCGCCCTTTCGGGTTTTCAGCTCATCCCAGGATTTTGATTGCCTTTTACAATTTTTTTTTTAAATAGATGGTCGAATCTGAAATGCAAATACGAAATGCATAAACAAACTATGTACAATAATTATGATAAGCAGCAAGTCTAAATCCCTCCTCCACACTTGAAACACACATTGTCCTCAATGTAGAGACGAAGACAGAACGAAATAGGGGAGAAGGAAAATAAA
Organism: Rheum nobile; assembly: GCA_027886185.1. Classification (NCBI taxonomy): domain Eukaryota; kingdom Viridiplantae; phylum Streptophyta; class Magnoliopsida; order Caryophyllales; family Polygonaceae; genus Rheum; species Rheum nobile. The sequence goes on from WOAB01000143.1 coordinate 881,906, forward strand.
CTCACTGGAAAGGTGGATACGGCGGATAGCCCGGTGGAGGTGGGTGCCTTCCAAAATACTGCTCCTGCATGAATGCCTCAGCTGAACTCAACGGGCACGTAATATCTCTCTCAATGTCCGTCTGCAAAGTCTGCAGGCGAGTCAACATCTCCTCATTTGCAGTGTGTTCATGCAGTGTGAAAGCATCAAAACGAGCAAACACCTCATCCCAAGGAATCTCAGAAGTCGATGCAGAGGTAGAGGCGGCGTCATACGTAGGGGGATCACAATCCATAATTGCAGGAACAACGGCCTGGGGCTCATCCTCAGAATCGGAAGGCACGACCTCAGCGTCAGACGGAATGAACATCATGTGAAGTCCCGCGGGTAGGCAATGGGGCAAGGGAGACGCAGCACGTGACCTCCATAAGAACACCACAGGAACTGCTCCGGGGAGTTGCTTAACATGCCACACCGTCGCAGATATGGAATATCGTAGCGAACAGGCGTGACCGGCTGTGGAATAGTGTCCATCTAAATCATGGCCGTAACAACCAAGGTAATCAAACCACTCTGAACAATATCTCATGTCTCACACTCACGAATCCTCATAATGCTGTGAGTCCATACTAGAGCCCAACAAGGAGACTCCTCGTCCAAAGGATCCAGCATAGGAAGAAGCAAACCAAGGTGTCTCAAAGACACTTTCCTATCCTCCACATTTCCCACAAATGCCTACACCAGCACTCTATGAATTAAGCGCAAACACAGGTGCACTAGTTTGTTGTTGGGATCCTTACTTTTATGAAATTTAGGCATTCCTGTGGCGGCAGTCCAGAAGTCATGCATCTCTGTATCGTCAGGTACCTTCTTCCACCAAGCAGTAGGTGGTCTAGATACACCCAGCATCTCTCGGACTTCCTCCACTGGCATCTTGTACGCTCGTCCCTCAAACTTAAATCGTATGCACGCAAGCATCTTGCGCACCTCACCATTAATGGTGCGTCTCGCATGGTATCTCGACATGGTGGCAATAAATTGGTAACAAAGTTCGGGGAACGCAGGGGCACACTTTTCCAAGAAGCCACCCAAGCCCAAGCTATCCAGACACAGCTGGACCATCTCTAACATTCCCAACTCAGCCAAAGTCCCTTTATCAAAGAATCGAGGTGGGATCACATCCCTCTCTGCAACCACAGCATACATCTTATCCTCTTCCACAGTCATACCAACTTTCCTAGCTCTCGGCATCATGAAAGTATTGGAACACTCGAAATTAAAGAGCTAGGCAAAGAGGACTTACAAACCAAAGACGGGGGTCGCCAAGGGTTCACCGCGGGGCGGTACACTTCACCGCGGAGCGGTGGGGAAGACTAGGTATTCCACTGAAAGTAATCTCCGGGTCGCGGTGGGGGCTACCGCGAGGCGGCACTGTTCACTTTCTTCTCCAAATCAAATCTCCCCGACTCGCGCGAGGCGGTGAGACACCGACGCGGGGCGGTTACTGTGCAACCTCCTTTATCTCAACCTCCGATGAGCCTAGATAGCACTCAACCTCCTCCAATCACACCTCCAGAACGTCAAAACGCCTCCCTTCTACTAATGAACACCACGGGGCGGTCGGACAGATGCAATGTGGCGGTATGGGAATGGGAATTTGAAATTGGGATCAAGGATCCTCCACAACCACAGCTTAGAACAAGGTAGAGTTGGGGATTTGAGGGGAGAAAAGGGGGGGCGGCTGAGTGAGAGAGAAAGAAAGAAAAGGTTGAGGGGGTGTAGGGTTTGGCGGGAGGAAATACCAGGTACCGGACCGCGGGGTGATCCAACTAACATCGTCAAATCCTTCGTATCCAACTCGGAAAATATTATATATTTTTTTTAAATTCAGAGTTTAGTGGAAATACCCAGGCCTTACCGCGAGGCGGTGAGGTTCGTCGCGGGGCCGTTACTGTGTTTCCTGGGGAGTTAAACTCGCCTCCATTTACTTTCGTACATGAAAAGTTAATAGCAGGCGAACGAAACAAAGCAAAAGAACTACGAAAAAGTCTAAGGAAAGAAAATTCAAAAGAAAAGAATAAGAAAAATACCTCGGGTTGCCTCCCGATCAACGCCTTGGTTAACGTCGTTGGTTCGACGTAGGCTGTGGCCTATCAACTTTCAGCTTCAGGGACCTCCAAACCCACTTCATCAACTTGGTTCGGGTTGAAGCCTTCATGGTAAGGCTTCATGGGGGTGTACTTCAGCAATTTCATAAGGACCCGTCCACTTGGATTTCAGCTTCCCAGCAAAAAGCTTAAGTCGAGATTGAAATAGGAGGACCTTATCCCCTGGCTTGAAATCCCTTCTCAGAATTTGCTTGTCATGCCACTGCTTGGTCTTCGCCTTATAGTTAACAGAGTTCTCATAAGACTCAAGGCGCAACTCTTCTAGTTCTTGCAGCTGCAGCTTCCGGAAATCTCTCACTTCATCCAGTTGCATGTTGCATTTCTTTATTGCCCACCACGTTTTATGCTCAATCTCTACAGGGAGGTGGCATGCTTTTCCGAATACTAACCGGAAAGGGGACATTCCTATTGGAGTTTTGAAAGCTGTGCGGTACGCCCACAGTGCGTCATTAAGTTTAGAACTCCAATCCTTTCGGTTAGCTGTAACCGTTTTCTCCAGGATAGATTTAATCACTCTGTTGGAATTCTCGGCCTGCCCATTAGTTTGAGGATGATAGGTTGTGGAGACTCTTTGGGTGACATGATACTTCTTCAGCAGGGCAGTCACTGTCTTGTTGCAGAAATGGGTTCCCCGATCACTAATTAAAGCTTTGGGTATCCCAAATCTTGAGAAAATATTCTCCTTAAGAAAACCTGCCACAACTTTAGAATCATCAGTCCTGGTGGCCTTTCCTAGCAGTCCTATTTGCTCCAAAATGGCCCCCACATGCATGAGAATGACAAAAGTTAAGGACTGATTGTACCTCATTGTCCGGAAGACATCGGCGCACTACCTGATCGACACAATGTTTCCATAGGTAAGGATCATCCCAAACATAGTGACGGGCTTCTCTTCGTACCTTCGCCTTTTGAGCTCTAGTGTAATTCGGGGGTAGTTCCTCTCGAACCAAATAGTTCACAATATCTGCGTACCATGGTCTGAAAGGAAGGAGTCCGAAGACGGCCTCGGCTATGTGTGGGGGAGATTCAAGGTCTTCAGAGGTACTTACAGAGCAAAGTGTGAGTCCGGAGATATTGCCGCGGGGAGGTGCTGTCGACGCGGGCCGCGGTGGGCTTTCCTGGTCCTTAAGTAAACAAGCCGCCGGGTCGCGGTGAGTGTCACCGCGGGGCGGTGAGGCTTTCATTTCTGCACTGGCTACCGATCGCCGGATCGCGGTAGTGGGGGCCGCGGGGCGGTGGTCGCTACCCGAAACTCCTTCTATCAGAAAGAGTGTGTCATCTGGAAAAGTTCCGTGAATGGGGCTCTGTGCTCCGGGCTTATCTTCCTCATGTACGAGCCTACTCAGGTGATCAGCCACTAAGTTCTCCGCTCCCTTTTTATCACGTATCTCCACATCAAATTCAGTGAGAAAGAGAACCCATCGGATTAATCGTGGCTTTGCTTCTTTCTTCGTCATCAGGTAACGAAGGGCAGCATGATCTGTGTAGATAATCACCTTTACTCCCAAAAGATATTGCCTGAACTTTTCCAAGGCAAAGACAACCGCCATCATTTCCTTCTCAGTGGTGGAGTAGTTCCTCTGATCTCCATTCAGAGTCATGGAGGCATAATGTATCACATGGGAGGCACGTCCCACTTTATGTCCTAGAACTGCTCCAACTGCATAGTCACTGGCGTCACACATGATCTAAAATGGGCGAGACCAGTTGGGTGCCTGAATGATAGGTGCACTTGTCAGGCGTTCTCTCAAGCATTCAAATGCCTTCTTGCACTCGTCGGTGAATTCATAGGTCACCTCCTTCTTCAGTAGCTCGCATAGGGGTGAAGAGATCTTAGAAAAGTCCTTGATGAATCTTCGGTAGAAACCTGCATGACCTAAAAAGGAACGCACTTCACGCACATTAGTAGGATAAGGCAAAGACTGAATCACATCAATCTTCGCCTTATCGACCTCAATACCTCTAGAAGAGACAATATGACCAAGTACTATACCCTGTTCTACCATGAAATGACACTTTTCAAAATTCAAAACCAAGTTGGTCTCAACACATCTCTTAAGTACAAGTGCCAAATGGTTCAAACATGAATCAAAGCTAGTCCCATGCACTGTGAAATCATCCATGAATACCTCAATAAATTTCTCAACATATTCAGAGAAAATACTAACCATACATCGTTGAAATGTACCGGGTGCGTTACACAAACCGAATGGCATTCTGCGGTATGCAAAGGTGCCAAAGGGGCATGTAAAAGTGGTTTTCTCCTGGTCTTCTGGCGCAATGGCCACCTGAAAGTATCCTGAATACCCGTCGAGAAAGCAGTAATAGGGGCGCCCAGCAAGGCGTTCTAGCATTTGATCAATAAAAGGCAAGGGAAAATGGTCTTTCCGAGTTACCGCATTCAGCTTACGGTAGTCAATGCACACCCTCCATCCTGTGGTGGTCCTTGTAGGAACCAAATCCCCTTGTTGATTCTCCACTATAGTGATTCCTCCTTTCTTAGGGACAACCTGGGTTGGACTTACCAATTGGCTGTCTAAAATAGGGAAGATCATATCAGCTTTGAGGAGTTTCAGCACTTCCTTCTTGACCACTTCCATCATTGGGGGATTGAGTCTTCTCTGTGGCTGCCTGGACGGCTTGGCTCCATCTTCAAGTAAAATCTTGTGCATACAAGTCGAGGGACTTATCCCTTTTATGTCTGCAATGGTCCATCCTATCGCAGTCTTGTACTCCCTGAGCACGCCTAATAGCTTCATTTCCTGGTCTGCAGATAGCTTACTAGACACAATGACTGGTAGAGTGTCGTTGGATCCAAGAAAGGCGTACTTGAGATGATCCGGCAACGACTTCAATTCAATTTCGGGGGCCTGTACAACAGAGGGAACACGCTTCTTGCTTGGATTTAGTAAATTGGGGCCAACGCCCAAAGGATCTATAGGAAACTTACCATATGCATCCATCTGAGCTATGATTTCCTGCATGTTAGATGGTAAAGAGTATTCCTCATGGGACAAATCCAAATTATTCTCAACAATGGACATCAACTCATCAGGACCAGATATATCAAATACATCATGTGCAATAGAATCGATCACATCAATGGAGCATAAAGAATGGTCTTCATTGGGATGTTTCATAGCTTCATATATATTATATTCCACCTTCTCCCCATCAAATTCCATAGAAAGTGTCCCACTTTGCAAATCAAGTTTAGTCTTAGCAGTTTTTAAAAATGGCCTACCTAACAGTATAGGGGTTGCCTTTGTATCCGTTTCCATATCTAAGACATAAAAATCGGCAGGGAATATCAACTTATCAACCATAACAAGAACATCCTCTACTACTCCTCTAGGGTAGACACTAGACCTATCAGCTAATTGAATTACAATTCCTGTTTCCTGCAGAGGTCCAAGTCCAAGAGATTCATAGAGGGAATAAGGCAAAACATTAATGGAGGCACCAAGATCAAGCATAGCTCTTTCAAATTTAGTATCACCAATAATACAAGGAATGCTCCACATACCTGGATCGCCGCACTTCTTTGGCATACGCCTCTGGAATACAGCGGATATGCGTTCGCTCACCTTGACTTTTTCCTTGCCCTTCAGCTTCTGATTTCTTTTGATGGTGCATAGCTCCTTTAGAAACTTAGCATACCTAGGTACACTCTTGACAAGCTTGAGGAGTGGGATGTTCACCTCACACTTACTGAAGGTGTCGAAGAGATCCTTGTCGTCAATTACTCTCATTTCCTTTAGTGCCTCCGGAAAGGGGGCTGGGGGCTTTTCAGAACCAAGAGGAGGGAAATTGGGACGAACATAGGTGTCCTCTTCTTCATCATGATCAGTCTCTGGGCTTTCACCGCGGGGCGATGGGATCACCGCGGGGCAGTGCTCTAGGCCGCGGGGCGGCAGTGTCGACTCAGAATAACTGGGAGCTGCCACCGGGTCGCGGTGGTGATCGCCGCGGGGCGGTGGAATTTGCCCATCTTCAATTTCGGTTTTGTCATCCTTTTCAGCAGTAGGAGCGACTTGTAATTCTTTGCCACTTCGGAGGGTCATAGCATTTACACTTTCTTGCGCATCCCTTTTGTCCAACCTAGCGACCATATCTGATAAATGAACCATGGTCTCCTTCATGCTCTTGATGTTGGCCTCAGTAGTTTGCACATGCATTGTGAAGTGCATTGTTAAGGCCTTGAGCATATCTTCAGTTGAAGGGGAGCTGCTGGTGGCTCATCAAAGTGAGGTTGTGGTGGTGGTTATAGCTGTTGTTGATCTTGTCTAGGTCTAATCGGCCCGTAACCTCCAGCAGCGTATACTTCAACAGTAGTGGCATCCTGAAGTTGGGGACAAGCGTTGGTGTTGTGAAATGGGTCAACGCAAATTCCACAAGTGCTGTGTTGTTGGGGTGCTTCTTTTGTACTCATCTTCACAATAACCTCTTTCAATGAAGTAATCTCTTGCATTAGATGTGCATCGTTGGAGTTGATAGCATTAACTCCTATGATCTTTGGGGCTTCATCAAAATCCCTTGTGCCCTCAGCCATATCATGAAGTTTAATCATGGCTGCATCAGGGGTCATATTCAAGATACTACCACCACAAGTAGCACCTATGATTCTTCTTTCATCATCTAATAGCCCATTGTAAACATAGAGTACTAGAGCTTTCTTGTCAAAACCATGGAACGGGCAACTAGAGCAAAGTCGTTTGAACCGCTCACAATAGTCATAAAGGATCTCCTCCTCTCCTTGTTCAATACTGGCAATTTCCCTTTTTAAGGCGTTCACCATCTTGGTTGGGAAATATTGTGTGAGGAATGCCTTATGTAGCTCAGCCCATGAATCTATGCTTCCGCCAGGCAGATGATAGTACCAGTCCTCAGCATCGTCCTTAAGAGTGAACCCGAAGGCTCTCATTTTAATCTGATCTTCAGTGACATTGGTTGGTTTAATGCTCATAATGACATTGTGGAATTTACCCAGGTGAACAATGGGATCCTCTCCACTTCGTCCATGGTATGTCGGGAGCAACCGTATCACTCTTGTTCTGAGCTCAAATGTCACACCATCTCCAAGGGGTGGAATGATTACAGCCAATGGCTGCTGTATCAGATCTGGCGCAGTTAACTGTTGGAGTATCTGAGCCATTCGTACATGTCGCTGTATCAACTTTAATAAGTAACGAATCAGTAGCAAAGGTGTGGACCGTAAGATAGATCCACACCGCAGTCAATCACAAATAATCACAAACAAAGAATTTGACTCCCCGGCAACGGCGCCAAATTTGACAAGGCCGGAAACCGGTGTCGTTTTCCTGTCAAAGAAATCCTAATTCACCTACTAAAGAGTATAGCAGACAAGTCAGGGTCAATCCCACAGGGAGTCGGTTATCTGTATGCAACTGACGTGTGACTAACAAGTAACATGGGGGTTTTAGAATAATCGCAAAGTACCAAAGATGCAAGCTTAAAAACTTAGAAGAAATATGATGAGTGGAAGTATTTCACTAGACAAATATCCACACTGCAGATGAAATAGGTCGATCACTGATAACTATTTTTTCAAGTTCTTTCCACAATCTTATAGTTGTTCCCACCCTGATCTTAAGTACTATCGATTCTCACAGTTATCGATAGACTTATTACTACCTCAATGGGAAAGTACCTCCGATTCTCACAGTTGTCGGTGTACTTTACCACTAACACAGCAATAGCAATGCACACAAGGATATAGGATACATGCAAATAGAAGAAAACCTTACTACTTAACATGTAAATAATTCTCTCTCACAATTGCACACTCGTATTCCACTATATGTAACAATTGTGTTTGCCACTAGGTATGCACTCGTATTCCACTATATGCAAACCCTAGAACTATGATAGATATCGATAAACCTAGTTAGCAACTCTAGATAAATCAATACAAACCAATAGACAATATGCTCAAGAGAATTAAACCTACTTCATAAGATATAGAACACGAAATAGAAATCTCACAACCAATTCATTGCAATGCTTCAATTGTCTAGCGAAACAAAGGTGTTTAGCTCTCCATTCGTTCAAACCCTAGATCTGGAATGAATAAAGAGAGAGGACCGACGTCTTCTCAAAACTAGAAAAAACTCTTAAATAGGTTTTAGAAAAGAACTAAACCTAGCAATTAAAATTAAAGGAAATAAAATAATAACAATTGCTAAATCCGAAAATGCTAAAAAGGAGACAAATAAACGCTGGCCGCGAGGCGTCGATCTCCACCGCGGGGCGGTGAGTTCCACCGCGGGGCGGTGACTTCGCTGTGTCGCCTTCTCTGAGATTCACCGCCGGGTCGCGGTGGCATGTGGCGCGGGGCGGCTACTGTTTCTTCAGTCTTCATCATCTGCTCTTATGCACTACCAAGTAATGGTAGCCTTCCTCCATGAGTCCTAAGCAGATCTTCTCCTCCATTCTTCATCATCCTTCATTAAGCTGTAAATCCTTTGATATCTGCACTTCTCAACTCTTCTCTTGGATTACAGACCTAGCCTAAATCTACACCAAAACTCCATCTAAATCATGTCAATAATCACTAGTTAAGGTGCCTGAAATGGCACCTATCAGTTACCGTGCGATAAGCATGGACAAAACATCCGTAAACAAGCTGACCAAGTAAGGGAGATCACAAAGTCGAAGAAGTGTGGGTGTCCATTCATGTTGAAGTTGAAAGAAGGGCCCAAGGGATCATGGAAGATCAATGTACAGACTAGAACTCACAATCATGTGATCAAATAGAATTTGTTTGGTCATGCATTAGCCGGTCGACCAAACGCTGAAGAGAAGGAGATTATTAGGATGATGACAGTTAATCATTGCAAGGCTCAAAAGATTATTACAACAATCAGCTCGTCCCTAGGAAACTTGACCAAGATGAAGCAAATGTACAACATGATGCATGCCATACAAAAATACGGTATGGAAGGAAGAATAGTGGTGCAACAGTTCTTCTATGAATGTAAGGAGAAGGGATACTTCATGGAGAATAGATTCAATAAGGAGACCAATAAGATCACATATATCTTCTTCGCAAGACCAAACCAGTTGTCGCTGCTGAAGGCATTCCCGTACATTGTGTTGCTAGACTCTACATATGCAACTAGCAGGTTAGTAACACACATATCTATTATATTCTTCACTTTTCATGTAATCATTAGCATGCCATAACATATCATTATGTGTGCAGTTACGATTTTCCCTTCCTTGAATTTGTCGGCATCACATCTGTTTGGAAAAACTACAATGTTATCGGGGCGTTTCTGGAGCGTGAGAACAAAGAGAGTTACATGTGGGCCATACAACAACTTTCAAAAATGTTTGTCAAGGTCCAACGAGCACCCACATGCTTGGTCAGAGATGGGAAGAAGGCGTTGATGAATGCCTTAGAGAACATGTTTCCAACTGCAAAATTCCTCCTATATAGGCGCCATGTGAGGAAGAATATTGAATACTTTGGGAATAAGGTCATTGACAAGTTTAGGGGCACAATGTTTTCCAATGATTACATGAAACTATTTAAGGAAACAACCACAGAAGGGTATGAAGCAAAACTTAAGAAGATTCAGCAAGATGGGAGGAAATATCCAAAATGTCTTCAGTATGTACAAAAAAACTGGCTTGACCCGTACAGGGAAAGAATCATCTCAGTATGGACAGATATAGTCTTCAAACTTCCACAACTAATAGGTTTGTGCATTATGTTTTTAAAGTGAACTGTTATTTTAACTTAGACTTTTACAACAACATACTGACTTCGAATTCTTGATTGTAATACAAGGTTTAAGGGGCCCATTCCAGTCTTAAAAGCTTCTTCACTAGCAATGATGGCAACCTTTGTACTGTATTCGATCAGTATGATACACGGTTGCACGTTCACACTAAGGAGATAAGGGGGGCCTTGAATGAGAGCTTAGAAAATCGATTTACGCTGATAACCAAATCACATCTTTTCGGCAAGCTGCACTACAAGGTCTCTGCGATTGTACTAGCATGGCTGATTGAAGAATACAAAAAGGCAAAGATCCATTGTGGAACACTATATGCAGATGCCAAATGAGGGTCAGATATGGTTTGCCTTGCATGCATGACATGGCGCGGAATGTAATGAACCAGGAACCAATTGAACCTAGCTCATTGCATCCGTTTTGGAGGCAATTGACCTTGTCAGAAGTGCGGACGGATGAAGAAGAGGAAGAATCCAGACTACATAGATTGAATAGGTCGTTGCTTGATGAATTTTCTTTAAGCGTCTTCCCCAAATTGTCAGTGCATGATCAACACAGAGTTGTCTCTGCACTAACAAGTATAGCACATCCAGAGCGGACTACTCTGCAAGAGCCAGCTAAAGTTAGGCATAAGGGTTGGCCTCAAGGAGCTCTAAACATTCCCACCAAAAGGCAACCGTCAGCATGGGAGTACACTGACCAAGAGATGGAGGAAACACCTCCGAAAAAGCAAAAAGCAAGACCACCTAAGGAAGCTTCAACCATGCCATGGCAACCATGGAAGCCTATGCCTTCGGGTCACACGATGTTGATCAAACACCCTAGGCGATATATTACCCAGTTTCCCAAGTGTATGAAACCACACGTGGGAGGATGGTGGAAAATAGTTGGTGATGGAAACTGCGGATATAGATCAATTGCGTATGGTTTGGGTTTCGGGCAAGAGCAGTGGGCTTTTGTTCGACGTACCATGATCGCTACGTTGAAACAAGAGTATGAGCTATTCGCGCCAATTTGGATGTCTACGATGACACTTGAGGCAATGGAGGCGAAGCTGATATGGTTTCTTGTGCCCTACATGCCTGCCCCACGGGAGACGTGGTTGGACCTCCCGGATATGGGATGTTTGGTGGCTACTACATTCAACCGTGTGTTCGTCTCCATCGGTGCTGTTGTAGGGACAACATACATGCCTATGAGGGCGAATCCAAACCAAGCGATTGAAGAGAAGCTTAAAACGATATGCATTTGCCATGTCGAGAAAGAGCAACATTTCATTGTGGTACGTTAATATAATCAAATCAGTACAAATACACGTTGGTAATATGCATTACAAAATTAATATTATATTCAAAATATGTAGATTGTCCTTGTCGAAACCTCGCCCTTGCCGGAACTTTACACCGCGTGGGTGAGATTTCATGACCCGTCTGCGGATGCCTTGGTAGATCAATTCCTTGAACGATTGACGGAGTACCAAGCACACAAACCAAAGGGTCGCGGAAAGAAGAAAGTTTAATATTGTATTGTAATGCTTTTAAAACATTGAAACTATCATATGTTAAGACATATGTATGATGCAATGACTTTGATGTAATGCTTTTGGAGGGTTTTTACCTATACAGAAGGCACAATCTGTAAGACACATGTACGTAATTCATTGTTGCAATAATTCACAGTTCAATAGCTTCCATAAAAACCAATAACTTCCATAAAAACCAAACAAGTTCGATAATAACTCAAATTCCATAACAGTTTCCTCAGGGATTGGGAATGAAGGGATATATTCGATCCAATGATAGGTGTAGCGCCTCTGCTACATCTTCACATTCATGGTTGTGATGTGTCTGAAGATGACTGTAGCAATATTCGATGCACTGCACACAACATAAAAACGTTGATATGTATAATAAATATAGATAGAGTTAACCGAAAATTAAACAACCTACAAATTAGTCAATTTCATACATGTGTCGCGTCATCAATGCTTGATAGCATGCATTTAGGCTAGTTTAGGTCACGTTTATTTCTGCTATTTTGGTTTGTTTCGTTCATTTTCCTTTTAGTTTTATTTGGTTTTAGTAGATTTGTAGTGTTCGGAGTCTACTCTTGCGTCTGTTTCATTTCAGGTTCTTTAGGAGGCATTTTTGGAGAATGTGAGCTTGAATACGAAGATGTTCGAGTAGTGGGCTCGAAGGGATGATGCCAATGTCAAGTGTGCGGATGACAAGAAGGAGGCGGGACTAAGGAATCAATCTCTCTCGTCTGAAATTCATGGGCGTTGGTCCAACTTGTAAAACTTCGTTCTCCCTGCTCAGACCTCCAAATGCAATGATTCCAACTCGAGGAGTTAGATCTACGCGTCTGGTTTGCCTCCTCAAAATTTCAGACCAAAATAATGAGTGAGCAGAAAGTTATGACATTTCTCCTGAAGTGTCGCAGATGGAGGTGTCGAGACCCGGCCGAGTTTCGGCCCGAGTCAGAAGCCACCTCAAGACGTCAACTGGGAACAACTCGGTCGTGACCCGACCGAGTTTGTGCCCAAGTCACCCAAGGAAGTTAACTGAGAACAACTCGGTCCAGACCCGACCGAGTTGCCTCTCGAGTCAGCCCAAGAGTTGTTAACTGAGAACAACTCGGTCATGACCCTACCGAGTTGTCTCTCGAGTCAGCGACGCTGACTGAAACTCGGCCCGTGACCCGGCCGAGTTTCTGGACCGAGTCGGGCTACTTGTTTTGTCTCCGACTTGTTTTGTTCCTTGGGTCGTTTGCTATTTCGAGGGGGTATAAAAGACTTGTAAAAACTTCTATTTGGGAGACCTAGCAGCTGCATCTACGTTTTTCTAGATCTCAAAAACCCTAGGGGAAGATTTTGGAGATTTTGCTACATTGGATCGTTTGAGAATCGAATCTCTTTTGGAATACAATTGGTATGTTGTCTCTTTCAATGAATTTGATTTCTCTTTCTCTCATGTCTAGCTAAACCTTCTTTTCTAGGGTTGGGTGAACCCAATGGTGAATTAGGTAGGTTTGATTGTGGTATTTGATTGAATGAATATGTGAATGAGATTTGATTCTATCCTAGGATGCTTAATGACCTAATTGATTCGTAATTAGGATTTCTATTGGAATTTGAGACCGAAAGGAGAAAATGATAACAGAAGATTGATACATGATAGATCCCTAGGATAGAACTTGAGGATTATTTGTGCGAAAGTGACTTAATCCCTCTTGTGGTACTTGACTATCGAATTGATTTTTGGATGAGTAGATTCCGCGGAGCGCGAAAGCGAATGTTGTTTCTATTTGTTCATTGATCTTTACAGAACTTAATGGACCTTAATGAGATTAGCTTTGTGCGAAAGTGACTGCTAGTCGAGTCTAGGTACATGCACTATTCATCTGAAAAGAGGTAGTGTTGACATTAGATAGTGAGTCCTTCAAATAACATTCATATTGAAATCTAATCAGATATTGTCTAGAATCTACCGAAACACCATTGTGGGGATCCTAACCTTGGAAGCTTTTTCCCAACTGATAATTCATTTTTACTTGACATTTGTTACCATTGAAACCGAATTGCAAACCTTTCTTGTCTACGACTTAGTCTATTAGTTGATCTAGCAATTGATACTACTTCATAGTCCTTGAGTTCGACACCTTGGTACTACAACCGAACCCGTACACTTGCGGGGTAGGATTTGGACCTATCAAGTTTTTGGCGCCGTTACCGGGGACTATTGCTAGTATTGGTTGTTACACGCAACCGATAGATTAGGTCTTATTTTGTTTTTTACTTTGTTTCTTTTGTCTTTGGTTTCAGATATTGTTCTCAATGAGGTTGCGCAACAAGCAAAGATGGAGGCTATGGCTCATGAGATAAAGCAGATGAAGTTGAGTATGAGTAGAGCTAAGCTTAAGAATGAGGAGAGTCCACCTCCGGTTGTTTCAAATGTGGTTTGTCAATTCTGTGGGGCAGGTAATCATACTATATCATCTTGCCAAGTGTTTGCTTCTAAAAATGAGCCACAGGAGGAAGAAGTGAACTACATGAACAACTTCAACAGGGGTCCTAGAAATGATCCATATTCCAACACCTATAATCTCGGTTGGAGGAATCATCCTAATTTTTCCTACAAGAATGATGATGCTCAGCAAAGACCACCTCCAAGGTTCCAACCGGGACTCTTTCGACCGCAAGCACCCGCTCAGACCTTTGATAATTCCGCACTTCAGTCTGTGTTGAGGGAAATGGCTAAAAATCAAGGGATCATTGCTTCTCAGTTGGAAGCCCTATCCAAGAAGGCTGAAAACTTTGAGAGCTTGCCTAAGAGGATGGACCAATTGGAGAGTTAGTTGGCCCAAATTGCTATGAATGTTCCTAGGCCTACTGGTCAACTTCCTGGTCAACCTGAAGTCAACCCTAGGGAGCATTGCAGGGCTGTCTCTCTGAGTGAAGAAAAACAATTGGAAGAGAACAGTCCAAGAGAAAAAGAAGCGACAAAGGAGCCTGTGGAGAAGCCACAAGAAGAAGAACCCGAGTATGTTGCTCCCCGCCATACAAGCCACCTCTTCCTTTTCCTCAGAGAAAGATTCAGATACAGCTAGAGCACCAATTTGTGAAGTTTAAGGAGATGATGAAGAAGCTGTATGTTGACATACCTTTCACAGATGTCCTCACTCAAATGCCTGCGTATGCTAAGTTCCTGAAAGAGATTCTAATCAAGAAGAGAAGGCTAGAGGACTATGAGACTGTGGCCCTGACAATGGACTGCACTGAGAAGATGCCAAAGAAACTACAAGATCCGGGTGAATTCTTTATCCCTGCATATTTTGGCAATCTCACTTATAATTGTCTTTGTGATCTCGGGTCTAGTGTCAATGTTATGCCTTTGTCAATCTGTAAAGAACTGAAATTGGGTGAGCCTGTTCCATCCAAGATGCGTCTCATTATGGCTGATAGGTCTGTTACTCATCCTGCTGGGATAATAGAAAATGTCCCTGTGAAAGTGGGAAAGTTCTTCATACCAGGAGATTTTGTGATACTTGACATGGAGGTTAGTGATAAAACTCCCATCATCCTTGGGAGACCATTTTTAGCCACTGCTGGGGCTAATATTGATGTCAAGAATGGAAAGCTTTCATTCACAATAGGGGAAGAGAAGATTGAGTATAAATATTTCAAGGACTACTTTCTTGAGATATACAAAGACACTCCACCAGCTCCTATCACAGGTACCTGCTGTAAGATTGAGGTTGATCCTGGGCAAGAGGAGATCTTATCGGACATAGCTGGTTTGCTTGATGAGTGTTTGGGAAATCTGGACTTGGATGCTTATGAGAATGCTAGTGCGAAGAAAAGGCAAACACCAACAAAAAGGAAGAAGGCCAAGACAAGGGTTGAGCTCAAGAGTGGAAATATGGTGTTGTTATCCCATGAAAAATCTAACATGTTTCCAGGTCCTAAGGGGACAAGATGGTCAGGACCATATAGGGTGACTCGAGTTCTGAAAGGTGGGACGGTCATGTTATGGCATAAAAACTCAGGAAAGTTCAAAGTGCAAAGTCATCGGCTGAAGCCTATTATCACGCCTGACCCGATCAAGTAGGGTACCACCGACCCTCCCGATCCAAGTACATGAAAGTGGTGGGAGGTCAAGCTAATGACCTAAAACAAGCGATGGGTGGGAGGCAATCCATCAGATTCATGGTGAGTACTTCTTTTTCCTTACGCTTTTTGTGATACCCCGTATTTTTGTAAGGTTATTTTGGGAATTATGGAATTTTCCCGAGTACCCGTTGTGTACGTCGGATTTAATTCAGGTAGCTTGAGACATTCTGTAATGTGCTCTATATCTGTAATATTTTTCTCAGTGAAATAATATACAAACAAGGTGCCTTGAATTTTAATTGTCGTTCGCGTACGATAATTTTTATCCCGGTTTATCGTCATGCTCGTTCAAAGCCGAATGGGCGGGAAAAGGGGGAAACGGCGACCGCCCTTCAGAAACGGCGACCGCCGTGGTTGGGCCCTAGATGTCAGTGTGTCAGCTTCTAGCTGGCCGCGACAGGCCTAACGACGGCGACCGCCGCGTGCCCGCCGCAGGCAAAAATACGGCGACCGCCGTGATTGTCCAGTGGGCATTGCCCGCCGGTCGCCGGCGTCGTTCGAGGCGTGCCGTTGCATCGTTCGCCGCATCTGAGGATTTGCAGATCACTCCTTGGGGTTTGCCTATAAATAGCAGAGCTTGGGCATGGGTTTTGGGTCATCTACAACCCCGAATCGCTGCCAAATTTGCCTCTCGCCGGAGTTGTGTTTTCGCCGGAATTCGAAGGTCTCGCCGGTGTTGCTTTGGTGTGGTTCCTGAGTGCCTTTGTGAAGCTTTTGGTTAGCCTTGGAGGTTAGAAGCCAAAGCAAGTCGAAGGAGGCCAAACCGCTCGTGTTTTGGGGTGAGTTTTCTCTCGTTTCAGTCGGCCGTGTTCTTCACGGCGACCGCCGTGTTCTTTACGGCGACCGCCGTGTTCTTCATGGCGACCGCCGCCAAGAACACCGACCGCCGCCAGTGCCCAGAACGCCTTCGTGGCTTTGGCTTGGTCGGTTGTCGTCGTGGCGTCTTTCCTTTCGTGTTCTTTCGCCGTGTTTAGATTCGTACTGTTTATGTCGGATCTAACTTAGGGTTCCTTTTATGGGTCGACTCGAAGGTCGTTGTGCTGTCAGAGCTATACCGTGTCGAGCCCGGAATCCAGTGACGTATTTAGACTATTCTGCGGAGTAAGGCAAGTGGCGGTTCGCTCTTGCTCTTTCGTTCCATATTTACATTAATTATCAGTAGTTTATCTGAGTAATTAATTTGGAATGAATATTCTGGTTGTCTGGAAACGGTTTTGATAAACTGTTTTGAAAATCATATAATAGGTTGTATATCTGTTAGAACAACGCTATTATCTGTGATCGCCTTTCGGGCCTTTATATGGATTTATCCTGTAAATGTGGTGGTGTTGTAACTGTTTAGTTAGCACTGTTAAATAGGAACGTTACTCGGACTCTGTCCAGTCGTTTCTTTATAATCTGGTATCGGGGTGGATTGTCCCCATCTGGTACTATTCTAAGATCATGATCGGTCTCTTACACATGTGTGTAGAGACAGGACACTTAGCTGATGTCACAAACCTTTCGGTATACGTCACTCTCGATGAAACGTATACTAAGATGTGTCGTCCCATTGGTGGGGTACACATGTAAAAGTCTATAACGTGATGTGTGTTTTTTTGAAACATAAATCAGATAAGTGCTACCTTGACGCACATAATTAATACACCTTGGGCGAGTAGTGCAGCTAAGTTCAGTGCAGCTAGGAAAACTCGTCTTGACTTGAATGTAGTACGTTCTCTTTCTAATCTGGATTCGCTGTAGGCGATGAGGTTGGTCGTGAACCGAAGCATCTCAGTCAGTTTTAAATCATGGTTGAATGATTCTGTAATATTCCAGATTTGTCATTACTTCCTTAAAGACTCATTTCTCTTGGAGTCTCTTTTCGAGTTGATTTCTGTGAAGATTCAGTCTTCCAGAATCTTCTCTTGTGCATATCTCTTGTTTATTCCAGTAGGAATATGATGGTTGACTACCGTTACCGGTTATTATCCGAGAAGCGGTGAGTCTAACCTAATATGACTGCTTTGAACCAGTCTGCTTTTTACCCTTGCTAGTCTATTCATTTAGACTAACCAACCAATATTTTCCCTTGCATGGTTGGCTGGTGTCTTCCGTTTGATTCGGCACATCAGTTAAGAAGTAGCTCAGAAGATTAGAAGGACTATGGAGTCGGCGGTGGTTTTTGAATGTTTTAATTATTTCTTTAATCAGGTTATGATCCTTTGGACAATAACTCCGATTGTAACTTATTTTCTTAGTCTTCCGCTGTGTTTGGTTTAAACTATGTTTTGACCTATTCGGGATTGGGTTGTAATCCCGTAACTCTTGTTTCCTCAACAATGTTATGTTTTGGAATTTAATGCTTGATCTTTGTGTATCAATTGCATTTCATAAATTGTATTTATTTGGTAAAGCTTTGGGTGATCTCGGTAAGGAACACTGGGGTCACTGGCGGTAATACCTTTCCAAAAGGGTTAAGTTTTGGGGGTGTTATAGTTGTGGTATCAGAGCCAAAGGTTTTAAAACGGGTTTGGAATTTTTATAAACCATTTATTCATTTTCAAAATGCTTTAAAGAGGGCTCTGAATTTTCATTCTGAAAAGAATTTAAAAACACCGTTCATAGTCGTGTCTTCTTTATAGTCTGATATAGTAAGCTTGCTTCTATGTCTAGAAAGACTAATTCCTTCCTTATTGTTCAATAGGATGGGTGTCTGCTTTTCTATTGGTAGGGGGTCGGAAGACGCCAAGTCGGATCAGCCGAGGCTAGATTTTCCGTTACCTCAGCGATGTTTCGAGGTTGGAGGCCCGAGTAGCCCACCCGAAGACGTCAAGCACGTTCTCCCCGAGTCGGTTGTCCTTGTAGCCAGGAATGCTATGGTCCCTAGACCTGCACCTGTGCCGCCACCAAGGGTGGAGGGAGTACAGGAATGGGAGCAGGAAGACGAGTTGTCAAGGTATGAACAAGGGGTTTACCAAGATGACTTTCTACTGGGACCAATTCCCGAGGAGATCGAGTACGAGGAAGAGGAAGAGGAGATGCTTGAGCAAGATCCTGTCGAGGACGAGGAGATGATCGAGGATGATTCCGAGGATGAGGATCCCATCGAGGATGATCCCGAGGAAGAGGATCCCATCGAGGATGATCCCGAGGATGAGGATCCCATAGAGGATGATCCAGAAGAGGATCCAGAGTTGGACCTTGGAGGGCAGAATCAGGAGCTCGGTACAGGATTGTCACCAGTGCCAGAGTACGCACCCATGTCAAAAGCTGATTGGGAGGCACTGTATACCGAGTACGGTATTGGGAGAAGTGACAGGGAATCTCAGCCTATCCCTACTCCAAGGAAATGGAGGTCGGAATCCGAGCTGTAGGAGATTCTCCGCCAGAGCGAGGTAATCTCCGCAGAACAGCAGCGTCAGAGGGATGAGCTGATCGCCAGTACTCAGAGGAGGGCTGGAATAGGAGGACCAGTCATGGACGACCCATACTTTTCCATGACTGAGCTAGGACTATGTGCTTCAGGGTCAAGCAGGGTGCGAAACCCATCGCCAAAGCTCGATGGTGAGCCTAGCCCGAAGAGACCATGCACGAGTAGCCAGTCGTATGGGAGACATTTTGGAACGCCTTGAGGAGGAGTGGCGTTGCCTATCGTAGTAGTTCGTTTCTTAGTTTTCCAAGTTGTACTTTGTGTAATATTTCAGTATTGCGGCAAGTACTTTGAGAAACACTTTTATCTTCGAGCAATGTTGTCCTAACGCTCGAATGATAAACTTATGTGTAACTTGTGTAAGAATTTGAAGGTTCATCTATAAAATACCAAGTTGATCTATTCTGAGTGATTTATTTACATTGATATATTGCATAAGTATGTTACATAATATTAATATATTGAATGCTTGGAATTGGATCGGTAAACAAATGATGAACCCAAGAAGCACGAGAAACTCGACTCGAGCCGGTGCTGGGACTAGCCAAAACCCCAGACCAGCAGGAAGAGGTGTTCAGGATGAACACGAGTCCGAGTCTCGCGTCCAGCAGAGGCGTGAAGGTCAGGATCAGACCCAAGCGCCGACGTTGTTTGACGCTGCAGCTGTTGAGGCGATCCGTGGGATCGTGATGCAGGCTATTACAGATGTCTTGAGACCAAGTGCGCCTCAAGCACAAGAAGTGCCTATTCATGTAGCGGTTCCTGATGTTGTGGAACCCAGAAACCCTGTGATTGAAGAGACTGCCGTTAGGGCGAGGGACAGCTATGGTCGCGCTCTTAAGACCATTACTTCCATGAGACCCGACTGCTATAACGGGAAAGGGGAGCCAGTGGCAGTGACTCATTGGTTCTCCCATATGGAGAGGTTGTTCAGGAACGTGGAGTGTACGGAGGCCGAGAAGGTCCATATCGCTTCTCTTCAGCTGAAGGAGGAGGCTAGCGAGTGGTGGGAGAGCACTGGTTTGGCTGAGAGCCCAGTGTTGACTTGGTCGATGTTCAAGACTAAGATGGTTGATCGCTTTTTCTCTCGTGATATGAGAGAGGAAAAGCATAAAGAGTTCTTGTACCCTCAGACTGATGGTCTGAGAGTGACCGAGTTGGCATCTAAGTTCAACCATCTTCTATAGTACGCCACTGCCGAGATCACCAGCGAGGCTCAAAAGATCTGGTACTTCCACGAGTGGATGAACCCGGATATCAAGCCATTAATAGTGCACCACACATGCTCTACCTTGGAGCAGTATGTGGATTGTGCCTATAAGTTGGAGGTAACTCTCGAGGAGTCGACCAAGAGGCACAACCGACAGAAGTCGATGCAGAATCAGAACCAGGGAGGTGGTTTTAAGCGCCCTGCGCCACCGTCTAACTTCGCCAAATCCGGCAGAGCTAAGACGGAGATGACGCAAGGAGGATCGACTCAGCAGTCAGGGCAGACCATGAGTACAGTTCAGTGTTATAACTGCGGTACTGCTGGGCACAAGAGCACTGAGTGTCGGAAGGAGAGGAGGCCATGCTTTGGGTGTGGACGTGATGGTCATCTGCAAAAGTTCTGCAAGCAGGGGAAGCAGAAGGGAGTAGAGTCACAGTAAGGGTCAGTTCATCAGAGCAACCGACCTAGGTTTAAGCCTACCGAGACTCCTAGCCCTTCAGTGCAGACAACTGCTCAGAACAGGGGAAAGGCCCCAGCTGCTTCTGGAAGTCAGGGCCAACGCTTGTATGAGATGCGTGAGGCAGATGGACCCAACGCTCCGATTGCTCAAGGTAATCTATACCTTCACTCTACTTCAATGTGCATTCTGTTTGATTCTGGTGCTACGCATTCCTTTATTTCGGATAGCTGTGTTAGCAAGTTAGACTTAGTGTGCAATGATTCGTGCGACCCTTTCGTCGTTAATCTTCCTAATGGAGAACGTTTGGTGGGAACCAAGCATTTGTCCGACTTTCCGATTACCATTCAGGGTAAGGAATTCGACGCAGATTTAATCTGCATAGCCATGGCTCCATACGACATTATTCTCGGTATGGATTGGCTGATGCGTCACAAGGCGGTGATTGACTTCAGTTCAAGAACGGTGACGGTGTCATCCGGGGGCCAATTCGTGTGCAAGTTCAAAGGTCGAAATGACGCTGATAACGGCAAGCTGATCAATGCGATGGCTGCGTTTAAGCTACTACGACAAGGATGTGTCGGGTACCTTTGCTACTTGGATTCGCCTGAGAAGGATGGACCTGAGGTTCTTGATATTCATGTAGTTAGGGAATTTTCGGATGTCTTTCCGGAAGAAATTTCAGGATTACCCCCAAATCGTGACGTAGAGTTTTCTATTGATCTCGAGCCTGGTACGGCGCCGATTTCCAAATCCCCGTATCGGATGGCTCCAGCTGAGATGCAAGAGTTGAAGAACCAACTTGAAGATCTTCTTGACAAAGGTTATGTCAGGCCGAGTGCATCGTCGTGGGGTGCTCCGGTATTATTCGTCAAAAAGAAGGACGGATCATTCCGACTTTGTATCGACTACCGAGAGTTGAATAAGGTGACGATCAAGAACAAGTATCCTTTGCCTAGGATTGATGACTTGTTGGACCAATTGCATGGAGCAAAGGTGTTCTCCAAGATCGACTTAAGATCTGGATATCATCAACTCAGGATTCGGGAGCAGGACATTCCTAGAACTGCGTTTAGGACCAGATATGGTCATTACGAGTTCGTAATGATGCCTTTTGGGCTTACAAATGCTCCAGCTGTCTTTATGGATTTGATGAACCGATGTTTTCACCAATACTTGGATAAGTTCGTGGTGGTTTTCATCGACGACATTTTGATCTACTCTCCGAATGAAGAAGTCCACGAGGCACATCTACGGATTTCCTTATCGATCCTTAGACAACATCAGCTTTATGCTAAATTGTCTAAATGTGAATTTTGGATGAAGGAAGTGGCTTTCTTAGGCCACGTGATTAATAAAAATGGGGTTATGGTTGATCCCCAAAAGATTGAAGCGGTGGCCAAATGGACACAGCCCCAGAATGTGAAGGAGGTGCGCAGTTTTCTTAGACTTGCCGGGTATTATAGAAGGTTTGTAGAAGGATTTTCAAAGATCGCTCTACCGATGACCAATCTACTCCGCAAAGTCCATAAGAAGTTTGTCTGGAATGACAAGTGCGAGGTCAGTTTCCAGGAGTTGAAGCGACGGTTGACCTCGGCACCCGTGTTAGCACTCCCAGAGGGGAATGACGATTATGTGGTCTATAGTGATGCTTCCAAGTGTGGCCTTGGTTGTGTTTTGATGCAAAGGGGCAGAGTCATTGCTTACGCATCTAGACAACTCAAGACTTACGAAGAAAACTATCCGACCCATGATCTTGAGTTAGCAGCGATTGTCTTTGCGCTGAAGATTTGGAGGCATTACCTCTATGGTATAAGATGCCAAGTCTTCACTGACCACAAAAGTCTCAAGTATATATTTACTCAGAAGGAGTTAAATATGAGACAATGCCGCTGGCTAGAGTTGCTCAAGGACTACGACATGGAGTTGTTGTATCATCCGGGCAAGGCTAATGTAGTAGCTGATGCACTAAGCCGGAAGACAATGCACGAGACTGTGGTTGCGTTGCTTACTGCTCAGACCAAGCTAAACCAAGAGTCATGCGACATTGAAGTCTTGTATGACCAGCATAGAGGGTACCTGAGTATGATGGAGATTCAGGCTACACTGCTGGATCAAATCAAAGAAAAGCAAGTCGATGACATCATCTTGGTAAAGTTAAGCAGTGAAGTGATGGATGGGAAAGCTCCCAGTTTTGTGGTTCAGGATGATGGATCACTTTAGTTTCAGGATCGGATCTGTGTGCCTGACACAGAAGGTCTTCGTCAGTTGGTGATGAGAGAAGCTCATTCATCTGCTTATTCTGTGCATCCTAGCTCTAGCAAGATGTACAAGGATCTCAGGAAGAAGTTTTGGTGGCCAAACATGAAGTGGGACGTAGCAGACTTTGTGGCAAAGTGCTTAACTTGCCAAAAAGTCAAGATCGAACATCGCAGACCAGGTGGTGAGATGCTACCTCTCCCCGTGCCAGAATGGAAATGGGAGGACATTTCCATGGACTTCGTCACTAGGCTACCCAAGACTCGAAGTCAGAGAGATGCTATCTGGGTAATTGTGGATAGGCTTACGAAGAGTGCTCATTTCATAGCCATCAAGACCACATGGGAAACCCAGAAGCTATCCGAAGTTTACCAGAAAGAGATTGTCCGCTTACATGGCATTCCTAAGACCATTGTATCGGACCGAGATGGCCGTTTCATGTCAAGATTCTGGAAGGAACTTCATAAGGCTATGGGGACCGAGTTGAGGTTCAGTACAGCGTTTCATCCTTAGACAGATGGCCAGTCTGAAAGGACCATCCAGACTCTGGAGGATATGCTTAGAGCTTGTGTGCTCGATCGTCCGACTAGCTGGGAGGACAGCTTGAGTCTGATTGAGTTCACATACAACAATAGCTGGCATGCTACAATCAAGATGGCTCTGTTTGAAGCTTTGTATGGTCGCAGATGCAGATCTCCGATTTGTTGGGACGATAATGCCGACAAAATTCTACTTGGACCAGAGTTGGTCGAAAGGACGGCTTCAGACATTGCTTTGATCAGACAAAGAATGTTGACCGCTCAGAGTCGATAGAAGTCCTACGCAGATCGGAAGCGCAGGACTGTCGAGTTCGAGGTCGGTGATAAGGTTTTTGTCAAGGTATCGCCATCCAAAGGAGTTTTCAGATTTGGTAAGCGTGGGAAGCTTAACCCTCGCTACGTGGGACCATTCGAGATTTTGGATAGAGTGGGATCTCTAGCATACCGTTTGGCATTGCCGCCATCGGCTCACCCGGTGCATAACGTGTTCCATGTGTCTTTACTCAGAAAGTATATGCCAGATGAGTCTCATGTGCTTAGTTACGAGGACATCGAGATTCAAGCTAATGGTACTTATGAAGAGTTGCACGTGCGCATTTTGGAGGGTCGGGAGAAGCATTTGCGCAACAAGATCGTGCCGTTGGTATGAGTGCTGTGGTCCAAGTCAGGGACCGAAGAAGTTACTTGGGAGACGTGGGAAACCGAGTCAGATATGCTTAGGCGTTTTCCCGAGTTATTCTCGACCTAAGTTTCGGGGTCGAAACTTCTTGTAAGGGGGAGGAGATGTGATACCCCGTATTTTTGTAAGGTTATTTTGGGAATTATGGAATTTTCCCGAGTACCCGTTGTGTACGTCGGATTTAATTCAGGTAGCTTGAGACATTTTGTAATGTGCTCTATATCTGTAATATTTTTCTCAGTGAAATAATATACAGACAAGGTGCCTTGAATTTTAAATTGTCGTTCGCGTACGATAATTTTTATCCTGGTTTATCGTCATGCTCGTTCAAAGCCGAATGGGCGGGAAAAGGGGGAAACGGCGACCACCGTTCAGAAACGGCGACCGCCGTGGTTGGGCCCGAGATGTCAGCGTGTCAGCTTCTAGCTGGCCGCGACAGGCCTAACGACGGCGACCGCCGTATTTACGGCGACCGCCGCGTGCCCGCCGCAGGCAAAAATACGGCGACCGCCGTGATTGTCCAGTGGGCATTGCCCGCCGGTCGCCTGCGTCGTTCGAGGTGCGCCGTTGCGTCGTTTGCCGTGTCTGAGGATTTGCAGATCACTCCTTGGGGTTTGCCTATAAATAGCAGAGCTTGGGCATGGGTTTTGGGTCATCTACAACCCCGAATCGCTGCCAAATTTGCCTCTCGCCGGAGTTGTGTTTTCGCCGGAATTTGAAGGTCTCGCCGGTGTTGCTTTGGTGTGGTTCCTGAGTGCCTTTGTGAAGCTTTTGGTTAGCCTTGGAGGTTAGAAGCCAAAGCAAGTCGAAGGAGGCCAAACCGCTCGTGTTTTGGGGTGAGTTTTCTCTCGTTTCAGTCGGCCGTGTTCTTCACGGCGACCGCCGTGTTCTTCACGGCGACCGCCGTGTTCTTCACGGTGACCGCCGTGTTCTTCACGGTGACCGCCGTGTTCTTCATGGCGACCGCCGCCAAGAACAGCGACCGCCGCCAGTGCCCAGAACGCCTTCGTGGCTTTGGCTTGGTCGGTTGTCGTCGTGGCGTCTTTCCTTTCGTGTTCTTTCGCCGTGTTTAGATTCGTACTGTTTATGTCGGATCTAACTTAGGGTTCCTTTTATGGGTCGACTCAAAGGTCGTTGTGCTGTCAGAGCTATACCGTGTCGAGCCCGGAATCCAGTGACGTCTTTAGACTATTCTGCGGGGTAAGGCAAGTGGCAGTTCGCTCTTGCTCTTTCGTTCCATATTTACATTAATTATCAGTAGTTTATCTGAGTAATTAATTTGGAATGAATATTCTATTTGTCTGGAAACGTTTTGATAAACTGTTTTGAAAATCATATAATAGGTTGTATATCTGTTAGAACAACGCTATTATCTGTGATCGTCTTTCGGGCCTTTATGTGGATTTATCCTGTAAATGTGGTGGTGCTGTAACTGTTTAGTTAGCACTGTTAAATAGGAACGTTACTCGGACTCTGTCCAGTCGTTTCTTTATAATCTGGTATCGGGGTGGCTCGTCCCCATCTGGTACTATTCTAAGATCATGATCGGTCTCTTACACATGTGTGTAGAGACAGGACACTTAGCTGGTGTCACAAACCTTTCGGTATACGTCACTCTCGACGAAACGTATACTAAGATGTGTCGTCCCATTGGTGGGGTACACATGTAAAAGTCTATAACGTGATGTGTGTTTTTTTTGAAACATAAATCAGATAAGTGCTACCTTGACGCACATAATTAATACACCTTGGGCGAGTAGTGCAGCTAAGTTCAGTGCAGCTAGGAAAACTCGTCTTGACTTGAATGTAGTACGTTCTCTTTCCAATCTGGATTCGCTGTAGGCGATGAGGTTGGTCGTGAACCGAAGCATCTCAGTCAGTTTTAAATCATGGTTGAATGATTCTGTAATATTCCAGATTTGTCATTACTTCCTTAAAGACTCATTTCTCTTGGAGTCTCTTTTCGAGTTGATTTCTGTGAAGATTCAGTCTTCCAGAATCTTCTCTTGTGCATATCTCTTGTTTATTCCAGTAGGAATATGATGGTTGACTACCGTTACCGGTTATTATCCGAGAAGCGGTGAGTCTAACCTAATATGACTGCTTCGAACCAGTCTGCTTTTTACCCTTGCTAGTCTATTCATTTAGACTAACCAACCAATATTTTCCCTTGCATGGTTGGCTGGTGTCATCCGTTTGATTCGGCACATCAGTTAAGAAGTAGCTCAGAAGATTAGAAGGACTATGGAGTCGGCGGTGGTTTTTGAATGTTTTAATTATTTCTTTAATCAGGTTATGATCCTTTGGACAATAACTCTGATTGTAACTTACTTTCTTAGTCTTCCGCTGTGTTTGGTTTAAACTATGTTTTGACCTATTCGGGATTGGGTTGTAATCCCGTAACTCTTGTTTCCTCAACAATGTTATGTTTTGGAATTTAATGCTTGATCTTTGTGTATCAATTGCATTTCATAAATTGTATTTATTTGGTAAAGCCTTGGGTGATCTCGGTAAGGAACACTGGGGTCACTGGCGGTAATACCTTTCCAAAAGGGTTAAGTTTTGGGGGTGTTACACTTTTAATCTCTACATTGGGGGCAATGTAGGTTTTAAACTTGGGGGAGGGGAGTATTTTCATTTTGCATTGCATATAGTTTGCATGATTAGTTGCATTTTTGTTTGCATTTGAATTTTTAGTTGCATATTTGCCCTGCTTGATCCTTTGTGGGTTCTCATAACAGTACATGTACCATGAATCCTCTTAATATGCCTTGGTTGTTGATATTACAAATTGCATTATGAGCATGATATGATTGATCAAACCTATGACAATGACCTGAGCATGTGGACTTTGACTAAGATACGTTAGAACCGACACTCTAGACAAAATGTCCTAGCGAGCTTGTTGGCCTTCCTTGGACTACATTTGCAAAAGTCTCTCGTTTTCTTCATGTGTGTGAACTCTCTTTGTGTGCTAACTCTAGAACTTGCATTAATATCTTCTTTGAGGCCACGCTCACGACTTATGTGCATGACATTAATAGGATTGAGGCATTGTTTTTATTAACCCTTTTCATCCTTGGCCACCCTATTCATGTATCCTTTGCTTGAAGCCCGTTGTGCCTTATTGCCTATTCTTTGGAAACTCCACAAAAGCATACCGAGCCAATAAGTTCATCCTTCCCATCCGGGGATTAGGATAGTTGAATTGTTGTTGCTAAAGTGGATTTTAGCCAAGCTTGGGGGAGGTTATATATATGGTGGTTAGAAATGTGTATAAATTTGTAATGTGTCTCCTTTCCATGTGTCTTCTTTGACTTTCAAAAAAAAAAAAAAAAAAAGTCAAGTAAAAGAAAGGAGACCATGTCATATATAAGGGTTAAGTTGTATGGGTTTGAAGGTTGAAATTCAATTAAAGGGTATTTTCGCTTGGTGTTGTCTTGGTAAGATCCTCTTCCCCGGATTTAGCTCCTCGTGGCCTAAATACTCCTATGCCCTATGTTATACCTTGGCCCCATTACAACCTTGGAAAAGCCCTCATGATTTTTGTCGTGTGCATGGTCTTTAGTGGTGGAGATTAAGAACACTGTTGCAAGCTTATGGTAGTGTAGCATTCAAAGTTGAGAATTGATATTGAGTGAAACACATGCTTAAACACATGAGTGTGAGCGACTTGTTTTTTTCGATTCTGGTGAGGTCTTGAGTGAAGGAACTGATTTTACTCTTGTCATTGATTGAGAATCATGCTAGGACGGAATTTGTTGTTTGTTTGGCCTTTCATGGTTATTGGTCATATGACTTTTGGATAGAAACAACTGTTGCATATTCTGTGTACTCATTGTCATGCACTTGCTTGGGACAAGCAAGGTTCAAGCTTGGGGGATTTGATAGCATGCATTTAGGCTAGTTTAGGTCACGTTTATTTCTGCTATTTTGGTTTGTTTCGTTCATTTTCCTTTTAGTTTTATTTGGTTTTAGTAGATTTGTAGTGTTCGGAGTCTACTCTTGCGTCTGTTTCATTTCAGGTTCTTTAGGAGGCATTTTTGGAGAATGTGAGCTTCAATACGAAGATGTTCGAGTAGTGGGCTCGAAGGGATGATGCCAATGTCAAGTGTGCGGATGACAAGAAGGAGGCGGGACTAAGGAATCAATCTCTCTCGTCTGAAATTCCTGGGCGTTGGTCCAACTTGTAAAACTTCGTTCTCCCTGCTCAGACCTCCAAATGCAATGATTCCAACTCGAGGAGTTAGATCTACGAGTCTAGTTTGCCTCCTCAAAATTTCAGACTAAAATAATTAGTGAGCAGAAAGTTATGACATTTATCCTGAAGTGTCGCAGATGGAGGTGTCGAGACCCGGCCGAGTTTCGGCCCGAGTCAGGAGCCACCTCAAGACGTCAACTGGGAACAACTCGGTCGTGACCCGACCGAGTTTGTGCCCGAGTCACCCAAGGAAGTTAACTGAGAACAACTCGGTCCAGACCCGACCGAGTTGCCTCTCGAGTCAGCCCAAGAGTTGTTAATTGAGAACAACTCGGTCATGACCCGACCGAGTTGTCTCTCGAGTCAGCGACGCTGACTGAAACTCGGCCCGTGACCCGGCCAAGTTTCTGGACCGAGTCGGGCTACTTGTTTTGTCTCCGACTTGTTTTGTTCCTTGGGTCGTTTGCTATTTCGAGGGGGTATAAAAGACTTCTAAAATCTTCTATTTGGGAGACCTAGCAGCTGCATCTACGTTTTTCTAGATCTCAAAAACCCTAGGGGAAGATTTTGGAGATTTTGCTACATTGGATCGTTTGAGAATCGAATCTCTTTTGGAATACAATTGGTATGTTGTCTCTTTCATTGAATTTGATTTCTCTTTCTCTCATGTCTAGCTAAACCTTCTTTTCTAGGGTTGGGTGAACCCAATGGTGAATTAGGTAGGTTTGATTGCGGTATTTGATTGAATGAATATGTGAATGAGATTTGATTCTATCCTAGGATGCTTAATGACCTAATTGATTCGTAATTAGGATTTCTATTGGAATTTGAGACCGAAAGGAGAAAATGATAATAGAAGATTGATACATGATAGATCCCTAGGATAGAACTTGAGGATTATTTGTGCGAAAGTGACTTAATCCCTCTTGTGGTACTTGACTATCGAATTGATTTTTGGATGAGTAGATTCCGCGGAGCGCGAAAGCGAATGTTGTTTCTATTTGTTCATTGATCTTTACAGAACTTAATGGACCTTAATGAGATTAGCTTTGTGCGAAAGTGACTGCTAGTCGAGTCTAGGTACATGCACTATTCATCTGAAAAGAGGTAGTGTTGACATTAGATAGTGAGTCCTTCAAATAACATTCATATTGAAATCTAATCAGATATTGTCTAGAATCTACCGAAACACCATTGTGGGGATCCTAACCTTGGAAGCTTTTTCCCAACTGATAATTCATTTTTACTTGACATTTGTTACCATTGAAACTGAATTGCAAACCTTTCTTGTCTACGACTTAGTCTATTAGTTGATCTAGCAATTGATACTACTTCATAGTCCCTGAGTTCGACACCTTGGTACTACAACCGAACCTGTACACTTGCGGGGTAGGATTTGGACCTATCAATGCTCAAGGGGTTGACGAATGAGTGTGTATGTGGGAGGTACCAGCCCATGTAATCACCGCTACACTCATGCCCTTCCTCGACAGGAGGGCCTACCGCATCTAGACTCATGGAATGTATATTCTGGGCATCCCAGACAAATTGAGCTCTGTCATAGTCCACAGTGTATGTGCTGATTTTGGTTCCCCTCCATGCCCTTATTGGCACTATAGGCGATATTGGAACTTGTTGTACCCGGCCAAACTGTCTCACCACACAATCTGGCATGTACGGCTCTGTGATCCAAAGACACGACAGAACTCCATGGAAGAGCGAAAGAGCGAATAATTCTTCGTTAAAGTCAATCGGACCGTATGGCATCCAATCAACCTAAACATAATGGGATGCCAAACAATTAAACATACCTATCATCGAATTTCTAACTTCATGGCAGACAACAAGTCAATCGGACCGTATGCACTTACTCTGTCCGCAGTCATCAAATCAATGTATGTTCTATAGTCTCTCATCCGGTTGGGTTTCTTTGAAAGGTCCCATCTACGAGCATATGGGATCGACTGCTCGAAGTCCCAACTTCTACTCTGTGCAGGTCAGAACATGTTGAAGTACTGGTAGATCCACGCCTGAAAATGATGATGTATACCAAATGGAGTCAATGAATAAAAACATTTATAACAAAATTCATGGCAGACAACAAAATTTGTATTTACAAAATTCATTGTAAATAAAGTACTATACAACAAATTTTTTACCTGTATCAGAGTGTAGCATGTCGACATCAACCTCGCCTCTTTTCTTGTGCACTCGCCCAAGCTACGGTACACGTGGGCCAGAATACCAGCACCCATGCATAATTCATGGTAGACGAGGGATCAGAGACAAATGGAGTGTAGTAGACGGGCAGTTTGTGTTGGGACTTGTCCGGAAAGAGACAGGAGCCCAACAAGTGAAGCAAGAACCTAGACGCCCGCTGCTCTTCACTCAGTTGTTCGCAATGCTCCTTAAAGAACTGAGCATGTACGGTACCAGATGTCACAGCCCCAACATGCAGCTCAAAGACTACTTGCGCCTCCTCCACCAAGGCCTTCTTCAGATCATTCATTCCCAACTACTCATGCCATTTTTGTGGAGGTCCCATGTCTTTTCCATGGATGTTTAGCCCAATGATCAACAATATGTCATGGAGAGTTATAGTCATCTCTCCCCATGGCATATGGAATGAGCTAGTTTCTAGATGCCAACGCTCAACGAACGCACTAATCAACGCCTCGTCCACATGCTTGTGCATCAACTCCGGTACATGACACAACCCTGACGCAGATGCCAGATGACACCACATGGCATTTCGTTTCAAATGCCATGAACGTATCTTCTTGTCTCGTTGCTGAAACCTTAACGCTGGCACCGACTTTAAATATTTGAATTTTTAACATATGTAAGCAACCCAATTGAAATATTTAAAATAAAGGTGAAATTTCATATAAGGTTTTTGCTGCAACTTACAATGCACTGGTAAAGGTAGTGCGATATGTGATTGGCAAAGCCCTTCAGAAGTTCAGGCATCTCCGGACCTCCAGGTACTCCAACCACCAATTCAGGATCATATTTGCCATTTTTCTTCGACCGGGGCGGTTTTGACCGCGAAGAAGAGGCTTCATGTGGCTCCTCGTCTGCATAATCAGGTTCACTAGGGCTGTTCAAATCTCGACCGGACCGGAAAACCGGACCGGATCGGTGAAAATACGGTCCGGTCTCCGGTCCACATAATTTCCTTAATCCGGTTTTGGTCCGATCCGGTCCAAACCCGAAAAAAAAACCGGTCCGAACCGGTGGACCGGATTTTTTTTTAATTTATATGTTTTTTTGGAGATTTATATGTATTTTTTTATAGATATTTTTCTTAATTTAATAAGTTAGGAGTATATATGTTTTTTAGATATTTTTTATAGATTTTAAATAAGAATTTAAATATATATTTTTTAAAATAAAATCCGGTCTAAACCGGTCCAGGACCGGACCGGAACTGGACCGGACCGAATAGGTCCGGTCCGGACTTTTGGAAAAATCCGGTCCATCGGACCAGATGAACACCCCTAAGGTTCACCTCTTGGAGCTCAAGCCTGACTATCCTCGTCCTACATTTTTTTTTACAAATGATAAGTAATACATTTGTATCATACGCTCATCTTTTCATATATTAAGGCTACTTACCATAGGCTGAGATGCGTTCGGGTAGAGGCCTGGGTTCTCTCATGGGTTGTACCGCATTTGATCATCTACGCCCTGATAATAGACGGGGCTGTGATGATGGATGTGAGGACTCTGATGGAGGTGAGGGATGTGATAAGGCAGCGGGCTATGATGACGGTGAGGGCTCTGCTGGGGCGGCGGACTAAATGGGGGGCCATAATAGTTATTTTGATTCATCGTATCGGAATAACCATGGAGCGGGCTCGTGTTATAATCCGGGTACAACTGCGGCTCCGAGTCAGCCCGACCACCCTCCACAGGAAACGATGGCACAAACGGCAACACATGGGGGTCAACATTGCCCGCCTGCCTGTATCCTCCCTCATCCTGACTACCGCCCGCAAACCTATGGGTTACCTCCTCTTCAGTCTGAAAGGAAATGTCCCGGACGAGGTTTCTTCTGTTTCTACGCTTTGTTCTCTCACCGGACTCCATCTACAACAATGAATCAAACCATTTTATCTCAAAAAATACAATTCCGGTTATACAAAAAAAACATAATTTACGTGGAAACAGAATCCACACGTTAAGTGTGGATGTAATCCACACTTAACGTGGGGACTGTCTCCACATGTTATGTGTGGAGATCATCCACACATAACGTGGGTACAGTCTCCACACGTTACACATGGACTGCCTCTGCACTTAACGTGTGGATTTGCAATTCCCCCTTTCCGGTCAAATTTTCGGCGAGATTTCCAGATTCTGGCGAGATTTCCAGATTTCGGCGAAGCATTATTTCATCATAATTTCCCCAAAATCCAACAAAACTAACACTAATTAAACAAATCCAACAAAACTACCACTTGCATTTGGCTATTTTCATACAAATCCAACAAAAACCCTAAACACCCTTTCATACAAATCTATCAAATGTCTACCATTTCATACAAATATATCTATCAAATTAATCAACAAATGCAAATAACTACTTCAAAATTACACAAAACCAACAAAAATAAGATCAAAAACACAAAAACAATATGGATCTACAATAACCTAACAAAAAAACTAAAAAATTAAATAAAAATTAACAAGAATGTTTATTACTAACCTTTAAAGAATATGGATCTACGTAATGTGCGGACCTTGTTGATTCGTAACGAGGAGACAAGAAAGCGACGTTATGTGGGGAGGAAGGACGAAGAAGAGAGCGGCGGTTTAGGGTAGAGGAGGAAGAAGAAAAAAAAATGGCTTTTAAAGCCGAAGAGGCTTCCCACGTTACGTTGGGAGCCTGTTCCCACGTTACGTGGGGAGCCTGTTCCCACGTAATGTGGAAAGCCATCTCCCACGTTACGTGGGAAGCCTCTCCTCACGTAACGTGGGGAGTCTTTTTTTCCTTACGTAACGTGGGGAGCCTCTCCCCACGTTACGTACGAGCCTATGCGTTAAAAAGTAATTTTTCCTATGTGTTAAAAAGTAAGCCCCGTTTTTTATTATCTACTTCTCATGTGCGTTCAAAGTTGAAAGATGTTTGGTGAAATAGAAAAACGAGGTGCTAAAAACGTTCTCTTCGCTAGAGCTATTGTCGCTTACTCCTTTGCTTCCGGCTTCCCTCCCCCGCCCCTCACGGCCCCCGGCCATCGGCCTCTCGCTGGGACCGGAGAAATGGGGCGCCGGAAACCCGTCCCCCCCCCCCTCGCCCTCCCCAAGCGCGCTCACTCCCTTCATTTGCCCCGTTACCCCCCTTGCCCCAAAATCCAAAGCAAACCTCCTCACCATATCCATGTCTCTTCCCTTCTCTTCTTCAACCTCAAGCATGACCCGGCTCTCGGGTTCCCCCCTTTGTCCCATCTTCGTGTGGGTTTTGAAGTGGATAAACTTATCCATGGCGGAGAGCGGGCTAACCTTAGGGGGCCCCCCATAGTTAGCCTTCATCCTACACCTAGTTGCGCCAGTCCAGATGCTGCTTTGGTGGATGTTAAGGTGGTGTTCAGCTCAACGCCATACAGTATCAACCCTCTGATGGAAAAGGAGGCCGTGATAAAATGCCTGGAATACCCTATCTAGGTGGAGGAAGAATAGTCGTTGCTCCCCGTGGCCCACCAGGTGACCCCGAGCTAGTGCTCTCCGGACTCGGTCCCGGAGACGCAAACCAGCCCAAATCATGGGTTGGAATTGGCGATTGAGATGGCAAGCCCGAAGAGAGCTCGCGAAACCCCGATTGTGGGGTTGGGGCTGGTTCCCCGGACCTGGGGATCCTCAATGATCAGCCAGAAGAATGCACCAAGTTATGGAAGGACATGCTAACTAACAAGGAAGATGAGGAACGATTCACCGTGCCAAAAAAAATTTAGAGGGAAAGATCTCAGTTGATTTACCGGAGGGGTCGAGCCCATCATGCTGGAAGCCCTGGCTTTAGCCTGGAAATCCTCACTTATAGTTAAGACTTTGGGGACACTCATCCCCTATGAGATGATGCAAAGAAAGATCAAAGAACTGTGGAGCCCTATATGCAATTTCAGACTTATAGATTTACCCAACGGGTACTACATGATGAAGTTCACTAAAGAAAATGATTACATGAAGGTCTTAACAGGAGGGCCTTGGACTATGTTTGGTCACTATTTGGTCCTTAAGCCCTAGTCACCATGTTTCAATCCCCTCACGGATGACCTAGCCACTACCCCTTCTTGGATTCGCATTGCCAACCTCCCGGTCATGCTGTATGAAGAAAGTGTGCTCCTGCAGGTGGCGACAGGAATTGGAAACCCACTCAAAGTGGATCGAATGACTCTGCATGCTAATAGAGGAATGTTTGCCAGGATATGCGTCGAACTGAATCTTGCCAAACCCCTCAAAGGATCCATCTTCATCAATGGTAATCGATACCTTATTGAGTATGAGGGGCTGCATACTATATGTTTCAACTGTGGTCATTACGGACACTTCTAACCCAAGTGTCCCCTGCTCCCAAAAAATGTCGAGAAGAAGCAGGCGATGGAGGCCAACAGAGACCCGCTCCCTAACCGGAGTAAGGAAGCCCAGATCAGAACAAGAAAATTTGGAGGGTGGATGTTACTAAAGTCCCGACGACACAGGCATACCAACCCGATAAACCAAACCCTAGAAAGTCCTCTCGGAAGGGCTCTAAGCCGTTGAACTTAACCTCGAGATTAGGGAGATTTGCTGCATTAGAAATCGTGGAGGAAGAGGATGAAGCTAATATGCTTCAGCAAGGACCCGTCCCTAATGAGGAAGGTCAAACAGAAGGGCAACAGGGGAGACTAGAAAGTTACAACCTTAGAAGGAGTTTAAAGGAGACAGGTGTAGAAAGGTTTGACAAGGGCAAAGCTACAGCTACTGGGAGGCTTCCTAGGTCTGAGCCGGGCAGCCAAAGCTAGCTTTATGAAGAAAATTCCAAAATCTTTATGAAGCACAAAAACAACGTTAAAAGAGATGGGATGGAACAAAAAAGTGGAACGGCAGGCAAACCCACTTATGAGACAAAGGGCGATATGGAGGTGGGCCAGAATATTGGGCCTAGGGATGTAGGTGGACTAGCCCAACTCTCTATTCTTAAAAAGGGTCAATCGTTTGATAAGGTGGGGGCCCCAAGTCATGGTCTTGAGCCCAGAACTACCTCAACTGCTACCCCTGTTCTGCTGCAGATAACAGAGTCGGAGGAGAAAAAAAGGAAAACAACGACTTTAGACCCTAGAAACGACGATCAGTTACCGGTTGAAAAGACGTCCTCAAGAGAAGGGGTTGTGACAGGTTTTACAACTACTAATGACGAGAAAGATAAGCTTGGACCCCAACATAGGAGTCCAAATCCTTTGGTGTGATCGCTTCCTGCAATCATGGTCTCCCGATATATCCAATGAACTGTATTGTTTGGAATTGTCGCGGGGCGGGCAAGGTCGGCTTCTGCAGAATGGTTAAGTACATGCTACGGTGCCACCAAGTAGAGCTTATTGCGCTACTGGAAACAAGAATCTCGGGGGAAAGAGCAAGTTCTATTTGTGATGATTTGAAGCTCGGGGAATCAGTCAGAGTGAAAGCCCAAGGCTTCGTCGGCGGTATATGGTTAGTCTGGAATCCTGATACAGTCAGTGTGTTTGTGACTAATATGCATGACCACTTCATCAATGCGAATATTGATAAGGAAGATACGAGTGCCCATTTCATTTTTGTTTATGACCCTCCCACTGTCCACCGGCGCAGCAGATTCTGGGGAGCCCTAAATGAGGAAATTATGAAGCATGATGGCCCTCTGTTCATTGGCGGGGATTTCAACTATATTTTGCACAGGGAAGAGAGGCAAGGGGGCTCTGGGGAACTCCATCCCGACACCACCAAATTCCACAATGTCATCAATGATAATGGTCTCATGGACATGGGCTTTTCGGGCCAGAGTTTCACATGGACATGGGGATCTAATCCGCAGAATTTCATTTCTAAGCATCTGGACCGATTCGTGATGAATAAGGCTGGGTGTTTGACTTGGCCAAATGCTTCCGTCCACCACCTTCCTAAGCTCGGGTCAGACCACACCCCTTTGCTGCTCCAATTGAGTCCAAGATCTCATTTTAACAGACATAGGCTCCCCTTCAGGTTTGAAGCGACATGGATCACACACCCGGACTTCATGTCGTTCATCCAAAGGTCGTGGAATAAAGACACTCTGTGAATGAAGCACTAGCGCATCTTAAACAAAAACTCGTCGAATGGAACAAACGAGTTTTTGGTAATATTCACAAAAGGAAAGCTAAGTTGATGGCGGAGCTTGAGAAGACAGATGGGGTCCGACTTCTGTCCTTATTGAGGCGGAGGCTCAGATCCAAACCGAACTGCATTCAGTTCTTGAACAGGAAGAGATCTTGTGGTTTCAGAAATCCAGAGAGAGCTGGCTGCATTCAGGTGACAGAAATACAACTTTCTTCCATGCTTCGACTGTAATTAGGAGGAAGCGTAACCGTGTTAGAGCCTTACAGAACAATGAAGGGAACTGGATTGATGATAAACAAATGCTGGAGGAATTAGTGGTGGGGTTCTACAAGGATTTGTATCGTTTGCCTGAAGAAGAGTTATATCCAATTGTCACTCCTCATGGAGTGTTTCCTGTTCTCCGGCAGAATGAGTGGGAAAAGATGGACGAAGAATTTACCAAGGATGAGATCTACAAGGCAATCAAGCAGATGGGTGGGCTTAAAGCGTTGGGGCTGGATGGGTTCCAACCTCTGTTTTATCAGAAATATTGGTCCACCGTGGGTGATTCTGTGGTTGCAACAGTCCAAGGTTTCTTCTCTAGCCGCGTGCTGCCTGTAGGCCTCAATGACACGCTTATTTCCCTACTGCCCAAGGTGCCTAATCCCCATAAGGTTGGCTTGTTCCGACCGATTAGTCTTTGTAATGTTCTCTATAAGATCATTACAAAAGCCATGGTGAATAGAATGCAACTGTTGCTTCCTGAGCTTATTGGCCCTATGCAAGGAAGCTTCCTCCCGGGGTGCCTTATCACAGATAACATCGTTCTCGCCCAAGAGATTGTACATTCTATGCGATATAAGGGAGGGAAGAAAGGATGGATGATACTTAAAATTGACTTGGAAAAGGCTTATGATCGCTTACGGTGGGATTTCATTATGGACACGCTAGTGGATGCAGGTTTCTCTGAGAAGTGGATGGACTGGATTGCGGAATGCATCTCGTCCACATCTATGAATGTATTATAGAACAGAGAAAAGACGGATAGAATCTCGCCGTCTAGAGGCATTAGGCAGGGAGATGCAATCTCGACCTATTTGTTTGTGCTGTGTATGGAAAGGTTAAGCCAACTTGTCCTCCAGTCCGTTGACAGAGGAAGATGGAAGCCGATCCATTTAACAAGAGGAGGTCCCCCTCTATCTCACATCCTTTTCGTTGATGATATTCTGTTCTTGGAATAGGCTTCGATTCCCTAAATCAATATCATCAATCAATGCTTGGAGCTTTTCTGCAGGTCCTCAGGGCAGAAAGTCAATCCCTCCAAGTCGAAACTGTTTATTTCCTCGAATGTGAGCAAAGATGAGGTTCATCGCATCCAGCAAGCGAGTGGTTTCCAAGTGACGTCGGATCTTGGAATGTATCTAGGCATGCCCTTGCTTCACAAATCCATCAATAAAGATACTTTCGGGTTGCTTCTCCAGAAGATCAATATGCGGCTGTCAGGTTGGGTTGGACGTCATTTGAGCATGGCGGGTAGAGTCACGCTTGCGAAATCTGTGCTTCATCCGCTTCATGTTTATACGATGGCTTCGATCCTCTTGCCTAAGTTGACGTGTGACGAGATAGACAGAATGACGCGCTCCTTTATTTGCGATAGTTGGGGTGATAGGAAGAAAATGCATATGCTGAAGTGGGATGAGATTTGTAAGCCCAAGGATCTAGGAGGGTTGGGGTTGAAGAGTATGGCTTCGCTAAACATGGCACTCACGGGGAAGTTAGCTTGGCGTTTTCTCACTAATGAAGGGAGCATGTTGAGCCAAGTGATCAGGCACAAATATATTAGACCCTCTCTTGCGGTCCGCAACTGTCCCTCTCTAATCTAGCGAAGCATCCACAAGGCATGGAATGGTGTAATCGTGCAAGGGACCAAGTGGTGCCTGGGTGATGGCAATCAAATCAGGTTTTGGAAAGATCAGTGGATGGGCAATCACTACCTTCAGGAGTATGCAAGGAGTATCACGGACCAGGAATTTTTAGAGGTGACTATCAACCAATTCTGGACTCTTGGATCAGGCTGGAGGTGGGATGTCCTTTATCCATTACTTCCCTCAACAATGCTTCTTCAACTAGCAGTCACGGTGGTGTTGGATGATACAGAAAGCTCGGATGCTTTATGTTGGGGCCCTAGCACGGATGGCAGTTATAGTGTCGCGTTGGCTTATAATATGCTCCTCAAGCATAACTCCACGGTGAAGATCGACGCCCAGATTTTCAGAAAAATCTGGAAACTTAAAGCTCAAAAGCGGGTTAGAACGTTTGCTTGGCTGGTCCTGAGGGGCGGAGTGCTCACTAACGCTGAACGGAAGAGAAGACACCTGAGTGATAGCGACGACTGCCCGCATTGCCCTGCAATGCCGGAGAATCTGATTCATATGCTCAGGGATTGCAAGCAGGCCAAGCATATTTGGGCCCAACTTTAACCGCTTATGAGTTGGGAGGAGTTTTTCGGGCTTAATTTTGCCCAATGGATGCGCCTGAATTTAATGAGTAACAAGCCCAATAGGGAGGGTATTGATTGGGCAAGTTTATTCGCTACTGCCCTCTGGAACATCTGGAAATAAAGGAATGCTTGGGCTTTTAACAAGGAATTGTATTTTGGGGACAAAGCGCTTTTCATATAGGGTATAGCGAAGGAATACAAAGAAGCTCAAGTGAAGGTGCAGAAGGTCATTGCCAGCCGTTCAGAAGTTTTTGTGAGATGGGAGGCTCCGCCGCCCCAATGGGTTAAAATCAATACGGATGGCGTCGTGAGAGGTGGTGGTGCTGCGGCGGGTGGAGTTTGTAGGAATCATGAGGGGCAGTGGTTGGGTGATTTCGCCCACAATATTAGTATGTGCTCGGTTCCCATGGCTGAATTATAGGGTATCGTGTCGGGTCTCAAATTTTCTTGGGACATGGGATACATGAGGGTTTTGTTGGAAACAGATTCACAGTTGGCGGTTTTGTTACTCAATAAACCTATGGATCGTTGTCACCCCTTATTTAGCCTCGTCTCTAGGGCGCAAGGCTTCCTCAGTAGGGACTGGTTCATCCAGTTCCGTCATGTTTTTAGAGAGGCAAATGCGGTTGCTGATCGTCTCGCCTCTTGTGCTTTTGATTTTCCTTTAGGTTGTCATGTTTTAGATTCTCCGCCCGATTGGGTGTGTCGTTGTTTATTGGATGATGTGAGGGGTTTTGCTACACCTCGCCTGGTGGCCAAATAGTTTTCTCCTTAATATATGCTCGAGAGTACCGCCTCTCTTTCCATCAAAAAAAAAGTTGAAAGATGTTTGATTCATCTTTCAACTTCATGCAATTTCTCTCTTGTGGTGTCTGATCAACAATTCTGATTTGTTTTGGATTATCGTGGTAAAAATTTATGCCTTTTTGTTATGTTGTGAATCTGATTATGTATATGAATTTGGGGGCTTGGTCGAACCATGATTTTGAAGGAAGTGGCAGATTTAAGGACAAATGTTATTTCAACAACAATATGGATAATCTGAAGAATGATATTTGTTGAAACAATTAAGACCTATCTTATTCATTTCTTAGCATCACCACGATATCGGTCAGGTAAAACTTCTTCTGATTAGCAGTTATCACTCCCTCATGCTCCATAACGTTTTGATGTTATGTTATGCTATTAGTATCATCCTAGAGGTTTTCTGATTTGTTCTGGATGATCCTGGTAGAAATTTATGGCTTTTTGCTATGTTGTAAATCTAATTGTGTAGTTGAAATTTGGGGCTTGGCCGAATCATGATTTTGTAGGAAGTGGATTTTTTTTGACAAGTGTTACTCCATAAAGCTTTGTTGTCATGTTGTATTATTATCTTTTTGTTTTGCAGTCAAACCATGGTCCCTCCACCCATATTGCAGTTTGGATACCACGTTTGTTGTAGGGAATATTTTGTTCATGTTTCAACTGCATTCCATGTTGATGTGCATAGTACTATTGACATTACATACTATGAGGTTATAGATACGCAAGTTATTAAGTTTCTTACATCATCTTCTTGGACTGGACAACCTCCAAGTTATGAAGAAATTGTCGAACTTTTGACTGACGCCAATGTGTCTTCTTGTATTTAACGCATTTGTGCAATCAATTATAGTCAAGACTATGTATGTGTGCATCTAGAGAGAATGTACGCATCATTTATCCCAACTATTATCATTCACATCAGTACACATGATGTTGGCCAAGATTTACATGATCATGACTACACACATGACTGGGAGGCTTTTAATGAACTCAACCAAGTTGTCTCCACTGACCCTAAGTATGTATCCAAACCATTAATTTTATCTTCTTTATTTTGATTTTCAGATTTTGCATCACATACATTTCATTCTTTAATTAAGGTGCAAGGAATCTATATTATTCTCATATAATTTCCATCTTTCTTTGATAGTAACTCTTCAAGTAATGATATTCGTACAAGACTCACTAAGCTGATATATGTGCAGCGTACGCCAAGTCAATCTGTTGTAGAATCTCTTGACCAAGTGACAATAAATGATGCACATTGTGATCCATGTGCGATTTTTCGTGACAAGTTTGTCCATGATCTTAAAGTAACACGAATGCCTTGCTACCACATTTTCCATTCAGAATGTATCAGGAAATGGCTATGCAAGAGTCACTCGTTACCCCTTTGTCATTCGGAGTTTCCCATTGATGATGATGTTGAATCTTAAGAATTGTAGATGACCTTGTATATCAGTTGTCCTACATGTTCTGATATTTTTGGATATTGTTCATATGAAGTAATACAAATATGTTCACTTCAAACATCAAGGTAATATGGTATATATTTTTTCTAAGTGATTGCAAATTTCCTCACTTTCTACAAAAAGATATACAATCGTATAGATTGTTACGACATAAATGCAAATTTAATCATGTTTTACAGTAAGATATACAATCGTATAAGTTCTTACGACATAAATGCAAATTTAATCAACTTCTAAAACAAGATATATGAAGTTCTGCGTTTGTAAAGTTTTGCATCGTTATAAATACTATAATATGTAGATATGAAAGAAATGTGAGATTTCAAGTGATATGTACAATGAAGGTTTCACGAATATGAAGACAAATCATTATGAAATCGGTGAGAATACATGTGTGTGAGACATTATCAATCGTCCAGGTTTGTAAATTCTCTTCACTTTATGTCATAAATGTTATATATGATTTTAATTATGTATTCAATGTATATTAAATGTTTGTATCCAGTCATGATATTGTATATTCGTTGCAACTGTTATGGAGATAGATGAAACTAAAAGATGATTTTATAATTCATGCAACAATTGCGCTAAGAAAGCTGATGTTGTTGGTGATAACTTTTGGTGTACACACTACTCTATTGGCAATGTCTTTGTTCCAAGGTATATTTTACAGCCTTATATTAATTATTTCTTATATATTTACATCTATAATAACGTGTTATACTATTTTTTAGGTTTAAGGTGTTTATCAAGGTTATAGAATATAGCAGGAGTGCAAGATTGACATTCTTTGATAGTTTGGTGATAAGCACTACTTTGTAGGGCTTAAGTAAGAGTCATTAGAGGTTCTATTGGTGCCATTCGGGTAGATTTAGACACATTCATGTGTATGGCGTTTGAAGGCAAAGTTGGTGTATTTGGAGGTGTTTGAGCTATTTTGGAGATCATATGAGACACTGAGGAGGAAGCCACCAGTAGTAGACGCCAAGGAGTTATGAAGTATTGGCGAGGA
The DNA here is from genome assembly GCA_027886185.1 of Rheum nobile. Taxonomy (NCBI): domain Eukaryota; kingdom Viridiplantae; phylum Streptophyta; class Magnoliopsida; order Caryophyllales; family Polygonaceae; genus Rheum; species Rheum nobile. The sequence goes on from WOAB01000143.1 coordinate 924,342, forward strand.
GGTGCTGAAGACACGCTTTCGAGAGCTGAAAAGACAAAGGAGGAAGAAACGAGTTCACGGCGACCGCCGTGCAACTTACGGCGACCGCCGTCAATTCCCATCCAACAGCATTGGCTACGATGTAATTACGGCGCCCGCCGTGGAAAGACGGCGCCCGCCGCGATTACGGCGCCCGCCGTGAAGGATGCAGCGACCGCCGCCCGTGTCAGAAGACCGCCGAACCGGATTTTCCTTATATGTTATTTTGCATTATTTTATTACTTTTTATTTATTTCGTTTTAGGTTAACTTAGCTTTATTTTCCTTTAGTATTTAAGGGTTGAGAAAAGGCTTGTTGGTCTATGAATCAAAATCTTGGATTCTATCTCAAAACCCTAATTTCATTCTACGTATTTGCTATGAAGAACTAAGCCTCCTTGGCTTAGTCAGACGCTGAAGCTTTCGTTTTGATTAAGTTGTGAGATTCTCGTTCTTAATCTATTGCATGGTTTTTATCTTTCTCTTGCTTAAGTTGCTTATGATTGATATTGATAATCTCTAGTCTGATCATCTAGGGTTTGTTGTTATTGGTCTATTGCTAGATCTAGATTGTTACTGGTTGAGCATATCTATTTCAGAGTAGCAACTGCATCGTACTAGTATCTGGTTGTGCTAGTCTTATGCAGAAGAGAACTGATTTACATTCTAGGATAAAAGCTGGTTGTTTTATGCTAGAATTGTATCCAACTATATTCCTATCTGTAACGCTGCTGTTAAACTGAATCTTGATAGTTTCAGGGTTGTTTAATTAGTTAGTGCTAATAGTATCTGGTTGTGCTATTAGTTATATCTGAAAAGGAATTGGAATTTTCATTGCATGAGATTTTGAATGAGTATCTATGATCAACTTGTCATACGAATAGTGGATGTTGTTTAACTAAGTGTTTTTCTCATCACTGATTTCACAACTCTTTCGCTTGTTTACCTTTGCATGTTTAGGTTACTAAAACTCACAAAACCCCTCTTTGGTTACTTTGCTTTGACACATAATTTGCATATATAGACAGAATTCGCCTCCCTGTGGGTTCGACCTTTACTTACCTAGGACTACGATTTAGGGTTTGTTTGGATATTTTGCATAGCAGTTTTTATACGACAAAAACCTGTTATCATTTGGCATCTGAACTCATATCCAAATCAAAAATCGCTTTGTGTGATGAAATCTACAAGGTTGCTTACTTGTATATAGTGATTACATGTTGTGTAGCACTATATATTACATATCATGTATAGTTATTATTATTATTATTATTATTATTATTATTATGTATCTAATCATATTTATTGTTTATACTTCTAAATACATTTAGTTTCTTGCAGGGAGGAGATAATATTACATTTTCAAATGATTTTAATATCATTCTCTCCAAAAATTATGTGTTTACGTAGAATGTGTCAATATTTAATTTAAACAAGGTCAAGGTTCGGCGTATAATATCATGAAAATGACTTGTAATCATGACTTGATTTATGAGTTTGAGAAGTCTTTTACTAGGCCAAAAAGCATACTCCTAATGAAAGTGGACTCGATAGTGATGATAAAGTAATCGTCGATATACTTTCAACCACGGTTAAGAGCGCCCGTGTCAAGCTAGATAAGCATGAAATGAGCAAATTCATTTCTCACGTTTACAATCATTATGTTATTAGTTATGTGATCATATAATATGATTATTTTTCATACATTCCTATAGCATGTCATGTGTAAGTCAATATTTTTACACATTTTTTCAAGTATCTTTAATGGGTGTGTGAATTTGAATATGCATAACATAGAAGCGTCTTTTAACACAGACATTCACCACATGGTCCAAAAACAAGCATAAAGTTCATACTAGTGTATAATATGTCTTTTTATACAAAATGTTAAAAATAATATTTTACTTTATAATGTAGTGTGCATAATAAAGATAATATATATTAATAATATAAGAATTCAATATGTTATTAATATTATTATTATTTTAAGCCCTCAAGAGATTCACAAACAACACTAATTTATTAAGACATTATTTCAATTGGTGAATATATCACAATTTATTAGATCTTACTCTATACTTTTTAAATATTAATTTATCATGATATTGACAATTTCAATTACCTTATAGGTTTCACTATATAAAACATCAAAAGATCTAATGGGTAAAGATATTGTGCTGCAAATATATTGTTCTACATAAATAATTTTTATAAGATTAAAACTTGACAAAAAGAAACAATATTATATTAGACTACTGAAGCCAATCTGATACATATGTTAAAGTTATTAATTTTATATTATATATATATATATATTTAATTTATATAATTCTTGTGAGAACCTTAATCTAACAACCTACATAAAGAGACAAACTACACACAAGCTCATATTCACGTGAAACCTTGCAGTTGCAAAACCGAATGATATAATAGGTTGGTCAGCTTTAATTTATTGGTTGCCCCTATGGCCGAATGAAGAGCTTCTGAAGCTCATATTCACATAACAACAATATCGGCTTTAATATTTCCCAATTCACATGAAAACATATTTTTCAGATTTACTATTTTTATAAGGGGTAAATTTTAACATTCTCCTCATATGCAGTAGTAGCCTCCTACCAATCTTCTATCTGAATGACTAAGACGAGAGGGAAATCGATGATGACCAAGCTACGGTAAGATTTACAATCTCCGTTTTACAAGGGGAAAGGAAAGGAATTGCAATTCTTATCTTCGTAATTTGATTCCTTGAGTAAAAATTGATATGGCTTATCTTTATGCATGTCATGCTTTTATTTGTATTACTTATATATAAGATTGTCATATTTGTGTATGTGAGCATTTTAAAACTAATGGCTATAAGCTTCAATGTTGATGACGTTGTTAAAGTAATTGAATTGGGGAAGGACTTTTAGGATCTTATCTCGAGGACATAATAATTGAAGTCTTACCTGTCAAAGGTTTTTTTCAAGTCAAATACAAGAGATTGATGAAGTATGACAACTCATGAGAGCTTGTAAAAGTAGTACGAATCGGGTTGTTGCGATCATGTCCTCCTGATATAAGACTTTCTTATTTCGAAATAGGAGAACGTGTAGATTTATGGTCAAAAGATGCCTAGAGGTATGGTACAATACAAGTATATGAGGGCAATGATAGGTATGAACTGAACTACTCAACATTCAACTATGTTAATGAATCTGTTGGTGTAGATTCTTTTAGACTCCACTATGAAAGGAACGGGTAAAAGTTACTCGTCCTAGTCCCGATCCCATCAATATAGATTAGTTGTTACCCCAATTAACCTACTTTGTTATTTTTCTGTTTGGATGTTTTGTTTACATTTGTCATTTTGTAGTGTGAGGATATAACTATCATTTTAATTTTATTTGAATTATGCAAGTATGCTATGTAGTGTTTATGTTATTATGAAATTGTATTTGCATTAAGGGTAGTGCATTTCACATTAGTTCTTATTTTTATTGGGTTAGTCATCTAATCTTACCTAATTAGAATCTTCCTTTATACGTAGCTAATATCAAAATACATTTAACATGTTATCAAATAATGTTTGTTAATTTTTTTTTAACCCGACTAAATTATTATTTGGCAATTGTTATCCCATGTACATTCAAACTTTAATTCCATCACTTTTTGAAGCAACTATACATGTATATGTTTTTTCATGACACGAATGCAAAGTTCATCAATTCCTATTGTAAAAGTAATATAAATTAATACTATAACAATTCAATATGTTATTATTTTTATTAGGGTAAGTGGCATTTGAGAATATGTAATAGGGAGAAAAATGAGAATAAATCCTAGCCTTTGGATGACAAATAAACCAAAGGCTAGGATTATACTTTCATTACGAGGTCATGTGCCATGCATATGACCTGATTTTTGAGAGTTTGACCGATCAATATGACTGGTCAAACCAGTCACCGACGTTGACCAGTCAAAGTTTTTTTTTTTGCCCGTTTTTTTTTTTTCAGACACAATTTTTGGCTTACGACGACATGTGCATAGGTTTTGGCTTGTATGTGCATCGATATTGACTTGTATGTGCATTGATATTGCACAAAATCTGTATAGGATTTTTGACTATATGTGTGACTTTGTGTATGTGGAAACTCATGCACTTCTCATCATGTGCATATGTTTTGGCTTGTGTATGCATAGATTTTGACCTATATGTGCATCCAAATTCTACTTGTGTGCATTATTTTCTTGGGTTGAAATGTGCATGAGTTTTGGCTTATATGTGCATATCTTTTACAGTGCATGTCTTTTTTGATGTATGTGCATCTAAATTTCATAAAATCTGCATAGGGTTTTGACTATATGTGTGACTTTATGTATGTGGAGACTCATGTACATACATACAAAAACTTATGCATTTCACAAAATGTGCATAGGTTTTGGCTTGTGTGTGCATAAATTTTGACCTGTATGTGTATCTAAATTCTACTTGTGTGCGTTGTTTTCTTGGGTTGAAATGTGCATGAATTTTGACTTGTATGTGCATATCTTTTGAAGTGCATGTCTTTTTTTTGCTTGTAAATACATATCCTTTGAAGTGCATGTCTTTTTTCTTGTATGTGCATGTAAATTGAATTAGGCGTGCATAGGGTTTGACTATATGTGTGACTTTTTATAAGTGGAAACTTATGCATATATATGTAAAATCTTATACAATTTTCAGAATGTGCATAGGTTTTGGCTTGTATCTGCATGGATTTTCACTTGTATGTGCATCTAAATTTTAGTTTGATGCATCGTTTTCTTGGCTTGAAATGTGCATGAATTTTTGTCTTGTATGTGCATACCCTTTGAAACACATGTCTTTGCTTGAATTTTCACATGCCAAAACTTATGCACATACAGTGTACAACTCATGCACATTTTCTTTAGAAAACAATGCACATTTTGTACAATTTTTAGATGCACATACATGTCAATATTGATGCACATACAAGACAAAATGTATGCACATGCCATCTCAACAAAAAAAATAGTTTTGAAATAAAAATTGGGCTGAGAAAAAAATTGAATGAAAAAATGGCAATACAACACCTTATAAAATTTTAATGCACACATAAGCTGATGAGGCTAAAGTCGTTATGTCTATCAAATAATCCCTAAAAACCTAACCAAGTATAGCAGGCAAGTAAGGGTCGATCCCACAGGGAGGTAAGCAATCTTCCTATATGCAAAGGTTGTATGCCAATAGTAACAAAAGGGGGGGATTTTAGGTTTGTATCAAGTAACAATGTAAATCAATATAAAAGATGTAATCAATGGATGCAAAGTAACTTAGTCAGACAAATATCCACACTTCAGTTTGATTGGTTGATCCTAGATTATCTCCAATTCCTACCAATGAATATTCCTATTCCGATCTTATGTATATAGACAGGTCAACCAGCCCTGAAAATACTTACCGTTAAACAATCAAGAAACCATCAAGATTCAATCTAACGGCAACAGTAAGCATAGGAATTAAGCAGGATACATGCAATACTTAACAACTAGTCAGTACTCGACATGTAATCAATTCTCTTCACAATAAACATTCACAACCAGTTCCTGTAAATCGTGGTTGCTACACAAGATAAGGGATTTCAACCCGAAATATCCAAACCCTAGCAATAGAAAATCACTAATATCAACTAGATGATCAGGCTAGTCAAATCAGTAAGAATCAATGGGATGAAGCACAAAGAGAATCAATATAATCAAAGGAAAGGAAATAGAGTTATAATCTCACAACCAAATACAAACGAAGGCTTCAATCGTCGGACTAAGCAATGGTTGCTTAGTTCTTCATAGTCTTCAAAGCATAAAACTCTGAGGGAAAAATAATGAACGATAAAAGTGATAATGAAAAGTTTGCTATGAAAGAAGGATAAATAACCTAGCCAAACCTAATTTCCCTAAGATAAGAAATATAATCTTCCTAAAATATAATAAACGAAATAAAAGAGAATAAAAATAAAAGAAATAAAGTAACACAGATCTCGGACGAAAACGCGTCTCCACACCGTGCATGAACAGTACCCGCGACCGTGACACTATTCACCGCGATCGCGGTTTTGTCTTTGTAATCTTCAGCTGCTTCTGTCTTCAATTTGCGCCCGCGGCCCATCCATCTGCGGTCGCGGTTTCTCCTATGTTGTCTCCAACGGCTTCTTGGTTCACCGCGACCGCGGCACTGTTCACCGCGACCGCGGTTTTGGTTATGTCGCTCTCTCGCGGCTTCTTCCTTCTTCCGCGCTCACGGCCTTCACTTGGTGGCTTCGCCTTCATCTTCAATGTCTTCACAATATGCACTAAAATCCACCATATCACTACTTCTTCTCTAAAACTCCATTCTCCTAAATTGTGTTCTAAACCCATACAAATGGTACCTAAATTCTAGTAACAGCTCCTAGTTACACACTACAAAGTAGAGCGTATCATAAGCCAAAAATGATGCACATGCCAGCTCAAGCAAAAAATGCCCCCCCCCCCCAAAAAAAAAATTATTGACGGAAAAAAAAATTAGTCGAACAATGCCTTATAAATATTTGATGCATATATAGGTCAATATAGATGCACACACAAGCCAAAATGGATGCCCATGCCATTTTAAGTCAAAAAGTAGCCCTGAAAAAAAAGTCCAAAAAAAAACCTTTGACCGGTCAACGCCGGAGCTCCGGCGTTCACCGATTGGTGACCAGTTAATTATCCACTTAAGTGGTCATGTCCACTTAAATGATAGTCTAATCTTAGCTTTTGAATCCAAAAACTAAGATGCATTCTTATTTCTCACTTAAGCTCACTTTATCACCCGATCCCCATCCTTATAAGATCTTACTCTATGATTTTTTATATTAATTTATCACCTATTATTTTAACCCTTCAAGAGATTCATAAATTACGCTAATTTATTAAGAACTTATTTCAATCGGTGAATATATTACAATTTATAAGATCTTACTCTATGATTTTTAATATTAACTTATCATAATATTGACAATTTCAATTACTAAACTATCAAAAGATAAACGTTTGAGTTGACCTTTACAACTAAAAATATCTAACGGGTAAGGATATTGTGTTCCAAAGATATTGTTTTACATAAATCTATTTAATAAGATTAAAATTTGAGAAATAGAAATAGTATTCAATTTGATCATTGAAACCAAATTGATACATATGTTAAAGTTTTTAATTTTATATTTGATTTATATAATTCTTGTGAGAATCCTAATCTAACAACCTACATAAAGAGACAAACTATACACAATCTCATATTCACGTGAAACCTTGCAGTTGCACAACCGAATGATTTTGTAGGTGAATCTCATATTCACATAACAACAATATCATTTTTTTTTTTTCAATTCACATGACAACATATTTTTCAGCTTTTACTATCTTTATAAGGGGTAAATTTTTGCCTTCTCCTCATATGCAATAGTAGCCTCTTACCAATCTTCTATCTGAACGACTAAGGCGAGAGGTAGTCCACGACGACCAAGCTTCGGTAAGATTCACAAACTCCTTTCCACAAGGGGAAACTAAAGGAATTGTAATTCTTATCTTCGCAATTTGTTAGTTTGAGTAAAAATTGATATGGCTTACCTTTATGCATGATATACTTTTATTTGTTTTACTTATCTATATATTATACAAAAGCCCTAATTATCTCTCTTACGTGTTAGTCTGTGAACTATGCCACGTAGACAAATCTCAAAGTACAATTACAATTTTATCCTTTCATAATTTTGATATTTACATATTCTATTTCTTATCTACTTAATTTTTTTTACCTAAAATAGTTTACCTTAATTATATTGATAATATCATCTCAAAGATTATTTGTATCTATTTGCCTTATTAGTTTCTTCTTATTTGTAAATAAGATTATTCATAATATAATTTCCCCTTATTAGTTACATTACTTCTTATACTGTTTATACTTAAATTTATAAAATTGGTAGCATACAATTGAACATAATTGATAATATATGATTCGTGATGCAAAAATGGTAATATATATTAAAAGCATTTAAAATAAATATGTGATATAATTATACCATTTTTTCCCTTTTAATTAATTTTACATAATTAAGATTTTCATTACTTAAATCTAAACTTATATGTTTTCTTATTCACCTTTTTGTATGGAATTCCTAATTTATTTTCCATTTTTTATACACAAATTTGTGTATATACTTTCAATTCTAATCATATCAAAACCTTATCCTCATATGTGTCAAGAGATTGAGGTTATAATGTACCATATTAGTTTTTGTAGATATTTAATAATATTTCAAATTTAAGTTCTATTAACGAAGCCTGTGCACGGCACGAGGACATATGCTAGCATATATATAAGTTTGTCTTATATGTGTATGTGAGCATTTTAGAACCAATGGCTATACATTTCAATGTAGATGACATTGTTGAAGTAATTTAGATCGATGGAAGGACTTTTAAGATCTTATCACGATGACACAATAATTGAAACCTTACCCGTAAAAGGTTTTTTCTGAGTCAAATACAAGAGATTGATGAAGAATGACAACTCAGGAGAGCTCGTAGAAGTAGTACATGTCGGGTTGTTGTGACTATGTCCTCCTAATATAAGACTTTCTTATTTTGAAATAGGAGAACATGTAGAGTTTTGGTCAAAAGATGCTTGGTGGTATGATACAATACAAGGATATGAGTGTAATACCCCGTATTTATAATCCTTTATAAGGATTAGAATGCTACCCATGTCAATAAGAACTCTTTCTTTTCCTGGTTCAAGTGAGGACAAAGAATTAGAAAGTTAAGCGTGCTAGGGCGGGAGTAGTCCTGGGATGGGTGACCTCTTGAGAAGTTCTCGATTGGCATGGGGAAAGCGTTTCTAAGGCTGTGGGCCTTACAAATGGTATCAGAGCCGACTCTGGATTACGAGTGGGCTTGTCTTGGATGACAGTCGCTCGACCTAGAGGGTGGTCTTTGGGACTTGACGGGCCATGACGAGGTCGTCAAGGGTTTAAGTGGGGGTGATTGTAATACCCCGGATTTGTAATCCTTTATAAGAATTGAATGCTACTCATGTCAACAAGAGCTCTTTCTTTTCCTGGTTCAAGTGATGACAAAGAACTAGGAAGTTAAGCGTGCTATGACGGGAGTAGTCCTGAGATGGGTGACCTCTTGGGAAGTTCCCAGTTGGCATGGGAAAAGCCTTTCTAAGGCTGTGGGCCTTACAATGAGGGCAACAATAGGTATGAAGTGAACTTCTCAGCATTCAACTATGATAATGTATATGTTGGTGTAGATTCTTTAGACTCCACTATGATTGGAATAGGAAAAAGTTTACCCGTCCAAGTTCTGATCCCATAGATTAGTTGTTACCCCAATTTATCTAGTTTGTTATTGTTATGTTTGGATGCTTTTATTTACATTTGTTATTTTGTGGTGTAAGGATATAATTGTCATTTCAATTTTATTTGAATTATGCAAGTGTGCTACGTAGTGTATGTGTATTATGAAATTGTATTAACATTATGGGTAGTGCACATTGGTTCTTATTTTGATTGGGTTAGCCATCTAATCCTCCATAGTCATGAATATTCTTTATACGTAGCTAATATTAAAATACATTTAACATGTTATCAAATAATGTTTGTTTAAATTATGTATTTAACCTGACTAAGTTAATATTTGGCTATTGTTATCCTATGTACGTAAAAGGTCCAATTACATCACTTTCTGAAGGAATTATACATGTGTATCTTTCACGGCATGAATGTAAAGTTCATCAATTTCTTATTATAAAGGTAATACATATTAACACTATAACAGAGGAAGGATCAAATACGTGTGGGTATTATGATAAGCACAGTGCACATATCTCCACCGTCCAGCTGTTTTCATCCAACGATTCAAATCACGCCACGATTTCAAGCAAAAAAGACACGGAGGGACATAATAGTAATTTTTCCTTTACTTTCCTTCTCTCAGCTCCAGCAACTCGTCTTCTTCGCTTTCGATTTCCCTCTGATATCCCACAAACCCGTCGTCTTCTTCTTCCAGCAACCCGTCTTCTTTCCTCTCTCTCTCGCACGATCTCGGATCGGCTATCAACGCCGACGATGAGGCCAGCGGAGAGGTTGAGAGGCTGATGCGAGAGATCGAGGATCTGAAGAGAGAGAAATCTGCTCTGTCGGAGAAGATTAGCGCAATGGCTGAGGAACTGAAGAGATCGGAGCGAGCGCGAGGCGAGGAGAGAGAGAGGCAGACGTATCTACCGTAGTCAACGAGTTCTCCGGCCTAACGCTGCTGGAGGTAGCGGATCTGACGGAGCCCTTGAGGAAGAAATTGGGGGTCAATCAGATGCCGATAGTTTCGGTTATGATGCCGGGTATGGGATTCAGCATCAGGCAGCGGTGGCGGTGGAAGAGAAGGAGGAGGAGAAAACGGCGTTCGATCTGAAGCTGGAAGCCGGATTCGACACGGCGTCGAAGAAGCTGGACGCTGAGCAAGATCTCCAGAAACGCTTCTCTGAGAAGTACAATTTCGATACTAAAAAGGGCCCTCCACCGCCCAGTGATGATGATAAGAGATCTGATGAAAATACCTTGGCTGCTAAGCTCACAAAGCTTGTGGATTCTACTGAGATGCTCAAAGGTGCTCAGGATGTTCCTGGCCACTGGCTAGTCACCGGTGCTAAGCTTGGGGTTGACAAAGGCAAGATTGTGTTGCGAGTTAAGTACTCCATTCTTAACTACTAATCAATCCCATATCCCAAACCTGGTGATGTTTACTTGCTGCCCATTTCTAAAGCTAGCTAGGCGTTGTTCAGTTAACTGTTGTGGTGTAAATGAAAGTTAAGGTGCATTTTAACTCCCTAGCTAACTTGGGGGTGACCCTAGCTAACTTGGGACTATGTCACAAGGATGAAGGAAAGCCAGAGTGAAGCGAAGCTTCACAAGATATGGGTCTGAAATACTCAAGCCAGAGTGAAGGAAAGCCTGAGCAAACACTCCAATTTTCAATCTCAGGAATAGTTGTTCAACATCATTGTTGTTGTTACTTGTTACATGTAAAAATAGTATCACTCTTATTTTTCCTTGTTCATGGAAAAAAGATATATTAATTTCATTTGTCCATTCTGTAATATGTTTGAAGTGTATAACCTATTTCTATGTGTGATGAACCTGTTACTTATACTCAATGAACCTGGTAATTATAAATGTTGAACTTGTTACTTATACTCAATGAACCTGTTACTTATACTCAATGAACCTGCATGCGAAAAGTAATAAACCTGCAAGACAACACCAATGAACCTGCTCGATTTTTGAAGTGTACAACATATTCTATGTGTGATGAACCTGTTACTTAAAATCAATGAACCTGTTAGGTATAAATGTTGAACCTGTTACTTATACTCAATGAACCTGTTAGTTATAAATAATGAACATGTTACTTATACTCAATGAACCTGTTAGTTATACATGATGAACCTGTTACTTATACTCAATGAACTTGCATGCAAAAAGTAATGAACCTGCAAGACAACACCAATGAACATGCTCGATTTTTGAAGTGTACAACATATTCTATGTGTGATGAACCTGTTACTTATACTCAATGAACCTGTTAGTTATAAATGTTGAACATGTTACTTATACTCAATGAACCTGTTAGTTATAAATGATGAACCTGTTACTTATACTCAATGAACCTGCATGCGAAAATTAATGAACCTGTAAGACAACACCAATGAACCTGGTCGATTTTTCAAGTGTACAACGTATTCCATGTGTGATGAACCTGTTACTTATACTCAATGAACCTGTTAGTTATACATGATGAACCTGTTACTTATACTCAATGAACCTGCATGCGAAAAGTAATAAACCTGTAAGACAACACCAATGAACCTGGTCGATTTTTCAAGTGTACAACGTATTCCATGTGTGATGAACCTGTTACTTATACTCAATGAACCTGTTAGTTATACATGATGAACCTGTTACTTATACTCAATGAACATGCATGCGAAAAGTAATAAACCTGCAAGACATAAGTAATGAACCCGTAGTAATGAACCCGTAAGACAAAAGTAATGAACCCGTAAGACAAATGTAATGAACCCGTAGTAATGAACCCGTAAGACAAAAGTAATGAACCCGTAAGACAAAATAATGAACCCGTCAGACAAAAGTAATGAACCCGTAAGACAAAAGTAATGAACCCGTAAGACAAAATAATGAACCCGTAAGACAAAATAATGAACCCGTCAGACAAAAGTAATTAACTCGTAGTAATGAACTCGTAAGACAAAATAATGAACCCGTAAGACAAAATAATGAACCCGTAAGACAAAATAATGAACCCGTAGTAATGAACCCATAAGACAAAAGTAATGAACCCGTAAGATGAAATAATGAACCCGTAAGACAAAATAATGAACCCGTAAGACAAAAGTAATGAACCTGTAAGACAAAAGTAATGAACCTGTAAGACAAAAGTAATGAACCGGTAAGACAAAAATAATGAACCTGTAAGACAAAAGTAATGAACGTGTAAGACAAAATAATGAACCCGTAAGACAAAAGTAATAAACCCGTAAGACAAAAGTAATGAACCCGTAAGACAAAATAATGAACCCGTAAGACATAAGTAATGAACCCGTAGTAATGAACCCGTAAGACAAAAGTAATGAACCCGTAAGACAAAAGTAATGAACCCGTAGTAATGAACCCGTAAGACAAAATAATGAACCCGTAAGACAAAAGTAATGAACCCGTAAGACAAAAGTAATGAACCCGTAGTAATGAACTCGTAAGACAAAAGTAATGAACCCGTAAGACAAGAGTAATGAACCCATAGTAATGAACCCGTAAGACAAAATAATGAACCCGTAAGACAAAATAATGAACCCGTAAGACAAAGTAATGAACCCGTAAGACAAAAGTAATGAACCCGTAAGACAAAAGTAATGAACCTGTAAGACAAAAGTAATGAACCTGCTACTTAAAACTCATGAACCTACAAGTTAAAACTCATGAACCTACAAGGAAAAACTCATAAACCTACAAGATTATCGGCTTAAACTTCTCTTGTAGGATTTATCAACTTTTAAAATGTAACCTATGAGGGATTTGAACCCACATCCATGTGAATAAACACATTGCTCTACCATTTGAGCTAATAGGCTATGACAACCAATACACAATGTTGAACATGTTACTTATACTCAATGAACCTGTTAGTTATAAATGTTGAACTTGTTACTTATACTCAATGAACCTGCATGCGAAAAGTAATGAACCTGCAAAACAACACCAATGAACATGCTCGATTTTTGAAGTGTACAACTTATTCTATGTGTGATGAACCTGTTACTTATACTTAATGAACCTGTTAGTTATAAATGTTGAACATGTTACTTATACTCAATAAACCTGTTAGTTATACATGATGAACCTGTTACTTATACTCAATGAACATCAATTGCATAATACATTTGTGAAAATGCTGCTTTTCGTTTTCTTTAAAAGGAAAAGCAACTTCAAGATTTGGATGAAACCCCAGGACACCCATCTCCATTGGGAGTTTCTGAAGTGGAGAATGGAATAAATTTTGCCATTTTTTCACAACATGCAACTGCTGTTACAAAATAATGAACCCGTAGTAATGAACCCGTAAAACAAAATAATGAACCCGTAAGACAAAATAATGAACCCGTAAGACAAAATAATGAACCCGTAAGACAAAAGTAATGAACATGTAAGACAAAAGTAATGAACCTATAAGACAAAAGTAATGAACCCGTAAGACAAAAGTAATGAACCCGTAAGACAAAAGTAATGAACCCGTAAGACATAAGTAATGAACCCGTAGTAATGAACCCGTAAGACAAAAGTAATGAACCCGTAAGACAAAAGTAATGAACCCGTAGTAATGAACCCGTAAGACAAAATAATGAATCCGTAAGACAAAAGTAATGAACCTGTAAGACAAAAGTAATGAACCCATAAGACAAAAGTAATGAACCCGTAGTAATGAACCCGTAAGACAAAATAATGAACCCGTAAGACAAAATAATGAACCCGTAAGACAAAATAATGAACCCGTCAGACAAAAGTAATGAACCCGTAAGACAAAAGTAATGAACCCATAAGACAAAATAATGAACCCGTAAGACAAAATAATGAACCCGTCAGACAAAAGTAATTAACTCGTAGTAATGAACTCGTAAGACAAAATAATGAACCCGTAAGACAAAATAATGAACCCGTAAGACAAAATAATGAACCCGTAGTAATGAACCCGTAAGACAAAAGTAATGAACCCGTAAGATGAAATAATGAACCCGTAAGACAAAATAATGAACCCGTAAGACAAAAGTAATGAACCTGTAAGACAAAAGTAATGAACCTGTAAGACAAAAGTAATGAACCGGTAAGAGAAAAATAATGAACCTGTAAGACAAAAGTAATGAACCGGTAAGACAAAATAATGAACCCGTAAGACAAAAGTAATGAACCCGTAAGACAAAATAATGAACCCGTAAGACATAAGTAATGAACCCGTAGTAATGAACACGTAAGACAAAAGTAATGAACCCGTAAGACAAAAGTAATGAACCCGTAGTAATGAACCCGTAAGACAAAATAATGAACCCGTAAGACAAAATAATGAACCCGTAAGACAAAAGTAATGAACCCGTATTAATGAACTCGTAAGACAAAAGTAATGAACCCGTAACACAAAAGTAATGAACCCGTAGTAATGAACCCGTAAGACAAAATAATGAAACCGTAAGACAAAATAATGAACCCGTAAGACAAAGTAATGAACCCGTAAGACAAAAGTAATGAACCCGTAAGACAAAAGTAATGAACCTGTAAGACAAAAGTAATGAACCTGCTAGTTAAAACTCATGAACCTACAAGTTAAAACTCATGAACCTACAAGGAAAAACTCATGAACCTACAAGATTATCGGCTTAAACTTCTCTTGTAGGATTTATCAACCTTTAAAATGTAACCTATGAGGGATTTGAACCCACATCCATGTGAATAAACACATTGCTCTACCATTTGAGCTAATAGGCTATGACAACCAATACACAATGTTGAACATGTTACTTATACTCAATGAACCTGTTAGTTATAAATGTTGAACTTGTTACTTATACTCAATGAACCTGCATGCGAAAAGTAATGAACCTGCAAAACAACACCAATGAACATGCTCGATTTTTGAAGTGTACAACTTATTCTATGTGTGATGAACATGTTACTTATACTCAATGAACCTGTTAGTTATAAATGTTGAACATGTTACTTATACTCAATAAACCTGTTAGTTATACATGATGAACCTGTTACTTATACTCAATGAACATGCATGTGAAAATTAATGAACATACAAGACAACACCAATGAACTTGGTTGATTTTTGAAGTGTACAACATATTCCATGTGTGATGAACTTGTTACTTATACTCAATGAACCTGTTAGTTATAGATGCTGAACCTGTTAGTTATACTCAATGAACCTGCATGCGAAAATTAATGAACCTGTAAGACAACACCAATGAACCTTGTCGATTTTTGAAGTGTATAACCTATTCTATGTGTGATGAACCTGTTACTTTTACTCAATGAACGTGTTAGTTATACATGATGAACCTGTCACTTACACTCAATAAACCTGCATGCGAAAATTAATGAACCTGCATGCGAAAATTAATGAACCTGGTCGATTTTTAAAGTGTACAATTTATACGCCATAACTCATGAACCTACAAGTTAAAACTCATGAACCTACAAGTAACATGTTATGAGGTAAAGCATGAATGGATTCTCAGTTGTTCTGTATATCAAAAATTGTTTTGACCCACAATTTTCAAGTGACCTGAGATTCACGTAACTTGAATTATACACTACGCACAGTATATAGTATATACTTACTCAAAGTACATGTACTAATTAATTGTCCATGTGGGATCAATTTGATCATCACCAAGAGGAAATAGCACTACAACCTCATTGAATACGTACAGAGGAGATAGCTTATAGAGAAGATCAATCTTTGATAACACCAACGAAACCTCTATTTGCAGAAACACAATCCAAATATCCAATCACAAGATTCACAACTATGTATTATAGATTCAGAAGCAATTTATAGAAGAAGAATCAAATTTATACAGTCAGCAATCAACAATATTATTTCCACTTTATACAGAAGCCAATCCAATTTGTACAATGCTCTATGGAAATCAATATATTCAAGGCATCAATTAATCTATAGACAGCCAAAAACCCTAGATGCTTCAGCCTTGATTTCTCCAAAAAACAGTCAAAGGCCAAAGCTTTCCCTCTTCCACGTAATGCTGACGTACACATAGAAAGCCCTCAACAGATAGTATAGAGATCCACACATCAGAAAGGCAGGCTACTTGTCATCCACAAGTGATCAAGTGTACTCTTGAGACCATACTTGACAACAGCCTTGTTGGCAGCTCGAAACCCGTCTCCATAAACCGGTGACACGTCCGATTCCACCTGGTTCTTGAAGAACTTTCCAAGCTGCAATTCAAATGGTGATCTGTTTCCCCTGTTTGCTGACCTGGCAGATGATGAAGATGCTTGACTGCTGCTGCACAAGGAGCTGATCTGGGTTTCTAGCCACTTGTGCGCCATCACCTGGCAAATACCTTCCTCCATCTGAGGATCCAGCTTCCGGTAACCTATGAAACGCGAAACCGAACAATTTTTCTTGAGCAAATGCTTTTATAGTGATTTGGAGTTGTCATAATTCTTCGATGATTCAGGCTTACCTTTAAGTCGTAGCCAAGCATGTGAATGGGACAATTTTCACTGATAACATAATTGCAACACTTAACTTGAAACAGAAACAGATCATAGTTCAGTAGAGATTAAGCAAGAGGTACATATAAGTCAATCCGATGTAAGTTGCAAACCTGGATGATTAACATTAGCTGTATGTTAACTAAAACACTAACATGTTAAGCAGTTAAATGGGGTAAAAGACTGCTGACAACTTAAGATAAATCAATGAATCATGCCAAACAAGCAACTGCAAGTAATTCAGTTTAAAAAAGCCATTGTTCCATTTCAGACAACTAAATTTCAGACCTCCACGCTCAATTCTTGCAAAATTGCAATCCCAAAAGCTACTCATTTAGAATGCTAAGCATAACAATACACCGAATTTCATTGCCAATTCCTCCAAAAAACAATCCAATTTGTATCAATTTATCACGAAGAAAACAGAACCAGTACAATCAATTAGGTAAATTTCGACAATGGTTTGCAAACCTGGATAACGCGGTCATTGAAGCCATCACGAGTCTTCTCCTTTTCCCATATAACTCTCGCCACTGTAAGCCGGTCCATAAAGCTCCTCGTAGGCGCTGCCGATTTCTTCCTCGGACTCGAAAGGGGGCTCGTCGATGAGGCGGGGCTCGGACTCAGAAACCCTAGGACTCCGATTCTCAGTCGCATTTTCTTGTCCTGAAACACGATCGCCTTCTCCGGCGAGGCCTGCAACTCCGCCGCGATGTTGGAGCTCAACTCCTCGTGGATCTCGCTCTCGGAATTGGCGGCGCCGGAGGAGCGAGTGATGTGGTCGGACTTGGCGAAGAGAGCGACGACAATCGCGTTTCCGAGGAAGAAAACGAAGACAGGGCTGGCGAGATCCTCTGCGTCTGTCATCTTCTTCGTCAGCTCCTTCGTCCCCACCACCTTCCTTCACAGCTCCACCTTTCTTGTCCTGAAACGCGTTTTAGGTTTTTCAAGGCAGGAAGAAACGCATTTTAGGTTTTTCAAGTAGGAAGGGTAGAAGTGTCTTTTTATGTGTTTTTTCTGAAAATTTCAAAATTGCCATTATTTGTCTTTATTTAATGCGCGTGCGCGTTTTTTTTTTAATAGGAACGAGCCATCTGAATCGTTGATTATATTGATCAAATGGTAGAAAGTAATACTTAGTGTGTATCTTAAGGAGATAATCACAAGAACGGGACTCCACTATAACAATACAATATCTTATTCTTATTATTATTATTTTAAGCACACAAGAGATTAAAAAACAAGAGTATTTATTAAGACCTTACTTTTTTTTTTATGAATATATTGCAATTTATAAGATCTTGGTCTATGCTTTTTTAATAATATTTTATTACAATATTAAATACCTTATAGGTTTCACTATATACAATGTCATAAGATAAACGTTTGAGTTGGCCTTAAAAAATAAAAAGATCTAACGAGTATTGTTTTGCAAAGTATTGTTCTACATAAATCTTTTTGATAAGATTAAGATTTGACAAATAGAAACTAAATTCTATTAGACTCCTTAAAAAAACCTGATACATATGTTAAAATTATTAATTTTATCTTATATTTTACATTTGATTTATTTAATTCTTGAGAGAATTCTAATCTAACAACCTACATAAAAAGATAAACTACACACAAACTCATATACTTGAAACCTTGAAGTTGGACAGCCGATTGATATAATACGTTGGTCAACTTAATTTATTGGTAGCCTCTACGGCCGAATGAAGAGCTTCCGAAGCTCATATTCACATAACAAAGTATCAACTTTAATATTTGAAAAAATGACTTTAAATAATACCAACTATCAGCTTTGAATAAAAAATAATACGAATTTTAAAAATTGTAAAAATATACCCAAACTATGTCAATATTAACCAAAAATGAAATGAAAATATTTTCAGATAAATTTTCCAACGGATTTGCTAATGTGGAGCCAGAAAAATGAATTTCATATTTCTTTTTAACACATCAAATTACACCATTTTTATATAACAAAAAGATACAAGAAACTAAAAGAAAAATACATAAACCAATATTAGCAATTTGCATCTTACAACAACACGAACAAAAGAAAATGAGACATATTTTTTGACATATCACTTTTTAAACAAATCAATCATTATTATACAAATGAGGTGTAATTTGATGTGTAATGTTTTTTTGACAAATCACATTTCTGGCTCCATTTTAGCATATCCGTTAGAAAATTCACCATAAAAATATGCTTATACCATTTTTGGTTTATATTGTCATAGTTTGAGTAAATTTTTATAATTTTTAAAGCTCATATTCCATTATTTTTGGTTCAAAGGTGATAGTTGGTATTATTTGGAGTCATTTTTCCTTAATTTTTCCCAATTCACATGACAACATATTTTTCAGCTTTACTATCTTTATAAGGGATAAAATTTTGCCTTCTTCTCATATGCAATAGTAGCATCCTTCCAAACTTCTATCTGAACGACTAAGGCGAGAGTAAAGTCGACAACGACCAAGTTGATGGTAAGATTCACAAACTCTGTTTTACAAGGAGAAAAGAACAAAATTGCAATTCTTATCTTCGTAATTTGTTTGTTTGTGAAAAAATGATATGGCTTATCTTTATCCAGGATATTATTTTACTTGTTTTATTTATATATATAAGATTGTCTTATTTGTGTATGTGAGCTTTTAGAATCAATTGCTATACGTTTCAATGTTGATGACATTGTTAAAGTAATTTGATCAAATAAAGTATTTTTGGGATCTTATCACGCGACCACAATAATTGAACATTTACCCGTAAGAGATGTTTTCCGAGTCAAATACAACATATTGATGAAGAATGACAACTCAGGAGAGCATGTAAAAATTGTACCTGTCGGGTTGTTGTATCCATGTCCTCCTAATATAAGACTTTCTTATTTCGAAATAAGAGAACATGTAGATTTATAGTCAAAAGATGCATGGTGGTATGGTACAATACAAGGATACGAGGGACACAACACTATCAACTTTAATTTTTTTTCCAATTCACATGACAACATATTTTTCAGTTTTACTATCTTTATAAGGGGTAAATTTTTGCCTCTCCTCATATGGAGTAGTAGCCCCCTACCAATTTACTACTGAATGACTAAGGCGAGAGTTAGTGAAGGAGCTAGAAATTCTCACAAGGGGATGTAAAATGCTTAAAGCAAACTCAACATTTTGTCCATCCATCCTCACTTATAACAACATTTTGAGACTTATTACTTAAAATTGGCTTTCTCTTACTTCGAATAACATAGTTATCAATTTTCCTAAGTATAAACAAATAAAACAATCCACTTCAAACAAAATATATTAAAATATTCAAGAAATGTTCAACATTTCATCAAACTAATTAATTAATCAAAAACTTAACTTTAGAACCCTAATCGAACAACCTACGTAAAGAGACAAACTACACATAAGCTCATTTTAACGTGAAACCTTACCGTTGCACAACCTAATGATATGATAGGTTTGTCAACATTAATTTACTGGTTGCCCCTACGGTCGAATGAAGAGCTTTTGAAGCTCATGTTCACATAACAAGAGTATCAACTTTAATTTTTCCAAATTCACATGAAAACATATTTTTCCTCTTTACTATCTTTATAAGAGTAAATTTTTGCCTTCTCCTCATATGCAGTAGTAGCCTTCTAACAATCTTCTATCTGAACGACTAAGACAAGAGGAAAGTCGACGACGACCAAGCAATGGTAAGATTCACAAGCTCTGTTTTACAGAGGGAAAGGAAAGGAATTACAACTCTTATCTTTGTAATTTGTTTGTTTGAGTAAAACTTCATATGGCTTACCTTTATGCATGATATGCTTTGATTTATTTTACTTATATATATTATATATAAGAATGTTTTATTTGTATATGTATGCATTTTAGAACCAATGGATATACGTTTCAATGTTGATGATGTTGTTGAAGTAATTGGAATGGAGGAACGACTTTTAGGATCTTATCACGGGGCCACAATAATTGAAGCCTTACCCGTAAAAGGATTATTTTTCCGAGTCAAACACAAGAGATTAATGAAGAATAGGAACTCTTGAAAGCTTGTAAAAGTTGTACCCGTAAGGTTGTTGCGTCCATGTCCTCCTGATATAAGACTTTCTTATTTCGAAATAGGAGAACATGTAGATTTATGGTCAAAAGATGCCTGATGGTATGGTAAGTACAAGCATATGAGGGCAACGACTGGTATTAAGTGAAATTCTCACCATCCAACTAAGATAATGTGTATGTTGGTGTAGATTCTCTTAGACTCCATTATGATTGGTACGGGAAAACCTTTACTTGTCCATGTCCCGATCCCATCAATATAGATTAGTTGTTACCCCGATTAATCTACATTTTATTGCTATGTTTGGACACTTTTGTGTACATTTGTCATTTTGTGGTCTAAGGATATAACTGTCATTATATTTTATTTGAATTATGCAAGTGTGTTATGTAGTGTATGTGTTGTTTTGAAATTGTAATTGGGTTTTGGGTAGTGCATTTAACATTTGTTCTTATATTGATTGGGATATCCATCTAATACTATACAATCATGAATCTTCTTTATACGTAAATAATATCAAAATACATTTAACATGTTTTTAAATAATGTATGTTTAAATTATTTTCTTAACCAAACTAAATTAGTATTTGACAATTGTTATCCTATGTAAGTACAAACTCCAATTCCATCACTTTCTGAAGCAACTATGCATGTGTATATTTTTCACGGTACGAATGCAAAGTTCATCAATTTTCCATTATAAAAGTAATATATATTAATACAATAACAATCCAATATATTATTAAAATTATTATTATTTTAATCCCTCCAAAGATTAAAAAACAACATAGTCAACACTAATTTAGAAAGACCTTATTTCAATCGGTGGATGTATTACAATTTATAAGATCTTACTCAATGTATTTATAATATTAATTTATCATAATATTAGCAACTTCAGTTAGGTTTCACTATATATCACATCAAAAGATAAACGTTTGAGTTGGCCTTTACAACTAAAAGGATCTAACGGGTAAAGATATTGTACTGCAAAGATATTGTTCTACATACATCTTTTTGATAAGATTAAACTTTGACAAATAGAAACAATATCCTCTTAACCAACTTGATACATATGTTAAAGTTATTAATTTTATATTATATTTTACATTTTATTTATATAATTTTTGTGAGAAACTTAATCTAACAACCTATATAAAGAGACAAACTATACACAAGCTCATATTCACATGAAACCTTTTGTTATACATCCGAATGATATGACAAGATGGTCAATTTGATTTATTGGTTGCTCCTACGGCCAAATGAAGAGCTTTAAAGCTCATATTCACATAACAACTATATCAACTTTGATTTTTCCCAATTCACATAACAAGACATTTTTCAGCTTTACTATCTTTATAAGGGGTAAAGTTTTGCCTTCTCCACATATGAATTAGTAGCCTCCTAACAATCTTCTATCTTAACGACTATGGCGAGAGGGGATCGACGGCGACCAAGCTACGGTAGGACTCAGAAACTCCGGTTTATTTATAGGGGAAAAGGAAAGGAATTGCAATTTTTATCTTCATTATTTGTTTGTTTGAGTAAAACTTGATATGGCTTACCTTTATGCATGATATGTTTTTATTTGTTTCGCTTATATATATATATATAAGATTGTCTTATTTGGGTACGTGTTCATTTTAGAACCAATGGATATATGTTTCAATATTGATGACGTCGTTGAATAAATTGGATCAGAGGAATGACTATTAAGATCTTATCATAATGCCATAATAATTGAAGTCATACATGTAAAATGTTTTTCCGAGTCAAATACAAGAGATTGATGGAGAATGACAACTCATGAGAGCTTGTAGAAGTTGTACATGTCAGGCTGTTGCGTCCATGTCTTCTTGATATAAGACTTTTTTATTTTTAAAATAGGAGAACATATAGATTTATGGTCAAAAGATGCCTGGTGGTATGACAGAATATAAGGATATGAATGCACCAATAGGTATGAAGTGAACTTCTCAACATTCAAGTATGATAATTTATCTGTTGGTGTAGATTCTCTTAGACTCCACTAGACTTGTGAAAAATCGACCCGACTTAACCTGAAAGTCACTAGGTCAAGAAGGACTTGAACCCGAAGGATTCGACCCGAACGCAAATCCGAGCTCGAGGGACTTCGTTATTCCATATATTTTATTTCATTTATATTAAATATTTTAATATATTTTATTAAATAATTAAATAATATTAATTTTTATAATATATAACTTTGGTAAAATTATGAAAATATTCAAATCAAAATATTATCAAGTGAGTGACGGGGCACGTAAAACCTTATTAAGACAAATATCTTGTGAGATACAAATAAGAAGAGATAAATAAATGGTACATATCTATTTTCTATATAATAGTAACAGATTTAGAATTTGATAAATTTTATAAATAAAAACATTGGTAATTGTGGTAGCAATAAAAACATTGGTAATTGTGGTAGCATAAATATGTAGCACAATAATAGTTGTTGACGATGACGAGAACCCGCAACTCTGGCGATCGTAGTCTTTCTCGATCTTTTTTCTGGTACCCTGCAAACATAGAGACAGGCCAAAGGACATGGTGTTTTCCCCCGAAAGACCCTCCGACGCTCAAGTCGATATGCTTTCGTAGAGATAAAGGGTAGGTTTCTTCGTAGAGAATTGAATCATCATGCTAGGATTAAGATTATCTCTTTTATAGTGGAACCACATTAAATGAGTCTCCTTTTTCTCTATTATCATTAATTAGATAATAATGATAAAAATAAATAACGTATTTTTACTTCTACAAAACGCTAAAACTTAGTGTAGGCTAGGGTTCATATTACATTTGGCGCCGTCCGCGGAAAACGAGGAGGATTACGGGACTCAACACCGACAAGTTTCAAAACCCAAAAAGCTAGCACCGTATGAGAATAGCCTCTTCGGACGAGGTTTGAAGAACGTTTGCTTTGGTGTCTGCCCCAAAGTAATTAGTTTGTGCTTGAATAGAAGCTTTCAACATCTCCATCTTCTAGCCCCAAAATCCCCATCCTCGAACCATCTATCTTAAAATCCGACCACACCATCCTCTTGGTTGTATTCGAAAGAGTGGTGATCGACTCTTGAACCGTCTCGAACCATCTCTGAAAGATATCGATCACCTCCGAACTCACCCTTGTTGTGCCTATGAAACGGGAAACCACACCACTTTAGGCCCTTTTCCCGATGCTGTTGGAGCAGCCCAGCCGCCACCGGCCATTGACGGAGAATCCCCGCAGGGCCACAAACCCAACGCCGCCGGCCCCGCTTGATTCCGTCGCCATTTGGCCACTTACGAGACGCGCAAAACTTCCTCATTGCACTTCCGGAGCAGAGGCGTCGTTCCTTTGTTGCGCGACCTTGCTGTTGTTCATTGCTGCACCAACGCCGCCGCCACAGCGCCACCTCAACCAGCCTGATCGCCGCCGCGTCGTCAATCCCAGTCGTCGCTGTTCTAGCCAACTGCCCGGATCTGCGTCGTTGCCGAGCCGAGCCAATTCTAAACCCGTTGTCCCACCGCCATTGATTGCAGATCAATTGTGGAAGAAAGTGATGCGGTGAGGTTGACGATAGTGGTGAGGCCCATGTCCAACTTAGCCCAATTAAAGGTTGAATGGGCCATTCTCATTTGGTAGGCCATGATGCATATCACTAGAGTTTCTGGAAGAAAATGAAGCCTGGGCCCTTAAAATTGCAAGTGAATTTTGCAAATAAAATTGGGGGACCAAATGCAGATATAGATCGTTGTTTTGGATGACAGTGAGTGGACGAGTCCGATTCCATCCAAGCCCATTCGATCTGGATCGGTAAATTTTGATGCTTATTTTATTTGGGTTAATTAATTTTCGTAAATATTCTATTTAAATTAATTTTCATTTAATTATAATACGATTGTTATATGTTTATGCAAACTCTAGAGCAAAACGCTAATTAAAGCGACTCATGGATTCCATCGACAAAGATGGTCAATTCCCTAGAAGAAACATTTGAGTGCTAGCTATGAAAGATTAGCAATTGCAACATTGAATTAAGGTCCGGGGCAACTAAAGTTCTCTTTGAGTGACCTGACAACACAATCGCCAACAAAAGAGAACTCGACAACTAAGTTTTCAGCTGTTTCTCTAAAGTCCATGATAAAGCCTTGTATCAATGGTTGCTAGTTTGGTGTTAGCTTTTATGCATCTTTCTTACAGCCGCAGGGGCACGAGCTGTCATCTTATTCTATTAGGCTACGGCCATAGGGACACAATATGCCATCTTATTATATTAGCCTATGGACAACAGGGCACGAATGCCATCAATCTCAATTTCATTAGCCTTGGGCTACAAGGGCACGAGCTGTTGCGCAAGACCAGCTCAGAAACAAAAATTGTACTAGCTTTCACGCCAGCTGCAACACTATGAGAAATGACACTAGCTTCTACACTAGCCGCAATGCTAATAAAGCACAGAGCAGAACTCCCAAGTACAGGAAGCGAGTGTGAGTCACGGCGAGTTAGTGAGTGCTGCACTCCTGCGACCTCCAGGGCCAACCATGAAGTCGAACCGACAAGCGTCGCTCAAATAGCCCGAGCTGGTGAGTTCCGCTCAAATATGCCGGTTGGTGGGCCATAGTGAGTCAGTGAGTGCTGCTCTCCTGTGACCACCCCAGATTGTAACTATCTCGAGCCGGTGAGTGCCGCTCAAATAGGCCGGTCGGTGGGCCATAGCAAGTCAGTGAGTGTTGCTCTCTTGTGACCACCCCAGAATAGCCTAGGGGCATTGTGCAAGAACGCACATGGTGTAAGAACACGCCTAAGAATAGCCTACGGGCATTGTGCAAGAACGCACATGGTGTAAGAACGCACCTAAGAGTAGCCTACGGGCATTGTGCAAGAACGCACATGGTGTAAGAACGCACCTAAGAGTAGCCTACGAGCATTGTGCAAGAACGCACACGGTGTAAGAACGCACCTGAGAGTAGCCTACAGGCATTGTGCAAGAACGCACACGGTGCAAGAACTCACACGGTGCAAGAACGCACCTAAGAGTAGCCTACAGGTATTGTGCAAGAACGCACACGGTGCAAGAACGCACCTAAGAGTAGCCTATGGGCATTGTGCACGAACGCACATGGTGTAAGAACTCACCTAAGAGTAGCCTACGGGCATTGTGCAAGAACGCACATGGTGTAAGAAAGCACCTAAGAAGAGCGTACGAGCATTGTGCAAGAACGCACCTAAGAGAAGCCTACGGGCATTGTGCAAGAACGCACCCTAAAATCTACGGGCACTTTGCAAGAACGCACCCCAGAATTGCATACGAATATTGTGCAAGAACGCACCCTTCAAGAAAACAAGACGCGCATTATCAAAGACATAGACCGCGCAAGCCATTTAGGCTCTCAACAAGCTATTATTCGAATCCTCTAACCTTTACTCAGCTTAAAGGATTCGAGGGTCATTTGTGGAAGTAAAAATATGTTATTTATTTTTATCATTATTATCTAATTAATGATATTAGAGAAATAGATTAATTAAGAGGCCCATTAAAGAGAAGGGAGGCCCATTTAACGTGGTTCCACTTTAAAAGATGTAATCCTAACCCTAGCCTGATGATTCAATTCTCTACGAAGAAACCCTAGCCTTCATCTCTACGAAAGGAGATCTGACTTGAACGTCGGAGGGTCTTTTGTGGGAGAAAGCCTCGTCCTTTGGCCTTTCTCTATGTTTGTAGGGCACCGGAAAAGAGATCGGAAAAGACTAGGATCGCCGGAGTTGCGAGTTCTCGTCGTCGTCAACAACTATTATTGTGGTACAGATTTATGCTACCACAATAATCATTTTTTTTAGCAAAGGTGATTTCATAATATAGCCGTAATAGATTTATCAAATTCTTTCATAGTCAACTCAAAATAATGAATATAATGATAATTTAAAAATTCTTGGTACAAATTTTGTTCAAATTTGATTCATGAACACATGCTAACGTTTTGATCAATTCCTGCCAATACTCACGCCAGAAAATTAAGAATATAAACCTCGTAGTCCAAACAAGATGTCCAAATAAGAACATGGTACAAATTTTGTAAAATTATTAATATAATAATAAATTTAAAAAATAAAAAAGGACTATAAAATAACAAGTAGGATTTATGGGTCTAAAATTATTCTAGTGACTCGAAAAAAGTTATTTTGAATATATATTGACGAGGTATTTTATTAATTGAGAAGTAATTCAATTTTATATTCGTTAAAAGACTTATTAAAAGATAGTAAGGGTAATTTATATCTTTCAATAATAAATGAGGTATTTAAGGCTAGAAGAAAACCCTAGTCTCTCTCTTCCAATTCATACTCCACAATTTTTGCTTGCCTCCATTGAATAAACCACAACGCTTGAACTGACTTGAGCGTCAAAGGGGATTTAAGGGAGATTCGGCTCTCCTGTTGACTGGTTTTCAGGTTGAAGATTGAAGGATTCAGGGTTAAATCAAGTTCTTCTCGGGGAGATCAATCGTTTCCCTTTAATCAACTAGTACTGCAAGATCTTGCTACCATATTTGGAGTCATCTGTGGGAAGATATGACGATGGTGGTTGCGAGGAGGCTACGAGTGCATATGTGGTCGCGCGGGTCACCGATGAAGAAGCGCCAGCGGCGGATCTGTCCCGCCGTCAGGCCGAGTATGACAATGCAATCAGGGAAATAGACAGTCAAAACGCTGAATTGACGGCAACCATGGAGGAGCGAGACTGTGAGTTTTGCACGGTTCAAAAAGAATTGGCAGTATTGCATAGAGCTTTCGAACGCTCGCAGGGCAAGCACCCGATGGGTGCGGACGATTCGAACAGTGTAGGAGGGGTACGTCATTTGGCTAGTGTGATTGATCATACGAATCAGCGGGAGCCTCAACAAACTGAAGTGGATCAGGATCATGTGAGTCGGATGACACATCTCGCTAAGGAGGTTGGGGCGTCCCATCGTGGTGAGTCAGATGGGATCAAGGTTAGCCCGCAATGCTGGCACGGTGCTCGGACTTCGTCTTCTGCTTCGAGGTCGGCCCGTCGTCGTTCCTGAGAGCGTAACATGACACCTCCTAGGCGTGCATCCAGAGAGGAGAAGGGAAGGAGACCACATTGTCTGTATAAGTCTTGGGACGAGGTCCGTTGGGGTCGATCCGAGAGCACTGAATCTGTGCATAGTCGTGAACAACACGCCGCCCAAATCAACGACACAGAGCAACAATTGTTGTGTTTCTGGACAATCAGGGTGAATCCCTGATAAATGCTCAGGAGCAGGTAGAGCTTAAGTTGGCTCGTATGACTTCAACTCCTTTTGCAAGGCTGATTCAGGAACAACAACCACCAACTAAGTTTTCTACTCCATATTTTGATCTTTACGATGGGAAATCTAACACAGTTATTCATGTCGCTTCATATTCTCATAAGATGGCTTTGTGGGTTTCAAACGATGCCCTCATGTGTAAAATGTTCCATGCGATTCTAGGAAAGATGACTGTTAAGTGGTTTCACTCTTTAGAATCGAATTCAATTTACTCATGGAGTCAGTTAGCTAGGATGTTCGTGTCTCACTTGATAGCAAATAGCAAGGAACCCACTTCTATGGATGCTTTATTTGCCTTGAAAATGCGCATGTGAGAAAGTTTGAGGCATTTCGCCCCCAAGTTCATGGAATGTTATGTTGATAAGGATGATTGTGATGAGAAAGTTGTAGTGTCTGATTTCAGGCTCACGCCTCCGCGAGATTATAAGCTAAGGGAGAGTCTGACTCTCAGGGCACCAGCATGAATGGCAGAGTTGTAAGAAATCCTTAGACAGTACACGAAGATGGAGGATGATGTGAATCCATCCAGGGATATGAAGTCGTCATCCTCTCAACACCAGCAGTCAAGGGATGACGTCTCTAGTGATAGGAGGAGGCCGAGCCACGGTCCAGGCAAGGATTGGGGTTTGCCCCTGAGTTCGGCCATGCAGGCGATATATAAAGTGTTCAGGGAACCCATCTATCGTATCTTGACACAGATAAAAGACAAGCCTTATTTCAGTTGGCCACCTAAGTTGAAAGGGGATCCCAAGGAGAGAGATCAAAGCAAGTATTGCTCTTTCCATCGAAAAGTGGGGTAGAGAACCGAAGACTATAGGACCTTGAAAAATCACTTGGAGAACTGGGTCTCGCAGGGTCATCCATTTGTTGATCACGGGGCTGATTCAAACAAGCATCATGTAACGAAAAAAGCCCCGAATGTCCCTGCTAAAAAAAGGAGAGATGTTTAGAAGCAAGTGATTCACGTCATAGAGATGACAATTAAACAAACCAAGGCTAGAATGCATGATTATAGAAGTTGTTGTCACTCACTAGAAGTCTTGAGGGCCGACGAAAGGCCCGCTAAGAAGCCACGTGTAGAGGGGGTGCGGGCCTTCTCGGACTACAACCTCGTGGGGTTGCAACAGCCCTACAACAACCCGTTGGTCCTTACAATCGACATTGGCAATTACGAGGTACGCATAATTCTTATCGATTCAGGCAATTCCATTGATATTATGTACTATAAGAAATTTCAGAGATTGGGAAAAATGCAAGACGATCTAATCCCTGATTCTACTAAACTGTTAGGACTAGGGTCTTTCCCTGTATGGCCTCTAGGGATGCTGAGGGAGACAGTGACTGTGGGAGGAAAGCCAGTGAGCACCAATTTTTGGTGGGTAACGTCTTGTCCTCGTACAACACGATTCTGGGTAGGTCATGGCTGCATTCGATGGGAGTTGTACACTCGACCTTGCACCAACTTGTTGTTTTCCCGCATGAGGGGGTCGTGGTTCGAGTCAGGGAAGACCAAAGGGTGGCCAGGTAGTGCCTTGGGGTCGAATGCGACAAGGCGATAGTTGACATGGTCTAGGTAGGCTTGAAGTACTCGACGAAGTGGGAATCTTTCCCGCAGATAAATCAGTTGACGCCTTATAGAAAATCCGGGTGAGTATTTCTGAACTTGATAAGTATTTTTCAGTTGGAGCTAACATTTCAGGGGTCGCGTTGGAGCCCTGGATCGGACCGTTCGCTTTTGGACACTTATTGAGGCGGGCCTTTGGACACTTATTGAGGCGAACACCGTTCGCTTCAACTAAGGGGGCTGCAACAAGTAGGGACACTTTTTGAGGTGGGCATTTTACGCCTCTAAAAGGACATTATTGAGGCGGGCCTCATAAGCCCACCTCAACAAGTCCCTCACTTTGGCGCCAAAATGAGGGACTTGTTGAGGCGGGCTTAAGAGGCCCGCCTCAATAAGTAAACACTTGTTGAGGCGGGCCTCTATAGGCCCGCCTCAACAAGTCGCGCGTATATACTTATAGAGGCGGGCGTATACAAGCCCGCCTCAACAAGTAGACGCTAACTCGGCTCAGAACTCGTCCGAGTTCTCGGCCGAGTTAGTCAGGTTCCTGATTTTATTCACATAATAATATACAACAAACAACAGATTTCATTTGACCAAAAAAAAAACAACAGATTTCATCAGAGTACAGTCAGGTTCTCAACAACAGTTTACATGACAAGTAAAAACAAGTTCAATCCGATAATAAATACTTCGATGTAAAATACTGTGCCCATTGCTCACGAACAACATCCATTTCTTCATAAGTATACGATGTCTTCCTCTTAGGATATAGCTGCATAAAAAACACAAAAATTATTGACAAAAAACACAAATACTATCAATATATAGTTGGTTAAGTTACATACATTATCTAGTCGGTCATGAAACTGATATCTAGTCGGTCATGAAACACAAATACTTCCCACCTTGATACTTGTACACTTGAAATGCCCTAGAAAATCAACATAATACACTCATGAAACTGATATTGTTAATATTCCAAAAAAAACTAATTCGTAAGCAAAATAACTTACCTCATCTTATTCATTTATGATTTGTAACCCATATTCCTTCCATATGATCTGTACGGATATGATTAGTATTATTTGTATCTTCCTCCTCCGGTAATGGTTGAACAACAGTTGATAACAAGGGTGTGTCATCATACTCGTCATACTCATCTTCATCCACAACATCATCAATACCCAGAATATGTCTTTTGCCTTGGGCAACTGCACGCCATCTAGGATCAACATTGTCTACCACATAAAAAATCTGCTTAGCTTGTGATGCTAGGATGAATGGCTCGTCACTATCACTTAATCGGTCAAAGTTTACCAATGTCAAACCCGGATAAATTTCATCTTGCTTCACCCCGTTAGGGTTGTTGACCCACTTGCACCGGAAAACAGGGATTGTAAAATTGTTATAATCAAGCTCCCATATTTCTTCGATAACACCATAATACGATTGTGTCGCATCAACCGGTCTTTTGTCCTTAGCGCTCGCATAGACCCTAGATGATGCAACTACCTTCACTCCACTATTCTGCACCACACTCTTTTCATCTTGTCTTCTTGTGTAGAATGTGAACCCATTGATATCATACCCTTCGTAAGACCGAACACATAGTCGAGGACCTCGAGATAACCACTTGACCGTATCAAAAACGTCATGTTCTTTCCTTAGTTCCTCAGCTACTTCCTTCTTAAACCAATCAACAAATGTGCGATTATGTTCCCGCATCAAAGCTCTTTCATTCAATTTAGCATTATTGTGTTGCAATTCAAGGCAATGCTTTTCTATGTAAGGATTGACCTCTGTAAGATGCTGCAACACACAAAGATGTGCCTTAATCTTCCTTTCAGATGGAGGAGATATCACATTTTTACCAATTACTCCCTCTCCTTCAAGCCTCCCTACATGACGAGATTTTGGAAGACCTATTGGATGAAGCCTTGACAAAAACTCAGCTGCGTATTGAGATATCTC
Organism: Rheum nobile; assembly: GCA_027886185.1. NCBI lineage: Eukaryota > Viridiplantae > Streptophyta > Magnoliopsida > Caryophyllales > Polygonaceae > Rheum > Rheum nobile. The sequence goes on from WOAB01000143.1 coordinate 956,196, forward strand.
TTCATGAAGGACTCCACGAATGATACTACCCTTTGGATTCGCCCGATTCTTTGCTTTGTCCTTTAAATTGCCAAAAAATCTCTCAAAAGGATACATCCATCTTAAGAACACCGGACCACATAACTTGATTTCTTGAACCAAATGAACAATTAAGTGCACCATTATGTCAAAGAAAGATGGCGGAAAGTACATTTCAAATCGACACAAAGTTTCAACAATATCATATTGGAGAGCATCCAATATTTCCGGATCAATAACCTTAGCACATATGGAACTGAAAAACACGCAAAGTTTTGTTATAACATGTCTCACGTGTTTCGGCAATATCCCACGAAGTGCGATCGGCAATAAAACATTAATCAATACATGAAAATCATGAGACTTCATACCAATCAACCGAAGGTCCGAAAGAGAAACTAGACGTTTTACATTTGACGAATATCCCGATGGAACCTTAATGCCATGTAAGCACTCACAAAACACATTTTTCTCCTTTATTGACATTGTGTAACACGCCGGAGGCAGAAAAGTCTTTTTACCATCCGGTTTTACCACGGGCCACAAATCTGGTCGAATATTCCTCTCTTTCATATCAAAACGAACTTTTTGATTGTCTTTCGTCTTTCCGGGTATATTTAGCAAAGTCCCAATTATAGCATCACAAACATTTTTTTCAATGTGCATCACATCGAGACAATTCCTAACCGACAAATCTTTCCAATAAGGAAGATCCCATAATATAGACACTTTCTTCCATAAAACACCCTTTTTAGAGACGGACTTGAAGCCCTTGCCCTATTTGGTGTCAACATTTTTAATCCGTTCATAAATCTGTGATCCTGTCAAAGGTGTACGAGCTACTCCTTCCTCGGTGTACCCATTGAACTCCTTCTTTTTACGGTAAGGGTGATATCGACTAAGGAACTTCCGGTACCCTAGATACACATTTTTCCTGTAATTTTCAAGTAGGCAGGTTTCATGTCTTCTTCACATATAGGGCATGCTTGTTCTCCTTTGGTTTTGTACCCAGACAAGTTTCCATATGCCGGGAAATCATTTATGGTACAAAAAACCATAGCTCGCAAGGTAAAGTTTGAGTTGGTGTATGCATCGAACATTGGAACACCTTCATTCCACAGTAATTTCAAATCATCAACAAGTGGAGCCAGATACACATCTATGTCATTCCCAGGTTGCTTAGGCCCGGAGATGAGGAGTGATAACATGATATACTTGCGCTTCATACACAACCATGGAGGAAGATTATAAATCGCTAGAAGAACCGGCCATGTGCTATGTTGACTGCTTAGAGTGCCATACGGATTCACACCATCTGTACATAAAGCAAGTCTCAGATTCCTAACCTCCTCACCAAATTCAGAATATTTCTTATCAATATTTCTCCATTGAGGAGAATCAGCAGGATGTCTAAGGAGTCCATCTTTCTTCCTCCCTTCCGCATGCCACCTCAGACTTTTTGCTTCCTTCTTTATCGAAAACAAACGCTGAAACCTAGGTATTATCGGAAGATACCACATAACCTTAGCTGATGGGCCCCTCTTAGCCGAATTTACCCCTTTACGCTTGTAACGAGATGCACCACACTTTGGACACTCATCCAAATTTTCATGTTCGTTTCTGTAAAGCATACAATCATTTAGGCAAGCATCTATCTTGACAGCCTCTAAGCCTAAGGGACACATCAATTTCCTGGCATAATAAGTAGAGATAGGAATCTCATTGCCTTTTGGTAAAAATTCACCTAACCATTCCAATAAGGTGTTGAAACTTCCATCAGTCCAACCAGAAGCACATTTCAAGTTGTAAAGTATTGACACACCCTCTAACTTGCTAAATTTTGTACACCCGGGATACAAGGGAATCTCTGCACCCTTTGATTCCTGTTCGAACATCTGAGGTCGTTCGTTCAAGTGATCTCTCACCCCATCCATCATCCCATTCATTTCATCATCGTCTTGGTCATCATCATCATCCATCTCAATATTCTCAGCAATATCATCATCACTATCATCAGTGTCTACCCGAACATCAAACTCATTGACACTAGAACTTGGACGATCAGGTATTTTCTCACCATGCCAAAACCAAACATGGTAATCTTCCTTGAAACCACGACGAAATAAATGATCCTCAATCTCATCAATATCAGCAAACCGCCTTATATTCTTACAATCACGGCATGGACAATAGATTTTTTCGGCTTTCGTACTCCGTTGGTGTGCTAAAGCATATCTAATGAACTCCTCAACCCCACTCAAGTATTGTGTCGTAGTATGGTCACCGTACATCCAAGGATGACTCATTTCTAGTAATAAATGCAAAATAACATGCAAGGAATTAAGATTAAATACTCATTTCTAGTAACTATCCCGCCAAGGGCCTAAATAGATAATAATACGCAACCAAGCAAGAAAAAATACAAACTCAACTATCCCGCCAAGGGCCTAAATTATGAATTCTATCCCGCCAAGGGCCTAAATTATGAATTCTATCCCGCCAAGGGACTAAGGAATTAGGGTAGAAGTATTACCTTGACCCAATATCGATCCTTCAAGGCAATGCCCTTATCAGCCTGCAGAATGTCATTTCACCAATTAAATAAAGAATGTGATTCTTTTCACTTTTGCTTTATTTATATAGCTTTTCTAAGACTAGTAAGAAGCTTCACTCAAATCCCCTGGGCCAGATGGATTTGGGAGTTGGTTCTTCAAGAACAGTTGGGAACTTATTAAGGAAGATGTCTGTGCTGCCATAAATGAATTTTTCAGCAGAGGAAGACTCTTAAGGCAAACAAATGCTACCTTTGTTTGCCTTATTCCTAAAGTTGCCCAACCTTTCTTGGTTTAAGAATTTAGACCTATTTCCTGTTGCAATACGCTTAAAATCATATCCAAGGTCTTGGTGATGAGGTTGAGACCTTTCCTTGATGATATCATCTCCATTAATCAAGGTGCTTTTGTCCCAGGAAGATCTATTACTCACAATATGTTTGTGGATGGGGAACTGGTTAAGGGCTATGATAATCCTAGAATCTCTCCGAGATGCATGCTCCAAATTGACCTACAGAAGGCTTATGATAGTGTATCCTGGAGCTATCTGAAGCAATGCTTGGAGTTTCTCAATTTCCCAAGGCAGTTAATCTCTTGGATTATGGAGTGTGTAAGTACTCCATGCTTCTCTGTGATTATTAATGGAGAAGCTAAGGGTTTTTTTGAAGGCAAAAGAGGATTAAGGCAGGGAGATCCTCTATCTCCATTCCTCTTTGTTATTATAATGGAAGTTTTTGCTAGAAAAATGAGGTTGATGAGTGCTAACAGAGAATTCAGATTCCATCCGAAATGCAAGCAGTTGCAACTCACCAACATTGTTTTTGCTGATGATCTTCTCATATTTTGCAAGCCTACTATTCCCACTCTGAAGTTGATAAGGCAGTGTTTGAGTGAATTTGGCCAGGAGTCAGGTTTGATTGCTAATCTAGCTAAATCTAAAGTTTTCTATGGAGGGTTGAATGAAGCTAGAAAGAGGGCTTGTTCTGCTGAGCTCAATTTCAGTAAAGGCACCTTCCCTGTTAAGTACTTGAGTACTCCTTTGCATTCAAAGAGATTACTTGCCAGTGCATTTGATCCTCTTCTGAACAAAATAAAAAATGTGATTCACTATAGAAGTGTAAGAAAGCTATCCTATGCAGGGAGGGCTCAGATTATCAGGGCTGTGATTGAGGGTATTGTGTCTTTCTGGATGAAAGTTATCTTCATTCCTAAGAAGGTCATCAAGAGAATTGATTCCATTTGTAGAGCTTACCTTTGGTCAGGAGAAGTAGAGAGTAGAAGATGTCTAGTGGCTTGGGAGGAAGTGTGTAGGCCATTCATTGAAGGTGGTTTGAATTTTAAGGAATTGCTCTCATGGAATGACACCTTAATGTTTCATCTAATATATGATCTACACAAAGATAAAGTGAACTTGTGGACCATGTGGGCAAATAAGCATCTCACTAAGGATAGTCCTGTTTGGCTAGCAGAGGCTTCTCCTTGTAGCTCAGTGGAGTGGAAGCATCTCATGAAGATTAAGAACAAGGTACTGGATCAGAGAGAAGGCAATATGGAGGATGATCATTTTCTTTCCAAGAGCAATGGTAAGTTAGACAGCCAGGGCCTTTATAATTTGCTCAGAAATCAGTCTCAGGAAAGGTTATGGTGTGATGTGGTGTGGAAAGGTGTTCATCCAAAAAAATGGAGCTTCATAAGTTGGTTGGCAACCCTTGGTCGGCTTCCCACTGCGAGTAAACTGCATAGATGGGGTTGTATTTCATCTGCCAGTTGTGTGCTATGCCATGCTACTGAAGAAGATGAAAATCACTTGTGGTTTGGATGCCCGGTGATAAATGAAGTGGTTCAGATTGTTATGGATTGGCAAGGAATTAATACTCGGAAGAATAACTTGATGGAATGGTGGGTTTGGTTTGCTCGATGTAGAAGGAGAAATAATAATATCTATCAGAGCAAGCTGATGAGTTTGATTGGAGTGGTTTACCACTCATGGGGAATGAGAAATGATGCTATTTTTAGAGGGAATGCTATGGTCTCGTATGCTCAGTGTGCTGCCAGAGTTATTGAGGAATGCAAGTTGAGAATTCTGCACAAGGTCAAGATCAGTGGTAGGAGAGGCAGAGCTCTTAGGAGGAGGCTCCAGATTTGAGCCTTTGTTTTTCTGTTTTGATTGGTTTGTAGTTTGTTTGTTGGAACTGTTATTGGTCTTTCTTGAGTGTTTGCCTTTTGGCTTGTTTTTGATGGCTGTTGCTTGGTCCTGCCTGCGTGCAGTTTTGGCCTTTTGTTTGTCCTTGTTATTGGTTTGTAGTGTCTTTCTTTTGTTTCTGTGTTTTTTTGATGGTTGTTGCTTGGTCCTGCCTGCGTGCAGCTTAGGCCTTGTGTTTGGCCTTGTTGTTGGTTTGTAGTGTCTTTGTATTGTTTCTTGTTGTTTTGGTTGTTTGGTTTGCATTGGTGCATGTATATAGGACGTTGGGCCTTTTTCCCAACCTATCAATACAATTTACCGTTTGGCTAAAAAAGAAGCTTCACTCATCAAAACTGCTATGTATTTGTAGGAGCTAAAAAATATTAATCCATGTCACCCAAACTGGATATTATTGTAGCCTTATTCATTTACTTTTATTGCCTACCCGACTATCATAAATATCCAAAACCACAAGAGCATGTCCAAATACAATCAGTCTTCCCAAAACTCTACCATCATTGAAACTACTTCACATGCAAAATTAGCAAGATCGCCAGAACAGTCATACTCGTTTGCATCAGTTCAAAGCAAAAGAAGCATGCATCCATCATTTCAAATACTGAAGTAAGAACCTAAAACTGAAAAACTAAAGCATTGAGAAGCGAACGGACAAGGAAAGGGGATGTGACCGTCGAGGGCGCAAAGGATGTTGATACCTGACTTGGCTTCGAGTGCGTTGAAGTATTAGAGGGAGCTCGGCGAAGGGAGGGAGCTCGGCGAAGGGAGATGAAGTCGGAGCTCGGGAAGACGGAGCTCGGCGAAGACGGAGGAGATCGATGAAGTCGGGAAGACGGAGGAGATCGATGAAGTAGGGAAGACGGAGGAGATCGATGAAGTCGGAGATCGTCGTCGGAGCTCGGGACGAGAAGATGAGGATACGAAGAGGAAAATGAAGGAAAGCAACAACTGTTTTTTTTTTAATTAGGGTTGAGCTTATAGAGGCGGGCCTAACATGCCCGCCTCTATAAGTATTACGACTAATGATCTAATAGAGGCGGGCCTTACATGCCCGCCTCTACTGGACATACTTGTTGAGGCGGGCTTTAAGAGGCCCGCCTCAACAAGCTTTAATTGAGGCGGGCTACTTGGCCCGCCTCAATTAGTTAGAATTAGAGGCGGGCCTTACCCTGGCCCGCCTCTAATACTTTAGCGAGAAATGTTTTTTCGGATACTTGTTGAGGCGTATATTAATTTGCCCGCCTCAAAAAATGTTTTTGAGGCGTATAAATTAATTATCCGCCTTAAAAACCAAAAAAAGTGATTGCCTAAGTCGTTATTGAGGCGTTTTCTACTATGTACGCCTCTAAAATGGAGTCTCAAAAAGTGTTTTTTCCACTAGTGTCGAAGAAACATGGAAGTGTTTGCTTGGAGTCCATATGAGATGTCGAGCTTAAGCCCCAAAATCGCCTGCCATCGGCTTGACATTCAGCAAGACGCCCGATCCATAGTGCAGAGGGCTAGGCGGTCTTTGGTACAACACACAAAGGCTATTATAAAGGAACTACAAAAATATTAGAATCTAGGGCCTTTAGAGAAGTGCAGTACCCTACCAGGGACCAAGGTGGATAATAATGTGGCGGTTAAGAAGAAGAACAATGAACGGAGAGTGTGTGTAGATTTCACTGATTTGAATAAGGCATGTTGGGAGGACATGTTCTCGTTGCCTAAGATTGACCAACTGGTGGATTCAACTATGGGGCATGATAGGATGAGCTTTCTAGATGCATATAGGGGATATCACAAAATCTCGCTCCTGGAGGATCAAGAGAAAACTGCATTCATTACGCCTAGGGGGATATATTGTTACAGGGTTATGCCCTTTGGGTTGAAAAATGTCGGGGGATGTTCCAGAGGATGGTGGTGACTCTATTCACTAATCTGATTGGAGAAAAAAGTTGAGTTGTATATTGATGATATGGTTGTTAAGAGTAGGCATCAAGACTCTCGCCTAGAAGACCTACAAGTGTTTGATATATTGAAAAAAGCTGACCTTCGCCTGAACGCGTCCAAATGCACCTTCAGGGTAAACTCAAGCAAATATTTGGGGCATCTGGAGACCAGGCGAGGCATTGAGGCCAGTCCGGATAAGATTCGGGCAATACGGTCCATTTAGAGTCCCAACATCGTGAATAAGGTCCAAAAGCTTACGGGTATGGTCACGACTTTGAACTGATTTATCAGCAGGTCCTCAGATAAGTGTAGTGCCTTCTTTAAGTTGTTGAAAGGCGGCCAAATGTTTCAGTGAGATGAGAAATGTGAGTAGTCGTTGAAAAAATTGAAGAAATACATGCAGAAGCCGCCTATTTTATCAGTTCTTGACGAAGGGGAAGAATTGATTCCTTACTTAGTGGTATCAAGAAGGATAGTGAGTGTCGTTCTCATTAGGGAAATCGGCAAGGACCAACAACCCGCATATTACGTGAGCAAGACCCTACTAGATGCAGAAACTAGAAAGCATGTATGCCTCAATGGAGAAGTTGTTGCTCGGCCTGATCGTTGCAGCTAGGAAGCTTAACAATTATTTCCAGGGCCACCTGATAGTTGTGATGACCGCATTTCCGCTTAAGGCATTGATGTCTAGTTCTGATTTGACTAGACGAGTGGCAAGATGGGCGGTTGAACTAGGGCAGTATGAGTTACGATTCGTCTCAAGAATCGCAATTAAAAGCCAGATTCTGGTAGATTTTGTTGCGGAATTTGTAGGTGGTAACCCCCGGGAAGATTAGTAGGTCTGGCAATTGCGGGCAGATCAACAAAGTACGTGGGAGTTGCAGATTGATGGCTCCAGGAATCGAAAAGGGACAGACGCCAATTTAGTCTTGATATCCCCCACATGCAAGGTCATTCAGACCACAGTAAAGCTTGGGTTTGCGGCAACCAACAATGAGGCAGAGTACGAGGCTTTGATTATGGGTTTGATTGCGGTTAGAATAAGGGAACCAAATAGTTGGTAATCTACTCTAACTCGCAACTGATTGTAAACCAGGTGACGGGGAAGTATAAGGCTAAGTCTTCGCATATGCTGGCATATCTAGAGAAGGATAGGAGTCTACTATCGGGATTCCGTGAGTATAGAATGCCCTAGGTGCCGCGTGACCTAACGAAATGGCTGACATAGTCACCACTCTAGCGTCTTCAAGTTCGAATGGGGCAGACGCGTTGATATGGATAGATCTGTTGGACAACGAATCTAGATGGATGGACCCAATTTTTATTTACTTGACTAATGATTTCCTTCCCACTAATAAGAAGGAGGCCAGATTGGTGAGGATGAGAGTCACGCGATTTTGGGTACCCCCCAAGGTATCTTACACTAGAAATCCTACACTGGCCCTTTTCTTAGATGCGTGCCACCCTCTAGAGTAGATGACATGCTTTATGAGATCCATGAGGGGGGTTTGTGGAGTTCACACAACTGTAAGAAATTTGGCCTTCAAGGCCATGTCCCAGGGGTATTGGTGGCCCTATATGCAGAAAGACATTGATTGCTACGTCAGAAAATGCAAGAAGTGCCAGAAATTTGCAAAGTTAACCCACCAGCATGCGACATATTTACACCCGTTTATGAGCTCGTGGCCATTTGCATAGTGGGGACTCGACATCGTGGGGCCTTTCCCAAAAGCCTCGGGAAATAAGCATTACCTGGTTACAACTACAGTCTATTTTAACAAATAGGTGGAGGCAAAACTGTTGTCTGGTATAAGGGATAACAACATGAAGAACTTCATATGGGAGTCAATATAACTCGTTTTGGCATTCCTTATTCTTTGATATCTGACAACGAGACACAATTTAGTAGTGCCTCCTTTAAAGCTTTTTGTGCAGGATATGGCATAAAAAACTTCTACTCATCTATAGCTCATCTGCAAACTAATGGCCAAGCTGAGGCCACTAACAAAGCGATAATTAACGGGATCAAGAAGAGACTAGAGCAAGCTAAGGTGCAATGTGCGGACGAGGTGCCAGCCGTGTTGTGGGCATACCGCACTACCCGGAGGAGGTCCATTGGAGAATCCCCTTTCGCCCTGGCTTACGACTCAGATGCGGTCATCCCGCTGGAAATAGGCCTTCCCACCCTTCGCACTGAGCCTTTCGAGCAGGGAGGAAACGATCAAGTGCTCAAGGCCAACCTGAATTTGCTGCAGGAGAGGCGAGAAGCAACCTCTATTCGTTTGGCCGCCTCTCAGCGGGAGCTAGTCAAGTCATACGGGAGATGGGGTGTAACTGCACAGGTTGCATAAATTGACTCGCCATAAGGCATAATTACACATGTTGCATAAATTGACTAGATGTGAGGCATAACTGCACATGTTGCATAAATTGACGAGCAATTAGGCATAACTACACAAGTTGCATAAATTAACACGTTTATTTTTTAACGCATAAGCAAAATTGCCTTTTAGCGCACATGTTCACATGTTACGTGGTGAATGGCTCACCACGTTTCGTGAGAAAAAAGCAGATCCACATGTAACATGTAGACCCTCTCCACACGTTAAGTGGGGCGCGTCTCCACACGTAACGTGTGGAGCCTCAACCCACTTAACATGTTAAAAGGCTCCTCATGTAACGTGAAGAGGCTCCACACTTAACTTGAGGAGAGGGTCTACACGTTAAGTGGGGAGAGTGTCGCCACATTAAGTAGACCTCTTTTTTTGATTAGGTCCCTTAATACGAAGTATTTCGGTCTTCTTTGCTTAGTATCGAGTTTTACAATAAGATTGAAGTTACCATCATATTGAAACATAAACATTGCTATGACAATTTTGCCCTTCTAATGTAAAGTCCTCGATCGATCCACCCGGCTGCTTCCAACCTAAAGATATCGTATGTTTAAAGTTTATGACATTTAATACTTACTAATGTTATTTGTGTTTAGTTGTATTATTTATTTGTGTTTTAATGTTGTGTATGAACCATAAGATTGTTTTTCAATATTAGGGGAGGGCTACCCCCATTGTGTAGCCCAACTTGTATTAATCTTTATATTGACAATATAAGAACAATACAAAATGATCATCAACCTAGAAGACATTATAGAAAACATATTACATTATGCTTGTTGAAAACATTACTTTCTGACTACAACCAAATTTAGCACACAATACAGAAAACAATACAAATTGATCATAATCTTAGAAAAAATTAGAGAAAAGATATGACACTGCTTTAACGTTTGAAGAAATTAGGGTAGTCTCTAGTGAACGTTCGCTTCATACCATATCTCTCTTTTGCTAAATTTGCTTGCTGGCTACAAAGGTTGATAGTACATAAACAACATTACACAAAAGATACCACATTAATCACCTACGATGTACATCATTTAGTAGATTGAAGTTATACCTAAGAATGTTAAGATTTTCCTTAACAAGGTCTTGTTTTTCCTGCCATAGTTCTCTAATAACCGCGTGTGCCCTCTCCTCGTACATTGGATCAATCCACTCCCTGAAATGACACCCCACTTCTAGGCATCCCCAATACCTCCTTCTGTAGTTCCACTGCAAATCCCAAGTCCGGACAACGGCTCTCAAATTACAGTAGCATAGCCTATCTGCGTTTGTTAATGATTTTGATGAAGATGCCATTATGTGATATAGTGTTTGGTTTCCTACAAATATCATAAATCCATTAATATCATAAACGAATGAAAGTGAATCGATATAAACTGGAAGGAGAAACTTACCCAAAACTTTATCTGTTGGTGCCGCTAAATGTAACACCCCCAAATCTTAACCCATTTGGAAAGGTATTATCGCCAGTGACCCCAGTGTTCCTTACCGAGATCACCCAAGGCTTTACCGATTTAAATACAATTTAAGGCATACAATGATACATAATGATCAAAGTATCCAAATCAAAACATCAATCAAATGAAACATGAGTTACGGGATTACATCCCAATCCCGAATAGGCCAAACACAGAGTTTAAACAAAGTACAACGGAAGACTTATAAAAGATATTACAAAAAGGGTTGTGATCGTAATGATCACCTGCCCAAAGATCTCAACCTGATTAAAAGCAATTATTAAAACATCCAAAAACAACTGTCGTCTTCATAGTCAATCTAGTCTCCTCATATCTTCGCTCTATCTGATGTGCCAAATCGAACGGATGACACCAGCCCACATGCGGAGAACAATGTTCGTGGGTTAGTCTACTTGAATAGACTAGCAAGGGTAAAAAGCAGAATGGTTCTAAGCAGTCGTATTAGGTTAGACTCCTCGTCCCTCGAATAATAATCGAGTACGCTTGTCAACTACCATACTCTACTTGAATAAACAAGAGATATGCACAAGAGAAGATTCTGGAAGACTGAATCTTCACAGAAATCGACCCGAAAGAAGACTCCAACGGAAATGAGTCTTTAAGGAAATATGACAAATCTGGAACGTTTAAAGAATCAAACAACAGCGATTAAAAGCTGACTGAGATGCTTCGGCTCACAACCAACCTCACCGCTTACAGCGAATCCAGATCGGAAGGAGAACGTACTACATTCAAGTCTGGATCTTACAGAACCACATAACGAAGATTTAAAAAACTGACTAAGATGTTTCGGTTCACGACCAACCTCATCGCTTACAGCGAATCCAGATTGGAAAGAGAACGTACTCTGATCAAAAGTCAAGATGAGCTTTCCTAGCTTCACTATTTACTTAGCTGCACTACTCGCCAAAGGTATATTAATTAAGTGCACTCGGGCACTTTATCTTATTTTAATTCCAAAACGCACATCACGTTATAGGCTTTTAAATCATCTCATCCATTGGGATAAAGAGATACCGTCGGGAACTAAATCCATGGACGGAATTGACTTGGGAACTAAATCCCTAAAGTCGGTTCGGGAACTAAATCCCTCGGGAACTAAATCCCTAATAACGGAATTGGGAACTAAATCCCTACAAGCGGCACCAGTTGTGTGCACAAACCCTGAAAAGGATGGTAGGAACTAAATCCTAACCACCAGGTTATCAAGAAACGACTAGTACTCGCATTGAGATACACAGTAGCGTTCCTACGAGTACTCGTTCTAACTAAACAGTTACAAATGCAGTAATAACTCATATCAATGCCCTCAAGGCCAGTTACAGATAAAATAGCATTGTTCTAACAAATATACAACCTATAACAATATCTGTATTAATTCACATATATATATATAATAGCATTGTTCTAACAGATATACAACCTATTATCATATTTTAGTTTTCCAAAACAGTTAACAAAACCATTTCCAGATGAACACAATAATCATTCCAAATTAATTACTCAGATAAACTACTGATAATTAATGTAAATATGGAACAATGAGCAAGAGCGAACCGCCACTTGCCTTAATCTGCAGAATAGTCTAAAGACGACAACTGGATTCCGGCTCGACACGGGTATAGATCCGACAGCACAACAACCTTCGAGTCGACCCATAAAAGGAACCCTAAGTTAGATCCGACATAAACAGTACGAATCTAAACACGGCGAAAGAACACGGAAGGAAAGACGCCACGACGACAACCAACCAAGCCAAAGCCACGAAGGCATTCTGGGCACTGGCGGCGGTCGCCGTTCTTGGCGGCGGTCGCCGCATTCATCACGGCGGTCGCCGTGAAGAACACGGTCGACAGAGACGAGAGAAATCTCACCCCAAAACACGAGCGGTTCGGCCTCCTTCGACTTGCTTTGGATTCTAACCTCCAAGGCTAACCAAAAGCTTCACAAAGGCACTCAAGAAACACACCAAAGCAACACCGGCGAGACCTTCAAACTCCGGCGAAAACCAACTCCGACGAGAAGGAAATCCGGCAGCGATTCGGGGTTGGAAGGGCTTCAAAACCCTCTCCCAAACACCCCTATTTATAGCCAAACACCTGGGAGCCTCAACCAAACCCTAAGACGCGGCCGAAAGCAAGATCGGCGCACCTCGATTACCGCCGGCGACCAACGGGCAATGCCCACTGGACAAAACACGGCGGGCGCCGTTTTTAGCCTGCGACGGGCATGCGGCGGTCGCCGTCGCTAGGCCTGTCACGGCCAGCTAGAAGCTGACACACTGACTCCTCGGGCCCAACCACGGCGGTCACCGTTTCTCCCTTTTCCCGCCCATTCAGCTTTGAACGAACCTGACGTTAAACCGGGATAAAAATTATCGTACGCGAACGACAATTAAAATCTAAGGCACCTTGTCTGTGTATTATTTCACTGAGAAAAATATTACAGATACAGAGCACATTACAGAATGTCTCAAACTCTCTGTATTAAATCCGACGTACACAATGGGTACTCGGGAAAATTCCAAAATTCCCAAAATAACCTTACAAAAATACGGGGTATCACACTAAATATGAATTAGAATACCATCGAATTATTTCAGTCTTCTTCGTTAATAATCGAGTTTTACAATAAACATTACTATAGTTTTAGAATTGGATTCGAATATATTGTTAGGCGCTGCTTGTGTTGGAATTGTTGAGTGAACAAACCCTAATATTTCTTATATAGTGAAAAAAACTGGCAACGTGTTTGACAACTAATAAGCAGCTGTAAACCAGCTAAAAAAATTGACTAACCTTAGTGTTTCAGAGCTGTTTGGCAGCTATTAAACAACTGTTTGACAACTACTTTATATAGTTGTATACAGTTGTGGTCACGAGTCTTTTATCATAAACCTCAAACCCTAACCCCCCTAAACCCTACCCCCTAAACCCTAAACCTTAAACCCTAACCCCCCTAAACCCTAAACCCCCCGTAAACCATAACATACTCCACACGTTAAGGGTGAAATAGATCCACACTTAACGTGTGAAAACCACTCACACGTAACGTCTGGAGTAAACCAGCCCGTAACGTGGTGAAGGTGCTCACACGTAACGTGTAAAACTGGCGGATGAAAAACTCATTGAATTAATGTCTTGTCCCCACCTAACTGAATTAATGGTCCCCTAAGTTCATCGTCTCTGGCTAAGCACGCAATTTCGAGCCTAAACTTCAAAGCTCCATGACTTTTAAACACTCTCAAACTTTTCAAAAAAAAAAGGATAACATGAACAACAATGATTATTGGAACAACAATGATGAAGAAGATCCACCCACAAATGAGGTATTTTTCATACTTTGAAGTTAAAGTGTTAATTGTTTTTATGTACATGTTCAAAGTTTTGATCTTTAGTTGTTGAAAACATTACATGAACTTGATATTTGTTGTTTAGGTGTAAGAAACAAAGTTTTACATGCTAGATTTTAAAGGATACATGCTAGATATTGTTAGTTCATTTCATTTTTATTTTCACATGATTAGACATTATATTTTCTTGTTTGGAAAACAATGTTGTATGTACATGTTAGAAAGTATTTGTTTGCCGGGAAAGTTTGGATATTTAGACAAATATTTGTGATTTTGTGATGTTTTGAATTTTTGAATTGTGGTCATGGGTCCTACATAACGTGTGGGTCTGATCCACACATAACGTGTGGGTCTGATCCACACATAACGTTCAGAACATTTCCCGCGATCGCTGCTATGCAACTGCGCCCGCGACTGTTCATAACTTGATTTGCCATCTCGTTGCTCCATGGATCCATGTGTATGCAGGCAAACTATTATTTGTACGAAGGGTTGAACAATATTTCGCTCGATGATTGGAGCACCCCACAACAATCCTTTTCTGGTTGGACAACACCTCATCAACCATTGTAGGGATGGAACACACCATCTGAGTGGAAAACACCAGAAGAGATACCATCCTTATCACTTGGAGTGTTTGACGAGAGTTGTCCGCCTCTAGAACCATCTTTATCTCATCAAGAGACTCACAATTCGGCTTCTGCTAACCCACAATTCGGCTTTCCATCCCTACACACAGCCTCAATTCAGAAATGATCCAAAAGAGGATGTTTTCAACTCTGATGATTATTCAAAGTTCTTCACAACAGACCAAAACTGGGAGTCTAGAGAAGAAGCATTTAAATGGGCGCGGGAGACTGCTATGTGTCATAACTTCTGCATCATAAAGTGGAGGAATAAACCTTCCATAGGAGGAGCCCTTAGGGGGACTTGGTTATCGTGTGATAAGCATGGACAAAACATCCGTAAACAAGCTGACCAAGTGAGGGAGATCACAAAGTCGAAGAAGTGTGAGTGTCCATTCATGTTGAGGTTGAAAGAAGGGCCGAAGAGATCATGGAAGATCAATGTACAGACTGGTACTCACAATTATGTGATCAAAGAGAATTTGTTTGGTCATGCATTAGCTGGTCGACCAAACGCTGAAGAGAAGGAGATTATTAGGATGATGACATTTAATCATTACAAGGATCAACAACATACTGACTTCAGATTTTTGATTGTAATACAGGGTTAAAGGGGCCCATTCCAGTCTTAAAAGCATCTTTACTAGCAATGATGGCAACCTTTGCACTGTATTCAATCAGTATGGTGCACAGTTGCGCATTAACATTAAGGAGATAAGGGGGGCCTTGAATGAGAGCTTAGAAAAGCGATTTATGATGATAACCAAATCACATCTTTTCGGTAAGCTGTACTACATGCTCTCTGCGATCGCACTAGCACAACTGATTGAGGAATACAAGAAAGGTGAAGATCCATTGTGGAACACTATATACAGATGCCATATGAGGGTCAGAGATGGCTTGCCTTACGTGCATGACATGGCGCGGAATATGATGAACCAGGAACCAATTGAACCTAGCTCATTGCATCCGTTCTGGAGGCAATTGACCTTGTCAAAATTGCGGACGAATGAAGAAGAAGAAGCCAAACCACGTAGATTGAATAAGTCATTGCTTGATGAATTTGCTTCAAGCGTCTTCCCCAAATTGTCAGTGCATGATCAACACAGAGCTGTCTCTGCACTAACAAGTATAGCACATCCAGAGCGGACTACTCTACAAGAGCCAGCTAAAGTTAGGCATAAGGGTCGGCCTCAAGGAGCTCTAAACATATCCACCAAAAGGCAACCGTCAGCATGGGAGTAGACTGACCAAGAGATGGAGGGAACACCTCCGAAGAAGCAAAAAGAAAGACCACCTAAGGAAGCTTCAACCATGCCATGACAACCATGGAAGCATATGCCTTCGGGTCACACGACGTTGATCAAACACCCTAGGCAATATATTACCCAGTTTCCCAAGTGTATGAAACGACACGTGAGAGGATGGTGGGAAATAGTTGGTGATGGAAACTGCAGATATAGATCAATTGCGCATGGTCTGGGTTTCGGGCAGGAGCAGTGGGCTTTTGTTCGACGTACAATGATCGCTACGTTGAAACAAGAGTATGAGCTATTCACGCCAATTTGGATGTCTACGATGACAATTGAGGCAATGTAGGCGAAGCTTGCATGGTTTCCTGCGGCCTATATGCCTGTCCCACGGGAGACGTGGTTGACCTCCTAGATATGGGATGTTTGGTGGCTACTGCATTCAACTGTGTGTTTGTCTCCATCGGTGCTGGTATGGGCACGACATACATGCCTATGAGGGCGAATCCAAACCAAGCGGTTGGAGAGAAGCTTAAGACGATATGCATTTGCCATGTCGAGAAAGAGGAACATTTCATTGTGGTACGTTGATAGGCGTTGTCGAGGCGCCTAAACAAAATAATCCTAAACAAACCTAAACAAGTAGCAAAGGCAAGCAAGGGTCGAATCCCACAGGGAGGAAGTAATCTTTCTAAGTATACAATTGTATGTAAAAGGTAACAAGGGGAGTTTTGGTTGATTTGTTTGCAAAGTAAATAACAAAGTAAAGTAAAACAAAGCAAAGATGTAATCAATTTGGGAAAAGTACTTAGCCAGACAAATATCCACCATTCATGAGATTGGTTGATCCTAGATTCTCTCTAATTCCTTCATATGAATGTTCCTATTCCTTTTCATAAGTTATAAACAGGACAAACAGACCGTGAGAATACTAACTATTAAATAGCTATGAAAACCTCACGCGTCAATTCAATAGCAGCAATGAGCACAGGAATTTCGATAGATACATGCAAGAGTAGCAAACAGTCATACTATTGCATGCAATTAATTCTCTCTACAATAAACTAGTCCCAAACAGTTCTTAGAATATTGCAGTTGCTACACATGAATTAGGTAACTCAAACAGTAATTACCAAACCCTAGCAATAGACAATTACCAATAACAACTAGTTGCGTCCAACAAGCGAAATCAGTAAGAATCAATGGGATGAAGCCCAAGAGAATCAATACATTCAAAGGAAAAGAAATATAATTAGAATCTCACAACCATTATTCAAACGAAGGCTTCAATCGTCGGACTAAGCAAAAATGCTTAGTTCTTCATAGTTCAAAGGGAAAATAATACTGAATGGAATAAACGATGATGAAAAGTGGCTAAAACGTGATAATGAACAATGAATAGAAAACTAGGTTAAATAACCTAACCCTAAAACTAAAGGAAAAGATAACGAAATAAACCTAAAAGGAAATAATACTATATTGTTCGAATTAAATAAAATAAAGAAAAGTCAGAAAAAGGAAAAATAACAAAACTTCGGAAATCAAAGCCGGGTCGCCTCTGTGTGCTTCCGCGGCCGCGACACCAAATCCGCGGTCGCGGAAATTAACCTTGTGCTCTCGACCTTGCACAACTCCGAATATTCCGCGGGCGCGGTGGGAATTCTGCGGTCGCGGCCGTGACCTTCGCTGCTCCGCGCTTCACCTCTCGCCGCGGCTGCTTCATGACATTGCCCTTGGTCGCGGTGGCCCGCAACAGCCTCTTCTTGGATCATTTGTGTGGCTCTTCTTCTGTTCTTCTGGATGTCTTCAATTAGCTTCTCCAAACCACCATATCCACACTTCTTCTTTCCAACTCCATACTCCACAGTTGTGCTCTAAATCCCTACGAATGGCACCCTAAACACCAGTAACAACTCCTAGATAAGCACTACAAAGTAGAGCTGATCATACGTTAATATAATCAAATCAGTACAAATACACATTGGTAATATGCATTAGAAAATTAATAGTAGATTCAAAATATGTAGATTAGCCTTGTCGAAACCTCGCCCTTGCCGGACCTTTACACCGCGTGGGTGAGATTCTATGACCTGTCTACGGATGCCTTGGTAGATCCATTCCTTGAACGATTAATGGAGTACCAAGAACACAAACCAAAGGGTCGCGGAAAGAAGAAAGTTTAATATTTTGTTGTAATGCTTTTAAAACATTAAAACTATCTTATGTTAAGACATATGTATGATGCAATGACTTTGATGTAATGTTAAGACACATATTCGTTGTATTTATGACCTCTATAAAACCCATTATCTTCACCTTTTGCAACTTCTGTAACCACGCTATGTTGACCTATACAGAAGGCACGATCTGTAAGACACATGTACGTAATCATTATGTAAGCCTCACAATCAGAAAAGAAGAGTACAAAACCGAAATTGAGAAAATGCACGGACTAGAACTAGGCCGTGCAGAAGTTTCTGTTGAACGTTCTAGTCCATGCATGTGAAATGCACAGACTATAACGTAGTCCATGCATAAGGCTCCCACGTTACGTGTCGAGCTGTAGCCCACATAACGTGGGAGCCTTATGCACGGACTGCGATACTCTTTAGTTCGTTAGCTTTCATCGAGTTCATTAACTTCACGTGAAGTTCTTACGGTCTCATACACGATACAAAATCCATAATTCTGAAAGTTGGCAATACACTTTCAACAAAATCATAACAAACGTTCAAATACAAGAAATATCATTCATTGTTGCAATAATTCAAAGTTCAATAACTTTCATAAAACCAATAACTTCCATAAAAACAAACAAGTTCGATAATAACAAAAATTCTATAACAGTTTCCTCAGGTATTGGGAAGGAAGGGATACATTCGATCCAATGATAGGCGTAGCGCCTCAGCTACATCTTCACATTCATGGTTGGGATGTGGCTGAAGACGACTGTAGCAATATTCAATGCACTGCACACAACACAAAAACGTTGATATGTATAATAAATATAGATAGAGTTAATCAGAAATTAAACAACCTACAAATTAGTCAATTTCATACCCCTATCGCGTCATCACTGCTCGGGGGGTTGACGAATAGGTGTGTATGTGGGAGGTACCAACCCATGTAATCACCGCTACACTCATGCCCTTACTCGACAGGAGGGCCCATCGCATCTAGTCTCATGGAATGTATATTTTGGGCATCCCAAACAAAGTGAGCTTTGTCGTAGTCCACAGTGTATGTGCTGATTTTGGTTCCCCTTCATGCCCTTATTGGCCCTATAGGCGGTCTTGGAACTTGCTATACCCGGGCAAACTATCTCGCCACACGATCTGGCATGTACGGCTTTGTGATCCAAAGACACGACATAACTCCATGGAAGAGCGAAGGAGCGAAGAATGCATCGCTGAAGTCAATCGGACCGTTAGGCATCCAATCAACCTAAACATAATGGGATACCAAACAACTAAACATACCTATCATCGAATTTCTAACTTAATAGAGAGAGACCGTAGATGCACTTACTCTGTCCGCAGTCATCAGATCAAGCTTTGTTCTGTAGTCTCTCATCCGGTTGGGTTTCTCTGAAAGGTCCCATCTACGAGCATATGGGATCGGCTGATCGAAGTCCCAGCTTCTACTCTGTGCAGGTCAGAACATGTTGAAGTACTGGTAGATCCATGCCTGAAAATGATGATGTGTACCAAATGGAGTCAATGAATAAATACATTTATAACAAAATTCATGGTAGACAAAAAAAAAATTATTTAGAAAGTTCATTGTAAATAAAGTACTATACAACAAATTTTTTACATGTATCAGAGTGTAGCATGTCGACATCAACCTCACCTCTTTTCTTGTGCACTCGCCCAAGCTACGGTACAAGTGGGCCAGAACGCCAGCACCCCATGCATAATTCATGGTAGACGAGGGATCAGAGACAAATGGAGTGTAGTAGACGAGCAATTTGTGTTGGAGTGTAGTAGACGGGCAATTTCTGTGGAGGTCCCATGTCTTTTCCATGGATGTTCAGCCCAATGATCAATAATACGTCATGGAGAGTTATAGTCATCTCTCCCCATGGCATATGGAATGAGTTGGTTTCTGGATGCCAGCGCTCAACGAACGCACTAATCAGCGCCTCGTCCACATGCTCGTGCATCAGCTCTGGTATACGACACAACCCTGACGCAGATGCCAGATGACACAACATGGCTTTTCGTTTCAAAGGCCATGAACGTATCTGCTTGCCTCGTTGTTGAAACCTCAACGCTGGCATCGACTTTGAATATTTGAATTTTTAACATATGTAAGCAACTCATTTGAAATATGTAAAATAAATGTGAAATTTCATATAAGGTTTTTGCTGCAACTTACAATGAGCTGGTAAAGGTAATACGATACGTGATTGGCAAAGCCCTTCAGAAGTTCATGCATCTCTGGACGTCCAGGTACTCTAACCACCAATTCAGGGTCATAGCCCTTTTTCTTCGACCGGGGCGGTTTTGACCGCGAAGAAGAGGCTTCATGTGGCTCATCGTCCGCATATTCAGGTTCACCTCTTGGAGCCCAAGCCAGACTATCTTCGTCCTACAATTTTTTTTACAAATGATAAGTAATTACAATTTTATCATACACTCATCTTTTCATATATTAAGGCTACTTATCAGATGCTGAGGTGCGTTCGGGTAGAGGCCCGGGTTCTCCCATGGGTTGTACCGCATTTGATCATCTTCACCCTGATAATAGACGGGGCTGTGATGATGGATGTGAGGGCTCTAATGGAGGTGGGGGATGTGATGGGGCAGTGGGCTATGATGAGGGTGAGGGCTCTGCTGGGGCGGCGGACTAAATGGGGGCCATAATAATTATTCTGATTCATCGTATCAGAATAACCATGGAGCGGGCTCGCGTTATAATCTGGGTACAAGTGCGGCTCCGAGTCAGCACGACCACCCTCCACAGGAAACGATGGCACAAAAGGCAACACAGGGGGGTCAACATTGTCCGCCTGCCCATATCCTCCCTGATCCTGACTACCGCCAGCAATGCCCGTCTGATACAGGCCTCTCTCATCCTCACGATAACAATAATTCCTATTTTTTTCTTCTCAAACCTACGGGTTACCTCCTCTTCAGTCTGAAACGAAACGTCCCAGACGAGGTTTCTTCTATTTTTACGGTTTGTTCTCTCACCGGGCTCCATCTACAACAATAAATCAAACCATTTTATCTCAAAAAATACAATTCCGGATATACAAAAAAAAACATACGTTACGTGGAAACATAATCCACACTTAACGTGGGGACTGTCTCCACACGTTATGTGTGGAGATCATCCACACATAACGTGGGTATCTCCACACGTTACGTGTGGACTGCCTCCACACTTAACGTGTCGATTTGCATTTGCCCCTTTCCGGTCAGATTTCTGGCGACATTTCGATGAGATTTCCAGATTCCAGGGAAGCAATATTTCATCATAATTTCCCCAAAATCCAACAAAACTAACACTAATTAAACAAAATCACTTGCATTTGACTATTTTCATACAAATCCAACAAAAACTACCACCCTTTAATACAAATCTATCAAATTTCCACCATTTCATACAAATCAATATGGATCTACAATAACCTAACAAAAAAAATACAAAATTTAAATCAAAGTTATAAAGAATGTTTACTAACCTTTAAAAGTTATGGATCTACGTAACGTCAGGAGATTGTTGATTCATATATAGGAGATTAGAGAGGGGCATTATGTGGGGAGGGAGGAGGAAGGAGACGAATGCGATGGTTTAGGGTAGAAGAAGGTTCCCATGTTACGTGGAAAGCCGATTCCCACGTTACGTGGTGAGGCACTCCTCACGTAATGTGGGGAATTTTATTTTGCGTACATAACGTGGGGATCTCTTCCCCACGTTACGTGTGACCCTATGCGTTAAAAGGCAATTTTGCCTATGAGTTAAAAAGTACGGGCCTAAATTAACTAGCCATGAGGCATAATTGCACATGTTGCATAAATTGACTAGCCATAAGGCATAATTGCACCTATCACGTCAAATAGCGGGAGCAAAGAGAGCATTCGGGAAAGCCCAGAACCGCACGGCCGTTCACTTCATTGCACGGGCCGTGTAGAGCTCTCTGTAAGCGAAGTTTTACAAAATCACCGACCGTATGGCCGTGCGATGCCCTTGACCAAATGTTGTTAAAATTGGGATTTCAAGATCAAGTCGTAAGATGCTTTTTTAATCGGATCATAAAATCATAAGATTCTATAAAATAAATAAATATAGTACAAATCAACCTAATAAATGGTAAACATATTGTATTTAATGTGAGGACATAAAAGATATTATATATTAGTGTTCTTTTGATATGAAAACATTATATATTCTATAACAATTTAGTGATGATTTACCAATATAATCATATTATACTTGATAAAAGAAAAATGCATACATTTTATATTCTAGGTATGAAATTTTATCTCATAATGAAATAGTGTCATATAATGAACATGTTGTAGGATCGTCGAATTATTCATAGAATCGTCAGAATCGTATGCAGGATCGGGATCGTACACAAGATCCTATGAATTTTATATTAAAATATTAAGATCCTACTTTCAATAGGATTGTACCTAGAATCGAGATCGTTATACCGCTCCGGAATCGTAGGATCGTTAGAATCGTAGAATCGAGTCGAGATTTTAACAACAACGACATTGGGCATAAATTCAAGAATTAAATTTCTCAGAAAATCACCGACCACACGGTCGTGCATTTTTTCGCTCATGGCGTGCGATGCTCTCGACATTGGGCATAAATTCATGAATAAAATTTCTAGGAAAATCACCGACCGAACAGTCGTGCGGTGTCCTCGACCAAATTTATTTTGCAAGTGCGTTTTTTGGCCCAGGCCGTGCGCGCCCTAGTCCAAACGGCCGGGCCATTTTAGTTGGGCCTTCATCTTGTTGGGCCTTTTTGAGAGCATATTTAAGTTTATTCAGGCTAGGAAAGAGCATGAAGCTCGTTGGATTTTCGGCTCCTCAAGCCTCTACGAGTTTGGAGAACCCGAGGGGCGAATTGACGGGATATTTTATTAATTAAGAAGTAATTTAGTTTTATATTAGTTAAAAGGCTTATTGAAAGATAATAAGACTAATTTATATCTTTTTATAATAAATGAGGTATTTAAGGCTAGAAGAAAACCCTAAGCCTCTCTCTTCTAATTCATTATCTACAATTTTTGTCTGCCTCCATTGAATAAAAAACAACGCTTGAACTGACTTGAGCATCGGAGGAACTTTAAGGAAAATTTGACCCTCCCGTTAACTGGTGTTCTGATTTTAGATTGAAAGATTCATCAATAAATCAAGTTCCTCTCATCCACACAAATGAATATCACATTCACGGCCAATGAAATAATCTATCATAAAAAATTGCATATCATACAAGTATATTATGCATATCAATGTATGGAAAATGCATATCACATCAACACAAATGAATATCACAATCACGGCCAGTGAAATAATCTATAGTAACAAATTGCATATCATACAAGTATTATCTGCATATCAATGCATATCCCTTCCATACAACTGAATATCACATTCACGGCCAGATACATAATCCATAATCACAAAATGCATATCATACAAGTATGTCTGAATATCATACATAGACCCTAAATTAGAACTCCAAATCAGTCGGCGGTAATGGAGGACGCCAATAATCCACGAGCCAAAAAATTACACATGCAAAATCGAATGAAAACCCTAAATTAGAACTCCAAATTATGTACGCAAGGTTGAAAACGATGACCCTATATAGAGCATTTGGGAAAGACTGATATAACCCTAAAAGTTAGCAAACAAATTCACGTAACTGAAATGATAATAAATGCGGATTGAAACAATCAGCAATTATCTTCAAGAAAATAAAAAATAAATAACTATAACCAGAATTTATAGAATCTGATAGGTATATTCAGTGTTCTAAAAATCGGGCTAGGCGGCCGCCTAGGCGGCCCGGCACCGTCCCTATTTTGGCCAAATCGGAATGGCTAGGCGGCTGGGGGGGCTAGGCAGGGTCTAGGCGGGGTCTAGGCGGCCGCGTAGGCGGGCTATGCGGGGTCTAGGCGGGCAAGTCGGTCCTAATCGGGCTAGGCGAGCAAGTCGGTCTAGACGGGTCTAGGCGGGTTTAGGCGGGACTAGGCAGGTCTAGGCAGACTATGTTTATTCTTATTTTGTGTTTTTTGTTTTCAATTTCTTCAAAAGTTTCCAATTCTTCCCACTTTTTGCTTCAAAGCATTCAATTCTTCCAATTTTTTTGATACATTTCTAATCCGTCTAGGCCCCGCTTAGGCCCCCGCCTTGCCGCCTAGGCGCTAGGCTCCCCCTCACCGCCAAGCTCCCGCCTAGCGTTTTTTAGAACATTGGGTATATTACCTCAGTAAAGTTATTCAACACAAGATCCAAGTTGTTCGTTTCATTGATCGAAGTCGCGACGCTCATCATATCCCTCACTGGCTTCAATTGGGATAATCTTTCCGATTGCCTTCCTCTGACTGCTTGACCTTCTCATAGTCCCGCGCCATAGTAACCTCCTCCTGCAGGCAAATGGAGCCAAGGGCCTGAAAATCTAAAATAGCTAATCTGATGAAAAATTCAACACAATTTACCGATCGTTCAATCAATTAAATTACCTAATTAATTACTCAACGATCGATTTGCTTATAACCCGGCGTCGACGGCCTCCCCCATTGCCACTGCGGCCGTATCCACTGCGGTTGCCTTCCCCGCCGTCGCTGTAGAGTGCCCCGCTGCTGCTGCCTTCCTCGCCATCGCTGTAGAGTGCCCCGTTGTTGCTTCGAAGAAACTCCAGTACTAACTCCTGCAGCGCCGTGAATTGTTGGAGAAACGAAGTTTGTTGAGTTCGTCAATGGAGGTTCCTTGCAGCGCCAGAGAGTAATACGAGAGAGAGAGAGTGGAAGAGGAAGACGGATGAGAGAAATGAGAGAGAGAGCGATTAAAAGAGGAAGTTGAGGGGATTTGGTGAATATTACAATCCCTTAATTTTAGGATTTGAGGGGATCTGGTGTGCTCACATCCACCATATAAAATTAGAGAATCCATTATTAAATCACAGCCATCTATTCTCCTCTCATCCAACGTCCTAAATTAATACACTCGTTTTACCTTAACAGACTGTTTTACTAGAGCATAATATAAATATATATAGAGAGAGGGGTGCTCAGGTAAAACGAGTCTTGTGGTAAAACGAGTGGAAAATCTTGGAGCGTCAGATTAAGGGTGATGGACAAATGGATTTTAATAGAGATATTGGGGTATAGTGGGGCATGTAACATGGGAATAAATATCACAATGGTAGTTGGCAAATTTTCCTAATTAAAAAAATCAAAAAATGAAAGATTTGCACCAAGATTGGAGAGAGAAGACGAGAATCTTCATTCCAAATGTTCAGACCTTTATGATGATATTTAAAAAAGGAAACAATTATGGTTTTGCTATGATTCATGTGAGAGAAGACGAGATGACATTCAGGAACTGATATGCATGTTACTATCACTGATATTCAGAAATCGTTAAGGCATATTCAAGTCCCTGTAATGATACTCGCGAAATGATATACAAGAAACCATTGATGATATTCAAGAATCATTAAGGCATATTCAAGCCACTCAAATGATATTAAGGAATTGATATATATGATCTATAAATGATATTCATCATATTGACTTGAATATTCACTCTTTTATATGATATTCATGTGCGTCGTGTTGCATTGATATTCATTATCTTATATATTGAGTGCGTTGTTAAACGAATATGCACTTCGTTCGTATTGATATTCATCATGCGTTTAAATTTTCATATTAGGATCACATTTAGACATGTTCGTGAATATCTTAACATACAGTTTGCATAACATATAAAGAAGTGTGCATATCATACACAAACAAGTGAATATCACATACATCGTATAGAAAATGCATATCATACAAGTATATTCGGCATATCACTATATGAAAAATGCATATCTCATCCACACAAATGAATATCACATTCACGAATAAAGAAATAATCTATAATTACAAATTGCATATCATACAAGTATATCTGAATAACAATACTATTAACATGAATATCATAACGCCCAACATCGCCACCGCGGGAGTTCTCAAGCAGTCCGTCGCCGATTGGCATTTCCATGTCCACACCACCCCTCTCCACGTCGCCGCCGCGCTCATTGTCTGCCCCACCGGATTCCTCCGGCAAGCCTACATCCTCTCCATTGAAGAATTAAAAATATTGAGAAACCGAAATGATTTATGGTTCAAAAAAATATGATTCGAAAAATTAGAGTAAGATACCTATGGAGATCCGAGGGACAAGGATAATCGAATTCGAGACGGTGCCGA
This sequence comes from Rheum nobile, assembly GCA_027886185.1. Taxonomy (NCBI): domain Eukaryota; kingdom Viridiplantae; phylum Streptophyta; class Magnoliopsida; order Caryophyllales; family Polygonaceae; genus Rheum; species Rheum nobile. The sequence goes on from WOAB01000143.1 coordinate 982,456, forward strand.
CGATGATAAATCAAGGAGGCGACAAGGAGAAACGAGCAACGAGGAGAAGAGAAGATCTAGCGAAGTCGACAATGGCGGTTTCCAATTCTTGCGACAGAGAGGAACACGAGAGAGAGAGAGATAGAGAGAGATGACGCTGACGAGGAGGCGCGATCGACAAGGAGAAACCAAAATCGGTGAGGTCATCAATGGTGGTTCTCTGCAGCGCCAAAGAGAGGAAGACGAGCGGAAGAGGGAGTGGAAGAGAAAGATGAGCGGCTGAGAGAGAGAGAGAGAGAGAGAGAGAGAGAGAGAGAGAGAGAGAGAGAGAGAGAGAGATTAAAAGAGGAAGTTGAGGTGATTTGGTAAATATTGTAATCCCTTGATTTTAGGGTTTGAGGGGATCTGGTGTGGTCACATCCACTATATAAAATTGGAAAATCCGTCATTAAATCAGAGCCATCTATCCTCTTCTCATCCAACGTCCTATATTTATCCACCCGTTTCACTATAACAACCTGTTTTACTAGAGCATAAATATATATATATATATAAAATTTTTGTTTCCGGGAGATGGATGAGTGAGTGATATGATATATGAGTCAAAATGTACTGGTGGGTTGGTTGGTGGTGGTGTACATGGGTTCATGCACCGGAGGATGATTAGCTACTTCATCTTGATGGTGGCTGCTGCAGCTGCATCCAATATTAATATTCCAGATGCTGCTACTGCTACTCTTAATCGACGAAGCTTTCCCCAGGGGTTCGTCTTCGGAGCTAGTGATGGCGGTAAAAGAGTTGCCAACAATAAGCAAATCGTCGACATAGACGAGGACATGAAGAACATAGTCTAAAGCAATGAGTGAAAATAACAAGTAATCCGCATATGATTGTTGAAATCTGAATTAGAGAAGAGCATAAGCAAGTTTTGCAAACCAATTGTGAGGTGCATTATGAAGACCGTAAAGGGATTTGCGAAGACGACAAACCTTGCCGGAAGGAATAGGATAGCCAGGCGGGGGTCGCATATAGACCTCCTCATCGAGATCGTCATGTAAGAAGGCGTTATGAACGTCCACTTGCAACACCCACCCTTTGATAGTTGCAACTGATAGAAAGACCCGACCCAATGTCATCTTAGCGACTGTAGTGAATGTTTTAGTGTAGTCGATAACTTTGACTTGTCTATTTCTGAGAACAACCAGCCTTGCTTTGTGTCGTTTGATGAAGCCGTCTGCCCGATGCTTGATCTAGAAAACCCACTTGCACACAATTAGTTTCTTGTTTGGTGGAAGAGTCGTAATCTCCCACATGCCACTCTGCTCAAGGGCCGACGATTCAGCTTGCATAGCCTCTCTCCACTGAGGAGAGTGTACGGCTTCTTCAAAATGAGTTGGCTTCGAAGTAGCGGTAAGAGCAGCAACATACTACAAATGAGAGGAACAAAATTTTGAAAAATTGACAAAATTAGCTAGAGGGTAGCGACTACTTGAGGATGGTGTCGAGGCGAAGTCTAGTGTAGAGGGGGTTCATGTGCAAGGGTCGTGTTGCATATATACTTGCGGAGACGTACAAAAGGTTGCTTAGGTCGGGTGCTACGACGATTTGTCTCGATCATATTAGGAGAAGCATCATCCGAATTAGACAAACTGGTGGGCAAAATCCCCATGTCGACAACAATGGGTTCGACAACATGGGGTGACGATGGAGTTGAAACGACTGTGGATGGCCTCTACGATGACAAAGTAGGCGACTCGAACTCGACAGAGGCTGGTGATCGTGGTGCAATGGGCAAGGTTGCGGGATTGGGAGGTGACAAAGTAGAAAAGGGAAAGATGTTCCCCGAAAATACAACGTCTCTAGACACGAAAACATTTTTGGCATCCAGATCAAATAGTTTATAGCCGTTCTCTCCATACAAATACCCATGGAGGATACAATGGTGACTCCTAAAGGCAAACTTGTAGGAGGTGCAAGGATGAACAGAGGCATGACAGAGGCAGCCTACAACCTTGATGTGATCATACTTGGGGGGACAGTCGAACAATAGTTCATACGGGGTTCGCCCATTGAGAACCAAAGACGGAGTATGGTTGATGAGATAAGCCACACTAAGAACACAATTTCCCCAAACCAGAATGGGGATAAACGCTTGAAATCTGAGCGCTAGGGCAACATTCAAGATATGTCGATGTTTGTACTCGACACGTCCATTTTGTTGCGATGTCGCCACATATGAGGTCTCTAGTTGAATTCCATGAGAATCGAAGTGATCTCAAAGGGAGAAAAATCTAGTGTCGTTGTCGGAGGTGCAAGGTTGACCGGGATCTTAGCCGCGAGAGCAAGAGGGTTGGATCACGACTTTCACTGTGACGTAAGAGACTGATGGTGTTCCTCTTGTATGACCAAGGAATAAATTCGGCTTAGAGAAGGCAGTGGAACCTGGACGATTATTGTTTTGGGGCGAAAAGATCGGATAACCTAAATCGCCTTAGACGGGGTAAAATAGCAAAAATCCATATCGATCAAACGTTAGACATGAGAATCGAATAAAAATAGTAACGACGACTAGTTTATTGAGTCAAGGCGACGATAATGACAAGATTGAATATATGAAACTTAAAGAGTAAAATAGCATAAAATATAGTAGAATATAATGTAAATCGAGATAAGAAAGACTTATCTTCATTAGATAGATAAGAACACTGTTCGAAGCATGAGAGCTTCCGATCGTATGAGGATGCTTACAAGTTCTTCCAATTACGCGAAATGGAGAAAAGTAGATGTATTACAAGGCTTTTTGGGTGGGATTGGATCCCTTTAGAATAGCTAAGGAGCTTTGTATATATAGCTAAGGAGAAGGAATCTCCCGCATTAATCTCCCTTGAATAGGATTTGATCTCCTTCTTAATGACACTTGAATTCTCCTTAAATGCTCTTAATCTCTCCTTGATTCTGCATTAATTACGCTTGATCTCCTCTTAATAAGCCTTGATCCTCTCTTAAAGATGGTTGATTCCCTCCTTGATGGCTGAAATAATGCATACAACCGTTGGAGATCTCGGAGTAATAAAGGAGAAAATCTCACTGGTCCGTTGCGTCTAGGAATCAGGCGACGGTCGCATGGCTCACGTCTGACGGGTCTGATGCGTTCGACAGGTCTGATGCGTCTGACCGATTGCATCAAACAGTCGATGCCCATTGGACGAATGGTCGATTTTCCGACCCCAACAATAGCCCCAAAATTAAACTGGGCCAGAGCGTCAAGTGATGGGACGGTTTGATTTTATAACTTCTCTTTCTTCTGGCATGATCTTGATTTTGTTGTAGGCGTTCTGGCGACGGGGCCGTCATGTGTATTGCTCAAACTGAGAATCAACTCAATATAGCCAATAATCGTGTGAAGACGACTGAGGGCATTTCTTGTGATGACGAAGGGTCAGGAGACCGCTCCTTGTTTGTCGTTTTTTTGTTTTATAGGTGGACTCGCCAGTTGCTTCCTGGTCAAGTCGTGTGATGTTGGTCGTGTAAACCTATAATTGTTGTACGACGTTGGTCATGTAGACCTGTCGTTGGTCGTATAGACCTATCGTTGGTCGTATAGACCTATCGTCGGTTGTATAGACCTGTCGTCGGTCGTATAGACCTGTAATTATTTACGACATTGGTCGTGTAGACCTATCATCATTTGTGCAACGTTGGTCGTGTAGACCTATAATTGTGTGTGTTTGATCAACTTGTTTTGTCAATCGTGCCTTGGTAGTGACGCGAGATGTTTGGTCATGATGACCTGTAATATAGCATACTTTGTCTGTCCGGGGAAGAGTCGTATGTATTTGTAGGAAAAGACGAGTGCCTTTGGACAGGACAAGTCTTGTAAGCAGTTCATAGTATGCCGTTTCTCTTTGTTTGCTTGTGATTTATGTATTGTATGTCGTGTCAGCGTCTCCGGCTGGTCGAGTTGCAGGCGACGTAGGCATTTTTTACGTGTTGAAGTCGCGTGTCGAGATGATGGAAGAGTTTGGAGAGGGTAAGCAGGGGACCTGAGATTTGAAGGCGAAGAAGGAGACCATGGAGATCTTGTTTCCGAAGGGGAACCCAGGCTCAGAGTTTTTCTATCTGGCCGGCGTCGGATAGGAATCTCTGGTCGAAAGTGCCGGTGGGGATGAGGTCCATTCTGGTGACTTCGTACCGCTTGAGCCCCAGTCTTGTCCCAACTTAGCCCCTGCTGCTGATGACGTTGTAAACCCTGACCCTTGATTGTTTTTTCATAATTTGGTTCTGTCCAAACTCGTCCTGCTGTGTAGATAGTCGATGAAGTGATGCGATGTTGCTTGTGTAAAGCTTTTGTCTTTTGAAAGCGTTGAATTGAAGTTTTTAGCCATCGGGCGTTTAACTCCGCGAATGTATTTTGTATTTCACCACCGTTTGCGTAAAAGCTTTTGTTGGTGGGTCGTGTGTAAGTTGTAGCCGTATGAGGCGTTAACTTTGTAAATGTGTACTGCGCAGGTTTGTGTATTTATAGGTACCGTATATAGGGTTTGTCACTCGTAATGTGTGTTAGTCATGACATTTGTGTAGATCGAGGAGGAAAGCAATTTGTTTGCTGCGTAAATAAGGTGGGTTCCTTTGTGTAAGGTGGGCAATGTGCCGCTGAATCGTAAGTCGTCTCTCCGTGTACTGATCGATCGTGTAATGTAAGCACTTTTTGTGGATGACTGGATCCAATATGTATGTAAATGTAATGTGACATGTCAAGTCGATTTGCGTAGTTGTTTTGTGTGTCAGGTTTGCCCGTGTACTCCGTCGAGTAGGGCTTGCCGTATGTATGTCGGGTTTGCCCGTGTGCTCCATCGAGTAGGGCTTGTCGTATGTATGTCGGGTTTGCCCGTGTGCTCCGTCGAGTAGGGCTTACCGTATGTATGTAAAGAAAGACTAAGATGTATATTGTATTGTACCACCGTTTGCGTAAAAGCTTTTGTTGGTGGGTCGTGTGTAAGTTATAGCCGTGTGAGGCGTTAACTTTGTAAATGTGTACTGCGCAGGTTTGTGTATTTGTAGGTACCGTATGTAGGGTTTGTCACCCGTAATGTGTGTTTAGTCATGACGTTATGCCGGGGAGGTAAGCAATATGTAATAAGGTGTTTGTGCCTTATGTTTAGGTGCGTGAATGTAATAAGGTGTCTTAACCTTATGTAATGTGTAAGGCAGGCGGGGTGCCGACGTGCCTGTGTTGTTCATCTCTACCCGTGTTCCGATCAATCGTGTAAATGTAGTGTAAGTGCTTTTTGCGAATGACTGGATCCAATGTGTATGTTAAGGGTCATCACCCGTATGTACGTAAATGTAATGCGACAATAAGCAATGTATGACATGTGAAGATATGTATTTGCTAATGCGACGATAAGCAATGTATGACATATGAAGATATGTAATTGCGCATACAACGATAAGCAATGTATGACATATGAAGATATGTTAATGTCTTACCTTGTCGGTTCAGAAATGGTATAATTTCAGGTGTGTCGCATTCTTTGGAGTGGTCCTGTCGGACCAGAGAATGAACGGGAGTTCGTCCGCCCATTTGCCTTTAGCCCATGCAAGGCATTTCGTGAGTTTGTTGATGATGATCTTGTATGCGTTGGACTGAGTAGATTCGTCATGTACCTTGTAGAATCAAAAAGACATGGTAGGATTTGGTGCTCGAGTTTATCGATAATCCTCATGTTAGCAATCAGGTTCATGTAATAATATCTAGCGAGAATATATATATTTAGACTTGAAATGATACGTACGTAATCGTAGGTCGACATGTAAAAGTCGAATTATTTGGTAATTCAAAAAGTGATAATCCAAAGATACGATGAGTGCAAATAGTAAATGATAATGATAATACGTAGTAAATGACTTAGAAATGATATGGATGAAACCTATTGTCCCTTCGATGATGCGTCGTCCTTTCGGGTCGAATTTGAGCCGTTGCCTTAGCTTGAGCATCTTCAAAGGTCTTACATGGGTACCTTGTGAGGTCTTCGTAGAGATCGCCTCCTTTATCGAGTCCTTGGCGGAACGCTTCTATAGAGGTTGGGACGTCGCAATTGAGGATCCCAATTTTCTCCCGGTTAAACCGTTTCAAGTAGTCCTTTGCCGTTGTTTGTGTGACGTTGGTTGTGTAGACATGTAGTCGGTCGTGTATACCTGTAGTCGGTCGTGTAGACCTATAGTCGGTCGTGTAGACCTGTAGTCGATCGTGTAGACCTATAGTCGGCCGTGTAGACCTGTAGTCGGTCGTGTAGACCTATAGTCGGTCGTGTAGACCTATAGTCGGTCGTGTAGACCTATAGTCGGTATGCTCCTTTGGCGTCTCTTTTTCGAGCATCGGTTTAGAATCTTGATCTGATAACTTAGATGTCACGTCATGTGTCTAGGTCAACTCTCTTCACTGGGTCGTCATGTCGCATACCTTGGATGTGTAGTACGATGACCTTCATAGATCGTATTGCATCGACTAGCTTGATGGGGATGGTTCGGGCATTATTATTTGTGAACCTGTTTCATCTAAAAGAGTAGAAGCTAGAAAGGGTTGTGAGGAGCCGGTCATCGGCTTCCTCATTGGTCTCTTCGTGTATACGTTAGTATGCATTAGTCAGAGTATATTCAAATCGAAGACGGTGCAAGTATGGATGAGATGATACACATGAATGAATACAGGTGAAGAGTTTAGAAATGGTAAACATTTTGATGTGTTTGCGAAATATGGTTACCTACTTTTGGTATCGCACCTCACTTGATCTCCCCCTTTTCTGGGGTTCATAGACCTAGATTGATCAGTCGACGCCATTGTACCTTTGAGTTTGTAAGTCATACCTGGTTGTTAGAGATAAGGCTCATGATGGGATAGAGTTTGTTTGCTCATTCACCTCTTGCCCCAAGGAGGCATTTGTTGAGGTTCTTGATGTTGATCCTGTTGCTGGATTGATTTTTGAATCTAGTGTGACTAATGCGTCGGCTTGAGTCTTCGACTCAAGATTATGTTTGTTATCCTCTTGTCTCTAGAGGTGTGTGTTTCCTGCATTGGAATGAGGATTATGGTGAGGTAGTAATTGCTTTAATACCTTGTATGGATGACCTTCGGGCAGTTTAAGCCAAGAGATTAGAGTCTTGTAGTCCTGATTTGTTGTTGGTCACTTTCAGCTATGACGGATGTCTTGAACTATCTTGTCTTCTTGTTTTATGACTCTTGGATCTTCATCTGCCATTTTTCATGTGTGAAGTTTGGCTTGCGTGGTCTTCTTCTATGTCGAAGCGACGTGACGCTTCAGATGTGAGACTTGTTTGAAGATATGCTTATCCTGTCACTTGATTTGTAGATTTTGGCTTCCTCATGATAGATTTCATGGGATGGTTAGTCTGCAAAATAATAGCATGTGATTTAAGACGTGACCTAATCTAATTGAGGATACCTTAAATGTTTGATATTCTGAGTGACGGACTACGTAGTGTGTGTAGATAGGGGTAATGCACTTACTTGGTGGTTTGGTAACTGTCATCCGACCCGTCGGTGGTTGATGTCTTCTAAGCATTTGTGTGACCTTGGAATGATGATCATTATGACTTGACCTAGGCTTACCTTAGTGTTGCCTTGAGTCGCCACGTATGCTGAGAGGTTCCGTCATTCATCATGCGTTTAGGTCTTGACTGTTGTTTTGTCCATGGGTATTTGGAAGATTGCCCCTGGCGTAATCGTTAGTCCAAGTTATATGACTCTATAATAGTGCATACCTTGTTTGTTTTTACAGTATGTCTGTCTAGATGGACGTGACCTGCTTGTTCCGTCGTATTGACACGAAGAGGTCGTCCAAGATGCAGAAAGTAGTGACACGAGCTGTGATTATCTTTCAAGGTGGATGAATGCGTCCTCCGATGGTCTAAATGTCGTCACCATTTAGATATTTTAGAGTGAAAGGATATCATGTACGACTCTTTGGTTTTACAAGTCTAGAGACGTCTTCCTCAGTGGTTTCCATTTGTCGGTGTTGGACAGCTAATGGGGTCCGGTCGAATCGGTAGATCTGGTCGGATCGTTTAGACTTGGTCAGATCGTTAGATCTGGTCAGATCGTTAGATCTAGTTGGATCGTTAGATCTGGTGGGATCGTTAGATCTGGTTGGATCGTTAGATCTATTCATACTGTCTCCATAGATGAGGCGTTGAATCATACCTGATCGTTATGCAATATAGTATATTAGATAAATGATTGTGAATCAATTAGATGTATAGATGATGAATAGATTAATCGAATGATTTTAACTATCTGCCCCACGGTGGGTGCCAAATTGTTTTGGGGCGAAAAGATCGGATAACCTAAATCGCCTTAGACGGGGTAAAATAGCAAAAATCCATATCGATCAAACGTTAGACATGAGAATCGAATAAAAATAGTAACGACGACTAGTTTGTTGAGTCAAGGCGACGATAATGACAAGATTGAATATATGAAACTTAAAGAGTAAAATAGCATAAAATGTAGTAGAATATAATGTAAATCGAGATAAGAAAGACTTATCTTCATTAGATAGATAAGAACACTGTTCGAAGCGTGAGAGCTTCCGATCGTATGAGGATGCTTACAAGTTCTTCCAATTACGCGAAATGGAGAAAAGTAGATGTATTACAAGGCTTTTTGGGTTGGATTGGATCCCTTTAGAATAGCTAAGGAGCTTTGTATATATAGCTAAGGAGAAGGAATCTCCCGCATTAATCTCCCTTGAATAGGATTTGATCTCCTTCTTAATGACACCTGAATTTTCCTTAAATACTCTTAATCTCTCCTTGATTCTGCATTAATTACGCTTGATCTCCTCTTAATAAGCTTTGATCCTCTCTTAAAGATGGTTGATTCCCTCCTTGATGGCTGAAATAATGCATACAACCGTTGGAGATCTCGGAGTAATAAAGGAGAAAATCTCGCTGGTCCGTTGCGTCTAGGAATCAGGCGACGGTCGCATGGCTCACGTCTGACGGGTCTGATGCGTTCGACAGGTCTGATGCGTCCGACCGATTGCGTCAAACAGTCGATGCCCATTGGACGAATGGTCGATTTTCCGACCCCAACATTTATGTTGGAGCGAAGATGACCATATAAGTCGGTGTCTAAGCCCATGAGAAATTAATGCACCTGATCATCATAGTGTTCAACATTTAATGCAACAACCTATTGACATGAACAGTTACCACAAGAGCAGAGTAAGGTAATTTTGGAGTTCTTTTCGAAGGGATTGAAGCCGACCATTCTATTCATTGCGAGTGATCTCCGTTCGAAGTTGGTGGATGCAAGGAGTGTCTTCAATCGAAAAACATTACTTGAGATCGTCTCAAAGGGCATTCATTGAATCATAGTATGAAATAGAAGATCGGAGCGAGAGACCGATGGATTGAAGAACCCAAGCAACCAACTTGGAGTTCATGCTGGCCCAGTGATCATAATCAATGGTCGAGGGCTTCGGTTCTGATATCTTACCTTCAAGAAAACCAAGCTTACACTTTGCACGAAATGAATTGCGCAAAGCTTTCTCCCACTCTGGGTAACTCTCCCCTTTGAAAGAGACAATGCAGATGTTCATCTCGGGATGGTCCGACGATGTAGGTAGAATGTGGACATTGGATCCAACGTCGTTGGCATGGTAGAAGTAGCAGCTGCAGCATCGCCATGTGTGGTTGTCATTGAAGGAGGCAAAGTGACAGATCAATAAAGCTTTCATTAGACACGATCGACACCGACCGAGAAGCAGAGTAAGGATCCAATACGATCAAGCCGAGAAAGAAAAAAATAAGAGGTCGAATGATACGGAGGAAGTACGCATGGTAGGATATATGTGTTTAGAGTTTCGTGGTTCTGATACCATGTAACGAAGCATGTATGGAAAATATTCCTCTTTGTGATTTCAATGAATGAGTACAACATATATGGTTAAACTAAACTTGATGAATAAGTAAACTAACTATCCTAAGAAAATATATTCTTTTATAAGATAAAAACTATCTAATCATATATACAAAGATAAGATTTCCTAAAATCTCCAATAACTCTAGTGCACCCAAAAAAGTACTAGACTTCGCCCGGTGGTTTAAAACGTATACGTGTTAAAGTTGAAGATGATTAAATAGCTGAGATTGATTTATTTTAATCTGATGAAACAAATTGTAATGATAAAATGTGAAAACGGAGATGAGCTATGCGTTTACATGCAATGGAAGGCTATGATGGAAGATCAATCCTAGCTGCACTTATACCTGGCCTCCTACACTCAATCACCTCCCATGGTCATGGTTTGACCATTGACCGTTAACAGAGTATCTAGGAAAGTCCATCCTAAACACTTGGAAGGCAACATCTCTTTGGACAATCAAATGCTTCAATCAAAGTTTATGGATCGTCGATTTCAACCTACTGGAGCCATGATCGGAGCTTTAAGCATAAACGTTGTTCCGATGAGGCATTTACTAATCAAATGAAAATAAGAGAGAAGAGAAGAGGACTTGCGCTCGTAGAGGATGGTTGATCAAGAACGAAGATTTGGTTTCTTTATGCGAATCCCAAGCGAAAGCAATTTCTTCATCATCCTCAATTGATTCATGAGAGAGAAATAAAAAAAATAGGGTTCTTAAATGGATATGTGAGAAGAGAAGAAAATGCAATGAGAGAAAATTTCACCCATTGTGAGAGATATCGAAATTGCATCAATTAAGGAGGATGAAGATTGCTTTTCTTTATATAGAGGAAAATGGAGGATCGATGTACAATTCGAGTTTGCTTTTCTTAGAACGAAGGAAAATGGAGAATTTGGTTTTATGTAATTTACTCTTCCAATCTTACAATTACATAGAAGAAGTATATGTTGATATGCTTTGTTGTCACAAAACACGGATTGACAACTATCTGTTATTTTGCTTTGTTGTCATAAAACACGGTGATGGACAATGGTACTTTTAATTGAAGATTATATAGAAGGAAACTAGTCCAAACAAGCCCAGTTTCGTGGATTCAATACTCATGTACTCTGCCTCTGCAAAGGATCTGCTAACTACGGATTCTTTGTCTTCCAAGACACCTGAGAATGTCCAAGGAAAACACAGAATCCTGTGAGTGACCTTCGAGTTGTCAAACATGCTTCTTAGTATGCATCCGAGACGCATGTCACCTTGAGTCCTTGTTGCAGTGGATAAAACAATCCTTTATGAACTTTGTTCCTTTGAGATACCTAACCACATGTAACATTGCTTGTATATGTGGTAGTCGAGTTTGGATAAAAAAATTGGGACAAATCTTGCACATTATATGATATGTACGGTCGTGTCAATGACATGCACAACAACCTTCCAACCAACCTCCTATACTTCTCACTATCAAGCAACATTGTACTTTCATCAAGCTTGAGTTTCAAGCCATTAGGTAAAGGGAAGCATACCTCTTTAGCTCCCTCCCATGTTTGTTGCCTTCTAAGTGTATGAAATATACTTTTTCTCACTCAGATAACTCCCTTGATCATTGCTGAATATTTTCATCCTAAAAAGACCTTGCTAAACCAAGGACTTTGATGGTAAACTTTTGATGAAGGGTGTCTTTGACTATTTGTATACCACTGTCATCATCACCAGTGATGAGTATGTTATCAACATACACAAAAAGAGCAATGAAATAAGACTCTGTTTTCTTGACAAACAGTGAGTATTGCATAAAACCCAAAGAGACAAGGAATTGTGTCAACTCTTGATTCCATTTCCTTGAAGCCTACTTAAACCCCCACAAGGACCTTTTGAGTTTGCAAACTTCATTTTTTTAGCCTTATGATACCCTTCTAGAGCCTTCATGTATATGTCTTCCTCAAGAAAACCATGTAAAAAGGCATTGTTTACATCTAATTGATTTAAAGACCACTCTCTTGTAGTTGTTAATGCTATGACAATGCTCACAATAGGAAGCATAGCCACTAGACTAAATGTGTGCTTATAATCCTTCCAATGATTTTGATCATATGCTTTGACCACTAAGGTGAGCCTTATGCCTCTCAATGCTTCCATTTGATCTAAACTTTATTTTGAACTCCAATTTAAACCGTGTGGTGTTATGCCCGTGTGACAATGTGGTAAGTTCACAAGTAACATTGCTCTCTAAGGTCCGTAGCTCCTTTTCCATGGCATCTTTATACTCAACTTGGTCCTTAAATTGTGCATAATACATTGGCTCATGAACATTAAGGACATGTGACAAAGAAGCAAAATAGTTGGAAGTGACCACTGAAGAAGAATGGTTGTGCTCTATTGTCATCACAAAATCAGAGCTCTAGTTTGGTGCTTTCCTCTCTCTCTCTCTCAAGGACCGCCTCATAAGTACTGTTTTGATGACATCGTTTGTGAAGGAGTAGGGTCAATGGTGACTGCATTATCTCGTTCTAGACTAGGTGTTGAAGATTCATCCTCAAGGCTTCTATCTGGAAGCAAAGGAATGTAAACATCTTCATATGGGTAATAAGTAGCTTATTGCATTAGATTCAACCCTTTAGACCTTTTTATAGAGTCACCAACACCAATGTTTTTTGCCTTCAAGGAAATTTCTCATGAAATAAGACCACATATTTGTTATGGAAGAACTCTTTCAATCTGGACCAAGTCATATAGTGTAGGATCGTACGTGTTAGAAATCAAAGGGAACTGAGAGTTTAGTTCCTTAGCAGATGAATATGTAAAAACACAGACTCAAGACTAGTTCCTTAGAGTGAGAACCTTTGATAACCAACTAGTTATCTAGGATAAAATCCACTATCTCTCTTTCAAAAGGATTTGAAAGTCTACTTCTTTTATTAAGCTTCGATTACAATCAACTAGAATAGAATACACAGATTAAAGACTTAAGACACACTTTAGACTCTCTACCTAGTTTGACCTAATCAAGCACAAAAAGCAAGCGACTTACACATTTCTTCTCACAAGAACAAGCTCTGTTTTCTTCACCTTCAGCAATGAGTGAATGCATAATTGTTGAGAGAGTTTGATTACTTTATTTATACATAACAACCGTATAGAATCAAGATCTACAACTGGTTGATATGCACAAATAAAATAACCAAAAAGAAATCGAAAAAGATAACATTTGTTACCAAATATTATCCTTTACGATTTTACATGTTTTGTTTCCATAAAAGATATACAAATAATCCCTAAAGATATATGGAAACTGACAGGACCGGAAACTGGTGTCGTTTTCCTGTCAAAATAATCCTAATTCACATACTAAAGAGTATAGTAAGTAAGTCAGGGTCGATCCCACAGGAAGTCGGTTATCTGTATGCAATAACGTGTGACTAACAAGTAACAGGGGGTTGTTTGGAACAATCGCAATGTAACCAAAGATTCAATTATGACAAGTGACGAAATATAATGAGAGAAGGTATTCCACCAGACAAATATCCACACCATAATGCAATCAGTTGATCACTGAAAACTATCTTTCCAAGTTCTTTTACTATCTTATTATTGTTCCCACCCTAATCGTGAATACTATCGATTCTCACAGTTGTCGATAGACTTATTACGGTACCAATGATAAAGTACAACTGATTCTCACAGTTGTCAGCGTACCCTAGCACCAATACAGCAATAGCAATGCACATAAAGATATAGGATACATGCAAGTAGAAAGACGTACAAGTACTCACTCCCCTACTTAACATGCAATTGATTCTCACACACAATTGTACGCTCGGAACCCCTATACGCACAATTGTGTTTGCCACTAGATATGCACTCGGAACCCCTATATGCAATCCTAGCAATATGATAGATGCCGAAAAACCTAGTTAGCTACGCTAGAAGAATCAACATAAATCAATAGACAGTTCAAACAAGAGAATCAATCCAATTTAATAAGATATAGAACAAGGAAAAGAAATCTCACAACCAATTCATTGTAGTGTTTCAATCGTCTAGCGAAACAAAAGTGTTTAGCTATCCATTGTTTAAAAACCTAGAAAGTTGTATTGTAAAAAAAAGGGAGAGGAACTCTCCTCTACGAACTATTAACAAGACCTTAAATAGGATCTCAGAAAGTTAACCTAGCAAACAAAATAAGGAAATAAAATATACTAAAATATAAAGTCTAAAATACTAAAATAGGAATAATAATAAAACACGTCAGCCGTGCGGTCTTCACTCCCACCGCGAGGCGGTAATGGCTCCACCGCGAGGCGGTGGCTTCTATGCGGGGCTCTTCTCTGAGGATCCTCGCCGGGTCGCGGTGACAGTAGCGCGGGGCGGCACTGGCCAGCTTCTTCATCCTTCATCTGCTCCCAAGTACTACCAAGTAAGGTAATTTTCTCCTTTAGTTCTGAGCAGACTTCTCCATCAATCCTCTATCTTCTTCACTAAGCTGTAAAACCTTCATATTTGCACTTCTTCAACTCTTCTCCTGGATTATAGACTTAGCCTCTTCTTATACCAAAACTCCATCTAAAACGTGTCAATAGTCGCTAGTTAAGGTGCACTAAATTGCACCTAAAATATCCCCACACTTAGTAAATTAGCTCAAACATACTCCTCTATATCAAATATCAAGGCCTCAGGAAGTGTGACAACATAAGATACTAATGACTACAACAGCTCAACAATCAGCCCTCAAACAACCAAAACGAATGATGCGAGAGAACCCTAATCCTAACTCCTGTCTAGCTCCTTATTGCTCCAAAGTGGCCTACCCGAACTCCTTATACCGCCTCTTCTTATGACGCCTCGCCAAAAGGTAGAGAGAAATCCTAGAATCACTCTTTTTTGTTTCCGCTCATCTTGCCAAGGCGCTCTTTCGGGTTTTCACCAAGCCACTCATTTCATTTTACTAGACGTCTCACATGTTCTCACATCACTCCAGTCCACTTTTTCCCTGGTCTATACCAGTCGGACTACTTGCTTCTTGCATGAGCCGCCCTTTCGGGTTTTCAGCTCATCCCAGGATTTTGATTGCCTTTTCAAATTTTTGTGGCTTTTTTTTTTTTGAATAGAAAATGCAAGTACGAAATGCATGAAATAAATCTGTACACTAGCTATGATAGACAGTGAGTCTAAATCCCTCCCCACACTTGAAATACACATTGTCCTCAATGTAGAGACGAAGACAAAGAAATAGGGAAGAGAGAAAATGAACTCACTGGAACGGTGGATACCATGGATGGCGTGGCGGAGGTGGGTGCCTCCCAAAGTACTGCTCCTGGATAAAGGCCTCGACTGCACTCAGTTGTCCAGTGATGTCTCGTGTAATCTCGACCTGTATGTCCTGCAACCGAGCCAAAGTCGTGTCGTTCACAGCCTCCTGACGTAGCGTGAAATCATCAAAACGGACGAACATCTCGTCCCAGGAGAACTCAGGGGATGTGAAGAAGTGGAGGCTACTTCGGGAGCAGGTGGATCAACATCCATGATCATGGGCAAAGCAGCCTGTGGCGCAGTCTCCTCGTCTGAAGGGATGATCTTGGCGTCGGAAGAGATGTACCAACCAGTGAAATCACTCGGATAAGCTAACGGACGAGGGAGACACAAAAGATGACCGCCATAAGAGCACCACAAATACTGCCCCGGAGATCCGCTCAACATACCACAATGCCGCATAAAAGGGATATCATAGCGAATGGGCATGAGCGGCTGCGGCATAGTGTCCATCGAAATCCTGGCTGCAGCAATCAGGGTAATCAACCCTCCCTGAACAATATCTTGTACAACGCCTTCGCGAATCTGCTGCAGCCCATACAGCCAAATCACAACCCATCCAGGGGTCACCTCATCTAAAGGATCAATCATCGCGGAGAAAAGACCAAGACGTTTCAGGGAAACCTTGCCCTCCTCCACACATCCACAAAATGTCCTAAGCAGCACAGTGTATACCAAGCGGAGGCAGGGATGGACAATCTTGTCACTGGTCTTTTCGTTCTTCTGATATTCAGGCATACCCGATGCACTGATCCAAAATTCCTTCATGGCTGCCTTGTCGGGACCATGTCTCCACCCACTAGTAGACGGTCTCGACACACCTAACAGTGCCCTAACGTCATCTATAGAAAGGCCGTAACTCCGGCCCTCATACTTGAATGTGATACCCGCAATGAATTTCAGTTCCTTGCCGTTGACGATACGACGCGTGTAGCTCTTAGACATGGTGGCGATAAATTGGTAGCACAGGTCAGGGAATACGGGGGCACATTTGTCTAGGAAGCCTCTCAATCCCAACCTGTCCAGACATTGCTGAGTCAAGTCGAGCAAACCCAACTCGGCGAGTGATCCCCTATCAAAGAAGTGAGTCGGCTGTACATGCCTAGCCGACACCACATCATATATGTCCAACTCCTCCTCAGTCATCCCCACCTTCCTAGCCCTTGACATTGTAAAAAAATTGAGGTTCTTGAGACACAAGGCTAAGCAAAGGGCACTTACAATCGGCTGAGGATAGACCGCGAAGGTCACCGCAGGGCGGTGATGATATCTGAGCACAGGGGCCGGGCCGCGGTGGTGTTGACGCGGGGCGGCGACTGTTCACCTTCTTCTCCAAATTCAAAAATCTGAATCGCGCGAGGCGGTCGCTGTGCTATTCCTCCTCAAACACCACCAAACCACCGGAAGAGCACCCAATTTTGTTCCGAGCACACCAACAAGCAAAAGGGCGCCCCCTTTCAACTACGAACCACCACAGGGGGGGTCGGAAATCGTCACAAAAGAAGGTCTGGGTAGAGAAGAAACAAGGTTGGGTTACGGGCTTCCACTACCAAAGTGGGGGGGGGGGGGCGATTTCGGTGGAGAGGGTTGTGGGTTAAGGTTTTGGAGATCGTGGAATAGGGCACGGCGGAGAGAGAGACTGGGAAGAAGAAGGGGAATATGGTTTGGCGGGAGAGCTAATGGGGTAATAAGTGAAGAGGGTAGGTACCGAGCCGCGGTTTTCAACTGACACCGTCAATTCCTTCGTATCCAACTCAAGAAATAAAAATATTACTCACCCGTTTAAGATTTTTTCGGGGCCCTTTTTTTTTTTAGAGTAGAGAAATTATACCAGAGATCCACCGCGGGGCGGTGAACTCCACCGCGGGGCGGTGAACTCCACCACGGGGCGGTGAAAGTCGCCGCGGGGTGGTGAGTTACGCTGAGTACCGCATCTCTTCTCGGATTTACTTTCGTACCTGAAATGTGAGTAACAGGCGAACGAAACAAAGCAAAAATAAACTACGAAAATAATCTAGGGAAAAGAAGAGAAAAGAACTAACCCGGGTTGCCTCCCGGACAAGGCCTTGGTTAACGTTGTTGGCTCGACGTGGGTTGTGGCTCATCCTGCTTCAGTGTCAGGGTGTTCGAGGAGTAGTGTCTCGTCCAGATTTGGATCGAACCCCTCGTGGTAAGGCTTGCATCTGTGGCCATTCACCTTGAAGGTGGTGCCGGTCTTGGGATTAATCAGGCCTATGGCTCCATGGGGATGCACCTCAGCGATTTCATACGGGCCTGACCATTTGGATTTCAGCTTTCCAGCAAAGAGCTTGAGCCGAGATTGGAATAGAAGAACTTTATCTCCTGGCTTGAAATCCTTTCGCAAAATATGCTTGTCATGCCACTGCTTGGTCTTTGCCTTGTAGTTAACTGAGTTCTCGTAGGCGTCAATGCGTAATTCCTCCAGTTCTTGCATTTGTAGCTTGCGGAGTTCGCCTGCTTCATCCAGTTGCAAGTTGCATTTCTTTATTGCCTACCACGCCTTATGTTCAAGTTCGACGGGGAGGTGACAAGCTTTTCCAAATACCAGCCGGAACGGAGACATCCCTATCGGAGTTTTGAAAGCTGTACGGTATGCCCACAGCGCATCATTGAGCTTGATGCTCCAATCCCTCCGGTTGGCTGCTACTGTCTTCTCTAGTATAGCCTTAATCACTCTGTTGGAGTTCTCGGCCTGCCCATTAGTCTGCGGATGGTAGGCCGTGGAGATTCTCTGAGTGACGTGATACTTCTTCAGCAGGGCAGTCACTGTCTTGTTGCAGAAATGGGTTCCCCTGTCACTGATTAAAGCTTTGGGTATTCCAAATCTTGAGAAAATGTTTTCTTTGAGGAAACCTGCTACAACTTTAGAGTCATCAGTCCTGGTGGCCTTCGCTTCCACCCACTTGGAAACGTAGTCCACCGCAAGTAATATATAAAGATTCCCATGAGAGTTAGGAAAGGGTCCCATAAAATCCATGCCCCAAACATCAAAGACCTCATAGAAGATCAATGATGATTGCGGCATTTCATTCCTTCTGGTGATGTTGCCAACCCGTTGGCATCGGTCGCAGGATTTACAAAAAACGTAAGCATCCCTAAAGAGGTGCGGCCAATAAAATCCTGCTTCCAATACTTTCCTAGCAGTCCTATTTGCTCCAAAATGACCCCCACATGCTTCATAATGACAGAAGTTAAGGACAGATTGTACCTCATTGTCTGGGAGACATCGGCGGACTACCTGATCGACGCAATGCTTCCACAGGTAGGGATCATCCCAAACATAGTGGCGAGCTTCTCTGCGTACCTTTGCTTTCTGGGCTCTGGTGTAGTCTGGGGGAAATTCCTCTCGAACCAGGTAGTTGACTATGTCTGCGTACCAGGGTCTGTAAGACTGGATTCCGAAGAGGTCCATGGCAATATGAAAGGGGGGGGGTCAGAAATATCTCCAGGGCAAAGTGTGACTACAGAGATGTGACCGCAGAGCGGTGATGTCTTTGGGGGTCGTGGTGAACTTTCCTGGTTCTCAAGTAATCCAACCGCCGGGTCGCGGCTGTCATCGCCGCGGGGCGGTGGTTTCTCCAACTTCATACTGGCTACAACTCGCCGGGTCGCGGTGGTGGTGACCGCGGGGCGGTGAGTGTTCTCTGAGCTGCCCTCGAGTGTAAAAAGTGTGTCATCTGGGAAGGTGCCATGTATGGGGCTCTGCTCACCGGGTTTATCTTCCTCATGGACGAGCCTACTCAGGTGATCCGCTACGAGGTTCTCTGCTCCCTTCTTATCACGGATTTCCACATCAAATTCAATGAGAAGGAGAACCCATCGGATTAATCTTGGCTTTGCTTCTTTCTTCGTCATCAGGTAACGAAGAGCTGCGTGATCTGTATAGATAATCACCTTGACTCCCAAGAGGTATTGCCTAAACTTTTCCAAGGCAAAGACAACTGCCAGCATTTCTTTCTCAGTGGTGGAGTAGTTCCTCTGGGCTCCATTCAGAGTCATGGAGGCGTAATGAATCATGTGGGATGCCCGTCCCACTTTCTGTCCTAGAACTGCCCCAACTGCATAATCGCTGGCGTCACACATGATCTCAAATGGGCGAGACCAGTCAGGTGCCTGAATGATGGGTGCACTTGTCAAGCGTTCTCTCAGGCAATCAAATGCTTTCTTGCATTCATCCGTGAATACGTAGGTCACGTCCTTCTTCAAGAGCTCGCATAGAGGTGAAGAAATTTTTGAGAAATCCTTCATAAATCTTCGGTAGAAACCTGCATGACCTAAAAAGGAACGCACTTCACGCACATTAGTAGGATAAGGCAAAGACTGAATTACATCAATCTTTGCCTTATCGACCTCAATACCCCTAGCAGAGACAATATGACCCAGAACTATCTCCTGTTCCACCATGAAATGACACTTTTCATAATTTAAAACCAAATTGGTTTCAACACATCTTTTAAGTACAAGTGCCAAATGGTCTAAACATGAATCAAAGCTAGTTCCATGCATCGTAAAGTCATCCATAAAGACCTCAATGAATTTCTCAACATAGTCAGAGAAGATACTAACCATACATCGTTGAAATGTACCGGGTGCGTTACACAATCCGAATGGCATTCTGCGGTATGCAAAAGTGCCAAAGGAACATGTAAAAGTGGTTTTCTCTTAGTCCTCTGGTGCGATGGCTACCTGAAAGTATCCTGAATATCCGTCGAGAAAACAGTAGTAGGGCCGCCCAGCAAGGCATTCTAGCATTTGATCAATAAAGGGTAGGGGAAAGTGGTCTTTCCGAGTTACCGCATTCAGCTTACGGTAATCGATGCACACCCTCCATCCTGTGGTGGTCCTGGTGGGAACTAAATCTCCGTGTTGATTCTCCACTATAGTAATTCCTCCTTTCTTAGGGACAACCTGGGTTAGACTCACCCATTGGCTGTCCGAAATAGGGAAGATCATGTCAGCCTTGAGGAGTTTAAGCACCTCTTTCTTCACCACTTCCATCATTGGAGGATTCAACCTTCTCTGTGGCTGCCTAGACGGTTTAGCTCCATCCTCGAGTAGAATCCGATGCATACAAGTGGAGGGGCTTATCCCTTTTATGCTGCAATGGTCCATCCAATTGCGGTTTTGTGCTCCCTGAGCACGTCTAACAACTTCAATTCTTGATCTGTAGAGAGCTTACTAGACACAATGATTGGCAAAGTGTCTTTGGCTCCAAGAAAGGCGTACTTGAGATGGTCCGGAAGCGGCTTCAATTCGATCTCTAGAGCCTGTTCAACAGAGGGAACGAGCCTTTCGCTCGGGTTTTGTAAGATGGGGCCAATGCCCAAAGGATCTGTAGAATACTTACCATGAGTATCCAGCTGAGCAATGGCTTCCTGCATGTTAGAGGGTAAAGAGTATTCCTCATAGGACGAGTCCAAATTATATTCAACAATAGACATCAACTCGTCAGGACCAGAAATATCGAAGACATCCTGTGCAATAGAATCGATCACATCAATGGAACACAAAGAATGGTCTTCCTTGGGGTATTTCATGCCTTCATAAATATTATACTCCACCTTCTCCCCATCAAATTCCATAGAAAGTGTCCCACTTTGCAAATCAAGTTTGGTCTTAGCAGTTTTAAAAAATGGCCTACCTAACAGTATAGGAGTTGCCTTTGTATCTGTTTCCATATCTAAAACATAAAAATCTACAGGGAATATCAATTTATCGACCATAACAAGGACATCTTCTACTACCCCCCTAGGGTAGACACTAGACCTATCAGCTAATTGTATTACAATACCTGTTTCCTGCAGAGGTCCAAGTCCAAGGGATTCATAGAGAGAATAGGGCAGCACATTAATGGAGGCACCAAGGTCGAGCATGGCTTTTTCAAATTTAGTGTCTCCGATAATACAGGGAATGCTCCATATACCTGGGTCTCTGCACTTCTTTGGCATGCGCCTCTGAAATACAGCAGATACGCGTTCGCTGACCTTGACTTTTTCCTTTCCCTTCAGCTTCTGGTTTCTTTTTACAGTGCACAGCTCCTTGAGAAACTTAGTGTACCTTGGTATACTCTTGACTAGCTTGAGGAGTGGGATGTTCACCTCACACTTACTGAAAGTGTCAAAGAGATCCTTGTCATCAATGACTCTCCTTTCCTTGAGTGCCTCTGGAAATGGGGCAGGTGGTTTCTCAGATCCAAGGGGAGGGAAATTGGGGCGTACATAGGGATCCTCTTCCTCGTCAGGGAAATCTGCGAGTTCTGGGCTCTCACCTCGGGGCTGTGGGTTCAACGCGGGGCGGTGTGGATCACCGCGAGGCGGTGTTGATGGTGTAGGATTACTGGGAGCTGTCACCGGGTCACGATGAGAATCGCCGCGGGGCGGTGACAGTGGCTCATTGGCAATGTCGATCTCAGCATTGTCGTCCTCTTCAGTAGTAGGAGCGACATGTAATTCCTTGCCACTCCGTAGGGTTACTGCATTCAAAGTGTCTTTCCTGGCCTCTTTTCTGCCCCTAACCTCATCGACTAGGCTGCTCACGGACTCCTTTATGCTCTTTATGTCAGCCACAGTCTCGCGCACATGTGTTGTAAAATTCATCGTTAGGGCATTGAGCATTGCTTCGGTTGAAGAGGGGTTGCTAGTAGTTGGTGGGTCATCAAAGCAAGGTTGTTGCGTTATAACAGACCTGTAGCCTTCAGCAGCATGAACTTCAGCAATCGTGGTATCCTACAGTCGCTTGCCTATCCCCACAATGACCTCCTTCAAAGAAGCAGTTTCTTGCGACACATGTGACTCGCTGGAGATAATAGAACTCACTAGTCTGGTCCTCGGGGGTTCATTAAAATCCCTTGTACCTTCAGCCATATCTTGAAGTGTGGTCATGGCGACATCGGGAGTCATATTTAGGATACTACCACCACATGTAGCATCAATCATTCTTCGTTCATCGTCATTCAGCCCGTTGTAAACATAGAGCACCGGAGATTTCTTATCAAAACCATGGAACGGGCAACTAGTGCAGAGTCGCTCGAACCGCTCATAATAGTCATAGAGGGTCTCATCTTCACCTTGTTCAATGCTGGTGATTTCTCTTTTCAAGGCGTTTGCCATCTGAGCTGGAAAATAGCGTGCAAGGAAAACCTTATGCATCTTAGTCTAGGAATCTATGCTCCCTCCAGGTAGATGACAATACCAGTCTTCAGCCTCATCTTTAAGAGTGAACCCGAAGGCTCTCATTTTAAGCTGTTCCTCAGTGACATCGGCTGGCTTAATGCTCATAAGGACGCTGTGGAATTTATTCAAATGAAGAATGGGATCCTCTCCACTTCGTCCATAAAATCTCGGGAGTAACCGTATTACTCCTGATCTAAGCTCAAAAGTTACCCCCATCAGCAAGGGGTGGAATGACTACAGCCAATGACTACTGTATCAAGGTTGGTTCCGTCAATTGACGGAGTGTCTGCGCCATTCGCACCTGTCTCTGTATGAACTTCAACAAGTAGCGAATCAGTAGCAAAAGTGTGGATCATAAGATAGATCCACACGACAGTCAATCACAAATAATCACAAACAGAAAATTTGACTCCCCGGCAACGGCGCCAAATTTGACAGGACCGGAAACCGGTGTTGTTTTCCTGTCAAAATAATCCTAATTCACCTACTAAAGAGTATAGTAAGTAAGTTAGGGTCGATCCCACATGGAGTTGGTTATCTGTATGCAATAACGTGTGACTAACAAGTAACAGGGGGTTGTTTGGAACAATCGCAATGTAACCAAAGATTCAATTATGACAAGTGACGAAATATAATGAGAGAAGGTATTCCACCAGACAAATATCCACACCACAATGCAATCGGTTGATCACTAAAAACTATCTTTCCAAGTTCTTTTACTATCTTATTATTGTTCCCACCCTAATCGTGAATACTATCGATTCTCACAGTTGTCGATAGACTTATTACGGTACCAATGATAAAGTACAACTGATTCTCACAGTTGTCAGCGTACCCTAGCACCAATACAGCAATAGCAATGCACACAAAGATATAGGATACATGCAAGTAGAAAGACGTACAAGTACTCACTCCCCTATTTAACATGCAATTGATTCTCACACACAATAGTACGCTCGGAACCCTATACGCACAATTGTGTTTGCCACTAGATATGCACTCGAAACCCCTATATGCAATCCTAGCAATATGATAGATGCCGAAAAACCTAGTTAGCTACGCTAGAAGAATCAACATAAATCAATAGACAGTTCAAACAAGAGATTCAATCCAATTTAATAAGATATAGAACAAGGAATAGAAATATCACAACCAATTCATTGTAGTGCTTCAATCGTCTAGCGAAACAAAAGTGTTTAGCTTTCCATTGTTTAAAAACCTAGAAAATTGTATTGTAAAAAAAAGGGAGAGGAACTCTCCTCTACGAACTATTAACAAGACCTTAAATAGGATCTTAGAAAGTTAACCTAGCAAACAAAATAAGGAAATAAAATATACTAAAATATAAAGTCTAAAATACTAAAATAGGAATAATAATAAAACACGTCAGCCGCGCGGTCTTCACTCCCACCGCGAGGCGGTAATGGCTCCACCGCGAGGCGGTGGCTTCTACGCGGGGCTCTTCTCTGAGGATCCTCGCCGGGTCGCGGTGACAGTAGCGCGGGGCGGCACTGGCCAGCTTCTTCATCCTTCATCTGCTCCCAAGTACTACCAAGTAAGGTAATTTTCTCCTTTAGTTCCGAGCAGACTTCTCCATCAATCCTCTATCTTCTTCACTAAGCTGTAAAACCTTCATATTTGCACTTCTTCAACTCTTCTCCTGGATTATAGACTTAGCCTCTTCTTATACCAAAACTCCATCTAAAACGTGTCAATAGTCGCTAGTTAAGGTGCACTGAATTGCACCTATCAGAAACACGGATATCTTAATCTTCTCTCTCTAAGATAAGATCTACTCTAAACTACCAGCCGCCGCTCTTCAAATCCCTTTCCAGTTGGCACGGCTTCGTTATGGAAATATTAATAGCAAAGTATTTGTCATCGTCAAAACTAGGAAAACTGAAGGAGAGAACTTTCAAGGGAACTAGAGTTCTTGAAAGTTCACATCCTAACAATTTCCCCCTTTTTGATGATGACAAACAAGTAGAACCTGTCATATCTAAAATAGGCATGAATGATATGAGGAAAACATGCAAAACTAGATGTAGAATGATCATTAGTGAATTGCATAATCCCCCTTAACATATAACCCGGTTCCTAAATTCCCCCTTAAGAGAACAACCAGTTCAGAGTTCCTTTCATCCTATTTGTTCCAGAATGTAGAGTTCATTCCCCCTTTTGACATCATCGAAAATAAACAATTAGATGATAAGCATAGAGAATTTCGAGTGAATCAAAGACTTATGCTGAACTCTAGAGAAATGGCACCGTAATAAGAGTTCAAAGTAGGACTTAACAACGCAAGGAAATCAAAATATTTCAGTAAACATAATAGGAACAGAGAGAACATATAACAAAAGATAGCACTCAAAGACACACAAAAGAGGATCATAATATGGAAGTGGGATCCTAGGGAACTCAGGGTTCATGTCAGCTGAGTAGGGAACTGAATAAAACTACTCCTTGGCCTTCACTGCTTCCTTAGCGACTTTCTTGTCGACCAGCCTTGCAATTTCCTTCACTAGTAGGAACCTCCAAAACAGAACCAATGATGGTAGCAGAGAGGGGAATAAGATTACCTCGCCAGTTGAGAATGGCATCATTGGCAGGCTTATCGTCCTTTGTCGGCACAAATTCCATGGACTGGTAGAACAAGCGAACCAGATCCTCATTGACGGAGAATGGTTCCACCAGCAGTTTGTCCCATCCCTGAAGTTGCAGAATGGAGTAAGCAGAGGATATGAGGTCGTCATCAATGGAACGCCAGAATTCCTCTCCAATAATTAGTGGCTCCAAGATCCTTCTTGAAGCAAAGGCGGGAGTCACGTCAGAGTGAACGGGAGAAACAACTTTGAGTTAGGGCTTCTTCCCCTTGTCTGGTTTGGTCGTCTTGGGTTTCTTGGCGGAAGGGGCCTCCTCCAGTTGGAGTAAGGAGACGCCTTGAGCTCCTTTGGCAACACGTCTCTTAACTCGACCGGCCACCGACTGTGAGTCTCCGGGCAATTTGAATGATGCCGGATGCATTGGGAGAAGTTCCACATTGAGGGGCTCGTTCTCCTGGGAATGAGAGGAGTGATGTGATCCCTTCTTAGTCGGAGTGGGAGAGTTGTGCTTGGAGGGTGTATGCACCGATGAAGCAGATTGGGAAGGCTTCTCTTCTGGGACAGATGGTGGAACAGACTTGGCGGGTTCCTCCACCGTCGTCGGAGCCACTGATGAGGCCTTGGCAGGGGAAGGCGCCTGAGATGCGGAAGTGGTGGCCTTCTGCT
Source organism: Rheum nobile (assembly GCA_027886185.1). Lineage (NCBI taxonomy): Eukaryota > Viridiplantae > Streptophyta > Magnoliopsida > Caryophyllales > Polygonaceae > Rheum > Rheum nobile. Next base: position 1,008,149 of record WOAB01000143.1, read on the forward strand.
TTCTGTAGGCGGTCAGCATCACAAGCTCATCGGCAGAAAGGTTTCTGAGTTCGGAATCCATGAGAGCAAGTGGAGAAATTTGAGATTTTTTTTTTTGAGAGTGGAGAGCACGGCAGAATCTTGTGAAAGGCAAAGAGAGTTTGAAGTCGGTTCCTGATAGGTGTTATTTCATACACCTTTACTAGCAATTATTAGCATGATTTGGAGGAGTTTATGAGTAGTTTTTAGGCTAAGTCTGTGATCCAAAAGTTATGGAGAGAAGTGAAGATATCCCAGGATTTACAGCTTAGATGGAGACATGAGGATGGAGATGGAGCTGCTGAAGCATACTTGGAGAAGACTACCAACACTTGGTAGTAATGAAGAGCAGCAGAAGAAGAGAGTGAGCTAGCTCACCGCCCCGCGCCAGAGTCACCGCGGCCCGGCGGTGACTCTCAGAGAAGAATGAAGCCCCGCGCCAGAGGAAGCCACCGCCCCGCGGTGGATCTCACCGCCCCGCGGTGGCCGTGTTAAATGCCGCGCGTCAGAAGACTTTTATTTCCTTTTATTGTTTTCAGATTTTGTTATTTTATTATTTTGTTTCCTTTATTATTTTCATTAGTTTAACCTAGTTTTCTTAAGACTATTTAAGCTCTCTTTCTAGGTTAAGAGACAAAAGAACTCGTTACAACTGCTTTACACCAGACGTTATTTTCCTTAGTTTTCATTCTCGTTTGAATGGAGAACTAACTTCCCTTTGTTCTACTAGATGATTGAAGCAATACAGTTGATGTGTTTGTGAGATTTCTATTCCTTGTTCTTATCCTTATAAGTGTTGGTTTGATTCTCTTGGTTATATTGAATATTGATTTCTTGTTGTTCTTCTTAGCCTGATCAACTAGGTTGAATACTTTTTTATCAATTGCTAGGATTGCATATAGGGGTTCTGAGTGCATATCTAGTGGCATACACGATTGTGCGTATAGGGGTTCCGAGCGTACAATCATGAATGAGAGTAAGTTGCATGCGAGTATTAATACGTCTTTCTATTTGCATGTATCCTATATCCTTGTGTGTATTGCTATTGATTTGTTGGTGGTAAAGTATACCGACAACTGTGAGAATCGGTGGTACTTTATCATTGACATAGTAATAAGTCTATCGACAACTGTGAGAATCGATAGTACTTAAGATCAGGGTGGGAACAACTATAAGGATAGTAAAAGAACTTGGATTAAATAGATTTCTGTGATCAAATTATATCTCTGTATTGTGGATCTCGCTCTAGTAGGACTACTTTCCCCATTATATTTTCTCAACTCAACCAAACTTGTTTGCTTTGCTTGCTTTGCTTTCTCGTGATAACTAAACCCCCCTAGCTTGTTACTTGTCATTCACGATTTCATACTGCATCAGATCTTCCCTGTGGGTTCGACCCTTGCTTGCTTACTATACATCTGTTTAGTAGGTCTGTTAGGACTTTTTATTTTGATAAGGCTAATCAACGATACTTGCATTGCGCACTTTTAGCACCGTCAAATTTGGCGCTGTTGCCGGGGAAGTTTTCTGTTTTTGTTGTGTGTTTTTGTGATTGATTTTTGGTGGAGACCTATCTTATGGTTGACACTCGTTATACTGACTCCCCTCTAGCTGCTTTTGATCCAGAAGTCGACAGATCATTCCGTGCAAACCTACACGATCAAGGAGAAGAAGAAGTAGAGGTTGAGATCGTTGAGCCGACTGAGCCAGTTGACATCCCTGCTGCTGAAATGGCTGAGACTCTGAGAGAATTGACTGAGCCGAATATTGGAGCACAACCCCTGGCTGTCGTCATCCATGCACTTGGCGAAGGGGTGAATTTTGAGCTGAAGTCTGGAGTTGTTGCCTATCTCCCTAAGTTCCACGATTTGAGTGGAGAGGACCCGATCTCTCACCTGGGCAAGTTCCACAATGTCTGCATGACTATGAAGCCCAAGAACATGACGGAAGACCAAATCAAGATGAGAGCTTTTGGTTTCTCCATGCTAGACTCTGCAAGCGACTGGTACTATCACTTGCCACCAGGAACCATAGATACCTGGAATAAACTACACAAGGCATTCCTGGACAAGTACTTTCCAACAAAGAAGGCGAATGCTTTGAAAAAGGCAATTGCCAATATTGAGCAGGCTGGCGATGAGACGCTGTATGACTATCTTGAGAGATACAAGAGACTTTGCTCCAACTGCCCGTTCCATGGATACGCCAAGTATGACCTTGTCCTCTATTTACACAATGGTCTGCTGGACCAAGAGAGAAGGATGGTTGACGCTGCTTGCGGTGGAAGCATTCTGAATCTGACACCGGATGCAGCCATGGAGAGATTCCAGGAGATGAGTGAGAGTACCAGGAGTTTTGGAAAGACATACCAGAGGAAGGCGGTCAATGCTGTGACCCCTGTAGGACCAAGCCCAGTGTTGACTGAGTTAGCCGAGTTGAAGGAGATGGTGAAGAGGATGGCAAATCAAAATACTCCTCAACAAGTTAAAGCATGTGGGCTTTGCTCTGATCAATACCACCCCACCGACACTTGTCCTCAGCTGTAGGAGGAAGGTGTTGCTGAAGTTAATGCTATAGGAGGTTATGGACCCCCTAGACCACAGTTTGGTAGACAACCCAATTATAATCCGAGAGGGCGAGACCACCCAGGTTTTAGATGGAGTGACCCTCAAGGTGGTCAACAGCCGGCACAACAGCAATACCAACAGAGAGTCATATACCAACAACGGCCTCAAGGCCAAAGCTCTGGTGCTTCGACTGAAGAGATGCTAAAGACACTGACTCAGCATTTCGCCACGCATGTGCAGACTACTGAGTCAAGTATAAAGAACATGGAGAGACAGATTGGTCAACTAGCTGATGTTGTGACCAAACTTGACCAGAGGACATCTAACTCCCTGCCATCCCAGACTACTGTGAACCCAAGGGAGAATGTGAGTTCTATTACCCTCAGAAGTGGTAAGAAGTTGGTCGTTGCTCCTAGTACTGAAGAGGAGAACGAAGCTGTAAAGGAGAAAACTGATGACCGCCCCGCGGTGGATCCCACCGCGACCCGGCCAGAAATTAAAGAAGGAACCAGGAATGAAGTCTTGTTGCCACCGTCAGGTCGCGGTGAGGATCCTCACCGCGACCTGACGGCTGATCTCAGTAAACACACCACGACCCCACCGCCCCGCGGTGGGCTTACCGCGACCCACCCCCCAACAATCCAGCTCCACTGAAGAAACCCGTGTTGATGACTACGTTCACCCCGTGTTTCCCCCTCTAGGTTCTGAGAAGCCACCAACACCTTTCCCTAAAGCATTGAAGGCCAAGAGAGTAGCCGACGACAGTGATCTGTTCGAGACATTTCGGGACTGTGAGGTGAACATTCTCCTACTCAAGCTTATTAAGGCTATCCCTCGATATGCCAAGTTCTTGAAGGAGCTGTGCACCGTGAAGAGGACTCAGAAGCAGAAAGTCCAAAAGAAGGTTCTAGTGAGTGAACATGTGTCAGCGGTAGTTCAGAGACGCATGCCTGAGAAGTGCAAGGATCCAGATACATTTACTATTCCTATTACTTTAGGTGAGCATCGATTTGAGAAATCCTTGTTAGACTTGGGTGCCTCTATTAATGTGTTACCCTATTCACTGATTGAAGATTTAGGAATAGGACCCTTGCATGATTCTAACATTGTTATACAACTTGCTGATGGTTCTTGTGTGCCACCTAAGGGTGTTGTGGAGGATGTTCTTATCAAGATAGGTTCTTTGATTTTTCCTGCTAATTTCTTTGTTATGGATATGGACTATGATGAGCAGGTGGCTCCAGTTATGCTAGGGCGGCCTTTTATGAAAACATCCATGACAAAGATTGATGTAGATAGTGGAACTTTAACTATGGAATTTGATGGAATAATCTTTGAACACAATATTCATAAAGCCAACTCCATTGAATTGCATGCTCCTTACTGCATTAGTGATATTGATAATCATGTGCATGAAAATGTTAAAACTGGTGCATTAGAGACCGCAGTTGAGTGTTCTACTATTGATGGACCTATTAAGTTGCATGTTGATGATATCTTGCTGGATGATATAGGAGATTCCATTCCCTCTATTTTGGGCATTTGCCCCCCTGCACTAACCATACAAGGCTGTAAGCCTTTATCTAGTAACGTGCAGCATATTCAGGTTGAGCCATATCGGCCCCCACATCGCTCTAAGTATGGGGGAGATACTCCAAAGGAAGTAATCATGGAGTTGATGGCCAAGAGGGAACATGGTCTAAGGTCTCAACCTTTCCATGGGAAGGCTCGACAGGAAGAGACGAGTATGAGGATTCCGAGGGGATCCTATTCCAGGTGGTAGTTGATCTGCAGTACGTCGAGCCAACGACGTTAACCAAGGCGCTGTCCGGGAGGCAACCCGAGGTAGCTTTTCTTTGATCTTTCCTTTCCCTTAGATTAATTTCATAATTTCTTTTGTTTTGTTTCGTTCGCCTGTTACTAACATTTCAGGTACGAAAGTAAATGGAGAGGAGACGGTGTTCTCAGTTTATCCCACCGCCCCGCGGTGGATGTCTGGTATATCTTCTCAACTCCGAAAAAAAAACAAGAATAAAGGGCCCCGACAAAACCTTAAACGGGTGAGTAAAATTTTTATTTCTTGAGTTGTTACGAAGGATTTGACGGATTGGGCCCCCTTTGGGCCAAGATTTTTATTTGGGCCATGGTACATATCCGGCCCCATCATCCCTTTCTTCCCTTTCACTTCCCCTTCCCTGACCTAGCCCCCATACTCACAAACCCTCCATTCCCAGCACACCTCTCCAACTCCCAAAGCCAAACCCCCCCATTCTCCCTCAAATCTCTCTCGACCTTGATCCGAATCTAGCCCCCAATTCACAAATTGGAAGTCTATCCTCACAAACAAGCCAAACACAACCCCACCACGTCGCTTCAGTCCCGCCCCGCTATCGCTCCGCCTCGCGCTGCCCCGCTTTGCGTCGCTGCTGCCACCGCCCCGCGCCAACTTCACCGCGACCCGGCTAAAGCTCTCAGTTGTCCCACCGCGACCCGGCGACTCGTTCACCGCCCCGCGGCGATACCTCTTGGCTATGTGTTTGCTCGTTTGTAAGTTCTCTTGGTTGCCCTTCGTTTTGAAATTCTACATTCATTACTTATGGCACCTAAGGGTAGGAAGCAAGTGTCTACAAGGGATGAGAATGAGGTATACAATGTGGTGAAGGAGAGAAAGGTGTTGGCGACTAAATTCTTTCACAAGCCTACGTTGTCTGAGATGGGTTTGTTGGCGTGTGTGTCCCTGTGTTTGGCACAATATGGTTTGGGGACGTTTCTGAACTTGGCTGCCCCTGCATATCCCGAGCTTTGTTACCAGTTCATCGCCTCTTTCAAGAGGTATTCTGATGGTTTAGACGACAAGAGGATGATGAGGGTGACGTTCACTTACAATGGGCGTGATTTTTCGTTGTCCCCTAAAATGGTGCGTGATTCCCTGGGCATTACAAAGCTGCCAACGGATGGGTGGTCTGGTGGCATTCTTGAGTCGGATATGATGGAGTTCGGGAAGGCTGCTACGGGCAGGACGTTCAGGAAGGGGCAGGAGGTGAACTCGAAGCTGGTGAACCCGTGTCTACGGTTGATCCACAAAGTGATGATGAGAGACTTCTTTGGCCATGCTGATGATGGAAAGGTTCCTTTGAAGGATTTCCAAGGGTTTATGAGCATCTTGGAGGTTGTCACGTACACGCCATGTTGGGCTACCCTCTTTTTGGGTTCCTTGAAGAGGATTCGTGATGGTGAGCCACGGGACATCTGTGGGGGTGGTCTGATTACCCTCCTTTGTGCTGGAGTGATAGCTTGCGATCAGATTCCTCGGCCTGTTGCCTACGTGGTGTATGATATGGCGCAAATGAAGGTGTGCTCGATGCTGAAGCCATTGGGAAAGGATGGTGATTTAGTCTGGTCTTCCTATGATGGCCACATTCTGATTCTTCCCCGGGAGTTTGCCTATTCCCCTTCATTTGCGGATTGGTGGATTCCCAGTGATAGCAGGATGATGACTGATGATACCCCTGCTGTTGCTCCTTCATGCCTGTATGGAGAAGGCCCTAGTGGTGGTGGTGCTGCTGCTGAGTTTGCGGGCGAGGACACTCCTATGCCTACACTTTATGACGCGCCCTCATCTTCTTACGCTCCTGCCGCACCTTGGAAGGAGTTGTATGCGAGATTTGATGCCTTCTCAGTGCAACAAACGCACTGGAATACCCGAGTAGAGACCGGTCTGCAGACTTGGCAGACCCAGTTTCATGCTAATGTAGATGAGCGTCTGGACGGTATGGATGCTCATATGAGGGACTACTTCGGGAGGTTCCCACCACCACCATCAAGCCCACAGTGAGTTTATTTTCTCCTTCCCCTATTTCATTTGATGTTCTCTTTTTTCCATTGAGGACAATGTTCGGTTTATGTATGTGGGAGGGATTTAGACTTGCTATTTGTCTATCCTTTGTACATATTGTTTTTCTTTTCGTGTGTTGTATTTCCCATTCGAGTTTTAGATTTCAAAAAAAAAAAAAATCAAAAAAGCCAAAAAGAAGTAAAAAGGCAATCAAAATCCTGGGATGAGCTGAAAACCCGAAAGGGCAGTTCAGGTAAAAAGCAGGTAGTCCGGCTGGTATAGACCAGGGCAATATTGGACTGGAGTAATGTGAGTATATGTGAGATATCTAGCAAAATGAAATGAGTGGCTTGGTGAAAACCCGAAAGGGCGCCTTGGCAAGATGAGCGAGAAAGAAGAAGAGTGATTCTAGGATTTCTCTCTATTTCTTGGCGAGGTGTCATAAGAAGAGGTGGTATAAGGAGTTCGGGTAGGCCATTCTGGAGTGATAAGGAGCTAGATTGGAGTTAGGATTAGAATTATCTTTGCATCACTTGTTTTGGTTGTCTGGAGCTTATTGTTGATATGTTGTAATTGTTAGTGTCATGTTTTCTTGTACTTCCTGAGGCCTTGGTGTTGATTGAGAGAGTAGGTTTTTCTTTAGCTTACTCGGGACGAGTAAAGGTCTAAGTATGGGGGAATTTGATAGGTGTTATTTCATACACCTTTACTAGCAATTATTAGCATGATTTGAAGGAGTTTATGAGTAGTTTTTAGGCTAAGTCTGTGATCCAGAAGTTATGGAGAAAAGTGAAGATATCCCAGGATTTACAGCTTAGATGGAGACATGAGGATGGAGATGGAGCTGCTGAAGCATACTTGGAGAAGACTACCAACACTTGGTAGTAATGAAGAGCAGCAGAAGAAGAGAGTGAGCTAGCTCACCGCCCCGCGCCAGAGTCACCGCGGCCCGGCGGTGACTCTCAGAGAAGAATGAAGCCCCGCGCCAGAGGAAGCCACTGCCCCGCGGTGGATCTCACCGCCCCGCGGTGGCCGTGTTAAATGCCGCGCGTCAGAAGACTTTTATTTCCTTTTATTGTTTTCAGATTTTGTTATTTTATTATTTTGTTTCCTTTATTATTTTCATTAATTTAACCTAGTTTTCTTAAGACTATTTAAGCTCTCTTTCTAGGTTAAGAGAAAAAAGAACTCGTTACAACTGCTTTACACCAGACGTTATTTTCCTTAGTTTTCATTCTCGTTTGAATGGAGAACTAACTTCCCTTTGTTCTACTAGACGATTGAAGCAATACAGTTGATGTGTTTGTAAGATTTATATTCCTTGTTCTTATCCTTATAAGTGTTGGTTTGATTCTCTTGGTTATATTGAATATTGATTTCTTGTTGTTCTTCTTAGCCTGATCAACTAGGTTGAATACTTTTTATCAATTGCTAGGATTGCATATAGGGGTTCAGAGTGCATATCTAGTGGCATACACGATTGTGCATATAGGGGTTCCGAGCGTACAATCGTGAGTGAGAGTCGGTTTCATGCGAGTATTAATACGTCTTTCTATTTGCATGTATCCTATATCCTTGTGTGTATTGCTATTGCTTTGTTGGTGGTAAAGTATACCGATAACTGTGAGAATCGGTGGTACTTTATCATTGGCATAGTAATAAGTCTATCGACAACTGTGAGAATCGGTAGTACTTAAGATCAGGGTGGGAACAACTATAAGGATAGTAAAAGAACTTGGATTAAATAGATTTTTGTGATCAAATTATATCTTTGTATTTTGGATCTCGCTCTAGTAGGACTACTTTCCCCATTATATTTTCTCAACTCAACCAAACTTGTTTGCTTTGCTTTCTCGTGATAACTAAACCCCCCCTAGCTTGTTACTTGTCATTCATGATTTCATACTGCATCAGATCTTCCATGTGGGTTCGACCCTTGCTTGCTTACTATACATCTGTTTAGTAGGTATGTTAGGACTTTTAATTTTGATAAGGCTAATCAACGATACTTGCATTACGCACTTTTAGCACCATCAGTGCCGAATTAGGGTTGTACTCGCTGCCTTTTATAGTTTCTGACCAAAATCTATCTAAAAATAGCCGTATCAGTATCTTCTCAAATAAGCGAACTCAGATCATCCTTCAAACAGCCACAAGATCTTCGGCATTTAAGGGAACTCATAAATGTTCACAAAAATCTTCTTCCAAAAATATCACATCAATCGAATCCAAATCAGCCGGAAATCGCAAAGACTCAAACGGCTAGAACTACATTAACTGTCCTCGGGAAGCGGCGCAGAGTCAGCAGATTTTGAATTTTGGCCATTAGAGAGCAATTCCAAGTTCTTTTCCTCAATATTGACACGAAACCGGATGGATATGGGTACATTTTATGTACGGAACCAAGCAACACTCAAGAAAAGTACATACCCATATCAATAAAAACAGGTTGGCATTTTTGACACCACAAAGATAATTCCCAATTGTGGACTAAAGATGGATCATAAGGAAGTATACAATGCAGTCAGGCTTAGGACGATTTGTAGTCAATTATCATTTCGGCTTATGATGATGGATAGATGAGATCAAATCGACTACTTTGAGGCCAAAAAAGAGATGTAATCAAGGTGTAATCATATCATAAAATCATGAGATCATGCAAGAGTGTTAAGAACCTACTTTAGAACAGATATTACAGGACATGCGAGGGCATCACAAGATCAAATATCAACAATATTGTCAATGAAATCATAGAAAAGATCAAATCTAGTCAAAGCAAGAGAACTAGTAAAAGCAACTGGAACTACTAGTTTAGGGAAATCATTCCTAGAAGTAGCCTAAAGAACTCATAAGGTTCTCAATTTAATGCTTTGCTGAATATATCGGCAATTTGATCTTCAGTCCTACAATGTTCTAGCAGAATGTTCCCTTTTTCAACATGATCACGCAAGAAATGATGCCTAATATCTATATGCTTGGTCCTAGTGTGATGCACATGATTCTTGGAGATGTTGATTGCACTAGTGTTATCACAAAAAATCTTAAGAGGACCAAAAGACATACCAAAGTCTACAAGTTGTTGCTTGATCCACAAAAGTTGGGAACAGCAGGCAGCAACAGCAATGTACTCAGCTTCGGTGTTTGAGAGAGCTACGGAATTCTGTTTCTTTGAACCCCAAGAGACCAAGCATGGACCAAGGGACTGGGCCATTCCGAACGTGCTCTTTCGGTCAACCAAGTAGCCTGTATAGTCAGCATCTGTATATCCAAGAAGATTGAAATGGCAATCCTTGGGATACCAAAGACATAGGTCATCAGTTCCCTTGAGATAGCGAAATATGCGCTTTACTTCAGATAAGTGAGATTCCCTTGGATCAACTTGAAACCTGGCACATAAGCAAACAGAAAACACAATATCTGGCCTACTTGCAGTTAGATACATCAAAGAACCAATCATGCCTCGATATAACTTTTCTTCCACTTTCTGTCCTGAATGATCTGCATTGAGACGAGTGGCTGGGGAGATGGGGGTCGAGATGGCTTTGCTAGAATCCATTTTGAACTTTTTCAGGAGTTCCTTGAGATATTTATGTTGATGGATTTGAATGTCATCATCCTTCCGAGTAACTTGCAATCCCATGAAGAAGGATAGTTCCCCAATCATACTCATTTCAAACTCGCTGCTCATGAGATTTTTGAACTTTTCTACAAGAGCCAAGTTAGTAGAACCAAAAATAATATCATCAACATATACTTGGACCACGAGAATCTCACCTTTGACTTCCAGGATGAAGAGAGTTTTGTCGATCACACCACATTGATAGCCATTGGCTGTTACGAACTGGGCAAGACGATCATACCAAGCACGAGGAGCTTGCTTAAGACCATAGAGAGCCTTGTCCAGAAAGTAGACATGGTCAGGGTAATCATCATCTTTAAATCCTGGAGGTTGCTTGACATAAACCTCCTATTGAAGAATGCCATTGAGAAATGCGGTCTTCACGTCCATTTGGTATAACTTGAAACCTTTGTGAGAGGCATAAGTTATGAGTAGTCGAATGACCTCCAATCTTGCCACATGGGCAAAGGTCTCATCATAGTCAATCCCTTCCTGTTGATTATAGCCTTGAGCTACCAAGCGAGCCTTGTTCCTTGATATTGCACCTGAATCATCCAAGTTGTTGTGAAAAACCCACCTAGTTCCTATGATATGTCTGTTGTGAGGACGAGGAACTAGTCTCCAAACTTTGTTCCTTTTGAACTAGTGAAGTTCCTCTTGCATGGCTTGGATCCAGTCAGCATATTTAAGAGCCTCTGTGATATTCTTTGGTTCTATAAGAGACAAAAAAGCATTGAAAGCACAATAGGTCATATCCTCAAATCCATACCTGACTGGGTACTTGATAGTTCTTTTGTCTTTGTTAGGAATGATTTAATCAATTCTCGGTGCTTCAACATCAGCGGATACAACAGTCGAGGAAGAAGCCGTAGCAGGGTCAGCTACCGGAGCATGAGCATCTTCATTAGTTTGTGGAATGGAGGGAACTGGGATAACAACAACATCTTGAGGATCGAAGGGAACCAGAATGCTGTCAGAGGATGTTGTAGGTTTTGGCTCAATCACAGTTGAGGGAACTATGGGTGTAGAAGGACCAGACAAGTTGGGATAAGAGTTATGCTTGGAGGAAGCTTCATCATCCGAATCGTCATTTGGTCGTTGAAAAGGATCTTCCGAGGGAACTGAGGGATCCTCCACAGACTTTGAAGGCAATTTTTCATTGAAAATAACATGAATGCTTTCCTCTACCTTTTTAGTCCATTTGTTGAAGACCTTGTATGCTTTGCTATTGGAAGCATACCCAATAAAGATTCATTCATCACTCTGTGGATCAAACTTCCCCAGATTATATTTACCATTATTGTGAACAAAACACTTGCAGCCAAAGACTCTTAGATGAGCAATGTTGGGAACTCTGCCTCTAAGTAACTCATAAGACGTCTTCTCAAGCATAGGACGCAACATTGCCCTATTCAAAATGTAGCACGCTGCATTGACAACTTCTACCCAGAAGGAATGAGATAGACCACTCAAGATGAGCATTGTTCGAGCCATATCTTCCAAAGTCCTATTCTTTCTCTCGACAACTCCGTTCTGTTGTGGAGTGTAGGGAGCCGAGAAGTTGTGATCAACTCCATGTTCCCTGCAAAAGGGTAGAAAATCTCCATTCTCGAACTCAGTTCCATGATCGGAACAAATAGCATGAAGAGATACATTCAAAGACTTTTCAAGTAAGGGAACTAACTCGCTGAACCTTTCAAAGACTTCACTTTTAGATTTTATAAATAATGTCCAAGTGAATCTAGAGTAATCATCAACAAGTACCAGAATATACCTGTTTCCACCGATGCTTTGAACTCGCATAGGACCACAAAGATCCATGTGAATGAGCTCTAGAGGTTTAGAGGAACTTACCATTGTTTTGGACTTGAAGGAACTACAAACCTGTTTCTCTTGAACAAAGTCAGAACAGATTTCTGACTTTTCAGCATTGATTTTGGGAAGGCCACGAACTAGTTCCTTTTGATGTAACTTGTGGATTAGCTTGATGCTTGCATGACCCAGTCGCTAATGCCATAGATTCGTCTGATCTTCAATTGACGAAAGGCACAGTTTCTCTTTGGGAACAAATTTTGGATCAATAACGTAGACATTATTGCACCTTTTGCCTTTTAAGATCACTTTTCCCCGACTATCTTCCATAATACATTCCTTAGAGGTAAAGTGAACCTCATTTCCTCCTTGATCACACAACTGTGACACACTTATTAGATCAAAACCCAAATTTTCAACAAGGTTAACGTTACTTACCTTGATGTGATATGTAAAATGTACATTTCCAGTTCCACATATTGCTCCCTTTCTCTTATCTCCGAAGGAAATGGTTCCTCCTTAAAGTTTCTGAAGTGAGGACATTTTGCTTCTGTTTCCGGTCATATGGCACGAGCAACCACTGTCTATGTACCATTTGTCTTGTTGCCTCACTTCGTCCTGCACAAGGGAACTTAAGCTTTTTGAACCCAACCAAGCTTAGCTTTTCTGGGTAAATTAGTTTGACAGTTTTTCTGTGGTTCAGGAATAGGAGCAAAGTAATAAGGATCATTCAAGTCAACAATAGTATGTATCTTCTTTTTATTGTTCATCTCCTGGTTCCTTTTCCTAGAATTTTCTTCCATTTGTCTTTTCTTATGAATACATTCATGAATATAATGACCATTTTTACCACAATGCCAGCAAACACGGTTATAAACCACATGACTATACTTACCACGACCATGTCTGAATGGTCTTTCATGCTTTCTTTGCTCAAAGTTAACTTTCTTACATTTAGTTCCCTGAGCCTGGTCAATGTATATCTTATGAGCATTTTGTCCGTCAAACCAGGTTTGATTACCTTTAGGCTTATGTTCTAGCATCTTTACCTTTTCTTCTAGGAACTGGTTTTTGTCACGAGAGGTTTGTAGGGCACAATTGAGAGTTTCAGTTTTCTCGACCAGTTCCCTTCTCAGTTTCTCATCTCAGCAGAGCATGTGTCCTTAGAATCTTTCTTACCTGGATAACCAATACCATATCTTTGCTTAACAAACACAATTTGATTCACAGTTTTTTCATTGATAGAATCAATAAGATTATCAAGTTTGTTCATTATTTCAGCAAGCATGGCAGAGGTATTCTTTTCTAGTAATACATGAATCACATTTCCTAGAGGAACTAGCAAGCAATTTTTCAGTTTCATCAAGTTTCTTGCTCCAAACAGAGTTTGCATTTTATAAGCATGAGATTTCATCTTCATATTTATCTAGTTTTTCCTGAAGGGAACTATTTTCCTTTCCAAGTTTCTTAATGATTTTGATCAATTGTTTCTTATCACATTCAAGAAGAGATTTGGTAAAGTCAGAAGAAGATACCTCAGAGTCATCCGATTCAGTTGAATCTTCTTTAGCCATTAAGCACCTTCCTCCAGAGATTCCATTCATATCCAGTTCCCCATCAGAATCCTCCGAGTCATCTCCAAAAGTAGTGTAAAGAGCTTTCTTCTGCATAGGCTTGTTACCATCATTTGAGTTCTTTGGACAATTCTTAGCAAGATATCCTCTTTCCTTGCATTGATAACAAGTGTACTCTGAGAGAGAGAGATCTTTTGAAAGGTTTTCTTGAATTTTCCCTTAATGAAGTGCTTCTTAATGTGCTTAGTGACAAGGGTTGTCATCTCATCTTCTTCTTCTTCAAGATCTGAGTTTTCTTCCTCCATTTCCAATCTTGAAAAAGCCTTTGAGATTTTTAAGGCGATTCCCTTCTCCATTTTCTTGGCAGAACTTGTTTTGAGAGCCTTCCTTTCTTTAACTTTAAGTTTCCCTATGATCTGAGTTAAGAGAAGACCTTGAATACCAGGGGTAGTCTTTAGGACTCTCTTGATGAGGTTGAACTTCGAGTTGAGTCCATTGATGATGACGAGAGATTTGGACCACTTATCGAGCTTGACATCAGCATTGTTGAGTTTGGTGACAGGTCTTGTGAAACACGAGTGGTACTGAGAAATATTTTCGGTTTCCATCATCTCGAAGGTATGATACTCTCCTTCTAGAGCAACCTTTCTGCTCTTTTTGAGTTTCTCACTTCCTTCATGCATCTCCTTGAGAGCTTTCCACATGCCTTTGGCGGTTTCAATTCCTATCACCTTGTCCATATCTTCTCTTGTCAATCCATTGAGAATGAGTTGACGAGCTTTGACATTCTTTTCCTTGATGGTGTAGTACTCAGGCTTCCAATTCGGTTCAGTCAACTCCGCAGGAATAACACCATCACCATTTTCAATCACGTGCCAGCACTGATAGTCAATGGTTTGAATGTGGTTTGTCATGCATTTCTCCCACCATTATTCTTCTCCCTTCTTTCGGATGTGAGGCTTGTTGATTGAGATTCCCAAATCGAATTCACTTGAGCTAATCATCTTGAAATCTGTGAACTAACACAAATCTAGAGCGCCTGCTCTGATACCAATTGTAGGATCGTACGTGTTAGAAATCAAAGGGAACTGAGAGTTCAGTTCCTTAGCAGCGGAATATGTAAAAACACAGACTCAAGACTAGTTCCTTAGAGTGGGAACCTTTGATAACCAACTAGTTATCCAGGATAAAACCCACTACCTCTCTTTCAAGAGGATTTGAAAGTCTACTTCTTTTATTAAGCTTTGATTACAATCAACTAGAATAGAACACACAGATTGAAGACTTAAGACACACTTAAGACTCTCTACCTAGTTCGACCTAATCAAGCACAAAAAACAAGCGACTTACACAGTTCTTCTCACAAGAACAAGCTCTGCTTTCTTCACCTCCAGTAATGAGTGAATGCGTAATTGTTTAGAGAGTTTGATTACTTTATTTATACATAACAACCGTATAGAATCAAGATCTACAGCTGGTTGATATGCACAAATAAAATAACCAAAAAGAAATCGGAAAAGAAAACATTTGTTACCAAATATTATCCTTTACGATTTTACATGTTTTGTTTCCATAAAAGATATACAAATAATCCTTAAGGATATATGGAAACACGGATATCTTAATCTTCTCTCTCTAAGATCTACCCTAAACCACCAGTCGCCGCTCTTTAAATCTCTTTCCAGTTAGCGCGGCTTTGTTATTCTTTAATTCCTATGCCAATTCCCAATTCTGGCGTCTTGGTCTCTATCTTGCATTTCATATTCCTGAGTTCCCTGTTCAACTACACATATGGAAATATTAATAGGAAAGTATTTGTCATCGTTAAAACTAGGAAAACTGAAGGAGGGAACTTTCAAGGGAACTAGAGTTTCTGAAAGTTCACATCCTAACATATAGCCTATAACACTTTTGATTAACTGGATATCCTAGAAGGGTGCATCTCCTTCCATTGGGTTCCATTTAATCATGTCTTCTCTTCAAAGTAGCAACATAGCATAGTTTGTCAACAACTTTCAAGTTGTCATACAAGGTTCCTTGCCAAATCACAGTTGATTAAATGGCATGATGGCAACATTGATCCATTAGCACAATCAAAACAGTTCAAGAATCCAAATTGAAAGTGAAATCTTGAAGACAAAGAAATAGTCTTGATTGATCATCATCACTATCGGTTCAAGTATGAGATTAGCAGATTAAGAAAGAGAATATAAGAGGAAAAAGATCGTACCGCTAGGTTTGAGTTCGAGGTATTACGACAGAGTTGATTAACAGAATCAGTAGGCATGAAAAAAATCGGCCACCGGGTGAAGAGAGAGAGGATCCGACAGAGACAGAAAGGTGTGATTCAGGCCGCCGTCGGTGAATGCGGTGGCGCTTGGGGCGGTGGTAAGGGCGGAGATGGAACATATGATTTATCGCAAGGATCGATGGAGAGAGAGAGTATGGAAATGAGCGAGAAGAGTTCAGTGAAAATGAAGCAGTTCAATGAAACTAAAGCGATCGGATTCCAGCTAGACAGCTTCAATGTAGATATATTGGAATTGGGTTACCAATTCTCGTGTTCTTTGTTTCAATTTCTCTCATTACTGCGTTTGAATCCTAACATCATGCATCAAGCTAACAATCCAACAAGTGATCGTGTTAATATGTCACACCACAACTAAGGAGCGAAGTCCATGGATCCATCTTTTGGACATTGATTCGATCCATCAATGAAACCAAGCTTCATTTTCGCTCCTAGTTTCATCTTGACTTGGTTGCTCCATGCGATGAAGTTGTTCTTGTCGAATAGCACGAGCGGCAGTGTAGCACTTGAATTGTCATAATATGATATCGAAAAAGGAACTCTTCACGAAATTGCACTCAATTGAATGAGTTGATCGCTCGTTGAAAGTCTTGTCATGATCGCAAACTACGATTTTTGGGAATGAAGGTATCAAAATGTGAAAAAGGAAGAAAAAACACAAATCATAACTCTCATTATCAAAATGTGAAAAAGGAAGAAAAAACACAAATCATAACTCTCATTCTCACGCCTTTTCAATCGATTCTTGTGAGCTATGCTACCATATTGAATTTGGAGGATCGATGTAGATTGAGTTTGCTTTGCTTAGAACCAAGGAAAGCAAGAAGGAAATGGAGAATTTGGTTCTATTTAATGTACTCTCCAAATCTTACAATTTCATAGAAGAAGTAAATGATCTTATATACACGGAGAGACCATTGCCTATTGGCTATTACTAGTGACCAAGACCGGCTAACACCACTAACTAACTACCTAGGGGTACGTGCCACATCTATGGCTGATAAGTGACAACTAACTAACAACCTATTATGCCACGTCAGTTACCAGTAAAGAAGAGTTATTTAAGCTCAATAGAAATTCCATTAAGAAGTGTCATCCGGAATGGGATATTGTTCTTCACAGTGAAGGATTCAACATTTCACAGCCCATATTACGCGTCTAATATTCTATTTTTATTATGTTATTGCAGAAAAAATTGCTGATCATAGCAACGCTACCATCGCAGACGATTTTTACCACCGTTATAAGTAGGGTT
The DNA here is from genome assembly GCA_027886185.1 of Rheum nobile. Lineage (NCBI taxonomy): Eukaryota > Viridiplantae > Streptophyta > Magnoliopsida > Caryophyllales > Polygonaceae > Rheum > Rheum nobile. The sequence goes on from WOAB01000143.1 coordinate 1,025,137, forward strand.
GTTCAAAAATATCCGATCCGCACGATCCGCTGATCCGCCGATCCGATCCGAAAAAATCTATATTCGATGGATAATTATCCGAATCCGATCCGGAAAATTTTTCCGGATCAACGGATCGGATACGGATCAGGGTTTGGTATCCGCCGGATATCCGGGGGTAGCTTGCTATTATTAATATTTTAAATTAAAACCTTCAATAAATTTTATAACTTAATTCCAAATTAAATTAAAACCTCAATAAAAATTAAATTACTTTCAAGTTTCAACCCTAGTTCTACACTTCTCAGTTTCTCAATTCTCCCGTTCTTCGAATAGGTTACACAGTCCATTCCACATTTCCAGTTTCCACGCCGCCGCTCGCTTGGGAGGTCGCCACTCCACTCGGAACTCGCCAGTCTCCACCTCCAACCGGGCTCTAGAGTCTCCGACGCGGCTTCGCCGTTCGCCTCCAGTGACTGGCCGCTAAAGGGCGACAGCGGACGATGCCCTCTCCCGACTGCTCTCCAGTCTCCGGTGAAGAAGACAGCAAAACGACGACGCCCTCTCCCGACTCCCTCTGAATCTCTGATTTGATTCGCCTCCAACGTCTGCCGGTGAAGAAGACAGCAAGGTGAGTAGATGACCTTGATTCGATTCGCCTCCCTCTGAAATCTGAATCTCTGATTCGATTCGCCATTTTGCCTCCCTCTGATTCGATTTTGATGTGTATGTACTAATCGGGTATTTAGGATATCCGTTTCGGATATCCGGTCTGATCCGAGACTTTCGGATCAGATATCCGAAACATTTTGGATCGGATACGGATCACAGTTTTGAAAAATCGTGTTTGCGGATATCCGATCCGATAAGCCGGATCGGATCGGATATCCGGTTATGAACACCCCTAGTTATAAGGCAAGCCAATGATAGATATCGATCTTGTTGACCTTCTATATCTATTTTGTAATACTAGTGTAATAGCCGTGCTTTGCACGAGATTTGTTTATTTTTTTTTATTTGTGAAAATAGTATATTTTAATTATCGATGAGTTATTGGTTAAATATATATTTGATTAGTTATTTAAATAAAAAATGACTAATCGATAAAAAATATTCAAGATATACAAAAAACTAAATTATATAAAGAGAGGCGACACTCTCCATAACTTTATTAATAATAAAAATTGGCTAAGTAGTCTTTCAAACATGTATAGCCAAAGCCCTTACATCAATACTACTAAAACCTTCACACATAATAAAAATGTTCATATAATACATGAAAATGAAACGATAAACATAAAATGTGGAATGATGTTCAAAATTGCTACAAATTATCAAAAACTTCCTTGTATACTATATTGGTTGTAGTATTATATCTCTTCTTGTCTTTGTCGCAAATCAATATCTTCAAACCTTTCTTGCTAGTCACCCTTGATGATGCAACATAAAACTGTCCATGACTGAAAACAGGGCGTGGAAGATACAAACCGATATTTGCAAGAGATTGGCCCTGACTTTTGTTTATGGTCATAGCAAAACATACACTCAAGGAAAATTGTCTTCGTTGAAACTTGAAAGGGAATGAAGTGTCTGATGGTGACATTATCATGCGAGGAATCAAAACCGTATGTTTGATATTGTTGCCAGAATCAATTCTCCCTTGTATGACATGACTGCCAAGCTGCGTGGTTATTAATCTCGTCCCGTTGCATAAACCTAAAGATTGATCAATATTTCGGAGCAGCATAATAGGCACCCCAACCTTTAGTTTGAGTACATGATCTGGCAGACCAGAACATCTAATACTGTTCAAATAATCAGACGTATAAATACTCGCATCACTGTCTTTAGCAGAACCTGCCTTGCACATACTATCTGAACTGAGATAGACATTTTCATCACCAGGCAACGAAGACAATATATACTCATTAACTTTATCTACCTCTTCGTGTGTTGGAGCAAGAATTGCTCGTTCTTCAAAGTATGCAGGAGACAATTGATCTTCCATTAGAGAGGGATAAACAGATTTAACAACTGCTGGAATCGGATCTAAGTCATAATCCTTGACCAATAGTTCATCGGAATTTCTATTTGCGCTTCTCCATCATTGTCAACACCTGCAGTCCCATCTCCGATGCTTAATACCCATTCAGAAAATTATTTTGCCTCTTGGATATGAGATTTCGATGTACCTTGTTGAATCCTCGTGTTTCTTGTGAGCGTAAGAACTCTGCAATGGTCCCACAAATAAGAGGAATTAATGGTGGCGAAAACAACATCTTGCCTGCTCCCTTTTGAGATAATGGGTAGGATTTGCCTAAAGTCTCCACCAAATACTATGACTTTCCCTCCAAAAGGTTGCTCTAAACTAAGGGGATTTGTAGCACGTAAAATATCTATTAACGTCCTGTCTAAAGCTTCAAAACAGAACCTATACGTCATGACAACTTCATCCCAGATAATAAGTTTGGCGGCACATATCAACTCAGAAAGTTCAGTACCTGAACATATATGACACGTTGAATCCTCATTAACTTGCAAAGGTATTTTAAACCTCGAATGAGCAGTTCTGCCGCCAGGTATTAGGAGAGCTGCATTTCCACTTGAAGCAACAGTAAGGACTATTTCACCTTTTGACCTTATAGCCACCGAAAGTGCCCTCTATATATAAGTTTTGCATGTACCACCATAACCATATAAAAAGAAGACACCCCCGTTATTTGATAAAACAACATTCATGATCTCATCATACACCCCGTTTTGCTCCATTGTAAATCTAGAAAGTAATTATGAATGTTCCTCATCTAGACATGATTTATCATATCGAAGTTCATCTTGTATAAGCTTGTTGAAACCTTCAGATATGAGGCTTGAATCTACAGAAGGCATGGTTTTGTAGTGACTCAAACTACTACCATTAAATTGTAATAACTTGTCAATTTCGGCAAGAGCGTAGTTTTGTAATTGGTCATCTGTAACATGCAAATATGCATATAAATAGAATTCACATGTCACTACAATTAAATGAGTACAATATATTTATGAAAAAAGTACATCAAATGCAGTTACAATTATGATCAAGTAAACAACATTAATGAAATACATACCCTTAATTCATAAAATTCTCCTCTGTTTATCGACAATGTCATCTGCTAGAAGCCTCCATGTTTGTTCCCAAACAAACTTTGGTTTTGCCATGCAATCAGACACCAAAAGAATAACAAATAGACTCCTAATGTAGTTTGCTGATCCCCAAAAACTTGCTTCAGTTATCCCGTCAACATATTCTCTGTCATCATCTAACAACCCCAATGTATAGCAAGCTTCTTTAAATGTACTATAAACTGAACCCTCAACAGTCCTTAAATCTGCGTAGCATGTTGGTCCTTTTATATGATTCAACAAAATTCTAAGATAGTACTTCTCCCCACTACCAGGAGCTACGTGATAAATCCTTCCAACCGAACCACGCCTGTCACGTTTTTTCCAATGCCTAGTTGAAGCTACCAAAACAAATTTCTCTAGAAATTCGGAGTACGTCAAATCTTTAGCTTTTGGAAACTTTTTGTTAGACGTCATCCATTGCAGAAACAATGATTTATCACTTTCATGATCATTTAAGACGACATCAATAAGATCATCATCATCAAATAAAACGCTTTCCTCACTGGGAAGGTGAAAATTCAAACGTTGAACAGCAGGAGTCCTGTAATGAATATCAAAGGCAAAAATCCTCCAAGTCGCTTCACAAGCAGATACATAGCGGGCGGTGTAGTAGTTTTTTATTTCGTCCATGCCATTATCACCGACATTGTTTGCATTAGAGTTTGTAATTGCAACAGTGACGCGATCATGCCCTTTATTTATGTACTTGAACAGATACTTGATAGAGCCTGATCGGTTGCACCATTCAACATTTATATGTGCATTGTATTTTAGGAGAAGAAATGCATTGTAAGGAACCACATACCAATTATCAAGGGGAACTCCACTCTTTTCTATCGTCCTACCATCGTCACGTCTTCTGTAAACAGGGTACCCATCTTCATCAACAAAAGTCTGCTCAACAAATTGTTTTGGAAAGTATTTTCTACACTTTCCATCAGCCATACACGAAGACGATGGTTTAGAAGCTCCGCATGGACCATGCATCATGAAATTTGTCACCACATTGTATAAATCAGCATCCTCAGTTGGGTGTGGAATTTTAGCCGAGATGACCATATCGATATCTATAGTGCTTGGCAACTTAGATTTCTTATCCAGAAACAATAAAATATGTGCATGAGGCAGGCCACACTTTTGGAATTCGATTGTGTAAATAACTGCAAAACATCCAAAAGTCAAAGTTATATGTTCAAATTATTTAATACATTTTAAAAAATCAGAAATTGATACATTAAATAGACTATAAACATGTCAGGGAAATAATATATTTTATTAATAAGAAACAATAACTAAAGTGAGGACAGTAAAACAGACGTTACCTGATTTAACCTTGCCAAATAATTTTTTAACTTTGAAATCTTTGATCATGAACTTCAATTTCATGTGGAATACTCTACATATAATGTCTGGCCAATCCTCTGGCTGTAGAACCCTTTCTTCGTAAAACTTGACAATTTCAGGCCATTTTGAATTGCATGTGAATGTTATGAATAGATCTGGATAGCCATGGTATTTGCATATTGCCATTGCATCTTGATAGTTCTGCTGCATATATTTAGGACCGCCTGTAAATGAAGATGGCAACACTATTCTCTTTCCAGATGATGTCAGTGCTGTATGACCCTTGCTCGTTACTGCGGTAAGATTTTTATATAAATCAGCACGTATGTTCTTCTGATGAGTTCGATGGTAGTTCAACCTTTCTAATTCAATCATTGTATAAACATCAACCAAAAATTGTTGAAACAACTTTCTAGATGACTTCAGAATCCCAGCTTCGCCTCGACGCTCGTGGATTCGAAACTGACAGAATTCTTTTAGCGTAACCCTTGACCTCTTCCTTGCAGAAGTGTTGCACCTTTCACTTAAAGCAATGTCAGGTCTGTACCCGTCCTCACCATAAGGGAATGCCAACAGATATTGAAGCGCAAGGTACGAAGGATGTAATTCGTGAATCCGTTGTAACTGACCAGACCTTGTATGAAGTATAATGTCCCTGGGCTCAAGATTTGTATCAATATCACCAAGAATAAGAGCAATAACCTCTGAACTCATTGGGAGATTATATCTCCGACCATCAGTGTTTCTTTTGCTAACCAGTCGCAACTTCAGATCTGTTACACCTTCATCCTTAAATCGATCTCTGGCCATTCTAAATGCTTTTGCATGGGGGTTGTGTTGATCTATCATCTTTCTCAACTCAATCACAAGCGAATCATCAACTTTTTTGACTCTAGAGCTGTCATAAGTAAAGATCAAAGTAATGTCTTAATAATAAAGAATAATGTTATATAACTATAAGTAGTAACAAACAAAATATAAATATGTAATTGACATACCTTATCGCATTGATTCTGTTTGAATCCTCGTTTTCAATATCATATATATAGAGTTGCGAAAACTTTAGAGTTGTCCCCGACACTGGTAATAAACTCCCTATTCTGTGAAAATTATGTCCATGCATTCGGTAACAATAAGTCCCACGACCTTTCGTGATGGGTGAGACCTTTCCTCCCAAAGAGGTGAAAGCAAACATCATATTGTAAGCTATAACGTTCTCACAAATTTTTTTGCTTTTTGGATGCTTATTTGTCAAAAAGATTATTCAACAACGGCGGTGGCTCTTGTAGCAATGGGAGCTCAATTTTTCCTTTCATGCAACATAAGGAAGATATATGACATATATCTTCGCTTGAAGGGTCTTGTGTATTTAATATTTCAGCATGCCATAGCAATGCCCCACAATGCAGACATTCATACACTGCTTCACCGTGATCGAGGTATTGTACTATAACATATTAATAAGCGTTAAACAATAAACAAACATATGATACAAATTTAGCAAATAATACAACATACTTACCTGGTTTACCAGTATGATTTCTTGTTGTTCTATTCATTTCTGCGACAGGATCTATATAGTATAATATTGTTATAAACAAATTAAAGATCGAACAAATAAATTGTAACCAATATTAAATATGCTAAAAGGTGCTTATTTTAACATATATTATGGACATTACAACATGTTAAACAATCTTAATGTAATGGAAAACATGATCCTATTATGGATACAAACAAATAAAATGATATTAAGTATAACATTACCAATATTTGGTAATGTAGATGAACACCCTGGCAATGCAAGTGAATTAGTAGTTCCTGAAATTTAAATATGTAAGTGATCATATATTTTGAACAATGTCGGAATGTATACCATAAATGCATATCCAATTAGATGAGAGCGTAAATTTCATTAAGGATTTACCATAAAATTAAGCTGTTTTTGCTAACCTGATTCAATTAGTGGTGTTCCATGCCTCTTATGCCTAATCACATTCATTCTCAACATCCTCTTACGTCGAGCTAATTTGTCAATGGAAAGCAATTACAAATATTGAAATGCAATAAATCACTCAATTAATATTTACTGATTACTATTGTACCTTGTTCAACATTTGTTATGTCAACTTCATTAGTAAGACTTGCATTCTGTAAAGGAGCTGCAAATAAATACATATATCATACTACACATAGTGATGTAAGACAAAAAATAATCTAATACTTAATAACATGGCTTGATAAAACAATAATTTGGTACCATAGTTTTCCTTGTCATTTAGGCTTATAGGTAGAACTGAGTTAGTAGCGATTTGATCCGCTATTGGTAAATGTAAATCCGTCGGCGTAACATTAGCGGACACTACATAAATACACGGATATTAATTTTTTTCTTATACAAATACACATAATAAAAGATTATAAAATAACAACTACGCTTAGTACAATTAGAACTACAGTCGAATAGTACCATTACTTATTTGTGGTAGAGAAGATGAACATCCTGACAATATAGATGAATTCCTTGTACCTTCACATTTAAGTATTAAATGATTATTTGTTTTGAAAACCTCAAACTTAAGACAATGCATACATAAAAGTATATTACATAATATATTTCATTAATAACTAACCATTAAACGTAATAGATGATGGTGTAGATTGGGTAAGTATAGAGTTGCTAATATTTCCAAGTACATTGCCTGCACAAAGTTTGGTAAAGCAAAATATACATTACTTATTAATTTAAACTAATAACGATTTTTTTTTGCTTACCTGATTTGTTTAGTGATGTTCCATGTCGCTTATGTCGTATGACATTCATTCTCAACTTCCTCCTATACCGAGCTATGTTGTGCATGAAAATAAATATCAGTTATTATAAATAAAAAAAACTCATTTCATATAAATTTTACGAATAACATACCTTGTTCAATATTTTGCAAATCAATTTGTTTTGTAAACATTGAATTGTGCAATTCAACTGTTAACATAAAGGTATAATATTATAATCAACTTATGAGTATAACCAAAAAAAAAATTGACACTTAATAAAATGATTATTACCATCACTTATACGTGGTACATATTTGAACCTCTTGTCAATGCAGATGAATTTCTTGAACCTGAACATTAAAGTATTAAATAATAATAGATTATTAATAACCTCAAACTTAAGAACATAAAATGTAATAGATAATGATTTAGCCGGGGTAAATATAGAGTTGCTACCATTTCCAATTATATTGCATGCATTATTTTTTGGTTAAGCAATACCTACATTAAATTGTAATTGTAATTAAATATGATATATTTTGTTCTAATCTGATTCGATTAGCGATGTTCCATCCTGCTTATGTCTTATCACATTCATTCTCAATTTCCTCCTTTTGTCGAGCTAATTTGTGAATGAAAATAAAATTCAAATATTATAAGTACATAAATCCCTTATTTCATACCACTTTTAAGAATACCATACCGTTTTTGTACATTGTGAATATAATTTTGTGTTGTAAGAATGACATTGTGCAATTGAACTACAAATAAATAGTTACATCATAATATACTTATTATAGCTACTAAAACAAAAAAAAATTATACTGAATAAAACGGAAAGTAAGACCAAAAAAATTATACCGTAGTTTTCTTGATCTAGAACACTTATAGATAAAAATGAATTATGACCGTTTTGATCACTTCGGGGTAAATGCAAAGCCGACGCTGTAATATTTCGTTGCACTGCATAAATACATGGATATGAGTCACAAATTTTAAGCATAAGAAAAAAAAAATTATATGATTTCATAGTTATAAAATAGTTAATTTTTAAAATACTATTTTTACAATCATGAAATTAAAGATATATTGTATTATAGAACATCAAACACTTATTACAATATAGCTGGTCGAATCAAATTAAATGAAGACTTTATCGAATAACAATTACTAACCATTTGAAATGTCAGACATAGGGATACGACCACTAACGAAAGAATTGGGCCTAACTCCAGGAATACATCCTGCATAATCAATATTTATATTCAACTTCATATTTCAATTTATCAAAATTTTTTTTGATCGATTTGAATTTGTCCGTTGTCGTTTATCTCTAATAACAACCAATCTCAACGCTCTATTATGTCTAGTTAATTCGTCCATAACAAAATTACCCTGCAAAATCATAAATATATTCAAATTAAAACTTATATATTTATTCAGTGTAATCAGATGTAATACACAAATTGAATAAATTATATTTATGATTTTTTTTAAAAATATATGTAAATACTTAAGGACATGTTTATATTCTTTTGTTACATGGGCTTATACGCCCAAAACAGAGATCCTTGGCAGGGTTTCAGATTATAGGCCTAATACATACAAAAATAGAGATTATGTACTTAAAAAAATATATAATATTATTTCTCTGTATTATTACATTATAATACAAAATTATAAATAATAAATGGACATATGGGCCTAAATTATTTTTTTATAGGTTGTAACTTTTTCATGCAACATTAAATAGGTTTATCGGCATATAGGCCCAAGTATAAAAAATGAGGAAGTGAAATAGAGGGCCAATTCGAAAAGATCGATTTATGTAACAATATATTATTTGTAATAAATTGAATTTGTTAGTTGTCGTTTATCTATAATAGCAACTAATCTCAACATTATATTATGTTGGGTTACAACCGAAATAACACAATCAATGTAGAATTTTATATATTCCTAATAAATTAACAATATTACCATAATAATCAATTAATTTAATTTTATAATCTACTATATAACACATGTAATTGGTACCAAACGGTTGTTTCTGTGATTTGGCCCGACTTAAGTTATTTGGGCCGTTTCTGTGATTGGTGCCAAACGGCCCAATGAAGCCCAATCAGAACGACGTCAAGGACTTCTTCGGCTTCGTTAACCCTACCACATTTCCACTTTGGGCAATTCATTTCGCTGTTTACTTTCTCTCTCTCTTCATCTGTCTCTCTCAGTAAAAGCTTTATCTCCATTTCTCTCCTTTTCCAGATCTATGGCATTTTTTGATCTATTCCTTGAAGCTGTCACTCTATTTCCTTTCCTCACTTAATCCAGACCAAACTTTTTAATTCTTTTTTCCAAAATATGAGATAGAAAATATTTCTTTCCAGATCTAGTTTATATCTATACCACCCACCGCCATTCTGTTTCAGATTGAGAACAATTTCTTCTCCAAATTTTACATGCAAAACTAACAACCCACTGTTTATGAGAAGATAATCGCAACGATGAGCAAATCTGGAAGTCGAAGGTTCTAGAGAGCTCAATATTCCAGAAACGTAAGATCTATCTCTCTCTCTCTCACACACACACACACACTCTCTCAGTATCTCTGTCTTTTTTTTTTTATTCTCTGGATTTCCCTTTCGATTTGGCTAGGTTGCCTTAATTTGAACAAAACTTCTCTGTCAAACTCTAGCATGAATCATCAAGAATTTATTTCAATGCTTTGTTTGAATATTCTGCATGTTTGTTCTTCATCTAGTCTCGATTCGTTTGAAATGCTATGTTGTCTTGCTTTGAAAAAAACTTAACCGTCAACCTCTACCATGAACCATCAAAGATCTGTTTCAATACTGTGTTTGGATGTTCATTGTGCAATATCTAGAATCTTTTCGTTGAATCTATACATTATATATGTTATAATGGGTTCAATAATAATAATAAATTGGTATTATATAAATCGGGTTCAACAATACAATAACTATTAAATTTATATTTGATATTAATTGAATTGGATTCAGATAAGAAAATTGCTTTGCTATATCGGCTTAGTGGCCCAAGTTTTTAATGGGCTTGATTAACGCAGGCCCAACATGTGTAACAAATTTTGTTATATTAGGTGACTTATGGCCAGATTGTGAATGGGCTTGATTTTGGCCTAAGTTGAAATTAGATCGGCTTAGTGGTCCAATTTTTAAAGAACGGCAACAATTAATGGCCTTTTATAAAAAATAACAAATGGGCCTAGAAGTCAATGGGCTTATAGGCCCATTTCATTTGGGTTTCGTTATTGAGTTTGTCAGTGGATTCATCTGGAATTTAGGCCTGTTAAATAATTTAAGCCGGTTCACATTTTCGGAAACCCTACCACATTAAGAAATTTCCTATTGCGCCGCTTTCATTTCCTCTTTCTATACCTGATCTTCATCTAACTTCACCATTTTCGTCTCCAATCAACAAAATCTCTACCTCCAAAATTATTCTTCCTCTTTCTATAAATCACCAAAAACAATATCGAGATTGTCTTCTTCTGTTTCCCACCACCATAAAAATTAAGATCTATAAAAGATAATTAGTCGTGTTTAGATCTGTTTCCCACTACCCTAAAAAGTAGATCATCGGAGGTTGTTGTTGCTCTTAATCTCTCTCTCTATTGCGCTCTTTATCTAAATCTATGGTTCTTCTCTCTCTCTCTCTCTCTCTCTCTCTCTCTCTCTCTCTCTCTCTCTCTCTCTCATTTTTTGGAAATCCATAAATTTGTCGATCTGTAAATCTCTGACTCTCATTCTCTCTCTCTCTATTGCGCTCTTTATCTAAATCTATGGTTCTTCTTTCATTACTTTCTGAAATACTGACATCAGTATTTGAATCTGAGGAGATCATTGACTGTGGAGTGTACTTTGAAGAATAAGATCTGGTTATCTGCCTGCGACCATATAAATTTCAACCAATGAAAGAACATATAGATTCACCCGTCGTCTTCGTCAGATCCACGTAAGTTCTCTCTCTCTCTCTCTCTCTCTCTCTCTCTCTCTCTCTCTCTCTCTCTCTCTCTCTCTCTCTCTCTCTCTCTCTCTCGTTTTCTGGAAATCCATAAATCTGCCGATCTGTAAATCTCTGACTCTCATTCTCTCTATCTTGCTGTATCTCACCAATTTTCTTATCTCTTTCTCTCAATTTCTAGAGATACCTCATGTTTGAAATCCTAAAACCTTTGGATTTAATAAAATGCGATAAAAAACTGTAGTATTAATCGTTTTCTTCTTGTTGCATAGTATTAGTACTTTGGAAATTAATATCATTTTAGGTACATGAAGGATGTTATTGTCTGAAAACAATGATTAAACTACATTGTTCAAGTCTGAAAACATTTATTAGTCTACACTGTTCTTCATTCACTTTTCTTCGTTTAATAAAATTTATATATGTTTTTTGTTTAATGGATTAAAATGTAAGTAATATAATCATATTATATGAAACCGACACGACTTATGCTAAATGTTTAATTTTACAGTTCAGATTATAAATAGTATAATATTTAAAATCAGATCTTAAACCTCTGAAAATATTTCAAAATTAAATGTTTAATGAGCCTAATCAATTTTTAAACTTCACTATTATTGTCTGAAAACATTTATTACTTTTTTTACATGGGCCGGCCCAAATGATGACTTTAGGCCCACGAATTAATAACTTAATGACGTTTACGATAATGTGTAGATTGTTGTCATAGATATTCACAAAGTAATAAATTAATCATTTTCACATTTTCCAATGCACTCTTTGTCATTCTTTAACATACTTTAATTAATAGTTTTATACCGACAGGTGGCCTCTCTCTCTCTCTCTCTCTCTCTCTCTCTCTCTCTCTCTTTATATACTCTATTTCTCTCTCACACATTAACATATCCATAACAAAAGCAATAACTTCTATCTCTTTCTCTTATTCTTTGTCAGAATATATCTCTTTCACATTTACATATCTATATCCGAAACAAAAACTTCGACCACCAACATTATCCTGCAAACTGACCTTGTCTTTGTATTTATCTTGTTTAACATTCAAACAACAGCAACGCCGATGATGCGGAGATTTATGTCCAATATTAACAATACAAACATCAAATCATATAGGTCAGTTACTGTGTTCAATAACTATCTACTATTAGTTACATACCTGGTATTAATCAATTTTGTCCTTCTTTAATTACATGTAAAGACACACAGGGTTTAAGATCCATGGCAGATGTTAGGATGAGATCCAAAGCACATAAATGTAAGAAGTCTATCTCTCTCTTTCTCCCTCACTCCCTCTCTCTAACACCCCGGGCCATAGGTGCTACAGTGCCATAGCCCCGAAGGACTATAAGGCGATTTTAAAAGAAAAGAAATCCAAAACTCTTCCAATTACATAAAAATCATCAACAATAATCCTTGTTCAAGATTGAATCAATACTTAAACCTGTCATCCAGTTTAAATACATCAATTTATATCCAAAACACGGAAGCGAATACAATATTTTCAAATCCGATGCAAAACTAAATCTTTAACTGTGAAGACCAATCTGTGATCCAGAACCCGCTTGTTGCTACTAACCTCCAAAGACCAGTTGACTGGTGGACCCGATACACTAGCCAACCGCGGCACGTAAACCGAAGTTGGTCAGTCTCGCGAAAGACTGGCAAGACTCCTCAAGCCAAAACAATAAAAAATTCAGAGGTTTATCACAACAATCAAATAATACCAAACAACAACATGCCACACCATATATATATAATATCACTATCATATCAACCAACCAATATCGACCACACATCAAAACATAAACACACACTATCACATAATCATTCATTACCCCTCTTATCCAACTCTTCAATATACTAACATTACTTAATCCAACCTCAACCTCACCACAAGTATAAACGGATAAGACGATCCAATCCAAATTTACTAACACATCCAATCCATCTTTCTTTTTACTACTAACACCTCAATTATCAACTTTACAAAACATATATACATATATTATGATCAACACGTAACCAAGGCTAACCAAACATACCGAACTCACTACTGTACTAACACATTCCAACCAACCTTCGCATCAACGAATACATAAGCACAAGCAAGACAATCATCACCTTATATAAACATGACAAAATAACGACCCAGGCCAGCCACCCTTCTGGTGTCGCCTGTTCGTTAACATGGGCCGCAACCCATACACCTCAACCCAACCCATATTGACCCACACCCTCAAGATGGGAAACCAACCTTCCTAATCAATCAACATAACCAACCTTCTCAAACAATTCACACCAAGATCCAACAACCACTACCAATGGACAACAGTAGCCCACAACCACCACTAACAACAATCAACAAACGACTACTAACTACAACCGACCGACAACCAAAGTCTAACACAAAACCAATAATCAAACACCCCACCAATATCCGCAAACAAAACCATTAACTAAGCACACAACCAATAATCAAGCACACAACCCAAAATCGAGCACACAACCACCCACACACACAATCCAACACATAACTGTCAACACACACAAGTGTCAACACACACACACGTCCACACACACAATCCCACACACAAGTGTCAACACACACAAGTGTCAACACACACAACTGCACACACGCACACACACACACATGTCAACACCCACAGTCTAACACACACAACTGTCAATACACATAGATGTCAATTCACACACAATCCAACACACACAACTGTCAATACACACAATTGGCAACACACACAATCCAACACCCGATCCAAACTCCGATCCTACCTCCAATCCAACCCACCACCGGATGGGACTTTCAACCATCCAACCTAGCCTTAACCAACGGAGGTCACACCCTCACGCGGTCGGATGAGGTCACACCCTTTGTAACACCCCCAAATTTAACACTATTTGAAAGCGTTACTGCCGATGACCCCGGACGTAAACCCCGAAGTCACCCCAGGCTTTTCCAACGACATAACTGTCTTAAACATAGTTACAATACTAAAATTATAACTTTTATTAAACCACATGGTCGCGGAATTTCACGATTCCAACAACGACCCAAATACATCATCAGAATAATTACAACGGAAGACTTTAAAATATTACGAAAAGGATTGTGATCGTAGTGATCACCTGTCCAAGGATCTTAACCTGATTAAAAACAATAAAAACATCCAAAATCACCGTTCATCTTCATAGTCGTTCTAGCCTTCGCGGAACAGCAACCTACCTGATGTGCCGAATCGAACGGATGACACCAGCCAATCATGCAAGGAATATAACGGTTGGTTAGTCTAAATGAATAGACTAGCAAGGGTACAAAGCAGAGTGATTCGAAGCAGTCGTATTAGGTTAGACTCATCGTCCCTCGAATAATAACCGAGTACGCTAGTCAACCATCATACTCCTACTAACATATATAAAACAGCATGAACAAGAGAAGATTCTGGAGACCGAGTCTCACAGTAATCAATCCCAAAAGAAGACTCCAAATGAAATGAGCCTTAAAGGAAAACATGACAAATGTTGGGAATCATTAATTTATAGAATACACACAAAAAGAGAATCACAGTATCGCATTCGAGCGACTAATAGTTAAGACGAGCTTTCCCTAGCTGCACTAGCGTCTATCTGCACTACTCGCCCAATGTATATTAGTTATGTGCGACAAAGGCACTTATCTGATTAATTTCCAAAACACACGCATCACGTTATAAGCTTTTAGATATATGTGTCGCCATGAGTGACATATATCGACGGAATGGACCTCACGGGACCAAACCTAAATACACATCACCGTTGGTCATGACTAGAAATTTGGCATAGGGACATGAACGCCCTGTTATTTGCCAGTTATAAAGAAACGAATGAACCTCGCAGAGTCCAAGCGATCCTACGAATACTCGTGCTAACTAACAGTTCAACACAGTCATATATCACATCACATCAAAGCCATCAAGGCCAACATCATAGATCTAACAATCTATATATATATATATATATCAAAATAGCGTTGCCACTAACAGTATATGCAACCTATTATAATCCTTTTATATGAAGTTCATATTTAAAATCCACACAAAACCATTACGAATATAATAGCGCTTGTATCTAGCAATATACAACCTATTATAATAGCACTTCTTTTATCAAATAATTGATCAAAACTGCTTCCAACATAAACAAGAAATCATCCCAAATTAATTAACAACAAACAATTGATAATTAATGAAAGTATGGAATGATGAGCAAGAGCGAACCGCCACTTGCCTGGAATAGATTCGGCGATGAATCTGGACGAGACGACTATCGAAAATACCCTTTCTGAGGATATGACATATGCTTCAGATTATTCCTAGCAGAGTACGAGTCCACACGCGACCCAGCAGATCACGATCTAACTGACAAATTAATTATCTATCAATTAATTTGACTGGACGACTTCAAGGAATTATATTTAATAAATTTTAATGATATTAACTCATAAAAATATTTATTAAATTTGCTGAAGAAAAATACGGATAAAAGAGAATCGAAATTATACCGCTCGAATAATTTCGGGTTGAAATTGGACGGAAAGGTTATTGGGCTTCTCGGCCCAACATCAACTTAATTAGCAAAGGAGAGGCTACTGTTCATCTCCTTCTTCCTTCAATCAACAACACAACAACAACCTCAGCGAACAACACGCACCGGCGCCGAGCTCGTCAACAACGGAGCACCAGCGGCGGGGGGTTTCGCTGGGGTCTTCGCCGGTGGTCTTCACGTAGCAGCAGCTCCGACAACAGGAGCAGGGGACAGGGGTCGGTGGCGCTTCACGAGCAACAAAGGCTCGGCAGCGGAGCAGCACCGGTGGGGCATGAAGCAACAACAGCGATCCACAACAACGAACAACAAGGCTCGCCGGTCTGAGGTCGCAACCGCAGCTGGAGGCGAACCGAGGAGCGACGCCGTGACGATGGTGAACAGGGGAGACAAGAGGAACAAGGGAGCAGCAGCTCGGCAGCACATCTCGGCGCCGGGCGGAGCAACGGTGGCACATAGGAGCCAACAACGGCCTCGTCGGTGGCTCGCCTTCGCCGGGGAGGAGCAGTAGCCACACGACATCAGCAGCGGCGACTCCAAGAAGGAGCCACCAGTAGCCGCACGCACAGGTGCTTCAGCGGCGGGACAATGACACGGGGGAGACGACGAGCTCGGAGATGGCGATGGGAGATCGACGATGGCGAGAGGAAGCTTGGAGGCGGAGCTCGGAGGGAGCTTCACCGACGGTGATGGCGAGAGGCGAGAAAGAGAGGGAGCTTCGGGAGAGAGAGAGAGAGATTGGCTATTTATAGCCAATATATTTTGGAGATATTTGTACAAATATCTCGTATAAATATCTCACATAAATATCTTACACAAAGCAGAGTGGTTCAAAGCAGTCGTATTAGGTTAGACTCATCGTTCCTCGAATAATAACCGAGTATGCTAGTCAACCATCATACTCCTACTAACATATATAAAACAGCATGAACAAGAGAAGATTCTGGAGACCGAGTCTCACAGTAATCAATCCCAAAAGAAGACTCCAAATGAAATGAGCCTTAAAGGAAAACATGACAAATGTTGGGAATCATTAATTTATAGAATACACACAAAAAGAGAATCACAGTATCGCATTCGAGCGACTAATAGTTAAGACGAGCTTTCCCTAGCTGCACTAGCGTCTAGCTGCACTACTCGCCCAATGTATATTAGTTATGTGCGACAAAGGCACTTATCTGATTAATTTCCAAAACACACGCATCACGTTATAAGCTTTTAGATATATGTGTCGCCATGAGTGACATATATCGACGGAATGGACCTCACGGGACCAAACCTAAATACACATCACCGTTGGTCATGACCAAAAATTTGGCATAGGGACATGAACGCCCTGTTATTTGCCAGTTATAAAGAAACGAATGAACCTCGCAGAGTCCAAGCGATCCTACGAATACTCGTGCTAACTAACAGTTCAACACAGTCATATATCACATCACATCAAAGCCATCAAGGCCAACATCATAGATCTAACAATCTATATATATATATATCAAAATAGCGTTGCCACTAACAGTATATGCAACCTATTATAATCCTTTTATATGAAGTTCATATTTAAAATCCACACAAAACCATTACGAATATAATAGCGCTTGTATCTAGCAATATACAACCTATTATAATAGCACTTCTTTTATCAAATAATTGATCAAAACTGTTCCCAACATAAACAAGAAATCATCCCAAATTAATTAACAACAAACAATTGATAATTAATGAAAGTATGGAATGATGAGCAAGAGCGAACCGTCACTTGCCTGGAATAGACTCGGCGATGAATCTGGACGAGACGACTATCGAAAATACCCTTTCTGAGGATATGACATATGCTTCAGATTATTCCTAACAGAGTACGAGTCCACACGCGACCCAGCAGATCACGATCTAACTGACAAATTAATTATCTATCAATTAATTTGACTGGACGAATTCAAGGAATTATATTTAATAAATTTTAATGATATTAACTCATAAAAATATTTATTAAATTTTCCTGAAGAAAAATACGGATAAAAGAGAATCGAAATTATACCGCTCGAATAATTTCGGGTTGAAATTGGACGGAAAGGTTATTGGGCTTCTCGGCCCAACATCAACTTAATTAGCAAAGGAGAGGCTACTGTTCATCTCCTTCTTCCTTCAATCAACAGCACAACAACAACCTCAGTGAACAACACGCACCGGCGCCGAGCTCGTCAACAACGGAGAACCAGCGGCGGGGGGTTTCGCTGGGGTCTTCGCCGGTGGTCTTCACGTAGCAGCAGCTCCGACAACAGGAGCAGGGGACAGGGGTCGGTGGCGCTTCACGAGCAACAGAGGCTCGGCAGCGGAGCAGCACCGGTGGGGCACGAAGCAACAACAGCGATCCACAACAACGAACAACAAGGCTCGCCGGTCTGAGGTCGCAACCGCAGCTGGAGGCGAACCGAGGAGCGACGCCGTGACGATGGTGAACAGGGGAGACAAGAGGAACAGGGGAGCAGCAGCTCGGCAGCACATCTCGGTGCCGGGCGGAGCAACGGTGGCACATAGGAGCCAACAACGGCCTCGTCGGTGGCTCGCCTTCGCCGGGGAGGAGCAGTAGCCACACGACATCAGCAGCGGCGACTCCAAGAAGGAGCCACCAATAGCCGCACGCACAGGTGCTTCAGCGGCGGGACAATGACACGAGGGAGACGACGAGCTCGGAGATGGCGATGGGAGATCGACGATGGTGAGAGGAAGCTTGGAGGCGGAGCTCGGAGGGAGCTTCACCGGCGGTGATGGCGAGAGGCGAGAAAGAGAGGGAGCTTCGGGAGAGAGAGATTGGCTATTTATAGCCAAGATATTTTGGAGATATTTGTACAAATATCTAGTACAAATATATCGTATAAATATCTTACATAAATATCTTACACAAATATCTTGCGTAAATATCTTACACAAATATCTTGCGTAAATATCTTACATAAATATCTTGCGTAAATATCTAAGCCCTGAAATTACATCGAATGTAATTTATTCCACTCAGAGAATTATTTCGGAGATCATGGATATTACTGAAAATCCAAACTCCACTGAAAGCGAAATAATTAATCGAACGAAGGATGAGAAAAATTACCCAAATACCCTTAAAAATTACGGGGTGTTACACCCTTACCCCGGCTCCATAACCAACCATCACCAATCCACCAACCACCCACCACCGGATGGGACTTTCAACCATCCAACCTAGCCTTAACCAACGGAGGTCACACCCTCACGCGGTCGGATGAGATCACACCCTCACCTCGGCTCCATAACCAACCATCACCAATCCACCAACAACCCACCACCTATCACGATCAACCCGCAATCAAACACAACACACGATAACTAATATCATATAACGGAATTTCACCATCAAGTTAATCAACAACCAATCACAATTAGTCACAATTGACTACCACGTCAACATTTAATCAGACACAACCCGAAACAAATACTAACACATGCACACGCACATGCACACACATATTCACACATATTCACACACTTTCAAACAATCACAATTAATCACCATTAGTCACGATTGACTACCACGTCAACATTTAATCAAACACAACACGAGACAAATACTAACACACACACATTCAACCAAGTAACTCCACAATCGATAATCCAAATTAACATACTCAGACAAGAGTAAAATCAATTACTGAACAAGATAAGATGCGAAAGTAATTTTATAAAAAAAATACGAAGGGTTAGCAAGAATCATCTTGTCTTAAACTCGACAACCACGACCTCAGAGACCTCCAACCAACTCGAACGAACCTGCGAAATCAATCCGAGCAAATCCCTGGCATTAATTACTCATATCGAGTCACAACTAATAAACCCCCAATTTCAAACCCTAAAATCATACCTTTAAAATTCAATTCAGCAAACCCCCACCAAAATCAACCCAATTGCTCCAAACAAAGTGTAGGCTGCACAGATTCAACAAAAACTCAATCAAACAATTATAAGTGTTGTCCAATACCCCTGCAATTCAGCCAAATCTGCACACACGAAGGTCCAATAGCACTCGGTTGCCCCAAAAATTCAGATCGAAGGAAAGAAAACCCTTCCCACCAACAATACCTTGTCATCTGCTGAACTCGCCACCGGTTTGAGCTTGCCGTTCGTCGGAAAATCAGTCCACCAGCAGCAACAACTGTAGCAACAGCAGCAGCGGTCCGGTCTACAGCAGCAGTGGCTCGATCTTCAACAGCGATTCGCACCGTAGCTAGTTCACACATCAACTGGCTCTTCTCGCCTCAGGGAAAGGGAGCGGTGGCGATAGCGGTGGCCGTGTCGAGCTCGCCGGCGGGATGAATGGCTGAACACGGAAGGGAGTTGAAGAAGAAGACGCGAGCTGCTCCGCTAGAAGGCTCACAGGAGACGAAGACGAGGGTCGATCCCCAATTTTACCCCTTTTCTGATTTTTCTTCCCCAAATCTGATTTTAAAGAAGTCCAAAAATTTTTATTTACCATTTTGCCATTTCTATAACCTTTGGGGTATTTCACTCTCTCACTCACTCCCTCTCTCACTCTATATATATATATTTCAATCTATAGTTCTCTCTTTATCTATTTGTCTATGAGTTTACAAATCTGATTGTTTTCGAATTTTTTGTTTTCAAGGGTTCAACCAAATGCAATTTTCACAACCAAACGGTTTCAGATAGAAAAAAAAGACCTTCAAGGAGGAAGTTATACAGGTATCTCCCTAACCTAATCAACTGAAAAAAAGTGATATAATATCTTTCTGTCTCTGTTTTATTCTGCTAATTCTGTTTCATTAAGTATACATAGGTCAATATGAAATCTGTTTGAAATGTCTTAAATCAACCTTAGGTCACTTTAATATATTTAATAATGCTATTTAGGGTTTATATTTGAAGTCAATTCGAAATGCTATAATCATATAATATATATAATATCTACATTTTCAAACATAAATATTCAGAACAATATTACTAAATATAAAGGTACCTTCCTTGTAGAGATTAGTTCTGTTGTAATAGAATTTTTGACACTAAATTTGCAATTGTTTTCCACTGTCTGATTGCATGTGAGACCTTCACCAAGACCTAAAAAGAAAAATGACTACAATGCTTATTAGATAAACATAATGTAAACTTTAATTTCATTCATATTGCATGGTAACTGCTTGTAACATATAAATTTAGATATCTTTATATTTCATTTGGAATTATGTTTACTGAGTTAAAATAGGATTCTATAAATGCATAATAGTATTTAATAGATTAGTTTGTAATGATATTTTGCATGTAGTATTTAGTATGGTCAAGTTGTATCACAAACATTGAGTAACCCTAAATCAAAAAACTGAACACATATAAATCTAGTTGTAAATGAATATAATGACTACTATACTATTATTTTCCTATCTGGATATGTTCATTCAATCTATACAATGAGGTCATGGTTTCATCAATTGATTAATTCTACTTAACTGATTTAGTTGTTTAGGGTGTACTTAACTAATTTTTTTATTCTATAGGAATCATTTGGGAGCTCGGATTGAACTCAAAGACAAATTGGATTATAAATATATACAAAAGAAGACCTAAAGGTATATCTTCTATACTAACTTTTAGTGTTGTAAACTAAATCCTTTGGTTTATAAGTACATGATGCAATTCTAAACTAAATCATATATAATGACTGTAAATAATGCGTAGAAGCTGTAAATCATACATTGATTAAACAATTCAAGTTCAGAATTTTACACAACTCATGTTCACAAATCAGAATAATCTAAAGCATATAACAGAAGGTCGAAGTTATTTAGATCCACATAAACACAATAGAAATTTTATAAGCTAACGACATAAACATAAAAAATACCTTTAAGTTTCAAATGATATGTGACAGGGGCTAAAGTCGTGATGCCCAATCAAAGTAAATCCTTAAAAACCTAACTTAGAATAGGCAAGCAAGGGTCGAATCCCACAGGGAGGAGTTATTTTTCTTAGTGTAGATTAGTATGTCAAAGTAACAAAGGGGGGTTTTGTTGGTTGATTGATTGCAAGTAAATAAAGTAAGTAAAAAAAAGTTGTAATCAATTGGGAAAAAAGTACTTAGCCAGACAAATATCCACCATTCATTTGATTGATTGATCCTAGATTATCTCTATTCCTTCCTATGATTATTCCTGTCCCTATTCTGAAATAGTTATCAGTCCAACTAGTCCTGACAACCCTTACTATCGAACGCACGAGAAACTATCAAGATTTAGAACAATAGCAACATGAAGCATAGGAATTAACCAGGATACATGCAACACCACAACTCGCATCATTTAACACATAATCAATTCTCTTTCATAATAAACTAGTCCAACTAGTCCTAGAATATCATGGTTGCTACACAAGATAAGGGATTTCAACTCGAAATATCCAAACCCTAGCAATAGATAATTACTAATATCAACTAGGTGATCAATCCAGTCAAATCAATAAGAATCAATAGGAATAAGCTCAAGAGAAAATATATAATCCAAAGGAATAGGAATAGAATTATAACCTCACAATCATATATCAAATGAAGGCTTCAATCGTCGGACTAAGCAAAGGGTGCTTAGTTCTTCATAGTCTTGAAACAAAAACTCAAAGGGAAAAACAATATTGAATAATAGTCTGAATGCATGAATGGAGGCTATTGGAACTAGGTTTAAATAATCTAGCTAAACCTAAAAACCAAAGATCACAAACATAATCTAAAAGGAAACTAAAATAAAGTAACCGAAATAAAGAAATAAAAAAAGAAGAAAATTAATAAAATAAAGTAAACTTTGAAAACTCCTCGCCGCGCTGATGAATGGGATTTCCGCGACCGCGGCAAAAGCTTCCGCGATCGCGGAAAATTCAATGTTTTACTCGCTGCTCTCGACTTTTCCGCGACTGCGGCAAATGGTTTCCGCGACCGCGGATCTTCGCATTGTTGGCTCCTTCGCTCCGTCTCTTCTCCGTGACCGCGGAAAAAGCTTCCGCGATCGCGGAAAACCTTCTGTAAAGGCCTTCCAGCTCCTTCTTCATCTCTTCCTTCGTCTTCTTAAGTGGCTTTCCTCTTCATCTTCTAAATCTTCATTTAAGCTTCTCCAAATCACCATATCTGCACTTCTACTTCTCAACTCCAATCTCTACAATACACTCTAAACATCTTCAAATGGTACCCAAAACACCGATAACAACTCCTAGATAAACACTACAAAGTAGCACTGATCAATATGAGCAGTTCTCTGTGATTGTAGTTCACAAAACTCCACAATACCTCCAAATGAGATGAGCAGTTCTCTTAAGACCACAAACGATTTTATTTGTGCCATATGCTAGGATATATAGAAGTTATCATTATTGCGACAATAATTCTAAGATAAAATAGGTTAATAAATGATCTTCAAAATATTTCCATATACCGGATCTGATAGGATAAATGGAAGTTTCATGTACTCTCCTTGTACACGTTATCAATTATTTAATTAGTGAAATATATGTGCAATCATATAAAGTTACAAATATATAAAAGATATTTAGTTTTTTCTACTTTATACTTGGATCAATCTATTATTTCCTTACGCAGATTCACATCTATAAGTAATCAAACAATTAAAAACCTATTTTGCAGTTTAACAACATAAGGAAATTAATCATAAGAACAATATCTTTTTTCTTTAAACATTTTATATATCTTTTGAATTTCCCTTCTCGATTTATGTTTGATACAACTCTACACTCTTGTATGTCCTATAAAATATTCATTTCTCTTTTATTTCTCTTAGCAAATATAAAAAAGCTAATAGTCATGTCAAATAGGCAATAACCAGAACGATATTGACTTTAAATACTCTTATTAAGTTAAATAAATAAGTCAAAATTGTAACACCCCGGGCCAGAGGTGCTACAGTGCCATAGCCCCGAAGGACTATAAGGCGGTTTCTTTAAAGAAAAGAAATTTAAAGCTCTCCTAAATTCACAAAAGTCATCAATATTAAAATCTCTGCTCAAGATTTAAAACAACTCTAAAACCTGTCAACCAGTTTAATACATCAATTTATATCCAAAACAACGGAAGCGAATACAACATTTTCAAATCTGATGCAAAACTAAATCTTTCACTGTGAAGACACATCTGTGATCCAGAACCCGCTTGTTGCTGCAAACCTGCAAAACCTGATTGACTGGGGGACCCGATACCCCAGCCAACCGCGGCACGTAAACCGAAGTTGGTCAGTCTTACGAAAGACTGGCAAAACTCCTCAAGCCAAAACAGTTCAAAACACATACATATATCACCAATCAACTCACAACAACGACAACACGCCACACAATATATATACATATATATAATATCATAACTATACTTAATCATATCAACCAACCACACGTCAAAACATATACACACACTATCACATACCATTCATTACTCATCCTTATCCAACTCTTCACTATACTAACCGCAATCAATCCATCCTCAAACTCATCACAAGCATAAACGAATAAAACGATCCAATCCAACTTCACTGACACGTCCAATCCATCCTTCTCTCTATTACTAATACCTCAATCAACAACTCTATGCACATACACATCTCTTACTACTGACATACAACCAAAGCTAACCAATTATACTGAACTCACTACTGCACTAACACAACAAAATCAATTAACCTTCACATCAACAAACACATAAGCATCAACGAGATAATCATCACATATAAACATAACAAAATAACGATCCAGGTCAGCCACCCTCCTGGTGCCGCCTGTTCTACCATAAACCGCGACCCAAACCTATGTTGGCCCACACCCTCAAGATGGGAAACCAACCTCCACAACATCCACTTAACCATTCCATAAACTCAAAGTACCCCTCTATCCGAAACTAGCTACTACCAGCATCCACATCAACAGAGATTCACAACCTTGACTAGTTACAATCAACAACTATAACACACGTAAATTCACAACCACAACCAATGGCCAACAATGACCCACAACCACAACTAATGACAATCAACGTCCAACATAAACCAATTATCAAACATACAACCAAATTACCAACACAACCACTTAATCAAGTACATAATCAACATTCATCACAAATCCACGTATTCAGGTACACAACCAACATTTAACACATAATAGATATCACAACAATCAACCAATTATAACCCAATAAATAATATAACTCAACACAATAACCGACCAATTCAACCAAAAGATATACATAACAGTCATCACCATAATCGACCAATTCCATCAAATAACTCAACTCATCAAAAGCAAATAACTCCAATCCATTCCAACCCATCACCGGTGAGACACTCATCACCTAAAACCAACTATCCGGATAGGGACGGTCTCATACCATCCAACACCTGACCCTTAACAACGCAGGCTACACCCTACGAGGTTTGGTGAGACGATCATCACCTGGCCCTCCGACTCTGATTCAACATTTTTGGTCCTTAACAACGTAGGCGATTCCCTACGAGGTTTGGTGAGACGATCATCACCTGACCCTTCGACCCCCAATCAACGATAATCCAACCACCACACCGACACTCAATCAAACACAACGTCAATCAATGTCACACAATCACACATCATCAACCAAGCAATTATAGTAAAATAATCCAATCGATCCACAACAATCAAACCATATTTAGTTACGAGAAACCACCACATCACATTCAGTCAAACACAACACGAGACAATTACTAACACACCCATACATTCACACACACACGCAATCTCAACACACAACTACCAGCACGCACACAATCCAACACACAACCGCCAATACACACAGGTGTCGACATACACAATCCAACACACAACCGCCAACACACACAGGTGTCGACATACACAATCCAACACACAACCGCCAACACACACATGTGTCGACATACACAATCCAACACACACACACAAGTGTCAACAACACACATATTCAACCAAGTAATTTCGCAACTAATAATCCAACTTAATTTACTTAGACAAGGTTAAATCAATTACTGAAGCAATATAGGGACAAAAGTAATTTTATAAAAATAAACGAAGGGTTAGCAAGAATCATCTTGCCTCAAGCGCGACCACGACGACTTCAGAAACTCGAATCCAACTCGATCGGTCCTGCGAAATCAATCCGAGTAAAACCCTGGCGTTAATTCATACCAAACCACAACTAGAAAAACCCCCAAATCAAACCCTAAATCATACCTTCAAAACAAATTCAGCCAACCACCCAAAATTTAGCAACCCATCAAACAAATTCACCAAACCACACCTTTCTTCAACTGCCCACAAAGAACACAACATCAATTCGATCTCGCTCAACATCAATTCGAACGCACACAATATCAATTCGAACGCACACAAAAATATTCAGCCAAATTCGAATTAACCCATATCCATAAGCTTACCTTGTCGTCGACCACTACGTAGCCACCGCGGAGAACACCTCGGCATCGGAGGCGACGGCGGCAACCAGCACAACCACCGCAGCAACCGCAGCACAACAATAGCGCAGCAACAGCAGCACGGACAGCAGAAGCAGGGGAGGAGGAGGAAGAAGAGAAGCAACGCGGTCCAGTCGGCTCGCCGGAGAAGACAACTCGGCTGGCACCGGAGAGGGAGCGAATTCGCCGGAGAAGGAGAAGGGAGCTGGCTGTTCAGCGGGAGTGATCGAGAGAGAGAGCTACCGAGCACTTTGAGGGATTTATCCCCAAATTTCCCATTTCTCCCAATTTAAGCAAAACCTTATTTAATTTACCAATTTGCCATCATCAACTTATTTGGGGTATTTCAAAAATCATCATAAGAATAATAATGCTATTTTACCTAAAGGAAAATTAAGTATAACTCACTTTGTAAAAAACTAATATAACTCACTTTTGAACAAAACTTTAATTTTTTATTAAAATTTGTCTTAATTAGTATCTTATTCTTCATCAACTTCTTCAAACGGTTCTTCTTCGTCTTCTTCAACTTCTTCTTCGTCTTCGTCTTCTTCATTGTCTTATTCCTTGTCTTCTTCTTCATCTTCTTTGTTCTCTTCATTAAGAATATCTCCCTCTTCATCGGATAAATTTAACACACACTATTTGTTATGTAAGTATTGCCACGGTAGACAATTAAGCTTTGCAAAGTCGTCCAAAATACTCCATAGTTGTAGTCCCGATATTTCATTTCCCATTTCGTAAATACATGAAAGCCGCCATGCTTCCACACACCTACTGTTAAATTTCAAAATATAATCACTTCCTTCACCATCAATCCATATATTCACCTCACTGTTGCGCCATGAGATATAATTGTGTTCTTCATTATACAATGAATTAATACGTAAATAGTGATCATGCCCATATTGTAGAAAAATTTGTTCAAGAAGTGTTTCCTCCAATTCAGCATGTGTAAGCATAACAATCATAGGATTATAGGTTGTGAACGTGGAATGAAAGGTTGCCACTTGAGTTGAACCAAATAATCCTACAATATTTCTAACTGCACAGTTCAATTGAATATTTGGGATTAATAGAATAGGATCCCTCTCATATATGAATGGACGATACTTCATATTCATTTCATCCAAGGCAGTTTGAAACCCGTACATAACAAATATAATAATCAATCAACAATGAATATTTTGTACAAAATAATAGGAACAAAATTGTGTTCGGACAAAATTGATAAAAGTAGACTAACAATATTCTGCATTCTACTAAATTGCACGTCACAAAATGTAAACTGTTTTACACAAATGTCAACTGGTTTGCAAATTGTAAAATAAGCTCAACAGTAAATATATACTGGAACAGAATATAACAATAAAACATGTATATAATTAAAAATACCTTTGTGTTGAATTTCCAAGTTCACTCGGCATTGTAATTGAACAGTTCATGTAATGAACATCATCGGATAGATCAATTGGTAACGAAAGTCTAATGTACAAACTGTTGGCAATATGTGGAAACCTATAGAAATGGCTTCCGGGCTCAACATCAGAAAGTAACAACACTTCTGTGTGTACTGAGACATCATGAGGTATAGGGTGAACCATTCTGATTTCTTTATGAATGAACGTTGTATAACAATTAATCTTACAATGTTCACTTATATAGAGTGTAGGTGGTTAATTTTGGCATATTAAATGAAAACATAAGATCGACTAAATATACACATAATCTTTTATTAAGTGAAATCGGTCCACTTGGTGGTACATACCATATATTACTGAAATGCTAGTAAATAAAGTAAGGAAATATTATATATATAAAGTTCATATGTTTCCATATTATGTAAATAATATACTTCTGTAACATTCTAAATAATGTAATATATAATATATATTATGGAACTATATACATTATATATATGGTAATATTTGATCCAAACTTAAAAAAGTAAACCCTAAACACCAAACCGAAAACCTAAACCCTAAACCACAAAACCACAAAACCCACAACCCTAAACCCTGAAACCAAACACACAAAACCTAAATACTATGTATAAAACATAACACCAAACAATATATATTAACTCTAAAACTTAATCATTAACATAAACCCTAAAAACAAAATATAAAACCTAATGTACATATTTAAACCCTAAACCCTATTCCCTCAACCCTAAACCGTAAACACAACCCCTAAATACTAAGTACAAAACCTAATAGAAAACCCTATATATTAAGTATAAAACTTACCCTAAACACTAAACCCTAAGCCCTAAACCCTAAGTTGTAAGCCCTAAGACATAAACCTTACACCCAAATCCATCCACCCTAAAACACAACCACTAAATACTTAGTATAAAACCTAATATTAAACCCTATATATTAAGTATAAAACTTAATATTAGAGCTAACCCTAAAACAGAAACATAATATATAAATTTAACCATAAACCCTATTCCCGTAACACTAAACCGTATACACAACCCCTAAATACTAAGTATAAAACCTGATATTAAACCCTATATATTATGTCTATTATTTATTCCAAAGCCTAAATCCTACACACTAAACCCTAAACCCTAAACCCTAATCACTAAACCCTAAGCTTTAAGACCTAAGCCCTAAACCATACACCCTAATCCATCAACCCTAAAACACAACCCCTAAATACTTAGTATAAAACCTAATATTAAACCCAATATATTAAGTATAAAACTTAATATTAGACCTAACCCTAAATAGTAAAACAAAAACCTAATATATAAATTTAAACCCTAAACCCTCAACCTTATTCTCTCAACCCTAAATAGTAAACACAACCCATACATATTAAGTATAAAACCTAATATTAAACCCTATATATTAAGTATAAAACCTATTATAAACCCTAAACACTAAGCCCTAAGCTTTAAGGCCTAAACCATACACCATAATCCATCAAGTTGTTACATCCCCTAAATACTTAGTATAAAACCCAATATTAAACCTATATATTAAGTATAAAACTTAATATTAGACCTAATCATAAACACTAAAACAGAAACCTAATATATAAATTTTAAACCCTAAACCCTAACCCCTAAACCCAAAAAGATCTAAATAAATGTACATTTATACTATTAAATTAATGATACTATATTATCATAATCAAATTTTATTTACTAAATCTGTGTTATTATAGTTTAGTCAATTTCATAACTAATTGTTAATAATTAAATTGTAAACAAATCAGAACTGATTGTTAATAATCAAATTAAAGCTATGATTCATCAAAACCCTAACATAATGAAAGGATGAACATGACAAAGAAATTTGATTAAAACTTGTTCCTTTACAGGTTGCAACTTATAATCTATAATATGCATCTGCTAAACTGATTCAATCTATACAATGAGGTCATGGTTTCATCAATTGATTAATTCTAGTTAACTGATTTACTTGTTTATGGTGTACATACCTAATTTGTTTATGATATAGGAATCATGTGAGAGCTCAGATTGAACTCAAAGATAAATTGGATTATAAATCTATACAAAAGAAGACCTAAAGGTATATCTTCTATACTAACTTTTAGTGTTGTAAGAAATTTAACTGTAAATAGTATAGTAAGTAGTTTAGATGTAAACTAAATCCTTTGATTTATAAGTAAATGATTCAGTTGTAAACAAAATCATATATACTGACTGTAAAAAATGCATAAAAGCTGTAAATCATACATAGATTAAAATATTCATGTTCATAATAATTCCACAACTCATGTTCACAAATCAGAATAACCTAAAGCATATTACAGAAGGTCGAAGTTATTTAAATCTACATAAACACAATAGATAATTTATAAGCAAATACATAAACATAAAAAATACCTTTAACTATCAATAACTTTGAGCAGTTTTCTGCGATTATAGTTCAAAAAACTTGAAATACCCTAATGTATATTATAATAATAATGGTATAATTGTCATAATTATAAAGTGGAGCAAAATCAGGAATTTGGGGAAAAATCTCCCTTCGGTCTTCTTGTTCAAGGGTCGCCGCTACCTTCTTCTTCCCTTGAGCTGTTCGTTCTCTGCCGGTGGGCACGACCGCGACTGCCACCACCACCACCTCCTTTCCTTGCTGCGAGGAGCCGCGAGCTGCTGCTGTGCGAGGAGTCGCGAGCTGTTGTTGTGCGAGATTGCATGCTGCTGTGTTCTGCTGTTGTTGTTGCTGCACTTGTCGGCGACGAAGAGCCAGTCTCGGCGGCGAGACCAAGGTGACGACAAGGTATTGAGGGATTTCTTCAATCTGATTTTTATACCAGAAAAGTTATACTGAATTTCTGTGTTGACAGATTGGGGTTCTGGGCAGATTTAGATTTTTGACAAATTGGATGTTTGGACAGATTTAAATTTCTGGGCAGTTCGGTTGGCATTTGCAGGGAATTGGTCAGCCATTATTGTTGTTCAACAAAGGGTGGTACGTATATGTTGGGTGTTTGATTTCAATTTTGGAAGTTATGGGCTGAGATGGACTGTTTTAGACTAATTAAGGGGCTGATTTGGGGGTTGCAAGTAAGGGCATGGTATGTGTTAAATTAATGCAGGGAATTGTTCGGTTTGTCGTCGCAGGTTCGTTCGGGTTTGGTTGGCGAAGTTGGTGAAATTCTAGGATCTTTACCATTAAGTTTAAGGCAAGATGATTCTTGCTCATTCTTTTACCTATCTCTTTTAAAATAATTATTTTTGTATATTATCATTTTCAGTAATGATTTATGCACTTGTCCGTTAATTTGATCTAGAATTGTAGGCGTAGAATTAAATGGTTGAATGTGTGGATATTGGTTGTTCGCTGGCTATTGGTTTTGTTTTCGGATATTGTTTGTTTGCTTGGTTATTGGTTTTGTTGTCGGATATTGGTTGTTTGTTGGCTATTGGTTTTGTTGTAGGATATTGGTTGTTTGTTGGCTATTGGTTTTGTTGTCGGATATTGGTTGTTTGCTTGGTTATTGGTTTTGTTGTTGGATATTGGTTGTTTGTTGGCTATTGGTTTTATTGTCGGATATTGGTTGTTTGCTTTGTTATTGGTTTTGTTGTTAGATATTGGTTGTTTGCTTGGTTATTGGTTTTGTTGTTGGATATTGGTTATTGGTTTTGTTGTTGATTTATGTTGGACCGTTATGCGGTTGTTGTTGGTTGTAGTTAGTTGTCGTTATTGGTTGTTGTTAGTTGTGACTGTGGGTTATTGTCGGCCATTGGTTGTAGTTGTCGGTTGCCGTTGATTGTCGATTAGTTGTTGGTTGTGGTTGGTTGATTGTTTGTTTCGGTTATAAGGAGGGCATGACTCCTTATAGTTGGGCTGGGGTGATGATCGCCTCACCCGACCACGTGAGGGTGTGACCTTACGTTGGTTCAAGGCCACAATTGGATGGTGAGTGTCCCATCTTTAGTCTATCCATGGATAGTATGGTTACTTAGGGTGATGATCGTTTCACCCGTGTATATGTTCGTATGATTATCTAGGGTGATGATAGTCTCACCCGTTTATACTCGCTGTGTGGTTGAGATTGGATTGAATGTGTTTAGCCTATTGAAAAGTTGGATAGGAATGGTTAAGTAATGGTTATGTGATAGTAATAGTATATATTTTGATGTGTTGTTAATTGGCGTTGGTTGGATGGTATGATAATTCTTTCATGTGTTCTACTGTTTTTGCTTGATGATTCTTGCTAGTCTTTCATTAGACTAACCAACCTCGGTTTATGTTTCCGTGGTTGGCTGGTGTATCGGGTCCACCAGTCAACTAGTCTTTGCAGGTTCGGCAGCAGCAAATGGGGTTCTTGATCACAGATTCATCTTCACAGTTAAAGATTTAGTTTTTGCATCGGATTTGAAAATGTTGTATTAACTACCTGTTGTTTTGGATATAAATTGATATACTGAACTTGATGCAAGGTTTAAATGTTGTTTCAAACTTGAAACAGGGATTTTGATGTTGATAACTTTTGTATATTTGGAAGCGTTTTGGGTTTCTCCTTCTTAAAATCGCTTTGTAGACCTTCGGGCCTACGGCACTGTGACACCTCTGGCTTGGGGTGTTACAGAAATTGGTATCAGAGCCTTTACATTCGAAAATGTTTTTCAAAGGTTTGACGTGGAAAAGACTATTCTCTAAACTTGTGAAACAATCGTGTGATCGGAGACCCTTGCTGTTACTCATTGGTAAGTTTGTGTTTATAAGTTTTATGTGCGATGTTTAGTATTGATGAGTAATTACATTCTGTATTCCCCCAAAAGCGGGATGTGTTTGAGGTCAATGGCGTGGGAGAGGAAGAGGACGAGGCCCTCGGGCTTATCGTCAAGGCGTAGATGCAGGTAGTCTAGTAACTGATGATTCTGTAGGAAGTTGACGTATACTACTGTTATTGTCAAGGGTGAGAAAGACAAGATTAAGCACTTTCATAGATGGCTGTATCCTGAGATAAAACCTTTGATGGCGAGGCATAGTTGTACTACCCTTGAGCAGTATACTGATGAATGCTTGATTAGGGAGGCTGCTATAGATGATTCTAATCAGACTATTGATGCTTGAGATGGTAAGAAACAAAGGACTCAGTCTACACCGGAAGAAGTGGGATTTCACAACAATGGGTTTGGCTGGGTTGAGGAGTAGAATGCGCCTGTGACTACATGAAGAAGACAGTTACTGTAACAGCAGAGGAGGGTTTAATGCATGTGTTCAAAGGTCATGATCCTAGAGACTCTTGGTAGAATTATTAGTGCAATGACAGCTGCAAAACTGTTAAGACAAGGTTGTGCCGGTTATGTGTGTTAGGCCTTAGAGGAGAGAAAAGATAAAGTAAAGTTAGACGATATCCACATCGATCGTGAATACCCAGATGTATTTCCTAAGAAACTGTTGGGGCTAGCACTGAGACGTGATATTGATTTCGCTATTGAGCTGGAGCCGAGAACTACCCCGATTTCTTGAGCTCCATACCGCATGGCACCAGAAGAAATGCTAGAATTAAGGAAGCATTTAGAGGAACCTGTGGAGTTAGGCTTTATTAGGCCAAGTGCATCTCCTTGGGGTGCGCCTGTGTTATTTGTTAAAAAGAAGGATGGTTCCCTTCGACTCTGTATCGACTATAGGGAGTTGAATAAGGTGACTGTCAAGAATAAGTATCCGCTTCCTTGTATTGATGACTTGTTGGATCAATTGCAAGGAGCTATAGTATTTTTAAAAATTGACTTGAGATCAGGGTATCATCAGCTTAGGATTCGACAGGAGGATATTCACAAGACTGTCTTCAGAACAAGGTACGATCACTATGAATTTGTGGTGATGCCTTTTGGGTTGACTAATGCTCTTGCGGTTTTCATGGACTTAATGAATCGATGTTTTAGAGAATACTCGGACCGTTTTGTAGTGGTTTTTATTGATGATATTTTAGTATACTCTCGGAGTAAGGAGGACCACGAGACTCACCTCAGAGCTGTACTTGAAGTGTTAAGGCGACATAAATGACGTGGCCGAAATATGCAATGCAAATATCATTGAATGGCCTAGTCAAAGTAAAAGTCCTAACAACCTACTAAACAGATGTATAGTAAGCAAGTAAGGGTCGAACCCACAGGGAAGATCTGATGAAGTATGCAATTATGATTAACAAGTAACAAGGAAGGGGGGGGGGGGGGAGGTCTGGTTATCAAACAGAGCAAAGTGATCAAGTTTAGTTGACTTGAGAATATGGTTGGGGAAGAAGTTCCACTAGAACGAGATTCATAATATAGAGATATAATTTGATCACTGAAATCTATTAAATCCAAGTTCTTTATCTATTCTTATAGTTGTTCCCACCCTGATCTTGATTAACTACCAATTCAGACAGTTGTTGATAGTACTTACTACAATATCAATGGAAGAAAACCTTACCACTAATAAAGCAATAGCAATGCACACAAGGATATAGGATACATGCAAATAGAAGAAAACCTTACTACTTAACATGCAAATGATTCTCACTCACAATTGCGCACTCGTATTCCACTATATGCAACAATTATGTTTGCTACTAGATATGCACTCGTATTCCACTATATGCAAACCCTAGCAATTGATAAATATTACTCAACCTAGTTGATCAGGCTATGAAGAATAACAATGAATCAATATTCAATATAACCAAGAGAATCAAACCAATACATATAAGAATAGGAACAATGAATAGAAATCTCACAAACACATCAATTGTATTGCTTCAAATGTCTAGTAGAACAAAGGGAAATTAGTGCTCCATTCAGATGTAAATGAAACCCTAATGAGAAAAACAACGATAATGATGAAAGTAAAAATGTCAAAAAGTTCTCTGCCTCTTAACCTAGAAAGAGGTCTTAAATAGGCTTAGGAAATAAGTTTAACCTAATTAAAAGATCAAGGGAAATAAAATACTAGAAATAAGAAAGTCCGAAAATGCATAAAAGGAAATAATGTCTTCTGCTGGCCGCGAGGCGTGACGTGCCTACCGCGGGGTGGTGAGATCCACCGCGGGGCGTCAGTTCCTTCTCTGAGATCCACCGCCGGGTCGCGGTGGCTCTGGCGCGGGGCGGTGACACTCGCCCAGTCCTCTCTTCAGCTCTTCTTCTCTTCTGCTCTTCATTACTACCAAGTGTTGGTAGTCTTCTCCAATTAATCTCCAACAGATCCTCATCCATCTTCATCATCTCCATCTAAGCTGTAAATCCCTGGATATCTTCAATTCTCCCCACATCTTTTGGATTACAGACTTAGCCTCAAATCTTATCATAAACTCCTCCAAATAATGCTAATAGTTGCTAGTAAAGGTGCATGAAATGTCACCTATCAAATTCCCCCATACTTAGACCTTTACTCGTCCCG
Organism: Rheum nobile; assembly: GCA_027886185.1. Taxonomy (NCBI): domain Eukaryota; kingdom Viridiplantae; phylum Streptophyta; class Magnoliopsida; order Caryophyllales; family Polygonaceae; genus Rheum; species Rheum nobile. Next base: position 1,060,391 of record WOAB01000143.1, read on the forward strand.
AGTAAGCTAATGATAAACCTACTCTCTCAATCAAACACCAAGGTCTCAGGAAGTACAAGAAAATGTGACACCAACAACTACAACATCTCAACAATCAGCTCCAGACAACCAAAACAAGTGATGCAAAGATTATTCTAATCCTAACTCCAATCTAACTCCTTATCGCTCCAGAGTGGCCTACCCGAGTCCTCCTTATGACTCCTCTTCTTATGATGCCAACCTCCAAAATGATCCTAAAATCACTCTTTTTTCTTTACGCTCATTTTGCCCAGGCGCCCTCTCGGGTTTTCACCTAGCCACTCATTTCATTTTGCTAGATGTCTCACAAATACTCGCATCACTCCAGTCTAATTTTGCACCGGTCTATACCAGTCGGACTACCTGCTTCTTACCTGAACCGCCCTTTCGGGTTTTCAACTCATCCCAGGATTTTAATTGTCTTTTTCACATCTTTTTGGCTTTTTTTTTAAAGGAATGCTTGAATGAAAATTACAGAAAATAAAGCTATGTACACTAGCTAGATAGATAGCACAGTCTAAATCCCTCCCCCATACTTAAACCGAACATTGTCCTCAATGTAGAAAAGAGAACAGCAAATGAGATAGGGGAAAGAGAAATAAACTCACTGTGGGCCGGATGGTAGTGGTGGTGGGAACCTCCCAAAGTAGTCCCTCATATGAGCGTCCATAGCGTCCAGACGCTCATCTATATCAGCACAGAACTGGGTCTGCCAAGTCTGCAGACCGGTCTCTACTCGGGTGTTCCAGTGAGTCTGCTGCACTGAGAATGCATCAAATCTCGCGTACAACTCCTGCCAAGGTGTGGCAGGACCATAAGAACACGAAGGTGCATCATACTGAGTAGGCAGAGGTGCATCCTCACCCACAGAATCAACAGCAGCAGCATCAACACCAGCACTAGGGCCCTCTCCAAATGGACCCGAAGGAGTCGCAGCAGGGGTAGCATCAGCCATAATTCCGCCATCATTGGGAATCCACCAATCCGCAAATGAAGGGGAATAAGTAAAAACCCGAGGAAGAATCAGAATATGACCATCATATGAAGACCAAACTAAATCACCATCCCTACCCAATGGCTTCAGCATTGAGCACACTCTCATGTGCGCCATGTCATACACCGCATGAGCAACAGACCGAGGAATACGATCGGTGGCAATAATCTCAACACAAAGAAGGGTGATCAAACCACCCCCACAGATATCACGTGGCTCACCATCTCGAATCCTCTTCAAGGAGCTCAGAAACAAACTAGCCCAGCACGGGGTGTACGTGACAATAGACAAGATGCTCAAAAACCACTGGAAATCCTTCAAAGGGACCTTACCATTATCAGCATGGCCAAAGAAATCTCTCATCAACACCTTATGGATCAACCTTAACCAAGGGTGCACCAACTTCGAATTCACTTCCTGACCCTTCTTGAACTTCCTGTGCGTGGCAGCCTCCCAAAACTCCATCATATCCGTCTCAATCAGACCACCAGACCACCCATCAGACGGTTCCTGTGTAATGCCCAGGGCACCACGAATCTCCTCAGCAGACAAGGCATACCCACGACCATTGTACGTGAACGTGATCTTCGTCAACCTCTTGTCGGCGGAACCATCAGAATACCTCTTAACAGAGGCAATGAACTGGTAGCATAGCTCGGGGTAAGCGTCAGTGGACTTGTTCAGGAAGGTCCCCATGCCACACTCTGCTAAACAAAGGGATACACACTCCAACATACCAAACTCAATCAACGTCGACTTGTCAAAGATTTAGTAGCCAACACCTTCATCTCCTTCACAACGTTATACACCTCATTCTCATCCTTCGTAGAGACTTGCTTCCTACCTCTAGGTGCCATAAGTAATGAATTGAGATGCTCAAAACAAAGGGCGACCAAAGAGGACTTACAAACGAGCGAAAAACACACAGCCTGGTAATCTCGCCGCGGGGCGGTGAACGAGTCACCGGATCGCGGTGAGATAACTGGGCCTTCTCGCCGGGTCGCGGTAGGGGTCGCCGCGGGGCGGTGACTGGCGGCGCGAGGCGGGGCGACGCGAGGCGTTGGGGTTGTGTTTGGCTCGGTTGTGAGGCTAGACTCCAATTTGGGCAAAGGAACTCAATGTTTAAAGTTATTGGAGGCTAGAATCGGACCAAGAACGAGAGGGAAGTGTGGGAAAATGGGGGGGGGTTGGCTTGGAGAGCGGAGGCTAGGTTAGGGAAAGTGAAAGGGAAGAAGGGTTGATGGGCCGGTCATGTACAAGGCCCAAAGAGACACTTGGCCCAAAAGGGGGCCCAATCCGTCAAATCCTTTTGTAACAAATTTATTTATTTTTTCTCTCCGTTTAAGGTTTTTTCGGGGCCTTTTTTTTCGGAGTTGAGAAGGGTATACCAGACAGTCGCCACGGGGCGGTGGTCTCCACCGCGGGGCGGTGGTCTCCACCGCGGGGCGGTGGTCTCCACCGTGGGGCGGTGGACGTCGCCGCGGGACGATGAACAAGTTGGGAAAACACGTCTCTTCTCCATTTACTTTCGTACCTGAAATGTTAGTGACAGGCGAACGAAACAAAGCAAACGAAACTACGAAATTAATCTAAGAGAAAAGAAAAATTAAGGAAAACTACCTCGGGTTGCCTCCCGGACAGCGCCTTAGTTAACATCGTTGGCTCTACGTACTTCAAATCAATCACCACCTAGAATAGGATCCTTTCGGAATCCTCTTACTTAACTCTTCCTGCTGGAACTTCCCATGGAAAGGCTTGGACCTTAGACCATGTTCCCTCTTAGCCAATGACTCCATGATTGCTGCCTTTGGAGCATCTCCCCCATACTTAGAGCGATGTGGGGGCTGATATGGCTCAACCTGATCACGCTGCACGACACTAGATGAAGGCTTACAGCCTTGTGTGATTAGTGCAGGGGGGCAAGTGCCCAAATTAGAGGGAATAGGATCTCTTATGTCATCAAATAAGACATCATACTCAGGCAAATCAAAAGGTTCAGCAAAAGCAGAGTATACAACTATGGTCTCCACTACACTAGTCTTAACATTTTCCTGAATAGGATCATCAATATCACTAATGCAGCAAAGGGAAGGCAATTCGATGGAGTTGACCTTATGAATATTATGCTAAAAAATTATTCCATCGAATTCCATAGTCAAAGTTCCACTATCCACATCAATCTTCGTCATGGATGTTTTCATAAAAGGTCTTCCTAACATAACATGAGCAACCTGCTCATCATAGTCCATATCCATAACAAAGAAATCAGCACAGAAAATTAAGGGGCCAATTTTAACAAGAATATCTTCCACAACACCCTTAGGAGGCACACAAGAACCATCAGTAAGTTGAATCACAATATTGGTATCATGCAAAGGTCCTACTCCTAAATCCTCAATCAATGAATAAGACAAAACATTAATAGAGGCACCCAAGTCTAGCAAGGCTTTCTCAAATCGATGCTCACCTATAGCAATAGGGATAGTGAATGTACCTGGATCCTTGCACTTCTCAGGCATACGCCTTTGAAATACTGCCGAGACATGTTCACCAACCGGAACCTTCTTCTGGACCTTCATCTTTTGTGTCCTTTTAACGGTGCACAACTCCTTTAAAAACTTGGCATATCGAGGAACAACCTTAATAAGCTTGAGAAGGGGGATGTTCACCTCACAGTTTTGGAATGTCTCGAAAATATCACTGTCGTCGGCGACCTTTCTAGCCTTTAGCGCCTCGGGAAAAGGTGCTGGTGGCTTCTCATAACCGAGAGGGGGAAAAACCGGACGAACATAATTATCAACACAGACCTCTTCAGTGGAGTTGGGATGTTGGACGCCGGGTCGCGGTGGTCTCACCGCAGGGCGGTGGTCATCGCCGCGGGGCGTCAGATGTGATGAGGGATTACTGGGACTCACCGCCGGGTCGCGGTGAGTGTTGTCGCGGGGCGGTGACTGGCACTCTTCTTTACTGGTCTCAGACCCAATTCACCGCCGGGTCGCGGTGGGGTCCACCGTGGGGCGGTCACCGATATTCTCCATCTCAATTTCGCACTCCTCTTCAGCAATAGGAGGGACGACCAGTTGCTTACCACTTCTGAGGGTGATGGCACTCACATTTTCCCTAGGATTCACCGTAGTCTGAGACTACAAGGAATTTGATATTCTCTGGTCAATCTTTGTCACAACATCAGCCAATTGGCCAATCTGCCTCTCCATATTCTTTATGCTTGATTCAGTAGTATGCACATGAGTGGCGAAGTGCTGAGTCAAGGTTTTGAGCATCTCTTCAGTAGTAGCACCAGAGTTTTGGCCTTGGGGACTCTGTTGGTATGGGACTCTCTGTTGGTATTGCTGTTGTACGGGCTGTTGACCACCTTGTGGGTCGCTCCATCTGAAACCTGTGTGGTCTCGCCCTCTCGGATTGTAGTTGGGTTGTCCATCAAAACGCGGTCTAGGGGGTCCGTAACCTCCTACAACATTCACTTCAGTAGTACCTTCTTCTTGTAGCTGAGGACAAGCATCAGAAGGGTGGAATTGATCATAGCAAATCCCACATGCTTTGACTTGTTGAGGAGTGTTTTGGTTCGCCATTCTCTTCACCATCTCCTTCAACTCAGCTAACTCATTCAGCACAGGGCTAGATCTTGCAGGAGTCACAGCATTGACTACTTTTCTCTGGTACGTCCTACCAAAGCTCCTGGTACTCTCACTCATCTCCTGAAATCTTGCCATGGCTGCGTCCGGTGTCAGATTAAGAATGTTCCCACCGCATGCAGCGTCAACCATCCTTCTCTCTTGATCTAGCAGACCATTGTGTAAGTAGAGAACAAGATCCTGTTTGGCGTATCCGTGGAACGGACAGGTAGAGCAAAGCCTCTTGTACCGCTCAAGATAGTCATATAGCGTCTCATCAGCACCCTGCTCAATGTTAGCAATTGCCTTTTTCAAAGCATTCGCCTTCTTTGTTGGGAAGTACTTGTCAAGAAACGCCTTGTGCAGTTTAGTCCAGGAATCTATGGTCCCTGGCGGCAAGTGATAATACCAGTCGCTAGCAGAGTCTAGCAAAGAAAAACCAAAGGCTCTCATCTTGATTTGATCCTCCGTCACATTCCTTGACTTCATAGTCATGCAGACATTGTGGAATTTATCCAGATGAGATATTGGGTCCTCTCCACTCAAACCATGGAATTTCGAGAGATAAGCAACAACTCCAGATTTCAGCTCAAAGTTCACCCCTTCGTCAAGTGCAGGGATGACGACAGCCAAGGGGGGTTGTGCCCCAATATTCGGCTCAGTAAGCTCTCTCAGAGTTTCGGCCATTGCAGCAGGAGGGATGTCAACTGGCTCAACTGTTTCAACTGTTTCAACCTCTTCTTCTTCTTCTTCTCCTTGATCGTGTAGGTTCGCATAGAATGATCTGTCGATTTCTGGATCAAAAGCAGCTAGAGGAGAGTCAATACTACGGGTGTCGACCATAAGATAGGTCTCCACCAAAATCAATCACAAAAACACACAACAAAACAGAAAACTTCCCCGGCAACGGCGCCAAATTTGACATGGCCGAAATATGCAATGCAAATATCGTTGAATGGCCTAGTCAAAGTAAAAGTCCTAACAACCTACTAAACAGATGTATAGTAAGCAAGTAAGGGTCAAACCCACAAGGAAGATCTGATGAAGTATGCAATTATGATTAACAAGTAACAAGGAAGGGGGGGAGGGGGGGGGGGGGGGTTTGGTTATCAAACAGAGCAAAGTGAACATGTTTAGTTGACTTGAGAATATGGTTGGGGAAGAAGTTCCACTAGAACGAGATCCATAATACAGAGATATAATTTGATCACCGAAATCTATTAAATCCAAGTTCTTTATCTATTCTTATAGTTGTTCCCACCCTTATCTTGATTAACTACCAATTCAGACAGTTGTTGATAGTACTTACTACAATATCAATGGAAGAAAACCTTACCACTAATAAAGCAATAGCAATGCACACAAGGATATAGGATACATGCAAATAGAAGAAAACCTTACTACTTAACATGCAAATGATTCTCACTCACAACGCGCACTCGTATTCCACTATATGCAATAATTATGTTTGCTACTAGATATGCACTCGTATTCCACTATATGCAAACCCTAACAATTGATAAATATTACTCAACCTAGTTGATCAGGCTATGAAGAATAACAATGAATCAATATTCAATATAACCAAGAGAATCAAACCAACACATATAAGAATAGGAACAAGGAATAGAAATCTCACAAACATATCAACTGTATTGCTTCAAACGTCTAGTAGAACAAAGGGAAATTAGTGCTCCATTCAGATGTAAATGAAACCCTAATGAGAAAAACAACGATAATGATGAAAGTAAAAATGTCGAAAAGTTCTCTGCCTCTTAACCTAGAAAGAGGTCTTAAATAGGCTTAGGAAATAAGTTTAACCTAATTAAAATAGCAAGGGAAATAAAATACTAGAAATAAGAAAGTCCAAAAATGCATAAAAGGAAATAATGTCTTCTGCTGGCCGCGAGGCGTGACGTGCCTACCGCGGGGCGGTGAGATCCACCGCGGGGCGTCAGTTCCTTCTCCGAGATCCACCGCCGGGTCACAGTGGCTCTGGCGCGGGGCGGTGACACTCGTCCAATCCTCTCTTCAGCTCTTCTTCTCTTATGCTCTTCATTACTACCAAGTATTGGTAGTCTTCTCCAATTAATCTCCAGCAGATCCTCATCCATCTTTATCATCTCCATCTAAGCTGTAAATTCCTGGATATCTTCAATTCTCCCCACATCTTCTGGAATACAGACTTAGCCTCAAATCTTATCATAAACTCCTCCAAATAATGCTAATAGTTGCTAGTAAAGGTGCATGAAATGGCACCTATCAATAAACTATTTGCAAAGCTGTTTAAACGTGACTTTTGGTTACCTAAGGTAGCATTTCTTGGCCATGTGATATCTAACGAGGGTGTGATGGTAGATCCACAGAAAACTGAAGCAGTAGCAAATTGGAAACAATCTCAGAATGTTAAAGAAGTTAGGAGCTTTCTCGGACTGGCAGGTTACTACAGGCGATTTATGGAGGGATTTTCTAAGATTGCACAACCGCTAACCAATTTGTTATGTAAGGTTAAGAAGTTTGAATGGGACGGGAGATGTCAGGAAAGTTTCGAAGAGCTCAAGAAGCGTTTGACTAGTGCGCCAGTGTTAGCTTTACCGCAGGGAACAAAAGGGTTTGCCGTCTACAGTGATGCTTCTAAGCCAAGTCGGGGTTGCGTTCTAATGCAGAATGGGAAAGTCATTGCATATGCTTCTCGTCAGCTAAAACCGTATGAGGTGAATTATCCTACACATAATCTTGAACTTGCAACTGTAGTCTTTGCCCTTAAGATTTGGCAACATTACTTGTACGGGTTAAGTGTCCAATTTTCACTGATCACAAGAGCTTGAAGTATAATTTACTCATAGAGAGTTGAACATGAGACAAAGACGGTGGCTAGAGTTGATTAAGGATTATGATATAGATATCCTTTATCATCTAGAAAGGGGCTAATGTGGTAGTAGATGCTTTGAGTAGGAAGTCGACTCCTGAGTATATGATCGCTTGTTTGACAGCTCAGCCGAGCTACAACGAGAGCTTGTAAGGAGCGAGATTGAAGTATGGATTGGGAAGGATCGAATGCATTTGAGTGTGTTAGAGATTCAGTCGACATTACCGGAGACGATCAAAGAGAAGCAACCGCATGATCCATTTTTGAGAAGGATATGCAGCGATATCACTCAGGGGAAGGCACCGGGATTTCTTATTCATGATGAGGGGATATAAATTTCAAAATCGAATATGTGTGCCATCTGATAAAGAGATTAGAGAGTTGATTCTCAAGGAAGGTCATTCTTCGGTATATCCTGTACATTCTGGAGTCAGTAAGATGTACAAGGACTTAAGATGGAGTTATTGGTAGAGTTTACGTACAACAATAGTTGGCATACGTCGATTCATATGGCACCTTATGAGGCTCTGTATGGTCGTCGGTGTAGATCGCCATTGTGTTGGGACGATATGACCGATACCATTCTAGTTGCTCTCGAACTTTTGTAGAAGATTAAGGACGACATTGTAGTGCTTCGTCAGAGATTGTTGTCAGCTCAGAGTAAACAGAAGTCGTATGCAAGTATTCGGAGACGACCCTTAGAATTCAATGTTGAGGAACACGTTTTTGTTAAAGTCTCACTAACTAAAGGAGTGTTCAGATTTGGGAAACGAGGGAAGTTGAGTCCTTGTTATGTTGGTTCCTTCGAAGTTCTGAAGAGAGTTGGTGTTGTAGCTTACAGATTAGCGTTACCGCCGAAATTGAGTGGAATGCATGATGTGTTTCATGTGTCATAGTTGAGGAAATACATGTATCACCCGACCCATGTTCTGAGATTTGAGGAGATAGAATTTCAATCTGATGGCACATTTGAAGAATCACCCGTAAAAGTTCTTGCGGTTGAGCAAAAGAAGTTAAGGAATAAGGTCATTTCTTTGGTGAAAGTTTTATGGTCTAAGCAAGGTACAGCGGAAGAGACTTGGGAGTTGGAGTCGGTCATGAGAGATCGATACCCGATTATGTTCTGATCTTAGTTTCGAGGACGAAACTCCTATAAGGGAGGGAGAATGAAATACCCCAATGTATATTATAACAATAATGGTATAATTGTCATAATTATAAAGTGGAGCAAAATTAGGTATTTGGGGCAAAATCTCCCTTCGGTCTTCTTGTTCAAGGGTCGCCGCTGCCTTCTTCTTCCCTTGAGCTGTTCGTTCTCTGCCGGTGGGCACGACCGTGACTGCCACCACCACCACCTCCTTTCCCTGCTGCGAGGAGCCGCGAGCTGCTGCTGTGCGAGGAGTCGCGGGCTGCTGCTGTGTGAGGAGCAGCGGGTTGCTGCTGTATGAGTAGCCGCGAGCTGCTGCTGTGCGAGACTGCGTGCTGCTGTGTTCTGGTGTTGTTGCTGCTGCACTTGCCGGCAACGAAGAGCCAGTCCCGGCGGCGAGAGCAAGGTGACGACAAGGTATTGAGGGATTTCTTCAATATGATTTTTATACCAAAAAAGTTATACTGAATTTCTGTGTTGACAGATTGGGGTTCTGGGCAGATTTAGATTTTTTACAAATTGGATGTTTGGACAGATTTAAATTTTTGGGCAGTTCAGTTGGCATTTGTGGGGAATTGGTCAGCCATTTTTGTTGTTCAGCAAAGGGTGGTACGTATATGTTGGGTGTTTGATTTCAATTTTGGAAGTTATGGGCTGAGATGGACTGTTTTAGACTAATTAAGGGGCTGATTTGGGGGTTGCAAGTAAGGGCATGGTATGTGTTAAATTAATGCAGGGAATTGTTCGGTTTGTCGCCGTAGGTTCGTTCGGGTTTGGTTGGCGAAGTTGGTGAAATTCTAGGATCTTTACCATTAAGTTTAAGGCAAGATGATTCGTGCTCATTCTTTTACCTATCTCTTTTAAAATAATTATTTTCGTATATTATCATTTTCAATAATGATTTATGCACTTGTCCGTTAATTTGATCTAGAATTGTAGGCGTAGAATTAAATGGTTGAATGTGTGGATATTGGTTGTTCGTTGGCTATTGGTTTTGTTGTCGGATATTGGTTGTTTGCTTGGTTATTGGTTTTGTTGTCGGATATTGGTTGTTTGTTGGCTATTGGTTTTGTTGTTGGATATTGGTTGTTTGTTGGCTATTGGTTTTGTTGTCGGATATTGGTTGTTTGCTTGGTTATTGGTTTTGTTGTTGGATATTGGTTGTTTGTTGACTATTGGTTTTGTTGTCGGATATTGGTTGTTTGCTTGGTTATTGGTTTTGTTGTTAGATATTGGTTGTTTGCTTGGTTATTGGTTGTTTGTTGGTTATTGGTTTTGTTGTTGATTTATGTTGGACCGTTATGCGGTTGTTGTTGGTTGTAGTTAGTTGTTGTTATTGGTTGTTGTTAGTTGTGACCGTGGGTTATTGTCGGCCATTGGTTGTAGTTGTTGGTTGCCGTTGATTGTCGGTTAGTTGTTGGTTGTGGTTGGTTGATTGTTTGTTTCGGTTATAAGGAGGGCATGACTCCTTATAGTTGGGCCGGGGTGATGATCGCCTCACCCGACCACGTGAGGGTGTGACATTACGTTGGTTCAAGGCCACAATTGGATGGTTAGTGTCCCATCTTTAGTCTATCCATGGATAGTATGGTTACTTAGGGTGATGATCGTCTCACCCGTGTATATGTTCGTATGATTATCTAGGGTGATGATAGTCTCACCCGTTTATACTCGCTGTGTGGTTGAGATTGGATTGAATGTGTTTAGCCTATTGAAGAGTTGGATAGGAATGGTTAAGTAATGGTTATGTGATAGTAATAGTATATATTTTGATATGTTGTTAATTGGCGTTGGTTGGATGGTATGAAATTTTTTTCATGTGTTCTACTGTTTTTGCTTGATGATTCTTGCTAGTCTTTCATTAGACTAACCAACCTCGGTTTATGTTTCCGCGGTTGGTTGGTGTATCGGGTCCACCAGTTAACTAGTCTTTGCAGGTTCGGCAGCAGCAAAGGGGGTTCTTGATCACAGATTCGTCTTCACAGTTAAAGATTTAGTTTTTGCATCGGATTTGAAAATGTTGTATTAACTACTTGTTATTTTGGATATAAATTGATATACTGAACTTGATGCAAGGTTTAAATGTTGTTTCAAACTTGAAACAGGGATTTTGATGTTGATAACTTTTGTATATTTGGAAGCGTTTTGGGTTTCTCCTTCTTAAAATCGCCTTGTAGACCTTCGGGCCTACGGTACTCTGACACCTCTGGCTTGGGGTGTTACAAAACTCCACAATTGAAACAAATCATAAACTCACTCAACAACTATATGAAATAGCAGAGTACTTGAATTGTCTAATAGAGAAGAAATGTTTATGAAACCATCATCTAATTTAGTCAAACTTCTCCTTCTTCACTTTCTTAAGCGTAACGCTCTTCTTGGAAGTTGAGTTATCACCACGACACGATATAGGAAGATCTTCAAATTTTGCACTCTCCTCTTCATTAGATTTACAATGTTCCTCTTCATCAATGTTTATAAACTCACGTTTTCACGGCATTAGAACTTCATTTGAAGAAACCTTTGACACCATATCATTCTCTAGGTTGCATGATTTCATGTTATCCTATTCATAAAGTAAATTGCACAAATATGTAAGTAATAATAATTTATAAAGTGATTTGTTTTTTTGGAATGCATACCTCAGATTCTATAGTACATTGCTCAAACTTTTCAATTAAACTAGAATCATCGGTCATATTCGTCACTGTATATGCTGAAAGAGATGGTAGTCTACTAATGTTGTATTGTGAAATTAGAACCCTAAACAACATTTTTTTGTTTAACAAAACATTTAAATCATTTGGGATGGTAGTAATGTCCTCGTCCTGAAAAAAAATGCATGAAAACATGAATAATTAAATCAGGAAGTTTGTGGTAAAAAAATTAATTTAAATGATATATACAGAATGTAAAAAAAAGAATTACCTTTTCTGTCGACTCAATTATATTTGTAACAGATTTCTTCAAATATTGGCTAACTTCCCTATCAAATATAGTAAATTGAGAAGTTTATGTTCCATCAATGACATTGACTTGCACACAGAATCTGCACAAATATTAATATGTACTCACCTCATTCAATTTTCAAATCATTTCAATTCAGTAATTACAATTACCTTGGAATAGCAAAGTTCACCAATATATCACATTTCTTGCACCAAAACTGCCCTTCTTGTGGTTGTACTTTGCTTTTACACCTTTTGCAAGAATTGTAGTACCAACCAAACGAATCTTCTATATGATCAATGGTTGCAAGTGTAACAGCTTGGAGAACCTTTATAATTATAAAAGACATTGAATAGTAACATACCAACATGAAAACAAAACCATATCCAATTTGTAAATTAAAAACTAACCGTTTTATGCTCTTGAAGATATTCGTAAAGATCGTCCAATGTTTTTCTAGAATTCACATCTAAAAAAATATCTGCATGATTGCATGACGGCTCACTTGATAGTTGTACAAAACTATGCCCACTTTTTGAAACCTCATTTTTTGATATGCTGTAATTTTAAAAGAATTAGGAATAATACTAATCGAAATTAATATAAACTGCAATATTACTAACATCTTAAGAATATACCTTTGTTTGAAATCATGAATGTCAATAATGCTCTCATCATCAAAATAAATCATTGTGCCATAATAACCATTTGAGATATTTGGTGCATTATTCCATTTCCCAAGCTTGGCAAACTAAACTATCACAACCACCATCTTCTGAGTTGAAGTGCCAATAAATGGACGACAGATTTCAGCGTAGTCATTCCATAGGGTACAATTGATTACATTATCCCTAAAATAATTAGACAATATTAAACAGTACAATTATACATAAGTTTTAATAAATAGTAAATTAAGTCTACATAATTACTAAAAACTTGCAGAAAAAAGGTTAATATTTAATACCTGGCATCCATTAATTGAAGATTAATCCTTTTACCATCTTTCCCGTTGTGATTAGTAAAAGAGACAATTTTATCTCCTATTCCAATCAATTGCCCAATAAAATCTACACAAACAAATACAATGTTTGAAAAAAAATTAATATACATAGGCAAACAATAATAATAGTTAACAGAATTGTATATGAAAAACAAAAAACATTAACTAACCGTAAAGATATCCTTGATCCAATGACTCGTCAAGGACTTTTTCAAATTCAGTAAATTTGAATCCATGAATTGGAACAGAAATGGACGAACATGGCTTAATTGTAGTGTTGCGATAAAATATGACCTTGTACTTATGATTAGTGAATTTATAAGGTATATCATAAAGGGCAACACCAAAATTTGACATAAAATATGCACCTCCTTCCTTTAAATTTGATAAGTTAACCATAAAACCTTCTTTAATCACTGCATGGATTTTATCTCCCTGAAACACAATATTAAACAATTGAAATCAATACATTTAATTTGACTGGAAATATTAAGCACAACATTTTGTAAATACTAAAACAAAAAAAGTGCATATAATAAAAATTCAATACCTTTTCATCCATTAATATTAGTTCAGTGGTACTGTATTGGGTAGGGTCCTCTTTCTTTGGAACTTTAAATAATCGAATTACTCGAATCTTAAGCTCATAATTTCCTCGGACACCTGTAATGTCGTTTATTTCTTGTCTAGCTTTTGACATAACTACAAAACAGAATATTAAAGTTACAAAACTGTACAAAATATATGAGCATTCTCATATCAATGATAGGGCATTAGTAGGTGCAGAGTATGCTCGGATAGGTTGTTAGAATGACCGACGGACTCTTCTAATACCCTCTCCGAGCATATATCTGCACCGACTTGTTCAGCCTACTCATTTTGTGGGAATACGTATGTAAAATAACATTCAAATTCATATCTCAAGGGTGTTTATATATTCTTTTTGTGCAAGTATGATATTGAATTTGAAATTCTATAATCATATACTAATGAAAATTATCAATATTGGAATATATGTTGCAATGTATGTATGAAAGACATCTTTTTCAAAGTATATAGAAATATGTAAATAGACAATAGCATTTTATAAATTACAGTCTTGTAAATAGAGAGGGTATTATTAGTTTGTGCAGAATATGCTCCGAGGCGTTATTAGTTTCATCGGCAAAAGGACTAATCTAATACCCTCTCGGAGCATATTCTGCATAAACTTTAAGGTAATCATGCCTCCTCATTAAAGAAAGAAAACAGTAATATAGTGGCTAGTTGTGCAGATTCTGCACAAACTTGTAATCATGCCTCAATCTAAAACACGGAAAATAGTGCAATCTACATTTTAGTTCTATGAATTATGTAATATCAAAACCCTTTCTCTTTACTGTAAATCACCAAAAACCCTTTCTCTTTACTGTAAATCACCACAAACCCTTTGACTAAATCACCGCAAACAAATTATCTTTGTTGTAAGCAGGATCTCTCTGTCTCTCTCTCTCTCTCTCTCTTTTTATCTACTCTCTCTCTCTCTCTCTCTCTCTCTCTCTCTCTCTCTCTCTCTCTCTCTCTCTCTCTCTCTCTCTCTCTCTATTCATCTCTTTCTTTAAAGATCCTTTTCGTTTCATTTTTTCCCCTTGATGAGGATGTCTGGAGGTTGGGAAGAGATATGGAAGGAGGATGTCCTGCCCAGATCCAAAGTGATAAATGTAAGTACGATCTCTCTCTCTTTCTCTCTCTCTCTCTCTCTCTCTCTCTCTCTCTCTCTCTCTCTCTCTCTCTCTCTCTCTCTCTCTCTTTGTAGATCCTTTGTTTGATTTATGTCCTGGTTCATCACTCTCTAAAAAAACTAAAATAATTTATTTCATATGAGCAGATCTGGAGGTTGGTGAAGAGATATGGAAGGGGTGGATGTTCTGGCAAGCTCTAAAGTCGATAAATGTAAGCAGAATCTCTCTCTCTCTCTCTCTCTCTCTCTCTCTCTCTCTCTCTCTCTGTCTAACATTGAGATGAACATGACAAATAGATATTCAATATTGCATAGAGTAGAGTGAATGAAAGGATAAAAATTAGATATTCGATGTTGCATATAGGCTCTAAATTATTACCTTGTAACTGAGTTTTGGATTTCCTGAATAAAACTGAAACAAAGAAAATAAATCAATATCAGTTCGGTTTGAAATGTTAAATCTGAATCTCTGCAAAACAGACACTGAAGTTATGTTTGAAATGATATATGCATTACAAATGAAATAACTGAGTTCTGCTTTAGTTAAGCATTACCTCTTAAATGTATGTTTTCTGTTGTAGTTTATCTTATGAAATAACTGAGAAGGTCTAGATTTATAGACGAATATGTGAAAGAGATGTAGTCTTGTATTAGAAGTTTCGGTAGAACAAATCATGTTTATTTTTTAATTTTTGGAATGCACAATTTTTTCTATATAATATCTTCGTAGTAATCTTTTTAATTTTGTATATAAACTATTCTGTACGGCTGATTATGATTCTATATTATATTTTGACTTTTTTGTTCAGATCTTGTAATCAGTGTTGCTTTTTATGGATATGTTATGATTTGCAGAATTTATGACATTGGGAAACAGAAAAAGCACACTTTTTTATGGATATGTTATGATTTGCAGAAGTTATGATTTGCAGAATTTATCCAATCGGTGTGTATGCAGTTTTGTAATATCTGTGCAGGTTTTGTGCATTGTTTTGTAATATTTGTGGTTGGTTTTGTGTTAAAAGTTTTGCTGCATTTCTGTAATGCTTATGTAATTTTTGTATGCTTCATATTTAGGTTCATGGGTGTTTATGCAGTTTTGTAATATCTGTACAGGTTTTGTGCATTGTTTTGCAATATTTGGGGTTGGTTTTCTGTTTTAATTTCGTGCAGGCTTTGTCATAAAAAAAAATCGGTATGTTGTATGTTACTTTGAATGCAAAACTTATCGTATAACAGGTTTGATACATCATTTACGGCCAACGAGGAATTTTTTTTGTTTGATTCTCAAATATTGGATTTTATTCAATTAAAAAGTAGCTCATAATTTTATTTGCTTCTTTTTTTTGGAAAGATTAAGCATACCAAAAAAAAACGTACAAAGATAATCTCTGCAAAAGTAGGTCAGAATGAAAGATTTAAAAAAAAAATAACAACATTAACTGGACTGATATCACGTGTGCAAATTAATTCTACGGTGACACGTGGCAGCGACAAACGCGGGATCAATCTCGGGGCGCATGCTGCTCAACCGCCATTCTGCTTTAGTTATTATATAGTAGATTATTGGATATTTGGTATATAATTATTCTATGTTGAATTGGGTACGTTGTTCAGGGTGATGTAAAGCGTATAAGGGACCTCGGCCTAGCTGCCTTTCGATTCTCCATCTCATGGCCACGGTTGTTACCTCGTATGCAATTAAACACAATACTGTTAACCGAGCTTACCATTTTCATATATTGTGATTTTTTTTTATGAGAAAAGAATTAGGCTAATCTTAGTTTATATTCGAAGACTAACCTAGAGCATCCTTGCGGATGAGAACACGAAGTTCTGAATCATTACTAAGGATAGACACACTTGGTGAAAGCTGAGTTTGACAATATGATCAGCAGTACGGTTCACCTCTCTAAAAATGTGTCTAATAAGGACTTCCTGAAAAGAGTGGATGTCAACCAATATATCGGCTACAACCATCTCAATTTCTCATGAACAATCCCAAATGCCTTTAATCGAATTAATAAGGCAAGCATTGTCACACTCAATTTGATTTTTTGTTAAATTTTGTGATTTTGCATATTTAATGCTATATTTCAATGATAATGCTTCCGTCACGAGGATATTATTCAAGCCACAACGTTTGTTTTCCATATGGATAACTTCTGCTTTATCATTTCTGATTATGAATCCGATACCCGAATCACCATTTGCTTGTTTTGCTCCATCGAAATTGATTTTATAAAGTGTTGGTTTAATTTTTTCCATTTTAAGAATCTTGTTTTCCTGTGTTGTGGTGGTTATTTTTTTTAATGAGGTCATCATTAGTTTATGAAATCTTAGTTTTATCCCATTTTTTTATTAATAGAAATGTAGTGTGGTAAATCCTTAATTTTATCATGTTAAAGATAATCTGATTTCTATTTATCCAAATGCCCCACCAGATGGTGCAAAGACAGATGGATTCTTTTTTTGTAAGAACTGACTGAAGTTCTACCAGTATGTCTTTTGTTTTTTTGTTGTTTATATCTATATTCTTAATAAGGTTCTCAATTTTGGTACTTTGATGTTTAATTTGTTTAAGGGTGAAAGGATATTGTATAAGAAAATGAATTAAGTCTTCTACAAGATTATTACACGAGTCGCATGCCAGAGGGACATGAATTGTGGTTCTGAGCGAGTCTAGATTTTGTTGGTAAGCCATCATGGCAGATTTTCCAAAGAAAATTTTCAACTTTAGGATATGTGTCCAATTTCCAAATCCAAGAGAGATCATTTCTAGTAGGTGTTTGTTGTTTAGTAATTAATTCAAAAACAAAATCCGTAGGGAACCAATCATTTTTACTGGGACCAGTATAATCTATCAGATATGGGATGTTGGGGGATAGGAATATCTAGTATTCTTTCCACAGTTTGGTGGTTTAGAATTGCATCCAGTTTAGTTTTATTCCAACTTTGGTTACTATTATAAATAAACTCACTAATTTTTAAAGAAGGGTTAATTACAATTTGTGGTAGAATGTTATTTTTGATGTTAAGATTAGTTGTTGTGGCTACACCCTTGCCTTGTTAGTTACTTTTAGTCTTTATTTATTTAAGAAATCCTGTAAAAATGCCGCCTACTGTGATAGTTTTTCTCTAAAAAAAGTTACATACTGATTTAGATGTTGCAGGTCACATTTTTTTTGTTATAATCTCATTAATTGTCCGGTTTGAATTTCTTCTACATTTTTTCGCATAGATGGAAAGGTTTCTAAAGGAGTGAATCCCTTGGGACTTAAGTTCTATAACAACTTGATAAACGAGCTCCTTGCCAACGGTAAGGAATCTTACACATGATCGATCAATGATAATAATTTGCATATATATAAATGTTAACGTTTGTTTGATTTTAATTTTCACTGGGATATGATGTACCCCAAGCACTTGAAGATGAGTATGGTGGATTTTGTTTAATTGTGAAAGTGGATGCAGGGATGATTTTAGGGATTACGTAGGACGGTAGGAGTATGCTTCAAAGAGTTTGGAGATCGGGTGAAGCACTGGATAACTATGAACTCGGCCAACTTGTTCTCCATGTACGGGTATGCATACGGTTACTACGCAGCAGAGCCTTATTTGGTCACACACAACTTGCTTCTTAGCCACGCCTCTGCCTTGAGCTTATACAAGCACATTTACCACCAGTTTCAGAAAGGCCATGCAGGTCGGAATCGTGGTTTCAAGCAATTGGATTCTTCCCCTAAACCACTCCTCTGCCAACTCCAGGGCCGCCTCCAGAGCCTTCGATTTCGCCTCTGGTTGGTAAGTGACACTTGTTTTTTGTCTGTATTATATCAAGGATATTGGACCCAGTTAATTAATAGAGGTGATTATCCTGAAACAATGAGGTCCCTTGTGGGGCACCGGTTGCCCAAGTTCAGCAAGGAGGAAGCAAGCTTGTTGAAGCACTCTTTTGACTTTCTTGGATTGAATTACTACACTACTTGCTATGCTGAAGATGACACTTCTACGGTGCTCCCATATGAGCTCTGCTATACAACTGATAGCCGCTCTAAGTTAACTTGTAAGCTACTTAATTTAACTATATATTCCGATCCATCACATTTAATTTACTCCGCAACTTCAATTAATTATTATCAAATATGGGGTTTTCTTTTTTTTTTGGGTCAAACAAGAGACAGAACTCTTCGGAATTTATTAAGAAAAGAGGGCTACGAAATAAAATGAGGGGTAGCCCGACCCCTAACATCGTCCGAAATAAATGACACAGTACAAGAAGGAATGTCAGGCAAGACATGACACCCTAAGGGAAAAGACAAAGCAATACTAGTAAGGTGGTCAGCGACAGAGTTCGTCTCCCGAAAAATATGACGGACTTGGATAACCCAATTCCTTTTAAGGAAGCCTTGGCATTGAGAGACCTACAGGCTAAACAGATGATGACAAGAATCGACATGCCGATGAAGAAGAGAAACAGCAAGTTGAGAATCAGACTCCACAACCACCTTCCGAAAGCCCCCATTCCAAGCAAGAGTCAAGCCATGGAGAATACCCCACAGCTCCGCAGTCGGGACAGAACACGAGCCAATATTGTGGACAAACCCCACCAGCCACTTCCCGGACGAGTCCCGAATAACCCCTGCAGCAGCCGCAAGTCTCTCACCGTTGACAGCACCATCCGAGTTAATTTTCACCCAATCCAAAGGGGGCTTCTCCCAGCAAATAAGAACCTCACTCCTCGGACGGATAGCAGTAGAGGTCGCCAAATCACTCCGCGCATCGACATAGCCATGAGCAAAATGACTGATGAAGTCAACCTTGTTCCCAGAGAAAGCCGACCCATAAAAGGCAAAGTCATTACGCCATTTCCAAATCCACCAAAGAGAGCACGCAAAGAAGGCCGACCAGGGGATCGAGCCATCCACAAAATCATTGCACAACAAATTCCTGCGGACCCAAATGGCATAGTCCGAAAGGAAGACTCCCGACAAAGAGCTCGGAATGGAAATACGATCCCACACCGCCAGCGCAGAGGGACATGAACGGAATAAGTGATTCAAGGACTCGGGATCGGAACAACAGAGAGAGCAAAGATCCGAAGACGAGATGTGGCGCCTAAACCTCTCAGCATTCGTAAGAATCTTCCCCTGGATCACGAGCCAAAGGAACGTACGAACACGCTCAGGAACATGCAGCGACCAAATGGCTTTGAAGACCAAGACGTCCACCGAACCACCTGAAAGAGAACCATGAACAAGGTTATAAGCAGAAGCAACAGTGTAATTACCATTAGACAAAAGGCTCCAACTCAAAGAATCAACAGCCTCGGGATCGGACGAAATCACGACCGCCGCCAACCGGATCAACACCGAGGGCGGAAGACAGCCCTCCAACAGATTCCAGCGCCAGCCAGAAGGACTCCAGAAGGACCGCACAGAGAGATTAAGGTGTTCCTCCGACACCACACAAGAAGCGGAATCAAGAAGACACGAATCCAATAACCAAGGGTCACTCCAAAAACGAATCGTCTTGCCATCCCCGAGAAGCCAACGTACGCCCGGAATGACCACCTCGCTCACCCCAGCTCTGATGCTGCGCCAAATGTGAGAGCCCTGCACAACACCACCACCATTCCTGATATACTTGGCCCGGACAACCTCGACCCAAGGCTTACGGTCTTCGGTCAAAAACCGCCACCCCAGCTTACCAACCAAAGCCAGATTTAGGTCACGCATCGAACGAAGGCCAAGACCACCGAGGCGCTTATCCTTGCAGACATTCGCCCAAGAGACGAGATGGATCTTACGACCCAAATCCGAGCTCCCCCAAATAAAATTCCGCACAATAGTATCGATCCTGTTGGAGATCGCCAAAGGAAGGATGACAGTCGCCATGGAATAGACAGGGATAGAGGAGAGCACAGACTTGGCAAGAGTAATACGTCCCGCCAGGCTGAGCATCCTACCCTTCCATCCTGATAACTTCGACGTAATTTTCTCCAGGAGAGGGGCAAAAGAGTCCTTATTGACCCGCCTATGAAGGATGTGAATCCCAAGGTAATGCCCCACATCCTGACAAACCGTAAAACCGCAAATCATTATGAAATAATTAATTAACGGTCACATACACATGCAGGAATGGTACAGATGTGAAGGGATATTTGTTGTGGTCACTCTTTGATGATTTTGAGTGGGCCGCTGGTTATACAAACGTATTCGGATTCGAGGATTTTGGGCTCATTGATCCTTTAAGAATTTTCAATTAATAAAAGAGGTTTTTATTAGTTTTTATGTATTTTTTCTATCCCTATTAGTTTAATTTTTTTTTTCTCCCTCTTCTTTGTTTTTTCTCTCTCTCTAAAATATTGTTTTTTGGAGTGTAGGGTTTAAGGGGTAGGATTTAAGGGGTAGGGAGTAGGGCGCGAGTGCGGGAGGCGAGCACATCCCGACGGGTACGAAAATATGTCCGTCGAGAACTGGCCGAGGTACATTTTCCATTTGTTTTAAATTTTTTTGATTAAATTAGATTATTGTATTTATTTAGTTTGTAATTATATTAGTTTTATTTATAAAAATAGTTAGAATTGTAAATAAATTAAAATAGGTAAATAGTAGTGTTGCAAAAAAATAAATTAGAATTTTCTTTAGATTAGAATTTAGGTAAAAATGAATTGTAATTTTATAGCAATTAGAAATTTGATTAAATTAGACAAAATAGAATGTTAGTCGGAATAAATTAGAAATGTAAATTGAAGGGATTTTTAAATTAGATAAAAGTTGAATTAGATAAATTAGAATTTTATTTTAAATTAAATTAGAATTTTAGGTAGAATTGTAATTTTGAAGCAATTAGAAATTTGCATAAATTAGGCAAATCAACATAAATCAGAAATTTGTTGAAATTAACGGATTTTGTTAAGGCGGAATTGCAAAAAATACCAACATTTGAAAGGCTCCTTGCAAAAATACCAACTTTTGAAAAGTATTACAAAAGTACCATAAAGCTGCAACACTTTTCAAAACTAAAAAAGTAAAATAAATTATGAATAAACATTTTTCAAAAAACATAAAAGTGTTTTGGAAAGGTTTAAAGAGGAAGTTAATTTTAAACGGTTATATTAGTAGGCCTAATCAAGTACCTGTTCAACCGGTAGCAGTTCATCTTCCCCAAATTCATTTCGCCGCTGAAGAACCTTTTTTTCTTTCATCCCCGAATCGTATTCCTCAAACCAAATCCTAAATCCCCAAAGTCGAGAAGGCAAAGCCATTTGTTAAGCCCTTTCTGAAGCCGTTTTTGAAGCCCTTACTAAATCCCCAGATCGAGAATGGTGAAGACAAGAGGTTTGCAGTCTGCGAAAGCCAGAGTCGAGAAGGTGAAGGCGAAGGTTTCTATAGTTTCGAGGAGAAAGAGGGTTGAGGAAAGCGAAGAACATCCGGCGAATGCGAAGGCGGCTACTGTGGCGAGTGGCCGAAAGAAGAGAGCCTACAGGTCGTCGTAGGAAGAAGAATCACCGAGTCCAGTCGTTTCGATGCAGGAGAAGAAACCAAAAATCTTGGAGGCTGAAGAACCAAAAGCCAAGAGGTCGAGGAAGGAGCCATCGAAGTCGGTTGGTGGGGTTAGTGGTCTTTTCTAACTCTTGAATTACCTGAAAAAAACAATTTTTTGTCAGAATTTTGTGATGCATGCTAGGTTTAGGGTCTGGATAAACTTCATGCCAAAATTAGGCTTATATGAAAAACAGAGCATGATTTACTCTGTAAAAAACAGAGCATGGAGAGGTCTGGAAAATTCATAGTAGCCTAAACTGTTGACATCCATATGGCCTGACAAACCAAAATGTATTCTGATGAAACGAATTATCTTACCTGACAAAGTAAGTTTTCGGGTTTATGTGAATATGAATGTCATGTATTTGTTGTGTGGTTAGAATGTTAGAATATCATAGTAGCCTGATTCATGTTGATACAAAATTGTAAGTTATACTCTAGGGTAAAGACTTTTCCTGAACAACTTCCATTTGGTCTGGCAAACCAAAATGTAGTCTGACAATTTATTTTGTATCCTGAAAGCATATATCTTTACCTGACAAAGTAAGATGGTGCCTTTCTTTCTTTTATGTGAATATGAAAGTCATTCTTACCTGTCATGTAAATGTGAATGTCATTCATTATAGATAATGTACAAGTGGCATTCTGAGGAGTTGTTTTATGGTCGGATAAATCAGAACTCAAGGCTTCATTATCTGAATTGTATCGAGAATACCCTAACTCGAACAGACTGGCAGACAGTTCTGCATGGCCCCTTTGGCCCAATAATCAAAATTATGAAAAACTTAAAACTGTCTACACAACTGATTCACCATGTGTTGTTTAGGCAACTGGACACAAAAAAGCAGTTTGAGACATGGTATGATCTTGGTGGACAACTGATAGGGGCTGTCGTGACACCTAAACAAAATAATCCTTAAAAACCTAACAAAGTAAAGTAGGCAAGCAAGGGTCGAATCCCACAGGGAGGAGATAATCTTTCTTAGTGCTCAAGTAGTATGCCAATGGTAACAAAAGGGGGGTCGGTTGGTTTGTTTGTAATTAAACTAAGTAAAGTAAAGCAAAGGCTGTAATCAATTGGGAAAAAGTACTTAGCCAGACAAATATCCACCATTCATTTGATTGATTGATCCTAGATTATCTCTATTCCTTCCTATGAATATTCCTGTCCCTATTCTGAAATAGTTACCAGTCCAACTAGTCCTGGAAACCCTAACTATCGAACGCACGAGAAACCCTAACTATCGAACGCACGAAAAACTGAACGATAAACTATTCGATCTAAGATAGTCAAAGTGGTTGCCATGAATTTAGGTTAAATAACCTATCAAACCTAATGCTAAAAGATAACAAACATAGTCTAGAAGGAAATAAAATAACCGGAATAAAAGAAATAAAATAAAAGGAAATAAAAGTGAAAAAACAAAATCTTTGGACGAAGTCTTCAGCGCGTCTGACGAATGGATTTCCACGTTCCGCTTACTATTGCTCTCGCTGTTTGATTTTTTCCGCGACCGTAGCTTGGGCTTCTGCGACCGCGGATTCTCGGGTTTGCACTTCTTCGCTCCGTCTTCCTTCCGCGACCGTGGCGGTGAATTCCGCGACCGCGGAAAAGCTTCTCTAGCTTCCCTCTTCATCTTCTCTTGTGGTCTTCTCTTGGTGGCTTCTTCTCCATCTTCAATATATCTGCATTTAAGATCTTCTACGCCACCAATGTCATACTTCTTCTCCTCAACTCCATACTCAACAATACGCTCTAAACATCTCCAAATGGTACCCAAAACACCGGTAACAACTCCTAGTTAAACCCTACAAAGTAGCATTGATCAAATCCCCAAGGTCTCAGGAAGCACAGCAAAACTCTCTCCACTAAGAATTGCACCTAAACATGAATCTCCAGGGCACCAACACAATACGCACAACACACAACATACAACAACAAAGCATAAAGGAAAGCAGAGTACTTCCCCCAAGCTTAACCCGAACACCATAGAGTGAAAGTAACCATCTAATCCTAGCCTCCATCTATCTTCTTATGCCTCCCAGAGTGACCTACCCGAATCCTCCTTATATCACCTCTTCTTTATTTATTTTTCTTTCTTCCTCAGACGACTAGCAAGTATAGAACACTCCCCCATGCTTAAACATTACATTGTCCTCAATGTAATGAAAGAAAAAAAAGATGAAGCATAGGGAAAGGCAAAAAATACTCACAACCGTCGCCGAGTTGGCTTGGACACGGAAGTTGGTGCTGGCGATATATCAATGAAAGCACATGTCTCTGGTGTTGTGCCGGTCTTCTCAAACTCAATCAAACTCTACCATGCAACCAAATAGATCCACTATAAGGTGTAGTGGCACATCAAAGAAACGGAGTTGCACGTGCCTTCATCGAACACAAAAATGGAGCCCAGATTTAATCGTGGTGTGGGCTATGGTGTTCCTCTTCAGCAACTGTCAAATGTCGGGCCATCATCGATGCCAAATACAAATGTGGGGCTGATGTCTCCTCCTTGGCATCATAATGCGCACCGTCTCTCAAAATAAAACTCGGATAGCTGGCCCTTGGTATAACTTTTTTTTATCGAGCAGGTGAAGGGGACTTACAGTGTTATTTCCGCGACCGCGGAAGAAGTTCCGCACCTGCGGAAAATTTACTGGTGCGAGAAACACCGTCTTTATTTTGGCTCGGGTCTCCTACCTGCAGGTTAGTCGAAAAACAAAAATGAAGCGAAAACAACACAAACAATAATAAGAACTGGAAAGGAAAAGACAAGAAAAGAATTTCATACCTCGGGTTGTGATGTGACCCTGCCTCCCATGACGGCCCAAGACGAGGAAGAATGCATGAGCCTACGCTCAGAGGGCCTAGTGACAAGGTCTAGGTCCAAAGCCATCTCTGCCGCCGTCGCGTCACTTGTCGCACGCGTCGTCGCTGGCCAAGGAAGCCCAGAAGAAAACCCAAGACTCGTCGTCCTCTCCACCATCGGCATTGAAACAACGCGTTCTTCAGAGACAACATCGCGTTCACCCACTCGCGAGGCCATCGACCCTTAGTCACTGTTCCTCACGGTGTTTGTACTCATTCAACGCGTTGTTTTCATAGTTTTGATACATTTTCTATATTTAGTATTTATAGCGTTTTAGATAGTTTCTATTTATAGCATTTCTATCTTTTAGGATTTGTGCCTTTTGCATGCTTGCATGGGCTAGCCCATAGGTTCGTCTCGGTCCAAGCCCATTAGGTCTTGGCCGAGTTCTTTGGCTATTTAAAGCCCCCGTTGTTATTCTTATTTCTCACGTTCAATTTTTAATCAAGATTTCAAGTAGAGTGTTTATCCTCCTTCCCTTGATCGGACGTCACCCTCTATCTTCACATCCCCATTCCCTCCGCCGTCGATGCTACGGCAACTGCTTGATTCTTCAAGCCAAGTCTTCCTTCGCATCTCCCTTCCTCCGCAGTCGATGCTACGACACCCAAAGACTTGTCTTTTCAAGTCATCTATCCCTCATCACATCGCTTCCGCCACCGTTATCTATTCATCCCATTCATCACTTCCACCGTTTCCATCACAACAACCATTGCGATCTCCCGCTCGCGAACCATCATCAACACCGCGTTCCATGGTAGATTTGCCAGTGCCGAGTGACTTCCCAACCAAGACTAGATCCAAAGGTGTCACCTTTGACAATTCGACTTGTCATCGGAGGCAAGAACACATCAACTGGCATCAGAGCCCAGCAGTCTTGTAAGTCATGAACTCAAGTTTGCATTTTTTTCACAATTTTTTTCTTGACCCCCATCGTTTGCTTTCGTAAGATATCGCGAGAAAAGAAGAGAAAAAAAAACAAAAATATTCCATCTTTGCAACACCTTCGGTTTCTACAAGATCCTATCTTGGCCGATTTTTTTTTTCTTGTTCCCTAAGTTTTGGTGTGTTAGGGTATTTGTTATCTTGCATGCTAGAATATTTTGTTTCCTTATTTCACGCGTAGATAGAGTTTTCTTCTTTGCTGGATTCTACTTTTTAGGTTGTTAGCCGAATTGCATTTTGTTCACA
This sequence comes from Rheum nobile, assembly GCA_027886185.1. NCBI lineage: Eukaryota > Viridiplantae > Streptophyta > Magnoliopsida > Caryophyllales > Polygonaceae > Rheum > Rheum nobile. The sequence continues at coordinate 1,086,331 of WOAB01000143.1, forward strand.
ATTTTTAGGTTGTGATATTCTTGTTACTTAGACCGATTTTATTTTTGTTTCCTTTTGCAAATCCAAAAAGATCAAATAATAAGATCTCGGATATTAAAAAATAAGTTTCCAAAGTTAGGTAAAGCCAAAATAAGGCAACTCTAACCCACTCTCGGTCTAAGCTCATCTTCTCAACCTCTCCACCGTCTAGGTCAAGCTTCCTAGAAGGTACTTTCTTGCTTATTAGGTTGTTTTGTTTACGTTTGTTTTAGGGTTTCAATTTGTTCTTGTTTGTTTGATTACAACTTGCTTGATACACCATCACTTGTGCAAGCCAAGCCGCCCTCACGGCAAGCCAAACAAGCCCTACCTACGTAAACTTTGTGACTTGACTAGTGATTTGCTTGGTTGTTGTTCTTCATTGTCTTTTGGTTCGTTTTTACTCCCATGTCTGGCCATCTTGTTATAGGTACCATGACGATTGGACACGGTGAAAACCAACCTGAAGTCGACAACACCAACCCACCTCAACCACCGTTGGATCTACCCTAAGACCAACCACTGGCTGACCCCCCACAACAGGACCCTCTCATCGCGTTGTCCGAGGAGCAAAGGGAAATCCAAGCCCTTCGACAAGAGAACGCAGCTTTGAGAGCCCAACAACGCAATGCACAACTCGTGCCCAACCCACCTCCCCTCAGTACAATGGACGCGCCGGCTCAACCACGAGCCACCGACGCAGGTCCATCAAAGACAAGAGTCGACAAAGGCAAATGAAACATGCCGTCGACGTGTCATCACCAACCGCAACTCAATCGTATGCAGAGTGTCATCGATAGTCGCCAAGGCTTCGTTTCACACGCAGATCGCTACGTCCCTAGAGCCACACCCGCTGGCTTCGACAACGGCACCGACTACGACCGCGACACTGGGGACACTCAAGGTGAGTATTCTGAACCATACAACTTTGATGATCGCTATGCCTCTAGGAGAACCCAAAGACGCATACCGGGCTCAGCACCACGCGAAGGCCACCCTCAACGAGCTGAGCCAGCCGATGCGACGCCAAGGAGACCCAGTCGCCGACCAAGTGGGCATACGCGACGCGATGAGACCAACTTGAGGACACCAAATACCCAACCACGGAGCCATGATGTACGCGATCATCTTCGACACCAAAGTGTTCGAACGCCGCGTTACGGATCTGATGACTACGCATCGATCACACCCAATGTCCACGACGACTTCGACGAGTATGACGATGAAGAGATCGAGGACTCAGGTATGGTCAACCCTAATTTTTTTCACCTCCCTATTGGAGATCCACTTGAATTGCAGGATCGCCCTTTGGATTGGATACCTCCACCACGTCTCCAGCCCCAAGGAGAACGCGTTCGTGACATTGGCAGCGAGCGCCGCGATGTTATGCAAAGAGACATTCGATGCGACAACTACGATGCCCAGCCGCGAAGACGTCAACGCGATGACGCCTACGTGCCCAGGGATGAGTATGTCCGCGAAGATCGCCAAGAACGCGATAGACGCCAGGTTGGATGCGATAGACCACATGGAGTGCGTGCCTTTGAGAACCCTCTCTACGGCGCCACGCCAAACAATGCGTTCAACCAAGCACCTGCCCAGCCTCGATTCCAACGACACCAAGTCAAGGTAAAAATCGAGCATTTTCATGGTGAATACAACCCCTCTGTTTTTCTTGAATGGGTGCAGGCTACGGAGTACACACTTCGATATTGTCGAGTGCCCCCTGAGGAGCATGTCGATGCCGCAACACTTAATTTCCGAGGAGCCGCGAGAGTGTGGTGGCATCGCTTCGAGGATGACTGCGTCCAACGCCATAGGACAAGGGTCACCGAGTGGCATCAATTGGTGTACGTGATGACCAAGAAATATGTGCCTCCAGACTATAGGAATCAAATGAGAATGGAGATAGCCATGGCTCGCCAAGGGTCGATGTCTCCCCTCGAGTTCTTTTCCAAGCTTGAAGACATGTACTACAAGGCCAACATCTCCGTTGCACCATCGACTTTGAGGACGAAATTCTTGAGTGGCTTGAACACCAACATCCGTGATCAACTCGAGATTTTGCCAATCAAAAACTTGAACACCCTCACTCACACGGCGATGCAAATTGATGCACAACTCACTCGCCGAAAGTCCTACACTTGGCAAAGTGGCCAAACTAGGTATGTTTCTAACCCTAGTGGTTTATCTTCTACTAACCCTTGCCCTAGTGCCTCTACCACAGCCGTGTCTAGCCAAGCAACCAAGGCAAAGCCTTCGACGCCGAGCATCGCGCCGCGCCAGACCGCGCCCAGACAACCCCCAGTGGGCACAGCTCGCGCGCGCGACCTCGAATGCTACAAGTGTGGTGGACGAGGCCACTACAAGAAAGATTGCCCCAATGCTCGCAAGGTGTTGTTCTCCGCCGCCGCCACCGGCTACGAGTCCTGTGATGACGAGGAGGCCACACTTGACGCGATCGATGAAGGCACCGCAGAAGAGGACGAAGACGCTTATGACTGTGAACCCGCTTCTCTACACGTGGGCACACCATTGAGCTTGGTGACGCGTCGTCTCCTCACAGTCAAGGAAGCAAGCCTACGCGACCAAAGGGAGAATTTGTTCCACACAAGAGCTCTCGTCCAAACGGCTTCCTTGAGTGTGATTGTTGATGGAAGATCATGTGCTAACATCGTCAATGAGAAGGTCGTGACACACTTCAAGTTGCCCACGGCGCCTCATCCCCAGCCTTATGCCCTCCAATGGATATCATCTAGTCTAGGTAACACAGTATCTCGCCAATGCTTAATTTCATTTTCCATAGGCCAATACTGTGATTCAGTTTTATGTGATGTCATTGCAATGGACGCCACCCATATTTTGCTTGGGCGCCCATGGCAATTTGACTGGCGCGTGCTCCACGATGGCTATTTGAACACTTATGTGTTCAATTACCACGGGAAGTGTGTCACTTTGCATCCAATGTCTCCCCATGAGATCTTGCAGGACCAGGTTGAACGCGATCACCAGAAAGCCATAGAGACTGCGTCTACTAGGTCAAAAGAGTGTCCAGAGGCAAAACTTCTCCAAATCTGGCGACACTTCGTCTCCTCCAGGCCCTGACACGAAGACGCACAATGCCACAGCTGGGACACCAAGTGCCCCACGAAATTCGTGAAGCGCCTCGCCATTGACAAAGTTTGCCGTACCATTGCCGAAGACATCTCCTTTGCAAGGAAAGTGTGAGCAACGCGTGCTTTTAGCCAGGCCCAGTGACCTCACTGCGTGTTTGACTGGCAAAGCTCCATATTTTCTACTTGTGCCAACTCCATGCATCCCTGAGTCGTCGAACACCGCGTCCGTGCCGCCAGTCATCGCGACCTTGCTTGCCGCGTTCGATGATGTATTTCCTGATGAGTTGCCAAAAGGTTTACCTCCACTGAGAGGCATTGAGCACCAGATTGACCTTGTACCAGGTGCTTCCTTGACCAGTCGCACTACATATAGAGCTGGCCCATAAGAGACCAAAGAGCTACAGCGCCAAGTGCAAGAGTTGTTGGATCGCGGCTACGTCAGGGAATCTCTCTCCCCTTGTGTTGTGCATGTGATCCTTGTGCCCAAGAAAAATGGTACATGGAGAATGTGTGTTGACTGTCGCGCGATAAACCAGATCACCGTCAAGTATCGACATCCTATTCCACGCCTTGACGATATGCTTGATGAACTTCATGGCGCCACACTTTTCTCCAAGATAGATTTGAAGAGTGGTTATCACCAGATCAGGATGAAAGAAGGTGATGAGTGGAAGACCGCATTCAAGACAAATTACGGGCTCTACGAGTGGCCTATCATGCCATTTGGGCTCACAAACGCGCCCAGCACCTTCATGCGCGTGATGAACCACGTCTTGAGAACATTCCTTGGCAATTTTGTCGTCGTTTTTTTCGATGACATCCTTGTGTATTCACGGAGTCTGGAAGAGCATGTCGATCACCTTCGACTTATGCTCGAATGCCTGCGACGCGAGAGCCTGTTTGCCAATCTGGCCAAGTGCAGTTTTTGCTCCATGTCCACAAATTTTTTGGGCTACGTCGTGAGTAGTGATGGTCTACGCGTTGACAAGGCAAATATCGCGGCCATCAAAGAGTGGCCAACTCCGACGACGCCGACACAGGTGCGAAGCTTTCTAGGCCTCGCAGGATTTTATAGGCGCTTTGTTCGAGACTTCTCTTCCATTACCGCGCCATTACATGAGTTGACGAAGAAGGGAAGCACAGTTGTCTGTCTTGAGTCCCACGAAGAGGCCTTCTCGGCCTTGAAGCAGGCATTGTGCAACGCACCATTGCTCCAGCTCCCCGACTTCGCTAAGACATTCGAGGTGGAGTGCGATGCCTCAAACATAGGCATTGGTGGTGTGCTACACCAAGAGAAGAGGCCCATTGCATATTTCAGTGAGAAGCTCACTGGGGCCACACTCAATTACCCCACCTATGACAAAGAGTTATATGCCTTAGTATGCGTGCTGAAGACATGGCAACATTACCTTTGGCCGCGTGAATTTGTCATCCACAACGACCACGCAGCCTTGAGCTATTTGAAGAGCCAAGCCCACCTCAATCGATGACATGCGCGTTGGGTGGAATTTCTTGAGACATTTCCTTATGTCGTGGTCCACAAGAAAGGAAAGGAGAACATTGTCGTAGACGCGTTATCTAGAAGGTATGTTCTCTTGACTCATGTGAAAATAAAGTTTTGGGTTTTGCTTTGATTAAAGAATTGTATGCTAGTGATCCTTTCTTTGCACCTATTTTACAGCATTGCCTGAGATCGCGTGAGTTTGAGTCCTATTTCCTTTCTGAGGGTTATTTATACAAGGATAGTCGCCTTTGCATCCCTAGGTCTTCCATTAGGCTCCTTTTGATTCAGGAAGAACACGAAAGTCGTGGACACTTTGGGATTAGTAAGACATTGGCCGCGTTAAGAGAACATTTCTTTTGGCCTAAGATGACCCACCAAGTGACTAGGTTTTGTAGAAGTTGTGTGACATGCCAAAGAGCCAAAGCTAGGTCAAGCCCACACGGCCTCTACACCCCATTGCCCATTCCTAGTGCCCCCTGGGAAGATTTATCTATGGATTTCATCACGGGTTTACCCCTCTTTAGACGAGGTAAAGACTCTATTTTTGTGGTCATAGATAGATTTTCTAAGATGGCACATTTTATTGCTTATATGACAACCCATAGTGCTAGTGAGATTGCCGATCTATTCTTTGAGCATGTGGTGCGTCTTCATGGAGTCCCGCGTACTATAGTGAGTGATAGGGATTCTAAGTTCGTTGGTCATTTTTGGAGAACTCTTTGGGATAAGCTAGGCACCAAACTCTTATTCTCTACTAGCTACCACCCCCAGACCGATGGCCAAACGGAGGTCACGAATAGAACCCTAGGAGCCATCCTTCGTGCGATGCTTAAAGCCAACCCTAGGCGTTGGGAGGACTTACTATCACTTGTCGAGTTTTATGACAATAGATGCAGGCACACGGCGACCAAGTTGACACCGTTCGAAGTGGTGTATGGCATGAACCCCTTGACACCACTTGATGTGTCGCCGCGACCACTGCGAGACCCAGTGCATGTCTCCGCCGCCAACTGCACCGAGCAAGTGCAGGAGCTTCATCGAAGCACCAGGGAGCAACTGGAGAGGAGGGCCGCGCAGTATGCCTCGCAGAAGAATTATGGCCGCCGCCACGTCATCTTCGCACCAGGAGACCTTGTCTGGGTGCATATGCGAAAAGAAAGGTTCCCCTCGCGGCACAAGCACAAATTGGCACCACTTGGAGATGGACCCTTCCGCGTGATCAAGGCCTTAGGCGAAAATGCCTATCAACTCGAGCTCCCACCAGATTTTGGAGTTCACGCATCCTTCAATGTCGCGGACTTGACACCATATGTTGAGCCTGAGTTTGATGATGGTGAAGCGGGGATACTTCATAGACAAGTGGGGGAGGGTGATGTGACCCTGCCTCCCATGACGGCCCAAGACGAGGAAGAAGCCATGAGCCTACGCTCAGAGGGCCCAGTGACAAGGTCTAGGTCCAAAGCCATCTCTGCCGCCGCCGCGTCACTTGTCGCACGTGTCGTCGCTGGCCAAGGAAGCCCAGACGAAAACCCAAGACTCGTCGTCCTCTCTACCATCGGCATTGAAACAACGCATTCTTCAGAGACAACATCGCGTGCACCCACTCGCGAGGCCATCGACCCTTAGTCGTTGTTCCTCATGGTGTTTGTACTCATTCAACGCGTCGTTTTCATAGTTTAGAGACATTTTCTATATTTAGTATTTATAGCGTTTTATATAGTTTCTATTTATAGCGTTTCTATCTTTTAGGGTTTGTGCCTTTTGCATGCTTGTATGGGCTAGCCCATAGGTTCGTCTCGGTCCAAGCCCATTAGGTCTTGGCCGAGTTCTTTGGCTATTTAAAGCCCCCGTTGTTATTCTTATTTCTCACGTTCAATTTTTAATCAAGGTTTCAAGTAGAGTGTTTATCCTCCTTCCCTTGATCGGACGTCACCCTCTATCTTCGCATCCCCATTCCCTTTGCCGCCGACGCTACGGCAACTGCTTGATTCTTCAAGCCAAGTCTTCCTTCGCATCTCCCTTCCTCCACAGTCGACGCTATGACACCCAAAGACTTGTCTTTTCAAGTCATTTATCCCTCATCACATCACTTCTGCCACCGCTATCTATTCATCCTATTCTTCACTTCCACCGTTTCCATCACAACAACCATCGCGATCTCCCGCTCGCGAACCATCATCAACACCGCGTTCCACGACAGATTTTCTAGTGCCGAGTGACTTCCCAACCAAGACTAGATCCAAAGGTGTCACCTTTGACAATTCGACTTGTCATCGGAGGCAAGAACACATCAGGTTACCTCCCGAGCAGCGCCTTAGTTATTGTCATGGCTCGACTTGGTGCTCTCCCACTCAACTTGGGTTGCTCACATCAGTTGAACACTCGGGGTCAATATCAGGAGGGTGTCTCTTTGAATCGTCTATGCTGAATCCGACCCTCACCCCGTCAAACTCCATCGTGAGCGAACCACTACTCACATCAATCTTGGTACCTGCCATGTTCATAAACGGCCTTCCTAGCATCACAGGGGCTGTATTTTTATCTTGCCCCGTATCCATCACAAAGAAGTCAGCAGGGAAGATTAGCTTGTCAACTTCTACCAGCACATCCTGAACCACTCCTTTTGGATACACATAGGAATTATCCGCCAATTGGATCACAATCCCTGTTTTCTCTAATGGCCCGACCTCTAAAGATTCATACAGTGAGAGAGGTAGAACGTTGATAGAAGCACCCAAATCTAGCATAGCGTTTTCAAACATGGTGCCTCCTATCTTGCATGGAATAGTGAACATGCCCGGATCACTGCACTTCTTGGGCAACCGCTTTTGCAGCATAGCAGATACATTCTCACTGACTTGGATCTTCTTTTTCTTCTTCACCGCTTTCTTCCTCTTTATCTTGCACAGCTCTTTCAAGAATTTGGCATAGCGAGGAATGCTTTGAACAAGTTTTATCAAAGGAATATTTACCTCGCAGTTGCTGAAGGTCTCAAATAAATCTTTGTCATTCTCCACCTTTCTGGTGTCCTTCAGTGCCTCGGGAAATGGAGCATGAGGCTTTAACGAACTGAGCGGAGGGAAGTTGGGGCGGACATAATCATCACGGACAACTTCGACATTGTCTGGGGCTCTGGGAACTTTTCCGCGGTTGCGGACTTCCTCTCCGCGGTCGCGGAAATCATCGATTAATTCCTCTTCAGCAGAGACTTTTCCGCGATCGCGGAAACCTGTCCGCGATCGCGGAAAAGCGTCGATTTTCTCCTCGTTTCCATGGACAAATCCGCGGTCGCGGCTTTCTTCTCCGCGGTCGCGGATTTCTTTCTGTTGGCCCCAACCTTCGTCCACTTGTGTTCTGCTCCCTAGCGCATGGCACATACGCGCTCCCTCGGGTTTTCTACCGTTTGAGATGGTAGTTTCCCCGAATCTCTGGCCTCTAATTTGCTCACTGCTACGGAGATCTGCTCCACTTGCTTCTCCAAGTTCTGAATACTAGACTTCGTCTCTTGCTGATGTTGGTTCATGCTCTGAGTGAGAGTCTCCTGATGCTTGACCACCGCTTGAATTTGTGACCCCATGGAGGTCACAATGCCAGCCAACGATGAACTGGAGCTCTGGCCTTGGGGTCTTTGGTCATATGGAGCTCGAAATTGTTGTTGTTGACCCCCAGGCTATTGATATTGTTGTGGGCGTGGTAAAAACTGTGGTGGCCTCTATTGATATTCTTGATTTTCCTGGCCTTGAGGAGTTCTCTGCTGATTCACATATCTCAGATTGGGGTGATCTATCCACCATGGATTGTACGTGTTGGAGTCACTAGTGGAAAAAACACTTGTTGAGGCGCCCTTTTAGAGGCGGGCCTATAACAAAACGCCTCAACAACGTCCTACGCAATCAGTTTTTCAGGTTTTTGAGGCGGATAATTATTTTATACGCCTCAAAAAATTCTATTGAGGCGGGCAAAAATTTAGACGCCTCAAAAAATTTCCGAAAAATTAATACCGCTAAAGTATTAGAGGCGGGCCAATGTTAGACCCGCCTCTAATTGTACGTAATTGAGGCGGGCGAAAATGCCCGCCTCTATTAAGTTTTATTGAGGCGGGCCTCCATATGCCCGCCTCAACAAATGTGTTTTTCTTTCTCTTTCGCTCTTTTATTTTCTTTCTCTCTCCCTCTTTTATTTTCTTTCATCCCGATACCTCTCAGTAGCCCTAGCCTCGCCTCACCCCTCTCGAACTCGCTCGCCCCTCTCCAACTCCGGCTCATCACGGCTTCTCCGTCGTGTCGCGGCTTCTCCGGCTCGTCGCGGGTCTCCGGTGGTCTCTCTGGCTCTTCTCACTTCTCCTCGGCCTCAATCCGGTGGTCTCAATCCGGCGATTCTCACTTCCGATAAGCACTTCACCCCTTTGATCAATTGCTTTAGATTTGTGTAAGTGTTACTTTAGAATCCTTGTGCAATTGTTGCTTTAGATCTACAACAACGTCTTATTTGATTTAGATTTGTGCAATTCGAATTTTAAGTATATTTTTTTACTTTTGACCTCAGTCCTGTTTCGTCGACAGCCTCGTTTTCGGTGTTAAGAAACAGAAAGACCCGCCTCCTTCCATTGGAGATGTTATTGATCGAGTAATTCTCCATCTCTTGATTTTGTTCTTAACATCCTTAATGTGTAAATGCTTTGAATTGGTTGATTGATTTCTTGGATGAGATCCGTGTTTTATTCTGGTAACCTAAATTAGGGTTTCGAGAATTTGGGAAGGTGGTATTTTGGCTAGGTTTTGGGATTTTAATGAACGGCTGCTTTTGATTAGGGTTTAGAAATTTTGGGGCTGAAAATTGGTCAGAAGTTGTTATAAGTAGATTTAGTTAGATAGTTATTGAACAAAAGTATATGCTTTTTGCATTACTGCACATATGATCGTTTCTACTATCTTTCTACAATTTAAAATTGGGGTTTTTTCTATATCAGATTAGTAAACGAGGGGAAAATGTGGATGAGAAGATAAAAAGGCTTGACTCTGAACTTGCGCGATACAAAGAACAGATCAAGAAAACACGACCTGGTCCTGCTCAAGATGCTGTGAAGGCAGGAGCTATGAGAGTCCTCAAGCAAAAATGAATGTAAGATTCATTTTCCAACATGATTTCCCATGTTGTTGCCTTTGAATTTATGCCGATATAGAACTTTCATAATCCAGTAGAATCCCTAGAAAATAGAACTGCATGGTTCTTATAAAATTTTGTCATTTTATTTGCTAGTTGAATTGCTCTCTTTTCTATGACCTTCCCCTGTCTGATATTGATGGCTTATTAAAACGGGTTATATGATCACTTATTAAAATGGGTTCAAGAATTGCAAAACCAAGGTAATTATGTATTATATGATCAATCCGAATAAAATGTGCTCCTAAATGGGGCTTTGCCACCTGTTATAAGAAAGACATATCTCACTTAATAGTGCCACAAGTGTCTTGTATGCTAATATTATTTCCATATTACTGCATATAGTTCGATCGGCACTTCTTTAGCAGTTATGGCACTTGTGGGGTGGTTAACGTGAGCTGACTTTCTCCTCCTCGTTGATTGTGCTGATATAATATTGATCGCTTACCAAGAATCTTATTGAAAATAGCTTACATGAATCATCATTTCTAATGTTAACATTATAATGTTTCTGCTATTCTATTATATGTTGCCTGGGTTTGTTCATTGGAAATCCATCAGAATTGTTCTTTGCAATTTATTTTTCTCATCTGGTTCAAATATAATGTTCAAAATAAATAAATATGAGAAAATGATATATGAAATTCCAAGATAAAATTGTGGTTGGATTTGGAATTGTTTGTCATGATTTGGTTAGTAAGCAAATGGTTCGAACTTCTTATGTAAAGGTGATATATAAGTTGGGAACACGTCAGTTCAATAATGAGAGATTATTGTAGTTAGGCTATAAGAAAATATCAACAGTTCAATTTCTGCCTTTATTTTAATTTCTTTTGACTCATCAGTGTTATAATGCATTTTCCAGATTATTATAGCAATGCGGACATTGTATCAAAAGTGCAAGTTGGTACATGGAGATCTCAGCGAGTACAACATATTGTACTATGAGGTAATTAGCTAGTTGATGCCCCTTTTGTTGGGATTCAAAACTAGTCTTTTTCAGAAGTTAACCTTCAGATCCGGGAAAAAAGGAAGAAAATATAGCCAATGCCTATTTTTGGGTACTATATGTAGAACAAGACTTTTAGCGGTATTAGACTGAAATTCAATTATTTTTGGGCAGGGTCACTTGCACGTCATTGATGTTTCTCAGGGTGTTGATCTTGACCATCCACATGCTCTTGACTTCTTGCGTGAAGACTGTGTTCATGTTTCTGTAAGTCATATTAGCTAGATATCTTCACATGTTTGTACTGATGATACCATAAGGAAAATTCTGACCTCGAACTATCAATTTGCAAGATTTCTTTAAAATATGAAACAGATTTGCATTTACCTCTTCTTTTCCTTTTCTTTATCTTGATAAAACAGGGCTGATAATTCTATAAAAAACCATTGGAACAGTTCAGATGAATGTATCTTATTTGAGCTGATTGTTTATCCATTTGAGCTGGTTGATACGATCTTGTTTGCACTGAAGCAAATTTCGACATTGTGTATCCATTTGAGCTAATTTTTTATAAAAAAAAACAAATGGGACCCCGGTATTACAAAAAACCGGGGTCCCGAATTTTAATTTTTTTTAAAAAAAGGAGACTTGTTGAGGCGGGCCTCCATAGGCCCGCCTCAACAAGTGGCTTTTAGAGGCGGGCCTCCATAGGCCCGCCTCTAAAAATCCGGGATCCCGGTTTTTTTTTATTTTAAAAAAGACTTGTTGAGGCGGGCCTCAATAGGCCCGCCTCAACAAGTGGCTTTTAGAGGCGGGCATCCATAGACCCGCCTCTAAAAGTGCCTCACTTTGGCGCCGAAGTGAGGGACTTGTTGAGGCGGGCATAGAATGCCCGCCTCAATAAGTACCTTTTAGAGGCGTAAAATGTCCGCCTCAAAAAGTGTCCCACTTGTTGCAGCCCCCTCACTTGCTGCGTACGGTATCCGCCTCAATAAGTGTCAAAACGCTCGCCTCTAAAAGGGTTTTTTCTACTAGTGAGTACAGGTCATATCTTGGCCTTGGAGGGCCGTATCCTCCAATAGCGTTCACCTCAGCAGTGGGCTCTTGCAGCGTGGGATAGGCATCGGTCGGATGCATCGTGTCATAGCATATCCCATAAGACTTGACTTGTTGTTGGCCACCCTTCATCATGTACCTCCTCATCATCTCCTTCATCTCAGCCAACTCAAAAATTAGTGAGGAATTTGGCTGGGAGTCTACAGCCTTGACTGATTGGGCGCCTGCCCTCCAACTGAATTGTCTTGAGCCCTCAGATAGCTCAAAGAAGACCTCATATGCTTCAGCTGGCATCTTGTTCCAAATGTTTCCTCCACAGGTTGCGTTCACCATTCGATGCTCGGCGTCAAGAAGACCACCGTACAAATAAGGTACGAGGTCCTGGTATGAATATCCATGGTAGGGGAAGCTAGAAATCAGCCTCTTGAACCTCTCGTAGTACTCGTACAACGTCTCAATAGCCTGTTGTTCGATGTGGCTGATGCTTCTCTTTAGGCTGTTGAGCTTAGTCGCAGGGAAGTACTTCTCCAGGAAGGCTTTTGTCATCTTGGCCCATGTGTCAATTCTCCCTGGTGCCAAATAGTAGAACCAATCATTGGCCGAATCCTTTAGAGAGAAAGGAAAGGCCCTCAGCTTGATTTGGTCCTCAGTCATGCCTCGTGGCTTCATGCTGGTGCAGACGTCATGGAACTCAGAAAGATGTTTGTTGGGGTCTTCTCCACTCATCCCATGGAAGTGGGGGAGTAAGTGGATTAACCCAGACTTCAGCTCGAAATTTACTCCATCCTCCAGCTTAGGGAACTGCACAGCCAGCGGTTGTTTCTGCAGATTAGGGGCAGTCAACTGCCTCAACGTCGGTTGTTCGTCAGCCATCTCTTGATTCGTACGGGCTGTTACACGATTTCTGGAAATTGTTCTCTCAATCTCTGTATCAAAATCTAACAATGGAGAGTCAGTAGCATGGGTGTGGACCATAAGATAGGTCCACACAAAAATTGGCACACAAACACACACAAAGAAAAAATCAAAACTTGCCTCCCCGGCAACGGCGCCAATTTGATAGGGGCTGTCGTGACACCTAAACAAAATAATCCTTAAAAACCTAACAAAGTAAAGTAGGCAAGCAAGGGTCGAATCCCACAGGGAGGAGATAATCTTTCTTAGTGCTCAAGTAGTATGCCAATGGTAACAAAAAGGGGGGTTGGTTGGTTTGTTTGCAATTAAACTAAGTAAAGTAAAGCAAAGGTTGTAATCAATTAGGAAAAAGTACTTAGCCAGACAAATATTCACCATTCATTTGATTGATTGATCCTAGATTATCTCTATTCCTTCCTATGAATATTCCTGTCCCTATTCTGAAATAGTTACTAGTCCAACTAGTCCTGGTAACTCTAACTATTGAACGCACGAGAAACTATCAAGATTTAGAACAATAGCAGCAGGAAGTATAGGAATTAACTAGGATACATGCAACACCACAACTCGCAGTATTTAACACATAATCAGTTCTCTTCACAATAAACTAGTCCAACCAGTCCTAGAATTTCATGTTTTCTATACAAGATAAGGGATTTCAACTCGAAATATCCAAACCCTAGCAATAGACAATTACTAATATCAACTAGTTGATCAGGCCAGTCAAATCAGCAACAATCAATAGGAATAAGCTCAAGAGAAAAGATATAGTCAAAGGAATAGGAATAGAATTATAACCTCACAACCATATATCAAATGAAGGATTCAATTGTTGGACTAAGCAAAGGGTGCTTAGTTCTTCATAGTCTTGAAACAAAAACTCAAAAGGCAAAAACTGAACGATAAACTATTTGATCTAAGATAGTCAAAGTGGCTGCCGGGAATTTACGTTAAATAACCTATCAAACCTAATGCTAAAAGATAACAAACATAGTCTAGAAGGAAATAAAATAACCGGAATAAAAGAAATAAAATAAAAGTAAAAAAACAAAATCTTCGGACGAAGTCTTCAGCGCGTCTGACGAATGGATTTCCGCGACCGCGGAAATCTTACTGTTGCTCTCGCTGTTTTATTTTTTCCGCGACCGCGGCTTGGGCTTTTGCGACCGCGGATTCTCGGGTTTGCAGTTCTTCGCTCCGTCTTTGTTCTGCGACCGCGGCGGTGAATTCCGCGACCGCGGAAAAGCTTCTGTAGCTTCCCTCTTCATCTTCTCTTGTGGTCTTCTCGTGGTGGCTTCTTCTCCATCTTCAATATATCTGCATTTAAGCTCTTCTATGCCACCAATGTCATACTTCTTCTCCTAAACTCCATACTCAACAATCACGCTCGAAACATCTCCAAATGGTACCCAAAACACCGGTAACAATTCCTAGTTAAACCCTACAAAGTAGCGCTGATCAACAACCATGTAGGTTTTCAATAGAGGAGTTTAGGCTAATAACAGGACTGAATTGTGGGATGCCCGATGAGGAGGACACTATGGAGGATAAAAATGCAGTCTTTGACTTTTTTGGTGTGAGGAGTATTACCATTGCTAACCTTTTAACCAAGTTCTTATCGTATCGGGAGGAAAATGTATTTAAGCTGAAGATGGCCTTGTTAATTCTTGAGGGTGTTGTACTTGGGGGTGATAAGAAGAGGAAGGTCATACCCCTACATGTGAAATTGACCCAAGACTTGGATCGTTTCAATAATTTCCCATGGGATAGGAGTGCATATATTGACCTCCATCAAAGTCTGGCTTCTGCTTTGGACACAAGAATGGAGTCAGTTAAGGCTGCACTTGCATGTTCAGACAATGCCAGAGCAGGATACACCATAAGGGGTTTCCCGATGGTGTTTCAGGTAATGTGTTAGTAGTTGAATATGTAAAACTGAGAAAGGTTAATGCCTCTGGTCATAATTGTAGTTTACTTCCAATTCTGTTTGTTTCAGATATGGTTGTAAGAGGCAATGCCCCATTTTGGCAGAACATTTGCCCAAAAGTTGAATAAAGTTGTGCAGCCCCGAGGTGTGAGGTGGCTTAAAACGAGTAGGCCAAGCTTGGATTTGATTTCTGATGCCCTAGAGGGGACTTTCGCTGCTAAACAGATCCTTGTTGAGGAGGACGGAGAGGACTTGGGAGAAAGTTGTTACTTCCCGGAGGAGGAAGGACACAAATCCTTGGATGAGATTGTTAAGCAGCTGAAGCCCAAAAGAAAAAGGGCTGGTAAAAAGGACAAGGGAGTTGGTAAAGGAGGGCAAGCTGGAAACATTGAGGGTTTGGACCAAAGGCAATTGATGTGTTGTGTGAATGAATTGCTTGAAACGATGCATACTCTGAATAAAAAGCATGATCTGTTAAGGGAGGAAGTCCTTGAGTTAAAGAAGTTCATAAGAGGCAAAGCTCCTAGAACAGTGGCATCTTCATCCAGTGATGACAGTGATCAAGACATCAAGACATTGAGGGTTTGGACCAAAGGCAATTGATGTGTTGTTTGAATGAATTGCTTGAAACGATGCATACTCTGAATGAAAAGCATGATCTGTTAAGGGAGAAAGTCCTTGAGTTAAAGAAGTTCATAAGAGGCAAAGCTCCTAGAACAGTGGCATCTTCATCCAGTGATGACAGTGATCAAGACATCAGAGAACACCAGGAGCCAGAGTCTAGGGAGGTTAAAAGTGATGATGAACCCAACATTACCCAACACCAGCAGAGCATGAGGGAGGTGAAATCAACAAATCAGAGTAATGAGTCAGAGCATGAAGATGAAGAAGAGGAAAAGATAGAGTCTGAAGATGACGAAGAGAATGAGGCCAAAGGGAATGAGTCCAAAGAGGGAGAGTTCGAAGAGAATGAGTCCGAAGAGGGAGAGACTGATGAGGTATGCCCAACTTTTTCAGTTATTATATGTACAGTTCAGTCCATATATGCACATTTTAGTCCATTTGTGCACATTTAAAAAAGTAGGTAGGTTATTTCAGACCATATATCATCGTTTCAGTAGAAAGTTCAGTCCATATATGCACGATTCAGTCCATATATCCACATTTCAGTCCTTGTGAGCAAAATTCAAAAAATATTTGCTTATTTCAGACCTTATATCATCGTTTCAGGAGACAATGGATGGAGAGCAAGATGATGGTGCAATTGTGTTAACTGGTGGACAATGTGAGGTGAAGAAGGTTGGATCGCCCCCATATGCTTATGTTGCAGATAATGTAGTTTGTCAGGAAGAGGCGGGTGAAGATGTTGCAATGGTAAATGAGCAAGAAGTTGAAGGGGATGCAACAGATTCACTGTCAGTTCTTGTCGTTGGGATGGTTTTTAAGGACATTTGATTTTAATGTGATAATTGTATTGTGTTGTTGGGAAACATTCGGCAAGGAAGACATGTGATAATTGTATTTTAATTTGGAAGATCATGTTTTCAGGATGTTTATATGCTTGCGATGGTGTTTAACTCAGGACATATTCTCGTTTTACAAGCAAGGACCCCGGTTTGTCAGGTCATTTTCAGTTCATAAACCTATGCTTTTCAAGCAATTTGCAAGTATGCACATTTCAGTCAAGGGCTGGACACACCATAAGGAGGACAGTACCACCACACCAAGTACATAGGCTTATGAGGGACCCTACAAAAATACATTGTCTTGCTAAACATAAGCTTATGACTGATTATCATATTTTAACCAATAAGGTTATAAAAAGGACAACCAGCACAACAACTAACACCTCAAGTACCACCACACCAAGTACAACTTTCAACACTAAATTTTCTGTTTTGTTATTCATAATATCATTGCTTGAAGTCGAATGATGCAGGTAAATAAGCGTAGAGGTTGTCCCGTGATCTTTAACAACTCTTACGCTTTCAATAGTCTCATTGGCTCTAAAATCATAAGCTTGACCATCCACCCATTTGAAGTATTTGTAATCCTGACCTGCCTATGGTTGAATACAAAATTAAACCAATCAACTATTAGTGAAATCGTCCGTGAACTTAGTTTAAGTCTAAATGAAATCCCAATTGAATTACCAATAAGTACAAATTCATATTTTGCACCAAATTCAAAAACCTCCAATTATACCCTAATTGAAAAAACCTCAAATCAGAACCCTAAATGTATAACCAAAATCCTAAATTAAAACCCTAAAATTCAAATTCAATATTACCTTCCATAATGGACACCCATAGAACTGTTTCCCCGAATTTTGAGTGTATTTACAAGTTGTATTGTTGCAAGGAGGCCATGGAAACATCTTCGAGTTGATGATTCACCGGCTTCGTGCCCTCTCCTCCACGAATTTGAATTGGCAGATGAGCTTCCTTGTGTCCAGCAATTTGTCATCGTATAATTTCCTCTCGTTTGCTATAAGATGTTACTCTCGATTCCTCTCTTTTCAAAGAGGGTGTTCCTCTTTCTCCTATTCGATGTTCTTTCTTTTTCTTCTGTGCAAATATGAATTTGTACTTGTTTTTTTTGTTTTTATTAAAGAATGAGAAATGAAATGAATTTTCAATGCTGATGTGATGTGTGTCAGGTCATCATCTTTATCAGTTTTTTGTACATAAACAAAAGCTTTTTCAAGCAATCCTTTTCTTACATGCAGATTTGAGTCAATATTCTCCGACTTTACTTTTGCATAGCCAGAGCAGGATACACCATAGGAGGATTAGGAGTTAGGGTGGATTTGAAACAAACGTCACACTTTTTCAAACCGTCTATAAAACGGTTTAAAAACTTCCACATTAACCAACCTAATATTTTCTACATTTAAAGGGTTTTTAAACCGAAAAAATAGCCTTTAAACGGTTTTAAAACTTCCATAAAACTTCCATAAAATGGCGGGGTAAGTTCTCGAATAAAACCAAATCTTTGCAAAATTTTGACTGAAGTCAGGCCATATTGAAGTCTTACAATACGTACTCAGATTTGTCAGGTCACTTTAAGTACAAAAACCTAAGCCTTTGAATAAATCTTCTCCAAAGTGATCCTTTCCAATGCATATCCGATTTGACCCCTCTTAACAACATATATAGTTTTTTCATTATTCAAGTTTTTCAGGCCATATTAAGTCTTTTACAATACGTATTCAGGTTTGTCAGTTTTATTGAAATAAGTGAGTTCCTTTCCAATGCATATCCGATTTGACCCCGTCATTAACTCTACTCCCCACTCATCTTTGTGTATAAATATCGTTCCTGCCTTGTGCAAACCCCTCACAAATCCTCCCTTACTCTAAAAGTCCCAAATCTCTCTAAAACTCCTCTCTCAAACTCCAAAAACTCTTTCGTAACATGACTGACTCGTTCATTAAGGTCTTCCTGCAGGTATATTGGGATGGGGAATTATCCCCCACCATCGGCGATATGGCCTTGTTAACTACCCATGTCTACACGGGGGGGAGCACTAGACTCCTCAAGGTGCCGAAAAACAAGATGGAAATTTGGTCCCTACATGGGATGATTAGCAGCATGTCGAGGTATGCCGGTACAAAGTCGATTTTTTTTAATAGGTCCTAGATTCCGGGCAGTGATACCTTCAACCGCTGCAGACAAATGACGACGTTGTGGATCTCGTCCGCCTCAGCGAGAAGGTAGCCGGAGTGAAAGTGTACGTGGTTCGTGATCAAGCCGATGTTGTGCTGCCCCAGTGATGGCCGTGGGGATGCCGTTATTTGCGTGGACGTGGAAAGGACCGTGGGGATGTAGTTTTAATGGTGTTTCTTAGTATTTTTCATGTTGTTTCTATGTTTTTGGGTGTCTACATGGAAATTATTAAGCTTATGTGTTGTTTTGGACTGATAATAAATAAGATCATTTGTCCTTATTCCTGCGTTTACTAGTTTTGACTATATTCATGCGTTTTCAAGACAAATATAACGTTTTCATAATTCAGAAACTGATGTTCAGGGCAAAGGAATTAACATTTCAGAGCAAAAACATTATCGAATATGTCAACATGCTTGTTCAGGACAAATGTAACTTTTTCAGGACACGTCTTCTAATATATCAGAGCAATAACAACATATATGTGGAACAAACCACCCTAACATAAAAAAATTGAATTTGTAAATACTTATTACTTCATACACTTAATTGAAGTCAGAGAAATAACAGCATATCTTCTAATATATAGTCTTTTACAGTACGTATTCAGGTTTGTCAGGTTATATTGAAATAAGTGAGTTCCTTTCCAATGCATATCCGATTTGACCCCTCTTAATTTTCTCTGAAAGACCCTTACTCTCTACCAAGGTTCTTAAAATACTCTCAGGCTCTCTACCAAGGTTCTTAAAATACTCTCAGGCTCTCTAGCAAAGTTCTTCAAATACTCTCATGCTCTCTCTTGCTTCTCTACAGACTCAATATTTGCCCTGACAACGTAGCTATAGGCTTTGCAAACAACCATATATGGACTGACTTTTAATGCTTGTTCTATTTCTAAGATATATAGTTTTTCAGGGCTTATAGTTTGTCTCACTCGCGCCTTGTTAATTGAAGTCAGAGCAATAACAACATATATAGTTTTTTCCTTATTCCAGTTTCTCAGGCCATATTTAGCTTTTTATAGTACGTATTCAGGTTTGTCAGGTTATATTGAAATAAGTGAGTTCCTTTCCAATGCATATCCGATTTGACCCCTCTTAATTTTCCCTGAAAGACCCTTACTCTCTTCCAAGGTTCCCAACCACGGTTCTTAAAATACTCTCAGTCTCTCTAGCAAGGTTCTTAAAATACTCCCAGGCTTTCTAGCAAAGTTCTTCAAATACTCTCATGCTCTCTCTTGCTTCTTTACAGACTCAATATTTGCCCTGACAACGTAGTTATAGGCTTTGCAAACAACCATATATGGACTGACTATTAATGCTTGTTTTGTTTCTAAGATATATAGTTTTTCAGGGCTTATAGTTTGTCTCACTCGCGCCCTGTTAATTGAAGTTAGAGCAATAACAACATATATAGTTTTTTCCTTATTCCAGTTTCTCATGCCATATTTAGCTTCTTACAGTACGTATTCAGGTTTGTCAGGTTATATTAAAATAAATGAGTTCCTTTTCAATGCATATCCGATTTGACTCCTTTTAATTTTCCCTGAAAGACCCTTACTCTCTACCAAGGTTCCCAACCATGGTTCTTAAAATACTCCCAGTCTCTCTAGCAAGGTTCTTAAAATACTCCCAGGCTCTCTAGCAAAGTTCTTCAAATACTCCCACGCTCTCTCTTGCTT
The DNA here is from genome assembly GCA_027886185.1 of Rheum nobile. Taxonomy (NCBI): domain Eukaryota; kingdom Viridiplantae; phylum Streptophyta; class Magnoliopsida; order Caryophyllales; family Polygonaceae; genus Rheum; species Rheum nobile. Next base: position 1,106,328 of record WOAB01000143.1, read on the forward strand.
CTCTACAGACTCAATATTTGCCCTGACAACGTAGTTATAGGCTTTGCAAACAACCATATATGGACTGACTTTTAATGCTTGTTCTGTTTCTAAGATATATAGTTTTTCAGGGCTTATAGTTTGTCTTACTCGCGCCCTGTTAATTGAAGTCAGAGCAATAACAACATATATAGTTTTTTCCTTATTCCAGTTTCTCAGGCCATATTTCTTTTTTTACAGTACATATTCAGGTTTGTCAGGTTATATTGAAATAAGTGAGTTCTTTTCCATTGCATATCTGATTTGACCCCTCTTAATTTTCCCTGAAAGACCCTTACTCTCTACCAAGGTTCCCAACCATGGTTCTTAAAATACTCCCAGGCTCTCTAACAAGGTTCTTAAAATACTCCCAAGCTCTCTAGCAAAGTTCTTCAAATACTCTCACGCTCTCTCTTGCTTCTTTACAGACTCAATATTTGCCCTGACAACGTAGTTATAGGCTTTGCAAACAACCATATATGGACTGACTTTTAATGATTGTTATGTTTCTAAGATATTTTGTTTTTCAGGGCTTATAGTTTGTCTCACTCGCGCCCTGTTAATTGAAGTCAGAGCAATAACAACATATATAGTTTTTTCCTTATTCCAGTTTCTCAGGCCATATTAAGCTATTTACAGTACGTATTCAGGCTTATCAGGTTATATTGAAATAAGTGAGTTCATTTCCAATGCATATCCGATTTGACCCCTCTTAATTTTCCCTGAAAGACCCTTACTTTCCCAAATCTTCTCTACCAAGTTTCTTTATATACTCCCAGGCTCTCTACCAAGGTTCTCTACCAAGGATCTTCAAATACTCCCACGCTCTCTACCAAGGTTCTTCAAATACTCCCAACCTCTCTTGGTTCTTCAAATACTCTCACTTTCCCAAATCTTCTCTACAAACTCTATATTCTGAAGCCATGGCCGCAGAACATCAATTTGTCACTGGCGTGTACGCTGATGTATATGACCTTCTACAAGCTGCACAGGATGGTGTGGATCATCTTGGAGGGCGGATGATGAGCGAGGCCGTATTTGAGAGCTACTCTCGTGACATTGTCGTGAGAGATTTGGAGTTGGATGCTTTGATTAAGGATTTGGTCCGCGTGAGGCGGGAGCTTGCTGCTTGAATCCGATAGGTGCTCAGACCGAAGAAGAACTGAGCCGGATAAAGCTCAGGTTCAGACTGGTAAGGGTTTTCTTGTATATTTTCTTCCTATGTGCAAGTGACGTGCCTAAGATGCTTTGTTTTTTTGGCAGATTGAATAGGACACCGTCTTCAATGAAATCAACATAAAAAGGGTGTTGGAGCATGCTGAGTTCTTAAGGGGAGATCTGATGGTGCGCTATCTAGCTTGATGGGTGCGTTTTTAATCTTCCCTCCTTTTGTATGAACTTTGCGATGCTAGTTTTTTTGTTTTGTGTGTGGGAATGCCTTGCCAAGGGCACGTTTTTGTAAAGTTGAACAATGTAATCTCTGGATAATGTTTTCATAACAATGTAATCTCTGAGTATGTATGGGGATGCGTTTATGATTTTTGATCATATACAAGCGTTTTTAGGACAAATACAACGTTTGCAGAGAACATGAGCACAATGTCAGGACAAACCGTAGATGATTGTGTTTTAAAAACATGATTCAAAACATTCTAGGGTTCATATGAAGAATTATAGACTTCGCAAATGATTGTGTTTATGTATTAAGTTTATAGACTAAGGTTCAAATCCTATTAACTCAAATGGTTTTGCAGATGATTGTGTTTATGTATTAAGTTTTTAGATGTAGGTTGTCAGGACGTATTGAAGGTTTACAGGTCGTGTTTTACTTTTACAGTGATATGTTCTTCGCGCAGATGATCATGTCAGGACATATACGTAGTTTTACAGGGCGTCCTGGAGTTTTACAGTTACAGGTCGTGTTTATGTATTAGGTTTTCGTCACGCAAATGATCATGTCAGGACATATACGTTGTTTTACAGGGTGTCCTAGAGTTTTACAATTTGTTCTTGTGAGTTTTACAAAGATAAGAAGTAATCAACTCTTAAGCAAAGATTGAATTTATCAAGTTTATACCCCAGGAAAAAGGGGAACCCCCACAAAAAGAGGTGTGGTTTAAGACTATATAGACTTAAACCATACATCTTTTCAAGCACCCAACAACAACAGACTCAATATTTACGCGACCACGTTTACCAGCATAAACGCCCAAAAAACACCAACATGGTGACAATTCTAAACAAAAAAACACTAACCCATTCTCTTCCTATAATCCTTCGTCAGTCCTTCTTCTCCTACAGTACTGCTTGTTGTGGCCTTGGTTGCCGCAATAAGAACACCGCCTCTTCCGAGAATAGTTCCTCTCCCACGTCGCCCTGTATCGGTTAATATGTGGACTTCCAAGAGGACGTTTTACTTTTTATGCATAGCATCTGATGGATGACACAGCTTTAGGAACTGACCATCGGCATGTGGGAGGAACAAGATGCACAGTTTCCTTATAGACTTCTCTCACGCAGTCGTTCTTAAACATGGGATGGACGAGATGAGTGAGTCGCACTCCCCTATCACTTACAACCGCTATGGCATGAGCACATGGAACTTTATCAATCTGGAACATGTTACAATCACATGTATGAGCATTAAGGTTCACCGAGTATCTGATAGTTCCTTGCATGACCTCTGCTTCAAACTGGCTAAGTCTTCGAACACTCATCTTAGCTGACCTTCTGTAGTTCACTTCTACCAGAGTGTACACAGAGGGTGACAAATATTGGTCCCATTTTGAAGCTGTTTCCCTTCTTTCACAAAACCATTTAGAAATGGTCTCAAGAATCGCATCAAACAGAGCAAGAATAGGCCACTGACGTTGTGTTTTCCACATGCCATTAAGACACTCGGCATTGTTGCTTGTCATGATGTTAAACCTGTTCCCATGAAAATGCGCCCTCGCCCAGTTTTTAACTCCAGCTTCTTTTATATATTGACCAATCTTTGGAGATGCAACTGTTATTTGAGCAAACTGATGATTCAACTCAGCTACTATGTAAGCCTGAGCAGCTTTTTTGAATATGCCGAAGAGGTCTTACCTGCCAAACTTCCTCTTGAAGTTTTGGTATATGTGATATATGCAATATCCATGCTTGGCGAAATGATAGCTATTTCTTAGACCCTTCCCAATGCTAACATGATGGTCAGACACGAAATACAACTCGGGAAGATCAGGAACAACAACCCTCAATTCACTGAAAAAAAATGACCATGCATCATCGTTCTCACTGTTAACAACGGCAACAACAAGTGGATATATTTGGCCATTTCCATCTTGTGCCGTAGCCAAGAGAAGTATCCCCTTGAACATGGTTGTCAGGTGAGTGCCGTCAACTGATATTACCTACACACGCAAAACTATGTTCTCAGAAGTTGCCCTGATAATAGGATGTTAAGCTTTGAAAATAACATTATATGGACTGACTTATGATGCTTGTTCTGTTTGTCATACATGCAGTCATATAGGCGTTTGACCTGACAAAGTAACTATACGTCCTGACTGTGACAACAATGAGACTGAAGACTGACCTTTTTCAGATGTGGCGCTGCCCTTATCCATGGACCTAAAGTCCAGAAGACATACTTGAAGCGTTGGTCAGCATCTCTGACTATTCTCGTGTATGTTCCCAGATTAGATTTCTCTAACATGTGCATGTAAGAGTACATTGCCTTGTAGCTATCCTCAGCTGTACCATGTGCCATGTCCTGGGCGAAGAGCCGCGCTCGATTGGCTTTGTAGTAGCTTGTCCGTATCCCATGCTCTAACATGAAATCCTGAATTTCTGAAGCACGGAGGCCTTTACGGCTGTTTAAAAACGTGAGATGTCACGAAGTGAATCTATAAATGCATTCATATTGGCCTTTGATAACAAAAACTGTTCAAATGCAAGAAAAACATACTTGTGAAGTACTTTCTCGGCTCAACCGAAAAGTTGCTCCTTTGTGATGATTGTGGTTTACTCTCATGCCACATGTATGATCTGCAACATATTGTCGCACCATAAACAATGACGTTTTTCGATACAATGAGCCACGACAAATGAAGGTGCATTTGTCGTCAACACACTCAACATCATAATTGGACTTGTCGGACCTCTTCACACGCATTTCATAGAAATTTTCCATTGCCAGGGAAAAGAGTGCAGCTTTGAACTCTTCCTTAGAATTGAAGATCTGACCAACCTTTATTGTTGGATATGAGGACTTGTTTTCACTTGTTTCCTCATCTTCAACTAACATGCGTTGCATGTCCCTCTCCGCTGGATAGTACCTCTTTTCAATCTCTCTAAGCATGTCTTCATCAACATCAATCTCTTCTTCTTGGTCCTCCTCTATTTGCTCCTCGTTGTGTGTTCCCTCATTGCCATTTATTTCCTCCCACACATCATCTAGACCAACAGTATTTACATCATCACCTGAAGCATACCCTAAACCATCACCACCATCAACAAGATCATCATCACCTGATTGATAACAATCCCCGTAATCAAAACCATCTCCTATTTTATCCTCCAAAGAATCTCCACTATTGGCATAATCAGTTATTTTCTCCTTTCCTTTGTTTCTTGATGTAGCAGCTTCAATGTCCTCATCATCGCTGCTCAATGATATAATGTCTTCCAGTATCATGGGACACTTTCTCTTGTCTTTCCCCCTCACTTCATCCCTTTTTAATCTCCTTAACTCTGCTTCGTTGTCAGCTTTAATAATTTCATCAACTGACCTGACGTCAGTGTCGAGTAGGGCTGTTCAAAATCGGCCCGGACCGGAAAACCGGACCGGACCGGAAATGACTGGACCGGACCGGACCGGTGAAAATACGGTCCGGTCTCCGATCCAGATAATTTCCTTAATCCGGTCCAAACCCGGAAAAAAACCGGTCCGGATCGGTGGACCGGTTTTTTTTTTTAATATTTTTTTAAATTTATATGTTTTTTTGGAGATTTATATGTATTTTTTTATAGATATTTTTCTTAATTTAATAAGTTAGGAGTTTATATGTTTTTTAGATATTTTTTAGATATTTTTTTATAGATTTAAATAAGAATTTAAATTAATTTTTTTTTAAATAAAATCCTGTCTAAACCGGTCCGGTCCGGTCTCCGGTCCGGACTTTTTGAAAAATCCGATCCGGTCCGGACCGGATGAACACCCCTAGTGTCGGGTGCTTTGTCTTTTTTAAAAAAACGACCTGAAAAAGTCTCTATTGTCTTGGCTCTGAGTTGGTGGTGGAGCTGTTGGAGAAGGAAGAGTACGATGTTCAACCCTTTCACTTCGAATCTCTTCCTTCTTTAAAAGGTTGGTGTATAGCTCAATATTCCACTCTGGTGAATTTTCTCCACAGTTGTTCAAGAACTTGAACGCATCAAGATCGTCATCATCATTTATAACGATCGGTGGAAGTTCTGGTATATTTTGATAAACGTATTGCACAAACAACTTCTCTTCATCAAATGGATTCTTCTCAGTCCATTTGTTGCGCAGTGTAGCCAAGTCCATGTCAGGGGAAAGCAACATGGCTTTCACTGTTCTATCACCCTCATACAACCACCTTTTCCCTTGTTGTTTCCATTCTCCACCACTGATGAACTTCACATACACTACTTTCGTACCTATAAATAAAGAATGTTTTTGAACTTCACGTATACAGAGGGGGAAAATCGATTTTTTTCCAGGAGAGTTTACTTACACATTCAAGCTTTAATGGAGGGCGTCAGGTGTGAAATATCAGGTGTGAAATATCTCACGTGGAGTAAGTGCTAGAGTCAGGCTGCTTTGAAGTTCTCCAAGAATATTCAGGGATTTTTGTCAGGTGAGCTACGCTGGAGGGATTAAGGGTTGAAGAAGATGAATAATTTTCTTTTGGAGGAAAACTTGCCCGCCAATTTTAATTAAGCATAGTTCAAGGAAGACATACTTGAAGGTTGATGTGATGGGGCTGCCACCAGGAGGGAGAAAGTGATTAAGGAGAGATTAAGGATTTCTTTTATCTTTTTTGGAGAAAATATTAGTCATCTTTTAAGGATATTCAATTGAAAAGAAAAGTTAAATTCTACCATCAACAATAGCAAAAATACCACAAAAAGTTGGTACTTTTGCAATACTTTTTAAAATATGGGTTTTTTGCAAGTTGCTAACAAAAATCTAGTATCCTTGCTATTACGCCTTTTTTTTAAATTAGATAAAAATAGTGAAGTAATTTGTAATGAAAATAGTGAAATATACGAATAATTTACGTAATTTGGGACAAATATTTGAAATTTTAAATATTCAAATGTAATAGAATATTAAAATAAGTGTGGATAAACCTCCTAAAATACATTATAATTTGGATAAAATAGGATATAGTCGCGAGAATCAAACAAAAGATGCGTGGGGGACGTTGGGTGGAATCTCAACCCGTGACAACTTCTGGTTGTAAGCGCATAAACCTCATAAACCCCTGCACACGACGTGATCGCAAGAGTAGAATCCCGAAGGATTCTGTTCCGTTAGCGGATCCTCCTCTTTCAGTAGTAGTTCCATCTCCTGATGTGTGTTTACCTCAGGCTTCGCAGAGTCTCGTATGTAACATGGGCGATTCACCTATGGAGGATGCGTTTTCTGACACATAGGAGACTGTGGCCGAGGGTCCTCATTTGGACGATGTGGATATGGAGGATGTCCATCCCTGCCCCTGGGAACACGTTCCTCCTCCCGCCCCCAGCAGCCAGTTCCCGCCCCCCAGCAGCCCGTTCCCCCTCCCGCTGGCGAGGCTCCACCTGTCGAGGAGGCCCCCCGTACGGGCTTGAGTAGCTTGAGGTGCTACAGAGCTTTGAGACTCACGTTGCACACCGGATTTGGCACACTTCTCCTCCACCTACATCGGCCCTCGTACGGCGTTTGAAGACTTATACTCGCCCGATCGACTTCGATGGCTGAAGGAGTTTCATTCCCACAAAGGTGGTTGAGGGTAGTTGGTATTGGCTTGCGGAGCAGTCCGGATTGACTCGTCTTCAGGATTTTCAGTTCGGTAGGGTCGATCACATTCTTATAGCAGCGTTCGTCGAGAGGTGGCACCCTGAGATGAACAACTTTCATTTTATGTGGGGTGACATTAAAAGTACACACTTCACGACGTGGAGAGTATCTTGGGACTGATCATAGAGGGGTTTCCCTGCCGCGTACCATTGGTAGGTATGGATGACGAGCTGAAGAAGTTGGGCCAGGAGTTGTTCAAGTATATGTACGGTGTTCGAGAGAGGAAGATGCAGAAGGAACTTAGGAAGGGTCGGCTTACTGCCTTTGAGTTTTTTGTGCACCTGCTACGCCTGATAGAGGACGACGATGAGTCTTAGTCGATAGCGGTAGGATACCTATGGCATGCCACGTCTTACAGCATTTTCGTGGATAAGTCCACAAACCAGTTGTTGTTGAAGACGATGTCGTTGTTCAAGGATTGGGGGCGTGTCATCGGCACAACTTGGGGGACCGGGTACTTGCCTGGTTGTATAGGAACCTTGACGAGGCTTCTCGGGGGATGGCCGTAGGCATAGTAGGGTGCACCTATCTGCTTCAGGTAATTAAACGTAAAGTTAACGTTGTTGTAATTATTTTTAAAAAATTTAAATTATTGTTAACCAAATATATTAATTCATATGTAGACGTGGATATGGACGTACATCATATGTTTTTCGAGGAACCCTAACCCCCTCTCTGGCATGGATGACAACGAGTGACGCGTTGCTCGGTATTATATCCAGCGCACCGCGCTGCGTGATATCGACAACAACCGGCATTACAAGCATATTTTGGATGAGTATCGGCCCGAGGATGTAAGCACCCTATTTTTTATATTTATATCTCTATCAATAATTATTTACACGATCGTACTTTTTTATCATTGCAGGTACGGTGGATGCCGTATGACAGTCTAGATTTTGGTGGTGCATATAGGACCTCCACATACAGAGGGACGACTGCTTTCCTGGACGTTGAGGAGCCGTACATGCCCGATCGGGTCGTGTATAATGTATGATATGTTACGAAATGTTAAACTTTGTACTTTGTACTGTAATGATAAAGATGGATTTGTACTGTAATGATAAAGATGGGTTTTGGGTTTTATGTAAGTACGTTATGGTTTCATATATTACAGTATAATGTATGATATGTTACGAAATTGAAGGTTATTAACTAGTGGACACTAAAAATTGGAAAACCCTAAACCTTAAAACATTACCTTAATTTATATAAGTAGTGGAAACTACAAAATGGAAAAAGACTGGATTTACATCGACTAAACATATCCAACTCCATCCCGATCCAACATTTGTAGATCTCCCCTTCTTGGTCTCAGTGGTCGAGGGCTCTTCTACGGTACACAATCTCGGTTCAAAGTAATCTTTGTACTTGCGGGCAAACTCGGACTTAAGCTCTGGGGGCAAATCCCTGTTGGCCAAATCTCCCCACATGGAACCAAAGATGACATCATCTTCATCGATAAAGTGGTCCTCATCCGGTGCGAGATCATCAAGACCCACTCCATCCCACTTGATTTGCTTCCAAAAAATATTGATTTCACTTTGCTTCAACGGGACACCGACATATACATATTCCTTTATCATGTGTGGGCAAGGCAAGCCTAGGGTGGATTTCCAAAACACAACACGACATTCTTCATCGGGTATTTTTCCTTCCTTTGCCCTGACAACTTCATTGTATAGCATTCTTAACACTATTCCAAGACCTTATAAAGAATGCGCATGAAAAAAACCTTCACCCAATTTGGCCCATTTACGATCTCTGTGAGCGCCTTAAAAACACTCTGCTCCATATCACCCATGATTTCCCGAATCTGATCAACGAACATATTGTCAATTTGCTGCACGAAGGTGTCGAAGCGTCCAACAGACGATTGGATCCCGTCCTTCAGCATAGAGTGTTGAATCTCAACCCTAAAAATAAAATTCAAGTTACATTTAATATATATTGATACGTATGTAAAGGGGCTTTCCTAGTTGCACTTATGAATTTACTTGTTTGATGATCTTGTGGCGAAATGAAAAACTGTGTCGCACCATGCATAGACTAGCATCTTCTTGTAAAGAGCAAGCCATACCTTCTTCACGTAGTCCATCAGCCAGGGTTTCCTAATCCATTTCTCCTTCAAGTATTAAAGTCGTGCCTCGTACACATCCTCAGTGGGAGACCTCAACAACCAACGAACATTACCACTAAAACGCTCAAAGTTTTCAATATGATTCATAGTATAAGCTTCCACGTTGCGGTTGACATGGACCCTACACAACAGATGATGTGAATTGGGAAAGACTACTTCGAGAGCGTTCACAACTGCGAGCTCTCGATCTAACATGATCGCCTTAGGTTCTTGTCTCCCGAACATGATCTTAAGGCACCGCAAGGCCCATTCGTAGTGCTTCGTCGTCTCATTTTGCATGAATACGATTGCAATACAGAACGTAAGGTTGGTACAAGTGAATCCAAAAACTCCAACAAAGGCATATCGTACCTATAAATGTAAAAATTAGAACATTTATATGCAATTACATATTTTAGATGTAGTAATAACGATAACTAAACTTTCATACATGTTGGTCTTGTAGGTCGTATCCATGATGACGATGTGGGAAAACAAACGCAACAAATGTCTAGCTTCGGGGTGACAAATAAAAAGGTCACTCAAAACCTTTTTCCCTTTAGCATTGCAAACTGTATTGGTGCTTGTATAATAACCTCTCATCCTTAGAAAATCCAACGTGTATTGCGGCACCGTCAAATTCCCCCTGGATTTCTGCCTCTCCTTAGCCTTGTAATTCAATTGATTCCTTGATGTCAAACATTGGGGATCCTGCTTTAGAAATAGACTCATAATAGCCTTCGGCTTTGTGTCGAAGGCAGGCAAAACATTTACTCTCTGATGTTGTTCATGCGAAAGCCGTCTAGCAAATGCATGACCAATCAAACTACTTGAAAGATCATGGTTGTGCCATACATTAACGATTGATAATGTCCACCTGTCAGATTTGATCGAATTTTCTTTCACAAAAAACCCATGTAACTGAAACAGGCACTCGCTCTTTATTGTCCTCGATTTGTTTTTCCGTTTAGGGTTTGCCTCGGGACCCTCAACCTCCTTCTTCTTCACCGCCGATCTATATGACCTAGACTTCTCACACGACAATATGACCTTTCTAACCCATGATTTACTTATGACGATCATCATACACAGTTCCAAACCTAAATTCTTAGCCCAATTGATCATAGTGTCTCTATCACTCCATTCCTCACTTGTAGTAAAATGAGAAGAATAGTCCACTGGCGAAAAATTGCTATCACTTGAGCCGTCCTATTTATTTTCAAAAAAAATATACATTAGAGACTTTTCTAAGAGCGATTTCAAAAAATAACATAATGATGTTCTGACCACAAACATATAATTTACTTAATAATTGAATCTCCTATTCATTTGACCAGTATATATAACTTATAGGTTTCCGTAAATAACACCTACAACATGTAATTTATTAACAAAAGACTAACATAATGTATAAGCTAACACATGTGATCATCCTATTTATTTCGCAAATAAATATACCGAAAATACCACTTAACAATACTAACATATTGTCCACTAACCTAAAACATGTACTCATCCTATTTATTTCACAACTACATAGGATACCAAAAATACCACCTAAAAAAGACTAACATAATGTCCACTAACCTAAAACATGTAATCATTCTATTTATTTCACAACTATATAGGATACCGAAAATACCACCTAAAAAGGCTAATATAATGTCCACTAACCTAAAACATGTAATCATTCTATTTATTTCACAACTATAAAGGATACTGAAAATACCACCTAAAAAGACTAACATAATGTCCACTAACCTAAAACATGGAATCATCCTAACGTAATGACCGTATGTACATTTTAATGAACGTTCTAAACTACAACAAACGACTTTAATTTACTAAATTTCAAATAAACTTGGGAAAAAACATATACGCACTTGTAAATCATCTTGATGAGTTGAATCAAGACCGGGTGCATCATTGTAGCTTGAGGAAGACATTCTCTCAATAGTTTGTGATTTCAATTTAGTGGTACATCAAGGGGACCCAAATGACTATCTTATATATACTCAAAAAAGTTATCATTATAAAACGGTAACGTTTTGGGCGCAACGACGTAGCGCCCAAAAGTTACAGTTGGATTCAACGGTAACTGTTTGGGCACAAGTATGTAGCATCCAAAAAGTTATCGTTGTATCCAACAATAACTTTTTTGGGCGCAATGACGTAGCGCCCAAATGTTGAACGGTTCAGATGAAGAACCGGTTCAACAATTTTTAAAAACTCATTTTTTTATATAAAAAAAAATTACTCGAATTTTGGACGTCACTAGGTTGCGCCGAAGGGAATTTTTTTTTGGGCGCCAATAGATTTTTTTTTTTTTTTTGTGCACAACTTCATTCCACCCAAAATGTGGTACGGGAAATAGAAAAAATGCGTTGCAAAAATTATCCCTTTTTTATTGAGTGAAGCACAGAACATCAGTGATGGGTTTTTTGGAATACAGTGGGCAATTTATTAATTATCTTTCTCAACAATGAATACATACGCCAGTGAGGTCTTCACTGTATTTAAGAGAATAAAACCAATTACGACTTCAAATCATCAGAATTTATAATTTTGTGTATGGGTATTTGATTTGGACTTATAATGTATAAAAATAAACTCTTTCTGAGACCATGAAGAAACATTTTAAAAGGGAAAAGTTCAAGTGAGAATGATTATTAGAATGAGAATAAAAAACGGCCGTTTTGTTTTTTTGAAAAAGAAAATGCGTATTTTTGAAAAAACTTCAAAAGGACGCATGCACGCACATGATATGGGATGTGCATAGATTTTGGGTTGTGTGTGCATGGATTTGGACTTGTATGTGCATCTAAATTTTACTTGTGTACATCGTTTTTCTGGGTTGAAATGTACATGTGTTTTGAACTGTATGTGCATTCCTTTTGAAGTGCATGCATTTATACTTATATGTGCATGTACTTTGTACTAGATGTGCATGAGTGTCCACTTACAAATTTATTAGAAATAAAAATGTATGTGACTTTATGTAAGTAAAAGTTCATGCACATACAGACAAAAACTTATGCACTTCCTAGAATGTGCACAAGTGTGTGCTTATATGTGCCTAGGTTTTGATTGTATGTGTGACTTTGTTTAAGTGGAAACTCATGCACATACATGCAAAAATTTATGCACTTCTTGGAATGTGCACAAGTTTGTGCATGTATATGCACATATTTTGACTGTAAGTGTGGCTTTTATAAGTGGAAACACACGCACATACAGGCAAACACTGATGTACTTTTTTAGAATGTGAACGAGTTTGTGCTTATATGTGCATGAATATTTGTTTGTCTTTGTTTAGTGGAAACTCATGCACATACATGCAAAAAACTTACCCCTGAAATGTGCATAAGTATGTATTTTATTTGACTTTATGTGGACGAGTTAAAAAATGCATAGATTATGTGCATGAAAATAAGTATCTATGTGCATGATTTTTGTGTTGTATGTGCTAGCGAATAAAAAACGCATGCGCATGCACCAAACCGTATTTCCCCCCAAAAATACGCATTTTTTCAAATAAAATTTGACCATGCCGAATTATTGCATTTTTTGGGCTTTTTTAGTCTAGGCCTTTAGTTTCCTTGGATCAAATGGCCCATATTCATTCTTATTTCTCACCTAAGCTCAATTTCTCACCGGATCCGCATCCATTTCAAAAAAGACAAACGAAAATAATGTTAGTTGAGAAAAAAAAATACATGAAAAAAAAATGAGGGGTACAACACGGGGATTTTTTTCACTCATTCTGATACTACTTTCGTCCAAACACGCTTAACTTATTAGTTCTGATGAGATCCATTGCATTTATGCTAGTACGATCGCACCAGTCAACTCTACTCAACATTTTCTACATCTATCATCTCGGTTCGAACTTCAAACCATCGTAACTTTGTGCACAGGTTTCCGATTCGGGCTTATAATATATCAAAAGAAATTTATTTTTGAAACCTGCTAGATGAAGAAACTTTTAAAAAAATAGAGACAAAAGTAACATTGATTGAGAAAAAATAGAGACGAAAAACGACAAAAAGAAGGGTGCAACGCGAGGACCTCCTAAGAGGTTATTCATCCTAGTACTACTCACGCCCGTAATACAGGGACAGTTTAATAAAATTTTAAAATGTATTTGTATGAGGGGAAGGAGCTGGTGAGAATATTTTTCCTTGAGAATGATGCATATAAATGCAAAAATTTATGCATAAAAGTCAAACTTATGCACATACAAGCAAAACTTCTACACGTCTGGAACTCATGCACATATAGGAAAAAATCTATGCATTTCACAAAGTCACGCACATACAGTATAAAACTTACGCATATACAAGCAAAAACTTGTGCACATTCTAAAGTACATAAGTTTTTATTTGTATGTGCATGAGTTTCGAAAAGTGCATAAGTGTTTATATTTATGTGCATAAGTTTTGTCCGTATTTTTGAAAAATAAAAAAATTCTACAAGTACTCAAATTTTGTTCTTCATGTGCATCATTCTCACATTCTCATGGGAGAAATTATTCTCACGTAAACTTTTCCCTTTATAATGGATGATCACAACAAACTGTTCAGGGTAATGCATTATAAAACTAATGGTTTTCCTAGTGTGTGCCTATGGACACATGCTAAAAAGTTATATTTGAAATTGTTTTTCAAATATATTTTTAAATTGGAATAGGTAAACCCTTAGACAAAAAGTTAAATGAGTGGATAAATAATATTATTGTAAAATATGAAAATTTTAATTACACTAGAAAAAACCTGAGATTATGTAACACCCCGGGCCAGAGGTGCTACAGTGCCATAGTCCGAAGGACTATAAGGCGGTTTCTAAAAGAAAAGAAATCCAAACTCTTCCAAATACATAAAAATCATCAATACTGAAAATTCATGTTCAAGTTTGAAACAACGCTTAAACCTGTCAACCAGTTTAATACACCAATTTATATCCAAAACAACGGAAGCGAAAGCAACACTTTCAAATCTGATGCAAACTAAATCTTTAACTGTGAAGACACATCTGTGATCTAGAACCCGCTTGTTGTTGCAAACCTGCAAAGCCTGATTGACTGGGGGACCCGATACCCCAGCCAACCGCGGCACGTAAACCGAAGTTGATCAGTCTTACGAAAGACTGGCAAAACTCCTCAAGCCAAAACAGTTTAACACCAGAAAATTATCACAACAACCAACTCATGCCAAATAACAACATGTCACACATATATAAATATATATCATTATAATATCACTATCATATCAACCAACCAATATCGACCACACATCAAAACATAAACACACACTATCACATAACCATTCATTACCCACTCTTATCCAACTCTTCATTATGCTAACCTCATTCAATCCAACTTCAACCTCAACACAAGTAGACGACTAAAAAGATCCAATCCAACTTTCTTTCTACTGCTACACTTCACTTAACAACACTAAGAAACATATATTACTATTAACACGCAACCCGAGCTAACCAATTATATCGAACTCACTACTGCCAACACACAATCTAACACACACAACCGTCAACGCACACAGATGTCAATTCACACACAATCCAACACACACACAATTGTCAACACACACAGATGTCAAATCACACACAATCCAACACACACAAATGTCAATCACACACAATCCAACACAATTGCCAACACACACAATCCAACACCCGATCCAACCTCCGATCCAACCTCCAATCCAACTCACCACCGGATGGGACTTCAACCATCCAACCAACACCCATAGCCTGAACCAACGGAGGTCACCCTCGCGTGGTCGGATGAGGTCACACCCTCACCCCGGCTCCATAACCAACCAACCAACACCCATAGCCTGAACCAACGGAGGTCACCCTCGCGTGGTCGGATGAGGTCACACCCTCACCCCGACTCCATAACCAACCAACCAACACCCATAGCCTGAACCAACGGAGGTCACCCTCGCGTGGTCGGATGAGGTCACACCCTTACCCCGGCTCCATAACCAACCAACCAACACCCATAGCCTGAACCAACGGAGGTCACCCTCGCGTGGTCGGATGAGGTCACACCCTCACCCCGGCTCCATAACCAACCAACCAACACCCATAGCCTGAACCAACGGAGGTCACCCTCGCGTGGTCGGATGAGGTCACACCCTCACCCCGGCTCCATAACCAACCAACCCCCATAGCCTGAACCAACGGAGGTCACCCTCGCGTGGTCGGATGAGGTCACACCCTCACCCCGTCTCCATAACCAACCATCCACAATTTACCACACCAACACCCAAGCAAACACAACACAAGGCAACCAACCAACACATTCAACCAGGTTCAACACAAAACCAATAACCCAGCACATAACTAACAACAAAACACACAACCAATATCCGCCAACAAACCAACAAGTATTCACACAATCAATCCACAACAAACGATCAACAACTAACCGACAATCAACGGCAACCAACAGATACAACCAATGGCCGACAATAACCCACAGTCACAACCAACAATGACAACTAACTACAACCAACAACAATAACCGCATAATGATCCAACATAAACCAACGACAAACCAATGTCCAACAAATAACTAATATCTGACAACAAAACCAATAACCCACAAACAACCAATATCAAACGACTAAACCAATATCCACACATTCAACCATTTCAAATAACAAAACCAATAATCAAACACCCCACCAATATCCGCAAACAAAACCATTAACTAAGCACACAATCAATAATCAAGCACACGACCCATAACCGGGCACACAACCACCCACACACACACAGACACAACCAAGTGATTCCACAACCAACAATCCGAATTAACGCACTCAGACAAGGATAAAATTAATTACTGAAACAAGATAGGAGCCAAAGTAATTTTATAAAAATATACGAAGGGTTAGCAAGAATCATCTTGCCTCAAGCTCGACAACCACGACCTCAGAGATCTCCAACCAACTCGAACGAACCTGCGAAATCAATCCGAGCAAATCTCTGGCATTAATTACTCATACAAATTCATTACCAACAAACCCCCAAATTCAAACCCTAATTTCATACCTCTAAATTCCAATCTCAGCAACCACACACAAAATTAGCCCAAACTCCAAAAATCAAATTTGTGCTTCACAACTCCACCGAATTCAGCCAATTGACTCAGCTGCACAAATCTTGTCGTCACCTTGCTCTCGCCGCCGGGATGGGGCTTCTCGTCGCCGGAGGAGCAGCACCAGCAGGCCGCGCAGGAGCCGAGCCTTGCATAGCCTCGACCGCAGTCTCGCGCTACAGCTCGTTGTAGTTCGCACCAGCAAATCGATGCGCCTCGCACCAGCAGCTCGCGGTCTCGCCTCAGCCGTGGCTCGCCTCTGTCGCCAGAACTGGCATCTCCTCGTCGGAGCTCACAGCAGCAACAACAGCAAGCACTCCAGCAGCAGCAGCGAACAGAACAGCAGCGGCTCCACAGCAACTCTGACCTTCAGTAGCAGCTCCACGACAGCAGCCACGAACAGAGAAGGAAGCGGACGGCGGTCCGGGTCGAGCTCGCCAGAGAAGAAGCGACTTCGGCTGGCACAGGAGAGAGATCGTCGAAGGAGAAGGGGGTTGGGCTGCTCGGCTGAAGAACGCACACGGGAGAGAGACAACCGAAAGTTAGGGATTTTATCCCCCAAAATTTCCATTTCTCCCCTTTTTAAGTAAACTCATAATTAATTTACCAAAATGCCATTATCAACTTATTTGGGGTATTTCAGATTAAAGCATAGTTCACATATTTTTTGGACTACAAACAATATGTTTATTACATTTTTAAAAAGCTCTAGAAATGAACTCAATGGAAGTATATGAAGATCTCAAAACTCAATTTGTGGAATGCATAAGCCCTCAATTGGTTATATATCTATGAAAACTTGTCTAATTGGTTATATATCCATTAAAACATGGAAATTGGTTATATATCTTTGGATTTTAAGAAGTATTGAATTATTATCCAAATTATGTTTTCTCTTAATTTAATACTTCATATAATTCAAAAATAGGATAACTTTAATAAAATTACCCGTACAAATAATAATTTTCACACAAATATCGATAGACCTGAAAATTACATGAAATCACCCACGGTACGAGAGACTTTATATAAAGGTATTTTATTTTCAGTTTTATGTATGAATGATTTTAAAACGTTGATACATAAAACTGAAAATAACACTAAATAATCATTTTCATGGTTTTGTTTGTTAAACACAAATCAAATTAAAAGGGTTTGAAAAACTAATGGTGTATATATAAATGGGAGCATAAATGGAAATAATATAATATAATTGAAATTGTATTTAGTGAAAAATTTATTGTAGTCTTGCTATGATTTTTTTTAACTTCAATTTAAATAAAATCTCTAAAATGGATGATTTATAGATTTTTTTAAATTTTGAGTAATTTTGTGTAATAAGAAATTAATATGTATGATTATATTCTACACTCTTAAATGTAAATAAATTAAGAATAAAGAACAAATTTTATTGTGATTAAATGAGTATATGTCCAATTTTTAAATTTAAATAAATATTCAATTAAACATGTTTAGGGCTTGTTCGGCTCATGGGTATTATTATACATTATAACATATTATTTTATAAAAAGAGATTTTTAAATTGTGTGCAAGAAGAAGAGTCTAGGAGATGATTTTAGAGCAAATTGACCTTAAAAATAGCTTATAGATATTAATGGCCGAACAAAGCTAATAATTGTTGATATATTATAAAAACTTATAATGTGTAATACGTGAGGTTCCCGGAACCTTAATGGGTATACATCAGAAAATCAAATACCTTAGCAAAATGATAAAGAATGTTTTTTTTTATACAAGACAAATATTAGGACCTATCTAAATAGATGACTATCATAAATCATCCGAATGGATGATCTTTACAAATTGAGTTCCAAAAGGCTGAAAAATAGAGTTCCAAAAGGCTGAAAAATAGAGTTCAATTGTAAGAACTCATATGTCACAATAATTGTACTATGATGAGTGTCGGTGGGACACAGAAGTTGTTGGAATCTCTGGAGTGCATGCGACGAAATGGGGTGTGTGGCCAGGAATTCAGCTGCTCGGTTTGCTTCTCGGAAGTAATGAAAAACCTGCGAAGAAGAAAAGAAAGACAATAGAAACAAAATATCCATAATAATGGAGTGAATTTCCCATTGAATTTTCCATGTGCGTCGAATAGAATTAATGACGAGTAAATTATCGCCTTCGATAACTAACTATGAAATATTATGCCTAACAACATACTGAATGCCGAAAAGAGCTGCTAGGGCATCAATGCGGAGTATAAAAGTTGACGGAATTTGCTGTCGATGGAAAAATAGGATTTTTGCATTGTGATCTAGGAGAATATATGCAATGTGTGAAGTGTTGTCACGTTTTTTTGAACCATCAAAATTAAGTTTAATCCATGTCGACGGTGGTTTCTTCCATATTTTATTAGTAATTAGTTCACGATTTCTTCTGATGGTAACATGTGTTGTGGAGGCATTGGATAATATCCATTCTCGAAACAATAACCAGGCTTGTTCTGAAGGGTTACAATGTTGTGGGGTAGCGGGTTGCCGAAAGATCATATTATTTCGGTAATCCCAGATATACCACCATAGAAATAACAAATTAAGGAATGGGGTTGCCGTTGGACTGTCGGAAGTAATCAAAGTTGTATTGAAAATCTGACGTAAACTGTAAAGAGTATGTTTGAAGTTTTGATTCAAGGTTAGATATCATTTGTTGAGTAAAGGAGCGGATAAAATATAAGTGGTTGGTATCTTCATATGTGTCTTGGCAAAGTTGACAAGTTGAGTAAACCGAGTGGTAATGACAGTTAAGTCGTTCCGTGGTGGGGAGGCCATCACGGATTGTCTTCCAAATGAAGGTCTTAATTTTTGGGGGAATCTTGAGTTTTCAAATCCAAGCATACGAGTCTCTGGTTAACTATGGCACAATGATTGAGCTGGTGAGCGGACGAAATGGTGAAGTTCCCATCATTATTAAATCTCCAAATAAGTCGTTCATCCATGGGTACAGACGGGATGTGGATATTGGTTATTTTGTGAATGACGTGTGGATGTAGTAAAATTTGCAGAGAAGGGAGATCCCATTATCGGGACGGGGTAATGAAATGAGATACTATAATATCTGGTGCAGTGTTGTTGTGAAAGAATGGAAAAAGATCACAGTTAGGGATCTAGGAATCCGATCGGAATTTAATCGTATGTCCATTTCCTAGCTCCCAAACAAGTCCTTTTTTGAAGTCATTGCGAAGGTGGAGTAGTCGTGAAAACTGTCAAGACTGTTTAGCCTTCTTACGGTAAGAGAAAATATTTGTAGATGTAAAATACTTTTCAGTAATGATTCGGACCCAGAGATTATTGGGTTCAGTTAGTATTTTTCATAATAATTTCATCTGAAAAGTTCTATTCGTCTCTATTGTGGTGTGGAGTCCAAGTCCACCATCAGTTTTGGGTTGGCATATAGAATGCCAAGAAATAAGGGGACAGTAATTGGCTTGGTATTTGTTCCAAAAGAAGTCTTTAATAATTTTATCTATATCATTACAAACAGAGGTTGGGAGCAGAAAACTTTGCATTAAATAATTGATTTTAGAGCAGAGATTTGATTGTATAAAGACAAGGCGGCCAGCCTGGGATAACGAATTGGTTTTCCATTTGGATAATTGTTTTTTGATGCTCTGTATGGAGTCGTCGAAGACTTCTTTTTTAACTTGTCCTCTGACAATAGGAATGCCTAGGTATTTTTCCATTGATTTAGTCACTAGTAAATTAAGTAAGGCTGCAAGAGATGAGGTTTGATGTGTAGTAATATTGGAGGATGTTTGTAAGGAACTTTTATGGAAATTGATAGATAGACTAGAGATACGGCTGAAACTATTATGGATATCTTGGATATAATGCATATGTTGTTGCGTGGCATTAGCAAAAATGAAGGTATCATTAGCGAATGTGAGGAACGGAATGTACGTGCCGTTACGAGTCAGTTGAATTCCAATTTTCCGATTTGGTTGTTGAGCTGCATGGGATAATGTGTGTGATAAGTATTCCATAGCGATGATGAAGATGAACGGAGCAATAGGGTCACCTTGACGTATACCACATTGGGGTTTAAAAATAGGTCATGGCTCATTGTTAACAAGTACGTAAAATGAAGTTGAAGTTATACATGTCATTAGTGTTGCTACCCAGATAGGAGAAAAACCAAATTTAAGCAAAATGGTTTCGGTGAAGTTCCAGTTTAGTTTGTCATAAGCATTTTTCATATCCAGTTTGAGAGCCATTCAACCTTTCTTACCTCTCTTTTTCGCATGAAAAGAATGAAAGATTTCATGAGCGACGAGGATTTTGTCTTGTATTGATCGTCCTTCCACAAAAGCACCTTGAAAGGAACTGATGAGTTTAGGTAAGACGAGTTTTAATCTGTTAGCCATAATTTTGGTGATAATTTTATAGATAGTGTTACAGAGGTTAATTGGTCAGTAATAGTTGATAGTAATAGGGTTATCATTCTTTTGGATAAGAGTTATAAAAGAGTGAACATATTCAGTTAACATCTGACCATAGTGAAAAAAAGCTTGAATGACTGGAGTAAGTCATTTGTTAAGAATAGATCAAAATTGTTAGTAAAACTCACCTAAAAAATCATCACGTTCCAATGTTTTATTGGATGGCAAATAAAAAACCATCTATTTTTTTTTTATTTCGTGGTAAGTTGGCATGACAAAAGATAAAGATTGTTGAAATGTTGGCATTAGATCTTTCGGTGAGGCTACTCAGCTGTCTATATATCGGCTTTTTGTTGCGCACCTCGCTGTCATTTTACAATAAACCAATTTGGATTTTACCATCTTTTTTGTGTAGGGCCTGTAGGCTATCAAAAGGTGGCATCACCAAACATTTAATCTCCTATTTTCACACACAATACAGGTGATGACAAGACACAGATAAGTGTGTTTACATCCATCATCTGTACCGACTGTACAAGTTTTGTACAAAATCACCTAAAACTTCCCTTGCAAATGCATATTAGCAAATTTATTATCTGCAAACATTCAACATGCATTTGCCTTCTTCCAAATATTATCACACAATGACTACAACATTTTATTAGCCTCAAATATAATACATACAAGTGAGAGTCTGATCAATATTTAGCACATTGTGGATATACAATACAACCCCAGCAAACACAGGTACATTATACATAGCTAGGAAGGAACATGGGTGATGACTGATGAATGTATTCATATATCACCCTGACAACAACAATAATTAGCCTATATAAGTTGTACCATGATCAGGGAGGGCAGCACAATCAACATGATGTTGGACCTCATCGCCCTTTCGGGTTCATTATCTGCGAGAACACAACGCTGGGTGTCAAGCCATCCGAATCTACACTGCCGAGACTGATACCTCCATTGCTCACGGTGCTCCTAGAGTCCACCACATTGCTTCCGTTGAAACCCGAGGACGAATTCGGGTCCTTCTTCCCATGACACTCATTCTCATAGTCAATTCCCTCCGCGGTCTCCTGAAGCTGAAGAGCAAACTCTAGATTCCACAACACATCTCCCATAGACGGCCTCTCGGTGCCTTGATCAGCCACGCACTTCATTGCCGTCTCTGCAAACTTCTCGAGGCATTCGGGTGAAATCTTCCCCTTGAGGTAAGGATCGATGATCTGATCAAGGATGCCCTTCTTCTGACAGTGTGACGCCCATTCTGCCAGGCTGACTTGCTCTTTGGCCAACGTCGGATTCAGGGCAGGCCGGGCACACAACGCCTCAAACAACACGACCCCAAACGAGTACACGTCGGACTTGTCCGTCAGTTGTTGTCGCCTGAAGTACTCGGGATCAAGATACCCAAAACTTCCCTTCACAACAGTGCTGACATGGGTGTGATCCAATGAAGGCCCTGTCTTGGAAAGCCCAAAATCAGACACCTTCGCAACCCACTTCTCGTCGAGCAGAATGTTGGTTGTCTTGACATCTCGGTGGATGATGGTGTACTTAGCACCGGTGTGGAGATAATGTAGCCCACGAGCAGCACCGATGCAGATCTCAAGCCTTTGTTTCCAGGGTAATGGAGGCTTCTGGGTTTTGTAGAGGTGCTCACGAAGGGTCCCGTAAGCCATGTAGTCATACACAAGGATCATCTCACCGTTCTCGTCACAGTAACCAAGTAGAGACACCAGGTGGCGGTGACGCAGCTTGGAAAGCATCTCGATTTCGGTTTGAAACTCATGGACTCCTTGATCAGAGAGCGGGTTACCGCGTTTGATGGCAACTTTAGTTGTTCCTCCATCAATTTCTCCCTTGTAGACTTTCCCAAAACCTCCAACCCCGAGCAGAAGAGCCTCATCAAAGTTTTTCGTAGCGGATTTGATCTCCGAAAATGAGAAGTGCCGGCAAAGGTTTGAGGGCAGAGAAGAGGCGTAGCTGCCTGTAGTGCTTGTCTTAGCTGAGCTACAAGTGTGTGAATTTCCATACAAAGAGATGGGTAGCCATCCGGATTTCCCGTCAGCACTTGAGCTAGAGAGTTTCCCCCACCTGCGCCGACGTGAAACAACACAAACAAGGAGGCCAGCAAGGACAAATAAGGCTACTCCGCCACCAATACCTCCACCGACGATTGCTTTTCGATTCTTATGATCGGTGCCAAATGGTTCTCCTGCCCATACATCAATTGTTGTGGGCATAGGAGTTGGAATTGGATTTGGCCCAGCAAGATTTCCAGCACTGTCATTTATCTTGAAAATTTCAACCCCATTAAGAATAGCATCATAGTACTGGGGCTTGCTAGAAGTATCTGGATGCAACGCAAGCCACAGATCTTGCTGCTGCTCTCCTTGTACATACAACACATAGTCCTTGTACACAGGAATCCCGTTTCCATTCGTCCAAGAAACAACATCCGCCCCCAACTCAGCCGTTTGATTGTTCAGATATATATCAAACACTCTCTGATTAACCTTACTGATGTTTGTAAACAACTCACAGAAATGAAGCCTCACCATGTACAAGAACCCTGAATCAACAGAGAACAACCACGTCAAATTGTAATTCACGTTCACATTCGGATCAGGCCCCATAGATCTAGCCGTCGAATAGACATCAACAGGAGCCACATAACTAGGGATGCTAGGAGGATACTGAATTGTCAAATTCTGATCAAGAACATCAGTAACTCCGGTTCCAGCCCCATATATATAAGGACTGTCAATAAACCAAGTCCTGAACAGACCAGTATCCTTTGTAGGAGCTATCACATTTCCACCAACATTCAACCTATACGCATTCTCAAGCGCGGTGGTGTTGTCAATGGTGAAGGTACTGACTTGGCCAACAATTTTGGCGCCGGAATCGTCATAAATTGAAGGCATCGAAGCCAATTCGATCCCATTGATAAACGCAAAAGTGTTGGAATAGTTGGAAGAAGGTGTGAATGTGAGATTCAAGGTGTCGGTTTCGACATTGATGGAGTATTCCTTGATGAGATAATCGAAGGTGATAGCTTGCGCGGTTTGGTAAGCGCTGAAGTTGTGGAGCAAAGTGTACGGACCAGCTGTAACGGCGAAGACGGAATCGGAGGTGTTGAATTGGTTATACGAGTCTGGATAGAAGTAGAGGCGGAGGAATTTCCGGCCGGGAGAAATCGGGAAAGCGTAGGTGAACTCCGACTGGGAAATCCGAGCGGTCATGTACGGAACTTGAGTGATGTCGGCTGCCTGGTTTGAAGCGGTGGATTTGGGGGACGACGACGAGGCGAATTTGGAGCCGACGTCGGTGGTCCATTGGCGGCCGTCGGAGTCGGTGCCGTCGGAGGAAGCGCCGCAATCGAGGAGAATGTCCTCGGCAGGCTTAAAATCCTGGCCGAACGCGGCGCTAAGTAGGGAGAGAGTACAGAGGAGAAGGAGAATCCGATTGAAATTGGTCATTGTGACATGAAAAACTCGGGATGGATGCAAAATTCTTGAAGAAGGAATCAATAGAGAAAGTGGAAAAGTAGCAGACTAGCTAGAATTGACTTACATGGAAGAATGAGGAAGTTAATTTGTGTATCGGCGACAGGAATCGAGAGAGCAGCTGAGAATCAAGAGACGGTGAAAATGGATAGGATAGATTTTTTGTTGTTGCATGGATAGGATAGATTTTGAGGTTGGCGTTTGAAAATTGAGAATACGGTCCAGAAAGTGAACTGAAAATGGAGGCCAGCAAATCCTTGATAGTAATTGCTACATTTTTCCCACGGGTCGCACTTTGCACAGCTTGTAAATGTAAATAATAGATATAAGAAAAAAAGAATACCATAAAGACTACACGGTGTCTCTTTAGACTTTTTGTTAGGGAGACGTTTGCAGATGTTAACAGCTGGTTATCAAGAAGACAAGTTTGAAACAGCTGGATATTTTTCTAATTAGGAGTTCAAATCAATCATGATTATGATGTATTTTTAAAAAGTTTGCAGAGTGAAATAAACTGGACAAGTAATAATCATTAAAACTTAACCAAATTATAGTTTGTAAAGACGTTTTCAAAAGTGGATTACAGGATGCTACCAAGTTGATATCACTATATCAGTAATCACGGCGGCATTAGAGGTTTTAGAAAGGGATAAATGTGTTAAGATCAACAACACAACACAACACAACAACAGCATAGCCAATAGACCATATATATGAAGTTCCTTTTATGGTCATTTCATGCACCAAACTTAACTCAAACTGGACCAACACCGAAGAAACGCCGTTCCCTACAACCTTGCACACACAATCAACAAATTTGAGAACATAAACTTATCATCACTCAACCAAGAGATAGGGGAAGTAAAACTCACCTGTAAGCTAGCTAGGAGTTTCACAGTATGATAAGAATGATTAAAGGCTAAGCAAATTGACTTTTTATGACAAATTACAACCCATATAATTTGAATCTAAGGTCATTTTTTAATTTACCTTAACGCTATGCTTATAGTTAGCATCAACAAATTAAGAAAGAACACTTTGAGATAGAAATATTTGTCAATCTCTAATAGAAAATTAGATCAATGGGTAAATAACTAAGCTTTAATAGAAAAGAAAGTATAAATTTATAATTTTATAAATTCATTATTTGATAAAAATGTATCCTTATAACTTATAATTTGAGTACTTATGTCGTATTTCTTAGATTATATAAGTTCTTTTAAATTTAAATGAGAAGAAAAACACACTAAAAAGTTAATTTAAACCTTACCTCATGTATACATAGATTTTTGAAAGATGATACTTGCTAGCAATCTAGTATCTCCTAATCTGCTTGAACTCAACTTCTCTCTCATGCTTGATTATTTCGTATAACTTTTTCCAAATTGCTCCTTTCCTACTCAAAAATCACTCTTCTATGATACTTGAGTTAGCTAATAATCATTCTTGTTCCTTTCTCTCATGACTTTCATCGATAACCAATATGTCGTCCACTCGTCCCGTATGTTGTTCTTTATATAAGAATCTATCTCTTTTATCATTAATGATACCAGTTATAAATAGTATTAATTATTTTGTCATTCACATTGATTTAAATGTGAAAATTCTTGGTTTGGTCTATTAATTTTCAAACTCGTTCCCATTTATATACTCTAAAGGTAAGGACTCATGATCCTTTTATGCATATGGGTCGTCATCTATTCATTATTTTTTAGTTTAATAAAAATTCATTCTCTTTAAATTTCTCATAATGAGAAAATATATAAAGTGAAAAGGTATAAATAATCTCTATATTATTATATGTGCATATACACTATAGTTTTGATATGTATACAAATATCTTAACAAATTATGTACTTGAGTTTTAACATCAAATAGGAAAAATATAGACATTAGTAAAATCCATTAGTTTTTTGGTCATTTGTAGAAAAACCAATATTACAATTTTATTGTTTCAAATGCGAAAATATTTGTTGGTGTATTAACTTTTCAAACCTGCTCAGATTTTATTTATATAGGTCATGACCGTTTTACGCATATGGCCGACCATATGGGTCATCTATTCATTATTTTTAGTCTAATGGGAATTCATTCTCTTTAAATGTGTCATAATGAGAAAATATATAGGTGTTGAATTCCTTAGGTTTTGATGGTTATAAACACTCAACTAATATGTGTATCAAGTGCTTCAGGGACAAGAAGAGTTATCCCAGGGAGCTTTGTAGCACAGGATCTCAGAGGGAACAAAGGCTTGCTTAGCGCTTTGTTACGTCTCAAGAAACTGAAGTGACGGACCAGATCAAGGCTGAAAAAGGAAAGAAGTCATCCAGCGTGCTGTGTTAAGGAAACAAACCAAGAAGCCACGCGGTAGAGGATGAAGACTTCGGCTCCAAGGATCAAGCCGGATTGCGCGAAGATATGGAGAGAGAAAACCCGATCGTGTTGATCCTAGGAATCTTTCCTAAGATAAGGCGATTGGAGAGAGAAGAACGTTATCCAATCGGTTGGATTAATTAAGGAACTCCTTCCTTAATTAATATAACCGGTTGTGATATCTTATCTTCAAAACAAAATCATATCTTTGTAATCCGATTCTAGTATTTTCCTAATTTTGTGTCAATTAGGGTTTTAGTCGAGTTGTATTTAAGAGAAGCATGGATTCTTTTCTATGCAACGACGCAGAAGAAAAAGTAGAACAGAGAGCGTTCAGTTGAGAAGAAAAAGAGAGTGAAGTGTTTGTGAGTCTTTGAGGATTGAGTTCGGATTCATCGTTGTAGGAGTGATCTTCGAATCTAGGTGGGAAGTCTAGTGTTTTGGAGTCCATGCTACAAGTGTAATCGAACAAGAAATCAATAAGACAAGTACACACTTCAAAATCCTCTCAAGCGGAAGCTTGAAGGTAGTGGTTTTTCCTTGAGAAGCTAGTTTTACTAATCAGGGTTTCCACTATATATCGTGAGTTCGTTCTATTATCTTTCTTGCTATTTTAATCCGCCGTGCCTTCTGTGGGAACAAAGCTTTTGTCCCCTCAGACGTAACTCTAACGATCCAACAATATGTATAAGCCATCTTTTAATCATTGTATGTGCAAATATCTTAAAAATTATGTACCCAAGTTTTAACATCAGAAAGGGAAAAAATAAGAAACATTAGTGAAATCCATTAGGTTTTTACTTTTTAGTCAACTAGAAAAAAAAAAAAAAAAAAATTATGACTTGTTTATGAGTTTTTAGTCTTAATATATATTGATTTTTATTAATATATTAATATTGATGATCGATGATTGATAAGATATATATATATATATATATATATATATATATATATATATATAAATACATATAGAGAGAGAAATGATATAAATAAGTTTTTATCAAAATAATTTGTGTATTATATTTGTAAAATTATGTACCTATGACATATAGGTTGTTAAGAGGCACTAATAACACTAACTCACTAAGCTATATGTACTTTGTAGTTTTGTTTTTTACAATAATAATTATATAGGTATAATTGTAACATGATTAATTAATGCAATTAATGGAGGCGACAACCCAATCTTATATGTGTACGCACGGGAAAAAAATATATTTTTATTATATTGTAATTCAATCAAATTAAAAATATATTTATTAAATTGCAATCATATTTAAAGCGTTTGAATTTTTTTTCTTATGCACCTTGAGTTTACTTGTTGACATTAACAATTTATTATTTGGGTTGAACTGATTTTTTTTTTAAGAGATAAATGAAATTATATTAAGAGAGGTTTATAGGCTCTTTTTTCATTTCCTTGCAAGTTTCTTAATACAAATGTTTTTCATTCAAATGAAAAATGTACTAAGGAGATAAATCGAGTAGCACGTTGGCACACTTGCCAATTTTTAACAATATATAATTTGAAATTGGAATTAGAATTTGAAAAGGTTGTTTAAATATTGGCATCATATCACATTAACTGGGCCATTTTTTTAGTAATAACTATGGTATTAAATCAGATTTTACTTGAATATCTGCCTTTGATTTGGCCTTTTTGTGTTATAGTAGTAATTCGGGATTGAAATTTGAAAAGGTTGTTTAAGTATTGGTATTATATCACATTAATTGGGCGTTTTTTTAGTAACAACTATGATATTAAATCATACGAAATAAATGAAGGATTATAGTTACCCATTTGTTATGTTAATACAAAATTATGTTAGATGTCGATATTTTCAATGTGTTAAAATATCTAAGAAAGCCAACTTTAATAACTTATTATTTTGAAATTATAGTTTTTTTTTGTTACGATAGTTAAATCATTCTCATTTTTAAAGTGGTTGTACTTGTGCTACGCATGGGATTTTTATTTAATTTTATTATTGAATTTTTTAATATATATTATTTGTAAAAATAAGTTTAATATTAAATTATATATTTAATATTTAAATTATTTATGTTATTTTTTCCAATTAAATAAGTAGATTTGTTTTATCTATTTTCATTTATAAATATTAAAAGGATAATGTGGAAGACATTCAACCTTTTGCTACATGTCACATGTGATATGTTTATATTTTTTCAAAACCAAACATTTTTAACTATAATAAAATGTATAAATATGGAAGTAATCTATTAATGTTTGTGTACATGATATTATAAAAACAACACAAAATCACATAACTATTCTTTCTATGTTTTCTAATATCATCGATTTTTTTTCTTTTAATATTAATTAAAGTTAAGTGAGTATTATTTATAATTGTACTAATATGGAAAAGGCTGAAATCTGCCCCCAAACAATTTGTCCAAAAATTTATACTATTTATTTACTTACTATAAAACATATAAGTATTCATAATCTGCATTGTTATAAGACTCTTGCACACAACTAATGTAATTATAGATTTATATATATATATACATATCTTGCTAAAATTACCATTCATTGTAAAACAAACCAATAAATTAATCTTATAATTATTCAAATATAAGAAACAAATTAATCTCCTCAAAATATGAATGCAATGCGGATAAACCATAAATCAAAAGAGGTAGAACATAACAACCTTGATCATACAACATCAGACATAGATATTCAAATAAGATAATGATTTTTTAAAAATGATACATACAAAAAAATACATATGTATAGAATTATAAGAAGAAGATGCAAAACAAAAATGTGATTGAAAGTAAAAATAATAAAACATGATTACAATATTTAAATATATACCTTCAAATTTTGAGTCACATCTTTTTATATTGTAAACTCATACTTTTTAGAAAGGAGATCTGCAAATATCTACAGAAATTGTCGATATATGAAGGCTAAAAGGGAAGCATGTATACAATACACGTAAACGGAGTCGCATCTCTTCAAGTTTAACAAATATATATGCTCACTTTTAGGGTAAATGAAAGGAATTTGCATTAAGCTTAAATGATATTATATTTGTCATGGTGGTAAAATTAATGATAAAAAATTAAATGACAAAACTCATTATAAATGGGGCGTTACTTTTGTAATTGCTTGAATAATACATATAGTTATTTTTGAGGATATGTGAAAGAATTTTGCATTCGGCTTAGTTGACATTATATTTTTTATGAAGGTAGAATTAATGATGCTGAGTTTGGATGATCCAATCAAATTAGTTATTTATTTATTATAAAATTAAATTTATAAAATCTTTTTTAAATTGATATTAGTAATTATAATATTATTTTATGCTCATATGCTGTTGTTTTTGTTTACAAAATAAGTATTGATAGTTGATTAGTTTCTGATGAAGATATCCTAATCATTCTTTGATTTAATTTAATATTTTAGGTTTGAGAAAATGAGAAGTCGCTATTTGCCAAATACATTATTATTAAATTTCTATAATTTTATATTTTTAACAACAATGATAAATTATTAATATTGGTTACAAACCCAGGTAATACAATATAAATAAATATTAATTTTATACCAAAAATAAATAAATATTAATTTAGTGCTTTTATGTTTGTGATTAGTTTGATGATCGGTACATACGTCTATGATTTTAAAATTTATATTATCATGACATTTAGTTATAAATAATATTATAACTTTTAAAACACTTTTTAAAATTAAAAATATTATTATCAATACTAACTTGGCTAAATAAAGTGTATTACTAAATTTAACATTAAAATATAAAGATAACATAAAAAAATTTCTACATAAACCAATTTTGTAAATAATAATAAAAGGAACGTATACATTTATTTTGATCTTTTTGAATTTTCTTACTTGAGAATATACGAAGTGCTTAAGACGCTTATTTGTTTTTCTATTTCCATAGGCTTTGTTTTGTGCTAACCGTGAGTCTTCACAAACAAAACACAGTTTGACCTCCTTTTTCTGCAACTTTCCTTTGTTTTTGAAGGAAAAAAGGGCAACAAAATCTAAGATTTGTTACTGTCATTTAAACAACGGGTTTTCTATTTTATGTCCTAAGGACACATGATAAAAAGCCGAAATGAGAAATTATAAACCCTAAAATAGAAATGATAAACCCGACGTAAAAACAGTTTAATAGAATCCTAATTGAAAATCTACATAATCTTTCTAAACATGGATGCTTATCTTATGCTCTAAAGGCATAGGTTAGAAAAATTCTTTAATCAATTCATTGCTCATATATAATATTGATTTTTCTAATATATGTCGGGTATAAGATAAGCATCCATCTTTAGAAAGATTTAGTAGACTTTTAATTAAGACTAGTAGGGTTCGCGTGCGCAAGCGCACGCGAGGATTGATGCAATTATTTCATAAGAATAAAAATGAAGTAGATGTAATAATCAAGCACGTCATCCAATAGCGCATTGAATAGCATATTATTAAAGATAAAAACATGGGTTGTCTAATAAAACACTTGAACAATGTTAAAAATGTGACTAACAAACATTCAAACCAAATGTATTACCAAATGTCACTAACAAACATAAGTTAGCATAGGGTTATCATTAAGAAGTGTTTTGATTCATGCTCGAGCGGCCCAACGCAAATTAGATCTTATAACCATTGACATATCTTCCGTATCTTTCGAGTGAGAACTCAATGTGAAGAAGTTCTATTTCAAGCTGCAAAGCACATAACATGGAGTCAAATATGATATGCAAATATTGATAAATTAAGTTAAAGTGAAAATTACCGTGTGTCGTTCATTTTGGTTAGCGAGAATCTGATACGGAGTCTGGGGGTTATGGTTGAGTAGTTCATTCATTTTTTGGTTGACCCTCTTTTTCTCTGCCAATGTCTTGTATGATCCGCATATATTTGAGAACCCTTTCAAAGCTCATTGGCCGCTCTAATAACATTTTTTGTTGTTGTGAAGTAAGTATGAAATTAAATTTATTGTAATTATGTATGAAGAAAAATGTGACTGATTACCGCCATTAGATGTGGTTGTCCTTTGGGCAGTTTGAAGTAGGTCCCATAATTCTTGACACACTGTGTTTTGGGGTCTGTAACCAACGCTTGTGTTGGCTGCCATAGAATCTGAAGCACTGTTCAAACCGTTTAGAATTATGAGGTGTCATGATTTAAATACAGATTATTGATGTAAATTGCATGATGCTAGTAGTATTTCGCCCATATTCAACTATCATAGTTTTTGAAATTATAACACCAATGTAACGAAATAAAGCCAATAATAAGTAAATCGTCCTGAAACAATTATTGTTTTCATGGGATTAATCAACACTCACAATTACATTATATATTTATAATAGTCGATCTTGCAGTTTCAGAGAAGAGCAAAGACAAATTTCTAATACAATCAATGACATTAAAGTCACATAATAGGCAAAAACGAAACAAAAGATAGATAGAACAATATAATAGAAGCGCAAGGGATATGAAATGGCATAGTTAACAATTGCTATTCAGTTGTCTTATATGTCTTGCATTAGAAAAGTGGACTTCATTGTCCATAGCTAGGAACCTTAAGAAGATAACCGATGATGGATACCAAATGCAAGGGAAAGGTTTACACTATGTAAGCATATGTCATATAAGTGAAGCAATTAAACCCTAATTAACCAAATAAGCATGTTTAGACCAGCATTCCATGAACACACTGAGGTAGTCTCTATTCTCATACCCTTATAGGCATTTAATCAAACAATTTGGATGTCACAAATCCTGAAACACTTAGTAATCACCAATGTTCTTAAAGTTGCTAGGCGGCAGCTGGGCGGTGAGGGGGGGCCTAGCGCCTAGGCGGGGCCTAGGCGGACTAAAACTTAATGCATGATCCATGTGATTATTTGATTATGTTATCCCAAATCCATTAATCTTTTTTAAACTATGTTGGGATGTGATTTGATATTATATTATGGGCCTTATTGTACAAAGCCTAACCCAAAATTATGTTAATGCATCCGTCATCTTCTAAGATGTTGCAGCTTCCACAACCTTTGAGGATTCTTCTCGCCTAGGCGGAGGGTGACCGCCTAGCGCCTAGCGCGGGGATTTTTAGAACATTGGTAATCACACATCAAAGATCAGTTGAAATACTCCAAATAAGTGGATAATGATATTTTGGTAAATTAATTATGAGTTTTGTTAAAAGGGGGAAAAATGGGAATTTGGGGGATTAAATCCCTAACTCCCTAAAATTCGGATCTCTTCCTCCCGATTTTTATCTCCTCAACTCACACTCTTTCTTCCTCATCGAGCAGCTCCCTTCCCCTTGTGCTCGGTCCCACCTCAGCGAACCTGTCCCCTTCTCCGTCGAACCGACCTCCCCCTTGTCGAGCCGAGTTGCTTCTCCTCCGGCGAGCCCGAGCCCGATCCATGTTCGCTGCTGTGGGGCTTCGCTGCTATCCGTGCTCGCTGTTGCTGTCCGGGTGCTGAGCCGGTGAACGAGGACCCAGATCCGGTGCTGAGCCGCTGCCGTGAGTCGTTGTTGAGCCATGGCTGTGTTGGTTCGTTGCTGGTTCGCAACTGTGGGCTGATGCGTGATGGAGCCGCTGCTGAGCTGCTGCTGTCCGAGTGCCTCTGCTGAGCTCCGACATGGTTCCGACGTCGGGAGCCATCTTCCCGGCGAAGACGGAGTGAGTAACGAAGAGGTAAGGTGGTGGGTTGATTTGGGTTTGCTTGGGGTTGATTTGGTTGAATAAGCTTTGCTGATTTTTTAAGGTTTGAATTGATTTGGTATATGTTCGAATTGATGTTGTATAGTGGTCCGAATTGATGTTGATTTATCCTTCATGGGCTGTGGAAGAGCAATTTCGTGAGCCATTGGGTTGATTTGTGTGGGTGTGATTGCTGAATTTTGTGAAGGTATTATTTAGGGTTTGATTTGGGGATTTTCTCTAGTTGTGGTTTGATATGAATTAACGCCAGGGTTTTGCTCGGATTGAATTCACAGGTTCGTTCGAGTGGTTTGGAGACCTCTGGGGTCGTTGTGGTTCGACTTGAGGCAAGAGGATCCTTGCTAACTTTATATTTTTATAAATTGATTTATGCCTAATTTATTTCATAATTAAGTTTACCGTTGCTTGGTCGAAAATGGGTATGTGCGTGTGATATGATTTGTCTTGTATCGTATTTGATTAAATGTTGACGTGGTAGTCAATTGTGACTAAGTGTGATTGATTGTTGTTGATAGTGTTTGTTGACACGTGTGTGTGTGTGTTGGCTTGAGTGTGTGTGTGTTGGATCGTGTGTGTGTGTTGGATTGAATGATGTGTGTGTGAGGATATGTGATAAATGTGTGATGATGTGTGTGTGATGAGATGTGATAATGTGTGATGATGTGTGATAAGGTATGGTTATGTGATTTTGATTGCCGTTGTGTTGTTTGATTGGTGTTGGTATGGTGCGGATAGTGGGTTTCGGAGATGTTGTAAATTGTCTCACCTTGGTGATGTGGGGGTGGAGACGGAGATGTTGTGAATTGTCTCACCTTGGTGATGTGGGGGTGGAGACGGAGATGTTGTGAATTGTCTCACCTTGGTGATGTGGGGGTGGAGACGGAGATGTTGTGAATTGTCTCACCTTGGTGATGTGGGGGTGGAGACGGAGATGTTGTAAATTGTCTCACCTTGGTGATGTGGGGGTGGAGACGGGGATGTTGTAAATTGTCTCACCTTGGTGATGTGGGGGTAGAGACGGAGATGTTGTGAATTGTCTCACCTAGGTGATGTGGGGGTGGAGACGGAGATGTTATGAAGTGGTAATTGTGTGAAAGGGTTGCTTGCGTACCTGATTAAGTGGTTGTTTGAAGTGAGATATATGTATATTTTAATTGCTTGTGATTGGTTCAATATGAGTTGAGTTATCTTCTTGGTTGATTTGGTCGGATATGGTGATGACTGATATATGTTTATTATTGTTTATAATTGGTTGACTGTTGTGATATCTAATATGTGTTAAGTGTTGGTTGTGTACCTGAATACGTGGTTTGTGAGGAATGTTGATTATGTACTTAATTAAGTGGTTGTGTTGGTAATTTGGTTGTATGTTTGATAATTGGTTTATGTTGGACGTTGATTGTTATTAGTTGTGGTTGTGGGTCATTGTTAGCCATTGGTTGTGGTTGTGAATTTCGTGTGTTATATTGTTAATTGTAACTAGTCAAAGTTGTGAATCTCTGTTGATGTGGATGCTGGTATTAGCTAGTTTCGGATAAAAGGGTATGTTTATTGATTATGAAGGTCGATTGTGTGGATGTTGTGAAGGTTGGTTTCCCATCTTGAGGGTGTGGGCCACATGGTTTGAATTTGAGTGTATGAGTTACAGTCTATGTTAACGAACATGCGGCACCAGAAGGGTGGCTGGCCTGGATCGTTATTTTGGTTATGATTGTATTATGTGATGATTATTTTCGTTGATGCCTATGTGTTTGTTGATGTGAAGGTTAACTGGATTTGTTGTGTTAGTGCAGTAGTGAGTTCTGTATATTTGGTTAGCTTTGGTTGTAAGTCAGTAGTAAGATATGTGTATGCACTTAGAGTTGTTGATTGAGGCATTATTAATGGAGAGGAAGTTGGATTGGATCGTTCTATTCGTTTATGCTTGCGATGAGTTTGAGGTTGGATTGAAAGAGGTTAGTATCGTGTAGAATTGGATAAGAATGGGTGATTGATCGGTTATGTGTTAGTGTGTGTTTATGTTTATGTTTTGACGTGTGATTGGCATTGGTTGGTTGATATGATTAAGTATAGTTATGATATTATATATTGTGTGGCGTGTTGTCGTTGTTGTGAGTTGATTGGTGATATATGTATGTGTTTTGAACTGTTTTGGCTCGACTAGTCTTGCCATAGTCTTTCGTGAGACTGACCAACTTCGGTTTACGTACCGTGGTTGGCTGGGGTTTCGTATCCCTCAGTCAATCAGGCTTTTCAGGTTCAGCGCCAGCAAGGAGGTTCCTGATCATCGTCGGTTTTGGAGTCGAGAACTCTACTTTTGGTTTGAGACTTTGTCTTGATTATATGTATCGTTTTGGTTTTGGACCTTGAAGTGGTCGAACTTGTTGTATTGGCTTTTGGCTTTTGGTCTTTGGTTGTTGGTTTCTGGTTTGTAAATTGTAGTACTTTCTGTATGTTAAGTTGATTATGGTTTCAACTTTGGACAGGTTTTGCAGGTTTTCCGCTGTGCCGCTTTTGATACATTATATATATATGTTTTGCATTTTTTTCTTTCGCATTTTTTTTTATTTCACCCGCCTTATAATCCTTCTGGATTATGGCACTGTAGCACCACTGACCTGCGGGTGTTACATCAGTCACCCATAATTTCCTGAAATCCGAAACTAGTTCCAATATTGTGCACTCCTGAAGAAAAAACATATAGACAGAAAGAAACCTAAAGTGTTCGATCAGACTAATAGAGTAGAAAACAAATAAACTGGAAAGTTATGTTAATAACGTACCTTAAGATCTGTTGAAAGTAAGAAAGGGCTAAAACTGATATGAGTCTGGGAAAGATAATGGGGTTCCTGTGAAGAGCGAATTTGAAAGCCTGGTGTTGGATTTGGTGGGCGGAGTTGAGAACGGTGCACTTCTGGAAAACGAAGAAAAAAGAAGGCAATAGTTAAAAGGAAGACATTAGGGTTGATGTGATGGACTTGTTTGACTTTTGGATTTCCACAATAAATTTGTACGCTTTACGAAGTTGGTTGACAGGACTTTACAATTTTTCTAGGGGAATGAAGGTACTGGCAGAGAACATTCAATAGGATGATAAGATAGAAAGTAAGGTGCGTAGAATTTGAAATTGTAATTAAATTGTTTTACACATATGTAGGATGTAAAATGAATGTAGTCATTTAAAATATACAAAAATAAAATAGGATTTAATATATTATAGCTTTATTTGAAATAATTTTATTAAATCCTTTCACACGTTATCAATAACTGAACCTTTAGTATTTGTGGGTTACGTATATGTGTAATTGTTTTTCTTTGTATTAACCTTTCAGTTGGATTTTTTTTGTATTTTCTTTTTGGCCGTATTTATTGTGATTTGGCGGCGGGAATATATGTGTTTAATTGGTTCGTGTCAGAGTTGCCATAAAGGAAGTGTAGAGTTCGAAGGGGTTTTTTGAACTGATCGACCGTCTTAAATTCTACCGAGGCTTCAAATACTTTCCCCCTATGTGCGAGAACCCTATTTTGTTTTCATTTCCTCTTCTTTTCGCATCAATCATTGCTCTCTCTTCTCTGTTCTCTCTTTCGGTTCTATAGGTATGGATTCTTCTCGATTCCTTTTGTTCTTGATTTTTTGTTTTTATATTTCAGAGAGTGTTTTTTGTTCGTTTTTAGGTTATCGTTTTGAATCGGTAGATAGCAGATTCCTTTTCTGTTGGTTTTGGACCTTGAAGTGGTCGAACTTGTTGTATTGGCTTTTGGCTTTTGGTCTTTGGTTGTTGGTTTCTGGTTTGTAAATTGTAGTACTTTTTGTATGTTAAGTTGATTATGGTTTCAACTTTGGACAGGTTTTGCAGGTTTTCCGATGTGCCGCTTTTGATACATTATATATATATGGGTTATGTTTTGCATTTTTTTTATTTTGCTTTTTTTTTTCTTTCACCCGCCTTATAATCCTTCTGGATTATGGCACTGTAGCACCACTGACCTGGGGGTGTTACAGAAGTTGGTATCAGAGCTTTCTTTTCAAAAATGTGTTCTTTCCGAGTTTTCAACTTGGAAATTTTTTATACGTTGTGGTTGTGAACAATCGGGTGATCAGGAATCCTTGCTGTCAACCGTAGTGAGTTGCGTTGGTAAGTGTTGCTTGTGATGTTTTGTGCTAATTTTGATATTTTATATGTGATGTATTGAGTTGTTAAATTTTATTTATGATGTGTTCCCTGGTAAGTGGGACGTGTTGGAGATTATTAAGGTAAGTGTGGGTGTGATAGAGGATGAAGCCGTTGGGCTTATCGTCAAGAGGTTGAGTCTGATAACTGATGATTCGGTATGATATTGTTGTGTGCTACTGTTATTGTTAGGGTTGAGCAGGACAGATTAAGCGCATTCAGATATGGTTGTGTTCTGAGATGAACTTTGATGGTAAGGTATAGCTGTACAATCCTTGAGTACTGATGAGTGCTGATCAGGGAGACTACTACAGTTGATTTTGATCAGGCTATTGATGTTGGAAGTAGTAAGGAACAGAGAACTCAGTTGCATCTGAAAAAGTAGAATTTTGCGACTATGGGTTTGGCTGAGTTGAGAA
The DNA here is from genome assembly GCA_027886185.1 of Rheum nobile. NCBI lineage: Eukaryota > Viridiplantae > Streptophyta > Magnoliopsida > Caryophyllales > Polygonaceae > Rheum > Rheum nobile. The sequence continues at coordinate 1,144,294 of WOAB01000143.1, forward strand.
GTAGAATGTGCAGGTTGCTACAGGCAGATTGTGGCTGGTTATGTACGACTAAGAATTTTGAATGTGACAGGAAATGTCAGGAGAGAGTTTCGAAGAACTCAGGAAGTGTTTGATTAGTGCGTCAGTGTTAGTTTTGCTGCAGGAAACAGAAGGGTTTGTTATATGTGTCTAAGCAAGGTTTGGGTTGCGTTTTGATGCAGAATGGGAAAGTCATTACATATGCTTTTCGTCAGCTCAAACTGTATGAGAGAGAGTTGAACCTGAGACAGATGGTTGCTAGAATTGATTAATGATTATGAAAAGATATTGTGTATCAATCAGAAAGGGGTACCGTGGTTGCTGGTGCTTTGATTAGGAAGTCTACTCTCGAGCATATGATTGCTTGTCTGACAGTTCTGTCGGATTGCAACTGGAATGGTGAAGAGTGAAATTGAAATTGGTCGGGAAAGAGCGGACAAAGCTGAATGCGATGGGATGTTAAGTAAGATATCAGTGAGATTGCTCAGGAAAGGGTGTTCGGATTTTTGTTCAGAAAGATGGAGTATCTTGATTTCAGAATCGGTTACGTGTGTCAGCTGATAAAGAGATTAGAGAGTTGATTCTCAAGGAAAGTCATTCTTCGACAACAGTAGTTGATATGCGTTGATTCAGATGGCACCTTATGAGGCTTTGTATGATAGTCGCGGTAAATCGCCTTTGTGTTGGGATGATTTGACTGATGCTGTGTTAGTTGCTTCTGAGCTTCTGCAGAAAACTAAGGATGACATGGAGGTGATCCGTCAGAGATTATTGTCAGCTCAGAGTAGACAGAAGTCGTACGTGGATGTTCGTAGACGTCCTTTGGAATTCAGTGTGGGAGATCATGTATTTATTAAAGTTTCGCCGACTAAAGGAGTATTCAGAATTGGGAAACGAGGCAAGTTGAGTCCTAAGTACGTTGGTCCCTTTGAGATTCTGAAAGGAGTTGGTGTCGTAGCTTACCAAGTGGCATTGCCGCCAGAGATGAGTGGAATGCATGACGTATTTCGCGTGTCTCAGCTGAGGAGAGATTGTGATACCCCGTATTTTTGTAAGGTTATTTTGGGAATTATGGAATTTTCCCGAGTACCCGTTGTGTACATCGGATTTAATTCAGGTAGCTTGAGACATTCTATAATGTGCTCTATATCTGTAATATTTTTCTCAGTGAAATAATATACAGACAATGTGCCTTGAATTTTAAATTTGTCGTTCGCGTACGATAATTTTTATCCCGGTTTATCGTCATGCTCGTTCAAAGCCGAATGGGCGGGAAAATGGGGAAACGGCGACCGCCGTTCAGAAACGGCGACCGCCGTGGTTGGGCCCGAGATGTCAGCGTGTCAGCTTCTAGCTGGCCGCGACAGGCCTAATGACGGCGACCGCCGTATTTATGGCGACCGCCGCGTGCCCGCCGCAGGCAAAAATACGGCGACCGCCGTGATTGTCCAGTGGGCTTTGCCCGATGGTCGCCGGCGTCGTTCGAGGCGCACCGTTGCGTCGTTTGCCGCGTCTGAGGGTTTGCAGCTCACTCCTTGGGGTTTGCCTATAAATAGGTGAGCTTGGGCATGGGTTTTGGGTCATCTACAACCCCGAATCGCTGCCAAATTCGCCTCTCGCCGGAGTTTTGTTTTCACCGGTTTTCTTGTGCTCGCCGGAGGTCTCGCCGATGTTGCCTTGGTGTGTTTCCAGAGTGCCTTTGTGAAGCTTTTGGTTAGCCTTGGAGGTTAGAAGCCAAAGCAAGTCGAAGGAGGCCAAACCGCTCGTGTTTTGGGGTGAGTTTTCTCTCGTTTCAGTCGGCCGTGTTCTTCACGGCGACCGCCGTATTCTTCACGACGATCGCCGTGTTCTTCACGGCGACCACCGTGTTCTTCACGGCGACCGCCGCCAAGAACGGCGACCGCCGCCAGTGCCCAGAATGCCTTCGTGGCTTTGGCTTGGTCGGTTGTCGTCGTGGCGTCTTTCCTTTCGTGATCTTTCGCCGTGTTTAGATTCGTACTGTTTATGTCGGATCTAACTTAGGGTTCCTTTTATGGGTCGACTCGAAGGTTGTTGTGCTGTCGGAACTATACCGTGTCGAGCCCGGAATCCAGTGACGTCTTTAGACTATTCTGCGGAGTAAGGCAAGTGGCGGTTCGCTCTTGCTCATTCGTTCCATATTTACATTAATTATCAGTAGTTTATCTGAGTAATTAATTTGGAATGAATATTCTGTTTGTCTGGAAACGGTTTTGATAAACTGTTTTGAAAATCATATAATAGGTTGTATATCTGTTAGAACAACGCTATTATCTGTGATCGCCTTTCGGGCCTTTATGTGGATTTATCCTGTAAATGTTGTGGTACTGTAACTGTTTAGTTAGCACTGTTAGATAGGAACGTTACTCGGACTCTGTCCAGTCGTTTCTTTATAATCTGGTATCGGGATGGCTCGTCCCCATCTGGTACTATTCTATGATCATGATCGGTCTCTTACACATGTGTGTAGAGACAGGACACGTAGCTGGTGTCACAAACCTTTCGGTATACGTCACTCTCGACGAAACGTATACTAAGATGTGTCGTCCCATTGGTGGGGTACACATGTAAAAGTCTATAACGTGATGTGTGTTTTTGAAACATAAATCAGATAAGTGCTACCTTGATGCACATAATTAATACACCTTGGGAAACTCGTCTTTCCAATCTGGAGTAGTGCAGCTAAGTTCAGTGCAACTAGGAAAACTCGTCTTGACTTGAATGTAGTACGTTCTCTTTCCAATCTGGATTCGCTGTAGGCGATGAGGTTGGTCGTGAACCGAAGCATCTCAGTCAGTTTTAAATCATGGTTGAATGATTCTGTAACTTTCCAGATTTGTTATACTTCCTTAAAGACTCATTTCAGTTGGAGTCTTCTTTCGAGTCGTATTCTATGAAGATTCAGTCTTCCAGAATCTTCTCTTGTGCATACCTCTTGTTTATTCCAGTAGGAATATGATGGTTGACTACCGTTATCGGTTATTATCCGAGAAGCGATGAGTCTAACCTAATATGACTGCTTCGAACCAGTCTGCTTTATTCTCTTGCTAGTCTATTCATTTAGACTAACCAACCAATATTTTTCCCTTGCATGGTTGGCTGGTGTCATCCGTTTGATTCGGCACATCAGTTAAGAAGTAGCTCAGAAGATTAGAAGGACTATGAAGTCGGCGGTCGTTTTTGAATGTTTTAATTATTTCTTTAATCAGGTTATGATCCTTTGGACAATAACTCCGATTGTAACTTACTTTCTTAGTCTTCCGCTGTGTTTGGTTTAAACTATGTTTTGACCTATTCGGGATTGGGTTGTAATCTCGTAACTCTTGTTTCCTCAACAATGTTATGTTTTGGAATTTAATGCTTGATCTTTGTGTATCAATTGCATTTCATAAATTGTATTTATTTGGTAAAGCCTTGGGTGATCTCGGTAAGGAACACTGGGGTCACTGGCGGTAATACCTTTCCAAAAGGGTTAAGTTTTGGGGGTGTTACAGTTGTGGTATCAGAGCTAAAGTTTTAAAACGGGTTTGGAATTTTTATAAACCATTTATTCATTTTCAAAATGCTTTAAAGAGGGCTCTGAATTTTCATTCTGAGAAGAATTTAAAAACACCGTTCATAGTCGTGTCTTCTTTATAATCTGATATAGTAAGCTTGCTTCTATGTCTAGAAAGACTAATTCCTTCCTTATTGTTCGATAGGATGGGTGTCTGCTTTTCTATTGGTAGGGGGTTGGAAGACGCCAAGTCGGATCAGCCGAGGCTAGATTTTCCGTTACCTCAGCGATGTTTCGAGGTTGGAGGCCCGAGTAGCCCACCCGAAGACGTCAAGCACGTTCTCCCCGAGTCGGTTGTCCTTGTAGCCAAGAATACTATGGTCCCTAGACCTGCACCTGTGCCGCCACCAAGGGTGGAGGGAGTACAGGAATGGGAGCAGGAAGACGAGTTGTCAAGGTATGAACAAGGGGTTTACCAAGACGACTTTCTGCTGGGACCAATTCCCGAGGAGATCGAGTACGAGGAGGAGGAAGAGGAGATGCTTGAGCAAGATCATGTCGAGGACGAGGATATGATCGAGGATGATTCCGAGGATGAGGATCCCATCGAGGATGATCCCGAGGATGAGGATCCCATCGAGGATGATCCCGAGGATGAGGATCCCATAGAGGATGATCCAGAAGAGGATCCAGAGTTGGACCTTGGAGGGCAGAATCAGGAGCCCGGTACAGGATTGTCACCAATGCCAGAGTACGCACCCATGTCAGAAGTTGATTGGGAGGCACTGTATACCGAGTACGGTATTGGGAGAAGTGACAGGGAATCTTAGCCTATCCCTACTCCAAGGAGATGGAGGTCGGAATCCGAGCTACAGGAGATTCTCCGCCAGAGCAAGGAAATCTCCGCAGAACAGCAGCGTCAGAGGGATGAGCTGATTGCCAGTACTCAGAGGAGGGCTGGAATAGGAGGACCAGTCATGGACGACCCATATTTTTTCATGACTGAGCTAGGACTATGTGCTTCAGGGTCAAGTAGGGTGCGAAACCCATTGCCAGAGCTCGATGGTAATCCTAGCCCGAAGAGACCATGCACGAGTAGCCAGTCGTATGGGAGACGTTTTGGAACGCCTTGAGGAGGAGTGGCATTGCCTATCGTAGTAGTTCGTTTCTTAGTTTTCCAAGTTGTACTTTGTGTAATATTTCAGTATTGCGGCAAGTACTTTGAGAAACACTTTTATCTTCGAGCAATGTTGTCCTAACGCTCGAATGATAAACTTATGTGTAACTTGTGTAAGAATTCGAAGGTTCATCTATAAAATGCCAAGTTGATCTATTTTGAGTGATTTATTTACATTGATATATTGCATAAGTATGTTGCATAATATTAATGTATTGAATGCTTGGAATTGGATCGGTAAACAGATGGTGAACCCAAGAAGCACGAGAAACTCGACTCGAGCCGGTGCTGGGACTAGCCAAAACCCCAGACCAGCAGGAAGAGGTGTTCAAGATGAACACGAGTCTGAGTCTCGCGTCCAGCAGAGGCGTGAAGGTCAAGATCAGACCCAAGCGCCGATGCTGTTTGACGCTGCAGCTGTTGAGGCAATCCGTGGGATCGTGATGCAGGCTATTACAGATGTCTTGAGACCAAGTACGCCTCAAGCACAAGAAGTGCCTATTCATGCAGCGGTTCTTGATATTGTGGAACCCAGAAACCCTGTGATTGAAGAGACTGCCATTAGGGCGAGGGACAGCTATGGTCGCGCTCTTAAGACCATTACTTCCATGAGACCCGACTGCTATAACGGGAAAGGGGAGCCAGTGGCAGTGACTCATTGGTTCTCCCATATGGAGAGGCTGTTCAGGAACGTGGAGTGTACGGAGGCCGAGAAGGTCTATATCGCTTCTCTTCAGCTGAAGGAGGAGGCTAGCGAGTGGTGGGAGAGCACTGGTTTGGCTGAGAGCCCAGTGTTGACTTGGTCGATGTTCAAGACCAAGATGGTTGATCGCTTTTTCTCTCGCGCTATGAGAGAGGAGAAGCATAAAGAGTTCTTGTACCCTCAGACTGATGGTCTGAGAGTGACCGAGTTGGCATCTAAGTTCAACCATCTTCTACAGTACGCCACTGCCGAGATCACCAGCGAGGCTCAAAAGATCTGGTACTTCCACGAGTGGATGAACCCGGATATCAAGCCATTAATGGTGCACCACACATGCTCTACCTTGGAGCAGTATGTGGATTGTGCCTATAAGCTGGAGGTAACTCTCGAAGAGTCGACCAAGAGGCACAACCGACAGAAGTCGATGCAGAATCAGAACCAGAGAGGTGGTTTTAAGCGCCCTGCGCCACCGTCTAACTTCGCCAAATTCGGCAGAGCTAAAACGGAGATGACGCAAGGGGGATCGACTCAGCAGTCAGGGCATACCAGGAGTTCAGTTCAGTGTTATAACTGCGGTACTGCTGGACACAAGAGCACTGAGTGTCGGAAGGAGAGGAGGCCATGCTTTGGGTGTGGACGTGATGGTCATCTGCAAAAGTTCTGCAAGCAGGGAAAGCAGAAGGGAGTAGAGTCGCAACAATGGTCAGTTCATCAGAGCAACCGACCTAGGTTTAAGCCTGCCGAGACTCCTAGCCCTTCAGTGCAGACGACTGCTCAGAACAGGGGAAAGGCCCCAGCTGCTTCTGGAAGTCAGGGCCAATGCTTGTACGAGATGCGTGAGGCAAATGGACCCAACGCTCTGATTGCTCAAGGTACTCTATACCTTCACTCTACTTCAGTGTGCATTCTGTTTGATTCTGGTGCTACGCATTCCTTTATTTCGGATAGTTGTGTTAGCAAGTTAGACTTAGTGTGCAACGATTCGTGCGACCCTTTCGTCGTTAATCTTCCTAATGGAGAACGTTTGGTGGGAACCAAGCATTTGTGCGACTTTCCGATTACCATTCAGGGTAAGGAATTTGAGGCAGATTTAATCTGCATAGCCATGGATCCATACGACATTATTCTCGGTATGGATTGGCTGACGCATCACAAGGCGGTGATCGACTTCAGTTCAAGAACGGTGACGGTGTCATCCGGGGGCCAATTCGTGTGCAAGTTCAAAGGTCGAAATGACGCTGATAACGGCAAGCTGATCAATGTGATGGCTGCGTTTAAGCTACTACGACAAGGATGTGTCGGGTACCTTTGCTACTTGGATTCGCCTGAGGGGGATGGACCTGCGGTTCTTGATATTCCTATAGTTAGGGAATTTTCGGATGTCTTTCCGGAAGAAATTCCAAGATTACCCCCAAATCGTGACGTAGAGTTTTCAATTGATCTCGAGCCTAGTACGGTGCCGATTTCCAAATCCCCGTATCGGATGGCTCCAGCTGAGATGCAAGAGTTGAAGAATCAACTTGAAGATCTTCTTGACAAAGGTTATATCAGGCCGAGTGCATCGTCGTGGGGTGCTCCGGTATTATTCGTCAAAAAGAAGGACGGATCGTTCCGACTTTGTATCGACTATCGAGAGTTGAACAAGGTGACGATCAAGAACAAGTATCCTTTGCCTAGGATTGATGACTTGTTGGACCAGTTGCAGGGATCAAAGGTTTTCTCCAAGATCGACTTAAGATCTGGATATCATCAACTCAGGATTCGGGAGCAGGACATTCCTAGAACTGCGTTTAGGACCAGATATGGTCATTACGAGTTCGTAGTGATGCCTTTTGGGCTTACAAATGCTCCAACTGTCTTTATGGATTTGATGAACCGATGTTTTCACCAGTACTTGGATAAGTTCGTGGTGGTCTTCATCGACGACATTTTGATCTACTCTCCGAATGAAGAAGTCCACGAGGAACATCTACGGATTTCCTTGTCGATCCTTAGACAACATCAGCTTTATGCTAAATTGTCTAAATGTGAATTCTGGATGAAGGAAGTGGCTTTCTTAGGCCACGTGATCAATAAAAATGGGGTTATGGTTGATCCCCAAAAGATTGAAGCGGTGGCTAAATGGACAAAGCCCCAGAATGTGAAGGAGGTGCGCAATTTTCTTGGACTTGCCGGGTATTATAGAAGGTTCGTAGAAGGATTTTCAAAGATCGCTCTACCGATGACCAATCTACTCCGCAAAGTCCACAAGAAGTTTGTCTGGAATGACAAGTGCGAGGTCAGTTTCCAGGAATTGAAGCGACGGTTGACCTCGGCACCCGTGTTAGCACTCCCAGAGGGGAATGACGATTATGTGGTCTATAGTGATGCTTCCAAGTGTGGCCTTGGTTGTGTTTTGATGCAAAGGGGCAGAGTCATTGCTTACGCATCTAGACAACTCAAGACTTACGAAGAAAACTATCCGACCCATGATCTTGAGTTAGCAGCGGTTGTCTTTGCGCTGAAGATTTGGAGGCATTACCTCTACGGTATAAGATGCCAAGTCTTCACTGACCACAAAAGTCTCAAGTATATATTTACTCAGAAGGAGTTAAATATGAGACAACGCCGCTGGCTAGAGTTGCTCAAGGACTACGACATGGAGTTGTTGTATCATCCGGGCAAGGCTAATGTAGTAGCTGATGCACTAAGCCGTAAGACAACGCACGAGACTGTGGTTGCTCTACTTACTGCTCAGACCAAGCTAAACCAAGAGTCATGCGACATTGAAGTCTTATATGACCAGCGTAGAGGGTACCTGAGTATGATGGAGATTCAGGCTACACTGCTGGATCAAATCAAAGAAAAGCAAGTCGATGACATCATCTTGGTAAAGTTAAGCAGTGAAGTGATGGATGGGAAAGCTCCCAGTTTTGTGGTTCAGGATGATGGATCACTTTGGTTTCAGGATCGGATCTGTGTGCCTGACACAGAAGGTCTTCGTCAGTTGGTGATGAGAGAAGCTCATTCATCTGCTTATTCTGTGCATCCTGGCTCTAGCAAGATGTACAAGGATCTCAGGAAGAAGTTTTGGTGGCCAAACATGAAGTGGGACGTAGTAGACTTTGTGGCAAAGTGCTTAACTTGCCAAAAAGTCAAGATCGAACACCGCAGACCAGGTGGTGAGATGCTACCTCTCCCCGTGCCAGAATGGAAATGGGAGGACATTTTCATGGACTTCGTCACTAGGCTACCCAAGACTCGAAGTCAGAGAGATGCTATCTGGGTAATTGTGGATAGGCTTACGAAGAGTGCTCATTTCATAGCCATCAAGACCACATGGGAAACCCAGAAGCTAGCCGAAGTTTACCAGAAGGAGATTGTCCGCTTACATGGCATTCCTAAGACCATTGTATCGGACCGAGATGGCCATTTCATGTCAAGATTCTGGAAGGAACTTCATAAGGCTATGGGAACCGAGTTGAGGTTCAGTACAACGTTTTATCCTCAGACAGATGGCCAGTCTGAAAGGACCATCCAGACTCTGGAGGATATGCTTAGAGCTTGTGTGCTCGATCGTCCGACTAGCTGGGAGGACAGCTTGAGTCTGATTGAGTTCACATACAATAATAGCTGGCATGCTACAATCAAGATGGCTCCGTTTGAAGCTTTGTATGGTCGCAGATGCAGATCTCCGATTTGTTGGGACGATAATGCCGACAAAATTCTGCTTGGACCAGAGTTGGTCGAAAGGACGGCTTCAGACATTGCTTTGATCAGACAAAGAATGTTGACCGCTCAGAGTCGATAGAAGTCCTACGCAGATCGGAAGCGCAGGACTGTCGAGTTCGAGGTCGGTGACAAGGTTTTTGTCAAGGTGTCGCCTTCCAAAGGAGTTTTCAGATTTGGTAAGCGTGGGAAGCTTAACCCTCGCTACGTGGGACCATTCAAGATTTTGGATAGAGTGGGATCTCTAGTGTACCGTTTGGCATTGCCGCCATCGGCTCACCCGGTGCATAACGTGTTCCATGTGTCTTTACTCAGAAAGTATGTGCCAGATGAGTCTCATGTGCTTAGTTACGAGGACATCGAGATTCAAGCTAATGGTACTTATGAAGAGTTGCCCGTGCGCATTTTGGAGCGTCGGGAGAAGCATTTGCGCAACAAGATTGTGCCGTTGGTACGAGTGCTGTGGTCCAAGTCAGGGACCGAAGAAGTTACTTGGGAGACGTGGGAAACCGAGTCATATATGCTCAGGCGTTTTCCCGAGTTATTCTCGACCTAAGTTTTGGGGTCGAAACTTCTTGTAAGGGGGAGGAGATGTGATACCCCGTATTTTTGTAAGGTTATTTTGGGAATTATGGAATTTTCCCGAGTACCCGTTGTGTACATCAGATTTAATTCAGGTAGCTTGAGACATTCTGTAATGTGCTCTATATCTGTAATATTTTTCTCAGTGAAATAATATACAGACAATGTGCCTTGAATTTTAAATTTGTCGTTCGCGTACGATAATTTTTATCCCGGTTTATCGTCATGCTCGTTCAAAGCCGAATGGGCGGGAAAAGGGGGAAACGGCGACCGCCGTTCAGAAACAGCGACCGCCGTGGTTGGGCCCGAGATGTCAGCGTGTCAGCTTCTAGCTGGCCGCGACAAGCCTAACGACGGTGACCGCCGTATTTACGGCGACCGCCACAGGCAAAAATACGGCGACCGCCGCAGGCAAAAATACGGCGACCGCCGTGATTGTCCAGTGGGCTTTGCCCGATGGTCGCCGGCGTCGTTCGAGGCGCGCCGTTGTGTCGTTTGCCGCGTCTGAGGGTTTGCAGCTCACTCCTTGGGGTTTGCCTATAAATAGGTGAGCTTGGGCATGGGTTTTGGGTCATCTACAACCCCGAATCGCTGCCAAATTCGCCTCTCGCCGGAGTTTTGTTTTCGTCGGTTTTCTTGTGCTCGCCGGAGGTCTCGCCGGTGTTGCCTTGGTGTGTTTCCAGAGTGCCTTTGTGAAGCTTTTGGTTAGCCTTGGAGGTTAGAAGCCAAAGCAAGTCAAAGGAGGCCAAACCGCTCGTGTTTTGGGGTGAGTTTTCTCTCGTTTCAGTCGGCCGTGTTCTTCACGGCGACCGCCGTATTCTTCACGGCGACCGCCGTGTTCTTCACGGCGACCGCCGTGTTCTTCATGGCGACCGCCGCCAAGAACGGCGACCGCCGCCAGTGCCCAGAATGCCTTCATGGCTTTGGCTTGGTCGGTTGTCGTCGTGGCGTCTTTCCTTTCGTGATCTTTCACCGTGTTTAGATTCGTACTGTTTATGTCGGATCTAACTTAGGGTTCCTTTTATGGGTCGACTCGAAGGTTGTTGTGCTGTCGGAACTATACCGTGTCGAGCCCGGAATCCAGTGACGTCTTTAGACTATTCTGCGGAGTAAGGCAAGTGGCGGTTCGCTCTTGCTCATTCGTTCCATATTTACATTAATTATCAGTAGTTTATCTGAGTAATTAATTTGGAATGAATATTCTGTTTGTCTGGAAACGGTTTTGATAAACTGTTTTGAAAATCATATAATAGGTTGTATATCTGTTAGAACAACGCTATTATCTGTGATCGCCTTTCGGGCCTTTATGTGGATTTATCCTATAAATGTTATGGTGCTGTAACTGTTTAGTTAGCACTGTTAGATAGGAACGTTACTTGGACTCTGTCTAGTCGTTTCTTTATAATCTGGTATCGGGATGGCTCGTCCCCATCTGGTACTATTCTATGATCATGATCGGTCTCTTACACATGTGTGTAGAGACAGGACACTTAGTTGGTGTCACAAACCTTTCGGTATACGTCACTCTCGACGAAACGTATACTAAGATGTGTCGTCCCATTGATGGGGTACACATGTAAAAGTCTATAACGTGATGTGTGTTTTTGAAACATAAATCAGATAAGTGCTACCTTGACGCACATAATTAATACACCTTGGGCGAGTAGTGCAGCTAAGTTCAGTGCAGCTAGGAAAACTCGTCTTGACTTGAATGTAGTACGTTCTCTTTCCAATCTGGATTCGCTGTAGGCGATGAGGTTGGTCGTGAACCGAAGCATTTCAGTCAGTTTTAAATCATGGTTGAATGATTCTGTAACTTTCCAGATTTGTCATACTTCCTTAAAGACTCATTTCAGTTGGAGTCTTCTTTCGAGTCGTATTCTGTGAAGATTCAGTCTTCCAGAATCTTCTCTTGTGCATACCTCTTGTTTATTCCAGTAGGAATATGATGGTTGACTACCGTTATCGGTTATTATCCGAGAAGCGATGAGTCTAACCTAATATGACTGCTTCGAACCAGTCTGCTTTATTCCCTTGCTAGTCTATTCATTTAGACTAACCAACCAATATTTTTCCCTTGTATGGTTGGCTGGTGTCATCCGTTTGATTCGGCACATCAGTTAAGAAGTAGCTCAGAAGATTAGAAGGACTATGAAGTCGGCGGTGGTTTTTGAATGTTTTAATTATTTCTTTAATCAGGTTATGATCATTTGGACAATAACTCCGATTGTAACTTACTTTCTTAGTCTTCCGCTGTGTTTGGTTTAAACTATGTTTTGACCTATTCGGGATTGGGTTGTAATCCCATAACTCTTGTTTCCTCAACAATGTTATGTTTTGGAATTTAATGCTTGATCTTTGTGTATCAATTGCATTTCATAAATTGTATTTATTTGGTAAAGCCTTGGGTGATCTCGGTAAGGAACACTGGGGTCACTGGCGGTAATACCTTTCCAAAAGGGTTAAGTTTTGGGGGTGTTACAGAGATGTGTATCATTCGTTATGGGCTAGGCATGGAACAGAAGAAGAGACGTGGGAATTAGAGTCGGTTATGCGAGGCAGTTATCCGCACCTGTTTGATTCGAGTTTCGAGGATGAAACTGTTATAAGGGGGGAAGAATGAAATACCCCAAATAAGTGGATAATGGCATTTTGGTAAATTAATTATGACTTTTGTTAAAAGGGGGAAAAATGGGAATTTGGGGGATTAAATCCCTAACTCCCTAAAATTCGGATCTCTTCCTCCCGATTTTTATCTCCTCAGCTCACGCTCTTTCTTCCTCATCGAGCAGCTCCCTTCCCCTTTTGCTTGTTCCCTCCTCAGCGAACCTGTCCCCTTCTCCGTCGAACCGACCTCCCCCTTGTCGAGCCGAGTTGCTTCTCCTCCGGCGAGCCCGAGCCCGATCCATGTTCGCTGCTGTGGGGCTTCACTGCTGTCCGTGCTCGCTGTTGCTGTCCGGGTGCTGAGCCGGTGAACGAGGACCCAGATCCGGTGCTGAGCCGCTGCCGTGAGTCGCTGTTGAGCCATGGCTGTGTTGGTTCGTTGATGGTTCGCAGCTTTGGGCTGATGCATGATGGAGCCGCTGCTGAGCTGCTGCTGTCCGAGTGCCTCTGCTGAGCTCCGACATGGTTCCGGCGTCGGGAGCCATCTTCCCGGTGAGGACGGAGTGAGTAACGAAGAGGTAAGGTGGTGGGTTGATTTGGGTTTGCTTGGGGTTGATTTGGTTGAATAAGCTTTGCTGATTTTTTAAGGTTTGAATTGATTTGGTATATGTTCGAATTGATGTTGTATAGTGGTCCGAATTGATGTTGATTTATCCTTCATGGGTTGTGGAAGAGCAATTTCGTGAGCCATTGGGTTGATTTTTGTGGGTGTGATTGCTGAATTTTGTGAAGGTATTATTTAGGGTTTGATTTGGGGATTTTTCTCTAGTTGTGGTTTGATATGAATTAACGCCAGGGTTTTGCTCGGATTGAATTCACAGGTTCGTTCGAGTGGTTTGGAGACCTCTGGGGTCGTTGTTGTTCGACTTGAGGCAAGAGAATCCTTGCTAACTTTATATTTTTATAAATTGATTTATGCCTAATTTATTTTATAATTAAGTTTACCGTTGCTTGGTCGAAAATGGGTATGTGCGTGTGATATGATTTGTCTTGTATCGTATTTGATTAAATGTTGACGTGGTAGTCAATTGTGACTAAGTGTGATTGATTGTTGTTGATAGTGTTTGTTGACACGTGTGTGTGTGTGTTGGCTTGAGTGTGTGTGTGTGTGTTGGATCGTGTGTGTGTGTTGGATTGAATGATGTGTGTGTGAGGATATGTGATAAATGTGTGATGATGTGTATGTGATGAGATGTGATAATGTGTGATGATGTGTGATAAGGTGTGGTTATGTGATTTTGATTGTCGTTGTGTTGTTTGATTGGTGTTGGTATGGTGCGGATAGTGGGTTTCAGAGATGTTGTAAATTGTCTCACCTTGGTGATGTGGGGGTGGAGACGGAGATGTTGTGAATTGTCTCACCTTGGTGATGTGGGGGTGGAGACGGAGATGTTGTGAATTGTCTCACCTTGGTGATGTGGGGGTGGAGACGGAGATGTTGTGAATTGTCTCACCTTGGTGATGTGGGGGTGGAGACAGAGATGTTGTGAATTGTCTCACCTTGGTGATGTGGGGGTGGAGACGGGGATATTGTAAATTGTCTCACCTTGGTGATGTGGGGGTAGAGACGAAGATGTTGTGAATTGTCTTACCTAGGTGATGTGGGGGTGGAGACGGAGATGTTATGAAGTGGTAATTGTGTGAAAGGGTTGCTTGCATACCTGATTAAGTGGTTGTTTGAAGTGAGATATATGTATATTTTAATTGTTTGTGATTGGTTCAATATGAGTTGAGTTATCTTCTTGGTTGATTTGGTCGGATATGGTGATGACTGATATATGTTTATTATTGTTTATAATTGGTTGACTGTTGTGATATCTAATATGTGTTAAGTGTTGGTTGTGTACCTGAATACGTTGTTTGTGAGGAATGTTGATTATGTACTTAATTAAGTGGTTGTGTTGGTAATTTGGTTGTATGTTTGATAATTGGTTTATGTTGGACGTTGATTGTTATTAGTTGTGGTTGTGGGTCATTGTTGGCCATTGGTTGTGGTTGTGAATTTCGTGTGTTATATTGTTAATTGTAACTAGTCAAAGTTGTGAATCTCTGTTGATGTGGATGCGGGTATTAGCTAGTTTCGGATAAAAGGGTATGTTTATTGATTATGAAGGTCGATTGTGTGGATGTTGTGAAGGTTGGTTTCCCATCTTGAGGGTGTGGGCCACATGGTTTGAATTTGAGTGTATGAGTTACAGTCTATGTTAACGAACATGCGGCACCAGAAGGGTGGCTGGCCTGGATCGTTATTTTGGTTATGATTGTATTATGTGATGATTATTTTCGTTGATGCCTATGTGTTTGTTGATGTGAAGGTTAACTGGATTTGTTGTGTTAGTGCAGTAGTGAGTTCTGTATATTTGGTTAGCTTTGGTTGTAAGTCAGTAGTAAGATATGTGTATGCACTTAGAGTTGTTGATTGAGGCATTATTAATGGAGAGGAAGTTGGATTGGATCGTTCTATTCGTTTATGCTTGCGATGAGTTTGAGGTTGGATTGAAAGAGGTTAGTATCGTGTAGAATTGGATAAGAATGGGTGATTGATCGGTTATGTGTTAGTGTGTGTTTATGTTTATGTTTTGACGTGTGATTGGCATTGGTTGGTTGATATGATTAAGTATAGTTATGATATTATATATTGTGTGGCGTGTTGTCGTTGTTGTGAGTTGATTGGTGATATATGTATGTGTTTTGAACTGTTTTGGCTCGACTAGTCTTGCCATAGTCTTTCGTGAGACTGACCAACTTCGGTTTACGTACCGTGGTTGGCTGGGGTTTCGTATCCCTCAGTCAATCAGGCTTTTCAGGTTCAGCGCCAGCAAGGAGGTTCCTGATCATCGTCGGTTTTGGAGTCGAGAACTCTACTTTTGGTTTGAGACTTTGTCTTGATTATATGTATCGTTTTGGTTTTGGACCTTGAAGTGGTCGAACTTGTTGTATTGGCTTTTGGTCTTTGGTTGTTGGTTTCTGGTTTGTAAATTGTAGTACTTTCTGTATGTTAAGTTGATTATGGTTTCAACTTTGGACAGGTTTTGCAGGTTTTCCGCTGTGCCGCTTTTGATACATTATATATATATGGGTTATGTTTTGCATTTTTTTCTTTCGCATTTTTTTTTATTTCACCCGCCTTATAATCCTTCTGGATTATGGCACTGTAGCACCACTGACCTGCGGGTGTTACATCAGTCACCCATAATTTCCTGAAATCCGAAACTAGTTCCAATATTGTGCACTCCTGAAGAAAAAACATATAGACAGAAAGAAACCTAAAGTGTTCGATCAGACTAATAGAGTAGAAAACAAATAAACTGGAAAGTTATGTTAATAACGTACCTTAAGATCTGTTGAAAGTAAGAAAGGGCTAAAACTGATATGAGTCTGGGAAAGATAATGGGGTTCCTGTGAAGAGCGAATTTGAAAGCCTGGTGTTGGATTTGGTGGGCGGAGTTGAGATCGGTGCACTTCTGGAAAACGAAGAAAAAGAAGGCAATAGTTAAAAGGAAGACATTAGGGTTGATGTGATGGACTTGTTTGACTTTTGGATTTCCACAATAAATTTGTACGCTTTACGAAGTTGGTTGACAGGACTTTACAATTTTTCTAGGGGAATGAAGGTACTGGCAGAGAACATTCAATAGGATGATAAGATAGAAAGTAAGGTGCGTAGAATTTGAAATTGTAATTAAATTGTTTTACACATATGTAGGATGTAAAATGAATGTAGTCATTTAAAATATACAAAAATAAAATAGGATTTAATATATTATAGCTGTATTTGAAATAATTTTATTAAATCCTTTCACACGTTATCAATAACTGAACCTTTAGTATTTGTGGGTTACGTATATGTGTAATTGTTTTTCTTTGTATTAACCTTTCAGTTGGATTTTTTTTGTATTTTCTTTTTGGCCGTATTTATTGTGATTTGGCGGCGGGAATATATGTGTTTAATTGGTTCGTGTCAGAGTTGCCATAAAGGAAGTGTAGAGTTCGAAGGGGTTTTTTGAACTGATCGGCCGTCTTAAATTCTACCGAGGCTTCAAATACTTTCCCCCTATGTGCGAGAACCCTATTTTGTTTTCATTTCCTCTTCTTTTCGCATCAATCATTGCTCTCTCTTCTCTGTTCTCTCTTTCGGTTCTATAGGTATGGATTCTTCTCGATTCCTTTTGTTCTTGATTTTTTGTTTTTATATTTCAGAGAGTGTTTTTTGTTCGTTTTTAGGTTATCGTTTTGAATCGGTAGATAGCAGATTCCTTTTCTGTTGGTATGGATTCTGTTCGTCAATCATCTTTTTGTTTTTTAGTTTGTAAGTTATCGTTTTGAATGGGTAGATAATCGGTGTTTGCTTAAAAGTTTTTGGTTTGTATTCTTTTTTTTTTGCCGTCTTGTTTCCCGATTGATTGTGTAGATACGGTTCGCGATTCCATGCCATTCCTTATTTCTGGCCATTTTTGCTTGCCATAGATTTGAGAGAGTGTTTTTTGTTCGTTTTTAGGTTATCGTTTTGAATCGGTAGATAGGAGATTTCTTTTCTGTTGGTATGGATTATGTTCGTCAATCATTATAGATTTCTATTTTTTTAATTTTTAAGTTATCATTTTGAATGGGTAGATAATCGATGTTTGTTTAAAAGTTATTGGTTTGTATTCAATTTTTCTTTTACTGTCTTGTTTTCCCGATTGATTGTGGAGATATGGTTCGCCATTCCATGCCATCTCGTATTTCTGGCCCTTTTTGCTTGCCCTAGATCTTGTCTTCGCATTTTGTTTTTTATTTGTTGCGATTTTATGAAGGTGAGATTGAGTTTTTTTAGTATAAGAGAAGTCGATGTACTTGTTAGTATTTTTGTTTCTGTCTATGATTATTGTACTTCTCTTTAAAATGAAGATATCACCATTATTTACATAACTATGTGAACAAAACTTATCAAAATAGCAAGATAAGATCAAAACTACCATATTTTATTAGATAATTTTTAGTCTTATATTTGTTGATATATAAATTTATTTCTTATCTATATTTATCAGTTAATAAGATGATTAGAAGTATGTTTTTTGTGAAAGAAAAGAAGCATAAGGAATCAAATTATCAACGCAATACTTTCATCATATTGAATTTCTTTCCATCTTTACATGATTGATATGTCTAATGAGCGTATTTTAACATTGTACGACAACATGGCACCGGAGCACCACTTCCAGACTGACGTATACCTAGAATTGTCTGATTTGCTGAAAGTTGCAAAAGAGGCTGAGTATCCCTGGGGAGGTTGTGCATCCTTTTGTGAACAACATTTAGTTGCTTAGTATGTTTTGTTATAATGTGTTTCATTTGGCTTTTGGTTATTGCAGGGAAGAAGATGGGCCACGACATGTGGATGCACTATACGAAAGAGATTGTTGTCGGGGACATAAAGTGGGATGAGCTGGAGGCTGAAATAGATCGGTTGCGGCGAGAAGTTGCATCACTGGATGCTTCCTCTACTGAGAATCATGCACAGCTACGGCAGATTCAATTGAAGTTTAAAGAGGTAAGCTTATTATTTTGTTTTTGTGTTTGCGTATGTTATGTAGCTTACTTTGTTTGTTTTGTTTTTGCAGCTTGAATGGGATGCATTGTTTAATGGTATAAAGATTAGGAAGGCTATTCAACACGCTTATTTGTTAAAGGGAGATCTGATGTCTCGCTACATAGACTGATGTAGTGTTGTTTTCTATATGTTTATCTTGGGTATATTTATAATGGCTTTTGTGTATCCCACATTTTGTAAAGTGTCTATGGTAGGTGAAATGATGTTTGTGGGAGGTTGTTTTGCACTGTTGTCGTTATCTTATGGGATGTAATATGGATTTGTTGTTGTTTTGGCAATTAGCAATGTAATGCACGGATTAGCGGCCAATGTAGTACATGAATTAATGCTTAAACTATGTGTTTTATGCAAGTCAAATTTTCTATCATTTCATGTGTGTGTAGTATTCTTAGGTAGTTGGCATATTTTCGACGGCCTAGGAACATTATTACGCTTCAATGTTTATTAAAATTACATATAAGATGTTATCATAGTTTTTGTGTATTGTTGGATCTTGTCTCCTATAATGTAGTTATCCCTTGAACTAAGATAGTTTCGCCAGGCCGGAAAATTTCCATGCATGGACTTGGCAAGTGCAACATTTTGTAAATTTTTGCTCATTCCTTTACATCAAATATTTAATGTCAGCAATGTAGTTCATCATTTAGAAAATTCCAGTAAAGAACGCGTGAGAATTTTGTGGTCAACGTATTATAATGTAATTGTTTCCACAAAAGTCCCACAACTCAAGTATGTAAAAAACTATGGCATATGAACTTATGGTTTCTTGGTTATCCCCTTGGAGATTTATCTCTTCATCCAAAAGCAAATAATGCTCCCTTTGGTTGTAGAGTTCTTTTTTTTGAATTACCTATCCTACCTTATTGAGATATATGGTTGTGCATGGCCCAATGTCTGATCCAACTCCCCACGATCGTCCGATTCAAGACCACAGAAGTAGGAATGGTAAGTCATTTTGAACTACTCGAAGTGGTCTAGATTGATGGACTAGTATCATTTCACTCCAAGATCTTTAACTTCTTCTACACATGGTACCTCTTCCCAATTCGTAACACCAAATCCGATAGTGAAATATTCTAGAGATGGCTTCATTCCTTGTTGCTTGTGTTTTTTTGGGTGAGTACTCTTTTTCAGCTACTAAGATCTTCAAATAATGATGACTGAACACATATTTGAGTCCGATGTGCCACTTCATTTTTTTGTTGGAGTGGAAATCCCTGCTAGCATAATGAAAAGTAGGCAATAGAGATGAAAGTACATTAGTATATGATAACAAACTTGTTACTATTTTGTGATCATATTGTGAATATTATGTGTATCATATTTATTTCTAAATATGTTCTAGTGCAAAGTGTCCTTAGAATTGGTTCTTTATATTGGTCTTTTAGGTCATAAAAGCTAAGATTGTGAAAATAAAATGGAAATCTTTTGTAAAGTTACAGTTTAATCAAATAGTATAAGAAAGGTGTAAGAATAAATCAAAAGGACAATTGGTATTTTCCATACCTGTGAAAACATACAGTACACCTTCGTTTCTCCTGGGTAGATGAAAGCGATTTTATGTGAATCATAAGGCCTTTGTGATTCTATTCAATAATGTGCGTATCTCATTACTACCGAGCATATGTAGGTATAAATAACCCATTTGAGTTTGTCGTCAATGAGTCCATTGGCCCAAAAAAAGGCCATTAGAGATAACGTGGATGAAATAACATTGCTTAGCCTTTTATGTAAGTGTTTTTTTTCCTTTTTTGGGACGTGCTATAAGATACTCCCTCCGTTCACTTTTAGATGTCTCTTTAGACTCTAAAATTTGTTCATAAATATTTGTTCTTATAGAATTTCAAGGCAATTTATCACATAAAAATCATCAAATTTGTATTCGAACTTGGTAATGTTGATAATTTTCTCTTCGTCTATTGGTTCTAAAGGGCGGTGGGTGGTTAAATTGAGAAAAGTTTTGTATTTTCAAAATATATTCAATGACTTACTTAATACATGTGGAAAATTCTAAAAGGACATGTATAAGTGAACGGAGGGAGTAACATAGAACAAAGGTGAGGTATTTTTCCTGCGCTCATAATTACCAGAGTTCTTGAGAAAGGTAAAGAATTGTTTACGCGTTCACGTCAACGATTTGGATTTTGTGCCTTTTTTCCTTTCTCGGTATCTACAATTTTTATGTGTTCACGTCAATGATCTAAGATTTGTGCCTATAATCTTGCCATCCCCCCCCCCCCCCCCCCCAATTCTACAAATTTTTAAATGTAATTTCTAGAAATGGTTGTATTTATCCCAGAAATTATTATAATGAATTGACTTTTTTGTAACTGCCTTTTGATCTTAAGTGCCAAAACTCTTTTTTATGCTATTTCTCAACTCCTTATTCATTGATTTTGTTTTGTTTTTGATCTCATTAATCACATATTGAACACCTGAAAGTGTTGACATTCATGTTTGTTTGCTTCTTTTTTTTTTGTTCTTTTACCACAATATGCAACTCATGTGAATTGCTTGACCAACAGTAATAGACATGAAACAAAGGCGAAAAACAAAGTGCTTGGATAACCTATAAGGAAATTGTAGTATATACATTTGAACGTTACATGTATTTGCAATTAAGAAATGAATTACAGAGCGACGGGCTAAAGTTGGAAATACTCGCGCAATGAAGTTCGAAGGTAATTTTTTTCCAGATCTATTTTAGTTGTTTTTTACACGTAAGGCAATTTGTCCTTCTCGTCCAAGCAGTTGTGATGTTCCAAAGCCAACGAAGTGCTGAGGGACATCAGACACATCCCACCTCCCTTGAAGCACCTCTACCTGAGGTACCGTCGTCCCTTTTGGAGAAGGGATTAAGGAGGAGAATGAGAGGCAACAAACCACAAGTGCTCAAAAACACATTCATAAAACAAGAGGAAAGGTGAATATGTAGTTTCAAAGATATGTGCAGTACTAAAACTGTTTTCTCCTAATATCTAGAGATGGCTTGATTCCTTCCTGTTGATATTTTTTGAATGAGTATATTTTTCACCTACTAAGATCTTCAAACAATGTTGAGTAAATAGATACTCGACTATGATGTGCCACCTTATTATCTTCTTTGAGTAGATATCCCTGAAAAAATGTCAACACATAAAAGTAAGTAATTTGAAATTTGTAGAACAATTAGATTTGCGAAAGTACATTTCATCTACAAGATAGTGTAGAAATTTTTCGTAAATCTACAATTGAATCGATAATATAATGAAGGTATAAGAATTAAGCATCATCTCAAGGTAGATTTTGCTTACCAGTAAAAATTCGTGATATTGCCCTGTTTCGCTCGCTTAAATTGAAATGAGTTTTTCTGCACGATAAGGCTCCTTCGAATTTAGTAACCAATGTATGTATGTGACTACTTATATAAATACTCGATTATGGTTTAACTCTTGGTGACTCCATTGGTCCAAAAAAAAGCCCACTCAGATGGTGTTTTCAAAACAAGCTTGGTACTTGTCTAGCCAAAAAAGAAAAGAAAAAATTACAGCCTGTCAATCGTTTTAAAATGAATAATACAATACAATTTAATAGTTCTACAGAGAACATTGGGAAAGTACTTCACTTTATACCATCGGCATTGCATTTCTAGGCTTTTGGAAAATATTATTGAAGGGTTGGATTGACCAAACAACATTGAGAAAGTACTTCAAATGCCTAAAAAGAAGATAAAAAATGGAAAACGTCATTGGAAAGGGAAATTAAGAGTAATCTCTTAATTGTGATAGATTAATAACAAATTGATTTGTTAGACGCAAGGAAATGTACAAATATGTTCATATTTATTACTCTATTTTGTTGCTTTTCCAATACAATTACTAACAACTTTTCTATCATTTATTAAGAATTGCTAAAAACTATAAGGGCATATATGTAAAAAGTAAATATTTTATTTATGGAACCCCTTATGAAATCCCCATTGTGTAATCAATTTAGATTTGATCAAATCCATAAATCAGCCTTTTTTCAACAAAAATTAAATAATCTTCATCACTTTGTTAATGGTACGTTTACTATTTTATTTATAGGCATTTCCTTTTTTCAACAAAAATTAAATACTCGATTATCATTTTTTCTTTTATGAATTGCTATAGGCATTTCCTTTTCTTTTCTTTTTTCCTATTTTTGTTCCTTTTATCTGGGCATGCATAAACTCCATTTGAAATGCAATTTCGAATGACATTGGAACCTGAAGCGAAACTAAACTCCATTTGTTTCTATCTTGTTGCACAACTATATACTACATATCTATTTATAGCTATACTAAGTACTTTGTTAACTATTTATATTGTGTTTTCAAATATGTATTTTTGACAAAAAAGGAGCCTTAAAACGTGTACATACTTAGGGTAAATTTTATATGTCGTTGTCTTTTCCCTCCTTTTTTTTTCTATAAGAACTTCAAATAGCATTACATCTTTCAACTGGAGGAAAATGTTGAAGTCATGGAATCCAAAGAAGGATTGATCGGTTCTTATTATTCTGTAACAAGAACTGAGCAGGATTTTATCGTATTACATACAACATCTTTTCTTAGAAAATCAATTCTTTCTCATTTCTTCATGTTCTTTCTTAGACATTAGAGCATTATGCCAAGACATTTCGATTAGAGCAAGAAGATGTTTTTTTTTCGTTTGATCTGATTTAATATATTAATTAATCTGGTGAACAATTTGAAGTAAGATATTACTCACCTCGTTAAGAAGTATGCATTTTTCCACTGATTCTTTGTGTACATAGCTATAAATATTTCTGAACTCCAGTAGGTATACTTTGCAGTTGTCATTATTGCATAATCTATACTTGTTCATCATCATAACAACATCTTCACTCGTAGGAGTTAATATGGCTCGGCCACAGGAAATGGTATTTCGATCAACTCAATTTTCATTGTTGGTAATGCAGTGTGAAATTTCAATTGGTATTTCGATCAAAGCTTTTTCTGTATTTTGTAGAGATCCATTACCAAGTCGCAACAGAAATTCTAAAAAAATAGGGTCTTGAATTTATGAGTTTTGCCCACATGTAAGAACTCACCAAGCTAGCACAAATTGTTTCAGGTTGTGTTTTGTGTGGCAATATTGGCCATGTCTATAACCTCGACCAAAAAATATCCCAGTCACAAACAAATCTTATTTGAACAGATAAGAAAAAAGCAAGCACAAATTATGGAGGAAATGACACATATTCATGTAATGCCTTTATCCAATCTTTTACACTCATATATTGCATAACAGTATATACTATCAAATTAGACTACAACGAAATAGCATTATATATACATCATGTATTAAACAACTAACTGAAATTTCTCCACCCAAAGGCAGATCTCCAACAGCCTTCGGATCACTGTAATAAGATCGAAATGAAAATTAAAATAAACATATCTGCAAGTAATTTAAACTGAAATGAAAATTCAAAGCACATTCTATATAAATTTGCTAATAAAGAACATGGAAAATCGATTCTGCCTGTGTATGAGTAAGAGCATAGGCATGAAGGAAAGAAGTATCTAAATTATGTATAACCACGATCTCAATTTCTGCAAAAAATAATCTGTTAATTTAATACCTTTGTGCAAAAAACAATAAGTAGTAATTCATATACGATAAGTGTCATGTGAGAAAGATTATTATAGTACAAAATAAGAATGAATATAGATCATTGGATTAGAAATAAATCAAAGGTCATGATTGAATTTTCATTAAAAGTAATGTGCCATGCACATGTCTTTAATTCAATGGGTTGACCATCGGAGCACCACCACCGACCATCGGACCACCGTCGCCGGTCATCGGGCCACCACCGCCGGTCACTGGGCCACCACTGCCGGTCGCCGAACCACCGCCACCGGTCGTCGGACCACCTCCAAACCACCGCCGCCGGTCGCCGGACCACCACCGGCCACCAGACCATCCTTGAATGCATGTGAACTCTATTAGAAGTGTAAGCCTTTGAGTGTGCATGCTTTTTGACTTTCAAGTGTATGTGAAATCTAGTGCATGCTTTATGTGTTATTAGTGCATGCAAGTTTTATTAGGAGTGCATGAAAATTCAACTAAAAAGTGCATACGAATTAGAAAATTGGTGCATGTAAATTCTACTAGGAGTGTGCATGTGAATTCAACCGGAAGTGCATGTGAATTCTACTGAAGTGCATGCCTTTGAGTGTACTTATATGTCTTTTGACTTTTGAGTGCATGTGAAATCAAGTGCATGCTTTATGTGTTGTGAGTGCATGCGAGTTCAACTGAGAGTGCATGTAAATTCTACTGAAGTGCATGCCTTTGAGTGTAATTATATGTCTTTTGACTTTTGAATGCATGTGAAATCAAGTGCATGCTTTATGTGTTTTGAGTGCATGCGAGTTCAACTGAGAGTGCATGTGAATTCTACTGAAGTGCATGCCTTTGAGTGTACTTATATGTCTTTTGACTTTTGAGTGCATATGAAATAAAGTGCATGCTTTATGTGTTGTGAGTGCACGCGAGTTCAACTGAGAGTGCATGTGAATTCAACTGAGAGTGCATGCCTTTGAGTGTACTTATATGTCTTTTGACTTTTGAGTGCATGTGAAATCAAGTGCATGATTTATGTGTTATGAGTGCATGCGAGTTCAACTGAGAGTGCATGTGAATTCAACTGAGCGTGTATACGAGTTATACATGCACAATAATTCGCATGCACATTTAAGCCAACAACTTGCACAGTTGCACTCCAATCCAAAAAAATACATGTGAGTGCATGCGAGTTTAACTGAAAGTGCATGTGAATTCAACTGAGAGTGCATGCGAGTTATATATGCACAAAAACGTTAAATTCACATGCACAATAATTCGCATGCACATTTAATCCAACAACTTGCACTCCAATCCAAAAAAATACATGCACAAAATGTTGAATTTGCATGCACAGAAGTGTTGCATTCGCTTGCACTTTTCAAGTCATCGGCTTGCACTTTTAGGCCTACGGCTTGCACTTTGTCAGTAATTGATAGGTGTTATTTCATACACCTTTACTAGCAATTATTAGCATGATTTTGAGGAATTTATGAGTGGTTTTTAGGCTAAGTCTGTGATCCAGAAGTTATGGAGAGAAGTGAAGATATTCCTGGATTTACAGCTTAGATGGAGACATGAGGATGGAGATGGAGCTGTTGGAGCATGCATGGAGAAGACTACCAACACTGGGTAGTAATGAAGAATAGCAGAAGAAGAGAGTGAGCTAGCTCACCGCCCCGCGCCAGAGTCACCGCGGCCAGGCGGTGACTCTCAGAGAAGAATGAAGCCCCGCGGTGGAAAGCCTGACGCCCCGCGGTGGATCTCACCGCCCCACGGTGGCCGTGTTAAGTGCCGTGCGTCTGAAGACTTTTATTTCCTTTTATTGTTTTCAGATTTTGTTATTTTATTATTTTGTTTCCTTTATTATTTTCATTAGTTTAACCAAGTTTTCTGAAGACTATTTAAGCCCTCTTTCTAGGTTAAGAGGGAGACACTGAGAACACAACTCGTTACTGCTTTATTTCAGACGTTATTTCCCTTAGTTTTCATTCTCGTTTGAATGGAGAACTAACTTCCCTTTGTTCTACTAGACGATTGAAGCAATACAGTTGATGTGTTTGTGAGATTTCTATTCCTTGTTCTTATCCTTATAAATGTTGGTTTGATTCTCTTGGTTATATTGAATATTGATTTCTTGTTGTTCTTCTTAGCCTGATCAACTAGGTTGAATATTTTTTATCAATTGCTAGGATTGCATATAGGGATTCCGAGTGTATATCTAGTGGCATACACAATTGTGCGTATAGGGGTTCCGAGCGTACAATTGTGAGTGAGAGTCAGTTGCATGCGAGTATTAATACGTCTTTCTATTTGCATGTATCCTATATCCTTGTGTGCATTGCTATTGTTGCGTCAGTGGTAAAGTATACCGACAACTGTGAGAATCAGAGGTACTTTACCAGTGACATAGTGATAATTCTATCGACAACAGTGAGAATCGATAGTACTTAAGATCAGGGTGGGAACAACTATAAGGATAGTAAAAGAACTTGGATTACATAGATTTCTGTATTCAAATTATATCTCTGTATTATGGATCTCGCTCTAGTAGGACTACTTTCCCATTATATTTTCTCAACTCAACCAAACTTGTTTGCTTTGCTTGCTTTGCTTTCTCGTGATAACTAAACCCCCCTGCTTGTTACTTGTCATTCACAATTGCATACTGCATCAGACCTTCCCTGTGGGTTCGACCCTTGCTTGCTTACTATACATCTGTTTAGTAGGTCTGTTAGGACTTTTTACTTTGATAAGGCTAATCAACGATATTTGCATTGCGCATCTTTAGCCCCGTCAAATTTGGCGCCGTTGCCGGGGAAGTTTTCTGTTTTGTTGTGTGTTTTTGTGATTGATTTTTGGTGGAGACCTATCTTATGGTCGACACTCGTTCTACTGACTCTCCTCTCGTAGCTTTTGATCCAAAAGTCGACAGATCGTTCCGTGCGAACCTACTCGATCAAGGAGAAGAAGAAGTCGAGGTTGAGGTCGTTGAGCCGACTGAGCCAATTAACATCCCTACTGTCGCAATGGCCGAGACTGTGAGAGAATTGACTGAGCCGAATATTGGAGCACAACCCCTGGCTGTCGTCATCCCTGCACTTGGCGAAGGGGTGAATTTTGAGCTGAAATCTAGAGTTGTTGCTTATCTCCCAAAGTTCCACGGTTTAAGTGGAGAAGACCCGATCTCTCACCTGGGCAAGTTCCACAATGTCTGCATGACTATGAAGCCCAGGAATGTGACGGAAGACCAAATCAAGATGAGAGCTTTTGGTTTCTCCCTGCTAGACTCTGCAAGCGACTGGTACTATCACTTGCCACCAGGAACCATAGATACCTGGAATAAACTGCACAAGACATTTCTGGACAAGTACTTTCCAATGAAGAAGGCAAATGCCTTGAAAAAGGCAATTGCCAATATTGAGCAGGCTGGTGATGAGACGCTGTATGATTATCTTGAGAGGTACAAGAGGCTTTGCTCTAGCTGCCCATTCCACGGATACGCCAAGCAGGACCTTGTCCTCTATTTACACAATGGTCTACTGGACCAAGAGAGAAGGATGGTTGACGCTGCTTGCGGTGGAAGCATTCTGAATCTGACACCGGATGCAACCATGGAGAGATTTCAGGAGATGAGTGAGAGCACCAGGAGTTTTGGGAAGACATACCAAAGGAAGGCGATCAATGCTGTGACCCCTGCAGGACCAAGCCCAGTGTTGACTGAGCTAGCTAAGCTGAAAGATATGGTGAAGAGGATGGCGAATCAGAACGCCCCTCAACAAGTTAAAGCATATGGGCTTTGCTCTAATCAATACCACCCCACCGACACTTGTCCTCAGCTGCAAGAGGAGGGTGTTGCTAAAGTTAATGCTATAGGAGGTTATGGACCCCCTAGACCACAGTTTGGTGGACAGCCCAATTATAATCCGAGAGGGCAAGACCACCCAAGTTTTAGATGGAGTGACCCTCAAGGTGGTCAACAGCCTGCACAACAGCAGTACCAGCAGAGAGTCCCATACCAACAGAGGCCTCAAGGCCAAAGCTCTAGTGCTTCTACCGAAGAGATGCTAAAGACTCTGACTCAGCATTTCGCCACGCATGTGCAGGCTACTGAGTCAAATATTAAGAACATGGAGAGACAAATTGGCCAGCTTGCTGATGTTGTGACCAAACTTGACCAGAGGACATCTAATTCCTTGCCATCTCAGACTACTGTGAACCCAAGGGAGAATATGAGCTCTATTACCCTCAGAAGTGGTAAAAAGTTGGACGTTGCTCCTATAGCTGAGAAGGAAAACGAGATCGAGAAGGAGAAAATCACCGGATGCCCCGCGGTGGATGCCACCGCGGCCTGGCCAGAAATTAAAGAAGGAGCCAGGAAAGAAACGCTGAAGCCACCGCCCCGCGGCGACTCTGGCCGCGACCCGATGGCTGAACTCAGTAAACACGCCGCGACCTCACCGCCCCGCAGTGATGATCGACGCCCCGCGGTGGACTTACCGCGACCTGGCCTTCGAGAACCTGACTCCGCTGAAGAAACCTGTATTGATGACTATGTTCGCCCCGTGTTTCCCCCTCTAGGTTCTTAGAAGCCACCAACACATTTCCCTAAGGCGCTGAAGGCCAAGAGAGTAGCTGAAGACAGCGATCTATTCGAGACATTTCGGGACTGTGAGGTGAACATTCCCCTGATCAAGCTTATCAAGGCTATCCCTCGATATGTCAAGTTCTTGAAGAAGTTGTGCACCGTGAAGAGGACTCAGAAGCAGAAGGCTCAAAAGAAGATTCCAGTGAGTGAACATGTGTCAGCAGTAGTTCAGAGACGCATGCCTGAGAAGTGCAAGGATCCAGGTACATTTACTATTCCTATCACTATAGGTGAGCATCGATTTGAGAAAGCCTTGTTAGACTTGGGTGCCTCAATTAATGTGTTACCCTATTCTTTGATTGAGGATTTAGGAATAGGACCCTTGCATGATTCTAACATTGTTATACAACTTGCTGATGGTTCTTGTGTACCCCCTAAGGGTGTTATGGAAAATGTTCTTGTGAGGATAGGCTCTTTGATTTTTCTTGCTGACTTCTTTGTTATGGATATGGACTATGATGAGAAGGTTGCTCCAGTTATGCTAGGGCGACCTTTTATGAAAACATCCATGACAAAGATTGATGTAGACAGTGGAATTTTAACTATGGAATTTGATGGAATAATTTTTGAACATAATATTCATAAAGCCAACTCTATTGAATTACCTGCTCCTTGCTGCATTAGCGATATTGATGATCATGTGCATGACAATGTTAAAACTAGTGCAGTAGAGACCGTAGTTAAGTGTTCTACTATTGATGAACCTATTGAGTCGCATGAGTTACATGTTGGTGATGTCTTGTTGGATGACATAGGAGATTCCATTCCCTCCATTTTGGGCACTCGCCCCCCTGCACTAACCATACAAGGCTGTAAGCCTTTATCCAGTGATGTGCAGCATATTCAGATTGAGCCATATCGGCCCCCACATCGCTCTAAGTATGGGGGAGATACTCCAAAGGAAGTAAGCATGGAGTCAATGGCAAAGAGGGAACATGGCTTAAGGTCTAAACCTTTCCATGGGAAGTCTCAACAGGAAGAGACGAGTAGGAGGATTCTGAGGGGATCCTATTCCAGGTGGTAATTGATCTGCAGTACGTCGAGCCAACAACGTTAACCAAGGCGCTGTCCGAGAGGCAACCCGTGGTAATTGTTCTCTGAGTTTTCTTTAGATTATTTTCGTAATTTATTTTGCTTTGTTTCGTTCGCCTGTTACTCACATTTCAGGTACGAAAGTAAATAGAGAGGAGACAGTGTCCCAGTTCGTCTCACCGCCCTGCGGCGATCCTCACCGCCCCGCGGTGGAGCTCACCACCCCGCGGTGAATGTCTGGTATACCTTATCAACTCCGGAAAAAAAAAACAAGAATAAAGGGCCCGAAAAAACCTTAAACGGGTGCGTAAAATTTTTATTTCTTGAGTTGTTACAAAGGATTTGACGGATTTGGCCCCTTTGGGCCAAGATTTTTCTTTGGGCCATGGTACATACCCGGCCCCATCATCCCTTTCTTCCCTTTCACTTTCCCTTCCCTGACCTAGCCCCCATACTCACAAACACTCCATTCCCAACACACCTCTCAAGCTCCCAAAAGCCAAATCCCCAATTCTTCCTCAAATCTCTCTCGACCTTGATCCGAATCTAGCCCCCAATTCACCAATTGGAAGTCTAGCCTCACAAACCAGCCAAACACAACCCCACCGCGTCGCTTTGGTCCCGCCTCGCTGTCTCTCCGCCTCGCGCTGCCCCGCTTCGCGTCGCTGCTGCCACCGCCCCGCGACCCGGCCAAAGCTCCCAGTTTTCCCACCGCGACCCGGAGACTCGTTCACCGCCCCGCGGCGAGACCACTTGGCTGCGTGTTTGCTCGTTTGTCAGTTCTCTTGGTTGCCCTTCGTTTTGAAATTCTACATTCATTACTTATGGCACCTAAGGGTCGGAAGCAAGTGTCTACGAGGGATGAGAATGAGGTCTACAATGTGGTGAAAGAAAGGAAGGTGTTGGTGACAAAATTCTTTGACAAGCCGACATTGGCTGAGTTTGGTTTGTTGGTATGTGTGTCCCTGTGCTTAGCACAGTGTGGTTTGGGGACGTTTCTGAACTTAGCTGCCCCTGTGTATCCCGAGCTTTGTTACCAGTTCATCGCCTCCTTCAAGAGGTACTCTGATGGCTCAGACGACAAGAGGATGATGAGGGTCACGTTCACTTACAACGAGCGTGATTATTCGTTGTCCCCTAAGGTGGTGCGTGCTACCCTGGGCATTACAAAGCTGCCAACTGATGGGTGGTCTGGTGGCATTCTAGAGTCTGATATGATGGAGTTCTGGAAGGCTGCTACGGGCAGGACGTTCAGGAAGGGTCAGGAGGTGAACTCGAAGCTGGTAAACCTGTGTCTACGGTTGATCCACAAAGTGATGATGAGAGACTTCTTTGGCCATGCTGATGATGGTAAGGTCCCTCTGAAGGATTTCCAATGGTTTATGAGCATCTTGGAGGTTGTCACGTACACGCCATGTTGGGCTACCCTCTTTTTGGGTTCCTTGAAGAGGATTCGTGATGGTGAGCCACGTGATATTTATGGGGGTGGTCTGATTACCCTCCTTTGTGCTGGAGTGATAGCTTGCGATCAGATCCCTCGGCATGTTGCCTACATGGTGTATGATATGGCACACATGAAGGTGTGCTCGATGCTGAAGCCATTGGGAAAGGATGGTGATTTAGTCTGGTCGTCATATGATGGCCACATTCTGATTCTTCCACGGGAGTTCGCCTATTCACCTTCATTTGCGGATTGGTGGATCTCTAGTGATAGCAGAATGACGACTGATGATACCCCTGCTGCTGCTCCTTCAGGCCCGTATGGAGAGGGCCCTAGTGGTGGTGCTGCTGCTGAGTTTGCGGGCGAGGACACTCCTATGCCTACACTTTATGATGCGCCTTCATCTTCTTACGGTCCTACCACACCTTGGCAGGAGTTGTTTTCGAGATTTGATGCATTCTCAGTGCAGCAGACGCACTGGAACACCCGAGTAGAGACCGGTCTACAGACTTGGCAGACCCAGCTCCATGCTGATGTAGATGAGCGTCTGGACGGTATGTACGCTCATATGATGGACTACTTCGGGAGGTTCCCACCACCACCACCATCAGGCCCGTAGTGAGTTTATTTTCTTCTTCCCCTATTTCCTTTGCTGTTCTCTTTTCTACATTGAGGACAATGTTCGGTTTAAGTATGGGGGAGGAATTTAGACTTGCTATCTGTCTATCCTTTGTACATATTGTTTTCTTTTCGTGTGCTGTATTCCCATTTGATTTATAAAAAAAAAAACGAAAAAGCAAAAAAAAAAGTAAAAAGGCAATCAAAATCCTGGGATGAGCTGAAAACCCGAAAGGGCAGTTCAGGTGAAAAGCAGGTAGTCCGGCTGGTATAGACCAGGGAAAAAGTGGACTGGAGTGATATGAGTATATGTGAGATATCTAGCAAAATGAAATGAGTGGCTTGGTGAAAACCCGAAAGGGCGCCTCGGCAAGATGAGCGAAAAAGAAGAAGAGTGATTTTAGGATTTCTCTCTATTTCTTGGCAAGGTGTCATAAGAAGAGGTGGTATAAGGAGTTCGGGTAGGCCATTCTGGAGCCATAAGGAGCTAGATTGGAGTTAGGATTAGAATTATCTTTGCATCCCTTGTTTTGGTTGTCTAGAGCTTATTGCTGATATGTTGTAATTGCTAGTGTCTTATTTTCTTGTACTTCCTGAGGCCTTGGTGTTTGATTGAGAGAGTAGGTTTTTCTTTAGCTTACTCGGGACGAGTAAAGGTCTAAGTATAGGGGAATTTTATAGGTGTTATTTCATACACCTTTACTAGCAATTATTAGCATGATTTGGAGGAATTTATGAGTGGTTTTTAGGCTAAGTCTGTGATCCAAAAGTTATGGAGAGAAGTGAAGATATTCCTGGATTTACAGCTTAGATGGAGACATGAGGATGGAGATGGAGCTACTGGAGCATGCATGGAGAAGACTACCAACACTGGGTAGTAATGAAGAATAGCAGAAGAAGAGAGTGAGCTAGCTCACCGCCCCGCGCTAGAGTCACCGCGGCCCGACGGTGACTCTCAGAGAAGAATGAAGCCCCGCGGTGGAAAGCCTGACGCCCCGCGGTGGAAACCCTGATGCCCCGCGGTGGAAAGCCTGACGCCCCGCGGTGGATCTCACCGCCCCGCGGTGGCCGTGTTAAGTGCCGTGCGTCTGAAGACTTTTATTTCCTTTTATTGTTTTCAGATTTTGTTATTTTATTATTTTGTTTCCTTTATTATTTTCATTAGTTTAACCTAGTTTTCTGAAGACTATTTAAGCCCTCTTTCTAGGTTAAGAGGGAGACACTGAGAACACAACTCGTTACTGCTTTATTTCAGACGTTATTTCCCTTAGTTTTCATTCTCGTTTGAATGGAGAACTAACTTCCCTCTGTTCTACTAGACGATTGAAGCAATACAGTTGATGTGTTTGTGAGATTTCTATTCCTTGTTCTTATCCTTATAAATGTTGG
Organism: Rheum nobile; assembly: GCA_027886185.1. Lineage (NCBI taxonomy): Eukaryota > Viridiplantae > Streptophyta > Magnoliopsida > Caryophyllales > Polygonaceae > Rheum > Rheum nobile. Next base: position 1,176,978 of record WOAB01000143.1, read on the forward strand.
TTTGATTCTCTTGGTTATATTGAATATTGATTTCTTGTTGTTCTTCTTAGCCTGATCAACTAGGTTGAATACTTTTTATCAATTGCTAGGATTGCATATAGGGGTTCCGAGTGCATATCTAGTGTCATACACAATTGTGCGTATAGGGGTTCCGAGCGTACAATTGTGAGTGAGAGCCAGTTGCATGCGAGTATTAATACGTCTTTCTATTTGCATGTATCCTATATCCTTGTGTGCATTGCTATTGTTGTGTCAGTGGTAAAGTATACCGACAACTGTGAGAATCGGAGGTACTTTACCAGTGACATAGTGATAAGTCTATCGACAACTGTGAGAATCGATAGTACTTAAGATCAGGGTGGGAACAACTATAAGGATAGTAAAAGAACTTGGATTACATAGATTTCTGTGATCAAATTATATCTCTATACTGTGGATCTCGCTCTAGTAGGACTACTTTCCCATTATATTTTCTCAACTCAACCAAACTTGTTTGCTTTGCTTGCTTTGCTTTCTCGTGATAACTAAACCCCCCTGCTTGTTACTTGTCATTCACAATTGCATACTGCATCAGACCTTCCCTATGGGTTCGACCCTTGCTTGCTTACTATACATCTATTTAGTAGGTCTGTTAGGACTTTTTACTTTGATAAGGCTAATCAACGATATTTGCATTGCGCATCTTTAGCCCCGTCAGTAATGTTCAAAAAACAAAGGCATGCACAAAAGGGCCTCCGTGTTGCACTTTTTTTAAGCTTTTAATCTGATCTAACGACTAGGATTCTTTCTTATTTTGTATTATAAGGCCCTTTCGCACCTGAATCGCACCCATTCATATATATATATATAACCTTAGCAAACATAATTACTACCTGTGTATAAACACAAAATCAGGGATACATCATTGGTCATAGTAATCTCATATCCTATATCTTATACACAAAAAAAAAGAAACCTTTTTTAAGTATCTTCAACCACACAAAACTACCTACTACATACAAAAAGAGCACCCAAAAGTAACTACAGTATAATTCATTACAAAAAACATTGCTGCTTCATGGAGGAGCATGAGCTTACATCATAACAACACTAAACCATCTGAAAAGCAGCATATCAAATATATACGATATGTTGATTTTCAGAAGCAGCATCCTACCTACAGTCTAGACATCATATACAGTTGCACATAGAAGACATTTTATACTACCTCTTTCAACATCCACCTTAAAGTCTTGTGATCCTCAAGCAAAATCTCCACAGGACACAACATCATTTCAGTCTTCGAGCTACGAAGTGCCGTGCTCAGTTTGTTACACAAGCATTTGCCACAATACAAACACAAAGGAAAAAGCTAAGAATGTATAAGACAATGAGTTCACTCAAATAAGTGTAGACAAGCTGAGTAGAAAAGATAAATATATGTTCTAGCAATAACAATTATAGAATGTTCAGAGTTGCAAACCGTGTAACTAATATACGTGCATACAAATACGACAAAGTACATAGATGTCGAAGATTTAACGAAATAACCTGAAGCAAAGAAAAAAAAGTGTAATTTTATCTACAACCAACTACCTCGTTATTCATAGAACATATCTCGGATGGTTTAAGTTTCAGCAACTGTTATGCAATGCGAGTATGCACAACCAACTTCAGGGTTCCAGTACCATCTGTAGCCGTGAAATCAAAAAACATCCTACACAAAAGTAATAATACAAGATGAATATATGGTCGGTATAATCAAAGTAATAAAGCACTACATTATAGTTTCCTCACTTTGCTTTAGACACTGAATACTGTTGACATGAGTCACACACATAAGAACTGTTGGGAGGAACATCACAACCCTTACCACATCAATTACAACTAACGGACATGCGTAATCAATCAGTGGTGAAATAAGAAATATAAGCATTGATCTTAACCATACCACTTGAAGTAATGTCAGATGCCTACATATACGCCAACAGAACAAACTATATTTTTATAAAATACATAGATAATTGATTGTTATAATAATGTGAAGGGAAAAATAGCTAGTTGAAACCTTTATTCCTAAGGCATGTTCAATCGTAACAATCGGCATACCAACTCCTCCATTCTCTTTCTTGATAATAGTACTATCCCTTGCCAGCACCAATTCTTTGTTCTCTTCAAACCTGAAAACATTACAAGCAACGACCAAATTAGATCACAACAGTATTGTTATATTATATAACATTGAATAACACATACCATTTACGAAGCTCATTTGCCCTGACCCCATCAGGGTTGATTACAATCTTGCTATGACAGTTTGTAGACAATGAGAATTCTGTCCAAATGAAAATTTAGGAGTTAAAGTCAGTGAAATAAATAAAGCCGAAAGAAATGCAGATATATTTATAAGACGCAAAATGTAGAAACATAGTATTTGAATACTAACCATTAAAAGTTGATGTCTTCAACTCAACAAGTAAAATAACAAAACCGCAAGGATCAACACAATCAGGTTTGACAAAAGTAAATGCGAGTTGATTCCATGCAGAAATAAGTATAACCTCAGAACAGCTGAAACTGGTTGCATATAAAAATGAACTTAGTTATAGCACATGAGAGAGAGAAATATGCAACATATTTAACAACCTATACCTGTCATCAGTAACATGTAACTCACACAGATCAGATAGATTAGGTGAGAACCTATTTGCCACCTTCCGAGGTGGTGTGCAACAGAGAACCACAACTATCATATCTAGAAGAAATAGGGGATAAAGTGAATTATATAATTACGCTACTATTTGTATACATGAGTGAAACATAATAAACACTTTTAACAAAAATGTACCAAATACTGCATTGCAATCACTTGTTTCACGAAGTATCTCGGAAATCCGAGCAAACTCTTGCTTAAACTCAAATGACCATTCATGCAAATCAACTACTTTAACAGAAGAGGAACTATTGATATGAATTTGTTTTTTGTCTGAGAAGCGCTTATAATCTTCACCCACAAGTGACACCACAACATTGCTAATGTCATAACACTGATCCTCCTTAATGATATCATCAAAGTAGTCAACATTGTTACCAAACAGTGCGGCTCTCATACTAACTCCATGCAAATGGAAACAAAATGTAATTAAACAAACATAGACTAAGCATTAGATAAAAATTGAAGTCAAACCTTTTCATCGACAAGATATAGACGTTGGAACTTCTGTTTTCCTGGCTTGTTAGAAAAAGTACGCTTACTGATCACCTTAACTTGCACAACGTGATCCTTAGATTTTGTAATCATCGAGTCAAGATACACCTTTGTTGGACTCATCCTACAAGAACACAATGCATGCATGATCACAAACAGACCTGAAATAACACATGTTGAACAAAATTTGCATACACAAAATTAAACAGAACATATCATTTATAAAGAATTAGGCGCATACACAACAAAAAAGTACACAAAACAAGAACATATCACATAAAAAAGAAGAAAAAGCCCATAAAAAAATTGAAAACAAACAAAACTCAAGGTTAACTCTGTATGCAGAACTCGGGGGGGGGGGGGGGGGGGGGGGGGGGGAATGTCGCATGAAATAAAGAAAAAGACAACAAAAAGGACATCCAACCAAAGTAAAGTGATGCAAAAAATCATTTATAAAAATTGGTCTCATACACAACAACAAAAGTATACAAAACAAGAACATATCACATAAAAACGAAGAAAAACCCATCAGAAAAAACAAAAACAAACGGAACTCAAAGTTAACTCTGATACAGAACTCGGGGAGGGGGGGTGTCGCACGAAATAAGGAAAATAAAACATAAAGGACATACAACCAGATGAGAGAGATGCACAAAATCAATCAAAACGAAAAACCACAATATACAAAAAACACATGGACATTTAGCATACAACCCAGAAACGTTTTTGAAAAAACATGAAATAGTACCATATGACAGTGAGAGAGTAAAACAAAAATGGCAAGGCACATGCAAATTGAACATGCAGCCCAAAGTACTCTTAAAAAAGAGCGTAAAAACCGCACCATATGACAACAATGTAATGAAAAAAAAAGGATCATCGGTACATGCAACACAAAACATAAAAAACAGAACGTAAAAGAAACCGAAAGCACACCCAATCAGAGAAGAAAACAGAAAGAAAGTTTTTTCATATATAAAACACTGGGCGTAGCATTAAAACAATTTAAAGCACACCAGAAATCAAGACAAAGAGGAATGTTTAGAAAGGATAGAAGAAACCATAAAAAGAACAACAAACCTAGAGGAAGCTTTAACTGAAGGGAGAACAAGAAGTAGAACAAAGTCAGCAAAAAAAATGGTCGGAAGCAAAAATAAAGACAGGAATTTTCTTATAAAGAAACAGTGAAGCACCACTCAGTTGCCACATGTAACCCACTACAAATAATATAGTGAAGCACCACTAAGTTGCCACGTGTAACTGACGAGGCTAAAGTCGTTATGCCTATCAAAGAATCCCTAAAAACCTAACTAAGTATAGCAGGCAAGTAAGGGTCGAACCCAAGGGAATCAAAGGATCTATCTCTATGTAAGAAAGCAAGTTACCAACTAGGAACTAGGGGGGATTGTTGTTTGGTTTTCTATAACTAATGGATTAACGTAGGAAATGGTTAAGATTGTTGTAAATATGATTGTGAGGGTGCTTCACCTAACAGATATCCACACTTCAGTATGATAGGTTGATCATTGATTATCTCAAGTTCATTTAATCCTATGATTGTTCCTATTCCGATCTTATGTATATTAACAGGTCAACTAGCCCTGAAAATACTAACTATTAAACAATCAAGAAACTATCAAGATTCAATTTAACAACAGCAGTAAGCATAGGAATTAAGCAGGATACATGCAACACTTAACAAATAGTCAGTATTCAACATGCAATCAATTCTCTTCACAATAAACATTCACAACTAGTTCCTGTAAATCGTGGTTGCTACTCTAGATAAGGAATTTCAACTAGAAATAACCAAATCCTAGCAGTAGAAAATTACTAATATCAACTAGTTGCGCAGGCTAGTGAAATCAGCAAGATTCAATAAAGATAAGGTCAAAGAGAATTAATACAACCCAAAGGAAATAGAACAAGAGTTATAATCTCACAACCAAATCAACTGAAGGCTTCAATCGTCACGCGAAATAATGGAAACTTAGTTCTTCATAGTCTTCTAAAACACACAACCCTAGAGAAAATAATGAACGGGATAAAAGTGATAATCCAAGTATGATGTTTCAAAAGGAATATAATAACCTAGCAAATCAAATCTTCCTAAGATAAGAAACATAATCTTCCTAAAATATGATAAACAAAATAAAAATAATAAAAACAAAGTCTTCGGCCGAAAAGCCCATTTGCTCCGCGCCTGGACCCGCGACCGTGGCCAAGATCCCCGCGATCGCGGTTTTGAGTGTCTTGCTCTGCGGCTTCGTTGTTGTGCCGCGACCGCGGCCAGAATCACATGCCCGTGGTTTTTCTCTGCCGCGACTACTACTTCTCGCTTGCGGTCTTCTCTTGTGGTGTCGGCTTGGCTAGCTCCTCAATCTTCAATACTTCACTAAATTCCTTCTCTTCACCACTCCTTCCACTACAAATAATATAAAATTAGACCATAGGTAAAAAACAATAGGAATTTTTTTTTAGAATCGGTCAGAAAAGCAAAGAACAAGAAAGCCATATTTAAATAACAGAAGCCCATTTAGATAAAAGGCCCATTACCAGAAAAGGCCTAGTAGCAAAAACCAACAGGAAAAAAATTTAACATCAGTCAGAAAATCAAAGAACAATAAAGCCATATTTAAACAACAGAAACTCATTTAGAAAAAAAAGGCCCATTAGCTAGAAAAGGCCCAGTAGCAACACATTAAATTGACTAAAGGCGACAGTAGGAAGACTGAACCGATAGTTATACAAGATCAAGGTTAAAGACAAGAAAACTTCATCGGACATGCAGATTACATCACCTGATTCTACCACACTTCTCTAAATTTCAAAACCACCTAACCGGTTTAGCATCTCTATTACTGTTCTCTGAATTTCACAACCTGCAATGAAAAGCAGTAAACTATTCACTACAAAAGAATGTAACAAAAAAGAGTTTGACCGTTCACAAAAGTGTGAAAGGACGCTAAATAATACACACATTAATGTACTCAGTTTGAGAAAGAAAGGAATTACCATTCAACTGTAGACTATTGACATATATAAAATAATGAAAAGATTTGCAGAGCTCAGTATCTTGATTTGGAAAAAAATTACCTTCAAATGACTAAAGCTAACAACACTATATTACACACTATCCAGAAAAAGACATTCACAAGCTCTCCCATGTATGCGGCTTACATAATAACCAAACGAACAGTTAGTAGTGGTTTGCCTACCATACTATATAAGATTAGAACAAAGTCATCCATTAGACAAAATTAGAAGAAAGTCACCCATTAGACAAAATTGCAATAATCAAATGACATGAATAGTCAAGGATTCGATGCAAACAAACCAGAAAGAGAAGACGGATCACTCTAATAAGATCAGAATGCAAATTAAAATAAACATATAAAAATTACAGGTAATCTAAACTGAAATAAAAATTTAAAGCACATTCTATATAAATTTGCCAATAAAGAATATGGAAAACCGATTCTACCCATGTATAAGTAAGAGCATAGGCATGAGGGGAATTAGCACTCAAGTGTAGACTACTCACTACTGACATACATAAAATAATGAAAAGATTTGCAAAACTCACAATCTTCATTTCAAAAAGAATTACCTTCAAATCAGCTACAACTAACAACACTATATTGCACACCATCTAGAAAAAGACATTCGCAACCTCTCCCATGTATCTAACATACATAATAAACAGACGCACAATTAGTAGTGGTTTGCATACCATACTATATATATAAAATTAGAAGAAAGTCATCCATTAGACAAAATTGCAGCAATCAAACGATATGAATAGCCAAAGATTCGATGCCAACAAACCAGAAAGAGAAGATTGAGAAGGCCCAGTATTAACACATTAAATTGACCAAAGCCGACACCATGAAGAGTGACCTAATACTTATACATTACCAAGATTCAAGAGAACAAAAATTCATCGATCATGCAGATCACATCACCTGACATTGTGTGACTTTTTGTAAGTGGGAAATTTTGAGAATCAATCTCCATAGTAGGAGGCTATCCCCATCATAAGTCCTATCGTAGCACCTTCAACGACTACATAGTCTCGCATTAGCTCCTGACATTATCTGAAACTTATTAAGCCAATAGTAAGGCCCCAACAGCTGTCAATGAACCTAACATTGTAATAGACAAACTCCACGTAGTTAGATTAGAAGAAAGTCATCCATTGGACAAAATTGCAACAATCAAAGGACATGAATAATGAAAGATCCAATGCGAACAAACCATATACAGAAGATTGACCATTGAAAAAAAGAGTAATTCTTTTGCCTCTGCAAAATTAAAAAATAGTATACATATAATTTATACAATACAAGAAACCAGAATATACATAAAACACAACCAAAACAAAATACAACCATAATTGCAAGCAAAATATACACAAAATACAACCATAATTACATGAAGTTGTAATCAAACCATTATTATTTTGCCTCTACAGAATTCAAAAACAATATACATATAATTTATACAATACCGGCAACGAGAATATGAAACACAACCAAAACAAAATACAACCATAAGTGCAAGCATAATATACACAAAATACAACAATAATTACATGAAGCTGTAATCAAACTGCAATTCTTTTTCCCCTCCAGAATTCAAAAACAATATACGCCTCTGTAGAATTCAAAAACAATATACATATTTATCCACACCATACATGAAGCTGTAATCAAATCGTAATTCTTTTGCCTTTGTAGATTTCAAAAACAATATACATAAAATTTATATAGTACCAACAACCAGAATATATATGAAACACAACCTATAATTAATACAATACTGGCAACCAGAATATTGATGAAACACAACCAAAACAGAATACAACCGTAAAACAATATACGCCTCTATAGAATTTAAAAACAATATACATATAATTTATACAATAAGAGCAACCAGAATATACATGAAACACAAACCAAACAAAATACAACCCTAATTGCAAGCAGAATATACACAAAATACAACCATAATTACATGAAGTTGTAATCAAGTCGTAATTCTTGTGCATCTGCAGAACTAAAAAACAATATACATATAATTTATGCAATACTAGCAACCAGAATATACATGAAATACAACCTATAATGTATACAACACTGGCAACCAGAATATATATGAGACACAACCAAAACAGAATACAACCATAATTGCAAGCAGATTATAAACACAATACAACCATAATTACATGAAGCTATAATAAAACCATAATTCTTTTCCCTCTGCAGAATTCAAAAACAATATGCCACTGCATAATTCAAAAACAATATACATATAATATATACAATACCAGCAACCAGAATATACATGAAACACTACCAAAACATAATACAACCATAACTGCAAGCAAAATATACACAAAATACAACCATAATTACATGAAGATGTAATCAAACCGTAATTCTTTTGCCTCTGTAGAATTAAAAAACAATATACGCCTCTGCAAAATTCAAAAACAATATACATAATTTATACAATACCAGCAACCAGAAGATACATAAAACACAACCAAAACAAAATACAACTGATAGGTGTCATTTCATACACCTTAACTAGCAATTATTAACATTATTTAGAGGATTTATGACTAGATTTAGGGTTAAGTCTGTAATCCAAAAGATGTAGAGAGAATTGAAGATATCTAGGGATTTACAACTTATTTGGAGAAGGCTACCAATACTTGGTAGTAATGAAGAGCAGAAGAGAAAGAGAAGGCGGGCAAAAGTCACCGCCCCGCGCTAGAGCCACCGCGACCCGGCGGTGGGTCTCAGAGGGAGCTGGCGCCCCGCGGCCATATGCTGGGCGAAGCAAATAAATTGAAGGATGCTGCGCGCTAATGTTGGAATTTGAGGAATTTAGGCCCAAGGGAGGAGAAGCCCACGTGAAGAAAGGCCCATGAAGCCGCGTGAATTGTCGAGCGGGAATTGAAGCGGAAAGCTGGAGAATTGAAGAAGCGGGGTGTGACTTCATGATGATGTTGGCGTGCTGATTCTTTGCTGGAGGTGGGCCGCGCGAGCTGAGAAAGATGGAGCTGGGCCGAGCGCTGATGCTTGCAAGATGGAATTGGGCCGATGGAGAAGTTGGGCGTCAGCAAGCAGCTGCTTGGAGTGGGCTGCTGAGAAGCTGACCGCAAGGATGTCAAAGCCGAGATTTACGGGATTAATTCCCAATTTCTGATTTCTTATTTTTGGTTATTACTTTATTGTTATTTTCTTTTATTATTTTTATCACTTTTAGAATTAGGTTAAATACTTTAGTTACCTAGTTGACACAATCTACAATTTAGTTTTAGAAGTTCGTTTTTCATTCTGCCTCCAGGGTTTTCAACCCATGGAGAACTAAACACCTTTGTTCTGCTAGACGTTTGAAGCAATACAGTTGATTCGGTTGTGAGATTTCTATTCCTTGTTCTTATTCTTATGTATGTTGGTTTGATTCTCTTGGTTATATTGATTATTGATTTATCATTGTTCTTCATAGTCTGGCTAGCTAGGTTGAGTAATATTTATCAATTGCTAGGATTGCATATAGGGGTTCCGAGTGCATATCTAGTGGCATACACGATTGTGCGTATAGGGGTTCCGAGCGTACAATCGTGAGTGAGAATCAGCTACATGCTAAGTAGTAGGGTGTCCTTCTATTTGCATGTATCATATATCCTTGTATGCATTGCTATTGCTGTGTTAGTGGTAAAGTATACCGACAACTGTGAGAATCGGAGGTACTTTACCATTGGCATAGTGATAAGTCTATCGATAACTGTGAGAATCGATAGTACTTAAGATCAGGGTTGGAACAACTATAAGATTGTGAAAAGAACTTGGATTGAATAGATTTCAGTGATCAACTTATATCTCTGTATTGTGGATCTCGTTCTAGTGGAACTACTTTCCCCATTCATATTCTCAAGTCAACTAAACTTGTTTACTTTGCTCTGTTTGATACTCAAAACCCCCTTGTTACCTTGCATGCTTATAAACACATAGGTTTGTTAGGATTGTTAGGATTATTTTGTTTAGGTGTCACGACAACGCCTTATCAACAACCATAATTGCAAGCAAAATATACATAAAATAAAACCGTAATTACATGAAGCTGCAATCAAACCGTATACACAAAATACAACCATAATTACATGAAACTGCAATCAAACCGTAATTCTCTTGCCTCTGCAGAATTCAAAAACAATATACATTAAATTCATACAATACCAACAACCAGAATATACATGAAACACGACCAAAGTTAACATCAGCAAACAAAATATATACACAAAATACAACCATAATTACACAAAGCCATAATCAAACCATAATTCTTTTGCTTCTCCACTACTCCACCAAACAGCAACGAGAATATACATGAAGCACAACCAAAATTAATATCAGAAAACACAATATACACAAAATACAACCATAATTACACAAAGTTGTAATCAAACCGTAATTCTATTGCCTCTACACTACTCCACCAAAATAAATAGAGGAAAAACCTAAACACAGACCGAACAACCAATCCAAAAAATATATGAAACAACCATCGTTTCCGAATGGCAGGGCCAAATATTGTCACCACAACTATAAACCTAGATCAACAATTTAATATGCGACCCAATACATAAAAACATGTAACTCACAATCACCAAAAAAATACAAAACAACAAAACAATGAACAAACAGTGTAGCTATAATAATTACAATCGAAGACAAAGACAAAAAATAGAAAACAACAACACAATGCACAAACAATGTAGTTATAATTATTACAATCAGAGACAAGACAAGAAATACATGTATAATGACCGCGACGACAAAAGACAAACGCAAGAAATCTAACATAAGAAATGTAGAAACATAGAGAATCTAAAATCAGATAGCGGAAAAATACAAAACAATAACACAATGCACAAACAGTCTAGTAATCAAAGACAAAGACAAACTTAAGAAATAATTGTATAATGACCGCGACGGCACAATTACCACGACAGCATGAGACAAACATAAAAAGCCTAAGATGAGGACTCTGGAAACAAAAGGAATCCCACATAAAAGGCCAAAAAAACAAAATGGAGACAAAGACAAACTAATAAAATACCTATATAATGACCGCAACAGCACAATTACCACGACAGCACAAGACAAACACAAAGAGCCTAAGATGAGAACTTTGGAAACATAAGGAATCCCACATAAAAGGCCAAAAAAACAAAATCAGAAATTAGGGTTAGATGGCGAAAAAGGAATTCAAAGATATAAATTAACAAAATGGAAGATTCGAAAATGGAAGCAGAGGAAAAAATCGATAGTGATGAACGAAGATCAGATCACAGATGAAGATGGCCAAACAAAGAAATCAAATTCATAGACGAAGATAGCGAAAGAAAGAAAACGATAGATATGAACAAAGATCAGATCACATATAGAGATGGCCAAACAATAAAACCAATTCACAGACGAAGATGGCGAAAGAGAAATTCGCAGATAGACAGAAAAACCAAACTCACATACGAAGATGGCGAAAGATAAATTCGCAGATAGAGATGAACAAGATAGAAGAAGATTCGAGAACAGAAACAGAAGAGTGATGGAGAAAGAGAAATTCGCAGATAGACAGAAAAACCAAATTCACAGACGAAGATGACGAAAGATAAATTCACAGATAGAGATGAACAAGATAGAAGAAGATTCGAGAACAAAAATAGAAGAGTGTCGAGGAAGAAGAACCCGGAAGAGACGAAAGCAGCGAGCGTAAACCCTAACATCCACATCCAACTAAAGGAGGACCCAAAAGCCCAGCCCAATACAAAAGCACGCGACCTACAAGTGACACGGGCTACTGTTCATTTCCGCGAGCTAGACTTTTAGAGTAAGTAAGATTTATTTAAACTTTTTTGTGACGGATTTATTTTTCCATTTTAGGGTTTATAGTTTTTAATTTCGGATTCTTATCATGTACCCTTAAGGCATAGAACAAAAAAAACTTATATAGACTTTCAATTTCAAACTTATTCATTTTTTTATTGTTCCTTCGTTCAACTAAAATTTGAAACGGATGCTCTATGTCACTTATTTAATTGGAGGAATTATGAGCATATTAATTATGGCTATAAACAACCAATTCAAGTCACATATATGTAATGTACTAACAATGAAGAGTCAAGCGTTTTTTCTTCCTCGAAAGTGTAAGGATATTAAAGAGTTCACTTTTATTTTGATTTTACAACTTCAAGCAATAATAATGCTTATATTTTGATTTTACAAAGTCAAGTAAAACTAATGCTTTTATTTTGATTTTAATATAAAAATTATTATGAAATCAATGTGTGCAACCAATATTCATTATATTTAAAATAGTATTTTATTGTGATATACTTCATACAGATATATTATGTATTATGCACTCCCTCTGTTAAACTTTAATTTCCTTCTAGCCGTTTAATTTCACCAAAGATATAAATGGGACATTGATTACCGAAATATTCATTTTTTGTAGTTTAGCTCTTTCAAACTTATCTACCTTGTGATTTAATGATTACAATTAGAATTAGAATTATACAGATGGATTCACATGAATACATTGTTAGAAATATCTATATAATTAGAATTAGAATCACTAAAATTATTATTTTGGTTGAATAATTGAGTCATTAATTGATAAATTTTTAGGTTTAATGGATGTACATTGATGTTTATTGAAACTAGAAGATTTATATGTTTATAGAGAATATGTAGATAGATGTGCAATATGTGGATTTTTAATGACTCTTCGTTACTTTAATCCAAGAACGTTTTCCTATATATATATTATAAGTTCATTAAATTACAAAGTGAACTTTTCACTATATTTTTATTTATTATATATCCATTTAAATTATATTAGAATATTATTTTTACACTTAATCATCATAAAACTATTATATTCTAATTGCATAACTAGGAAATGTAAATTATATGCTTGTGCAAGCAATCATGATTATACTCAATTTATTTACATGTAAAAGAACGTAGTTTAGTAAATTGAATAATTTATTTTATGCTGAATTCATTCTAGCTACTATATTATCGTAAATCAAAATAAGCAAACTTCTCAAAACATGCTTATCATATTTATGTATGCGCCCAACGTTTTTACATATATATAAATTAATTTTTGTATTAATCTAATACTATATATTTTATTTGGATTTTTCATAAATAACACCTACTATTCATAAGGGTTTTGAAGGACCAAAATCTTGCCGGTCGATGAATTCATATTATTCTCTTTTATTGAAAATTTTTATCAAGATTTGAAACTCAATACAAAAATTAGAGAATATTCTATCTAATAAATTTATGAACTGGAAACTTGTTGTTCCCTCAATTTTTAAAAGCAACAATATAATTAAGGAAAAATAACTTTAAATAATACCAACTATCGCTTATGAACAAAAAATAATACAAACTTTAAAAATTGTAAAAATGTACCCGAACTATGTCAATATTAACCAAAAATGATATGGTCGATTTTTGCGGTGAAATATACAGTAGAGATGCTGATGTGGCACCAAAAACATGAGTTGACAAATTTTTTTCACACATCAACTCATTTATATAATTAAAAAACAAAAATGAAAAAATAAAAAAATTAACTTCTTTGGCAATTTGCATCTACTGAAGCACGAACCCAAAAAAATAGTCCCTCGAAGAGGGATCGAAGTGGGCGCTCGAAGAGAAAGGTCTGAAAGTCAATTTCTGTCATCGTTATAAAACTGATTGCTGAAATTTTAAGTTTGTGCTTTAGCTAATGCAAATCGTTGTAGAAGTTCATTCTTCTGATTTTGATTTTGAATTTTCTTTTTTTTTCTTATTTTTATTATATAAATGAGTTGATGTGTGAAATTTTTTTGCCAAGTCATGTTTTCTGGTGCCACATTAGCATTTCTGCCGGAGATTTCACCGAAAAAATAGACCATACATGGGTTAAAATTGTAATACCCCTCATTTTAATAAAGAGTATTTTGATAATTTTCCTAACTCCCGTATCACAAACCGGATTAATTTCAGAGAAGTTCAGACACTCTGTAATTTGTTTGATCTCTGTAATATTTTCCTGAGTGGTATAAAAAACATTCGATGTATTTTCGGGGCTTAGAATACTCATTCGGGTGCAAAGATGTTAACCGAGTACGAATATATTTAACCCGGGGTTAAAAACTCATACCCGTACTTAACCCGGACAAAAGGGCCCAGATTTGGCCTTGACCGCACCCGCGGTCAAGTGGCCACACCCCGCGGTGAAGGCCAATTCTGTAAGGCGGTCTAGGGAGGCTCGTCGCACTCGCGGTGAGGCCACCGCACCCCACGGTGTCATCATTTCTTCTCTGCAGCGTCGGACTTCAGACGTCGTGTCGTCTTCGCCTCTGAAACTGTCCCATCCGGTCGTTATAGGCGCCTACCATGAGTCACCTGGTTGCTTGACCTCCTTGCTTGGGCTATAAAAGGAAAAGAGCTGGAGTGGAGTTGAATCACAGCTCTCAAACTCTCTCTCTCAAATCTCTCATTTCCATTGTTACCGGAAAGCTCAAGCTTTCGCCGGAGCTACCATAGGAGGAGAAGGTACTCTCCAAGTGGTGTTTGGAAGTGCAAGGAGTTGGGAAGTCTAAGCCCATCCTAATCGAATCCAAACGCGTCGATCACGGTGAATTCTCGTCGTCGTCGTCATCTCGCCACTATCACGCCACCGCACCCGCGGTCAAGGCCGGCGCACCCGCGGTGGGTTGGGCTCGTGGTGTGGCTTTGGGTCTTGTGGTCTCGAGCGAGGCTTTGTTCCTTCGATTCCTTTCGTCTCTTCTTAGATTCATATATTTGGTTATCGAATCTAACTTAGGGTCTCATTATGGGTCATTCCGTAGGGATTTGTTACCCAAGATTTGTCCCTGCTTCGGACCCAGAAACTCGTCATCTCTAAGCTTTGTTCAAGCTTCGTCTAATCTAAGACAAGTGGCGGTTCGCTCTTGCTTATCATTCCATATTTATATTGATTATCAATTGTTTAATTGTTAATTAATTTGGGATGAATATTGTTGTTGTCTGGGAACAGTTTTGATAACTGTATGTGATTTAAAAAGGAATATTATAATAGGTTGTTTATACTGCTAGAAACAACGCTATTATATATATATATGATTGAAATACAGATATTATAATAGGTTGTATATATTGCTAGAAACAACGCTATTATATATGTTATTACCGTGATGGTATTCTTGTGGATTTTTATGCAAACTTGAAATATAGTTAGCAGTGGATTTTATGTGCACTTGAGATAAAGTTAGCACGAGTATTCGTAGGAGCGCTGCTTACCTTGAGAGGTAGCCGTTTCTTTATAACCCGGTGGATAGGATGTTCAAGCCCTAACACCGTTTCTCTAGTCATGACTATCCTCTATCCGAGTATAGGGGAGGTGCGCTTAGCCGGCGTCAAACCTTTAGGGATTTATTCTCGACTATATATATCTATATCCCGAGGGATGAGATGATTATGATAAAAGCTTATAACGTGAATATACGTTTTGGAATTAAATAAGATAAGTGCCGTTATGTACATAATTAGCGAACCTTAGGGCGAGAAGTACAACTTGGAAACTCGTCCGGGACTTCGATTAGAGTAAGTCCATATTCCGAATCTGAATTCGCATTATGCGGTGAGGTTGGTCGTGGACCCAAATAGTCAAGTCATTTTTAAACGTTTGTGTGAAACTTTAATGTTCCCAAACACTTGTCATACTTTCCGATAAGACTCAATTCGTTGGAGTCTTCTCTTCATATGTTTCCGTAAGACTCATTCTTTCAGAGTCTTTTCTCTTGATCATACCTTTTCGTATTTTTCTTCAGTAGGAGTATGGTGGTTGACTATCGTCATCGACTTTTATTCGAGAAGCGATGAGTCTAACCTAATACGACTACTTAGAACCTTTTTGTTTAACCCTTGCATAGTTTTTCATTAGACTAACCAACTGGTTATATTCCCTTGCATGGTTGGCTGGTGTCATCCGTCTCATACGACACATCATATAAACTGCAGTTCCATGAAGGCTAGAAACGACGGTGAAGGCAGATGGAGTTTTGAAGTGTTTTTACCAAGGTTGAGATCCTAGGCATGTGATCGCTAGATCAAGACTTTTGTGTCATTTATTTTAACAAGGACTTCCGCTGTATTAAACATGTCTTATGTTAAGACTACTCTGTATTTCTGTTGTTTTTGGATTATGGATGTAACTCCAAGACTTTGATTTAATACGAAATGTTATGATATTTCGTATTATAAATGTTGTTTTATGTTTTGTATAAACTGGTTAAGCCTTGGGTGGCTTCAGATGTGGAATCTGAGGTCACTGGCGGTAATGCTTTCAAGGAGATATTTAGGGGTGTTACAGATTTGGTATCATAGCCGATTTTTTTTTACGGGTGGGTTTTAAAATATTTTCTTGGAACGAAATTTTTTATAAACCATTTACTCGTTTTGAACTGAGAAATATTTTGAAGGATTTGAATTTCCAATTAAAATTTTTATTCTGCCGATCTAGTCGTGCCTTTTTCTTTAGTCTGATATGAAAGTGAACTTCTATATTTAGAAAGACTAACTCTTTTCTCGTCACCCGTAGGTTATGGGTGCATGCTTTTCTCTTCGAAGGGACTCAGAAGAAGCCGAGGTGGCTCTGCCATCTCCAATGAGGCTTGAGTTTCCAGTTCCCCTGCGATGCTTCGAGCTCGGAGAATCTAGTAGTCCACCCGAGGAGGTGAAGACTGTACTACCTGAGTCAGTAGTACTAGTGTCCGATAGGACCAAGGTTTCAGTGGCAGAACCTACAAAGGAGTCAAGGGAGGACACGGAAAATGAAGAGGAGTGGTCAAGGTATGCAAGAGGGCATTACAACGATGACTTCATGATTGAGATGATTCCTGAGGAGGATCTAGATGAAGAGGATCCTGAAGAAGACCCGGAGAAGGATCCGGAAGAAGAGGAGGACCCCGAGGAGGACCTCGAGGGACAGGACCACGAGTCTAATGGCTTAGAGCGCTTATTGGTGGGCAGCGAGGACCCGGGAATGGAGTTTATCTATCCCAGTCCGGAGTTGCCGCATGAGCAAGAATACTCGCCATTGACTTCGGCCGATTAGGATACGCTTTACGAGGTAGTATTTCCAAGAAGAAGAAATGGTCCACAAAATGCATCTGATAACTCACAACCTATTCCTGCTCAGAGAAGGTTGAGGTTGAGCCCTGACTCGCAAGAGGCACTTCGCTTGAGTTAGATGATTTCCCCTGAAGAGCGTCGTCAGATGGATGAGGCGGTTGAGCATGCTCGAAGAAGGGCAAGGCCAAGGATTGAGCCATGTGCTCCAGGACCGAGCAGGGTGAGAAGTCCATCACCAGATTCCGATGGTAAACCCCGTTCGAAGAAGCCCTGTATGGAGAGTTGTGATTACAGGAAACGTTTCAGGGTGCCATGATTGGGCCAGTGCTGATTAGCAGTTTCTTTTCTTGTATTTCAGTGTTCGTTGTGTTAATAACCTAAGTCTCCGAGCAATTTTGTTTTGACGCTCGGGAGATCCCTTTTGTAGAACCTATTAGCTCAGTTTGAGTTTATCAATGAAAATTTCCAAGTTTGATCTATTCTAAGTGATTTTTATTACATTGAGTACATTGGAATGATATTAATGTTATAAAATACTTGTAATTTGATCGGTAAATAGATGGTGAACACAAGGAACACCATTCGTGCTGGTGCTGGGCCAAGCAATGACCCCAGACCAAATATGAGGAACACTGCGAACCCTGTGGATGAACACGAGACATCTTCTAATAACAATCCAGGGGGCAATGACCAAGCTCCGGTCAACACTCCAATGGTATTTGATGCAGTAGCAATAGAAGCTATTCGGGGAATCGTTATGCAAGCATTCACCGACATCATGCGACCAATTGCACCTCAGGCACAAGTTGTGCCAATTCCTCCAGCGGTTCCTAGATTTGAGGAGCCTAATATCCATGTACCCCAAGAGGAAGCGGTCAGGAATAGAGGCGACTATGGTCGAGCACTGAAGGCCATAAGCTCTATGAGGCCTGATAGCTATGACGGGAAAGGAGAGCCAGTTAGGGTGGCATATTGGTTCTCACACATGGAAAGATTATTCAGAAACGTTGAGTGCACTGAAGCTGAGAAGGTGCACATTGCATCCCTTCAGCTGAAGGAAGTAGCCAGTGAATGGTGGGAAGGTACAGGTCTTGTTGGTCACCCTGGTTTGAACTGGGGGATGTTCAAGGCCAAGATGACTGATCGTTTCTTCTCCCGAGCTATGAGGGAAGAAAAACACAAGGAGTTCTTCTATCCAAAGACGAATGGATTGAAAGTGACTGAGCTTACAGCCAAGTTCAATCACCTGTTACAGTATGCTGGACCGGAGGTGTCCAGCGAAGAGAAAAAGATCTGGCATTTCCATGAGTGGATGAATCCTGATATTAAGCCATTGATGGTACGTCACAGATGCTCTACTTTGGAGCAGTACGTGGACGCTGCGTACAAACTGGAAGTGACTCTGGAGGAGTCAACGAAGAAGCGCAATCGCCAGAGGTCAATGCAGAACCAGTCTCAGGCGAGTGGATTCAAGCGTCTCGTGCCACCGTCTAATTTTGCTAAGTCTAGCAAAGCAAAAACGGATATGACTCATGGAGGGTCTACGCAACAGTCGGGTCAAGGCAAGAATCCGATCCAGTGCTACAATTGTGGTACACCCGGGCACAAGAGCAATGCGTGTCCGAAGGAAAAGAAGATATGCTATGGCTGTGGAAAGGAGGGACATGTGCAGACGTTCTGTCTACAGAGAAGGCAGAAAGGAGCTGAATAACAGCAAGGGTCTGTTAATCAGAACAATCGACCCAGGTTCAGACCAGTGGAAGCTCCTAGTCCTTCGACGCAGACAGCTGCACAGAACAAGGGGAAAGCCCCAACTGCTTCTGGAAGTCAGGGTCAACGCCTTTACGAGATGTGTGAGGCTAATGGACCAAATGCTCTGATTGCTCAAGGTACTCTATACCTCCATTCTACTTCTGTATGTATGTTGTTTGATTCCGGTGCTACTTATTCCTTTATTTCGGAGAGTTGTGTCAGTAAGTTAGGCTTAGTATGCAACGAGGTTTGTGAACCTTTCGTTGTGAATCTTCCTAATGGTGAACATTTAGTGGGCACCAAGCGTCTGTCAGAATTTCCGATTACCATCCAGGGTAAGAAGTTCGAAGCAGATTTGATATGTATAGCCATGGCTCCATACGACATTATTCTCGGTATGGATTGCCTGACGCGTCATGGGGCGGTAATCGATTTCAGCTCAATGACGGTGTCATCTGGGGGCCAGTATGTATGCAAGTTTAAGGGTCGGAATGACGCTGATAACGGCAGGCTTATCAATGCGATGGCTGCGTTCAAGCTACTTCGACAAGGTTGTGTCGGGTACCTGTGCTATCTAGACGAGCCCAAGAAAGATGAACCTTCAATTCCTGATATTCCGATTGTTTGTGAATATCCGAATGTCTTTCCGGAGGAGATTCCTGGTTTACCCCCGCATCGTGACATAGAATTTACTATCGATCTCGAGCCTGGTACTGCGCCAATCTCTAAGGAACCGTACCGGATGGCTCCTGTTGAGATGCAAGAGTTAAAGAAGCAACTCAAAAATCTTCTTGAGAAGGGCTATATAAGGCCGAGCGCATCACCTTGGGGTGCTCCGATTTTGTTCGTCAAGAAGAAGGATGGATCGTTTCGACTTTGTATCGACTATCGAGAGTTGAATAAAGTCACGATCAAGAACAAGTATCCGTTGCCGAGGATTGATGATCTGTTGGATCAACTGCAAGGAGCTAAAGTCTTTTCCAAAATCGATTTGAGATCTGGTTACCATCAGCTCAGAATTCATGAGGAGGGTATTCCAAGGACTGCTTTCCGGACAAGATATGGTCACTACGAGTTCGTAGTCATGCCATTTGGACTTACCAATGCTCCAGCAGTCTTCATGGATCTGATGCATCGATGTTTCCACCAATACTTGGATAAGTTCGTAGTGGTCTTCATCGACGATATTTTAATTTATTCCCCGAGTGAGGAAGCTCACGAGGAACATCTTCGGATCACTTTGTCAGTTCTTAGACAAAATCAGTTGTATGCAAAGTTATCTAAGTGTGACTTTTGGATCAAGGAAGTGGCTTTCTTAGGCCATGTGATTAATGAGAATGGGGTTATGGTTGATCCCCAGAAGATTGAAGCATTAGCCAATTAGAAGTGGCCTCAAAATGTGAAGGAGGTGCGCAGTTTTCTAGGACTCGCTGGTTATTATAGACGGTTCATGGATGGATTCTCTAAGATCGCTCTACCCATGACTGGTCTGCTCCGTAAAGTCCATAAGAAGTTTGCCTGGGATGACAAGTGTGAGGCCAGTTTTCAGAAGTTAAAGCAATGTCTGACCTCCGCACCAGTGTTAGCGCTACCGGAAGGAAATGATGGTTATGTGGTCTATAGTGATGCTTCGAAGACTGGGTTGGGATGTGTGCTGATACAGAGAGGCAAGGTTATTGCATACGCATCCCGACAATTGAAAACCTATGAAGCAAACTATCTGACGCATGATCTGGAACTAGCAGCTGTTGTTTTTGCACTGAAGATTTGGAGGCACTATCTCTATGGTGTGAGGTGCCAAGTCTTCACCGATCATAAGAGTCTCAAGTACGTGTTCACTCAGAAGGAGTTGAATATGAGACAACGTCGCTTGTTAGAGCTACTCAAAGACTATGACATCGAGTTGATGTATCATCCGGGCAAGGCTAATGTAGTAGCCGATGCATTGAGCCGGAAGACGTCGCACGAGACTGTAGTGGCTCTACTTACTGCTCAGACCAAGCTGAACCAAGAGTTGTGCGAGATTGAAGTCTTGTACGATCAACATCAAAGATACATGAATATGCTTGAGATTCAAGCTACGCTACTTGATCAAATCAAGGAGAAGCAGGTTGATGACATGGTCATGGTAAAGCTAAGCAGTGAAGTAATGGACGGGAAAGCTCCCGGTTTTGTGATTCAGGAAGATGGATCGCTCTGGTTTCAGGACCGGATTTGTGTGCCTGACGTTGATGGCCTTCGCCAGTTGGTGATGAAGGAGGCCCATTCGTCAGCTTATTCTGTACATCCAGGCTCTAGCAAGATGTACAAAGACCTCAGAAAGAAATTATGGCGGCCCAACATGAAGTGGGATGTAGCAGAGTTTGTGGTGAAATGCTTGACTTGTCAGAAGGTCAAGATAGAACATCGCAGACCAGGTGGTGAGTTGCTACCTCTTCCAGTGCCAGAATGGAAATGGGAGGATATTGCTATGGATTTCGTCATGGGGCTGCCAAAGACTCAAAGTCAAAAGGATGCTATATGGGTAATCATTGACAGGCTCACGAAGAGTGCTCACTTCGTGGCTATCAAGTCAACATGGGGAACCCAGAAGCTATCTGAAGTGTTTCTACACGAGATTGTCTGTTTGCATGGTACTCCAAAGACCATTGTATCGGATCGAGATGGTCGATTCATGTCAAGATTATGGAAAGAATTACACAAGGCCATGGGAACCGAGTTGCGATTCAGTACTGCATTTCATCCTCAGACGGATGGACAGTCTGAGAGGACCATCTAGACCTTGGAAGATATGCTAAGAGCTTGTACACTCGATCGTCCGACTAGTTGGGAGAACAGCCTGAGTCTGATTGAGTTCACATACAACAACAGTTGGCATGCTACCATAAAGATGGCTCCATTCGAGGCTTTGTACGGTCGAAGGTGCAGATCTTCAATTTGTTGGGATGAGAATGCCGACAAAGTTCTGCTCGGACCGGAATTAGTCGAAAGGACTGCCTCGGACATTGCTTTGATAAGACAGAGGATGTTGACCGCTCAGAGTCGACAAAAGTCTTATGCAGATCTGAAGCGCAGGAATGTCGAGTTTGAGGTTGGTGACAAAGTGTTTGTCAGAGTGTCGACATCCAAGGGTGTGTTTAGATTCGGCAAGCGTGGGAAGCTTAACCCTCGCTATGTGGGACCATTTGAGATCCTTGACAGAGTGGGATCTCTAGCATATCGTTTGGCATTGTCACCATCGGCGCATCCAGTACATAACGTGTTCCACGTATCCTTGTTGAGAAAGTACGTGCCAGATGAGTCTCATGTGTTGAGTTATGATGACATCGAGATTCAGACAAATGGTACCTATGAGGAGATACCGGTGCGTATTCTCGAACGTTGTGAGAAGCAGTTACGGAACAAGGTGGTACCATTGGTATGGATTTTGTGGTCCAAGTCAGGAACTGAAGATGTTACTTGGGAAACCTGGGAGATTGAGGAGGATATGCTTAGACGCTTTCCCGAGCTGTTTTCGGCCTAGTTTCGCGGTCGAAACCTTTTTTTTAAGGGGGTAGTGTTGTAACGCCTCGCTTTTTTAGGTTATTCGGCCAAGTTTCGGGTCGAAACTTCTTTTAAGGGGGAGGTGATGTAATACCCCTCATTTTAATAAAGAGTATTTTGATAATTTTCCTAACTCTCGTATCACAAACCAGATTAATTTCAGAGAAGTTCAGACACTCTGTAATTTGTTTGATCTCTGTAATATTTTCCTGAGTGGTATAAAATACATTTGATGTATTTTCGGGGCTTAGAATACTCATTCGGGTGCAAAGATGTTAACCGAGTATGAATATATTTAACCCGGGATTAAAAACTCGTACCCGTACTTAACCCGGACAAAAGGGCCCAGATTTGGCCTTGACCGCACCCGCGGTCAAGTGGCCGCACCCCGCGGTGAAGGCCAATTCTGTAAGGCGGTCTGGGGAGGCTTGCCGCACCCGCGGTGAGGCCACCGCACCCCGCGGTGTCATCATTTCTTCTCTACAGCGCCGGACTTCAGACGTCGTGTTGTCTTCGCCTCTGCAACTGTCCCATCCGGTCGTTGTAGGCGCCTACCATGAGTCACCTGGTTGCTTGACCTCCTTGCTTGGGCTATAAAAGGAAAACAGCTGGAGTGGAGTTGAATCACAGCTCTCAAACTCTCTCTCTCAAATCTCTCATTTCCATTGTTACCGAAAAGCTCAAGCTTTCGCCGGAGTGTCGCCGGAGCTACCATAGGAGGAGAAGGTACTCTCCAAGTGGTGTTTGGAAGTGCAAGGAGTTGGGAAGTCGAAGCCCATCCTAATCGAATCCAAACGCGTTGATCACGGTGAATTCTCGTCGTTGTCGTCGTCGTCATCTCGCCACTGTCACGCCACCGCACCTGCGGTCAAGGCCGGCGCACCCGCGGTGGGCTGGGCTCATGGTGTGGCTTTGGATCTTGTGGTCTCGAGCGAGGCTTTGTTCCTTCGATTCCTTTTGTCTCTTCTTAGATTCGTATATTCGGTTATCGAATCTAACTTAGGGTCTCGTTATGGGTCATTCCGTAGGGATTTGTTACCCAAGATATGTCCCTGCTTCGGACCCAGAAACTCGTCATCTCTAAGCTTTGTTCAAGCTTCGTCTAATCTAAGGCAAGTGGCAGTTCGCTCTTGCTTATCATTCCATATTTATATTGATTATCAATTGTTTAATTGTTAATTAATTTGGGATGAATATTGTTGTTGTCTGGGAACAGTTTTGATAACTGTATGTGATTTAAAAAGGAATATTATAATAGGTTGTTTATACTGCTAGAAACAACGCTATTATATATATATGATTGAAATACAGATATTATAATAGGTTGTATATATTGCTAGAAACAACGCTATTATATCTGTTATTACCGTGATGGTATTATTGTGGATTTTTATGCAAACTTGAAATATAGTTAGCAGTGGATTTTATGTACACTTGAGATATAGTTAGCACGAGTATTCGTAGGAGCACTGCTTACCTTGAGAGGTTGCCGTTTCCGTGATTGACCTTTCTATTGTTGTGTGGATCTTTGTTAAGTGTGGCGCTTTTTCCCTTATTATTCTCAACCGTTATTTGCAAACTTGTTTACTTGCTTTGTTTACTTTGGTTACGAAAAACACAAACAAACCCCCCCTAGTTCCTAGTTGGTGACTTGCGAATTACAGGAATAGATAACCTGACTCCCTGTGGGATCGACCCTGACTTGCTTGCTATACTCTGTAGTAGGTACTTTAGGATTTATTTGATAGGCATACGACTTTTAGCCCTGTCAAATTTGGCGCCGTTGCCGGGGAGGAAAATTTTCTGTTTTTGTGATTTGTGTGTTACCAACTTTGGTGTGAACCTATCTTATGGTTCACACTCGTGCTACTAACTCACCTCTTCTTGATTTTGATCCAGAGATTGAGAGAACTTTGTCTCAGGAACGCAGAGTGAACCGTACTTTGGTTTTTGACAACCCTGCGTTCGAGATGGGTGACGCTGATAGAACGCTGACACAGTTGACTTTGCCAGATCTACAATAGCAACCTTTGGCTGTAGTAATCCCTGCTATGGGAGAAAACGTGAACTTTGAGTTGAAGTCGGGGCTGATTCATTTGCTCCCATCTTTCCATGGACTGGCTGGAGAGGACCCAATCAAGCATCTGGGCAAATTCCACACAGTCTGCATGAGCATGAAATCGGCGAATGTTACTGAGGAGCAGATAAAGATGAGAGCTTTTGGGTTCACCCTGAAGGACACTGCTGATGACTGGTATTACCATCTTCCTACTGGGAGCATTGACACGTGGACCAAGCTTCATAAGGCGTTTCTCGAGAAATATTTCCCTGCAAAGAAGGCAAACAGTTTAAAGAAAGCTATTAGCAACATTGAGCAGAAAGCTGACGAGAGCCTGTATGATTACTATGAGCGGTTCAAGAGACTTTGCTCAAGCTGTCCATTCCACGGGTATTCCAACCAGGATCTGGTACTTCATCTCTATAATGGGCTGCTGGACAACGAAAGGAGAATTGTCGATGCTGCATGTGGTGGCAATATTCTCAACACAACACCGGCAGCTGCTATGGAAAAGATTCAGGAGATGGCAGAGGGCACTAGAAATTTCGGTAGAGCCTCTACCAAGAGAGGAGTCAATGCTGCTGACTCTGGTCGCTCTGCATATGCTAACGATATGGCTGAATTGAAGGACATGGTAAGGAGACTTACGCTGTAAGGGACTCCTCAACAACTGAAAGCATGTGGGGTCTATGCCGATCAATTCCACCCTACCGACGCTTGTCCTCAAATACAAGATGATACGCCCGCTGAGGTAAACGCTGTAGGAGGTTATGGCAATCCGAGACCTCGGAATGATCCCTACTCCAACACGTATAATCCGGGATGGAGAGACCACCCAAATTTCAGATGGAGGGATCAACCGAATCAACAACAACAACATCAGTATCAACAGCAACAACAACCAAGACCGCCCTATGTACCAAGGCCACAAGTTGCACAACCTGATGCGTCTCCTTTGACTGAAGATATGCTCAAAGCATTGACAAAGCATTTCAGCACTCACGTCCAAGCTACGACGTCGAGTATTAAGAATCTGGAGACACAGATGGGACAGATGGCTGAGGCGATTACAAGGATTGATCAGCGGACTTCGGGGAATCTACCATCCCAAACGGTAGTGAACCCGAGGGAAAATGTTAATGCGGTAACCCTTAGAAGTAGAAAGCAATTACATGTCGATCCTAGTGCTGAAGAGGACGACTCAGGAAAAGAGGGTATTCTGGAGAACCACCGCACCCAGCGGCAAGGTGACCACACCCGCGGAGAGCATGATTTGGAAAAACAAAATGTTCTATCAAGTTCACCGCACCCAGCGGTGGCAACCACCGCACCCGCGGCAAGCGGTACTATTTCTCGAGAAAAATCTGGGGATCCACCGCACCCGGCGGTGACATCTCACCGCACCCGTGGCGAGACTTCTGGAGTTGTTGATGATCCTTATGTGGACACCTACATTCGTCCATACTTTCCTCCTCTCGGTTCCGAGAAGCCACCCGCCCCTTTTCCAGAGGCGCTCAAGGAGAGAAGGGTAGTTGATGACAAAGACCTCTTTGAGACGTTCAGCAAGTGTGAGGTCAACATTCCTTTGCTCAAGCTTGTGAAGAGCATTCCCAAGTATGCTAAATTCTTGAAGGAGCTTTGCACGATAAAGAGGAACCAAAAGCTGAAGGGAAAGCAAAAGGTCAAGGTGAGCGAACGTGTCTCAGCGGTGTTTCAACGGCGTATGCCCAAGAAGTGCACTGACCCAGGTATGGTGAGCATTCCCTGTGTTATAGGTGATACTAAATTTGATAGAGCTATGCTTGATCTAGGAGCTTCTATTAATGTCTTACCTTATTCTCTCTATAAATATCTTGGATTGGGACCTTTGCATGAAACATGAATTGTTGTGCAACTTGCTGATAGGTCTAGTGTTTACCCTAAGGGGGTAGTTGAGGATGTTTTAGTTATGGTTGACAATTTGATATTCCCTGCTGATTTCTTTGTCCTAGATATGGAACATGATGAGCATGCGGCCCCTATTCTATTAGGAAGGCCTTTCTTAAAAACTGCTAGGACTAAGATTGATTATGTAAGTGGGATACTTACTATGGAATTCGATGGGGAGGTGGTTCAATTTAACATTTATGATGCTATGAAACACCCTATTGATGACCATTCTTTGTGCTCTATTGATGTGATTGAACCCATTGTGCAAGATGTATTTGATATTTCTGGTATTGATGAATTGCAATCTATTATTGAGAATGACATAGATGAGTTCCACACAGAATATGTTTTGTCAACTAACATGCAGGTGGTCTTATCTCAGATGGAGGCAAACGGTAAGCTTCCTATTGAACCTTCGGGCATTGGCCCCAATTTGCTAACACCAAGCGAGAAGCTTGTTCCTTCTATTATGCAGGCTCCCGATAGTGAACTCAAACAACTCCCTGATCACCTCAAGTACGCTTTCCTTGGAGTCAACGACACTTTGCCAGTCATTGTGTCTAGTAAGCTTTCAAAGGAGCAAGAGGAAAAGCTCGTGGAGATTTTGAAGGAGCACAAGACTGCGCTGGGATGGACCATTGCCGATATCAAAGGGATTAGTCCCTCAACATGTATGCATCGGATCTTACTAGAGGAGGATGCCAAGCCATCCAGACAGCCACAGAGGAGGCTTAACCCACCTATGATGGAGGTGGTGAAGAAGGAGGTGCTGAAACTCCTTCAGGCTGATATGATCTTCCCCATCTCTGACAGTCGTTGGGTCAGCCCCACTCAGGTTGTCCCCAAGAAGGGAGGGATCACAGTGGTTGAGAACCAACAAGGAGAGTTGGTCCCTACAAGGACGGTGACGGGCTGGAGAGTTTGCATTGATTACCGCAAGCTGAATGCGGTAACTAGAAAGGATCACTTTCCCCTGCCATTCATTGATCAAATGCTCGAACGCCTTGCTGGGCACCCCTACTACTGCTTTCTAGATGGATATTCAGGATACTTCCAGGTGGCCATAGCGCCAGAAGACCAGGAGAAGACTACCTTTACATGTCCTTTTGGCACTTTTGCATACCGCAGAATGCCTTTTGGACTATGTAACGCACCCGGTACTTTTCAACGATGTATGGTTAGTATCTTCTCTGAGTATATTGAGAATTTCATTGAGGTATTCATGGATGATTTTACGGTACATGGGGATAGCTTTGATAAATGTCTGGACCATTTGACACTAGTGCTTAAAAGATGTGTTGAAACTAACTTAGTTTTGAATTCTGAAAAGTGTCATTTTATGGTAGAACAAGGGATTGTCCTAGGTCATATTGTCTCTGCTAAGGGTATTGAGATCGATAAGGTGAAGATTGATGTAATTCAGTCTTTGCCTTATCCTACTAATGTGCGTGAAGTTCGTTCCTTCCTAGGCCATGCAGGTTTTTATCGCAGTTTATCAAGGATTTTTCCAAGATCTCATCACCCCTATGCGAGCTGCTGAAGAAAGAGGTGACCTTTGATTTGAATGAGGAGTGCAAAAAGGCGTTTGATTGCTTGAAAGAACGCCTGAAAAGTGCACCGATTATCCAAGCACCGGATTGGTCTCGACCGTTCGAGATTATGTGTGATGTCAGCGATTATGCAATTGGAGCAGTTTTGGGGCAGAAAGAGGGAAGAGCCTCTCATGTGATCCACTACGCATCCATGACTCTGAATGGCGCGCAACAAAACTACTCCACTACTGAGAAGGAGATGATGGATGTGGTGTTTACCCTGGAGAAATTCAGGCAATATCTTTTGGGAGTGAAGGTGATTATATACACGGATCACGTCGCTCTTCGTTACCTAATGACGAAGAAGGAGGCGAAGCCGAGATTAATTCGATGGGTTCTTCTGCTGAGTGAGTTCGATGTGGAAATATGGGACAAGAAAGGAGCAGAGAACTTGGTGGCGGATCATTTGAGTAGATTGGTAAACGAGAAAGACAAGCCCGGGAAGCAAACCCCCATCCATGGAACCTTCCCGGACGACACCCTTTTTCGTGTGGAGATTCTGGAGCCAGACCGCACCAGGCGGCCAGACCACCGCACCCGCGGTGGGAAGACAGATTCAGAAGCCTAGAGTTCTGGAGAGCTACCGCACCCGGCGGTAGAGGTCACCGCACCCAGCGGTGACGGTGATTTTTTCCGAGAAAACTGCCCAGAACCACCGCACCCGGCGGTGGAGTCTCACCGCACCCGCGGCGAGAGAATTTTTTCTGTTGAGATCACTGGAGTGTCACCGCACCCAGCGGTGACACCTGCCGCACCTGCGGCGAGAGGGACATACAAGGATTTGTGTGCTGTGAGCATCTCTTCGCTCGAGGCGTACTTTCACCGGTCCGTTCTCGGGATCCGTTCTTTCCGACCATGGTACGCCGACATTGTGAATTACTTGGTTCGTGGGGAATTCCCTCCGGATCATACCAAGGCTCAACGAGAGAAGGTGCGGAGAGAAGCTCGGTACTACATTTGGGACGATCCTTGTCTCTGGAGACACTGTGTCGACCAGGTAATCCGTCGATGTCTTCCGGATAACGAGGTACAGTCTATCCTTAGCTTTTGTCATTCTGAAGCATGTGGGGGTCATTTTGGTACGAATAAGACTACTAGAAAAGTGTTAGATACAGGTTTCTATTGGCCCCACATTTTTAGGGATGCATTTGCGTTTTGCAAAGTTTGTGATAGATGTTAGAGGATGGGGAATATTTCTAGGAGGAATGAGATGCCTCAGTCTTCTTTGATTTTTTGTGAGGTTTTTGATGTGTGGGGTATTGATTTTATGGGACCCTTTCCTAGTTCTTATGGGAACCTATATATTTTGCTTGCGGTGGACTACGTTTCCAAATGGGTGGAAGTGAAGGCCACCAGGACTGATGATTCTAAAGTAGTGGCAGGTTTCTTGAAAGAGAACATATTTTCCAGGTTTGGGATCCCCAAATCTTTGATTAGTGATCGGGGCACCCACTTCTGCAACAAGACTATGACCGCTCTGCTGAAGAAGTATCATGTCACACAGAAGGTTTCCACTGCCTATCATCCACAGACCAATGGGCAGGCTGAGGTGTCCAATAGAGAGATCAAGACAATTCTTGAGAAGACAGTGGCACCCAATAGGAAGGACTGGAGTTTGAGGCTGAATGATGCATTATGGGCTTACCGCACCGCTTACAAGACTCCAATTGGGATGTCTCCGTTTCGGCTCGTTTTTGGCAAAGCTTGCCATCTACCTGTGGAGCTGGAACACAAGGCATGGTGGGCAGTGAAGAAGTGCAACATGCAGATTGATGAGGTAGGAGAGTTTCGCAAGCTTCAGCTGCAAGAGTTAGAGGAGTTACGCCTTGACGCATACGACAACGCTGTCATCTATAAGGCGAAAACCGAAGCATGGCATGACAAGAACATCTTGCGAAAGGACTTCCACCCCGGTGATAAAGTCCTTTTGTTTCAATCTCGCCTGAAACTCTTTGTGGGAAAGCTGAGGTCAAAGTGGATAGGTCCATATGTGATTGCCGAGGTCTACCCACATGGTGTCGTTGATCTAATTGAGCCAACAACTCAAAAGACATTCAAGGTCAATGGTCAAAGGTTAAAACCTTACCATGAGGGTTTCCACACTGATGCGATTGATGAGATGGCTCTGGAGGAGCCAAGTGCTGAGAATGAATAGACAAGAGTCTACGTCGAGCCAATGACGTGAACCAAGGCGCTGCTCGGGAGGCAACCCGAGGTATTGTTTTCTTTCTTTTTCTTTTGTCTTTTCATCTTTCATAGCTTAGCTAGGTAGTTGCTTTCTTGTTTTTCTTTCGATTTCGCCTGCGAACTAACTTGCAGGTTCGAAGAATAAGACGAACGGAGTTTCTGGAGGCTCACCGCACCCGCGGTGAGCACCCCTGTAGCCCTGTTCGAAAAAAAAATAAAAAAGTGTGAACCCCGGCCCTACCTTTCTTTTCCTCCTCAGCAGCTCCCCTAACCCATCTTCACTTTCACCTCTCTTCCTCATAAACTCTCTCACGCCCCTCTTGCCTCCATTACCCCCACAAACCTCCATCTCACAAAACCTAACCAAATCCACACCTTTCTCATCCAAATCTCACCATTTCCTCCACCAATCCACATTCCCGAACCCAATCTAACCCATTCTCACCCAAAAACCCCATCTCTAACCCCAAACCTTCAACCTCCATAGCCACCACCACCGCACCCACCAATATCCACCGCACCCGCGCCAGATCTACCCAACCCAAACCTATTCGACCCCCACCGAACCGTTTCCCAAACCTTTGACCCAACCCCGGATCGTGGAAGTTAAAGAAAGCTGCATTCGCTATACTCGCAGAGGCACCCAGATTCTCTCACCGCACCCAGCGGCATACTCCTACACCGCACCCGCGGAGAGAATTCCAGTGCCCAACAGAAGCTTCACCGCACCCGGCGGTAACCCCACCGCACCCGCGGTGACCCTCCAGAAGCAATATTCAGTGCTTCGTTTTATGAGTCCTTCCTTCTCCTTTGATTTAAACATCGTCATTACATACCATGTCGAGATCAAGGAAAGTTGGGATGACCGGAGCGAAGAAGGATAAATATGAGATTGTCAAAAAGCGGGATGTGCTCCCGACCAAATTTCTGAATAGGGGGACTCTGGAGACTCTGGGGCTGTATGAGTGTACGCAGATGTGTCTGGAGAAGGCGGGGCTGGGGGGATTTGTTGCTATTTCTGCCCCCTCGTTCGAGAACCTGAGAAAGCAATTTATTTCGACGTTCAAACTCACCCTGGATGGTGAGAGTCTTGTCTCTATTTCTTTCAAGTACAAGGGGAAGGAGTACTCGGTTGCGGCTGAGCAGGCGAGAGCAGCTATTGGGGTGACTAGGCTCCCCACTGATGAGTGGATAAAGCGCGCTAGTGAGGACGCTTTGTTGGACTTCTGGGTGGGAGCCACTGGGCAGGCCTACCATGTGGGTGATGAGTACAGTAACAAATTTACTCACCCATGTCTGAGGTTGCTCCACAAGTTGATTCAGGGGACTCTTCTGGGACACAAAGAAGACAACAAGGTCCCCATGAAGGACCTCCACTGGCTCTACTGTGCACTGCCCCAGGCTACGTTTGTCCCGGACTGGTTGAGGCTTATCCTCGAAGCCCTCAGAAGAATCCGCCGGGGCGAGAGGCAGGATATTGTTCAGGGTGGTCTGATCACCCTTATAGCTGAGACGGTCCTCCAAGTTGGGGAGGATAAGGAGCCCGTCATCTCCCACGTGTTCGACGTTATCCGGCTGAAAGCGAACCACATGCTCAAGATGACGAAGAAGCAGGCCTTCTGGTGTTCCTATTCTGACAGGAGCCACCTCATGCACCTATCGAGATAGATGCCCTACGGTCCCACTTACCGTGACTGGTACCTGCATCCCGACCCCACCCCAACTCCATTGGGGTCGGCTGTTGCAGATTTCTTGGACGAGGAGCCCAGACCTCGGAGGAGGAGGACAGCTGCTGGTAGTTCGAGCCAGGCCCCTGCTGCGGATAAGGATGAGGAGATGGCCGTTGCTGGCCAGGGTCCACCACCTATGGATCCCTGGCAGGATATGATGTACCGCCAGATGGAGGCAATGAGTCTGCAGCAGCAGACATGGCAGCAGGGTTTTGATAGTCGTTTTGACGGTTTTCAGAACCAGTTGGGGGAGTTCCAGAGCCAGACCTTTCAGCGGATGGATAGGCAGGACGAGAGGCTAGACCAGATGGATGGGAGACTCCAGAGACTGGGGGAGCAGCAGATGCAGTACTTCGGCCAGTATCCTTGGCCACCCGGTCCACCACAGCAGTGAGTTTTACTTTCCTTTTACCCATTTATTATGATTGTCTTCTATTTCACACATTGAGGACAATGCGTATTTCAAGCATGGGGGAGGGAGTAGACTCATATCTATCTTTATGTATAGTTTTCAGTTTCTGTTTTTGTACAGTTTTTACATTCTGCATTGCATGAGTTTTCTAAAAACAAAAAAAAAATGAAAAAGCCAAAAAAAAAATTACGAAAAAGGCAGAGAAAACCCTGGGATGAGTTAAAAACCCGGACCAGCGCTAGGCTGGGATAAGAAAGTGTCTGAGTGATGTGAGCATATGTGAGCACATCTTTGACAAAAATATGAGTGGCTAGGATGAAAACCCGAAAGGGCTCCTAGGCAAAATGAGTGAAAAGAAGAGGAGTGTTTCTAGGATCTCATTTTACCGACGGGGCGACATAAGAAGGGAGATAAAGAAGGATTGTCGGGTAGGCCACTCTGGGAGTTATAAGGAATCATAGATGGAGGCTAGGATTAGAGGTTACTCACGCTATTGGATGTCCGGGTTAAGCTTGGGGGAAGTACTCTGCTTGCCCCTTAAGCTATTGAGTATGGATGTGTTGTAGATGAGATTGGCGCCAGGAGCTTTGGCATGGGTTAGGTGACTCTTATTTGGAGGATATGCTTCCTGAGACCTTGTGTGCTACATTGGAGGAGTGGACTTTCTTTTAGTTTACTCGAGGACGAGCAAAGGTCTAAGCATGGGGGAATTTGATAAGCACTACTTTGTAGGGCTTAAGTAAGAGTCATTAGAGGGTTTATTGGTGCCATTCGGGTAGATTTAGACACATTCATGTGTATGGCGTTTGGAGGCGAAGTTTGGTGTTTTTGGAGGTGTTTGAGCTATTTTGGATATCTAGGAGACACTGGGGAAGGAAGCCACCAAGGAAAGACGCCAAAGGAGTGAAGAGACGAGTTGAGGAGCGGTGCGAGAGATTGCAAGGAAGAGCTTTGAAGAGGAGATGTTACTGGAGCCTTGCCGTACCCGCGCCGAAGACCACCGCCCCTGCGGTGAAAGAAGCAGAAACCAGACAAGATTCTGGAGTCCCACCGTACCCAGCGGTGGGCACTGCCGCACCCACAGTGAGGTCGTCAGAAAAGTGGACAGAAACCACTGGAGTCCCACCGCACCCAGTGGTGGGAGCCACCGCACCCGCGGCGAGCACAACAGAAGCGAGGATCTAGATTCTGGAAGACCACCGCACCCAGCGGTGGGTATCACCGCACCCGCGGTGGCGACGCGCTGAAGGATTATTTCCGAGTTTCTTTATTCTGTTTTATTTTAATTCCGAGACTTAGTTTCCAAGTTTGTTATTTTCCTTTATTTTATTCCTGAATATTTGCATGAGTATTTAAGTCTATTTGTTAAGACTTTGAAAGTAGAACCCTAGTTGCCACCTTTCTACGTTTTTGCTCACAAACCCTAATGGAGAACTAAACCTCCATTATTGCACTTGACAGTTTGAAGCCAGCAATTGATTGGTTGTGAGTTTTCCACTCTTGTTCGTTTTCCTATCTAGTTGGATTGATTCTCTTGTGCTTTATTGATTATTGGTTTATGTTGATTTATCTAGATTGATCACCTAGGTTTATTGATATCTTCCTAATTGCTAGGACTTGTGATTCCGGGTTCGGGTTACATATCTAGTAGCAAGCACGATTGTTGCGTATAGGGGATCCGAGCGCTTCATCGTGAGAGAGAGTTAATTGCATGCGTATAGTAACGGGTTGTTTCTATTGTATGTATCTTGTTGAATCCTTGTTTGATTGCTATTGCTTTATTGAGTCTTGAAGGTTTTCGGATTTGATTTGGTGATAAGTACTATTAGGGCTGGTAGAACTAATAGTTATCTATGATCGGGATAAGAACAACTATAGGAATATTAAGAACTTGAGATTGATAGAATTCCGTGATCGACCTTTCTATTGTTGTGTGGATCTTTGTTAAGTGTGGCGCTTTTTCCCTTATTATTCTCAACCGTTATTTGCAAACTTGTTTACTTGCTTTGTTTACTTTGGTTACGAAAAACACAAACAAACCCCCCCTAGTTCCTAGTTGGTGACTTGCGAATTACAGGAATAGATAACCTGACTCCCTATGGGATCGACCCTGACTTGCTTGCTATACTCTGTAGTAGGTACTTTAGGATTTATTTGATAGGCATACGACTTTTAGCCCTGTCAAGTATGGTGGTTGACTATCGTCATCGACTTTTATTCGAGAAGCGATGAGTCTAACCTAATACGACTACTTAGAACCTTTCTGTTTAACCCTTGCATAGTCTTTCATTAGACTAACCAATCGGTTATATTCTCTTGCATGGTTGGCTGGTGTCATCCATCTCATACGGCACATCAGATAAACTACAGTTCCATGAAGGCTAGAAACGACGGTGAAGGCAGATGGAGTTTTGAAGTGTTTTACCAAGGTTGAGATCCTAGGCATGTGATCACTAGATCAAGACTTTTGTGTCATTTATTTTAACAAGGACTTCCGCTGTATTAAACATGTCTTATGTTAAGACTACTCTGTATTTCTGTTGTTTTTGGATTATGGATGTAACTCCTAGACTTTGATTTAATACGAAATGTTATGATATTTCGTATTATAAATGTTGTTTTATGTTTTGTATAAACTGGTTAAGCCTTGGGTGGCTTCAGATGTGGAATCTGAGGTCACTGGCGGTAATGCTTTCAAGGAGATATTTGGGGGTGTTATAAAAGTTTATATAGTTTGGGTACATTTTTACAATTTTTAAAGTTCGTATTATTTTTGGTTCAAAGGCAATAGTTGGTATTATTTAGAGTTATTTATCCTATAACTAAACCCTAATATTTTTAATATTATTTTTCATCAAAGTTCTTATAATATCAATCATGATACTATATAATTCACAAAGTTTTGGAGAAAAAAGAAGAAGATTGAAACTTACAATATCCAAGATAAGTATTACGGTTCTCTTTAAAAGTCCATTGAACCTCAATATGCATGTGATCGAATAGATCGATCATTGTAGAGATACGCATTTGCAATAGCTTCGTTGCCTTGGATGACCATAATCTCTAACCCGGAAACAAAATAAGTATCATCAACTAATATACATCAACAAAAGATGTTAACACATATAAATAAAAGAGAGAAAATGATTGCAAAATTTATATGTTGCAACAGTGATATCAAGAATTGCAAACATAACAAAGTATAAGAATATGCATGTTAGGGAAAGAGGTAGTTAGGTTTAACACTTCTTTTTATGTGAGATTCTAAATCAAAGAGATGTGTGACATGTAAAATGGTAAGTCTTCCAATGTGAAATTAAGTACGTTTCATATCCCTTCATTAAATTTGTATTTAACTTTTGTCTTGTTTTTCATAAAGGAAGTTTTGGTCTTTGTTTCTATTGTAGAGCAACAGTTAGACTATGAATGGATGAAAACCTATATGAAATGCAAATTAAACACGTTTTTGATATTAAATTAAATTGCATTGAAATTACAGGAACATTGGTAATTCATAATTAAGTTTAAGAATATCAAAGGGTTGTTGTTGTTATTTATTTCTATAGTTGTAACGATAGTAAAATTATAAACGTAACGTTTAGGATTAAGATGTTATTTATATGTTAAAACCTGAATATTTATCTATTATATGATTATAGATAAATAAATTATTTTATTGATATTCTTCTTATTTATTTTAATTTTTAACTAACTTGTCTATTGATATTCTTCTTATTTATTTTAAAGCGTACAACTCTTATACTCCTACCAAGTATTTTAAATATATATGGATCTTTGGTGGTTGCGCAGTGGTTGGCTTCGAGGTGCTCGATGGTGGTGTCTCGCTGGCGGCCGATGACTTTGTTTGGTTTTGGGAGTAATTTCTTCTTGACTTGGTCTTGTTTTCTATGATCTGTGTGTGAAGTCTGAACTTGATGTGACCATGGGCCCCATCAAGGCTAGAGACTCATCACACGGCCCCAAGCTAGCTCCCAAGGCCAGCGTACGCCACCCGGCGATACTCAAGAGGGGATTTCTTCACTTGTGCGAGCCAACTTCATATCCACTCAGCACACCTGGTGTCAAACTTCAAGATTTTCCACATTATGAGGTGTGGCCAAGTTTCATGTCAGTTGGAGGAGAATGGCTCGGTGATGGCCTTGGCATTCCCCCGGCGTTGGGCACCCGATTAGGGTTTTTAGCTTTTCCTAGGACAACCACAAAGAATCCAAGTTATGTCTCGGGCCTTCCTCAACAAATGCCTAAATATGATTGCCTGCCAATTTTGGGGTCAGTTGAAGCACGAATGCCTAGAGATCTCAAAGGCCTTACCAAGAGCGTCGAGCACACTAAGGTGACTAGTTCACATCTCCTGGCTCGAGCCAGTTTCCAGCGCACACATGGGGGTCCAATAGGCTCATATGGACCTAAGGAAGGCCTGGACCAAGTTGGGATTGAAAGGCACGAGCGGATCTCTCAATGGCTCAATGACTCCATCGTTGCCGCCCACCTTGACGTCAAGACAACCAAGGCTAGGCGTGTGGGCTCCTACTTCTGATTTTGGGCTGGGATTTGGTCCATTTTGTGAGGCCCATTTAGGTTGTTTTCTGCCTATAAAAACCGTTTCACCCTACTTGTTCAAGGGTTGGCGAATATTGAGTTCAAACTCTCTCTTATTTTGTTGTCATTAAGTTTTCAAGTAATTTCCAGAATTTCGTTCATCTTGTTTGTTTGTTCTTGTGGCCATATCAAGAACTCGAGTGATTCCCTTTGGTGGACATATCCAAAGGCTTCATTCAACCTGAATCCAAGGAGTTGTTGATGGACATATCCAACATCACACCCGATTCAACCTCTTCTCGACTTGGTGGCCATATCCAAGCCAAGGGGAATCTTTCCAAGTTCAATTGTGGATTCATTTGGACTGTGGATTGCTTATCTTGTTCGTGCCTCTTCCATCCCAAGGAGATTCAACTGCTTCATCTCCTCCCCCGCAGAATTCAACAAAAAATCAAGCCAAGAAATGTATTGTCGTCCAAACTCCCCCACTCTCTAGCTTCGATCTCGACTTCACTTCAAGAACCGACGTACAAGGATCCGAGGGGACACATCAGGTGGTATCAGAGCTCCTCTTGAAGTAAGTTCCTCAAGGTTAGAGGGTACGAATTGGTTTCTTGAGTTTGTTCTTGCATACACTCAAAATTTGGAAATTTTTCGAACCTTGCTTGAACAAAACCGAACTGAATTTCTTCTCACCATTGTTGGCTGAGGTTGAGAACTCATCGTCTTCCTCAAAACACCCTCCCCACGTCCCATAGGCTGAAGGCACTCCAAAGGTTGCCAACTTGCCACTTAAAGGAAGCACTAAGTGAAGTTAACACTTCATTTTACTTCACCCTTTTGCCTCCTTTCACCACCCTTTCATTAATCCACCTTCACTTCCATAACTCCAGCCGTCCCTCATTAAAACAAGCTGCCTTAACTCAGCTTCAATCAAGAGTTTAAGCATTGAAACCCCATCTTTTCACCTAGCTTCTTCAAGACATTATTTAAGGAGCCGAAATTTCAAGGGGCTAGTCTTCTTCTCTTCTTCCCTCTTAAGTCAAGTCATAAAGTTTCGTACATGTGACATTCTTGGCTGAGCATAGCATAGTATATTATAAAAAAAAGTCGAAGAAAAAAAAAAGCAAGCAAAGCCAAGAGTTGTGCAACTCTTCTCTTCTCTTCTCTTCGTCTTTTCTTCTCTCAAATCTTGGTGCCAAGTCTTGAAGGTAGCTACATGTTGAAGGGAACCCCAAAAATCAGTAGCATCACAAGGCCAAAAAGCCTAAGCCTTCCCTTGTTTCATTTCCTTCCAAACTTTGAGTTGTGTGGGTTCATCTTGAGTTGTCCAAATACTCGCTCTAACGCTTACTTTTTGAGTTGTTTTGGCTATCACTTGTGTGTTTGTCTTGGTGAATTGTGCAGCGGCTATTGGAGGAGTTGTTCTCTCAAGTGGACTACATCAACAAGGCTTTGGAGACTTTTCTTGGTTCCCTCATTGGAAACCTTCAAATCAGTTTGCTCGGTTCCCTCGTTGGTGCCTTTCAAATCAGTTTGTGAGGCGAGAGTGAGTGAAACACAAGTGAGAAGAGTCCACCCCCAAAGGAAAAATCAAAGAGTGTAAAGAAGAGGAGGGAGGCGAGTGAGAGAACGTTTTGGATTATCACTAACCTTAACCAAATTCTGTGTTTTTGTGATTTCCCTCTTTCATTCTTGTTTTTGCTCTTTTGTTTGTTGCCATGTCTTCGCAGGGATCCGGGAAGAAAGACAAGCAAGTGTCAACGGATCTTGATGGCCCTCCTATCACCCTCACCACCTTAAGAGCTCTTTTGGAGGATATGGAGTTGCGGATTGATAAGAGGTTTGAAGAAGAGAGGCGTCAGAGGCGACGTAACTCAAGATCTTCTAAGAGTAGCCGGTCCAGCCGAACACACACTCCTACACCCGAAGAAGCCACGGCCATGGCGCAACATGGCCTTTACACACAACCTCTGGCTACCGTATGCCATCCAAGTGTGCCCATGAGTGTCAACACCACTATGCCGCCTATGCCTTACCCTTCACTGCCGCCATATGTGCCACATGCAGCTACGACACCATTTCAAGTGATGAACTCAGTTCTTGGGTCTCCATGGCCCGCAAGTGCCCCCTTGATCAGCCAACAAGCCACCTACAACCAATACATGGCCGGCCCATCCAACGCGCCACCACATCCAGCCATGCACACGCCAACACCACCGCAAAGTGTGTCCTATACGCGACCAACTATGCTACCAAGGCGTGTGCCGGTGTTAGAAGTTCCAAGGCCACCACCTCTTCAAGTGCAGCCGTGCCAAGAAAGGGCTCCTTTTCACTCTGTCTTTGATCATGCAGCTACGGACAATGATGAGAAGTTGACCGAAGAATTACAAGAAGAAGAGGTCAAAGCCTTTGCCATAAGTGGAGAGTGCTTCAAGGCTTCTAGGGTTGAAGATTCAGTTGAAGGACCCTTAGCGCCGCCACCTCTCAACAAATGGCAAGAGTCAATGCTTCAATGTTACCAAATCTTTTTCCATGAGTGCCGAATAGAGGGGCATGACAACCACTACCTTGCTATGGTGGATAGTGGTAGTGACCACAACTTCATTTCCCAAGCCGTGGTTGAGCAACTTGGCATTGAAACTTATGAGCAAGCCGTGCCTTATGTTCTCAAGTGGCTCAACAATGGGAGTCATCTGAATGTGACTAAAAGAGTGTTCGTCCAGTTTGACATGGGTCCTTACAAGGATTGGAAGATGTTTGATGTGTTGCCTTTGGACATTTGTGAGCTTGTCCTAGGGCGCCCATGGCAGTTTGATTTGGATGTAACTCATGAAGGGAGAAGGAATGTCATGCACTTTGTGAAATATGGGAGG
The DNA here is from genome assembly GCA_027886185.1 of Rheum nobile. NCBI lineage: Eukaryota > Viridiplantae > Streptophyta > Magnoliopsida > Caryophyllales > Polygonaceae > Rheum > Rheum nobile. The sequence continues at coordinate 1,217,021 of WOAB01000143.1, forward strand.
CGACTATGCTTAGAACCCATGACTTGTGGACAACTTGATTCTACTAGAAGGGCTGCTCGTTGGGTTCACAATGGAGTGGCCGTCTCAAGCCCTCTTCCTAGCTCACAACCTATGCTTCACGAGCTCTCTTCAGCCAACACAAGATCTAAGGGAGTTTTCTTACCCTTTTCTTGTAATTTGAAGCTTAGCCTTAAAATGCACTTTATGGAATATCGTGTTCATGTTGCTTGTCTACTTGGGGTGTTGTCCAACTACTCACATATAGTTTGTCCTAGGGTAGACAAGGAGAAAAGAATTAGGCTGAATATGGGAAGTCCCTTTAGACTTCTCTTCATGCATGCAACTAGGGTCGAAGACCTCCTTTTCCATACTAAGCAAGTTTACTTGCGCGTGTTTGAAGTGCCTACTTTTTTGTGCTTTCTCCTTGCATGGGCTAAGGATTCGAGGTCGAATCCTCTCCAAGGGGGGGAGGATGATGTGACCATGGGCCCCATCAAGGCTAGAGACTCATCACACGGCCCCAAGCTAGCTCCCAAGGCCAGCGTACGCCACCCGGCGACACTCAAGAGGGGATTTCTTCACTTCTGCGAGCCAACTTCATATCTACTCAGTACACCTGGTGTCAAACTTCAAGATTTGCCACATGAGAAGGTGTGGCCAAGTTTCATGTCAGTTGGAGGAGAATGGCTCGGTGATGGCCTTGGCATTCCCCCGGCGTCGGGCACACGATTAGGGTTTTCAGCTTTTCCCAGGCCAACCACCAAGAATCCAAGTTATGTCTCGGGCCTTCCTCAACAAATGCCTAAATATGATTGCCTGCCAATTTTGGGGTCATTTGAAGCATGAATGCCTAGAGATCTCAAAGGCCTTACCAAGAGCGCCGAGCACACTAAGGTGACTAGTTCACATCTCCTGGCTCGAGCCAGTTTCCAGCGCACACATGGGGGTCCAATAGGCTCATATGGACCTAAGGAAGGCTTGGAACAAGTTGGTATTGAAAGGCATGAGCGGATCTCTCAATGGCTCAATGACTCCATCGTTGCCGCCCACCTTGACGTCAAGACAACCAAGGCTAGGCGTGTGGGCTCCTACTTCTGATTTTGGGCTGGGATTTGGTCCATTTTGTGAGGCCCATTTAGGCTGTTTTCTGCCTATAAAAACCGTTTCACCCTACTTGTTCAAGGGTTGGCGAATATTGAGTTCAAACTCTCTCTTATTTTGTTGTCATTAAGTTTTCAAGTAATTTCCAGAATTTCGTTCATCTTGTTTGTTTGTTCTTGTGGCCATATCAAGAACTCGAGTGATTCCCTTTGGTGGACATATCCAAAGGCTTAATTCAACCTGAATCCAAGGAGTTGTTGGTGGACATATCCAACATCACACCCGATTCAACCTCTTCTCGACTTGGTGGGCATATCCAAGCCAAGGGGAGTCTTTCCAAGTTCAATTGTGGATTCATTTGGACTGTGGATTGCTTATCTTGTTCGTGCCTCTTCCATCCCAAGGAGATTCAACTGCTTCATCTCCTCCTCCGCAGAATTCAACACAAAATCAAGCCAAGAAAGGTATTGTCGTCCAAACTCCCCCACTCTCTAGCTTCGATCTCGACTTCACTTCAAGAACCGACGTACAAGGATCCGAGGGGACACATCAGAACTTGTGCTCTCTTGTAACCTCTTTGACATACTTAGTGGATTTGGGCATAATAGTTCCCCCTCAGTCTAGCAACATATGAAACCATGTTAGTTCCCCCTCAACTAAAGCTACCTGTCATTTTCCCTCTTTTGGCATCATCAAAAACATAAGTAAAGAGATAGAGAAAAAATGAACACATCAAGATAAGCAAAATAACCCCTTGTTCATTAGATTGACAAACACAAGCGTGGGCTACATGCAAAGACACCACAAGATATACAAAGATATCACAAATGAAGATCATGCCAATCAAGATAATCATGTGAAACAGGAACAAGGAAAAGCAAGGCATTAGGGAGATAGATGTGCTGGGAACAAGAGATGGGTTTGGAAAGCAGAGAAAGACGAATCAGGCGCCACTGATACCTGGGGCCGGAAACGAAGAGTACCTCAGATATGATGAGTATGCACACCCTTCAAGGGATATCTTTGATGTTCCTTCAGTGTAGGCGAGTGTGAGACGTCCTTCTTGGTTCCCATATGAGATCTGGTTCCTCCTTTTGTTCCCCAGAGCTTGCAATTTTATTTTTTATTTTTTTTTTATTTTTTTTTGTCACAACTGATAAGAGATCTTCCAAAAATACATCGTGTAGAAGATTCTGACCAAATCTATCAAATCACAATCGCCACAGGCAACACTTCAGTTACAGGACATCATTACACATCGTACGTGTCAACTCTCAGCCACAAAACATAGAGGCGACGATTCGTATTCTCGGCTTTCCGAAAAAGTATAAGAATGTGATGTGGGGGTAACGTTACCAGAGAGGGTATAAAGAACATCACACAGAAACATATACGAGAATTTTTTAATGATGTTTAATCATGAATGAGAGGCTCCCAGATGTGGATGAGAGGGGCTCATAGGAAGCATCAAGCATGATGGCTAGGGTAAGCTATAGAGTCAACAATCATTTGGGCTTATGATGAGGGAACAATGCATCAAGTTGACTCTTTTGGGCCGAAAGAAAAATGTTTCATATATTATTATGAGAGCATAAATAATCATGCATGAATGTTTGCACATAAGTGGAGTATTAGCATGAGTCTAGACAGGTTGTTCAATTAATGATCAAGAGAATGAATGCAAATCAAGACATGATGAGTAAGTCTTCACACTCTACCATGTAATTTAGCCAATCATTGAGAGAACATAACAGATAGACAGTCAGTTTAGAGAGATCATACCTAGTTCCATACGGAACTGTTCGAAGGGTTTCCTGTTTAGTGCCTTGGTGAAAATGTCGGCGATCTGATCCTTGGTGCCGCAGAAGTCCATGGTCACCAACCCTTTCTCCACACAATCACGTAAGAAGTGATGTATTATCTCGATGTGCTTGGTACGTGAGTGTTGCACAGGATTCTTGGAGATATTTATGGCACTAGTATTGTCACAAAGAATAAGAATAGAGTCAAGAAGAATACCATAGTCGTTGAGTTATTGTTTGAGCCATAGTAGTTGAGTGCAACAAGCGGCGGCGGCTATGTATTCAGCTTCTGCAGTGGATAGGGCAACTGAGTTCTGCTTCTTTGATCCCCAAGAGCCCAAGCATGGCCCAAGGAACTGAACCATTCCAGACGTGGACTTTCTATCTACTTTGTTCCCTGTGAAGTCCGCATCTGTGTATCCAACTAGATCCAAGTTTCCACCTCTTGGATACCACAGACATAGATCATTTGTTCCCTTCAGGTATCTCAGAATCCTCTTTACTGCTTTGAGGTGTGTCTCTTTGGGATCAGCCTGAAAGCGAGCACAGAGACACACACTATACATAATATCAGGTCTACTTGCAGTGAGATAGAGAAGCGAACCTATGATTCCTCGATAGAGAGATGGATCAACTCATTGTGCATGTTCGTCCTTTCCCATTGGATTGTTTGGGGAGATAGGAGTAGTGAAGGGCTTTGCATCAGACATTCCGAACTTCTTGACACATTCTCTGAGGTACTTCTGTTGATGTACTTTAGTTCCCTCATTCCCTTGAGAGACATGAATACCCAAGAAGAACTTGAGTTCCCCTACCATGCTCATCTCGAATTCACTGGCCATCAGCTTTGAGAATTTTTGAACCAGTTTATCATCTGTAGAGCCAAAGATGATGTCTTCCACATAGACTTGCACAACCAGAATGTGTTTTCCCTCCTTCGGAAGGAACGGAGTCTTGTCGACCTTTCCACGAACATATCCATGAGCCAGAAGGAACTGTGAGAGCCTTTCATACCAGGTCCTTGGAGCTTGTTTGAGACCGTACAATGCTTTATCGAGAGCATAGACATGGTCAGGTTGGGATGCGTCCTCAAAACCAGGTGTTTGCTCCACATAGATCTCCTCCTTGAGAACTCCATTCAAGAAGGCAGTTTTGACATCCATTTGTTGCAGTTTGAAGCCGTGGAAAGAGGAGTAAGCAATCAATAATCTTATGGCTTCTAACCTAGCAACTGGAGCAAATGTCTCGTCATAGTCGATTCCTTCCTGCTGGTTGTACCCTTTCACCACCAGTCTTGCTTTGTTCCTTGTGACCTGACCTTGATCATCCAGCTTGTTTCTGAACACCCACTTTGTTCCTATCACGGTCCTGTTCCTTGGTTGAGGAACCAACCACCATACCTTATTCCTTTCGAACTGATGAAGTTCTTCTTGCATGGCATTAATCCAGTCGGGATCCTTCAATGCTTCTCCTACAGCTTTAGGTTCTTGCAAAGAGAGAAAAGCATTGAAAGCAAAAAAATTATGTAGAGAAGAGCGAGTGTTGTGAGGAGTTCCTTTTCTGTAATTTGTAAAGATTTGATGGATGGGATGAGCCCACTTCTGCTGGTAGTTTTTTGGTTTGTAGGTTATTGATGTCAAACTCCTCAGAATCGTCGTTACCAGTATTAGAGCTTTCACCACCATTGCTTTCTTCATGACCCTCTTCATTGCTTTCTTCATTAGCTGGACTTTCCTCAGAGGATTCCACAGAATCAGGACTGTGGCTTTGTTCCCCCTGAGGAACCTGAGGAGAATCCGATGGTTGAGCACCTTCGTTTGTTGTTGATGGATCATCTTGAGTGTCTTGATCTGACTGGTCCCCATCACTGACACTGTTTTCCACAAGCTGAAAGCAATCATCTCCAGTTGAGCCAGTGTTTGAGGGAACACTTGCTGATTGTTCCTGCACATTGTTACCAGCCATCAAAGATTCATCTAACACTACATGAATGCTTTCCTCTACCTTTCTAGTTCTCTTATTGAACACTTTGTAGGCTTTGCTGTGAAGAGAATATCCTACAAATGTCCCTTTATCACTTCTGGGATCAAACTTTCCAAGAGAATCCTTCCCATTGTTGTGAACGAAGCACTTGCAACCAAACGTGCGCAGATGGGACACATTTGGCTTTCTTCCCCTTAGAAGTTCATAGGTTGTCTTGTTCAAGAGAGGGCGAATGGTTGCTCTGTTCAGAACATAGCAAGCAGCGTTCAAAGCTTCAGCCCAGAAACTCATAGGAAGACCACTTGAGATAAAGAGAGTACGCATCATGTCTTCTAGAGTTCGGTTCTTCCTTTCCACAACATCGTTTTGCTATGGAGTTCTTGGTGCTGAGAAGTTGTGATTGATGCCTTTGTTCCTGTAGAGGGATAGGAACTGAGAGTTCTCAAATTCAGTCCCATGATCAGTGCGGATGGACCCCAGAGATTGTCCTATGCTTCTTTCAACCGACTTGAGCCAGGATTCAAATTCAGCGAACACTTCATCCTTAGATGTCAGAAAGAGGGTCCATGTGTACATGGAATAATCATCCACAATAACAAAGACATAGGCATTCCCTCCACGGCTCTTTGTGCGCATTGGCCCACAAATATCCATGTGGATTAGTTCCAGTGGTCGAGTAGTACTTACCTCATTATTTGTCTTGAAGGAAGACCTGACTTGTTTGCCTTTGGTGCACGCATCACAAACTCCAATTCTCATTGCTTCGATCTTAGGAAGACCGTTCACCAGTTCTTGTCTATGAAGTTTGGACAGGAGTTGAAGACTGGCATGTCCAAACCGTTTGTGCCACAGATCTGTTGTCTCAACAATGGAAGACAGACATAGTTCCATCTCCGGGATGAAAGCAGGATCAACCTTGTACACGTTGTTATCGCAGATACCTTTGAGTAGGACTTTCCATGTGCTTATACACTCAACATAACAATCATCAGTAGTAAAGACTACCCTATTTTTCTTATTTTGACATAGTTGAGCCACACTGAAGAGATCAAATTAAAGATTATTTACAAGTGTCACATTGTTCACAGTAATATGGTTAGAAAGCCTTACCTTACCGATACCACAGACTTCTCCCTTACTCTTGTTTCCAAAGGTTATTGAACCTCCGGAGGCTTACTCAAGAGAGGTGAACCACCTTTTGTTCCCTATCATGTGACTTGAGCAGACACTATCAAGATACCAAGAACCTTTCCTTGCTTCATCTTCAGATCCATGAAGATCTCCTTCTGATTTGTGGTGGTCATTTATGCTCATCAAACAGACGTGCCTTGAATAAGATGATTCTTCATCATCTGAGTTGGAATCACCCCATGTGGCAATCATTGCTTGTTCACCTTCGCGAACCTGAGGTATACCTGCCTTTCTCTTGAAGCAGTTTTGGCAAAATGTCCTTTGTTCTGACAGTGGTAACAAACAACAACTTTCATGTCTTTGTTCCCTTCGGAGAAACTCGATGTGCCTTTATTTCGAGACCATATCTTCTTCATGGCTCTAGTGATGAGAGCCACATCTTCATCACCATCCTCGTCTTCATCTTCAACTTGAGATAAGTCAAAGGCACGTTCCACCTTTAAGGCAATGCTTTTAGCCTTCTCCTCTCCTTTCTTGTTCATCTTGTGATTATAGACAGAGGCGTTGCTTTCAAACTTCGCAACAACCTCTTCCATAGTGAGAGTCTTAACATCCGTCTGAGAGTAGAGAGCAAGGTCAATAGCATCCCACTGAGAGTTGAGGCCTTGCATGAAATGATGAGTGAGCTTCCAGTCTGGCATTTCTTCATCAAGGAACTTAAGCTGGCCTACTATCCCTTGGAATTTGGAGTAGAATTCCTGAATATGCTCATCCTTCCCCTGAGAGATTTGATCGTACTCTTTCATCAAGGAAAGAATCATGTTTTTCTTAGCATCTTCATTTCCATGATGAAGGCGTTTTAGAGCATCCCAGATCTCCTTGGCAGTCTTGTAGCCCATGATTTTCTTGAGATCCGAGGGGAGCAAGGCCATATGAAGGATCTTCTTGGCTCTGCTGTTCTTTTCCGGCTTCTTCCAGTCATCATCAGTGTAGTCTACTTTCGCCTTTGGCTTCGTAGCATCTTTATCATTCGGAATGGTTATAGGGCCAACTTCAATGACTCGCCATATCTGTCCATCGAGGGAACAAATGTGAGACTCGATTTGTTCCATCCACCAGTCATATTCTCCGGCCTTCAGAGTCGGAGGCTTCCAGAATGAATCTCCAATAGCATTGCTTGACGACATCTTTCCTGCAAAGTCTGTAACGAACACAATCTAGAGCACCAGGCTCTGATACCAATTGTTGGATCGTTAGAGTTACCTTTAAGGGAACAAAGACTTTGTTCCCACAGAAGGTGCAGCGGAATATTATAGCAAGAAAGATAAGAAACGAACTCACGATGTATAGTGGAAACCCTAATTAGCCAACTAGCTAATCAAAGAAAAACCACTACCTTCAAGCTTCTCGCTTGAGAGGATTTTGAAGCGTCTACTTGTCTTATTGATTTCTTGTTCGATTACACTTGTAGCATGGACTCCAAACCCTAGACTACCCAGCTAGATTCGAAGATCACTCCTACAATGATGAATCCGAACTCAACCCTCAAAGACTCACAAACAACTTCACTCTCCTTTCTGTTCTCTTATGCTCACAGTTCGTCGTCGTCGATGCTTACATAGAAATGAATCCACACTTCTATAAATACAACTCGACTAAACCCTAATCGTAACAAGATAAAATCTTTTCTAAACTTGGTAATAAGAAGATATTTAAAATGATTTGAAGAATATTATCTAAGGAAGGAATTTCCTAAGATAACAAAATCGGATAAAGATAAAATCTTTCTCTCTCCAAATATATTATCTTAGGAAAGATTTCCTAAGATAACACATTCGGATTCTCTCTCCAAATATTCTCTTCGGCGAGATCCTTCCAGCCGAAATCTCTATCCTTGACCACGTGATCTTGTAGGATTGTCTCCATAATCTTCACGCTGGATATCTTGCTTCCATTCGCAGCTTGATTGTTGTCCATCTCTGATGTTCCTTGAGAGGTAACAAAGCATGTGGTGAAGGCTTTGTTCCCTCTGCAATCCTTCTCTGTCATGGTTCCCTGTGACAACTGTCTTGTTCCTGAAACACTTAGTTACCAGATTAGCTGAATGTTTGTTACTATCAAAACCTAAGGAATTCAACAATATTCTTTGAGCTATCTGAGGGCTCAAGACAGTTTAGCAAGAGAGCGAGCATTCAAATAGTTAAGGCCGTAGATTCTCATCCATCGTCCTCACTACTTTCTGAGATGGCTGAGATGATGAGGCGTTTCATGATGAAAGGTGGACCGCAGCAAGTCAAGGCTTATGGCATATGCTATGATACGATGCACCCTACAGATGCGTGTCCAACGCTACAGGAGCCCACAGCTGAAGTAAATGCTATAGGAGGTTTTGGTCCACAGAGGCCAAGATATTACCCGTACTCCAACACCTACAATCCTGGGTGGAGAGATCACCCTAATTTGAGGTACGGGAACCAGCAGAATCCTCCTCAGGGATGAGATGACCAGGAGTTCCACCCGATGCCACAACAGTTTCCACCACGCCAATAGCAATTTCAGCAGCCTGGGAGTCAACAACAACAGTTCAGACCGCAATACGAGCCTAGACCTCAAGGCCAAAGTTCCAGTTCATCTATGTCTGTTGACGATCAGATCAAGTCTCTTGCGCGGTGCATGACCGGTATTACTCAGACAGTGTCCACCATGCAGAACAACATGATACAATTTCAGCATGAGACCAAGTCCAGTATTCAGAACTTGGAGAAACAGGTTGGACAGATCTCTCTAGCTGTGAGCAAACTAGAGGCTAGGGATGCGCAAAAACTCCCATCACAGATGGAATTGAATCCCGTGCAGAATGTCAGTGCGATGACGCTAAGGAGTGGAACACAAATGAAGGAAGTGACGGAGGCTGTAGAGGAGAAACCGTGACCGCGGTTTGGTGCCAGACCACTCTCTGCAAAACAAAGAAAACTCAGAGGGCGATTAGCAAGCTTTTCCGCGGTCGTGGCAGGATTTCTGCGATCGCGTAAGTTCCTCTGGAGAACCCTCAGAAAATGCCGAAAATTCGGACAAACAACGTAACGATCCGTGACCGCGGAAAAATTTCCGTGACCGCGGATTTCCTTATGACGCACCAGATTTGCCAAAAGCGGAACCGCGACCGCGGTTTCCCTGTTGACGTCCAAGACGACTACGTTCGTCCATATTTTCCTCCGCTCGGCTCGCTGAAGCCACCTGTGCCATTCCATGAGGCGCTAGAGGATACTAGAAGGCCGGAGAATGAGAAGGAGATCTTTGAAACCTTCAGTAATTGCGAGGTAAATATTTCGTTGATCACACTGATTAAGAGCATCCCTCGCTATGCAAAATTTTTGAAGGAATTATGCAAGATTAAGAGGAAGAAAACAGAGAAAACTAAGAAGAAGGTCCACGTAAATGAGAATGTGTCCGCTATGCTGCAAAAGCGGATGCCCAAGAAATGCAGTGACCCTGGCATGTTTAGCATTCCATGCAAGATAGATGACACCACGTTCGATAAAGCCATGCTGGATTTGGGTGCATCTATAAATGTGTTGCCTCTCTCGCTGTATGAATCTTTGGAGCTTGGACCATTGCATAAGACAGGGACGGTGATTCAATTGGCGGATATGTCTAATGTGTATCCCAAAGGAGTCGTGCAGGATGTTCTGGTAGAGTTCGATAAGCTGATTTTCCCTGCTGATTTCTTTTTGATGGATACGGGACAAGATAAGCATGCAGCCCCTGTGATGTTGGGTAGGCCGTTTCTGAAAACGGCGAACACAAAGATCGATGTGAGTAGTGGTTCACTCACCATGGAGTTTGATGGGTTGAGGGTCGAATACAACATTGATGATGCAAAGAGACACCCTCCTGATTGTGATCCCAAGTGTTCGGTTGGTGTGGACAACCCAAGTTGATTTGAAGGGCACTATGTCAAGCCACGACAGTAACCAAGGCGCTGCTCGGGAGGCAACCTGAGGTATGTAATTCTTTTCATATCTTTTATTTTCAAGTTATCATTATTTTTGTTTCGTTTTTAGACTAAACTGTAGGTTGGAGTTTCGAAGACAGAGTCCGCAGAGCAACAGACGCAAAACCGCGACCGCGGAAAATTTTCCGCGACCGCGGTTTTACCACTGTAAGTCCACTCCTCCGAAAAAAAAAACTGAAGACACCGCGGCCTTAAAACCGCGATCGCGGCCCAGCTGTCCGATTTTTACTACGAGAGACGGCGCGCATCATGCTGCCAAGGAGGATACATTAGCCCGACATTTTTATTTGGCACCGATGATGGCCCGACATTAGACAACTGATGAGGAGGAGCTCCAGAGCCAACTGCAGATATGATTATTGATATGGAGCGACTCAGCCCACTACACGATTACACTAGGGCTCCAAATCTGTGTTCATAGAAGGCCCGTGCAACCCCGTTTCTTTGATATGCCACTTCACCTTACAGTGGATCTATTTGGTTGCACGTGGAGTTTGCTTGAGTAGGACAGCCGCAACACCAGAGACTTGTGTTTTCATTGATTTACCGCTAGCCCCGACGTTCACATCCAGGCCACCTCGGCGACGGTCGTGAGTACTTTTCTGCCGTCCCCAGTGTTTCATCTTTTAGTCTTTCATTACATTGAGGACAATGCAATATTTAAGCATGGGGGAGTGATCTATACTTGCTAGTCGTCTGAAAAAGAAAAAGAAAAAAGAAAAGAAAAAAAGAAAAGGAAATCATGGGTTAAGCTGAAAACCCGAAAGAGCAGCTTAGGCAATAAGCAGGTGGCCCGGACCAGCATTAGGCTTGGGTAAGAAGAGGTCAAGAGTGATGTGAGTTTTGTGAGCCCATCTATAGAAAAATGAAATGAGTGGCTAGGTGAAAACCCGAAAGGGCGCCTGGGCAAAATGAGTGAAAAGAAAAAGAGTGATTATTAGGATTCCTCATTTTTCCTGGCGTGGTGACATAAGTGTTGGAGATATAAGGAGGATTCGGGTAGGTCACTTTGGGAGTTATAAGAAGTTAGACTGGAGCTAGGATTAGATGGTCACTTTCACTCTATGGTGTTCGGGATAAGCTTGGGGGAAGTACTCTACTTTCCTTAAAGTTGTGTTTTGTGTTGATTGTGTTGGTGCCTTGGAGATTCATGATTAGGTGTTGTTCTTAGTGGAGATAGTTTTGTTGTGCTTCCTGAGACCTTGGGTATTTCATTGGAGGAGTAGGTTTCTATTAGCTTACTGGAGGACGAGCAAGGTTTAAGCATGGGAGAATTTGATACGCTCTACTTTGTAGTGTGTAACTAGGAGTTGTTACTGAGTATTAGGTACCAATTGTATGGGTTTAGAACACAATTTAGGAGAATGGAGTTTGAGAGAAGAAGTAGTGATGTGGTGGATTTTGGTGCATACTTTGAAGACATTGAAGATGAAGGCGAAGCCACCACAAGAGAAGATTGCAAGTGAGAAGTAGAAGTCGCAGCAGAAGCATTTCCGCGGGCGCGATTTAAAGACAGAATGAGACATTCGACAGTGTGCTAAACCGCGGGCGCGGAAGCTTGGCTGCGGTCGTGGATTTCCCTTCTGACGCGGAGTTACAATTTCGTCCGAGATCTTTTGTTTACCTTATTTCTTTTATTTTATTTTCTTTTATTCCGGTTATTATATTTTAGGAGATTATTATTATTTTTATCTTTTTAAAGATTAGGGTTTGCTAGGTTATTGATATTCATTAGACAACAGCCTTTTTTCATTATCAACATCATCGTTCATTATTTTCCCTTAGAGTTTTATGCTTTGAAGACTATGAAGAACTAAGCAACCATTGCTTAGTCCGACAATTGAAACCTTCGTTTGTATTTGGTTGTGAGATTATAACTCTATTTCCTTTCCTTTGATTATATTAATTCTTTTTGTGCTTCATCCCATTGATTCTTGCTGATTTGACTAGTCTAATCATCTAGTTGATATTAGTGATTTTCTATTGCTAGGGTTTGGATATTTTTGGTTGAAATCCCTTATCTTGTGTAGCAATCACGATTTACATGAACTGGTTGTGAATGTTTATTGTGAAGAGAATTGATTACATGTCGAGTACTGACTAGTTGTTAAGTATTGCATGTATCCTGCTTAATTCATATGCTTACTGTTGTCATTAGATTGAATATGGATGGTTTCTTGATTGTTTAATGGTAAGTATTTTCAAGGCTGGTTGACCTGTCTATATACATAAGATCGGAATAGGAATATTCATTGGTAGGAATTGGAGATAATCTAGGATCAACCAATCAAACTGAAGTGTGGATATTTGTCTGGCTAAGTTACTTCTCACCCATTGTTTACATCTTTTGCATTGATTTACATTGTTACTTGATACAAACCTAAATCCCCCCTTTTGTTACTATTGGCATACAACTTTTTCATTTAGGAAGATTGCTTACCTCCTTGTGGGATCGATCCTTATTTACCCTACTATGTCAGTTAGGTTTTTGAGGTTTATTTGATAGGTGTCTACGACAAACCCCTCATCAGCCAACACAAACAGTAAGGGTCGGGTCGGATCTAAACGATTCAACCAAAGCAGATTTAATTTCTTTTTTACGATCCCACACTGACTGTTTTGCCTGGTCACATGAAGACATGGTGGGAATCTTCCCAGATATTATTACTCACAAATTAAATGTAGATCCCACATATCCTCCAGTCAAGCAAAAAAGAAGAAAGTTTGCACCTAAGCGTAACAAGGTTGTAGACGATGAGGTAAAAAACTTACTTGAGACAAGTAAAATAAGGGAAGTGAAATACCCCGACTGGTTAGTAAACGTCGTCGTAGTTCAAAAGAAGAATGGGAAATGGAGAGTGTGTATTGACTTCACAGACCTAAATAAAACATGCCCAAAGGACTCTTTCCTATTACCACACATCGACGCGATGGTCGACGCAATGGTCGACGCGACCACCAGACACGAAATGCTGACGTTCATGGACGCGTTCAGTGGATACAACCAGATCCTCATGGATCATGACGACCAAGAAAAGACAGCCTTCATAACAAGCCAAGGTACGTACTGTTACAAAGTAATGCCCTTTGGATTAAAAAATGCAGGGGCCACGTACCAGAGGTTAGTAAACAAGATGTTCAAAGTCTAGATCGGAGACACCATAGAAGTCTACATCGACGACATGCTCGTCAAATCCAAAGCAGCAGGGGACCATATCGAACACCTAAGGGAAGCTTTCGAGGTACTGAAAAGATATAACATGAAATTAAATCCGACTAAATTTTCTTTCAGAGTGTCTTCAAGAAAATTCTTGGGGTACATGGTCACTCAAAGAGGGATCGAAGCTGGTCCCGACCAGATCAAGGCCATCGTCAACCTCAGATCCCTTCGATGCATCAAGGATGTCTAGAAATTAATAGGACGGATAGCGGCACTAAATAGGTTCATATACAAGTCATCAGATAAATGCAAGCTCTTCTATGAAGCCTTGAAAAAGAACAAATCATTCGACTGGACAGCTGCACATGAACAAGCATTCCAAAACCTGAAGGCATATCTGGCAAGTCCACTCCTGCTGGCTAAGCCTAAAGACGACGAGCCATTGCCACTATATCTAGTCGTATCGGAATCAGTCGTCAGCGCGGTTCTAACAAGGGAAGAAGATGGTAAGCAGTCGCCAGTCTACTACGTAAGTCGTTCCTTACTCCCTGCCGAAACCAGGTACACATCGCTTGAAAAGTTAGTCTTGGCGTTGGTCATGGCCTCAAATAAGTTACGACCCTATTTCGAATCACATGCTATTATTGTGAGAACTAACCATCCCATGAAAGCAGTCATGAGGAAACCAAAATTTACAAGACGGGTGGCCAAATGGGCCATACATCTCAGCGGATTCGACATCGACTATGAGCCAAAGACGGCGATCAAATCTCAAGCTTTAGCCGACTTTGTGGCCGATTTCAATCCGACACTGGAACAAGAAGCCATGAAAGAGGCCGAACACCTAAAAATCGAAGAAGACAGCGGCACTTGGCAACTCCATACGGACGGAGCATCAAATGTAAGAAGAGTCGGCCTAGGTGTCGTGCTAAAATCACCACAAGGGGACCATATAGCCCAAGCTGTGAGATGTGAATGGGACGCGACCAACAATGAAGCAGAATATGAAGCCCTCGTATTCGGGTTAACACTCGCACACGATCTCGCAATTCTGAACATAGAGGTGACATACGACTCTCTTTTAATCTTCAACCAAGTACACGGTTTGTATGCTGCCAAAGACGACAGAATGATGGCATACCTAGATATCGTCAAAAAATTGGTAAGCAAGTTCCAAAGCTTCACCATCCGACAAGTCCCACGAGACCTCAACACACAAGCCGACGCCCTAGCAAACCTTGGCTCCACCTTGCATCCTAACGATTTCCGCACCATTCCACTAGAACATATCGCCACGCCAGCCGTCCCCAGAGCCTTCAAGACACTTAATCCTAACGACATTCAGATCAGCAGGGAAGAGCTACCCCTAGAAGAAGTCGTCTCAGCAGAGGTAGGTAACCATACAGAAAAAGACTTGGTAGGCGACCAAGACGATTGGACCACCCCCTACATCAAGTGGCTCAGAGACGGAACTCTCCTAGCATACAAAGCGGAAGCTAAAAGACTCAAGGTACAAGCTGTAACTTTTGATTTTAAAGATAACGTATTGTTCAAATGATCTGTCACATGCCTATACCTACGCTGCCTCGAAACACCCGAGGTACGACGCGTCTTACAATCCCTTCATGACAGAGAATGCGAGAACCATACTGGAGGGCGTAGCCTATCCGACAAAGCTCTCAGAACGGGTTACTACTGGCCCACAATGAACAAAGACGTGACTGATTACGTCAGGAAATGCGACGCTTGCCAACGACATGCACCTGTCACGCATCAGCCATTGGAGATGCTCCATCCGACTCTAGCTCGATGGCCCTTCATGCGATGGGGGATGGATATCGTCGGGAAATTGCCACCAGCGTCGGGACAACGCGTCTACTTCATGGCCATGACTGAATACTTTTCTAAATGGATAGAGGCCGAAGCGTATCGAGAGGTAAAAGAAAAATACATCATCTCATTCATAAAACGTAATATTCTATGCAGATTTGGCGTCCCTTCAGAAATCGTATGCGACAATGGCTCCCAATTCATCGATAGCCAGACACGATCCTTCTGTAAACAATGGAACATCACATTAGTCACGTCCATGCCAAGATACCCACAATCCAATGGTCAAGCAGAGTCCAGCAACAAGATCATCATCAACAATCTCAAAAAATGCCTCACAGGGGCAAAAGGCAAATGGGCCGACGAGCTCCCTTTAATATTATGGTCCGACATGACGATGCCTAAAAACGCCACATGACAAAGTCCTTTTTTGCTAGTCTATGGAAGCGAGGCAGTCATCCCCACTGAGCTACTCGTCCCAACTGCCAGATACGGACTCCAAACCCCAGAACAAAACGACGTCGAGTTGGCTCAAAACCTCGACACCATCAATGAGACCAGAGAGAAAGCTAGGATCCGAACGGTCCAATACCAACAACAAGTCGCCCGGAGCTACAACAAGAACGTCTGAGTCAAAGTTTTCAAGTTAGGAGACTGGGTCCTAAGGAAAACATTCCAAAACACCAGAGATCCAACCGACGGAAAACTAGCACCCCAATGGGAAGGACCTTACCTCATCAAAGAAGTCATCGGACAAGGAGCATATCGATTAGAAACAAAGGATGGACAACCAATCCCCAAAAGCTGGAACGCGATCCACTTAAAGTTGTACCATTTCTGAACTCTTTCCCTTCACTCCTTTCACATTTTTAAACGTCTAGTCAATTACATTCGATTAGATTTTGATCACTGACTTAAGCATCGGAGGGCCGTTGGGTCACCCCCCAACGGTCGCCCCAAAACCTGTCCTTTGTGTACTTTTGACATGATCTGAACAGGAACAAGAGGCCTCGAAGACGCAATTTGACATTCAAAAGGATATCCTTACTATACATAAAACAACGCTTACAAACATACAAATTGATCGATATACAAGGAATAGAGGAACAAAACGAAACACTCCATTTTACAAAAGGCTTGTTCCATCCCAGGTACTCGTCCTTTTTATACATTACAAACTACTCTTCCCTGGACAAACAAAAAGCATGCTACACTAACATTTACAACTACAGGTCGCTACGACCACACACTACGGCCAAGGCGCAAAAATGACAGAATCCACCTGCAAAAACAGAACACGCAAGACAAACACAAGGTACATCGCAAACGATTAAAGCGTTTTACAAAATACGCAACCCGCGATGGTCGACGGGTCGCCAAAACATTGTCCATCACATCTCCACGATGGGGCACGACATACTACCTAAAACACTTAGACTAAAACGTCCACAAACACCAAAAGAAAACAATGTCATTTGTTTAAAACAAAGATCAGGACTCGCCTGACCTCTCATCAACTTCTGTAGGGACGACATTCCAACCCTTGGTCGCCTCAGGAAGCCCCTTTGACACGTCTCCAATAGCTTCCTCGACCACCACAAGAACGACCTCCTCTCTCTAATCGTCCTCACCAAGTCCCATCAACTTGAATAGCTCATCGCCAGGGCTGCCACTAGGGTATAAAAGATCCATATTCTCCCTCGCATCCTCAATCTTCCAAGACGAATGGGCCCCCAAGGCATACTCCTCCATCATCTCAATACGGGACTTGAGGTAAAAATACGTCCCAACATCAGTGGCGACCTGAGCGTCCTTCAAACGGACATCGTCGAAACTACTCTCCAGCTCCCCAAAACGGGCTTGCAACTCGACCAATTTCTCTTCGGTCTCCACCAGTTTCTTCTCGATCGACGCCCGCTTTCTCTCGGTCGCCTTGACACGCCCATTAGCTACCTCCAACTGGCCCTCGACCTCGGCTATCCGCTTCTCAGCACTGTCGATCAACTCTTGCACATTAGAAAACACGACAAGCGAATACTGAAGGGCCTGCGAAACAAGAAAAAGACGTAAAAAATATTGAAAGCATATACATTGGCAGAAACGCTTCATACAAAGCTTTTTTTCTACTTACTCGCCAAGCGGCCACCCCGGCCTCATCAATACAATCAACGGGATGCAAATCTCCAATCTCTTTCTTAGCCTCAGGGTCCAGAGTGTGAAGCAGATCCTCCAAATCTCTCTTCTTCACCATGCCTACTGAAAGTTCTGGGGCGCCCGTCGCCTTCCTTTTCGCCCCCGAAGTTTTAGACGACGGAGAATCTAAGGCGACGATCTTCGCCGACGAAAGAGCCTTGGCTTCGAACTTAGCCGACGAAGACGCTTTCGCCGCCAACTTTTGGTCCAGGAGACTCTTTCCGGACAAACGAGCACTCGACCTCGCACCCCGGGATACTGCCAGGAAAATACAAATGAATAAGCATATGGTCACTACAAAGACCATCCACATGCATACCTGAAGGAATGAACAAGTGCCTTTAATGATAGAAGTGGACGGAGTCGCCATACTCGGAGGAAGGGCTAAAAAATTCACGTTCTTGAACGACCTGTCGGCCTCAGAAAAAGCAAGCAAAACCTCAGTGACTGCAGCGAAATCGGAATCCGTCTTCTCCTATGGGCTTGGCACTAAAAAAAGAGACACGTAAGCGCCAGTTAACAAAGGCGTCAAAACATACAGATTCGAAGATTAACACGATACCTATCGTCCTCCAAACATCGCGTAAGGAAGAGCAGACGAATCCCCCCTCAAGCGACTTCCTTTCAACAAAGAAGAATCGCAACCTCCATCCGCGATCATTTACATTAAGGTTTAAAGTGATTGGCTGCCTATCTGGCCTAAGACACAATTGAAAGCGATAAGAACCCCGACTACTCAGGTAGTACGAATACCAAAGAGCATCGAAATCAAAATCGATTTCAACACTAGACACCAAAAGATTGACTACCCTAAGAAGACGCCATGCATGCGGCATCACTTGACATGGGGCAAGGTTAAGGACAGACAAGAAATTTCTCACCAGATTTGAGAACGGAAAAGAGTAGCCTATCCTGAAGGGGTATTCGAAGAAGCAAACCCACCCGTCGCGACACCAATCGGCCCGCTCCTGGGGTAAAGGAAGACGAGCCACCGTCCCAAAAGGGAATTGACCCACTTCTAAAATCACATCCAACTCCGATTGGGTTAGGGTTCCGGCCAGGGAGTCTTCTGAACTGAGAAGATTCGAGGGGGAGAACTCGCTACCTTTCCCACTGATGCTAGAAGACGAAGCTCTAGACTTCTTTGATCTCGGAAATGACATGGTGCAAACAGAAAGAACTCAAAAAGAAAAAATTATTACCTTTGGAGCAGAAAACCTTTCGAGAAACAAGAGAGATGATGGTGAAAAGAACGGGAAATAATGGCCATTTATGGGAAACTGTTCAAACTACGATCAAATCTATCAACCAATAAGGAGGCAACACATCATCGATCCACTGCAGCAGATCAGCACGGAAAAGATCATGTCCAGAGAGAAACAGAAGAAGAAAGAATCCAACCGCCCCTTGACGGACGGGTTTTTAGTCGTCTTAAACCCGGTCAAAATAAAACCTAACAAACCTAAACAAGTAGTAGAGGCAAGCAAGGGTCGAATCCCACAGCGAGGAAGTGATCTTTCTAAGTGTTGATTAGCATGCAAAAGACGTGTAACCGACAAGTAACAGGGGGGTTTTTGTATGATCGCAGAGTAACAAGGATGCAAGCTTTAGAGAAAGAATAAGTATGATGGGTGGAAGTATTCCACTAGACAAATATCCACACTGCAGATAAAACTGGTTGATCACTGATAACTATTGTTCCAAGTTCTTTTCACAATCTTATAGTCGTTCCCATCCTGATCGTAATTAACTACCAATTCAGACAGTTGTTGATAGTACTTACCACAATATCAATAGAAGAAAACCTTACTATCAATAAAGCAATAGCATTCAAACAAGGATATAGGATACATGCAAATAGAAGAAAACCTTACTACTTAACATGCAAATAACTATCTGTCACAATTGCACACTCGTATTCCACTATATGTAACAATTGTGTTTGCTACTACATATGCACTCGCATTCCGCTATATGCAAATCCTAGCACTATGATAAATATCGATAAACCTAGTTAGCAACTCTAGATAAATCAACACAAACCAATAGACAATATGCTCAAGAGAATTAAACCAACTTAATAAGATATAGAACAAGGAATAGAAATCTCACAACCAATCCATTGCAATGCTTCAATCGTCTAGTAGAACAAAGGTGTTTAGTTCTCCATGGGTTAAAACCCTAGAGGTAGAATGAAAAACGAGAGTCTCCTATCTAAGACCTGAAAAAGATCTTAAATAGGCTAACGAAATAAACTTGACCTAAAAAATAATACTAAAGGAAATAAGAAAATAAAACTAGAAAATCCGAAATTGCAAAATAGGAAATAATATCTCGCTGGCCGCGAGGCATTAACAAATCCACCGCGGGGCGTCAGTTCCTTCTCTGAGATCCACCGTCGGGTCGCGGTGGCTTCTGGCGCGGGGCGTCAGACGGTGTCTTCTTCAGCTTCTATGACACTTCCGTAAAAACGCCATAACTTTTGATTCCCAACTCGGATTGCGCTCATATTTTTAGGACTTGTAGTAGACGTCAAGATCTAACTACTCGAATTGGAATCACTTCATTTGGACATCTGAGTAGAGAGAACGAACCATTTGAATTCAGCACATTGTTCTTCTAATCTTCAATACACTTCAAACCTCTATAAATCCCATGATTTCTTCACTTCTCCACTCTAACTCCATAATCCACGATTGTGCTCTAAATCCATCCAAATGGCGCCTCAAACCTGGTAATAACCCACAGATATGCACTACAAAATAGCACTGATCAAATCTCCCATGCTTAAACCTTGCTCGTCCTCGAGTAAGCTAAAGTCAACCTACTCCTCCAATCAATCCCCAAGGTTTTAGGAAGCATAGAAAACTCAATCTCCAAGAGTCATACCCAACAATAAACTTCAGGCAGCCAATACAATATAAGCCTAGCACAATAAACTACAACATCAAATCAAAAATCTCAACACCCCACACAATCAAGCCAAAAGGAAAGCAGAGTACTTCCCCCAAGCTTATCCCAAACACCATAGAGTGAATATAATCTAATCCTATCTCCCATCTATCTTCTTCTACCTCCCAGAGTGACCTATCCGAATCCTCCTTATATCACCTCTTCTTATGTCGCCACGCCAGGAAAAATGAGGATTCCTAAAATTCACTCTTCTTCTTTTCACTCATTTTGCCAAGGCGCCCTTTCGGGTTTTCACCAAGCCACTCATTTCATTTTTCAATAGATGGGCTCACATATGCTCACATCACTCTTGACCAATTATTACCCCAGCCTAATGATGGTCCAAGCCACCTGCTTATTACCTAGGCCGCCCTTTCGGGTTTTCGACCTATCCCAGGATTTCATGTATGCCTTTTAACAAATTTTTGGCTTTTTTTTTACCTATCCCAGGATTTAATGTATGCCTTTTAACAATTTTTTTGCTTTTTTTTTTCTCCTCAACAACGTAGCAAGTATAGAACTCTCTCCCATGCTTAAACATTGCATTGTCCTCAATGTAATAAAAGACAAAAGAATAAAGCATAGGGAAAAGCAAAAAAAAAAACTCACAAACGTCGCCAAGCTGCTTGGACACTGTAGGTGTCGCTGGCGGTCTTCTCAATAAATGCACAGGTCTCTGGTGTTGGGCGGGTGTCTTCATCAACTCTATAATCTTCTCCTACCGTGCAATCAAAAGGGAACCACTTTGGTGAGTAGTGGTAAAACAATGATAGTAGGGTTGCACGGCCTTCTAGGAACACATGGTGGAGCCCATATGTAATCATAGTGGGGGCTCTAGTGTTCCTCCTCCTCAGCTGTCAATTGTAGGGCCATCATTGTTGCCAAATAATGTGTAGAACAATGTATCTTCCTTGACAACATGATGCGCACCTTCTCCATGGGGAACTCTGGACAGCTGGCCTTCGGTACCACTCTTTTTTCTCGTTTTTTTTTTTTTTTTGCTCCCCGTTTAAGGGTTTTTTGGGGAGTGACTTAGTGTAGGGAAAGAAGACTTACATTGGTGTGGAAAACACCTTCTTCAATAGGTATGGGTTTCTTCCCTACAGGTTAGTCGGAAACAAAAACAAAACACATCGAAATCAAATGCAAAAAACAAAGAAAGAAAAACAAGGGAAAAAATTACATACCTCGGGTTGCCTCCCGGACAGCGCCTTAGTTATTGTCATGACTTGACATCCTACTCACTTTCTCAACTCGGGTTGCTCACAGCAACTAAACTCTTGGGGCCTGGATCAGAGGGATGTCTCTTTGTATGCTCTGTGTTGAGCGTGACCCCCAATCTCCTGTACTTCTTTGTGGATGGACCGTTGTGCATACCCATGAATGCACTTGCCATCTTCAGAAATGGCCTACCCAACATCTCAGGGGTTGTATGTTTGTTTTTGAGGGGAACGGGCGTCGCTGGAGTATTTTCGTGGTCACGGCTCTCCTCCTCATTGTCGCTGAAATCCCCCAGGCTCAAAAAGTACTCCTCTTCCGAAAGCACATCTGGGAATGGGGCAGGGTTCTCAATATCCAGATCTGGGCTTTCACCGCGGGACGGTGGTTTCACCGCGGGGCGGTGGTTTCACCGCGGGGCGGTGGTTTCACCGCGGGGCGGTGTACTTGGCCGCGGGGCGGCGGTGGTAATTCAGGAGAACTGAGAGTCTGCGCCGGGTCGCGGTCGGTGTCGCCGCGGGGCGGTAGGGGTCGCCCATCTTCAATTTCAGCTTCATCAGCGCCGTTTTCGCCCTCAATCACCTTCTCTTTGTGGGATACCTCCGTACTCTCCATGGCCTTTCTGGTCTCAATCTCAGCCCCGCACCTCAGCTTCATAGCATAGACAGTCTCTTGCATATTTTCTACTGCAGGGACTCGTGGTTGTGCGGACTTCGACTCAATCAACGCTTGACTCAGTTGGTTAAACTGGCTTTGGAGGCTGGAAATCGCCTCTTGCTGTTGTTGGACACTCTGAGCCATGGTTGTTTGCAGTGAGGACACGTGTTGGGCCATGGTTGCCATGCTTTGAACCAGAGTGATGAGTACATCAGCATTGGGTGCAGGCAAGTTTGCGTGTTGTCCTTGGAATCCATGCGCATATGGTTGCCCGTATTGTGGTTGATTTCCATACGGAACTGGGTTATAGTGCTCCCTCCACCCTGAGTTGTAGGTGTTCGGATACGGCTCCTGTCTCGGTCCCTACGGGTTTACACCTCGATGTGCTTTTACTGCTGCAGTGAATGCGGGCAGTCCTGGACAATCCTCAGTGGTGTGCAGCGTTTCACGACAAATTCTGCAAGCTCTAATTGGTCTTTCTGCACCCGAGTTGGGGTAGTATCCCCTCTCTGGAGAAAATGAGCAGGGGTATGGGTCATCGCGCGTCTCTCCCCAGAAATCCATATCTGTATCAAAATCAAAAAGGAAAACAAAAATCAGTAGCAAGGGTGTGGACCGTAAGATAGGTCCACACCAAAGTAACACGCACACAAACAAACACAAAGAAGGGTCAAATCTTGCCTCCCCAGCAACGGCGCCAATTTGACGGACGGGTTTTTAGTCGTCTTAAACCCGGTCAAAATAAAACCTAACAAACCTAAACAAGTAGTAGAGGCAAGCAAGGGTCGAATCCCACAGGGAGGAAGTGATCTTTCTAAGTGTTGATTAGCATGCAAAAGACGTGTAACCGACAAGTAACAGGGGGGTTTTTGTATGATCGCAGAGTAACAAGGATGCAAGCTTTAGAGAAAGAATAAGTATGATGGGTGGAAGTATTCCACTAGACAAATATCCACACTGCAGATAAAACTGGTTGATCACTGATAACTATTGTTCCAAGTTCTTTTCACAATCTTATAGTCGTTCCCATCCTGATCGTAATTAACTACCAATTCAGACAGTTGTTGATAGTACTTACCACAATATCAATAGAAGAAACCCTTACTATCAATAAAGCAATAGCATTCAAACAAGGATATAGGATACATGCAAATAGAAGAAAACCTTACTACTTAACATGCAAATAACTCTCTCTCACAATTGCACACTCGTATTCCACTATATGTAACAATTGTGTTTGCTACTACATATGCACTCGCATTCCGCTATATGCAAATCCTAGCACTATGATAAATATCGATAAACCTAGTTAGCAACCTAGATAAATCAACACAAACCAATAGATAATATGCTCAAGAGAATTAAACCAACTTAATAAGATATAGAACAAGGAATAGAAATCTCACAACCAATCCATTGCAATGCTTCAATCGTCTAGTAGAACAAAGGTGTTTAGTTCTCCATGGGTTAAAACCCTAGAGGTAGAATGAAAAATGAGATCCTCCTATCTAAGACCTGAAAAAGATCTTAAATAGGCTAACGAAATAAACTTGACCTAAAAAATAATACTAAAGGAAATAAGAAAATAAAACTAGAAAATCCGAAATTGCAAAATAGGAAATAATATCTCGCTGGCCGCGAGGCGTTAACGGCTTCCACCGCGGGGCATCAGTTCCTTCTCTGAGATCCACCGCCGAGTCGCGGTGGCTTCTGGCGCGGGGCGTCAGACGGTGTCTTCTTCAGCTTATACGACACTTCCGTAAAAATGCCATAACTTTTGATTCCCAACTAGGATTGCACTTATATTTTGAGAACTTGCAGTAGACTTCAAGATCTAACTCCTAGAATTGGAATCACTTCATTTCGACATCTGAGTAGAGAGAACGAACCATTTGAATTCAGCACATTGTTCTTCTACTCTTCAATACACTTCAAACCTCTATAAATCCCATGATTTCTTCACTTCTCCACTCTAACTCCATAATCCATGATTGTGCTCTAAATCCATCCAAATGGCGCCTCAAACCTGGTAATAACCCCTAGATATGCACTACAAAATAGCACTGATCACCCCTCAACTGCCATTTCCGGCCCGGCTCGATTCCTTGGGGCAATTGTTGGGCCGTATTCTTAATGGACCCTCGAATGAAGAGGCCCAGTAAGTGAAGTGATCTTTTCACTTTGAAGCGACCAACGATTAAGCGAACAACGATCAAATGACAAAGCAAGGGTCATGACAACGATGCGACCGAAGACGTTACAAAAAACCCAGATCACAGAGGCCGATATATTCTTCCATATAACGGTTACAAACCTGCATAATCTAGACATAAATGCCACAAGATCGTGGCAATCCGGCAATAAGAGCTAGCGAGCGAAGATCACGGATGAGGAAACGGCTAGTTTATCTAGATCTTTTTGGAAATTAAGTGCATTTAAAGGGGTTAGAAATCATTGTAAACACACGAATCAGACATAATACAGACAACTACTCTCCTACTTGCATTCATCTGAGTTCACTAGTTCGAATCGGTGTTTTGATATTGAAACGACCGGCGTCCAGCTCCTTTGATTCAACCGACCTCTTGTTCGGGGGAGATAAGCCAGTCTTTGCATTACTTTAATCCTATTATGTTTACATCTCTAAGTTGATTTGGATTATCTAGATATTGTCAATCTAATTGTTGTCTAGTTGCCCTTCTTTAAGCGATTCAGGTCGGTTCAATCTTTTTCGCCCAAAACAGGACTCATGAAAGAAAAAGGTGAACATGAAGCCGTTATGAACATTATGATTTACGTGCATATCCTTCTATGATTTGCATTTTCAAGTATAGACGAATTCGGGTTGAGAATATGAAGATACAAGAAATATTTATAGTAGGATTTGCTCGGATGTTCTAAGTTCTCTTTGAGATGCTACTCGAAGCTGGAGCAAAAGCGGATGCATTGGATAAGAACAAGAACACTTCCCTTCAGTATGCATGCAGCTGGTTATGAGAGAAAGGAGTGTGTGGCTCTTCTCTTAGAGAGTGAGGCTACTGTGTAAGCCAACCACCCCTTTACTTTTAACTTTGACGTCCTTGTTTGTGTCTTAACAATATGAAATCATTGTACACCACCCTGCAAGACCTTGATGGCCAAACTCTAATTGATATTGCAAAGTTGAACAGCCAAAGCGACGTCCTTAAACGGACTCCTAGAGAAAGATGCATTCATGTACTAATTGCCTAATTCATCATGATGCTTCATTCATCTATGGAGTTGACGTTGGTTATGGACAAGTACGATAAATCGATTATATGATGGCTATGCGACTCATCACTGTCTTCTATTAAGTCAGCATCGATTTAAAGCAATTACTGTGTTTGAAACTTTGGAATAAGTTGTAGCTGTTCTTCTTTTCTCATACTGGCTATTTAAGTGGCAAACAAAATCCATCGAGAGGAAAGAGTGGGTGTTATAGAGAGTACAAACGTAAGATATCTAACTCATCTCCCCCAGAAAGTTGATTTGGTGACTCTAGACCTTTCTTTCATTTCTATAGAACATGGTGAGATTCCATGCTTACTTGAAGTTTAGGCATTTTCATATCGCAACTCACTATAAGAAAGATCTACACTCATTTCTTTTTCATCTATGTTGGGGTGAGGAATCCTTCGTCCTTCTCAAAACCCTTTGGTTCTGATGGAATCTGTTAAGTGAGTTGGTTAAGCTGTGACCTCAGCTGATGTCACTCAAACTGAGTTGTTAGGTTCTGTTAGATTGGTTCTATAATTCACTATAAATAGCATTGTATTGACTCATGTAATATCATCTTGATTGTTAATGAAATTCCAGAACTCTCTCTTCCAGTTTTCTCTCCTCTCTCGATCTTTCATTCCTTCTTCTTTCTGCAATGTCATGATATGATTTTGTACATGACAATTGCTCAATATGGTATCAGAGCTCTTGTAAGATCAATCTAATTCTCTCTTGCAAATTGATTCAAGTCGACTCCAGTAAAGATCAGAGGCGACAAAGTTGAATTCCGCAGTCAAGCTTTGTCTCTGCCATGGCTACTGGATCACCTGCAACTACATGCTCGGCTAGATCAGATCAAAGGAGAGGAGATCACATTATAGTGAACGATTTAGTGAATCCTCTGTTCATCCATCTATCATACAATTCCGGTATAATTCTCTCAACAATTCAATTGATTGGAGAAAATTATAGAACATGGAGGAAGTCTATGATGAAAGCCCTATCTGTTAAGAACAAGATCTGGCTTGTGAATGGATCAATTGAAAGGAATCATGAGAATGATTTATAGTGGGATAGATGCAATGATATGGTCTGTTCTTGGATATTGAACACCGTGTCAAAGGATATCTATAATACTATAGACGAGTATGATACAGCAAAAGAAATGTGGTTAGACCTAGAGGAAAGCTATGGTCAGAAGAATGCTCCCTTAATCTTTCAAATCAAAAAAGAGATTGAAGAGTGCAAGCAAGGAAATCTGTCTCTCACTGAATACTTTACCAAACTAAAAGGTCTGTGGCAATAACTTGCAGTTCTTGTGACTCCAATTAGATGCAAGTGTGGCAAGTGTGAGTGTAATCTGCAAAAGCAAACTGAGGAGGCTGAGCAAGAAGACAAAGCCATGAAGTTTCTCATGGGATTGAGTGAGAAATATGACAATGCTCGCAGACAGATTCTGATGAGTGTCCCTATACCCTCATCAAGTATAGCTCATTCACTTCTGATACAAGAAGAGATGAGTATGAAGATTACAAACCAGATGAGTAGCAAGAACGAGCCCTCTGTGACAGCTTTGATGGATAAACAAGATGAAGATAGCAAATCAAGAAAAGAGAAGTGCAGTCATTGCTCAGGAAATCACAAAATGGAAAAGTGTTGGGAAGTTATTGGCTATCCAAGTTGGCATCACAAGAGCAAGACAAAGCCACAAGTGTCCAAGCCAAGACAATCTCAGTCCCAACCTCGAGCAAATGTGGCCATTGTTAATACTGCTCAGGAATTTCTTGGTGTTGCATCTACAAGCCAGTTGTCAACTGAACACCAGCAACTTCTTGGTAACTTCATGACATTCTTGAAGCAATCTGGGAATCCTCAACATGAGTCTCGTCTTGTAGGTATTTATTGCCTAAATGTATCTCATCAATCTCGATTATGGATCATGGATAGTGGGGACACAGATCACATGACCTCTAACTTTTCTATTCTGACCAATCTTGTCCCAACTAAACCAAACACTGTTATTCATCTTCATGATGGTAGTGTCAAACCTATCACTCATATTGGTACTGTTGTGTTGCCAAATCTTACTCTAACACATGTCCTTTATGTCCCAACTTTTCAGTTCAATCTCTTGTCCCTATCAAGACTTGTTAGAGAAGAAAAATTACACATATACCTAACCTTTGACTACTGTGTGATATAGGACCAAGCCAAGATAAAGATGGTGACATATGGTAAATTTAGGGATGGTTTGTACTACATGGACACAGATACCAAGGAAAAGGTTCCATGTGATCTCAAGCTCTCTTGTCAAGCCACTGCCTCTTTACCAATTTTTCTGTCTAAAGCCAAAGTTGTACTTCCTAATTCTACTGCCTTATGGAATCTACGATTAGGGCATGCCCCTCTTATAAAGATGAAACACATATCTTCAATAAAAGATTCTCTACAAACTGTTTTTGATCATGACTGTGCAGTTTGTCCTTTTGCTAAACAAACCAAATCTTCTTACCCTGTGAGCAACTCTTGTTCTGACCATATCTTTGAACTCTTACATTGTTATGTCTGGGGTCCATATGATACTCCTACACATGATGGTTTTAGATACTTTCTAACCATTGTTGATGACAAGAGTCAAAGTGTTTGGGCTTTTCTCATGAAACACAAATCTGAAGTTCCTTCTCACCTTCAGAATTTCATTATCCTTGTTCAAAACCAATTCAGTGTCCGAGTCAAAACTTTACGAAGTGATCAAGGCACTGAATTCTTCAATTCTACTGTGACAAGTTTTCGTCAGTCATAGGGTATCATTCATCAAAGCTCTTGTGTGTACACCCCTCAACAAAATGGGAGAGTTGAGAGGCGACACAGATACATTCTTGAGGTTATAAGGTCTCTTCTTATTCAATCTGCCTTGCCTATCTCTTTCTGGGGAGAGTGTATTCTCACTGCTACCTTTCTTATCAATCGTCTTTCTAATCCTCTTTTGCAAAATCTTAACCCTTATGATATACTCTACAACAAGTCTCCTAAATATGACATGTTGAGAGTTTTTGGTAGTTTGTGTTTTGTTTCTTCTGCCTCCACTCCATCCCTTAAAAAGTTCCAGCCTCGATCCTACCCTTGTGTCTTTATTGGTTATCCATATGGCAAGAAGGGGTTCAAACTTTATAACCTCAAGACTGCTAAATGTATGATCAGTCATGATGTTATCTTCTTTGAACATATCTTTCCCTACAGATTGTTCACTGACCAAACCACTACTCATTCTGGTTCTCAAGCTTTTCATGACTTTGTGGATCAGAATTTTCCCTATGACTTTGTCTCCTTTCATCACAATACCTTGTATCACTCCTTTGCCAGTGACTCCACCACTCCTTTGTCTGACTCTCAATCACTAGCAGACTATGAACCCACTCCTGTATCACCTTAATTTGATGATACTTCTCCTAACCCTCAACCCTCTTCTTTGGAGTCTCCACCTGTGTCTTCCCCTTTGCCTCCCTTGAGACAATCCTCTCGTGATCACAGGCCTCCTCCCTGGTTGAAGGACTATGTACACATGGCATATTTGGGTGAATCATATGCTCCATCTTCAAGTCAGGTTAAGTCTCCTCACACTAACATTTTCTCTTGTCTTTCTTACTCATCTTGCTCCTTACCTTATCAAGCCTTTGTGAGCAATGTGGCCCAGTATTCTGAACCCAGGTCATTTGTTGAGGCCATTAAGCACCCTGCTTGGAGTGAGGCTATGTTGGTGGAGTTAGGAGCATTGGAGAGGAATAACACTTGGACTGTTGTCCCCCTGCCTGAAGGTAAGTCCCTTGTGACTTACAAGTGGCTCTATAAACTCAAGTTTAAGGTTGGTGGATCTTTGGATAGGAATAAAGCCAGGCTGGTGGCTCGTGGTTTTACTCAGATTGAGGGAGTTGATTATACAGAAACATTTGCTCCAGTGGCTCAAATGATTACTGTTAGGACTCTGCTTGCTGTAGCTGCTGCTCAGAATTGGACTCTTGCTCAGATGGATGTCACAAATGCCTTTCTTCATGGTGACTTGGAGGAAGAAGTATTCATGACATTACCACCTGCCTATTCTTTTCTGAAGAGGTTGCAGTCTTCTCAGTCAGGGGAGTCTTCTAGCACTTGGCCTCAAGGGGAGATATATGATGATGCCAACTGCTCTTCTTTAGTCGGTAAGCTGAACAAGTCTTTGTATGGGCTCAAACAAGCACCAAGACAGTGGTTTAAGAAATTCTCAAAAGCAATAATGAAGGCAGGATTTGTTCAATCTAAGGCAGATTACTCTTTGTTTACCATGAAAAGAGGAAGCTCATTTACTGCATTGCTTGTATATGTGGATGACATGATTATAACTGGCAATGATAGCAAAGAGATAGAGAGACTGAAGGAGTATTTGAAGACTCATTTTCAACTGAAAGACCTAGGGGAGATGAGGTATTTTCTGGGAATTGAAGTAGATAGAACTAAAGAAGGCATCTACTTGAATTAGAGGAAATACACCCTGGAGATGTTGGAGGAAGCAGGAATGGCTAATGCAAAACCTATCTTGACACCTCTGGATAGTCATGAGAAGCTTACTAAAGAAGGGGAGCTAATGTCTAATCCTCATCAGTACAGAAGACTTATTGGTAAGCTGATATACTTAACTGTGACAAGACCTGACATTACCTATTCAGTTCAAGTGTTGAGCCAGTTCATGCAAAGTCCGACCACAGAACATTGGAAGGCAGCTAAACATCTACTTAGATATTTGAAGTCATCACCATGTCAGGGACTTCTCCTAAGCAGTGAATGTGATTTGAAGCTTCATGCATATTGTGATGCAGATTGGCAGTCTTGCCCTATGACAAGAAGATCAACTACTGGATTCAGTATATTACTGGGAAAGTCCTTGATATCTTGGAGAACTAAGAAGCAATCCTTTGTTGCTATGTCTACGGTTGAATCTGAATATAGAGCAATGTCTACTACAAGTTGTGAAGTTACATGGTTGATCAGATTGTTGAAAGATTTAGGGATAAGTCAAGGAGAAGCAGTAGAACTATTCTGTGATAATCAGGATGCAATTCATATAGCAAAGAACCTTGTATTCCATGAGAGGACGAAGCACATTGAGGCTGATTGTCACCTTGTGAGGGATAAAGTCATGAATAAGGAGTTAGAGCCAAAGTATATCAACACTAGAGAACAACCTGCAGATTTGTTTACTAAGGTGTTGAGCCTAGATCAAATGAAGAAATTACTTCTCAAGCTGGGAGTTGTGAATCAATTCAAACTCAAGCTTGAAGGGGAGTGATGGAATCTGTTAAGTGAGTTGGTTAAGTTGTGACCTCAGCTGATGTCACTCAAACTGAGTTGTTAGGTTCTGTTAGATTGGTTCTGTAATTCCCTATAAATAGCATTGTATTGACTCATGTAATATCATCTTGATTGTTAATGAAATTCCAGAACTCTCTCTTCCAGTTTTCTCTCCTCTCTCGATCTTTCATTCCTTCTTCTTTCTGCAATGTCATGATATGATTTTGTACATGACAATTGCTCAATAGGTTCTCATCTACCGATTCTAAAATAAGCATAATTTTTTTTAAAATAATAATTAAAATCTATGATATTAAGTCATTACATTACATAGGTACTTAAAGTAATGAAGGAAGATGTGATATTGATTACCTTGATTATACCACAATTGGAAGCTTGCAAATCGCAATTTAGAGCTGGATTTATATCTCTCTCTCTACAAGCTCTTATTCTTACTATCATATGTTTTCTAAAAGTGTAAGTAAATGTTTCGTCAGTAAGCTTCATTTTTCCTATGCAAAAAGCGGTCTAAGCAAGCTAAATTTGAAACTTGAGATTTGTGATTTTATCTTATACTGAGTAATATGAAGTTAAATCATGATCTACAGTAAGAATACTTAGTTTAAGACCATCATATTTATTTACATTAGTAAATGGCCTCGGGGTTGGAACCCATGTTTGTAGTCATCTATTGATATTGTCATTACAGGTGGAAAAGTGGTGGTATTGTAAGAGATCCACCACATGTCCATTAAGAGGTAGGTATGTGTAGTAATGGCACGGTTCTGGAACCATCCGGTTCCAGGAGGTTCGGAGGTTCCGGTTTCGATGATTTTTAAAAATTTCAAAATAATGTGAAACATTCGGTTTTGGTGCCGGAACGGGGTTTTGGGCGCCGAAACTTCTGATTCTACCCGGTTTGGATCCAATTTTATTAAAAAAAAAATTGAAATTAAAAATGGGTGGAAACGGAGGTTCAATTCTCTGGTTCCTATTTATTATTTAAGGAAACCGGAACTGAGGTTAGAACGTTTATCCGGTTTCGGTTTGAGCCGGTTCCGGAACCGGAGGTTCGTTTAGTGGAACCAAAAGCCATCCCTAGGTATGTGTGCCCTTCTTCCAAGATGAATTAATTAGTTTTGTGTGTGAAAAGTGGACGACCATTTGTGTTGGATGATGAAGGTCCTAGAGAAAGTCATAAATAGTGTTGGGAGCTATGGTTTCCAAAACAAAGGATGGATCGAGTCTCCTCTCAAGATGGATCGAGTCTCCTCTCAAGGGTGTTGAGGGCAGCATTGAGTTCCTGGCTCACTTGCTTAATTCTTTGTACCTCGGTAAAACACCTTCTAGACCTAGTGGTGCATTCGATCAATAGCAAGAAAGGTGATATTGTCCTTGCTCAATTTAGTGGTGACAAATTATGGACTCGGGCATTCAGACCATTCTAAGTATAATTTATTAGGTGAACTTTGTTCAATAAATAACTATTATGAAAGATTATCTTGTACATATTTAATTATCCTATCTTAGTATAGACAATATCTTTTAATTAGGTATTTTATCTTTATCTTGTATCCTAAGATTCTCTTGTAGATATATATCTTGTAATCTATCAATGAATCAAGCAATGAAGATTTTCCCAATTATCTTCTCTTCCCAAATTTACATGGTATCAGTCTCAGGTTTCTAACCTAAACACAACCCCCTCTCTCGCCCACGATCCTCTGTCGTCGCTTCTTCAGGCCACCGTCGCCGCTCGTTCCTACTCTTCTCCACCGCCATCATGCCGGACAACACCACCAAGGAAACCGTTATTGGTTTTTCCTCTCCATATTATCTCCACCCTTCGGATCATCCGGGCTTGTCCATATGTCCGGTGCTGCTGAAGGGCGACAACTACGATGAGTGGGTTACTGCTATGAGCAATTCGCTCAGGGCTAAGCATAAGCTCGATTTCACTGACGGTAGCATCACCCGTCCTACTGCAACATCGACGACGCCACCCCTTCTTGACGACTGGTTCATGGTGAACTCCATGCTTGTTGGTTGGTTGGTTCAGTCTATTGATCTCCCGCTTCGCTCTTCGATCACCTATTTCGCTGAAGTGAAGGATCTATGGGATGATTTACGTCAAAAGCTCTCTGTTGGGAACGGACCACGCAAGTTCCAATTACATTCCGAGATTTCACAGTACCGCCAGAATGGGCACTCTGTTGCTGCGTATTTTGGTACATTGAAGAAGTTATGGGACGAACTATCTAAGTATGTCCCCGTTCGAACTTGCTCGTGTGGCAAGTGCACGTGTCAAACAAAAAACTCTTTTTGGACCCAGCTACAGGACGAGGAACGTGTTCATCAGTTTCTTATGGGACTCGATGATGGCACTTTTGGCTCTCTTCGGTCCAATATCATGGCTCAGGAGCCTCTCCCGGGCTTGAATCGCGTTTATGCTCTTTTTGTGCAAGAGGAACGTCTCAAATTTGTCGTCAATTCTTGCGACACCCCCGCTGACTCAGTGGTCTTTGCTGCACGCAAGTTCAGTCCCCCGACACCTTTATTAACTTCGTCGGGGTCGGCTGCTCCTTCTGAATCTTCATCTGCTTCCGTTGATCGTAAGTCGGAGGTCTATGCTCATTGCGGTCGCAATGGCCATGACAAGGCTTCCTGCTATCGCCTGAACGGCTACCCTGATTGGATTAAAGAAAATCTTGCTGCTCGTGATGCTGCTCGCAAGGCAAAGGCGGGTTCTTCTTCACGTCATGCAAGCTCAGCCAATGCCGTCCAGACCCCGGTCGCTCCTTCTTCTGCTGCGTTGACGTCCATCGATCATCAAGCCTTTGGTCCCACCTTGTCCAATGATCAATGGACTGCGGTGATGCACATGTTCAACGCTATGCAGACTGAGTCCGCAAAGTCCGGTAAGTCCTCTTCTTGGATTTTAGACTTCGGTGCATCTTACCACATGACAGGTGACCAAACTCTGATTCAGGATCTTGTTGTTGTGCCTCCCGTCTCTATTCAACTGCCTGACGGAAAGATCTCGTCTGCAACTCAGGAGGGAGTCCTACACTTGGGCTCTTTTCGTTTACCTCATATTCTTTATGTTCCTAATTTGAGTTGTAATCTGCTATCTTTTGCATAATTAACTCGAAATCTTCATTTGTTAGTTCTTTTAACGGACAGACTCTGTGTTCTTCAGGAACTCAGTTCGAGGACAGTGATTGGCATGGGTAAGAAGCAGGGTGGGGTCTACTAGCTTCACAACGTCGGCTCTGCAGCTCGTGCTTCCTCTGCTTAGTCGTCTGTTCATTCAACCGCTCTCTGGCATCGTCGTTTTGGTCATCCGTCATCTTATGTTTTATCTTCTATTCCCACTATATTCTAGATAAACATACTATAGACAGTATCATGCCTTGTGATACTTGCTATAAGTCAAAACAAACTAGATTGTCTTTCCCTGAATGTATCAATAAGGCTCAAGAGTTGTTTGAATTAGTTCATTGTGATGTCTGAGGGCCTTATAGTACACCCTCATCTAGTGGGGCTTCATATTTTTTAACTATTGTTGATGACTGTTCACGGGCCGTGTGGGTTTACTTCTTCTCTGCAAAGTATGAAGTGGAACTCCTATTCAATAATTTGTGTGCTCTCATCAAGACTCAATTTCGTAAGCAAGTGCAGAAAGCCCGTGCAGATAACGACACAGAGTTCCTCCCTCTGCGGCCCTACTTTGATGCTCATGGCATCCACTTTGAGACTTCCTGCGTCGTAACTCCTCAACAAAATGGTCGCGCTGAACGTAAGCACCGTCATCTCCTCAATGTTGCGCGTGCCTTACGTTTTCAAGCGAACCTCCCGCTGCATTTTTGGGAAGATTGTGTCTCCACTGCGGCTTTCCTAATAAACCGCACCCCTGCATCATCTCTGGGTGGTCGTACACCTTATGAGCTCCTCCACGGCCGTGCTCCTTCTTACACTTCATTCCGGGTATTTGGATGTCTCTGTTTTGCATCTCAAATTCCCCGAAATCATGACAAATTTGCTTCCCGAAGTCGGAAATATGGCTATCCGCCAGGGAAATGAGGATGGTGTCTCTATGATTATGAGACCAAGTCTACATTCATTAGTCGGGATGTCATCTTTCATGAGGATGTTTTCCCTTTCGAGGAGCCCCCTCTAGCGTCCCGTGTTGTGCCAGCTCTGCCTCCTCTTTCGTCGACATTCGACGACGATCAACCTCCGTGCTTTGCCACCGACGACCACACGTCGACTGCGTCTCGAGCAGTTGCGCCCTCTGTCATCTCGATCCAGTCTAACGCAGCCCCATCCCTAGTAAGGGGGAGCGTTCTGCCTGACTCGCTCCCCGTTGCAAGCAGCTCGGCTCCGACACCCTCTCGACAGAGTTCCCGTGCACGGCAGCCCTCTGTTTTGCTTCGTAATTACGTTTGTCGGACAGTTCAGCATATAGACCCCCCTGCTTCTCCTTCACAACCCATGCCACAATCATTGTCCTCATGTACACTCTACCCCATAGCAGCTTATGTCTCTTGTGCTAATTTTTCTGTACCCCATACTCATTTTCTAGCAGCTGTCACAGCGGGTACCGAGCCATCATCTTTCAGAGAGGCCGTCTTACCTGCTCACTGGCGTGCAACTATGGACTCTGAGCTGAATGCCTTTGCTCGAAACGGCACCTGGAATGTTTTCATGCTACCTCCGGGCAAGAAGCCTATTGGGTGCAAATGGGTGTATCGCATCAAGTACAACTATGATGGGTCGATTGAGCGCCACAAGGCTCGTTTGGTGGTCCTTGGTAATCGTCAGATAGAAGGTGTCGATTTCACTGAGACATTTGCTCATGTTGCCAAAATGACGTATGTCCATGTATTCCTGTATGTTGCTGCGATACGAGGATGGGAACTGCATCAGATGGACGTCCACAACGCCTTTCTCCATGGTGATCTTGATGAGGAAGTTTACATGACACCCCCACCCGGTCTCCTCAATGTCTCGCCGGGTCATGTATGTCGCCTGTAAAAGTCTCTCTATGGACTTAAACAGGCTCCGAGGAACTGGTTTGCTAAGCTCTCGTCTGCCATGCGAGCTTTCGGTTTCCGTCAGAGTTATGCTGATTACTCATTGTTCTCATATCATACACCATCCACATCTCTGCATGTCTTGGTGTATGTCGACGGTCTAATTGTGGCTGGTAATGACTCACAGTCTATCTCTCGCTTCAAGTCATATCTCAGCTCTTGCTTTCACATGAAGGATCTGGGCGCTCTGAAATACTTCCTCGGCATCGAAATAGCGCGCAACTCCTTTGGTATTTTCCTCTCACAACGAAAATATGCTTTAGACATCTTGACTGAGGCTGGCCTACTTGCAGCAAAGCCGTATCTTTTCCCTATGGAGCAACAGCACCAGCTCGCCACTATTGAGAGCCCACTCTTTGAGTTCCCGGACAGGTACCGTAGACTAATTGGTCGTCTTATTTATCTCACTATCACACGTCTGGAACTCTCCTATGCAGTTCATACGCTAGCACAGTTTATGTAAGAACCAAAAGTAGACCATTGACAGGCCGCTATTCGAGTGCTTCATTATCTCAAGTCTCATCCCGGCCAAGGTCTCTTTCTGTCGGCTATAAGCTCTCTGCAGCTCACAGCATATTGTGATTCTGACTGGGCTTCCTGTCATATTACTCGTCGCTCCCTTACTGGCTTCTTCATCAAGCTCGGTCACTCACCCATCTCCTGGAAAACGAAGAAGCAACTGACTGTCTATTGTTCTTCTGCTAAAACAGAGTACCGTTCCATGGCATCTACCTGTTATGAGTTGATATGGCTGAAATCACTTCTCCGCTGTCTGGGAGTTAATCATTCAACTCCTATGAGACTTTACTGCGACAATCAGGCTACCATTCACATTGCAGCAAACCCTGTGTTTCATGAGCGTACAAAGCACATTGAAATCGACTGTCATCTTGTTCGAGATCATGTGCAGGCCGGCTCTATAGAGACTCGTCATGTTATTTCTGCTCAACAGCCAGCATATCTCTTCACCAAAGCACTTGGGCAAACACAGTTTCAATTTCTTCTGGGCAAGTTGGGCATTGTTGATCCACATGCTCCAACTTGAGGGGGAGTATTACGAAAGATTATACAACAATAACAACAATAATCGACCCAGTATAGTCCCACCAATGGCGGGGTCTGGGGGTCCAGATGTACGCACCCATACCCCGAAGCAATTCGATAGGATGTTTCCTGATAGACCCAAAAGAGACTAACACACAAGCAAAAATAAATAACCAAAACCAAACCAAAGAAACGCTTTATGTCCAAAATCAATCCTCTACCCTAATTGTTTCCCTCCAAAGCTTTCTGTCCTGAGCCATGTCCTCTGTCAGTGTCAGGAGAGTCATATCATGCTTGACTACCTCTTTCCAACTCTTTTTCGGTCTACCTCTACCTCGACGAAACTCGCTGAACAATAACCCTTCACATCTACACACTAGTGCATCAGGTTGCCTCCCCTGCACATGCCCAAACCATCGGAGTCTAGATTAACGCAGCTTGTCTCTAACATCTACCACGCCAATCCTCTCTCTTATTGATTCATTTCGGATCCTGTCCAACCGGGTATGTCCGCACATCCAGCGTAGCATCCTCATCTCTGCCACCATCAGCTTATGTTCTTGATCTTTTCTCGTCGGCCAATACTCTGCACCGTACAGTAATGCCGGCCTAACTACCACCTTGTATAACTTACCCTTTAGTTTGAGTGGCACTTTCTTGTCAAAAGTTTGCTAAGATGATTCGTCAGCCAGTCGGGGACTTACATCCATTGACGAGTGAAGTTGGAGGAGTCGTCGGGGTCGGATTTGATTTTCTCCTCCACCGATTTGGAGTGTGTTCAGCTTCCCTATAATGATCATCTTGTCTTGACGATCGACATCGAGGAGTATCAGGTTCGTAGAGTTCTCGTTGATTCTGGAAGTTAGGTTGAGATTATGTATTATGAGATGTTCAAGAAGCTAGGGAAAAAGCAGGAAGACTTGATTCCAGTGTCGACTTCGTTGCATGGTCTTGGTGCGTCTCCAATCTGGCCGTTGGGCATGCTCAGGGTTGACGTCATCGTCGGGTGCAAGACAGTGGTCGTTGAGTTTCTTATTGTCAACGTACCTTCCGCCTACAACGCTATTTTGGGTAGACCATGGCTGCATGCCATGGAGGCGGTGCACTCGACATTACACCAACTCCTCGTTTTTCCCTATGATGGCGGTATGGTGAGGGTGATAGGCGATCAGCGGGCTGCAAGGCAGTGTTTGGGCATCCAGGGATCGTTGGGGACGGTCAACATGGTGCAGTCCGAGCCCCAGGTGTTGGATGACGTCGGAATTATGCCTGCAGACAAGTCCATCGATACCCTCCAGAAAGTCGCTGTAAGTAATTCAGAACCTATTAAATATTTTTAATAGGTTCTAACGTTTAAGGAAGCGAACTTGAGTCATTGGCCGGACTCTTGAGAAGAAACAGAGATGTTTTTGCATGGAGTCCCTATGAGATGCCCG